>CM046333.1:19483208-20810708 GCA_025403435.1 Artocarpus heterophyllus
AACTTTATTCCCTCGTGTCTTCCGCATAATCCGTCCATTATATGCCCAATTCTTAAGGTTTAGACCCACAGTCTCAAACTATTGTTTGCTTAACATACATTCAACAAATATGAATGTAAAGAGGACAAGATTTGGTATATAAACGATGAATAAATTCTTTATTAATAAAAATGTCTCCAAAAACTTATTACATGTCTCCAAACTCATCATGGACTTAACCATGTCCAACAAAGTCCTATTTCTCCTTTCCACTATGCCATTCTATTGCGGAGTGCCCGGCACAGTCAAATGGGATAAAATCCCATTCCCTAATAAGTGTCCCAAGAACTCATCAAAAAGGTATTCTCCACCTCGATTGGATCAAAGTGCCTTTATGGGTCTATCCAATTACTTTTCCATTTCAGCTTGAAACTCCTTAAACTTGTCAAAAGTTTCGCTTTTGTGGTGTATCAGGTACACATACCCATACCTTGAGTAATTGTCAATAAAAGTGACGAAGTACTCATACCTTCCTCGTCCCCGGATGTTCATCGATCCACAAACATCACTATGCATAAGTTCTAAAACCCCTTCAGCCCTATTGTCCTTAGACCCGAATGGCCTTTTGGTTATTTTACCCTCCAAACACGATTCACATTGAGGTATAGACTCTACCTTTAAGTGACTTAAAGGTCCATCCCTTACCAACCTTTGAATCCTATTCAGGTTAATATGGCCAAGGCGCAAATGCCAAAGATAAGTCTTATAGAGTGAGAAGTTTTAAGTCTTTTAGAGTTATTATCATTCATCTCAGCATTAAGCAATAAGTCCATCTTAGGTTTGATAAAATATAGACTATTTTGCATCCATCCAGAACAGATAAAAGATTTGTTTTTACGAATCACCACTTTATCATTATAAGAAACCAAGTGGGAGTCTTTAATTAAACAAGATATAGAAATTAAATTTCGTTTAAATTTAGGAACATAAAAACAATCTTGCAAAAATAAATTCCTATAATTACCAAAATAAAGATAGATGTCTCCCACTGCTTCCATTGAGACCAAGGATACATTGTCCATCCGAAGCGTGAAGTCCTCATGTAGCAGACTTCTCGTTTCTTTGAACCCCTGCAGAGAAACACAAACATGATTAGTTGCACCAGAATCTATGACCCAAATGTTACTGGATCTTCAACCAAACAAGTTTCTAAATATAGAAGATCACACTTACCTCCTTTGGAAAGGAAGTCCTTGCAATGCTTCTTTATATGCCCGACCTTTCCACAGAAGAAGCACTTAAGCTTCTTTGGGTTCTTCTTCTTCTTCTTCTTGCTCTTGGTGTTAGCAGGAATAGAAGACTTCCCGTTTTTGGCCCATTGGTTCTTTCCATCCCCAGAGTTAGGATTGGAAACAGAAGCAGCTACCATGTTGGCCTCACCACCCACAGGAGACTCCCTGATCAGCAGTTCGAACTCCTATAACTGTTTCATCAATTCTGTTAAGGTCATATCCCGCCTATTGCTTAAATTAAATGTAGCTCTAAATGGAATAAATTCCATTGATAGAGTCTCAAAGACCATAGTTATCTGAGTTTCAGCATCGATGTCGGCTCCATTGGTTTGAGCCTCAGCGAGGTAACCCATGACCAACATCATATGCTCCTTTATAGATGTCCCTGGCCTCTATCTACAATTTAGAAGTTTTTGAAGTGCCCCTTGCTACTTTGTTATGGTATGGCCTCCAAACATGTATTCTAGATTATCAAAGATCTGCTTAGCAGTCTCATAATCCTCATGTTGAGCTTGCAGCACATTATTCATGTTAGCCATAACATAGCAACGGGCTTGATCATTTACATCTTTCCAGCGATTGTATGTTTGGAATTGCTCATTAGTGGAATCTCCCATAGGCTCAGGAGGACAAGGGGTTGTCAGCATAAATTTCAGTTTCTCAAAGGAGAGGACGATATCTAGGTTCCATTTCCAATCATTATAATTCTCTTCGGTTAATAGGTTTTTGTCAAGTATCGAAGATAAAGTGTTTTTAGACATTTTTAATCTATAATAAAGAATCATATACCAAACATAAGCAAACATATCATAATAATTTAGTAAGATAACACAATCATGTAAAAACATACAAATGTGTTTATGTGTCAAAATTTTAAAAATATCACAACCTTACAACGATAATTTCCAACTCAGAATTCAACAAGCTCCTAGGGGAGTCATGCCAAATTCAATTTGGAACACAGATCCTCTCTTGATTAATATATGCTATCCAGAACCTGTATGATCCAGCATATATTAATAATCATTTCTTTGGCGATTAATTTTATTAACCGAGCTCCTAGGGGAGGTTAATAGTAAAATTAACGTGAGTGTATAACCATCATTTCAATATTTTATCCAAGATTTCTAATCACCACCTAAGGGTGTGCAACCATAAATCATGTTAAAATGCCTTATCCTTTCAAAGATCTAATCTCGTACATGATAAAAATCCCTTCCTAGGGGTTGGGACCACCATGTTATTTCTATGGACCAACGATGGAAGCCGTAGGTCTTCTCTTCAAAAACCTTCTCCCACTCAATCTTTTGAAATCAAGGTTTTATTTTAACAGACATCAATGAACAATTTTAATATGAGCGGCATTCCCTATTCTATATGACATGTTATCAATATACATGGCAAAACAAATTATAATGCAGACAAGCAAAGCAATCAAGCAAAGCTATAAGCAAAATAATAATAACTGTAATATTATGGTTCCACCCTAGAGAATAGAAAACAAAGATTACAAGAGAATAATCGAAACATATTATCAACTCTTCATCCTTGAACTCTTAGGTTGTATTCCTTTTCATGTAATGTCCATCTTCAAGTCTTCAATCCCGTATGAATCAAATACTTCATATTTCCAGTCATATCTAAATTTAATGTCTCTCAGAATTGTCCTAAAATAAAAATTAAAACTGCATTGAAAAACTGCACCTTTTCTGGTGAAAATTTCAGCTTTTTGTCGGCAATCCGATCTGGGTGATCGGCCTATCGGTCATGACCCACCGACCGACTGAACTTTCATAGATCGGCCTGCCGATGCATGATAGATCGGCCTTCCAAACCAGAAGTTTGGCCTGCCGTCAAAGCCACCTGATTTCTACCCTGCTGTCGGCCTGCCGAACTAGAGGGTTTGGCATGCCGACCGAGCAGAAATCACCCGTTCTAAAAAATACAATTTTTAATGCAATTCATCAATTTTATTTTCAACAATTCAAAAACATAAAATTAGATACTTAGAAAATACCTGGGAGCGTCATCATCTATCTTCTAGATCCGCCTTCTTTGAATAATTATTTAATTATAAAATTCTTACAAATTTAAAATTAAAAAATAGTTCCTAGACGGAGATGATAGTCTGCCATCTAATTACATGAAAAACTTAGATAAATATTCTAACCTCTAAGGAACCATAACAAATATAAATAAATAAATTAATTAATAATTAAATAATAATTTAATCAACCATAATTAATTAATAAACATTCACCACATAATCCATGAAAACATAAAATTATATAGAAACCTAGAGTGCCAACTCTCTATAAAATTAAATTCAAGCATAGGAGAGATTAACATCACAAAATTTATACATATAGCATGATCACAAACTCGTAAATTTATGTAAAAAACCATGGCTCTGATACCAATTGTTGAAAAAAATAGTACGCAGTGTAATTTTAAAAATTTTATATCAGACTATTTTCCAAAACACAAGTTTGACATTTTATATGCATAAGTTAACCAGATCTTACTAACCTTTGAATGCCGAAGAACTCCCGTAATCCATGAAAAGAAGTAACGTTCTCCAACTGGTCTTCTTTGCTATTCTCTATCCACGATCGGAGTAAGTGTGGGCTCACACGTACAGCTCCTCCTCTAGGTGACTCTCCTTCCAACCTATTGAGAGAACCAAAAGCTAGTGTTCGTAATTTGTGAACAAGAGCTCTCAGGGAGTTTTAGATTTTCACCAGCAGAGTATCACTCTTAATCTCTCAATTGATCTAAATAACTTATGTGACTTACTCCTTATTTATAGAGGTTGAGTCTAGGGCCAGTCCTTATCAGATTAGATCTCAAAAATTCGAATAAGAATCAAATTCAGATCAATATCTAATGAAATCTACTTGAAAACACGCGCTCTTTTTTTTTTTTTTGCACATCGGTAGGCCGATCTGCCTAATCGGCAGGCCAAACTTGAGGATCGGCATGCTAAATTGTCGAAAAAAGATCTCAGCAAATCTTTTATTTTCTGGCCGATATTCTATAGGATAAAGTCTCAGTTTTAATTCAAATAACCCAATAAAGAAGTTATCTAATCAAAACAACTTTATCTAGATAATCTCTAAGGAAATAAATGAATTCCTAATAATTCTACAAGTTTATCTTGATTTAATTTATTCAAAATTAACTCAACCGATAAACAGACAAGAATTATCCGATTCCAATAATTCAACAAGTTTATCTTAAATTAATTTTATTACAAAATTAACTCAATCGATAAATAGACATGAATTATTTGATTCTTTCGAATTTCAACAAATCTAATAAATCTAACATAAGTCACCAATTATTGAAAAAGCACGTCGTATCGTTACAGGATTTTGTGAGCTAGCAAAGGGAACCAAATGGATCTATATAGTTCAAGCTTCCGATAATTACGAAACCCAATATCCCAGATATACATTTCATAATTATCAACTCTAACGCTACTCCACTAAAAGCTTGGAATTGCATTCTCGAACTACATAGAATTACGAAACCCATATAGCTAAGTCACCATAACATATCATAGTGAATCATATCCCCATAGATTTATCCATAATCGGCTTAAGGACAAGTTCTGTCTTACCTTCCTGATTATTTTTATCTTACATTCTATTATCTCACCATCGAAAAACTTACCATCCAAAGATTGTATACCATTCAGTTACACCTATGTATTCAAATGGTTGAGCGCTCCAGTTTTCCAATTATAGGATAACTCATATAAGAGGATATCACTACTCCTATAGAGGAGCTATGGATTTTATATCTATGAATAACAGGTCTACACTATCAAGAGTCATGCCTTAAACACACCGACATGCATCCCACTATTAAGATGTGGGTGTCACCCTTTGGTACATCAAAAGACACAAGTCAAGACAATGGGCCCACTATTCATTACCGAGACAAAATTATTAATCCAAATCAATTTACTTTATGTCCCGATCCAACACATCGTCACTTATGACAACGTACCAATGTTTCTATTCATGGAGTCCACCTACGATGGTCAAGACAAACCATCTCTCAGTAGGGATATAGACAACATAATAATCTTTATATAAATAAAGCGCCCAACTTTATTTTCTCGATTGCGGATCTTATGATTTATACCATCACCTTAAGAATCGTGTCTTTCACATAATCTATCCATCATATGCCCAATTTTTAAAGATTTAGACCGACAGTCTCAGACTTTTGTTTGCTTAACATACATTCAACAAATATGAACGTAAAGAGGACAAGATTTGTTATATAAAGAACAAATAAATTCTTTATTGATAAAAATGTCTCAAAAAACTTATTACATTTTTACTCCTTAGGGCATAAATGTCTAACATAAAGAACTTCTATAAAGATAAAAAAAATTTGGACTTCTGCCTCTATGATACAGTAACAAGTACTTTAAGCCGATTGCAGTTTTTAATTAGTAAAAAGTAGTTCTTTTTTATGCAAACGACCTCTAAAAGTCTGAATTGTAATTTTCTCAAAATATGAAAGTTTTAGTTTTTGATGAAATGAAGAAATTCGTGAAGAAAATTTTGTTGGAAAACTAATATGTAGCGAAATTTTAAAATTTTTAAATCAAAGTATTTTCTAAAACACAAGTTTGACATGCTAAATACATAAATTAATGACAAATCTTACTAACTTCTTTTATATACTGAAGTGGGCTCGAATCCATGTAGAGAAAAATGTTCCAAAAGAACCTCAACCAATTGGTCTTTTTTGCTATTCCCTATCCATGATGGGAGTGTGGGTGGTCACATGTCATATAACTCTTCCTCCGGAGACTCTCCTTCCAACCACTTGAGAAGACCTAGAGCTAAGGGTCTTGATGTTAAATAAGAGCTCTCAGTACTCAGGAAGTTTCAAAGTTTCTCAAACTAGAATACTCATTCTATTCTTCTTAACTGATCTTAATAACTGAGAAAACTCACCCCTTACTTATAGTGGTCAAATCTAGGGTTAATCCCTATTAGATAAGGCCTCAAAATTCGAATATGGATTAACTTCTGATGAAAAATACGTCTAAAAAATGTATACAGATTATTGCATGGTTGGCAAGTTGATTTGGGAGATCGACCTATTGAACTTATTCCATCAGCAAGCCGAACTAATACATCGGCCTATCAAACTTGCGATAATCTAGATCCACGAGAATATATTATTTTCCACCCAAGATTCTTAGATAGAGCCTTAGTTTTAATTCAAATAACCCAATAGAAAAGTTATGTGATCAAAACATTCATATTTGGATAATCTCATAGAAAATAAAATACTATCCAAATAATTCAACATGTTTATCTTGAATCAATTTACAAAATTTATTCAACAATAAACTAACATGAAATATTAAATCCAATCTTATCAAGTTTTAGCCAATCTAATAATTTAACATAAGTCACTAATATGTAGAAAAAACATGCCATATCGTTATATGATTTATTATGAGCTAGCAAAGGGGACCTGATAGACCTATATAGTTCAAGCTCCTATAATTATAAAATACAATATCTCATATACATATTTTATAATTATCAACTCTAACGCTACTCCACTAAAGCTTATAGTTGTATTCTCAAGCTATATAAAATTACGAAGCTTCAAGTAAGCTAACCATCCATGACATATTATAATGTGTCACATCTCCATAGGATATTCATAATCGGCTTAAGGATAAATTTCATTTTACCTTTCTAATTATTTTTATCTTATGTTCTATTATCACACCATTAGAATACTTACTATTCATAGATAGTATACCATTTGGTTACACCTATGTATCCAAATGGTTGAGCGCTTCAATCTTCCAATTACAGGATAATGCATATAAGAGAACATCATTAACTCTACAAAAAGAGCTATGGATTCCATATCTATGAATAATGAGTCTACGTGAATCAAGAGTCATGTCTCCAACGTACTGGTATGTGTACTATCATTAAGTCAGGATGTCACCCTTTGATACATCAAAAGACATAAGTCAAGAATATAGGGCCATAGTCATTTCAAGATTAAGACACAAACACATATGACTGTCTAAAGTGAATTGATTTGTACAAATAGAATTATTAACCAAATCAATTCTTCTTTTATGTCCATCTTCAAATACATCTTCACCTATGACAATGCACCAATGTTTCTACTTGTGGAGTCTCACTTTTATGACCAAGACAAGCCATCTCCCGTTAGTAACGTAGACAACATAACAATCTTTGCATGAATAAAGTGCCCAACTTTATTCCCTTGATTGTAAATCTTATGATTTAGGCCATCACCTTTAAGATTCATGTTTTTTTGCATAACTTGTCCATCATATGCACGATTCTTACATGTTTATACCGATAGTTTCAAACTTTTGTTTGCTTATCATACATTCAACAAATATGAACATAAAGAGGATAACATTTGGTATATGAATAATAAATAAACTCGTTATTGATAAAATGTCTCCAAAAACATATTACAACATTTTACACCGTAAGCATTATGTCTTGTAATCTCCCACTTGTACTAAGTGAGTAAATATGACGTATCTCGATTCCCCACAGCCTCCACATGCCTCTCAAAAACTCTCACAGTTAGTATCTTCGTGAATGGATCGGCTAAATTATCTTCAGCAACATGCCCGCCCTCAATGAACTCTTTTATCAAATGATACTTCCGATGAATATTCTTACTCTTCTTGTGAAATCTTGGTTCCTTAGCATTAGTTATCATTGCAGTATTATCACAATATAACAATACCACCTTATCCATACTAGGAACTACCTTAAGATCTCAAAGGAATTTGCAAAGCCACACTGTTTTTTTCAAAGTATCACTAGCTGCTACATACTCGGCCTCCATCATTGAATTCAAAGTGTAATCTTGCTTGATACTTCTCCAAACAATGGTACCGTAGCCTAGAGTAAACACAAAACCAGAAGTTGATCTTCTCAAATCCAAACAGGATTAAAAATCTGAATCACTGTATCCTAGACGTGTGAGATCCTCACTTGAATACACAAGCATATAGCCTTAAGTCCTTTTTAGGTACTTAAAAATATGCTTGACTGCAACCTAGTGATTCGATCCTAGATCCAACTGAAAATGACTTACTATCCTAACCACATAACAAATGTTTGGTCATGTGTAAAGCATAGCATACATGAGACTACCTACTATCGAAGAATAAGGTACCTTCTTCATGTATTCTCTTTCTTCATCAGACTTTGGTGATTCTTTCTTAGAAAGAGTAATTCTAGACCTAGATGGTTGCCCACCTTTCTTTGAATTCTGCATTGCATATTTCTTGAGAATTTTATCTATGTAGGCCACTTGAGATAAAGCTATCATTTTGTTCTTCCTATCCTGAAAGATCTAGATACTAAGAACATAATTATCTTCACCTAAGTCTTTCATGTCAAACTACTTGGTCAACCATAATTTGACCAATGACAATGCTTCAACGTCATTGCCAATTAGTAGAATGTCATCTACATAGAGCAGTAGAAAAACCACATTCATATCCTTAATGTGTTTGTAAACACATGGTTTATCCACGTTTTGTTCGAACCCATAAGTCTTGATCACCTAATAAAATCTTATGTTCCAAGAACAGGAAGCCTGCTTAAGTCTATAAATTGACTTTACTAGTTTACAGACCTTGCCCTTTTGACCCTTAGCCTTGAACCTATTTGGTTGTACCATATATATGGACTCGCTAAGATAGCCATTCAGAAAAGCTTTCTTTACATCCATTTGTCAAATCTCGTAATCGAGAGTGGCAGTTATGGACAAGAGAATGTGGATGGACTTAAGCATGGATACAGGTGAGAAGGTTTCCTCCTAATTGATTCCTTTCTTTTGCATGTATCGCTTAGCTACTAGTCTAGCCTTATAGGTTTTGACTTTCTCATCTACTCCTCTCTTTCTCTTATAGATCCACTTATACCCTATGAGTTTTACCCCTTCAGGAAGATCCACAAGTTCCTATACTTGATTAGTCTCTATAGACTTTATCTTAGTGTTTATAGCTTCCGTCTAGAGTTTTGAATTAACATCCTCCATAGCCTCTGCATAAGTGTAAGGATCCTTGTCATGTTCAACCAGTTTAGCCAAGTAAGCTTCACCATTGAATACATACCTCTTGGGTTGACACCCAATTCTCTCACTACGCCAAAGCCCCTTAGGTTGTTGTTCAATCAGTTTTTCTATATTGATTGGATTAGTTTCAATAGAACCCCTAGAGTGATCGAATCACTCGCCAACTCCTTGAGTACCACTTTACTTTAAGGCTTAAAGTTGTTCATGTAACTTTCCTCAAGGAATGTTGCATTTGTTGAAACCAAGACTTTATTCTCTTTTAGGTTATAGAAATAACCCCCTTTAGTCCCTTTTTGGATATCCTACAAACACACAAACTTCTGAACATGCTTTCAACTTATTCGTTTCCTTGTATAGGACATGAGTCGGACATCCCTATATGTGAATAAAGTTTAAAGATGTCTTCCTGCCCTTCTACAACTCATGAGGAGTTTTAGGAACTGATTTTGAAGGCACATTGTTCAAAAGATAATATGCGGTTTGTTAAGAATATCCCTAAAAGGATAAAGGCAATGTCAAATAACTCATCATGGACCTAACCATGTCCAACAAAGTCCTATTTCTTCTCTCAGCTATGCCATTTTGCTGCGAAGTGCCCAGCGTAGTCAAATGGGATAAAATCTCATTCTCTAATAAGTGTTCCAAGAACTCATCGGAGAGATATCCACCACCTAGATCGGATCGAAGTGTCTTTATAGGTTTACCTAATTACTTTTTCACTTCAGCCTGAAACTCCTTAAACTGGTCAAAACTTTCTAAACTGGTCAAAACTTTCACTTTTATGATGCATTAGGTATACATACCCATATATTGAGTAATCATCAATAAAAGTGACAAAGTACTCATACCCTCCTCAGGCCTTGATGTTCATGGGATCACAAACATCACTATGTACAAGTTCTAAAACACCTTTGGCCCTATTGCTCTTAGACCTAATGGTTTCTTAGTCATTTTGCCCTCCAAACAAAATTCACATTGTGGTATAGATTCCACCTCTAAGTGACTCAAAAGTCCATCCCTTACCAACCTTTGAATCCTATTCAGGTTAATATGACCTAGTCATAAATGCCAAAATAAGTCTAATTAGAGTGAGAGGTTTTAAGTCTTTTAGAGCTATTATCATGAACCTTAGTGTTAAGCAGTATGTCTATCTTTGGTTTGATAAAATATAGATTATTTTGTATCCATCCATCATAGATAAAAGATTTATTTTTACGAATTACCACTTTATTATTAAAAGACACTGAATAAGAATCTTTAAATAAACAAGCTATATATATAAAATTCCTTTTAAGTTTAGGAACATAAAAACAATCTTTCAAAACTAAATCCTAAAATAATCTAAGTAAAGATGGATGTCTCCCACTACTTTAGCCAACACTAAGGATCCATCGCCCATTCGAAGCATGAAGTCCTTATGTAGCAGACTTCTCGTTTCCTTGAACCCCTACAGAGAAATACAAACATGATTAGTTGCTCTAGAATCTATGATGTAAGTGTCTGTTGATTCCTCAACTAAAGAAGTCTCAATAATCAGAAGATCACACTTACCTCCTCGAGAAAGGAAGCCCTTGTAATTCTTCATAATGTGCCCAACTTTCCCATAGTAAAATCACTTCAAATTCTTTGGGTTCTTCTTTTTATTCTTGCCATTTGTAGGAATAGAAGAATTTTCATTCTTAGCCCTTTATTTCCTTCCATTCCCTGGGTTAGGATTGGAACTGGATGTAGCTGGTAAGTTGGCCTCACCACCCGCATGAGTTTTCTTGATCAGATTTTCAAACTCATGTAACTGTTTCATCAGCTCAATGAAGGTCACATCCTATCTATTGCTCAAATTATATAAAATATATGTTCAATGTTATGTCCTGCTATGTTCTATTAGGTCATATTTACTTAGTTAAGATATGCTATGTTTGTATCTTGTTAGGTCATATATGATATGTGATGTATGTTGTATTAAAATATACTATTTACTCACTTTCAACTAAACATTTTTTTTTTATATTTATGATGCTATGTAGTAACATGTCATACTACATATACATAATAAGACAAGTTAAAGGTGTCGTACTAACCTCTCGACCTATGATAAGGTTTCAATTTAGTTCTGTACAATTTATGATCTTCGTGCTATTGGGACCTTATGACCCTAACTTTTCGAGGATTGTACATGCCTGGTATGATCACCCAAATCCAATTAGGAATATAAGGCAAGTCTTAAATAATTAAGCATAAAATTAGTTGATAAACAAGCATAAAATGTTCATGTGCATTTCATTAAATGATTTTCAATTTTGCTTTTGCAAGTTTAACTTCCTACTTGTTGAGCAAAAACTCATTTAAGTATGTTTAAGCTATAGATAAAGAACATGTCAGTAACACTTGATGGGCTGTGGTAAACGATAGACAAATGGTGGAAATAGGAATGGATACCGCCCACGTAAAATTTATTTTCTGCAATATGTTTTCCTTTATAAATTATATATGTATGAATAATTAAGTACACAAGTATGTTCTAGAGACTGAGATTGTATTCATTTGATTTTAGTTTAAAAAGGGTTTAAGACGTTCAATATATATATATATATATATATATATAGCAATAGAAAATGCAACAAATATACGTAAATTTTCTAGTAAGAAATTATAATGATATTTAATTTTAGAAATGTTTTTAAACCTTTTGTTTTAAGTTAAAAAGGTATTAAAAGAATAATTTTTAAGAAATTACTAGTATTAAAAGAATAATTTTTAAGAAATTAATATGCTAGTTTTAAAAGAATAAGTTTTAACCAGTTATTGTTAGGTTAGTTTTAAAAGAATAAGTTTCAAAAAATTATTATTATGTTTTAAATTCAACCTGAATAAAAATATGTTTAAAAAAATTATTCCACAAATCTAAGTACCTAATCTTAAAATATATTTAAGTATTAAGATTTTATAGTTAAGTAACGGCCCGTAGGTAGGGTCGTCACAGTTGTATCAAAGCCGGTATCCTACCATCCTACTTCTTGTCGTCACATGTCTACCTTGTGAAAGTCGAAGTAAGCTAAATTTAGTTTATGTTAATTAAATTACGATATCTAATAGGTAACGTCTTTTACACAACAATGCAATTAGACGATTGACATGCCAACATGGTTCAGGGCACTTCTCCACGGCCAGACGTTGAGCCTTATTGCTATTGCACACCATATCACAGAGAGCTACATTCCCAAACAGGCAAGACAATACCTAAAAATGCATGATTGTGTTAATCGACACTTCGAGATGGTTGACTTATGGAGCATGAATTCGAGTGAGGAACATATGGAGCTATATTTGGTGATTCGAGATAGATTTTCTATCGAAACTTCCATTCAGGATAAGCAAGGGATGAAGGAGCAAGATCTTCTTTAAGGGACTATCACCAGAAATGATAACATCAAGGTGCTTTCCCTAGAGCACGTTCGAGCATTTTCTAGAAAAAGGCTTCCCAACCAAGATCATTAACAACGGTGTCAGTATCCAACTTAGACACAACATAGAAAAGTAGATGGCTGACATATCACCACAAGGTTAGTGGTGTGCCACATCAATTAACTAAGCAGGTCTATGTATAGTATAGGAAAGAATTTATGTATGAAGAGTAGTAGCTTCCAACAAGAAGAAGTTTACATTTTGTAACCTGTTGGAGACGCGTAAAGTCTCAAACTAACAACAGTTTATGGTATGTAATGGTTGCTGACCAAAAAAAAATTATGATTAAAAACTGTATAACATGAAAGTATGAATGATATGTATATGTATAATGTGTATGAATGTTATGATTGATTCTTGTTAATTGTATTTTAAATACATTTATGACTTACTAGTACGATGTCAAGGTCTACAAGTAACTTGATAAGAACTAGACCCCTTAGGTTATGGTGGTAGAAAGAGTGATCTTGTAAATGTGTGTATATATCTATATATATAATTTGATAAGCATAAGTACATGGATTCTTATAAAGAATCTCGATGCAAGTAAAAGTATAAAATATAGAAGAAGAACTTCCCACAGATCACAAACTATCTATGGGAGGTTACTTCTAAATTTTTATCTCACAAAATCAACCCTAAAATAGTAATTTGAAGAGGGATATTCCCTCTCCAACCTACGATCATGGACAAAATAAGTTTTTAGATTGGTTAAATACCAATCTATAGGAAATTAGAATCATGTTTACTAACCAATGAGACGTAAGTAATATCGAAAGGATGACATAAAATAGAATGACCATATATCGTCATTTTCCATTCAAGAATTTAGAGAGAAATAATTTTAGACTGGTTCAATAGCTGAATCACTTCGGCAAAAAAGCATAACTTAGATAGCGAAGTCAGAATAAGGGAAAACACTAGAAATACCCAAGAGAAGACATAGTCTTCTATATGACTTAATAACATTTGAGCATCAATAGGCAGAAAACCCATCTTACAGATAAGCAGATAGAGATGATTCCCTTGAGGCTTCAAATAGAGAATTCTTAGATAGAGTAGTAGTTCTATCCCATCTGATTTATCAATCTAAAAGGACCACCTCAAGTAGATGTGGTCTTCTCCTATTTATGAAGCCTTCATATAGACAAGATGTTATAGAGTAGTAAGGTCGGAGTATTGGAAAACAGTAAGCAGCAGAAGTTTAAAAATTTTAAATTAGAGTATTTTCTAAAATACAAGTTTGACGTGTTAAATACATAAATTAATAACAAATCTTACTTGTAATACCCACCAATTTTGATGTAACGGATCATGTTAAGTTAGTAACGACGTTAAGGAAATTTTATTAATAATTTATGTTATATGCTATGATTTATGATCTTAATGTTACTAACTATTTATTTCAAGTTCTATGACAGGTGACGACCGCATGGAATCGATGTGCTCAAGTGTTCATATTAATTTTAATGTATGCTTATTTATGATGAAACGATGACTTGAATAATATAATGTATGGTATTTTAAGGACAGTTGGGCAAGCCGAAAAGTCTACCAGGAATCGACAGGCCGATGGAAACCACCAGTAGGCCAACTTTATGGAATCGGCAGGCTGATGTAGTGAATCAGCAGGCCGATGACAACTGATGAGCAGTCATCAGAAATCTCTTCAAATTTATGGCTGAGATAATTACGTTGATTGGGTATTTTAATGTGATTAATTGGTATAATTATGGATTAATTTACTCAATTAAGGAAATAATACGTTTGACTTGGTATTGATTGAATATAATTGATATTGGTTTCCTATTTTTAGAAGGCAAGATATGGTAAGTGAGACTAATGGTTTTGACTTTACTGAATTTTCTCTTCTTCTCCGCAAAAATTTAGTCTAGATGATTCAGAAAATTTCTGACTTAATGAAGAGTTTTGACTCCCTTTTTTACGTTATGCTCATTACGTTAAATTTTTTTAACGTTCTTTTTCTCTATCTCTTCCTCTCACATCTTCATCTTCTCTCTCTCATTCATTCTAAGACGTTTCTCTTATTCATCTCTTCTTCTTCTCTTCTCCACGTTTTCTATTCCTTCTTTCTCTCAAAAAATTCTCTGCAAATATTGAAAGAAAAATTGATAATTCGTTGATTGAATTCAAGGATTTTGAGAATAAATTTTTTAAGGTAAGAACTCATTTCTTTTAATGTTTCTGAAAAGCATTTCTTCTCCTCAATTCGTCTGCAGTATCTTTGTCTAGGTATTGTATTTTGTTCTAAATTTTTAATATGAAGTTCATATGTGTGTTATGTTAATGTTCCTCTAAGTTTCAAGTTATGATAAGTTATGAATTTTCTATCTTCTATCACTCACAGTAAAATGTTGCTGTCTGGCTATGATGCATGAAAAATGTAATTTTTGTTCAAAAGGTAAATGTATTTTGTTTTTCACAAAATTTGGCTAGAATGTTCATGTATATGTTATGTTATGGACTGCAAAGTTTGGTAGTGATTTGATGAGCAAATTATATGTTATGAATTTTTTATGAGATTAGGTCAAGAAAACTGTTTTAATAATATTAATTTTGGACTTTCGTTTTATGTAATGTTTTGTATGTTTAAATGATTTTATTGATGATGAAGTAATTTTATGATATGGAAATATATGATAATAAGGTGTTAGTATGAATTTTTAAAATTAAAATATATGTGTTTTAATTGTTAGAAAATGTTTTCAAAAGATTACTCACTACCTTATAATTATTGTTGGCAGATTTCATGTTTGAAATGTATGAGTTGTTTTTTATGATTATAGTTATAAATGCATGTTATGAATTATGTTTATATGAGAAGAATGTATAGGTGATGTAATATGAATGAATGTTATATTTTATGATAGTAGTATTAATTTTTATTTTGTAACCTTAAATGAATAAATGGCATGAACACGCAAAGGAACGAGCACATCGAAACTGCGGCGTCGTCACCAAATCTTATAAGGTTAAGTAAGCTACACAAGTAAGTACATTCTCACCTGCAACATGATACGTTTTATAAGGTTTGATATTATGATCACAATGATATTCATGATGACTTTATGGTGATTTTCCTTAAAGGATTTCTTACGAAAGATTTTCATAATTTAAAGTTATGCATGTTTAATTATGGCAAATTTCAAAGCATGAAAGTTATGTATATATGTATCACCTTATAAGTGTTGCACACCAATGTTATGATATGATATTTTATGATGTCATGTTTGGTTTGGGATTAGCTACCCTTCTCCTCTCATGACGGCGCGCCTACAATGATGATTATGGTGCAACACTTGGGCCCTTAAGATAAAATGGAATAAGTTTTAATATGGTCAATGTAATGAAAGATATGTTTTATGAAAATGCGCTTAATGCACTATTATGATGATGATGATGATGATGATGATGTTTAAGAAATGTTTTTAAATGATGAGATTTACATGTACTTACTAAGCTTTAGCTTATTCAAGTTTATGTCATGTTGCAGATAAGGGAAAGAAGGTCATGGATTAGGCGGAGGACATGGGAAGGCATGTGAGCATTAAGAAGATGAATTGTAACCGGAAGAACGCCAATGAAGCAAAATTTATGATTTAAGTTATGGTTTATTATTTAAACATATTTTTATGTTAAGTTTTAAAGAATACTAGAACTATGTTTTAATATTTTATTTTATCATTTTAAAGAATTTAATCTTCCACATTTTTATGAAAAGTTGATTTTTGTCTTAAAATTGAGTTTTCTTTAAAAAAAAAAAAAACTTTTGGCTCTGTCGGCCTACAGAACATCTTCGGTCGGCAAGCCGATGTAAGAAAGATCGGCCTGTCGATCTCATTTTCGACCTGCAGAACTATGAAATTTTTTAAACCCTGTTTTGCAAAGCCTCTGTCGGCCTGCCAGTTGACGAACTCCGGCCTGCCGACCTCTTTTCATTCGGCCTGCCGAAGTACCAAGTTCGGCCTGCCAAACTGTGGGAACAAATAGTTTATAAATGATGTCATGTGATATGAGATATGATTTAGTAATTTGGTATATCTATTTTATTAAAGCAAGTTTATGATTAATTTAAAGTATAATTGAATTAATTATGGTATGGAATAAGTTAATGAATGTTGTAAAAGAAAATGTATGTATGGATCCTGGTTACGTTTTCCTTAACTATGATTATATTTAAAGTTCAAATAAGTATGTAATGTATGAATGTAACGACATTTGTGACGTCCGTAAGGGGGGCGCTACATTACTAACCTCTTTTATATACCAAAAGCAATAGGAATTCATGAAGAAAAAAATGTTTCAGAAGAGCCTCAACTAATTGACCTTTTTTGTTATTCTCTATCCACGATCGGAGTGCGGTAGTTACACATCGTATAGCTTTGTCTTTGGTGACTCTCCTCCCAACCACTTGAGAAAACCTAGAGCTAAGGTTCTTGATGTTGAATAATAGCTTTGAGGGAATTTCAGAGTTTCTCTCACTAGCATACTCACTCTACGCTTCTCAAACGATCTAAATAAGAAAGAAAACTCACCCCTATTTATAGTGGTCAGATTTGATTTGGATTTAAACTTTATCAAATTAGGCCTCAAAATCTGAGTTTGGGTCAACTTTAAAGTAAAAACGCGTGAAACACGTATCTGATTCTAACTGCTGTAGTCAACCACACCATGTGTATCGCGGTTGATCCTAGAGTTTAAGCCCAATTTGAACTCTTCAAGTTGATCTGATTGATCCAATCTCAACCAATTGGATAAATCCTATTTTATTTGACTCAAGTATCCTTTATAGAGCCTCAATTTTAATTCAAATAACTCCGAAGAAAAGTTATCAGATTAAAATAGTCATATACAGATAAATCTATATAAATAAAATATTAATCAAATAATTCAACATGTTTATCTTGAATTAACTCACAAAATTAATACAACCAATAACATGAATTATTAAATCCAATTAACTTAA
The DNA here is from genome assembly GCA_025403435.1 of Artocarpus heterophyllus. Taxonomy (NCBI): domain Eukaryota; kingdom Viridiplantae; phylum Streptophyta; class Magnoliopsida; order Rosales; family Moraceae; genus Artocarpus; species Artocarpus heterophyllus. The sequence continues at coordinate 19,501,059 of CM046333.1, forward strand.
ATTTTAGCCAATTTAATAATTTAATACAAGTCACCGATATGTAGGAAAAATACGCTGTATCGTTACAGGATTTATTATAAGCCAGCAAAGGAGACTCGATTGACATTATAGATCAAGCTTCTATAACTATAAAATACAATATTCAAGATACATATTTTATAATTAACAACTCTAACGCTACTCCATTAAAAGCTTAGAGCTGCGTACTCAAACTATATAAAATTATGAAGCTCTAACAAGCTAACCATTCGTGACATATCATAATGTGTCACATATCCATAGGATATTTATAATCGGCTTAAAGTTAAATTTCATTTTACCTTCTCGATTATTTTTATCATACGTTATAATATCACACCATTGGAATACTTATTATCCATAAATAATATACTATTTGGTTACACCTATCTATCCAAATGGTTAAGTGCTCTAATCTTTCAATTACAAGACAATGCATAGAAGAGAATATCATTAGCTCTACCAAAGAGCTATGGATCCATATCTATTAATAACGAGTCTACGAGAATCAAGAGTCGTGTTTTCAACATGCTAGTATGCGTAGCATCATTAAATCTAGATATCACCCTTAGGTACATCAAAAGACATAAGTCAAGAATACGGGACCATTAGTCATTTCAGGATTAAGACACCACAAATATGATTGTCTAAGGTGAATCGATTTGAACAAACAGAATTATTAACCAAATCAATTCAACTTTTTGTACCGATCTAATACAACATCACCTATGACAATGTACCAATATTTCTACTCGTGAAGTCCTAGTCCGATGACAAAGACAAGTTATCTTCATTTAGGGATGTTGACAACATAACAATCTTAGCATGAATAAAGTGCCTAACTTTATTCCTTTAATTGTGGATCTTATCATTTAGACCATCACTTTAATATACAGGTCTTTCACATAATCGGTCCGTCATATGCATGATTCTTAAAGGTTTAGGCCGACAGTCTTAGACTTTTATTTGCTGATCATACATTCAACATAAATGAACATAAAGAGGACAACATTTGGTATATGAATAATAAATAAATTCTTTATTGATAAAATCTCTCCCAAAACATATTACAAAATTTTACTCCTTAGGGTACTATGTCTAACACGTAAACCTTATAGTCAAACACCGAGGCCTCGCTAGTAATTACATACTACGAAATGCAATGTATGGATGATAGAATCCCCATGACTAGCCAAGACATGTTGTTCAAAAAGGAACCCTTTATAGTTAACAGTAGAGTGAATTAATAAAAGTACTGCTATAACCTTTTAAGAAAAATTTAGTTACAAAGCTGATGGTCGGAACACCTTTAAGTCATTTTTTAAGAAAATCATAAGTGCGCCTAAAGACTTAAGACAAGCCTGACTATGACGCTAACTTGAGAGCAGATTTTCTAGGACTTATAGTAAAAGACATCCAAGGTAAGTCCATGAAGTTTATGACACGTCCCTTAAAGAAATGATAGGCAAGAAGGAGTGACCTCCTTGGGGAGTATCTATGCAGCCTTGCTATAAGTTTATGGGTAGTAAGGATTATAAAAACCAAGGACATCTAGTCAATACCATTAGTAAGTGTAAGAGAAAGATGTTGAGGCTTGGGACGTAGGGGCTGTTAACCTTCTTGACTCCAATAAAAGTTGCACTAGTGTAGTAAGAAATAAGATATTGGGATGACAACACATATTGTGTCCACTAAATAGGTAGTGCTCCTGAAGTTAGTAAACACATCATAGTAATAGGAGTTATGTAATAGGCAAGCAGGACTTATCAAAAGTCCTTCAGCCTCTATAGGACCAACAAAATTCATCATTTAATGAGTTAAAACACATAGTAACCGAATATTAGTAACCATACCTAGGATTAAGTATTACAGTTAACCTCATAGAAATGCTATGACACATCAGATCATGAGATTTACGTAAGAATCTAAGAATAAATATCAAGCCCATGTTGTTCACCTAAAGAATATATGAGAATGAAAGGAGAAATTGATAGATTTTTTTCATATTAGATTATGAAGCCATCAAATCATTGAGCTAAGCATGTGAGTGTACCTCTTAGTTATTTCCCATCTTCTATCCATATATAAAAAGAAAGAAAATGTAGTATGAAGGGTGTCCATCAGACTAAGAAAAGATCTGTAGTATACTCATTCCTCTCTTGAGAGGAAGACCTTGTTATGTTCAAAGTTGAACACCAATGGTTAGAATAATGATACTCCAAAGGTAGTTAATAGAACTATGACCCTTAAATCTGATCATAGAAAGATTATGACGTTATATAATTAGCTTTTGAACTAAGACGATCAACAAAACTCTTCAGTTTAAAATGCTAATGATAGTGCCAAAGTAGAACAATAATAACATAAACCATTAGCTATAAAATGAAGGAGTCCAAGGACTCGATTAAGATAAGATTCAAACGATATGAAGGAAATAGAGAGATATTAATTATGTCTCGTCAAATGAGTCCACAGCTATAAGCTTGGTTTGGATTCAACAATAAGAAGGGATAGAAGTAGCAGACCACATTAGATGGCTTTTGAAGCCAAAAACATTACCTTTACTAGAAGTAGTAAAGGAATCTTACGAAGACATAGGACACTCTAGTGACCTAGAGAAGGAAAGATATGTAGTCCAACATAGATACGACTTTTACCATGTAGAAAATCAAGGACATACCATGACATTTCTACAATAGAAATGGGATCGGTTAGGAATTTAAAGGAGAAATGATGCCATATAAATGATGAAAAACCAAAAGATAGCCTAAGCAGAATTATGTCGTCAAGCACAAAGAACCATTTAAAGGTGGAACGACATATAATCCTTTAGAAAATAGTTACTCAAAGGACTACAACTATGATCTTTAGTAGATAAAACATAGATAAGCATCTAGAAACCCCTTATAAGTTAACAGAAACAACATAAGTTTGCTCTTTCTACGAGAGCATACCTCACCCAGTAGTATGAGGTTTAGATCTAAAATAGCCATTTAACTATAGAAAGATTGCCAAAATGGGTAAAATTACCCAACTAGTTACTGTATGCTACGATAGTATGTTTAAGTTTTGGGACAAGTAAGAGTACAAAGAATTGATAGTATAATTTTATACATTAAGTGGCCCCATCTACCCATGATGTAGTATCCTGAAGAACTTTCTGCTAGAAGAAAGTTGAACCTCTAACTTACCTTTAAGTAGTCGAAGAAACTAGTCAAAGACACACTAAATTCGATTAGAATTCACTAAAACGACAAAGATAATCGAGTAAAAGCTATAGAATTTCTTGTGATCGATAAAAAAGTCACAATAGCAAAACCATGAGAGACCTTAGAAATATGAAAAATGGAAAACAATTCCCTTTTTCTCACACACCCAAATAGAAGTAAGACATATGCAAGAGATATATGAAAGGAGAAACTCAAGGATTACAAACACTTAGAAGTTTAAAGCGAGTAGATAAGCATGCTTTAGACTATCATTATCACTAGTCTTGATAATTAGATGATGAAAATCCATAAATAGATTGATAATAAGATGTACTTTTGGCCAATCTCACATCCCAGTCATGATTAGAATACATATATGGAACCTATGACATAAAGAAGGATTAGTACAAGTCTTGGACCAGGAAAAGGAGGCCCTTAGAAAAACAAAGTCATATTCATTATCAAGATAGTTAGAGTAGAATTGCTTAAAAAATAAACCTGTATAATAGGATACCCCTAGTTTATTTCAATTTTTGAGGACAAAAATTTTGTAAAGGGGTAAATTATAATGACCAGAATAATCTAGAAATTCATAAATATAATTAATTAAGGAATTTTCCACAACTACGCTGTTTAGTTCATGGGAATATATAAGTTTAGAGTTTATAAGCTTATGTTTTGGTAAGAATTATGAGAAATGTTCATAAGAAAGTGTGAAAATCTAAGAAAATGATTAACCTTAGACAACAAGTCAATATATTTTTAATAGTTCAAGTAAATTTTTTGTTTCATAGCTAAGTATTAGTTTAATTATAGTTTGTAGAATTCAAGAATTTAAGTCAAGGGTTTTTTTTGAAAAAAAAAGCCGAACACTGAACCTAGAAATTTAGCTTAAATTTTCATGATTCTATAATTATAGTGAATTCAGTAATGTTCAAAATCATTAAGTATCACAAAGATATTTTTAAGAAATAGTATAAGATCAGGATACCTTTTATCTTAAAGTTAAAGATGAATAGAGTTCATCAACGAGAAACCTTAAATTTAATAGATTAGAGTTTCGAGTATGAGTATTGCATTAAAGGTGTACAGATAAACACTTTAATGCAGTTAAATAAAATTAGTAACCTTTTATTTAATTTAAAGAGTTTATTATTAGTAAAATCAAGGAACTAATATTGCAAGCACTAAGAACTTAGTCCGTACTAGTAATGGCTGAGAAAATCCTAGAATTAAATAATATAATTTACATATTTAAGAAAAAAATTTTCCCAAATAAAATTGTATTTGATTTTTATGACTAAAAGATTTATGGAATTAATATAAATATTCAATAATTTTAAAGTAAATTTTAAAGTTAAATTTATTAACTTTTATGATTAAATAATTTGACTGATATATTTTACCACAATTTTAGGTGGAAGAAATTTCAATCCCTAAATAACTTTAAATGTTAATTATGAGAATTTCCAAATGTAGTTTGATGTTAGCTGTGCACTGATAAATACTTTAATGCTCAACAAGTCCTTCATTATCAATTAATTAAAACAGAGTTACGTGGGTAGCAAGTTTAGTAGAAAACTTCAACTGGAGCTTGAAAATTGACACCGTCGAAAAACTATGTCATTACCAAGACTACGTGTAGAAAAAGTCAAGTTTATATTTTTTATTAAGTCAAAAAAATAATTTTTAAGGCAAAAAATTCTAATATTGATACTCGATTAAAATTTATATAGGTATTGGTTTACACAGAGTTTAGTGTTTAATTGTAAGTGAGCAGTGAGAAAGGACCCGTAAGAAACCAAAATTTCTCGTTAGGTAAATTAGTCATCCCTGGAAGTATAAATTTCATCTGTTCAGAAGGAATCTTTGAAGATAAGATTAAAGGACTAGAATTGACCTTAGTGTAAGCTTGATTAGATTTATGTCTTTAAGTCATAACAAGATTCTTTCCCTCTCATTTTCTCTCTCCATGTAGGTGCCAACATTAGTGAGAAATTGAACAAAAATTTAGTTCAATCAAGTGTGATTAGAGCTTAATTAAAGGTAGGTTAGGTGTTAAGGCCAAATTAGTCCAGGGTCTATAAATAGATGTCTTCTCATCAAGCTATAAGTTTTTCTATTTTTTCTCTCTTTCTCCCTCTCAAACCGGTAGGCCATTCTCTAAAAATTTCCTTCCTTTTACGTACCATAAATCCTTAACCAAAATTAAGAAGAAGAAAGAGGAAAAGTTGAATGTCTTAGAGTGTTTATCAAAGGTATACTCTAGACTTTCTCCTTCATTTTTTTAGTAGAACAAAGATTGTTTGCATATTATCATTTGGTAATTTGATTAAGAAGGTAATTTTGATGTTGCAGGTGTGAATCGGTGGGAAGAAGAAATAGTTCTTTTTTTTTTTTTTTCCTTAACAGTTGTTTATTTGTTGAGGGATATTTTAGCCTTTTTACAATAAATAAAAATCATGTGCTTGGCACGTGATCAAAAAAAGAGGGAAAATTAACGGACGTTAGCCAATTAAGTCCTTTTGTACCTTTTTTTAGTCCAAGGTCGTTTAAACTAAAAAAAGTACTAGTGAATCATATTATTAATAATATGGGGGCTAATAGAACAATTTACTTTAAAAAAATTTGTGAGCATTACATGACGCTATACATAAGATGCGGCTTTTATGTCCCCTCTTTGATGTCCCTCAATATGTCCCCCAATTAAATTTTGCTATGTTGTTGCAACTTAGTTACAAATTTGTTAATTTTATTTAGTCGATATAATATAAATAGTAAATATGATAATAAAGTAATTTTAATATGAAATGTTGATTGATGTTTACAACATGGGATACTAGCCCTTGAACGCATAGAGGTCGAAGGAAGGCGAAGGGTCATGAAATCACTATATATGTGGCAAAGAAAGGAAATATTACCCTCAAATTCGACGAAGATGCCGAAACCTAGAAGGCACTTGGCAATGCCACAATAATAAAATACAATGTTACGCCATTAAAAATATTGTCAATTAAACTGTTTATCGGTAAAAACTTTTTTTTTTCCTTGTTTAACTCAGATGAACAAAACAAAATTAGGGTCAAATACTTTTTTTGATTTCAACATACTTCATCAGTGGCCACCATCTCCAACAATCTCTTTATGATTTTGCAAACGTAACCTCAACAAGGTTTCTTCCTCGTTAGTCTATCTTAATCTGTATATTTAATTTATCTTTTCCCCGAAATGCTCTTTTATCCGTTCCCCAACTGCATTTTTATTCACTTTATTTAGAAAGTTGATCATCCAAAAGCAAGAGTGGCCAATATCTGCAAATTAATCTTTTTCATAAGACCATAAATGCGAATCTTGTATGATAATCCAAAGGCATATCAAGACGGTGAAAGTTGTTTGTCTATTACCCCAAGTATAGGTGCAAATGGGCACTGATAATAAACAAAAGATTTTGGAAAAACCAAAGCTTTACATATAAACACATGCGATATTAACACTAACAAAGAACTTTATTATCCTAGAAAAAAAACTGTGATAACGTGAGGAGAGAAAGACATTAATGCTTTGTTTGGTAAGAAGGAAAGAAAATAAGAGGGAAGAAAAAAACTATAAAGGAAAGAAAACTGTATAGAAAAGAAAGATTTTGATTTTCTCTTGATTTATTTGGTATGTAAAGGTCGAAAAAAATGATTTTATCTTCTCTTATATGGTATTTTAAAAATAACCAAAGGGATAGAAAAATTACTATTAATACAATTACTATTTTGCCCAAATATTATTTAACTATTTCTCTAATTTGGCACCTAAATTTTTTGTTGGAATTTTGATAGAAAAGAAGGATAAATTGGTAATGTCACTTTCTTTGCATTGTTATTAAGTTTTTCCCTTACAAAATCCACCCATATTTAGAGAGATCAATTTTGATGGGACCCACATACTATTTCTTCGACTTATTTTTTCTTTCCATTCTAATTTCTTTTTTATCAAACACCCCATCATATTAATTTTTATCTCAAAATCTTTTCAATATTTTTTTCCCTCTGCTTTTTACTCATACCAATCAGAGCATAAATTTAGTAATGAGGGAGAAATTTGCAAAACTCGGGAAAAGAGATTCCTAGTAGTGGTAAAGGAAATGCGATGAAATAAAAGAAAAACATTTAACCCTAATTTTTTTGTTAAAGATAATGAAATTAAAAAAAAAGTGTTAACAATTTACATTAAAATTGACAATAGTTTAAAAGATATGGTATTGTATTTTAATTGTATGGCATGTTAAATGACATATAATTATATTTTAATTGAGATGATATTTTGATTGACCTAAGATTTTATTAGGGATATATTGAGGGCCATAAATAATAATAATAATAATAATAATAATAATAATAAAAAAAACATAGAAGCCGTATCCGCCTTACCCAACTCCCAACAAACAAACAAACGAACGAACGGTCGTTTTCTAGATGTCCTGACCCTGTGTTATTGCCGTTGGCCAAGAAAATGTAAAGCTCAGAAACCGATTTGACAATAAAAAGCTAGAGGACTAAATCATAATAACCAATATTAACCCCGGACAAAATCGTAATTGGCTGTTTGTGCCTTCTGTCTTCAAACCAGGGCTGCTTTTTAATAACGTGGAGCGCCATCCCCAGCTCGTCCTCTTTCCCTCTTTTGCTCCTCTCCACCGGTTTCTCTCTCCTCGCTCGCTTCCTCTAAGCAGGTAAATTAATCTTCTTTTCTTCTCAATCTCACATCCCTCCGATTTCTTGAATTCCAATTCCGATCCGCTTTTTCTTTGATTGAGTACTTTGTCGGTGCGATCTTGTTTGTTTCCCGGGAAAGAAAATGGAGGGAAAGTTTCAGCTTTGAGTTTTGAATTCAAGGATCGTGCGTTTCTCATTTTCTTGTTATTTTCTTTTTTGTTTGTAGCTTACATACCTGATTCGCTGCCATTTGGCGTTGATCTGTGTAGTTCTCTGCTTGATCTGGTTTGCGTATGAATGTTATTCTTGATCTGGCTTCTGAGGAAAACAGAGGGAAAAATATATTAAGTTTTTCGAATTTTAGAATATTGTAATCTTCAGAAGTTATTAAAGAAGGGAAATTTCTTCCATGAACCTGCAGATAATTTTTTTAAGTAGTTCTACATTTTAGTTTCCTTTTCTTCGTTGGATTTGTGGAGAAATGAATGATTGGTTAACCTGTGTAAACAAAAAAAGTTGTCTTGGATAAACGTGAGCTCTGCAGATCTGATAAAAATTTGCAAATCTATAAGCCTTTGTGGATGAGCGTTAGATTTATGTGACAACGTAAGCGTAATTGATATTTTTTTTCTGTTTATTTTCTTCATCATGGTTTAATTTTTGGTTGATGCAGAAGGTATATCCAAAGAATATTTAAGTGCCGAAATGGGAACAACTGTTGATGCTGCAAAGCAGGTATGATGATATATAAAGACATTATTATATTTACGCTATGAAATTTAATTTAGTGGGATTTTATTTTTCTGGGTGATTAATGTATGTTTTGTCTTTTATTTATTTATTTATTTTTATTTCAAAGAGTGAAATATTAGTGGTGCACAAAAGCCTGATTCAATTAGAGATCCTCATGCGTTGTTTTCATTTTCTATGGCAGGATACTAATGGAAGCTTAGCTGAGAAGAAGCCTACGGTTGTTTTTGTTTTGGGTGAGCATTTTCTCCAAGTTTTGTTGAAGTGTATGGTAAACTACATGTATCATTCCAAGGCAAGTGTTTTCTGATTTCATAACACTTCTGATTTCCAGGTGGGCCTGGCAGTGGAAAGGGTACCCAATGTGCTAATATTGTTGAACACTTTGGGTACACACATCTAAGTGCAGGTGACCTACTGCGAGCAGAAATCAAATCTGGATCTGAAAATGGGTATGGCTTTTGTCTCATAGTCTGTTTACAATGGTTATGGAACTTGTCAAAACCCCACATATACTGCAATTTGAGGGAAAAAAATAGGTCAAGCATTAAGAGTACGAGGAAAAAAGTTAACAATAAGACAAAACCTGTTATCATCCGATGATTCAGTTGTCTCACTAACGTGAGCTAATGTGTCTCTAGAGTGTTCGGAACCCAAGAGAGAACTTCGACTGATATTTATATTTAGCGTCTCACCAAACAAGTTCACTGACAGAAAACACCCATTTTCAGTTAAGATGTTATCAAGAAAAGGTCCTTCGGATTGCTCATCCATACCATAATTGTTGACATTTTACAACACAATCCAATTCATTCAGCCAAATTATACCATAGGAATTTGAGCAATCATGATATCTGGTAGGTAATTTTTCCCTTGTTTCATTATGTTGACTGGGAATGCTCATTTGTTGTCATGTGTGAGTCTGACTATATCAGCCTAATACTCTCCATCTCCATGTCTCTGTGTGTGTGTGTGTGTTTCTTTTTTTAATGGCATACATTTATTTTTCCTTTTTGTGTTGCTTGTTATCATTGAGTTGGTTAAAATGGGATGAAAATACACATTTTGAATTTAAGGTTGTTTCTTAGCAGTGGTAATTTTATTTGGAGATATTGACACCTGTTCTTTTGTGGCTAAAGCACCATGATTCAGAACATGATCAAGGAAGGAAGGATTGTTCCCTCAGAGGTAACAATTAAGCTTCTCCAAAAAGCTATGCTAGAAAGTGGAAATGACAAATTTCTTATTGATGGTTTTCCTCGTAATGAGGAAAATCGTGCAGCATTTGAGGAAGTTGTAAGCCCGCTGCAAACATCCTCCTTGTAATTTTATCTTTACCAAAAAAATGTATGGAGAGTTAAGGATCTTACATTGAATGATGACCTGGGTAATGGTTTGTGGCTTCCTGCAGACTAAAATTGAGCCAGCATTTGTCCTCTTTTTTGATTGTCCTGAAGAAGAGATGGAGAGGCGCCTTCTGGGTAGGAACCAGGTTAGGAAAATGTGATTTTTCAATCACTCTGATTCTGCCTTGATCTCTGTGTGTGTGTGTGTGTGTGTGTGTGTGTTTATCTGCGTCTGTTTATGCCCTTATCCTTTCTGTTTATTTTACTATGTCATTTTACTGTACATTGTATGTAATAATATATATGTTTTCATTTTATGGTTGTCTAGGGAAGAGAAGATGATAACATCGAAACAATAAGAAAGCGGTTCAAGGTTTTTCTAGAGTCTAGTCTCCCTGTGATTGAGTACTATGATTCCAAGGGAAAAGTTAGAAAGGTAATTATGAAAATGATTTCGCCAAAGTTGTGTTTATATGTTTGTAAGTCTTACCGTAAGCATTTTTGGGTTGTAATATATTATTGCATATTGATCATAACCATGGTGTTTTTCTTCCCATCAGATTGATGCTGCAAAGCCTGTTGGAGAGGTTTTTGAGTCAGTGAAAGCTATTTTTGCCCCAAATAATGAGAAGGTAAAGGGTTATGGCCATGTGCTGAGGTGATATATACTCTACATGTATACAAGTGGAAAATAAAGAACCTGAAGGAATTTTACGAACTGCTGTTATAGGGAGGATGGTATACAAGGGCACAATCCCTCTCGTTGATGTTGATTTCTGAAATGCATCTACGTTACTCCTTAATGATAATTTATGTTGTTTGCAGGCTAACTGAGTGTTGCAGCTGTACATAAGACATGAGACATTGAGACGTATCATCTATTGAGGTAAAATTTTGGTTATGGTAAAATCTTGGTTATAAACCTTAAGAATTATGAGATTTTGATGCTATTCCCTGGTGTTACCAACGTGGTCACACAACTTAATTTAGTATGATTCCTCTATTTTTCGTTTTTCTTTCGGTGTTAGGAGTCGCTCCTTGTTCATTTTGTTCTGCAAAATCATAGTTTAGTTACTGTTAAACTCAATACTCAATACGTGTCTGCATCAGTAACCGAGTGAGATGTGCAGGCACTTTCTGGAATCTCCAATGCGATCCTTTATGTTAAATTCCCATTCTTTATTGAGTTGGCAACAAATAATTTCATAATTACACTCAGTACTCTTTAGTTGTTCATCGCAGTAAGCAATAGGTTGCCAGTTATGATGGCTTAACTTTTGTTTAAAAGTTGTCTTGAAGAATCTAAAGACAGCGATATTGTTCAAGTATATTCCATTTTTGAGAAAAAGAAAATAGATCAGAAATCCCTATTGCAAGGTTATGGGACCAATAAAAGACTCATTTATCCCAAAAAAAAAAAAGAGATGATATGGGCATGGGAGCAATCAGATTTTGCACGCAAAAGCTACTTACAGAAATACACATTCTGATAAAATGAATTTCTTCAAATAGAAATCTTTCAGTGAGATTGTATTCTTGACTAATATTGTCATTGTAATTCTTACAGGTGATGCTATTGTGGGGTGCATGTAACAGTAATGCATTTCCAAGATTTTTGTATTTTGGTTGTTTTAGAAGGTTGTAGTTTATAAAAAAAAGAGAAAGATATATCTCTTTATTATTATTGTTATTGAATTCTAATATTAAGAGTACACGACAGATGTTTATAATCACAATAAATTACTCCTTTCGACTGTGATCCGAGCTTTTCCGTCTTTTTCCCCCTTTTGCTTTGTAGGAAAACTACCCATAGTTGGCATTTAAAAGTTTTTAACTGTTAAAGTAAAACCACTGATTGTCGATTCCAAATAATAGAAAATTCAGTACAGTAACCAAATAATATTCTATGATGTGTTTTTTTGGCAAAAATCAGTTTAAACCAGTCAATGACTTTTTATCAAAGAGTGGCCTGGCTAACAGTGGGAGCTTTGTCAGTTGAGTTTTGGCTTGGCTTTTCTAGTGATTCTAATGCGTTTATAGCAAGTCATTTTATCACTTTTCCGCGAGCACAAAATTAGTGCTTTGGTATATTTACCAGTCACCTTATTCGAGGGAAATTCTACCATAGAGAATGGTACTTATTCTATGGTAGGGCATGAATGTAAACTGTTGGATTATTTTATAGGGTGTTTGAGAAGTACATTAAAGATGAGAGTTGAAATTAAAAATATTATAATATGTGAGAATTTTACATTATAGCGTATTTTTATTTTACATTATAGCACGTGAGAGCTTTATACTATTTGAGTTGAAATTGATTACTTAAAACTAAGTTTGTCAAACGTTACATTGCATTATTTGGATTTAAAAAATTGCATTAAACTAGTTGCACGGTAAACTGCACAGTTAACACCGACAAAAAAAAAAGAAAAAAAAAGTAGAAAGCTAGAAAAGAGGACACAGCCTTCTCATGAAGCAACTTGTGGGGGGGACGGCATTGTTTTGGACGTGGTCACAATGGATGTAGAAGTGGAGAGCAAGAAAGGCCGACGTGGCTCTCATCAGGATGATTGTCATGGTTAGCGATGAAGGAAAACGTCGTTTTAACCTTTTCTATTCATGTTAAAAAAGAAAACGGTAGTTGCTTAATCTACTGGATCTGAAAGCAGAGACAATGAGAGGCCGATTATGGCTCTATCAGTTCCAACGCCACCATCAACGTCATGGTCATTGCCTAATCGGTAGTTCGAGGATAAAAAAGCTTGTTTTTGTTTACCCTTAAAACAAAGCGATCACGATGGTTGACAAAGCAGAAGTGAAGAGCATGAGAGCACAATCATGGCGCTCATCGAGGTTGTGGTTGTTGGGAAGTTCAACTCTTTTGTTTTCATATTTAAAGCATCTTTGATATATTTGTTTGAAAGTTGCAATAGGGTATAATCAAGTCTCGCTGAGATTAAACACTAACCCTCGGATCACTCCTTACCGGTAATTAGAATCTCATTTTAGGCACAATCCATTTGGTAGGAGAGGGATGGAGAATGAGGAGGATAAAGAGAGTTGGAGAGATAAGACATGTGAATGAGTTAAAGAAAATGGATAATAGTTATTTATTTAATTACTATATTGTCCATTTTACTATTTCTTAATTATTTCTTTTGGAGAGAAAACAATCTTTTTAAGTTAAATATGATAAATTTGTTGAATCTTTCCACTAATGAAAGGATCGAAAATGGTGAGCGCGGAGAGAGACTCTCTCCCTCCACGTATTTTCTTCATCCTCTTCCCTATCCAACGAAATAATGGATTGGCCTTTTCCCTTTACTCTCCCTCCCTCCCTCTGCCTCTTATCAGATACAGTGAAAGAGATTTTAGAATTGCAACAGTCCTTTTAGCAGATTTTGGAGAACCAAATTTAGTGCCTTCTCATATAAGCATGAAAAAACAGAGCCCTTTTCATACATCAATTATGATACCATTCTCTTTGATGGTGTCAAGGACAATTCCAAGCCTGCGCTCAATTCTCACGTCCTTCTTGGGTTCATAAGCCATTGCAAATACATCAGCTTCAATGGACCTCTCTGCAATCAAATTACCAATAACTCTACAGGCATTGTTATCTGTAAGTGATTTTAGTGAATACCTCAGGTCCTTCGCATTTGTGGTAGCAACGGAGACAACTTTGCTGGTGCCCCGGTGCACCACCTTTGCATGGATGAATCTCTTTGAGAAGAAAACATTTAGTAAGAATGGCCTCATATACATGTCTGTCCTTTGCTTCCATGATTTTCTGCTAGGTCTCTGTGCAGCCTCGCCTCGAGATCTCCGTGTCCAAGCAGCTAGGATGAAAGAATCCTGCAAAGAACAAGAGATGTGAAGTCTTATTTTTCCAACCTACTCCGCCGCCTAATTTTGCGCCTTGAGGCGTGCCTCTGTGAGAGGCGATCAAAAATCGCTTTGAGGCTTACGCCTCTTATGTGTGAGGCGAGCCTTAAGGCTGAGGCGTTAGCCTCGCTCTTTTATGATTGATAAGTTATAGGCCCATGACCCAAATAAGGGAAATCAACATCAATTGAGCCCAAAAAGTAAGAAAACCCGCCAACTAAAACCTAGTGATGAAATCAGATTACGTAATATATACGTACATGCATACACACACACACACACACACATATATATATATATATATAAAAAGAGAACCCTAGGGGAACTGCTTGGTTGCCGATGCATAACTAGTTTGAATTAGAAGTCATAACTGGTTGATTTAAGGACTTGTTTATTTTAAACCTTGCTCAACTTGTTTATTTTAGACTCTTAGGGGTAAAAGATGACTTTTTATGATGTTATGTTTTTATGACTCTTGCTTTTAGATGTTTAAATTTTTCAATTTTTGTTAAATTATTATATGGTTTTATATTGAGGCTTACGCCTTGCCTCACAAAAAGAAAACACCTCAATACCCCCATTGCACAGTTAAAAACATTGACAAAATTGGCCCAAAAACTCTACCCACCCGCCTTTAACCCAGTCAAACCTCCTACATTATTGGGTGGTTCTTGGTTGGGGTTTTGGACTCAACCTGTCTGACGCCCACTGAACTGCCCATGAATGGACAGATAGAAAAGAACTTGTGAATAATTGGCCTTAACCTCTCCATTGCTACTGCGTAATATATAAAAGTAAAATAGTACAGATACAGTAATATTCTTCCTCTGATTTCTTGAGATTGGGAATTTTACAATACAAATAAATAAAAAAGATCACACAAACGGCAACTTTCCCTATTACCATGCACACCCCCACAGGCAGTTCAATTGAAAAAATGATATTTTCTGTTGTCAATTTAATTTTCAGTCATCTTACTTTGTGCCAGAAGGTCTAACTAGAGAGGAAAAAAAAAATTCTTAAGTTCTACAACAGAGTACTATCCGTTCAGTATGTCCTAGGACGGAGAACTGCTGAACACAGTATTTCTGTGTCCTATCACAGAGAAATCCACCAGAAACGAAGTTTGATACCACCACCAACTAAACTCAATGTGCAGCTAAAGTAACATTTTTTGTTTCCAAATTATTATGCTCTTGTTGTACTAGTAATTTTGACAAACGGCTTAGCTACATCACCGAGGTCGAGCAACTCATGCTGAACCTCCCAAAACTAAAACCTGGACAATCACATGAACAACAATTGCTATTTTAATATGCGTTTCTGAAGTGGTAACTATTCTTAAGCACTCAACTATGCTCTTTAGTTTGGATTTGATTATACTTCAAGAAAAATGAACTGGGTATTGAAAATTCCCAACTTAAGGCAGATTTCTAGAAATGGGCAAACCCAAAAACGCACTGTTGGGACCAACACAACAAACATAAGATAATAGTAAAGTAATGGAAGAAGATATTACCTTATAGAGAGTGGGAATAGATATTGGAGGGGTTGCGATAGAATTGAAGGAGATGGGAAGCCTTAGAAAGGAAGAAGCCCAAGAAAGGGAAGTGGGTTTGAGTGAGGGACACGTAAATCAACCATTGATGAGCAGAGACGATGGTTGCGGACCTGAAAGCAATGCCATGTCTCCTTTTGCGACGTCTGAAAAAAGAAAGAGGTTCAACGTAATATTCTTCTCTCTCGACAAATATTAGGCCGGAGGAGAAGAAGATATGCTTTTTTCTAACCGGTTGTTTTTCTTTTTTAATAGGCTGTTAGTGCTATGGGATATTCACCTTTTTCCACCTATCTTTTAAGTTAATTCAAAACTTATATATTTAATTTTAGATCTCATCAAATTTATACTTTTAGATTTAATTTAATATATAGTCTTATACTTTTCTTGGTCATAATTCAATTTTAACACAAAGAATTACTTCAAATGCCCTCAAATTGAAAAATAAGTGAATTTTACAGATTTTAAAAGCATTTTACTAAAGTTTTCAACTTAAAAAATATATAAAATACACTAAAAAAAGGTGTTTTTGTTTTTATTTTTTTATTTTAAAAATTTTTAATTTTTCTTTATTTTACTTTATAGAAACCTTCTGAAGCCGAGAAGGAACTACTTCTTTCAATCCCTGCTGCCCGGCACTGCTCCTCAAAACCACGCTAGCTGTTCAGCTTATAGAACTAAGCTAAATATAAGGAAACCCCGGGACGGGATACTGACTAGCTCGTCATGCTCAACAAACTCAAAAATCAACTATTGATAGAAGTAAAGTATAAATTTATGTGTTGAATCTAATCTAAAGGTGTAAATTTGATGAGATTCAAAACTAAAAGTAAAGTGTTTAAATAAACCTAAATTACACGGTATTAAAAGATAAATAATCCTAGTGCTATTAGGTATTAAGAGTATTTATTTTGATCATGAAATTTTAATTGTGATAAATTACTTTATGAGTTAATTTTCTAATGGTTAAATTTCTGACACTAAAATTGACCAATAATTTCTAAATTTTAAAGTTAATTTTACAAATGGTCTATGAAGTTTACATTCAATCTTAGTTTAGTCCTTAACATTTAAAAGTCCTATTTTGATATCTAATCTTTTAATTTTATTTTAATTTTAGTCCTTCGTCACTTTGGTGTTAAATATTTAACAAAATATTTTTAAAATGTCTCACTTTAGTCTCTAATCTATTACTTTATCTTACTTTTGATCCCTTATTTATTACTTTGTTTCAATTTCCATCATTCTGCTAGTAAGGCATTATTCAAGATCAAAATAAGAAAAATAAAGTGAGAAACTAAATATAAGGATTTTGATTAATATAAAAAAAACAAGAAACAATTTATCATATTGTTTTTCTAGATGAGATTTATTTTTTTTAAAAAAAGATAAAGTTAAATATTTAATGTCAATATATTATATATGCACGTGTACATATAATAATTATGATATTCAGAAATATGATTATCCAATACAGTATATTTAATAGGCGTATATCAATCAAAATGCATCTCTTGTTATTTAAAATATGTGATTATTTAATACTTATATACTAACATTGAAAATTTAATTGATCTTCCTCTAAATTAAGATTCGTCTTTTAACAATCTAATAAAATTATTTTTTTATTACATACATCAAAATTGTTAGATTTAGGGTTTTAATTTAGATTTTTGAAATTACAGTCCCTAAAAACTCTTAGTTGTAATAGAGGGACTAAAAGTGAAACAAATTAATGATTTGGGATTAAAATGGTACATTTTAAAAGCTTTCTATTAAATATTTAATATCTAACTAACGGAAGGATTGAACCTGAAGCTGAGTAATAAATTAGGGACCAAAATGGAACTCTTTAAACATTAAAGACTAAACTTAGACTAAAGGTAAACCTTAAAGATTATTTGTAAAATTAACCTAAACTTTTAGTAGATGATCACATCACAGTCACATAATAATTGAAAATTTTACAGAAATAATTACATCAAATGCAAAACATTGTAATTTTTATTGAATTTTAACAACAATGAAGATAAGGATAAAAAAGAATAATTTGCATTAGTGATTTCTTAACTCTTTAGCAATTTTTTTTAGTTTTAGTAAATAACCATTAAACTCTTTAAATCTTGACAATTGATGGACTTCCATCAAAACAAACCCAAAACCTAACGAAATTAGGTATATAACCATCATAAGTAACTCTTTTTAAATAAAAAGTCAACAATGTCCTCAAATATATATATTTTAAAAAAATCTAATCACTTTTTTATTTTTATTTTTTATTTTCTGTTGAGGAGCTAAGCTTTCCTCCATCCCTTTTGACAACTTTATGTAACTCATCTCAATAAAAAATAAAATAAAAAAAAAACCTTATGCAACACCAAGACTTTCTCGCTTACACTTTGCTCCCCTTGGAGTAATTCGCGCCCCTGCACTTTAGTTGTCTTCTAGGAGTTTGTTTAGCACCAGCACCTCCTCCAGATCCACCGGTGCCAGTGCTGCCGCAAACCTGCCAAAAAAACTACTAACTAGCAAATACGTTCGGAACTTTCTAGAATAGACGCCTCTGCGAATAAGCACCTCCGTAAATGCTATCAAAGTTTCCAATTTGTGAGGAAGAGGACGATTTCTACGACGTTGCGAATGGTGGTGACCGCTGGTGATGAGGCCGTGAAAGATAGTGATCTCTTATCTTCTGCAACCTACTCGCGATCTTTATTGCGCAGATCAGACAAATTGGCTCAGAGTTCAACGAAGGACCTTGACGTTGATCGTCCTTGCAAGGTCGGGTGATGACGATGTATAATGTCTCGAAATTAATTAAGTTTTATTAGTATATAAAATGGTGAATTAGTGTGTCATGATGTATTTTTAAACTTAATCTTACTAATTTGTGATATTTTTAAATTAATGTTATTTCTAATTATTTTAAATCATTTTTTAATTATTCTTGATTATTTTCTTGTTATTTTAAATTTTGAAACAAAACAATTTGTCAAATATCAAACACGTCCCGTTTAAAATCTATGTGTTGCATATGGTTTTCTTGCTGAAAACCAGCTCCCCTCCTCTCTATTTAAGTCTCACTCTCCCTCACTCTCTTCCTTACCCTTGTTCTTTCCCTCTCTCAGCTCACTTTCTCTCTCTCGTCTCTTTCACTCACTGCCTCTCTCTTTCTCTTGCCTCTCTCTTTTAATTCAAAAACTTTGAGTTCAAACTTCAATCTTCTGTTGAATTGTAAGCTTGGGAATGTGATTGAGCAACCACAAACCCAATTCAAAGATTAAATCAATTTTAGTTTTCAAAATTTCAAACTTTTTTCAATTTTTCTATTTTCTTTGCATTTTGAAATCTGAGCTTCTTTAAGCTTAGAAAACCTTGAATCTAAGTTAGTGAAACTCAAAACATCTAGAATCTAGGTTTAGTTTGATGAAAAGCGGATTTGAATTAAGTTTTTCTATTTTTCCTATATTTTCCCATTTTGGATTAAATTAAAATTTTCTATGTAAATCTTGTTTAAATTAGTTTAAAAGTATTTTATTATGTTTTTCTCTCTTCTATGAGTGTTTTGTATGCCTGGGAATTGAGAAAACATGTTGGAAATGAGGATTTAGGCTCGAGGAGGCTGAGACTTGAGTTGAAAAATTTCTAGAATTTTTTCAATTTGGCAAGCTAGATTCATGAGTTCAGTAGGCCGGACTCATAGCAGGTTCTGCAGGTCAGACCAGGGGAACCGGCAGGCCAACCAGGCATCACAAAATTTTCATTTTTCATCTTTTTTTACTATTTTAAACCCCGAATAAGATTTTAACTTTATAATATGATTTTACAAATATAAATGGCACATTAGAACACCATGAGGTAGGTTAGAAGTGTAAGATATCCCATGCTAGATATTGACAACTTTAGTTTATATTTAAGGTTGTTCGTAGTTCCGTGGAGCTAACGTATAGTAGAGCAGGACTGCGGTGTTAGGTATTGGTGTAGGATATTGAGGTAGGACTTCTACCCCTTTCTTTGGTAACCATATTTTAAATATTTTTGGCCTCAAAATGATTTCTTTCAAAATATTTTCAGTGAATGATTGAAAAAAGATTTTTATTAGTTATTTTCATAAACAACAGAATGAGGTGACTTTCATAATGAACTGCATAATGAATGTAAATGAGTAGAATGAGATGATTTTCATAATGAACCGCATAATAAATGTAAATGAATATACTTAGTAAAATGAGTTTTTAATAACTATAGAAATGCATAGATGGGCATGATGCCATACTTAGAGATCGGGTCGTGTAGAGTGCGACCTTAAGGGTAGGTCTCAAAACCCAACTAGGCCACTACGGTGGTGATACATATGGTTTACCCAAGAAAAGATAATAATATCCTTTTTGGTTGAACAATAAATGCTTTTTGGTAAGATTGATTTTATTGAATTTGTTTATCCATTTACTTATTTATTTAATTTTATTTTCTAAATATTTTTTTGAATAATGAATTTTATATTCAAATTAAATGTTTTTATAACCTAGTCCTATTGAGCCTTTCGCTCACTTTTTACTTGTTTTCAAACCCTTCCCCTTTAGGTGGAATTTAGCTTAGAATCGACGGAGAGTCCACTGACCGGACTCGTGAACAGTAGAAGACCTCGAGTAGGTTATTTGTATCAATTAATCAAGGCATGTATCTTTTTAACTTCTTTTTCTATATTGGACTGTGGTTGTAATTTAATTATTGTCGATACTATGTGTGTGCACAAGTTGTGGGCCCTGTGGGACCCAACACGCATTTTCCTCTCTTTAATATTTTATTTAATTTTGTTTCATCTTACTGGTTTTATTATTATAAATATTTGCTTAAAAAGTTTCAAATCTATCGCATTTTTATTAATTAACTAATTCCTTAAGATAATTAACTTTTAACTTAATAATTTTGACTTATTTAACCTAATTAATCCGTCACGTCGCCTTCTGGGTCTTGGGGCATGACAGAATGGTATTAGAGCCCTAGGTTATGAACCTTGGGAATTGTGCACACATAGGTACGACAATAAAATACCACTGACAGTCTAATTTTGTTTTCAGAAGTGAGAGAATGGCACCTAAACGACGTTTAATTGCTGCTTACACGAACCTAGGAAATGAGGAAAGTATGATGTGGGTGATGTTTGCTGCTTTCTGGTAGATGGCAACAAGGGCAAGACCGGAGGATTCCAAGGCTAGTTGTCAGCATGCGTACTTCAAGAAGTTCCGGCGTGCATCTGTTCTGACCTTTAACAGAAATGGGAACCCGTAGGTGGCCGAATACTTGCTGGGATAGGTTTGAGAAGCTATTATACGACCGTTATTTCCCACAATGATATAGAGATTAGAAGGCTACCAAATTTTACAGATTGGAGCAGGGTGATATGTCAGTTTAGGAGTATGAGGCAAAGTTTAACGAGTTAGCTAAGTTTGCTCCATCCGTTATGGCATCAAAACATGAGAAGTGTATTAAGTTTCAAGAAAGGCTTAAGGCTTCTATTCGACAACAGGTGGTTACCCTGCGACTCAAGAATTTTGGTGAGCTTATGTCATCAGCTATATCTGTGAAAAATGATTATGCACACTACTGCGAGGATTGAGCAAGGATGTCATGAGGACCACAAAGGAGTGGCAGGAGGAGTGCCAGCAACCATCCAACTCAAGGAAGGAACCAACAGGGTAACGTTAACAGTCGAAGCAGCAGTTCATCCAGCAGCAGGTGCAACAATCCCTACAACTTCCATTGCCACTATTGTCAGCAACCAGGACACATCAAGAGGAACTACCCAATCAGGAGTGCTCATCTAGGACTTCCGACCGGAGAAGGTGCTAGTTGTCAGCCTCAGCTTCAGACTCTACCTCCATCTTAGCAATTCCCTCAGCTGCAGTTCCATTAGTTCACTCCTCAACAGCTGCAACACCCAACACAAGGATACCAGCCGTAGAACTTCCAACACAATGCCCCTCAATATCAAGCGCCAAGTACAGCTAGCGTACAGTCACCTCTATCACAGCAATATCGACTAACTAATCCAGGACCTAGCAATGTTGGTAGAAGAAAAGGGAAAGCTCTAGTTCAGGTTCACACCATGACATCAAGGAGTTCGAATGCCCAAACCAGCAACGCGGTTATCAATGGTGTGGTTCTAGTTTCTCAGTCCTAAGCGCATGTTTTATTTGATACTAGTGCCACTCATTCTTTCATTTCAAGTTCTTTTGTACATGCCTTAGGATTAGAGATAGAAGAGTTTGATGAGCCCTTACTTATTGCTTTACCCATGGGGTGGTTGTGTGTGAACTGTGTATGTAAAGCTTGTAAAATAAAGATTGGGGGTGAGACTCTGAAGAGTGATTTGATTGTAATCCCCATGAGCTTATATGATATAATTCTAGGAATGGACTGGTTGTCCAAGTACAATGTAGTTGTAGACTGCTAACTTAGGAGAGTGACCTTAGTGTCTGATAGGGGAACGACGATCATTTACCAGGGTGGTGATGATCGAACGATGAGTGAGCATTTCATGAAGACATGTCTCATAGGACAGAAGAATTTAGCTTGCTATGCCTTCCTTATGAACCTAGAAGGAAAGTCCAGCGTATCGGGAAGAAATGTAGCAATATCAGTGGTTGATGAGTTTGAAGACGTTTTCTCCAACGAGTTACCTGGATTACCACCGCATCGGGAAATTGAGTTTGACATTGAGTTGCTTTCGGGAACGGCTTTGATTTCTATAGCACCTTATCGGATGACACTGGCAGAGATGAAAGAATTAAGGAAGCAACTTCAGGAGCTTGCTAACAAGGGATATGTTCAGAATAGCACGTCGTCATAGGGAGCATCGATTTTGTTCGCCAAGAAGCATTATGGAATCCTCAGGTTGTGCATAAACTATCGGCAGCTAAATCGAGTCACTGTGAAGAACAAGTATCCTCTCTGCCCAAGATCGATGAGTTATTCGATTAGTTAGGAGGTTCGTAATACTTCTTGAAGATAGATTTGTGTACGAGATACCACCAGCTCAAGACTAAGGAAGAGGACATTCCTAAAATAGCTTTTAGGACCTGGTATGGACACTTCGAGTTTTCGGTGATGCCATTTGGGTTGACAAATGCTTCGGCAGCTTTCATGGACCTGATTAATAGGATTTTCAGGCCTCATGTTAATCAGTTCGTGATTGTGTTCATTGATGATATTTTGATTTACTCTAAGACTTAGGAAGAGCATGAGCAGCACCTTAGGATTGTGCTTTAGATTCTACGAGAGCACCAACTATACGCCAAGAAAGAGAAGTGTGAGTTTTGGTTGATAGAACTCAAGTCTCTAAGACATGTCATCTCTAAAAATGCATCTCAGTAAATCCTTCTAAGGTAGAAGCCATAGTAGAGTGGGAACAACCGAGGAATGTAGCAGAGATCTATAGTTTCTTGGGACTCGTAGGATACTATAGGAAATTTGTAAAGGACTTCTCGAAGATAGCTACCCCACTGACAAGACTGATTAGGAAGAATGTCAAATTTGAGTAAGATGAAGAATAAGAGTTCATCTTCCAAGAGATAAAGAATCGGTCAACTATAGCTTTGGTGTTGATGTTGGAAACACGGTGCTCAGCGGAATTAGAGTAATTTCTAAAACACAAGTTTGACATGTTATATGTATAAATTAGACAGATCTTACTAATCTCAGTGTGTCGAAGAATCTCTGCAACCTGTGTAGAGAAGTAACATTCCAGAAGAGCCTCAACCAACTGGTCTTCTTCGCTATTCTCTATCCACAACCAGAGTGAGTGTGGGTTTACACGTACAGCTCTTCCACCGGTGACTCTCCTTCCAACCAATAGATAGAACCCAAAGCTAATGTTTGTGATTTGTGAACAAAAGCTGTCAGGAAGTTTTCAGATGCTCACTAGAAGAGTATCACTCTTAATCTCTCAAATTGATCTAAGTAAATCATGAGACTCACTCCCTTTTATAGCTATTGGTCTTGGGGTCAGTCTGTATCAGATTAGGTCTCAAAAACTCGAAACAGAATCAAGTTTGGATCAATATCTGATAAGATCTGTGTAAAAACGTGTAATCTTATCTCTCGCTGATCGGCAGGCCGAACAGGCCCCATCGACAGGCCGAACTCCCGAGAAAAAATCTTCGCGAATCTTTTATTTTTCACCCGAGATTCTAAAGGATAAAGTCTTAGTTTTGATTCAAATAACCTAATAGAGAAGTTATCTGATCAAAACAAACTTTATCAAGATAATCTCTAAGAAAATAAATCAATTCACCATAATTCTACAAGTTTATCTTGTTCTAATTTGTCTAAAATTAAAACAACCGATAAACAGACAAGAATTATTTGATCGCAATAATTCAACAAGTTTATCTTGAACTAATTTCTTACAAAATTAATTCAACCGATAAACAGACATGAATCATTTGATTCTTACAAATTTTAAACCAATATGATAAATCTGACATAAGTCACCAATTATTGGAAAGGCACGCCATGTCGTTACAGGATTTTGTGAGCTAGCAAAGGGGACCAAAATGGACCTATAAAGTTCAAGCTCATAATAATTATGAAACCCAATATCCCAGATATGCATTTCACAATTATCAACTCCAATGCTACTCCACTAAAAGCTTGGAGCTGCACTCTCGAATTTTATAGAATTACGAAGCTCGTGTAGCTAAGTCTCCATGACATATCATATGTATCGTATCCCCATATGATCATCCATAATCGGCTTAAGGACAAGTTCTGTCTTACCTTCCCGATTATTTTTATCTTACGTTCCATTGTCTCACCATTAGAAAACTTACTATCCAAAGATAGTATACCATTCGGTTATATCTATGTATCCAAATGGTTGAGCGCTCTAGTTTTCCAATTACAGGACAACGCATATAAGAGGATATCATTACTCCTAAAGAGGAGCTATGGATTCCATATCTATGAATAACAAGTTTACGCTATCAAGAGTCATGCCTCCAACGTACCGGCATGCATACCACTATTAAGATGTGAGTGTCACCCTTTGGCACATCAAAAGACACAAGTCGAGACAACGAACCCACTATTCATCTCAGGATTAAGATACAATACAAATGATTGTCTAAAGTAAATCGATTTTCCAAGACAGAATCATTAATCCAAATCAATTCACTTTATGTCCCGATCTAACACATCGTCACCTATGACAACGTGCCAATGTTTCTATTCACGGAGTCCAACTCTGATGGTCAAGATAAACTATCTCCCTTAAGGGATATCGACAACATAACAATCTTTACATGAATAAAACGCCTAACTTTATTCCTTCGATTGTGGATCATATGTTTTAGATCGTCACCCTAAGAATCATGTCATCCGCATAATCAGTCCATCATATGCCCAATTCTTAAGGTTTAGACTGACAGTCTTAGACTACTGTTTGCTTATCATACATTCAATAAATATGAACATAAAGAGGACAAGATTTGGTATATATAAATGAATAAATTCTTTATTGATAAAAATGTCTCCAAAAATGTATTACATTTTTACTCCTTAGGGCATATATGTCTAACAGTTGATTATCCTGAATAGTGATGAGCCATACGAAGTTTACATGGATGCTTCGAAACACAGAGTTGGGTGCGTGTTGATACAACATGGATGCGCGGTGGCATATGGATTGAGACAGCAACGACATCACAAGCAGAACTATCCTACTCACGACTTAGAGCTCGCAGCAGTGATTCATGCACTGAAGATCTAGAGATGTTATTTGTACGGGACGACATTCTAGATTTTCTCTGACCACAAGAGTTTGAAGTATCTGTTCACTCAGAGGGATCTGAACTTGAGGCAGCGAAGGTGGATGGAATATATGGAAGATTATGATTTTGCGCTACAGTACCATCTCGGGAAAGCTAACGTAGTTACTGATGCATTCAGTAGGAAGTCTTTAGGGATTCTCGCTTGCTTGGCTCTTGAAGACTAGAAAAGAGATGCAACAGTGAGTGAGTACGGGCTACAGTACTATGACGACTACGACCGAGTTTCGATGAATCATATGGAGATGACCCCAAGTCTTGTTCAGACGGTGAAATCGAATTAGTAGAGAGACCAATACTTGTAGGGAATCTAGGCACAAATTAAAAACAGAGAGCAATTTGAGGAATAAAGGATACATGCGGATGGATCGCTGTACTTCAGGGCGCGTTTGGCAATTCCAGCAATCGCAGAAGTGATGAAGACCGTGATGGATGAAGCCCATAAGTCTTAGTTCACCATTCATCTAGGGTGCACGAAGATGTATAGTGATTTGAAGAGGCAATACTGGTGGAGAGGCATGAAGAAGGATGTCTGAGAATACGTGGCCAAGTACGCAACTTGCCTCTAGGTGAAGGCCGAGCACCAGAAGCCAGCCGATCAACTTTAGCCGCTTCCTATTCTAGGGTGGAAATGAGAGCACATTACGATAGATTTCCTTAATGGTTTGTTGAGGACGAAGCAAAGACATGATGCAAAATTAATGTTATTTCTAAAATGGTGAATTAATTAAGTGTTATTAGTGTATAATATAGTGAATTAGTGTGCCATGATGTATTTTTAAACTTAATCTGACTATTTTGTGATATTTCTAAATTAATGTTATTTCTAATTATTTTAAATTATTTTTTAATTATTCTATTTTGAATTTTAAAACAAAACAATTTATCAAATACCAAACACGTCTCGTTTGAAATTTGTGTGCTACATACGGTTTTCTTGCTGAAAACCACCTCCCCTCCTCTCTATTTAAGTCTCACTCTCCTTCACTCTCTTCCTCACCCTCATTCTCTCCCTCTCTCAGCTCACTTTCTCTCTCTCGTCTCTCTCACTCACTGCCTCTCTCTTTCTCTTTTCCCTCTCTTTTGATTCAAAAACTGAGTTCAAACTTCAATGCTCCATTGAATTGGAAGCTTGGGAACATGATTGAGCAACCACAAACCCGATTCAAAGATTAAATCAAGGTTAGTTTTCAAATTTTCAAACTTTTTTTAATTTTTTTATTTTCTTTCCATTTTGAAATCCGAGCTTCTTTAAGCTTAGAAAACCTTGAATCTAAGTTAGTGGAACTCAAAACATCTAGAATCTAGGTTTACTTTGATTAAAAACATATTTGAATCAAGTTTTTCTATTTTTCCTGTATTTTTCATTTTCAGATTAAATTGAAATTTTCCATATAAATCTTGTTTAAATTAGTTTAAAAGTGTTCTATTATAATTTTTCTATATTCTATGAGTATTTTGTATGCCTGGGAATTGAGAAAACATGTTGGAAATGAGGATTTAGGCTTGGGAAGGCCGAGACTCGAGTTTGAAAATTTCTAGAATTTTTTCAGTTTGGCAGGCCAAACTTTGAGTTTGGTAAGCCAGATTCATGAGTTCGGCAGGCCAGATTCATATCATCGGTAGGCTAGACTCATAGTAGGTTCGACAAGTCAGACCCAGATGGCCGGCAGGCCAAACAGTGCAGTTCCACAAGCAGGACCACGGGAACCGTCAGGCCGACTGGGCTTCACAAAAATTGCCATTTTTCATCTGTTTTCACTATTTTAAACCCTGAATAAGATTTTAACTTTATAATATGATTTTACAAACATAAATGGGACACTAGGACACCATGAGGTAGGTTATAAGTGTAAGATATCCCATGCTAGATATTGACAACTTTAGTTTATATTTAAGGTTGTTCGTAGTTCCGTAGAGCTAACGTATAATAGAGCAAGACTACGGTGTTGGGCACCAGTGCAGGATATTGATGTAGGACTTCTACCCCTTTCTTTGGTAACCATATTTTAAATGATTTTTGGCCTCAAAATGATTTCTTTTGAAATATTTTCAGTGAATGATTGAAAAAAGATTTTTATTAGTTGTTTTTATAAACAGTAGAATGAGGTGACTTTCATAATGAATCGCATAATGAATGTAAATGAATATACTTGGTATAATGAGATTTTAATAACTATAAAAAATGTATAAATGGACATAATGCCATACTCAGAGATTAGGTCGCATAGAGTGTGACCTTGGGAGCAGGCCCCGAAACCCAGCTGGGCCACTACGGTAGTGATACTTATGGTTTGCCCAAGAAAAGATAGTAATATCCTCTCTAGTCGAACAATAAACGGTTTTTAGTATGATTGATTTTATTGAATTTGTTTATCTGTTTACTTATTTATTTAATTCTATTTTCTAAATATTTTCTTTAATAATGAATTTTATATTCAAATTAAATGTTTTTATAACCTAGTCTTGTTGAGCCTTTCACTCACTTTTTACGTGTTTTCAAACCCTTCCCCTTTAGTTGGGATCCGGCTTAGGATCTAAGACGCCGCTTTACAGACGTCACAGATGTCGTTACATTCACACATTACATACTTATTTATTTAATCATTTAGATAAACTTTAAGTATAAAACTTATATGATACTTTAATTGTAAACGTAGTTAAGGAAAATGTAACCAGGATCCATACATACATTTTTTTTTAAACATAACATTCAACGACTTAATCCATAATTTAATTTCACTTTACTTTTGAATATAAACTTGCTTTAATAAAATAAATATACCAAATTACAAAATCATATCACATAAATCATCAGATCATTTAAAAGCTTCTTGCTCCCACAGTTCGGCAGGCCGAACTTGGGACTTCGGCAGGCCGGAATTCCTCAACCGACAGGCCGACAGAGGCTCTGCAAATCAGGGCTTGAAAACTTCCAAAGTTCGGCAGGCCGAAGATACCATCGGCAGGCCGAACATTCTACCATCGGCATGTCGACCAATGAAATTCGATAGGCCGACAGAGCCTAATCTTTAGAAAACTTAATTTTTAAAACAAAATTCAACTTTTTATAAAAATGCAGAAGATCAAAATTCTTAAAATGATGAAATAAAATATAAAAACATAGTTCTTGCATTCATAAAAACTTATCATAAAAATATATGTCCAAAATATAAAACTTGATTTAAAACATATAAACTCTCCTTGGCGTTCTTCCGGTTACAATTCATCATACTTTGCATACACGTCATTCCATATCCTCCGCCTAGTCCATGACTTTCTTACCCTTATCTGCAATATGACATAAACTTGAATAAGCTAAAGCTTTGTAAGTACATATTATGCTCACAATATAAATACATTTCATGAACATCATCTTCATCATATCATAATAGTGCATTAAGCACAATTTCATAGAAAC
This sequence comes from Artocarpus heterophyllus, assembly GCA_025403435.1. Lineage (NCBI taxonomy): Eukaryota > Viridiplantae > Streptophyta > Magnoliopsida > Rosales > Moraceae > Artocarpus > Artocarpus heterophyllus. The sequence continues at coordinate 19,529,779 of CM046333.1, forward strand.
ATATATTTCATTACATTGACCATATTAAAACTTATTCCATTTTATCTTAAGGGCCTAAGTGTTGCACCATAAACATCATTGTAGGCGCGCCGTCATGAGAGAAGAAGGGTAGCTAATCCCAAACCAAACACAACATCATAATATATCATATCATAACATTGGTGTGCAACACTTATTATGTGATACATATATACATAACTTTCATGCTTAGAAATTTGCCATAATCAAACATGCATAACTTTAAATCATGAAAATATTTTCATAAGAAATCCTTTAAGGAAATCATCATAAAATCATTATGAATATCATCATGAACATAACATCAAACCTTTTAAAACACATCATGTTGCAGGTGAGAATGTACTTACCTTAAAGCTAGCTTACTTAACCTTATAAGATTTGGTGATGACGCCGCGTTCTCGAAGTGCTTGTTCCTTTGTGTCCCTTCATGCTATTTATCCATTTAAAAATACAATAAAATTAATACTTATCATAAAATAAAACATCCATTCATATACCATCACATATACATTCATCTTATTACAAACATAATTCATAACCATAATTGTCAAAACATAAAATTATCATCACATACACTTCACTGACCTACATGGAATAAAACTTAAAAACTTAACAGTCACACAAATTTTTGGCACCATACTTGACAGGGGTAAAATCAACACATAAACATGTTATCATGATTTTTCTTTAATCATAAAAATTACATTTAAGTATGTAAAAACAAACTATTCATTTCAAACATGAAATCAGCTAACATTAGTAAGGCAGTGAGTAACCTTTTAAATACATTTTTCTAACAATTAAAACACATATATTTTAATTTTAATTTTCATATAAACATCTTATTATCATACATCTCAATATCATAAAATTATTTCATCATCAATAAAATCATTTAAACATATAAAACATTACATAAAATGAAAGTCCAGAATTAACATTGTTAAAACAGTTTTCTTGACTTAATCTCAATAAAAAAAATTACATAACACATAATTCACTCATAAAAACATTACCAAACTTTGCAGTCTTTAATATAACATTTACATGAACATTCTTGTCAACTTTCATTAAAAACAAAAATCATTTACCCCTTGAACAAAAATTACATTTTCAAACATCATAGTCAAACAACAGTAATTTACTGTGAGTGGTAGAGGATAGAAAATTCATAACTTAATATAGAAATATCGAAATGACTTGAAATTTGGAGGAACATCACATAACACATACATGAACATCATATTAAAAACTCAGAACAAAATGTAATACCTAGACAAAGATACTATAGACGAATTGAGGAGAAGAAATGCTTTCCAGAATTACCGAAAAAAATGTGTTATTACATTAAAAATTTCTTCTCAAAATCCTTGAATTCAACCAATGAATTATCAATTTTTCTTTCAATTATTCTCAGAAAAAAAAATAAGGAGAAGAAGGAGAGGAGAAAGCGTAAGGAAAAGAGAGGGAGAGAAACAGAAAGAAAACATCTGAGAGAAAAAAGAAAAGATGTGAGAGAAGGAGAGAGAGAGAAAATTAATGTAATTGAGGATAATATAAAAATGAATTCTAAACTCTCTATTAAGTCAGAAATTTCCTGACTAAGACTGAGGCAATTGTGTGGAGAATGGAGAGGAAATTGGGGAAAGTCAAAACCATTAGTCTCACTTACCATATTTCACCATTTTAAAAACAGAAACCATATCATTTACATTCAATCAACAAAATTCAATGATTTAGTTTCCTTAAATGATAAAATTAATTCATAATTATGCCAATTAATCACCCAATTAACGTAATTATCTCAACCATAAATTTGGAGAGATTTCTGCTGACTGCTCGTCAGCTGTCATCGGCCTGCCGATGGTTTCCATCGGCCTGTTGATTCTTGGCAGACTTTTCGGCCTGTCGAACCTGAAAGTCCGGCCTGCCGAACTGTCCTTAAAATACCATACATTAATACATTCAAATCATCATTGCATCATAATTAAACATACATTAAAATTAACATGAACACTTGAGCACAACGATTCCATGCGGTCGTCACTGTCATAAAACTTGAAATAAAGAGTTAGTAACATAAAATCATGAATCATTAATAAAAATCACTTAGCATCGTTACAACTTAACATGATCCGTTACATAAAAATTGGTGGGTGTTACAATTCTCCCCACCTTATAAAAGTTTCATCCTCAAAACTTAGAATAACTGCGGATACATAGATCTCATGTCATTTTCACGTTCCCATGTAGCTTTTTCAACTTGCTGATTTCACCATAACACCTTGACCAATGGAATTTCTTTATTCCTCAAGGTCTTGGTTCTCCGATAGAGTATCTCTATTGGCTTTTCTTCATAACTCAAATCTTCTCGTATCTCGATCACTTGTGGCTCAATCACATGCGTAGGGTCCGGGACATACTTCTTGAGCATAGAGACATGAAACACATCGTGCATTGCAGACATTTCTGAAGGCAACTTCAGCTGATAAGCTACTTTGCCTATTCATTTAACAACTTCATAAGGACCATAAATCTTGGACTTAACTTGCCTTTCTTCCCAAACCTCATAACTCCTTTCATCGGTACAACTTTCAAAAACACAGATTCGCCCACGGCGAACTCTAAGGGTCTTCTTCTCTTGTCAGCATAACTCTTCTGACGGCTTTGAGCGGTCTCTATTCTTCTTTTTATCAACTTTATCATCTCAGAAGTTTCGTTAACAAAATTAGTGCTTTTAGCATCAACACTTTCCATCAACTTCTTCTCACCAGCTTCGTGCCAACATATCGGCGACCTGCATTTTCGTCCATATAGTGCTTCATAAGGTGCCATTCCAATTGTCGCCTGAAAGCTGTTGTTGTAAGCAAACTCTGCTAACGACAACTTTTTACACCAACTGGTCTTAAAATCGAGAGAACAAGCCTATAGCATATCTTCTAAAATCAAGTTTGTCCTCTCTGTTTGGCCGTCTGTCTAAGGATGAAAAGCTGTACTGAAATGCAGCCTAGTTCCCATTGCAGTCTGTACGCTCTTACAAAACTTAGATGTGAACCTGCCATCACGATCTGAGATGATTGACTTGGGAATTCCATGAAGTCATACAATCTCCTTGACATAGAGTTCCGCTAACCGTTCCATAGAGTAAGTGATCTTGATGGGAATGAAATGCGCCATCTTAGTCAGTTGATCCACAACTACCCAAATTGCATCATAACCATTCATAGTTCTAGGCAAACCGGTAATGAAATCCATTGCTATATCCTCCCATTTCCATTCTAGTATTTGTATAGATTGTAGTTCACCATTAGGTCTCTGGTGTTCAACCTTTACTTGTTGACATGTCATATATTTCTTCGTATATAAAGCAACATCACGTTTCATTCCAAACCACCAGAAGTTACCCTTTAGATCATTATACAACTTTGTTGCACCTGGATGAATAGAGTAAAGAGTGTCATGAATTTCTGCGCCAAGATCTTTTCCCTTAAGCCATCAACATTGGGAACACATAAGCGGTCCTTGAGGTACAGAGTTCCGTCATCCGCAATACGAAACTCTTGACATTTTCCTTCTTTCATTTCCTGCTTAATCCTTACAAGACTTACATCTTCATCTTGTTTTCTCCAAATTTCATCATACATCGTCGGAGCAAGAGAGAGTGTTGAGAGTTGCCCTGTAATAAGTTCCAAACCGAAGTTTAGAATTTCTTTTCTTAAAGGTGGAGACATTGCTTGCATTGACATCAACGTGGCAACTGACTTCCTACTTAGAGCATCAGCCACTCGGTTAGCTTTTCTAGGATGATAAAGGATTTCACAATCGTAATCCTTCACCAACTCTAGCCATCTTCGTTGTCTCATGTTCAGGTCTCTTTGCGTGAAGAAGTACTTCAGACTTTGATGATCAGTGAAGATCTTACATTGGACCTCATATAAATAATGCCTCCATATCTTCAACGCAAAAACGACTGCTGCTAACTCGAGATCATGAGTAGGATAGTTCTTTTCATAATCCTTCAGTTGTCTTGAAGCATAAGCAATCACCCTTTTATTTTGCATTAAAACAGCTCTGAGGCCCATCTTGGATGCATCACTATAAATTACAAATCCATCATTCCCTTCCGGTATAGCCAATACTGGAGCTGTCGTTAGCCTCTTCTTCAGTTCTTGAAAACTCTTCTCGCATGCATCTGTCCATTCATACTTCTTTCCTTTGCGAGTCAGATTCGTGAGTGGAGCTGCTATCTTGGAGAAGTCTTCTACAAATCTCCGATAATAACCTACTAAACCCAAGAAGCTCCTTATTTCACTTGCATTCATCGGTTGCTTCCAGTTGAGAACAGCTTCTACTTTAGCAGGGTCAACCATAATCCCTTCCTTTGAAATAACATGCCCCAAGAAAGACACTTTATCAAGCCAAAACTCGCACTTGGAGAACTTTGCATATAGTTGGTGTCTTCTTAAAGTCTCCAGCACAATCCTTAAATGCTCGACATGCTCTTCTTGATTCTTTGAATAGACAAGAATATCATCGATAAATACAACAACAAATTTATCGAGAAAATCCTTGAATATCCGGTTCATCAAGTCCATAAAAGCCGCCGGTGCATTCGTTAGACCGAAGGGCATAACCACAAATTCATAGTAACCATACCTTGACCTGACAGCAGTCTTGGGGATAACTTCTTCTTTAATCTTTAGCTGGTGATATCCCGATTGTAGATCAATCTTTGAAAACACAAATGCACCCTTGAGTTGATCAAACAAATCATCGATTCGAGGCAACAGGTAATTGTTCTTAATTGTCACCTTATTCAGCTCTCTGTAGTCAATGCAGAGTCTCATAGTGCCATCCTTCTTCTTTACAAACAAGACTGGAGCTCCCCAAGGTGAGTGACTCGGCCTGATGAATCCTTTATCGAGTAGCTCCTTTAATTGCGTGTGAAGCTCTTTTAACTCTACCGGGACCATTTTGTAAGGCGCTTTTGAGATCAGGTCGGTGCCTGGAGTGAGCTCAATCTCAAATTTGACTTCTCTTTCTGGCGGTAGACTTGTAAGATCATCAGGAAATACATCTGCATATTCATGAACTACAGGTACATCTTCAATTCTTGTCTTTTTTTCTTGGCTTTTGTCTACAATGTTTGCCAGATAGTCCATGCAGCCACTTGCTAATAACTTCCTTGCTTTCAATGCAGATAAAAACATGTTGGGTTTCTTTCTGGACTCACCAACATAAACAAATTTCTGATCACCTTCTGGATGGAAGATCACCTTTCGTTTTCGACATTCAATAGAAGCATTGTACTTGCTCAGGAAATTCATCCCAAGAATCATATCATAATCATGCATGTCGATCACAATGAGGTCGACGAAAAGCTCCCTATTAGAAATTTATAGGGGTACTGTACGCAGACAGTGCGTAGATAATATCACTTCCTCAGAGGATAGTGTCGTAGTGAATCCCTGTCTCATAGGCTCTAAACGACCTCTAACTTTTTAGCAAATGACATAGATACAAAAGAATGTGTGGCACCCGTATCAAAGAGAACATAAGCATCATTAGATAAACTTGTTATCTGACCTGTGACCACATTGGAGGCTTCAGCAGCCACTTGTTCTTTCGTCATGGCATATATGCGGGCATTCGTCGGTGGGGCTTCAATTCTCCCTTGACTGATAAGTGGCCCTTCAAGGGAAGCTTGCATCTGATGAAGCTGGGCTTGAGGAGGAGCTCTCTAAGGGGCATTGGCATTCATCAATTTAGGGCAGTTCTTGACAAAGTGGTCTTCACGCCCACAAATAAAACATTGATTTGTTCCCAAGCGACATTCCCCTGGATGTTTCTTTCCACATTTGGCACATGGTTGAAACCGCCTGTTATTGTTGTTGTGCTGACCATCATTATGCCTCTTATTGTCTTGGCCCTGCTGATTTTGAGGATTGCCCTTCCTCTTGTTATTCCTCCAGTTCTGGTTGTTGTTGTTGCTGCTGTTGTAACACCCACTTATTTTTATGTAACAGATCATGTTAAGTTAGTAACGATGTTACAAAAATTTAATAATAATTTAAGTTATATGTTATGATATATGATCTTAATGTTACTAACTTTTATTTCAAGTTCTATGACAGGTGACGACCGCATGGAATTGTTGTGCTCAAGTGTTCATGTTAATTTTAATGTATGTTTAATTATGATGCAATGATGAATTGAATGTTTTAATGTATGGCATTTAAAGACAATTCGGTAGGCTGGAATTTTAAGTTCGACAGGCCAAAAAGTCTACCAAAGATCGACAGGCCGAACTTGGTGGAACCGACAGGCCAAAGTGGAGAATCGGCAAGCCAAAGACAACTAACAAGCAGTCAGCAAAAATCTCTCCAAATTTATGGCTAAGATAATTACGTTAATTGAGTGATTAATTGGCATAATAATGGAATAATTTTATCAGTTAAGGAAATAAAAGGTTTGACTTCGCATTGATTGGTTTAATTTTGAATGGTTTCCTATTTTTAGCAGGCAAAAATATGGTAAGTGAGACTGATAGTTTTGACTTTCCTTCTTTGCTCTCCTTCCTTCATGGCAATTAGCACCATTTGAGTCAGAAAATTCCTGACTTAATGAAGAGTTTTGACTCTCCTTCTTTGTATGTTATGCCATTAACTTAATGTTAAAAATTTTTAACGTTCTTTTTTTCCCATTTTTCTCTCATCTTCTCACATTTCCTCTCATTCATTTTTGAGACGTTTCTCATTCATTTCTCCTTCTTCTTCTTCTCTTCTCCACGAATTTCATCCTTCCTTCTCTCAAAAAAAAAAAAATCTCTGCTAATATTGAAAGAAAAACTTATATTTCGTTGGTTGAATTCAAGGGTTTTGAGAAGAAATTTTTAAGATAAGGACTCAGTTTTCCCAGTGTTTCTGAAAAGAATTTCTCCTCCTCAATTTATCTGCAATATCTTTCTCTAGGTATTGTATTTTGTCCTGAATTTTTAATATGTTATGCATGTATGTATTATGTGATGTTTCTCCAAATTTCAAGTCATTTTGATGTTTCTATGATAAAATATGAATTTTCTATCCTCTACCCTTCATAGTAAAATATTACTGTTTGTCTATGATGTATGAAAAAGTAATTTTTATTTCAAGGGTAAATGTGTTTTGTTTTTTTTCATGAAAGTTGACAAGAATGTTCATGTATATGTTATGATATTAACTGCAAAGTTTGGTAATGTTTTGATGAGTGTATCTTATGTTATGAAATTTTTATGAGATTAGGTCAAGAAAATTGTTTTAACAATGTTATTTTTGAATTTTCGTTTTATGAAATGTTTTATATGTTTAAATGATTTTATTAATGTGGAAATAATTTTATTATATTGAAATGCATGATAATAAGATGTTTGCATGAATTTTAAAATGTATGGTTTGTTTTTACATGCTTAATGTAATTTTTATGATTTAAGAAAAAAATCATGATAACATGTTTATGTGATGATAATTTTATGTTTTGACAATTATGGTTATGAATTATCTTTGTAATATGAGATGAATGTGTATGTGAGAGTATATGAATGGATGTTTTATAATAAGTATTAATTTTATTGTATTTTTAAATGGATAAATGGCATGAACACGCAAAGGAACGAGCACTTCGAGACCGCGGCGTCGTCACCAAATCGTATTAAGGTTAAGTAAGCTAGCTGTTAAGGTAAGTACATTCTCACCTACAACATGACACCTTTTATAAGGTTTGATGATATGTTCACAATGATATTCATGATGATTTTATGGTTATTTTCCTTAAAGGATTTCTTCTTATAGATTTTCATGATTTAAAGTTTTGCATGTATGATGATGACATGTTTCAAAGTATGAAAATTATGTATATATGTATCACCAAATAAGTGTTGCACACCAATGTTATGAAATGATATGTTATGATGTCATGTTTGGTTTGGGATTAGCTACCCTTCTCCTCACATGACGGCGCGCCTACAATGATGATTATGGTGTAACACTTGTGCCCTTAAGATAAAATGGAATAAGTTTTAATATGGCCAATGTACTGAAGGATATGTTATATGAAATTGTGCTTAAGGCACTATTATGATATGATGATGATGATGATGTATATGAAATGTTTTTTTTTTAAAAATTGTGAGAATTATATGTACTTACTAAGCATTAGCTTATTCAAGATTATGTCATGTTGCAGATAAGGGTAAGAAAATCATGGATTAGGCGGAGGACATGGGAAGGCGTGTGAGCATAAAGTACGATGAATTGTAACCGGAAGAACGCCAAGAAGAAAGTTTTTATGTTTTAAATCAAGTTTTATATTTTGAACATATTTTTATGTTAAGTTTTAAGAATACAAGAACTATGTTTTTATATTTTATTTCATCATTTTAAGAATTTTAATCTTCCGCATTTTTATGAAAAGTTGGATTTGTTTTAAAATTAAGTTTTCTCAAGGATTTTTGGCTCGGTCGGCCTGCCGAACATCTTTGGTCGGCCTGCCGATGTTTGAAGGTTCGGCCTGCTGATCACGTTTTCGGCCTGCCGAACGATGATAAGTTTTTAATCCAGATTTGCAAAGCCTCTGCCGGCCTGCCGGTTGAGGAACTCAGGCCTGCCGATCATGTCCGGCCTGCCGATCATGTCCGGCCTGCCGAAGTCCCAAGTTCGGCCTGCCGAACTGTGGGAGCAAGTAATTTTTAAATGATGTGATGATTAAATGAGTTATGATGTGATGTTTTTATAAGTTATGATTTTACAACTTGGTATATCTATTTTATTAAAATAAGTTTATGATTAATTTAATGTATAATTGAATTAATTATGATATGGAATAAGTTAAGCAATGTTATGTTGTAAAAAAAAATGGATGAATGGATCCTGGTTATGTATGTTTAATTATATTTACAATTTAAAGTATCGTATAAGTTTTGTAATTATGTTTATGTTTAAAGTTTAAACAAGTACGAATGTAACGACATCTGTGACGTCCGTAAGGGGGTGTTATAGCTGTTGTTGTTGTTGTTCCTGTATGGAGGGTAGTTCTAGTTGTTTGCAATATTGGCTTATTAGCCAGACTGAGGCTGGTTCCTTCTTAGTTTGGACAAGTAGAATTCTGCACGCTGGGCTCTCATGACAACCTGCTCTTGAGTCCTAGGTGGACTTGCCCCATCAACGATAGCAGCAATTTCAGGCCTGAGTACCTTGATCAACCTTTTGACCCTTTCATTTTCATCTATAACCATTCTTGGGCATAGGCGAGCAAGCTGGTCAAACTTCATCACCACATCGGTAAATGACATATCCCCTTGGCGCAAGCTCTCGAACTCCTCATAATGCTTCCTTGTAATGTTCATATGGAAGAACTTCATGTTGAATTCATGAACAAAGTCTTCCCATGACATCTCTTCAACGTTCCAGCTCTGTTCGATGCCATCCCACCAAATTCTGGCCTCCATTGTGAGGCAGTACGAGGCACAGAGGATCTTTTTATTATCCATGAAATTCATGAGTCTTAAGGTGGCTTCAATCGTCTTCAACCATCCTTGAGCTACTAGCGGATCCTTTGAACCCTCGAAGTCTGCTGGCTTAACCCTCTTCCATCTGACTAGAAAAGGTTCCTGATAGGCCGCTCTTGGCTTAGCAATAGGAACTGGGACTTCATTAACTTGTGGCTGAGGAGGAGGAGGCTCATCATTGCCTCGACGGTCATCATTCTGGCCATTAGCCCTTAATTCTTCGATCTCTCTCCTTTGTTCCTCCAACTGCCTTTGCAGCTCAGCAATCATTGTCATGAGCCTTTCATTGGTTTGGGTGCGTGTTTGCATCCTTCTATGACCGTCCATCATTAATTCTCCTAAAAAAGTTAGGAACTTAGAAATAATCTTCTAATATGAGACAGGTTTTCACTACTAGATCATTAATCATGAAACATCTAAACCTCATTCTTATCCTTATACTTGCATCAAAACATCTAACTTTAAAACATACTTACTTGGAGGACTTTAAAACATCTACCTTTAAGTACAAAACTTATATGATACTTTAATTGTAAACGTAGTTAAGGAAAAAGTAACCAGGATCTATACATACATTTTGTTTTTGAACATAACATTCAATGACTTAATCCATAATTTAATTTCACTTTACTTTGGAATATAAACTTGCTTTAATAAAATAAATATACCAATTTACAAAATCATATCACATTAATCATCACATCATTTAAAAGCTTCTTGCTCCCACAGTTCGGCAGGCCGAACTTGGGACTTCGGCAGGCCAAACATGGTCGGCAGGCCGAAATTCCTCAACCGGCAGGCCGACAGAGGCTCTGCAAATCAGGGCTTGAAAACTTCCAAAGTTTGGTAGGCCGAAGATACGATCGGCAGGCCGAACATTCCACCATCGGCATGCCGACCAATGAAGTTCGGCATGCCGACAGAGCCAAATCATTAGAAAACTTAATTTTTAAAAACAAAAATTCAACTTTTCATAAAAATACGGAAGATCAAAATTCTTAAAATGATGAAATAAAATATAAAAACATAGTTCTTGTATTCATAAAAACTTATCATAAAAATATATGTCCAAAATATAACACTTGACTTAAATCTTATAAACTCTCATTGATGTTCTTCCGGTTACAATTCATCGTATTTTGCACACACGCCATTCCATATCCTCCGCCTAGTCCATGACTTTCTTACCCTTATCTGCAACATGACATAAACTTGAATAAGCTAAAGCTTAGTAAGTACATATTATGCTCACAATATAAATACATTTCATAAACATCATATTCATCATATCATAATAGTGCATTAAGCACAATTTCATAGAAAGATATATTTCATTACACTGACCATATTAAAACTTATTCCAGTTTATCTTAAGGGCCCAAGTGTTGCACCATAAACATCATTGTAGGTGCGCCATCATGAGAGGAGAAGGGTAGCTAATCCCAAACCAAACACGACATCATAATATATCATATCATAACATTGGTATGCAACACTTATTACTTATTAGGTGATACATATATACATAACTTTCATGCTTAGAAATTTGCCATAATCAAACATGCATAACTTTAAATCATGAAAATCTTTTCATAAGAAATCCTTTAAGGAAATCATCATAAAATCATTATGAATATCATCATGAACATAACATCAAACCTTTTAAAACACATCATGTTGCAGGTGAGAATGTACTTACCTTAAAGCTAGCTTACTTAACCTTATAAGATTTGATGATGACACCGCGGTCTCGAAGTGCTAGTTCCTTTGTGTGTTTATGCCATTTATCCATTTAAAAACACAATAAAATTAATACTTATCATAAAATAAAACATCCATTCATATACCATCACATATACATTCATCTTATTACAAACATAATTCATAACCATAACTGTCAAAATATAAAATTATCATCACATACACTTCACTGACCTACATGGAATAAAACTTAAACACTTAACAGTCACACATATTTTTGGCACCATACTTGACAGGGCTAAAATCAACACATAAACATGTTATCATGATTTTTCTTTAATCATAAAAATTACATTTAAGTATGTAAAAACAAACCATTCATTTCAAACATGAAATCAACCAACATTAGTAAGGCAGTGAGTAACCTTTTAAATACATTTTTCTAACAATTAAAACACATATATTTTAATTTTAATTTTCATATAAACATCTTATTATCATACATCTCAATATCATAGAATTATTTCATCATCAATAAAATCATTTAAACATATAAAACATTACATAAAATGAAAGTCCAAAATTAACATTGTTAAAACAGTTTTCTTGACTTAATCTCAATAAAAAAAATTACATAACACATAATTCACTCATCAAAACATTACCAAACTTTGCAGCCTATAATATAACATTTACATGAACATTCTTGTCAACTTTTATGAAAAACAAAACTCATTTACCCCTTGAACAAAAATTACATTTTCATACATCATAGTCAAACAACAATATTTTACTATGAGTGGTAGAGGATAGAAAATTCATAACTTATCATAGAAATATCGAAATAACTTGAAATTTGGAGGAACATCACATAACACATACGTGAACATCATATCAAAAACTCACAGCAAAATACAATACCTAGACAAAGATACTGCAGACGAATTAAGGAGAAGAAATGCTTTTTAGAATTACCGAAAAAAATGTGTTCTTACCTGAAAAATTTCTTCTCAAAATCCTTGAATTCAAACAATGAATTATCAATTTTTCTTTCAATTATTCTCAGAAAAAAAAAATAAGGAGAAGAAGGAGAGGAGAAAGCCTAAGGCAAAGAGAGGGAGTGAAATAGAAAGAAAACGTCTGAGAGAAAAAAGAAAAGACGTGAGAGGAGAGAGAGAGAGAAAATTAACGTAAAAATGAATTCAATACTCTCTATTTAGTCAGAAATTTCCTGACTAAGACTGAGGCAATTGCGTGTAGAATGGAGAGGAAATTGGGGAAAGTCAAAACGATTAGTCTCACTTACCATATTTCACCATTTTAAAAAGAGAAACCATATCATTTACTTTCAATCAACAAAATTCAATGATTTAATTTCCTTAAATGATAAAATTAATTTATAATTATGCCAATTAATCACCCAATTAACGTAATTATCTTAACCATAAATTTGGAGAGATTTCTGCTGACTGCTCGTTAGTTGTCATCGGCCTGCCGACTGCACAGTTCGGCCTGCCGAAACCGGCCTGTCGATTCTTGGTAGACTTTTTGGCCTACCGAACCTGAAAGTCCGGCCTGCCGAACTATCCTTAAAATACCATACATTAATACATTCAAATCATCATTGCATCATAATTAAACATACATTAAAATTAACATGAACACTTGAGCACAACAATTCCATGCGGTCGTCACCTGTCATAAAACTTGAAATAAAGAGTTAGTAACATAAAATCATGAATCATTAATAAAAATCACTTAGCATTGTTACAACTTAACATGATCTGTTGCATAAAAATAGGTGGGTGTTACAGGATCGATGGAAAGTCTACTAACCGGACTCGCGAGCAGTAGAAGACCCTAAGTAGGTTATTTGTAGTAATTAATCAACGCATGTATCAGTTTAACTTCTTTTTTTGTATTAGACTGTGGTTGTAATTTAATTATTGTCGATACTCTATGTCTACATAAGTTGTGGGCCTAGTGGGACCCAATGCACATTTTTCCCCTCTCTTTACTATTTTATTTCATTTTGCTTTATCTTACTGGTTTTATTATTATAAATTTTTGTTTAAAAAGTTTTAAATCTATCACATTTCTATTAATTAACTAATTCCTTAAGATAATTAACTTATAAGTTAATAAATTTGACTTATTTAACTTAATTAATCCGTCATATCATCTCTCGGGTCTCAGGCCATAACACGATGGTGAAGCTAAGTGATGTAGAGGAAAGCGACTTATCTTTGGTGTTGTTGCTTAAGTTGGTTGTCTTTCTTTTCTTTTTTTTTTTCATTTACGTTGTTTGGTTGTTATTTGCTGTCATTTTCATCTGTAAGCTAGATATAAGCTTTGTTTGTCATTTTGTTAGGGAGATGAGGGATTATTTTAATTTGGCTTGACGTAGTCCAAATACTCATTGTTGTCAACTCTATTTGAGTTTCAAAGGCTTACTCTATCACTGAGCCACCGTTCCCATGGAGGAGAGAGAAAGGAAGAGAGTAATGGAGAGAGGTTTAGACTACAAGCATTTATGTTAGATTATTGTTGTTTTTCTAATGTAACCTCGTAGGATTGAACACATGCCTTGCACATGACGCGTTCCATTAGGTTATGGGTTAATTTTGACAGAAGTCCATCAATTGTTAATGTTTAAAGAGTTTAGAAGTTGTTTTGTCAAGAATAAAAAAAAAGAGACCAAAATGTTATTTAAGGGACCACAGATGCAAATAACTCTAAAAACAAAAAAGAAAATGTTCAGGAGTAATTTGTCAAAATTAAATGTTTAAGACTAAAAGTGATTTTGGGCATGTTTAGGAGGACTTTTTAAATAAGTTGCTTTCGACTTCTTGGTCCAAAAGTTGCTTCTATAAGTATTTTGATGATCTGTCGAAAGTACTTTGACTCTCCAAAAGTGCTTTCACTCAAAGTCACAAAATGTAGTTTCTCAAAAAAAAATTTAAAATTGATTTTGAAATTGTACTAGAGTTTTAATAAGGTATTATAAGGTTCATTATAATATTTTTTATTACGTATTAAAAAGGGCCTTTTGTAGACCCACACTTTCACTGTGGTGGAAAAGTTTCCCAGTTAGTTTCTGTGCATTGGATGGGCGGGTTAGGCAATGTAAAGATGCTGGTTAGAGATGGCAAGGGGCAAAATAATTTGGCAACCGGATGGTAACCGGTTCTTGATTCAAAATATTTAAAATATAATTGGAAAAAAGGGAAAGCAGTGATACCTAAGCAATTCGATTGGTTGAATGGAAGATTGAAATCCTTCCTGCAGCGGGAAGTCTTTCTCTAGAAGATTTGTATGAGGACAAGCTGAAGTCAAAGTGTGGAAGCCGTTAGGAACATATGTTGAATTAGATTAATAAGTGGTGTAACTATTGCGATTAGATTAAAATTCTTTTGTTGTCGTTTTTCTTTATTAGATTAGTTTCAAGCATTTTACTAAACTGAATCGTGTATTCATATTAGAGGGAGTAGAAGGAGAAGGTGAAATGATATGTTGAGACGTGAAATTAGGGAATCGGTGTTTGCCTAGTAGAGTTTATTAAGTGGTTATGTCCCTAAGCGATGATATGAAGGATAAGGAACCATATAAGGCTATCACCGATACTGAAAAAGATACTGCAACCTTCTACTGCTAGAAAAAGAAGGGCTACGGAATTGTAAAGGATTATTAATCCCTCTCTCTCGGTCTCGGTTCTCCCTCGGTGTCGATCGAGCACTCTCTTGCTCTCTGGCTGGCATCAATCCCTCATTCCTTCATTTGAAGTAATCTTTTTTATATATGTAGATAAACAATTACTTTAAGGTAACATTTGTACTTGAATGTGGTATTGATGAAGGGCTCTTTGCTTATACCCGTAAGTACATGTGGTCAAGTTTTAGTATAGGATTGGTGAATCAAGGGTTGTCGTCTCCCACGAGGACTAAAATCCAAAAACTAGCTAGTTACTACAACTGCAATCACTAAGTTTTACTTAGACAATTGGAATTTAAAGGAAAATAAAACTAATGAAACTAATCAAATAAAACAAAAAAAGAAATAATTTACAATGTGGACAATCAATATAATATGTGTCTAGGGACTTAAATTAGCTCAATTCTTCCTATGTTTTTTTTTTTTTTTTTTTTGCAATTATTAACTTCATTCCATCCCATTCACTAATCTAGGGGTGCTAAGTTTACCTCATTACTTCTCCGGAGTGTCAAATAAGGTTCTATGTACAAATATCCAAATTGATATTCCTATCGAACTTGGTTAATTACACATTCATTAAGCTCAACCTTTAATTTGATTATCAAGGCATTGATTGCCTCAAGGCCTCACAAAAAGCAAGAATCTCAAGTTGATTATCTACATGTTCTTGGCCCTCCTAGGTCTCAACAACAATATAACTATGTTTCCAAACAAACAATGAATGAGTCAATATCTCCCGAGTATTGAAATTCATAATTTGCATCAATTAATTCATTGTCTAACTAAACTAGAAGCATCAAGCATAGGGAAACATAAATGAAATTGAAATGGCAATTACATCAACAATCAACAAAATAATCCAAATATAATCGAAATCCAACTAAACCAAGCCCTAGAATAGGAAATTTAAGAAAACATAAATAAATCCATGACTAATCTCTTCACAAAATCCATAAAAGTGAATATGTTCAACACTTGAATACATATACAAATACAAATACAAATCTCAATCTAGATTAGGGTAGAGATAAAAGAAGAAGAAACACTTTGTGGAGAGTTTTAAGCCTTGAATCCTCTAAGAATCCACCAAAATTCTCCAAGAATCTTCAACTTCAAGCTCTTTCTCTCTCTAGAATTTCAGTTCTCACTCATGGGTTTCCTCCTTCAAATCATTCACACCTTGAAAAATGGGGGATCTAGAGATTTTAAAGTGAAAAGGCTTCATTTTAGCTTTATTTTTAGCCCTTGGATAAAGAATTTAAGGCTAAGATTACCCAAAAATTGAATTCAACATGAGAAGGGCACGAATCAGCCCCTAAGGATGAGCTTCCAAGGGCGTGCGCCACCTCGCATGTCTTTTGAGCTTGCGCATGGCCGGGGAGAACCACACCTTACAGCCGCACATTCATCTGGTGCTGCGGTGCCCTTTTTCAGCACTATGGCGTTGGGCACAGATTGCTTCCACCATATTTTTGGCCCTTAGTCTTCCAAATTCCGTTTTTTGATGCCATAAAAACCATAAAACCCCATTTCATTAAATTCCTACCAAAATAACACCACAAATATCAAAATAACACAACTTGAGGATTTTCACAATATTTAAGCTCAAGGAATATTTGATTTGTAAGTAATATACTTATTCATCAAATAACTACAAAGTTAAACATTTGCTTGTCCTCAAGCAAAACAAAACAAACACAATGAAAACTAAACCAACAATAAAAAAAGAAAGAAAACCAAGTGTGAGTTTTGTATCCATTTGATAACTAGACAAACATAAATCCCAAAGCCACAAAATGCTTCAAAGCTCAAAGGAAATGCAAACATTGAGAATATCTAGAATTTCAACAATAAACACCAATTTTACTTCATTCAAGACTCTCTAAGTGTAAGTGTGTGCTAAATCACTCTCCCTCTATGCATTGATGGATAAACTTATGTGATTAGACAGAGACAAGAAATCTCTAGATAAAAAAATTTGGAACTACCAAAAGTCCATTGTTTGTGTCACTCTCCACTAATGTAGGTTAGCATGGTATTGAAGATCAAGGACTTTCAAGGCTCATAATGTAAGGCTAGGGTGACAAGTAGATAAGAAAGAAAAAATTTTGGCTCAGATCACCCTAGACATGTAATGCACCTTGTGGACCTCGCACGAACGAATAGAAACTCACAATCAACTCCCCATTTGATCAATATTGTATCTATTTGAATTAAATATGAAAGCACAGTGGAAGGAACAGATCATTGACAAACAAAAAATTTCTAAAAACTTTGTTCATTGGGAATAGATATATAATTTTAATTAATAATAAAAAGCATTGAGAAGTTTTACAAACCTTTTGAAGAACTATCAAGGTATCCTAGCTTTCCTCTTTGACATCACTATCTTCCAAGCCAGGCCTCCATGCCAATGGAAAGACGAGTGGGCGTCAAACTGCAATAATGAATTAACCTTACACTTTTCTAGATCTGTTATGTACTCAACGCATAAGATAGCAGACCTTTTCTTTAGAGAAAGAACTATCAGTTTTTCTCTCTGTGTATTCTACAAAAGTTATGTGAAAAAGATTGATTGATTGGAGATAACTGTTATCTTTATCTTTTATATCTGAGCAGTTAGTTATTTTTCAATTAATTTATTTTAAATCTAAAATAACCACCATATCATATATATGGAAAGGGATATATTATATATGATCTTTATCCTAGTTTTAAAAAAAAAAAAAACTGAATCACGATTGTGATTCTTATTTATATATATATATATATGTACATTTAAAAAAAAAAACGAATCATGGCTTATCATGATTCTATATCATATATATAATATTCTTTTTTCCTTTTTTTAAAGAAAATATCACATTATCATATAAATGATACATGATTTTATTATATATATTATATATATTATAATATAATTAAATCTTATATATATATATATAAATTCAAAAATAAATCATATTTGTTTAAGAATAGATTTTAAATTAATTAATTAACTAATGCTCAGTTAAATGTGACAACATTTATCACATTATATTATGTGTAACAGAAAATATTTTTCTATATCACATTAATAGCTTAAGTGTGAAATAATTAATTTGGAATTCAATAATTCTAAATTAAATATGTATAATTCATTATATACATAAAATCCAATACAGTGTTATAGAGGTGGCATTGGAGACCTATGGACCTATAACCCAAGCTCCAATAAATTTGACAATTAATCAAACTTCGAATCATCACTCAAAAGAACTATTTTTCGTGTTTTGAGTTCCATAATAAGAGTTAAGCTCAATTTTTGTTTACCTCTCTTATTACATCTTTATTTTTGAGTTTCAATAATTCTCTAATGAACAGCTAATTCATAATCTTGCTATGAACGATAAAAGAGTTCCATTATAAATTTGAAATTCCTTTCACTTAATCTATCACTTATAGACATGTTTGTATCTTTGCTTGAATTGGAAGATAATTTGTTGAGAGTAAGCATGGAACCTATGGACCTATGACATTTGTGTTTTGGTTGTATCCTTAGAGTGACTCATATGTGTTTTTGTGTTATTTTTCATTTGTTTCGCCTAGTTCATTTATGCTTCCCTTTTTATTTGAATGTATAGAGCTAAATACATTTGGAGGAGTTCCATTTCAAATTCAAACAAAAAGGAAGAAAAAAAAAGAAAAAAAGAGAATGAAAAAAAGAGAATAAATTCTTGTAAATTTCATGTTGAGAGTAAGCTAATTCATAATAATTAATAGTTCATAATAAGAGTTAGGCTCAATTTTTGTTTACATCTCTTATTACATCTTTATTTTGAGTTTTAATAATTCTCTAATGAATAGTTAATTTATAATCTTATTATGAACGAGCGCTCTACTGTTCAAACTTTGAATTATTACTCAAGAGAATTATTTTTCTAACTTCCATAAGGAAGGGATAGATTTCATATTTGTATAATATTATTCCCAGTCATTTATTATATTATGTTTCCAAGGTGCTTAGTTACGATCTGTATTTAGACAAATCTTACCTTGCAAGTCAAAAAACATAATGTCATAAATAAGAATCTAATAAATACTCAAGATTGAGACTGTCAAATATATGATCAT
Source organism: Artocarpus heterophyllus (assembly GCA_025403435.1). NCBI lineage: Eukaryota > Viridiplantae > Streptophyta > Magnoliopsida > Rosales > Moraceae > Artocarpus > Artocarpus heterophyllus. Next base: position 19,548,866 of record CM046333.1, read on the forward strand.
CATAGTGATAAATTTGAATACTCTATTTGTATTGGATGATTATTAGAGATTCATAATTTATTTGGTCTAGTCCTATATAATCTTATTATATAACGTACCTCTAATCCAATGTCTCTACATTAATAGCCCGGATAAGACTATTTCATTCCAAATGAGATTGGACCGTACTTGTATTATTTAATTAAAGATCCTAAACTTTAATTAACTATTGCTATTTAGATTATTATCTATAAATTTTATCCCTAAGCATATGACACTTATATGCTAGACTTATAGTCACATAAATAATCATGAAATTTTCTTGATGTTTAAAAATGTATTTATAATACATATACACAACCAAAATAATTATAAATATTACTTGATTTATTTATTAATAATATATACAATGTCACAGCTTATAGGCCACCAAACCCAACACAATCATTAGTCATTCCCACAAACATGACTCATAAATGTCCACAAAAGCTCAAAACATGAAATTTACAAGAATTTATTCTGTTTTTTTCATTCTCTTTTTTTCTTTTTGTTCCTTTTTGTTTGAATTTGAAATGGAACTCCTCCAAATGTATTTAGCTCTATACATTCTAATAAAAAGGGAAGCATTAATGAACTAGGCAAAACAAATGAAAAATAACACAAAAACACATATGAGTCACTCTAAGGATACAACCAAAACACAAATGTCATGCACATCACTTCCATGCTTACTCTCAACAAATTATCTTCCAATTCAAGCAAAGATACAAACATGTTCAACCCATCACTGAAAGGAAGAACATAGAAATAACTCTTGTCAAATGATTCTCTTCATTGGAAACCCGTTAAGCCTACATTTCTACCTACCCTCTTCCACTAATGCAAAAGGTAAGAAGACAAACAATTAATAGCTACATATGTATAGTTTTGTTAGACGTGTATGTCCTAAAGAGTAAAAATGTAATATGTTTTTGAAGACATTTTTATCAATAAAAAATTTATTTATTATTTATCAAATCTTGTCTTCTTTATGTTCATATTTGTTGAATATATGTTAAGCAAACAGAAGTCTGAGATTGTCAGTCTAAACCTCTAAGAATTGGGCATGTCATGGACAGATTATGCAGAAGACACGATTCTTAAGGTGACGGTCTAAATCATGAGATCTGTAATTGAGGAAATAAAGTTGTGCGCTTTATTCATGCAAAGATTGTTATGTTGTCTATATCCCTATTGGAAGATGGTTTGTCTTGACCATCGGAGGTGGACTCCGTGAATAGAAACATTGGTACGTTGTCCTAGGTGACGATGTGTTGGATTGGGACATAAAGTGAATTGATTTAGATTAATAATTCTATCTAGGCAAATCCATTCACTTGAGACAATCATTTGTTTTGTATCTTAATCCTAAGATGAATAGTGGGCCCGTTGTCTTGACTTACGCTATTGATGTACCAAAGGGCAACATCCACCATTTATAGTAGTACGCATGTTGGTACATTGGAGACATAACTCTTGATAGCGTAGTCCTGTTATTCATAGATATGGAATCCATAGCTTCTCTTTAGGAGTAGTTGATATCCTCTTATATGCATTATCCTATAATTGGAAAAGTGGAGCGCTCAACCAGTTGGATACATAGGTGTAACCAAATGGTATACTGTTTTATAGATGGTAAGTTTTCTGATTGTGAGATAATAGAATGCAAGATAAAAATAATTGCGAAGAGAAGATAGAACTTGTCCTTAAGCTGATTATGGATAATCCTACAGGGATACGATACATTATGATATGTCATGGAGACTTAGCTATATGAGCTTCATAATTCTATATAGTTCGAGAGTGCAGCTCCAAGCTTTTAGTAGAGTAGCGTTGGAGTTGATAATTATGAAATGTATATCTGGGATATTAGGTTTCATAATTTTTGAGAGCTTGAACTATATGGCATGCTTTTGATAGGTCCATCAAGTCCCCTTTGCTAGCTCATAAAAATCCTGTAACGATACGGCGTGCTTTTTCAATAATTGGTGACTAATGTCAGATTTATCAAATTGGTTGAAATTCGAAAGAATCAAATAATTCATGTTCGTTTATCTGTTGAATTAATTTTATGACAAAATTAATTCAAGATAAACTTGTTGAATTATTGGAATCGGATAATTCTTGTCTGTTTATCAGTTGATTTAATTTTGAATAAATTAAATCAAGATAAACTTGTAAAATTATCAAGAATTTATTTATTTTCCTAGAGATTATCTAGATAAAGTTATTTTAATTAGATAACTTCTCTATTGGGTTATTTAAATTAAAATTGAGACTTTATCCTATAAAATCTCAGGTGGAGAATAAAAGATTCGCTGGGATTTTTTATCGCTGGTTCGGCATGCCGATCCTCAGGTTTGGCCTGCCGATGGGGCAAGTTTGGCATGCCGGTTAGACAGATCGGCATGCCAGCCGCGTGATAAAAAGATCACACGTTTTCACATAGATTTTATCAGATTATGATCCTGGTTTGTTCTTATTCAAATTTTTAATACCCTATCTGATAAGGATTGACCCTAGACTAGCCTCTATAAATAGGGAGTAAGTCTCATAAGTTATTTAGATCAGTTGAGAGATTAAGAGTGAGACTCTACCGGTGAGACTCTAAAAACTCCCTGAGAGCTATTGTTCACAAATCACAAACTGTAGCATTGGGTTCTCTCAATTGGTTTGAAGGAGAACCACCTGGTGGAAAGCCTGAATGACATGAGCCCACACTCACTCCAATCGTGGATAGAGAATAGCAAAGAAAGCCAGTTGGTTGAGGTCTTTCTGAAACATTACTTCTCTTCATTGATTGCAGGAGCTTTTCGGCACACAAAAGGTTAATAAGATCTGGTTAATTTATGCATATAGCATGTCAAACTTGTCCTTTGAATAATACTCTGATATAAAAACTTTAAAATTTTGCCGCGTACTATTTTTCCAACAAGTTTTACTGTAATTATATCTTCAAAAGTGAGTGGATTCATGGACAAACTACCAATTATAAATTTTTTAACATTTTCTATATATTTTTTTACAAAGCAAGTTCTTTTGTTTCTAGTGTATGTCCATGTTGTCTATATATATACAAATACATACACATGTATGTTTTACCTATTTTGATGGGTTACAATAGAGATATGGAAATCTATGACATTTAATTCATACATGTATTGTTATTTGTTCTTAGATGCACTAATTATGATAGTATTATGGAAGAATATTTAGAATATATAAAGCTTATCTATCAATTAGATATATAAAGTATATATATATATCATGTACATATGTTTGTGCACATGCCTATACATAATTTTCATTGCCTTAAAGTATTCTATTGAGATTTTGGTTTAGTTACTTAATTTTAAACGACTATATATAATATATGTATTGCAGTTTTTATTTTAATATGAGCATAACTATATCAAAAAGTAAATAATTATGAAATTATAAAATTAAGTATGTTATGACTAATAGTTATGTCACATGTTTGATAAACTATAAATATTAGGGAGCTTAGTGCTTCTAGTTCAACGAGTACCTTCACACCTTCTACTAGTCACCTTTTGTTTCAATATGCGGTAAGTAGAAATTCATTTCAACTGCATCACAAGATTGTTATTGGAATATATATATATATATATATATATGATTTACTATATCACTTACATTTATAGCATAAAAGCACATGTATAATTTTCTGAAGCAAATCACCATGCCATGAGAAAGAGATTGTTTGTATGTGCATTGTGTAGTTAGCTTGTAATGGCCTTGATTAAATTCCATGAGATAGCCTGGGATTCATGTGGTTTCATGAGATAGCCTGGGACCAATTTTTTGAACCTTTTCGTAGTTTCAAGGATCGGGAGACTAGTGTCTCATGGATTAGCCTAAGGCACTATTGCTTAGTAAAGGTTTGTTAGTATGCATGCATGCTTATAATAAGCTTGTGCGGGTGATTCATGGTGTACATTGTTGGCAAAATAGTGCGCAGTGGAAATTTTAAAATTTTTAATTAGAGTATTTTCTAAATCACAAGTTTGACACACTATATGCATAAATTAACCATATCTTACTAACTTTTGAGTGCCGAAGAGCTCCTACAATATATGAAGAGGAATGTTTTAGAAGAGCCTTAACCAACTGGTCTTCTCTGCTATTCTCTATCCACAATCTGTATGTGTGTAGGCATACCTCATACAGCTCTTCCCTAGTGACTCTCCTTCCAACCAATTGAGAAAACCCAGAACTAACATTCATGATTTGTGAACAATAGCTCTTCAGGAAGTTTTAGAGACTCACAGACTAGAGTGCTCACTCTTAATTTCTCAACTGATCTAAATAACTGTAAGAACTCACTCCCTATTTATAGAGGTCATCCCCAAGGTTGGTTATTATTAGATAAGGCCACAAAAATTTGAATCTGGATTAATATTTGATAAAATCGCATCTAAAACGTGTGATCAAATTATCATTTGATCGGCATGCCGAACTAACTGATCCACCTGCTGAACTTGCTCCATCGGCAGGCCGAACTAACTGATCGGCTTGCCTAACTTACGATAAATAATCCCGACGAATCTTTTATTTCCCACCCGAAATTCCTTGGATAAAGCCTCAGTTTTAATTCAAATAACTCAATAAACAAGTTATTTGATTAGAACAACCATATCTAGATAATCTCTAGGAAAATGAATATTTTGGATAATTTAACAAGTTTATCTTGAATTCATTTACACAAAATTAATTCAACCGATAAACAAACATGAATTATCTAGTCCTATCGAATTTCAACTAATCTAATAATTTAACATAAGTCATTAATGTATTAGAAAAGCATGTTGTATCGTTATAGGATTTATTATGAGCTAGCAAAGAGGACCTGATGGACCTATATAGTTCAAGCTCCTGATAATTATAAAACCCAATATCCCAGATATACAATTCATAATTATCAATTCTAACGCTACTCCACTAAAAGCTTAAAGCTGCACTCTCAAACTATGTAAAATTACGAAGCCTAAATAGCTACGTATCCATGACATATCATGATGTAACGTATCCCTATAGGATATCCATAATCGGCTTAAGAATAAATTCTATCTTACCTTCACAATTATTTTTCTCTTACGTTCCATTATCTCATGATCAGAAAACTTACCATCTTGAGACAATATACCATTTGGTTACATCTATGTATCCAAATGGTAGAGTGCTCTAGTCTTCCAATTACAAGATAATGCATATAAGATATCATCGACTCCTAAAGAGAAGCTATGGTTCCGTATCTATGAATAGCAAGTCTATGCTATCAAGAGTCATGTGTCCAACGTATCGGCATGCATACTAACATAAAAATGTAGATGTCACCCTTTAGTACATCAAAAGATATAAGTCAAGACAACAGGCCTACTACTTATTTCAGGATTAAGATACAACACATATGATTATCTAAAGTCAGTTGATTTGCCAAGATAGAATTATCAATCCAAATCAATTACACTTTATGTCTTGATCCAATGCATAGTCACCTATGACAATACACCAATGTTTCTATTCACGGAGTCCACCTCCGATAGACAGGACAAACTATCTCCAATTAGGGATATAGACAACATAATAATCTTTGCATTAGTAAAGCACTCAACTTTATTCCCTCGATTGTGGATCTTATGATTTAGACCGTCACCCTTAGAATTATGTCTTCTACATAATCTGTCCATCATATGCCTGATTCTAAAGGCTTGGACATATAGTCTCAGACTTTTATTTGCTTATCATACATCCAACAAATATGAACATAAAGAGAACAATAATTTGGTATATGAATAATAAATAAACTCTTTATTGATAAAATGTCTCCAAAAACATATTACATTTTTAGCATACATGTCTAACAATCTCTCACTTACACTATGTGAGTAAACATGACAGATCATGCATCCCTATAGCTTCCACATGCCTCTTGAAAACTCTCATAGTTAGTGTCTTCGTGAATGGATCAACTAAATTTTCCTCAAATGTGATTTTGCATACAGCAACATTCCTGCCCTCAATGAAGTCCTTTGTCACATGATACTTCTGATCAATATGCTTACTTTTCTTATGAAATCTTAGTCCCTTAGCATTAGCTATCGCTATAGTCTAATCACAATACAGTGATACCGCCTTATCCATACCAGGAACTACTTCAAGATCCTTAAGGAACTTGTAGAGCTATACTACTTCTTTCAAGGCATCACTAGCTGTCACATACTTGGCCTCCATTGTTAAATACGAAGTGCAATATTGTTTGACACTTATCCAAACAATGGCACCATCGCCTAGAGTAAACACAAAACCCAAAGTCGATCTTATCAAATCTAGATAGGATTATTAATCTGAGTTAGTATATCGTAGATGTGTTAAATCCTCACCCAAATATACAAGCATATACCCTCGAGTCTTTCTCAGGTGCTTGAAAACATGCTTGACTGCAACCCAATGGTTCGGTCCTAGATCTGACTAAAATTGACTTACAATCTCGACTGCATAACTAATATACGGTCATCTACAAAGCATGGCATGCATGAGACTACCCACTGCCAAAGCATAAGGTACCTTCTTCATGTATTCTCTTTCCTCATTTGACTTAGGTGAGTCTTTCCTAGAAAGAGTAACGCCAGACATAGATGGTTGCCCACCTTTCTTGGAATCTTGCATTGCAAACCTCTTGAGAATTATATCTACGTAGCATGCTTAGGACAAAGCTATCATTCTATTCTTCTTATCCCCAAAGATCTAGATTCTAAGAACATAATTAGCTTCACCCAAGTTTTTCATGTCAAACTGCTTAGTCAACCATAATTTGACCGATGATAATGCCCCAACGTCATTGCTAATTAACAGAATGTCATCTACATAAAGCAGTAGAAAAACCACATTCTCATCCTTAATGTGTTTATAAACACATAGTTCATCCACATTTTTTACGAACCCAAAAGTCTTGATCACCTGATCAAATCTTATGTACCAAGAATGAGAAGCTTGCTTAAGTCCATAATTGACTTTAGCAGTTTACAAACCTTACGCTTTTGACTCCTTAGCCTTGAACCCTTATGTCTGTACCATATAAATGGACTCATCAACATAGCCAATTAGAAAAATCGTCTTGATATCTGTCTGCCAAATCTTGTAGTCGAGATCGACAGCTATGGATAAGAAAATATGGATGGACTTAAGCCTGGCTGTAGGCGAAAAGGTTTCCTTGTAATATATTCCTTCCTTTTGTGTGTATCCCTTAGCTACCAGTATAGCCTTATAGGTTTTGACTTTTTCATCTACTCCTCTTTTTCGCTTATAGATCCACTTATACCCTATGTGTTTTACCCCTTTGGGAAGGCCTACAGGTTCCTAGACCTGATTAGTCTCCATAGACTTCATCTCGGTGTTCATAGCTTCTGTCCAAAGCTTCGAATCAACATCCTCCATAGCCCCTTCGTAGGTGTAAGAATCCTTGTCATGTTCAACTGGTTCAGTGAAGAAGGCTTCACTATTGAACATATACCTTTCGAGTTGACGCCCAATCCTCCCACTACGCCAAAGTCTCTTAGCTTATTGTTCATCTTTGATTGGTTTTTCTACATTGGTTGGAACAGTTTCATTCGGAACCCTCGGAGTGATCGAATCACTCACCAATTCCTTGAATACCACTTTACTTTGAGGCTTAAGGTTTTCCATGTAATTTTCCTCAAGGAATGTTGCATTTGTTGAAACCACGACTTTATTTTCCTCTGAGTTATAGAAATAATCGCTTTTAGTCCCTTTTAGATATCCTACAAGCAAACAAACTTCTGAACATGCTTCCAACATATTCGCTTCCGTAAACAGGAGATGAGCCAAGCATCCTGTTAGACATGTATGCCCTAAGGAATAAAAATGTAATATGTTTTTGGAGACATTTTTATCAATAAAGAATTTATTCATTATTAATATACCAAATATTATCTTCTTTATGTTCATATTTGTTGAATGCATTTTAAGCAAACAATAGTCAGAGACTGTCAGTCTAAACCTTTAAGAATTGGGCATATGATGGACAAATTATACAAAAGACACGATTCTTAAGGTGACAGTCTAAATCATAATATCCACAATCGAGGAAATAAAGTTGGGCATTTTATTCATGCAAAGATTGCTATGTTGTCTATATCCCTATTGGGAGATGGTTTGTCTTGACCATTGGAGGTGGACTCCGTGAATAGAAACGTTGGCACATTGTCATAGGTGACAATGTGTTGGATCAGAACATAAAGTGAATTGATTTGGATTAATAATTCTGTCTCTGTAAATCGATTCACTTTAGACAATCATTTGTATTGTATCTTAATCCTGATATGAATAGTGGGCACGTTATCTTAACCTGTGTCTTTTGATGTACCAAAAGGTGACACCCATATCTTAATAGTGGTATGCATACCGATACGTTAGAGGCATGACTCTTGATAGCGTAGACTTATTATTCATAGATATGGAATCCATAGCTCCTCTTTAGGAGTAGTGATATCCTCTTATATGCGTTATCTTGTAATTGAAAAACTGGAGCACTCAACCATTTAGATACATAGGTGTAACCGAATGGTATACTGTCTTTGGATGGTAAGTTTTTCGATGGTGAGATAATGGAACGTAAGATAAAAATAATCAGAAAGGTAAGACAAAACTTGTCCTTAAGCCGGTTATGGATAATCGAATGGGGATATGATATACTATGATATGTCATGGAGACTTAGCTATACGGGCTTCGTAATTCTATTAGTTTGAGAGTGCAGCTCCAAGCTTTTAGTAGAGTAGCGTTAGAGTTGATAATTATGAAATGTGTATCTAGGATTTTAGGTTTCATAATTATCGGGAGCTTGAACTATATAGGTCCATTTGGTCCCCTTTGCCAACTCACAACATCCTGTAATGATACGGCGTGCTTTTTTAATAATTGGTGACTTATGTCAGATTTATTAGATTGATTGAAATTTGGAAGAATCAGATAATTCATGTCTATTTATCGATTGAATTAATTTTGTGATAAAATTGATTCAAGATAAACTTGTTGAATTATTGGGATCGGATAATTTTTGTCTATTTATCGGTTAATTTAATTTTTGAATAAATTAGATCAAGATAAACTTGTAGAATTGTTAGGAATTCAATTATTTTCCTAGAGATTATCTAGATAAAGTTGTTTTAATTAGATAACTTCTCTATTGGGTTATTTGAATTAAAACTGAGACTTTATCCTATAGAATCTCGGGTGAAAATAAAAGATTCATTGAGATTTTTTTAGCAGTTCGGCATGCCAATCCTTAAGTTTGGGCTGTCGATCAGACAGATCAGCCTGTCGTTGTGGGAAAGATAAGATCATGTGTTTTACATGGATTTATCAAATATTGATCCAAATTTGATTCTAATTCAAATTTTTGATACCTAATCTGATAAGGACTGACCCTAGACCCAACCTCTATAAATAGGGAGTAAGTCTTAAGAGTTAGAGAGATTAGTTGAGAGATTAAGAGTGATATTCTATTGGTGATAAATCTCATTCTCAAATAAGTGCTCAAGAACTCATCAAAAAGGTATTCACCACCTCGATAGGATCGAAGTGCCTTTATAGGTCTACTCAATTGTTTTTCTACTTTAGCCTAAAACTCCCTGAACTTGTCATAAGTTTTGCTTTTGTAGTGCATTAGGTACACATGCCCATACTTTGAGTAATTATCAATAAAGGTGACGAAATACTCATACCCTCCTCATGCCTAGATGTTCATAGGTCTGCAAACATCACTATGCACAAGTTCTAAAACCCCTTCGACCCTATTGCCCTTAGACCTAAATGGTCTTTTGGTCATTTACACTCCAAACAAGATTCACATTGTAGTATAGATTTCACCTTTAAATGACTTATCCCTTACCAACCTTTGAATCTTATACAGGTTAACATGACCTAATCACAAATGCCAAAGATAAATCTTATTAGAGTGAGAAGTCTTAAGTCTTTTAGAGTTATTATCATCAACCTCAGTGTTAAGCAATAAGTCGATCTTAGGTTTGACAAAATATAAATTGTTTTGCATCCATCCATCACAAATAAAAGATTTATTTTTACGGATCACCACTTTATTATTAAAAGAAACTACATAAGAGTCTTTAAATAAACATGCTATAGAAATTAAATTCCTTTTAAATTTAGGAACATAAAAACAATTTCATAAAACTAAACTCCTATAATTATCAAAATAAAGATGGACGTCTCCTACTGCTTCAGCCAACACTAAGGATCCATTGTCCATCCGAAACGTGAAGTCTTCATGTAGCAGACTTCTCGTTTCTTTGAACCCCTATAAAGAAACACAAACATGATTAGTTGCTCCAGAATCTATGACCCAAGTGTCACTTGATTCTTCAACCAAACAAGTTTCTATAACCAGAAGATCACACCTACCTCCTCGGAAAAAAAGTCCTTGCAATTCTTCTTTGTGTGCCCGACCTTCCCATAGAAAAAACACTTGAGCTTCTTCAGGTTCTTCTTTTTCTTCTTCTCATTCTTTCCGTTTGTAGGGATAGAAGACTTCCCATTCTTGGCCCGTTGCTTCTTTCCATTCCAAGGGTTAGGATAGGAACTAGACACAGCCGCCAAGTTGGCCTCGCCACCTGCAAGAGTTTCCTTGATCAAAAGTTCAAACTCCTATAACTACTTCATCAACTCAATCAAAATCATATCCCATCTATTGCTTAAATTAAATGTAGCTCTAAGTAGAATAACTCCTAAGATAGAGTCTCAAAGACCATACTCATATGAGTTTCAGCATCAATATCAGCTCCATTGGTTTGAGCCTCAGCGAGAGTAACATCATATGCTCCTTTACAGACATCCCCAGTCTTTGTTTACAATTTAAGAGTTTCCAAAGTGCCCCCTGCTGCTTTGTTAGGGCCTGGCCTCCAAAAATGTAACACCCACCTATTTTTATGTAACGGATCATGTTAAGTTAGTAACAATGTTATGGAACATAATTTATGTTATATGATATGATTTATAATTTTAATATTACTAACTTTTTATGTCAAGTTAAATGACAGGTGACGACCGCATGGAATCGTTGTGCTTAAGTGTTCATGATTATTTTAATGTATGTTTAATTATGATGCATCAATGAATTGAATGTTTTAATGTATGGTATTTAGGGACAGTTCGATAGGCCGGACTTTCAAGTTCGACAGGCTGAACAGTCTGACAAAGATCGGCAGGCCGATGGGAACCATCGGTAGGCCGAACTTGGTGGAACCGACAGGCCAAAGTTGAAAATCGACGGGCCAAACACAGTTGACGAGCAGTCAGCAAAAATCTCTCCAAATTTATGGCTGAGATAATTACATTAAATGGTGATTTATTGTGATTAATTAGCATATTAATGGAATAATTTTATCATTCAAGGAAATGAAAGGTTTGACTTCACTTTGATTGGTATGATTTTAAATGGTTTCCTATTTTGAGAAGGCAAGATATGGTAAGTGTGACTAATGGATTTGACTTTCCTCTTCTCTCTCCATTCTCCACACATATGCCTCAGTTTTAGTCTAGATGAGTCAGAAAATTCTAACTTAATTGAGGGCATTGAAATTTTTACGTTATGCTCATTACGTTAAAAATTTTTTTAACGTTCTTTTTCTCTATCTCTCCTTCTTCTTCTCACGTATTCTCTCTCTCATTCTAAGATGCTTTCTTTTCTCTCCTCTTCTTCACGTTTTCTCCTCTCCTTCTTCTCCTTGTTTACCTGAGATTATTTGAAAGAAAAAGTTATATTTTTCGTTGGTTGAATTCAAGGGTTTTGAGAAGAAAATATTTTTAAGGTAAGAACTCATTTTTTCAGTTTCTGAAAAGTAATTCTCCTCCTAAATTCGTCTGCAATATCTTTCTCTAGGTATTGTAGTTAGTTCTGAATTTTTAATATGTTATGCATGTATGTGTTATGTGATGCTTCTCCAAGTTTCAAGTCAATTCGATGTTTCTATGATAAATTATGAATTTTCTATCTTCTACCCCTCACAGTAAAATATTGCTGTTTAACTTTGATGCATAAAAAATGTAATGTTTATTCAAGGGGTAAATGAATGATTTTTTTCATAAACGTTGTCAAGAATGTGCATGTATAATGTATGATGAGTGTATTTTATGTTATGAAATTTTAAGAGATTACGTCAAGAAAACTGTTTTAACAATGTTATTTTTGGATTTTCGTTTTATAAAATGTTATATATATTTAAATGATTTTTATTGATGATGAAATAATTCTATGATATTGAAATGCATGATAATAAGATGTTTTTATGAATTTTAAAATTTAAAATATATGTATTTTAAATTATTAAATGTCTTCAAAAGATTTTCATGATTGTAATGTATGAGATGTTTTGATGATAATTTTATGTTTTCACAATTATGGTTATGAATTATGTTTGTAAGATGAAATGAATGTAAATATGAATGTTATATGAATGAATGTTATATGAATGGATGTTATTTGATAAGTATTTATTTTATTGTATTTTTAAATGGATAAATGGCATGAACACTCAAAGGAATGAGCACATCGAGACCACGACGTCGTCACCAAACTGTATTAAGGTTAAGAAAGCTAGCTGTTAAGGTAAGTACATTCTCACCTGCAACATGACACGTTTTACAAGGTTTGATGATATGTTCACAATGATATTTATGATGATTTTATGGTTATTTTCCTTAAAGGATTTCTTATGAAAGATTATCATGATTTAAAGTTATGCATGTATGATGATGACATGTTTCAAAGTATGAAAATTATGTATATATGTATCACTTAATAAGTGTTGCACACCAATGTTATGAAATGATATGTTATGATGTCATGTTTGGTTTGGGATTAGCTACCCTTCTCCTCTCATGACGGCGCACCTACAATGATGTTCATGGTGCAACACTTGGGCCCTTAAGATAAAATGGAATAAGTTTTAATATGGTCAATATAATGAAAGATATGTTTCTATGAAATTGTGCTTAAGGCACTTTTATGATATGATGACAATGATGATGATGATGATGTATATGAAATGTTTTTAAATGTGAGAATTATATGTACTTACTAAGCATTAGCTTAATCAAGTTTTATGTCATGTTGTAGATAAGGGTGAGAAAATCATGGACTAGGCAGAGGAAATGGGAAGGCCTGTGGGCACAAAGCATGATGAATTGTAACCGGAAGAACGCCAAGAAGAATGTTTTTATGTTTTAAATCAAGTTTTATATTTTAAACATATTTTTATGTTAAGTTTTAAGAATACTTGAACTATGGTTTTATATTTTATTTTATCATTTAAAGAATTTTGATCTTGTGCAATTTTTATGAAAAGTTAAATCTGTTTTACAAATTAAGTTTCCTCAAGGATTTTGGCTCGTCGGCCTACCGAACGTCATGGGTCAGCCTGCCGATGTTTGAAAGTTCGGCCTGCCGATCACGTTTTTGGCCTGCCGAATGTTGATGAGTTTTTAATCTATATTTGCAAAGCCTCTGCCAACCTGCCGGTTGAGGAACTCCGGCCTACTGATCATGTCTGGCTTGCCGAAGTCCCAAGTTCGGCCTGTCGAACTGTGGGAGCAAATGAGTTATAATCAATGTGATGTTTTAAATGATGTGATGTTTTTATAAGTTATGATTTTACAACTTGGTATGTCTATTTTATTAAAATAAGTTCACGATTAATTTAAAGTGTAATTGAATAAATTATGATATGGAATAAGTTAAGCAATGTTATTTAAAAAAAAATGTATGAATGGATCCTGGTTAAGTATGTTTAATTATATTTACAATTTAAAGTATCGTATAAGTTTTGGACTTATGTTTATGTTTAAAGTTTAAACAAGTATGAATGTATGAAAGTAACGACATCTGTGACGTCCGTAAGGGGGGTGTTACAGGCTTTGGTATCAGAGTGAATTTTGGATTACAATTCATATCGCCACACGTCAATCCAAGTCCTCCAAGTAAGTATGTTATAAAGTTAGATGTTTTGACGCAAGTATGATGATAAGATTAAGGTTTAGATGTTTAACGATTAATGATCTAGTAGTGAAAACCTGTCTTATAATTGAAAGATTATTTCTAAGTTCTAATTCTTTTAGGAAATTAACGATGGACGGTCATAGAAGAATGCAGACTCGCACCCAGACCAACGAAAGACTCATGACAATGATTGCTGAGTTGCAGAGACAACTTGAGGACCAAAGAAGGGAAATAGCTGCGTTAAGGGCCAACGGCCAGAATGACGACCGTCGAGGCAACGATGAGCCTCCTCCTCCTCTGCAGCCACAAGTCAATGAAGTTCCAGCTCCTGCTGCTGAACCAAGAGCGGCTTATCAGGAACCCCTACTGGTCAGATGGAAGAAAGTTAAGCCAGCGGGTTTCGAAGGTTCTAAGGATCCGTTAGTAGCTCAAGGATGGTTAAAGACAATCAAAGCCACCTTAAGACTCATGGATTCCACAGACAATGAGAAGGTTCTCTGTGCATCATACTGTCTCACCATGGAGGCCAGAATTTGGTGGGATGGCATTGAAATGAGTAGGAATGTTGATAAATGACATGGGCTGACTTCGTGCATGAATTCAACACGAAGTTCTTCCATATGAATATCACGAGGAAACATTATAAGGAGTTCGAGAGCTTGCGCCAGGGGGGGATATGTCAGTCACTGATGTGGTGACAAAGTTTGACCAGCTAGCCTGTTTATGTCCAGGAATGGTTATGGATGAAAGTGAAAGGGTCAGAAGGCTGATCAAGGTTCTTAGGCCTGAAATTGCTACTATTGTGGATGGGGCAAGTCCACCCAGGAGTCAAGAACAGGTTGTCATGAGAGCCCAACGTGCGGAGTTCCATCTGTCCAAGTTAAGAAGGAACCAGCCTCAGTCGGGCCAACAGGTTAATAATGCAAACAACCAAAACCACCCTCCATACAGGAACAACAACAACAACAACAACAGCAACAACAGCAACCAAAACTGGAGGAATAATAAGAGGAAGGGCAATCCTCAAAACCAGCAGGGCCAAGACAACAAGAGGCACAATGATGGTCAGCACAACAACAATAACAGGCGGTTTCAACCATGTGCCAAATGTGAAAAGAAGCATCCAGGGGAATGTCGTTTGGGAACAAACCAATGTTTCATTTGTGGACATGAAGACCACTATGTTAAGAACTGCCCCAAGCTGATGAATGCCAATGCCCCATGGAGAGCTCCTCGTCAAGCTTAACTCCATCAGATGGAAGCTTCCCTTGAAGGGCCACTTATTAGTCAAGGGAGAATTGAAGCTCCACCAACGAATGCCCGAATCTATGCCATGACGAAAGAACAAGTGGCTACAGAAGCTTCCAATGTGGTCACAGGTCAGATAACAAGTTTATCTAATGATGCTTATGTCCTTTTTGATATGGGTGGCACGCATTCTTTTGTATCTATGTCATATGCCAAAAAGTTAGAGGTTCGTTTAGAGCCTATGAGACAGGGATTCACTACGACACTACCCTCCAAGGAAGTGATATTATCTACGCACTGTTTGCATACAGTACCCCTATGGATTTCTGATACGAAGCTATTTGTCGACCTCATTGTGATCGACATGCATGACTATGATATGATTCTTGGGATGGATATCCTGAGCAAGTACAATGCCTCTATTGAATGTCGAAAGCGAAAGGTGATCTTCCATCCAAAAGGTGATCAGAAGTTCGTTTATGCTGGCGAATCCAGAAAGAAACCCCACATGTTTTTATCCACAATGAAAGCAAGAAAGTTATTAGCAAGTGGCTACATGGGCTATCTGGCGAACATAGTAGACAAAAGCCAAGAAGAAAAGATAAGTCTTGAAGATGTGTCTGTTGTACATGAATATGTAGATGTGTTTTCTGATGATTTGACGAGTCTACCGCTAGAAAGAGAAGTTGAATTCGAGATTGAGCTCATTCTTGGCACCGATCTGATCTCTAAAGCGCCTTATAGAATGGCCCCGGTAGAGTTAAAAGAGCTTCACACGCAACTTAAGGAGCTTCTCGACAAAGGTTTCATCAGGCCAAGTCACTCACCATGGGGAGCTCCAGTCTTGTTTGTAAAGAAGAAGGATGGCACTATGAGACTCTACATTAACTACAGAGAGCTAAATAAAGTGACGATCAAGAACAAGTACCCGTTGCCTCGAATCGACGATTTGTTTGATCAGCTTAAGGGTACATCAGTGTTCTCAAAGATTGATCTATGATCGGGATATCATCAGTTGAAGATTAAAGAAGGAGATATCCCCAAGACTGCCTTCAGGTCGAGGTATGGTCACCATGAATTCGTGGTTATGCCTTTCGATTTGACGAATGCACCGACTGCCTTTATGGATTTGATGAACAGGGTATTCAAGGATTTCCTCGATAAATTTGTTGTTGTATTTATCGATGATATTCTTGTCTATTCTAAGAATCAAGAAGAACATGAGGAGCATTTAAGGATTGTGCTGGAGACTTTAAGAAGACACCAGCTATATGCAAAGTTCTCCAAATGCAAGTTTTGGCTTGATAAAGTGTCTTTCTTAGGGCATGTTATTTCAAAGGAAGGGATTATGGTTGACCCTGCTAAAGTAGAAGCTGTTCTCAACTGGAAGCAACCAACGAATGCAAGTGAAATAAGGAGCTTCTTGGGTTTAGCAGGATATTATCGGAGATTCGTAGAAGATTTCTCCAAGATAGCAGCTCCACTCACGAACCTGACTCGCAAAGGAAAGAAGTATGAATGGACAGATGCATGTGAAAAGAGTTTTCAAGAACTGAAGAAAAGGCTAACGACGGCTCCAGTGTTGGCTATTCCTGAAGGAAATGATGGGTTTGTAATTTATAGTGATGTATCCAAGATGGGCCTCGGAGCTGTATTAATGCAAAATGAAAGGGTGATTGCTTATGCGTCAAGACAACTGAAGGATTATGAAAAGAACTATCCTACTCATGACCTCGAGTTAGCAGCAGTCGTTTTTGCATTGAAGATATGGAGACACTATTTATATGGGGTCCAATGTAAGATCTTCACTGATCATCAAAGTCTGAAGTACTTCTTCACGCAAAGAGACTTGAACATGAGACAACGAAGATGGCTAGAGTTGGTGAAGGATTACGATTGTGAAATCCTTTATTATCTTGGAAAAGCTAATCGAGTGGCTGATGCTCTACGTCAGAAGTCAGTTGTCACATTGATGTCAATGAAAACAATGTCTCCATCTTTGAGAAAGGAAATTCTAGACTTCGGTTTGGAACTTATAGCAGGCCAGCTGTCAGCACTCTCTCTTGCTCCGACGATGTATGATGAAATTCAGAGAAAACAAGATAAAGATATAAGTCTTGTAAGGATTAAGCAAGAAATGAAAGTAGATAAATGTCAAGAGTTTCGTATTGCGGATGACGGAACTCTGTACCTCAAGGACTGCTTATATGTTCCCAATGTTGAAGGCTTAAGGGAAAAGATTTTGGCAAAAATTCATGACACTCCTTACTCTATTCATCCAGGTGCAACAAAGATGTATAATGATCTAAGGGGAAACTTCTGGTGGTTTGGAATGAAACGTGATGTTGCAATGTATGTGAAGAAATGTATGACATGTCAACAAGTAAAGGCTGAACACCAGAGACCTGGTGGTGAACTGCAGTATATCCAAATACTGGAATGGAAATGGGAGGATATAGCAATGGATTTCATTACCGATTTGCCCAGAACTATGAATGGTTACGATGCAATTTGGGTAGTTATGGATCGACTAACTAAGATGGTGCATTTCATTCCTATCATGATCACTTACTTTATGTAACAGTTAGCGGAACTCTATGTTAAGGAGATTGTATGACTTCATGGGGTTCCCAAGTCAATCATCTTAGATCGTAATGGCAGGTTCACATCTAAGTTTTGAAAGAGTGTACAGACTGCAATGGGAACCAGACTACATTTTAGTACCGCTTTTCATCCTCAGACGGACTGCCAACGGAGAGAACGAATTTGATTTTAGAAGATATGCTACGGGCTTGTTCTCTTGATTTTAAGACCAGCTGGTATAACATGTTGCCGTTAGCAGAGTTTGCTTACAACAACAGCTTCTAGGCGACAATTGGGATGGCACCTTATGAAGCGCTATATGGGCAAAAATACAGGTCACCTATATGTTGGCACGAAGCTGGTGAAAAGAAATTGATAGAAAGCGTTGAGGCTGAAAGAACTGATTTTGTGAATGAAACTTCTGATATGATAAAGTTGATAAGAAGAAGAATAGAGACCACTCAAAGCCATCAGAAGAGTTACGCCGATAAGAGAAGAAGACCCTTAGAGTTCGCCGTGGGCGAATTTGTGTTTTTGAAAGTTGCACCAATGAAAGGAGTTATGAGGTTTGAAAAGAAAAGCAAGTTAAGACCAAGATTTATTGGTCCGTTTGAAATCATGAAGCGAATTGGCAAAGTAGCTTATCAGCTGAAGTTGCCTTTAGAAATGTCCACAATGCACGATTTATTTCATATTTCCATGCTCAAGAAGTATGTTTCGGAAGCTACGCTTATGATTGAGCCACAAGTGATCGAGATACAAGAAGACTTAAGTTATGAAGAAAAGCCAATGAGGATACTCGATCGAAAAACCAAGACCTTGAGGAATAAAGAAATTCCATTGGTCAAGGTGTTATGGCGAAATCAGCAAGTTGAAGAAACTACATGAGAACGAGAAAATGACATGAGAACTATGTATCCGCAATTGTTCTAAGTTTCGAGGTTGAAACTTTTATAAGGTGGGGAGAATTGTAATACCCACCTATTTTTATGTAACGGATCACGTTAAGTTAGTAACAACGTTATGGAAAATAATTTATGTTATATGATATGATTTATAATTTTAATGTTACTAACTTTTTATGTCAAGTTATATGACAGGTGATGACCGCATGGAATCGCTGTGCTCAAGTATTCATGATTATTTTAATGTATGTTTAATTATGATGTAATGATGACTTGAATGTTTTAATGTATGGTATTTAAATACAGTTCGACAGGCTGGACTTTCAAGTTCGGCAGGCCGAACAGTCTGCCAAAGATCGGCAGGCCGATGGGAACCATTGGCAGGCCGAACTTGGTGGAACCGGTAGGCCGAAGGGGAAAATCGACAGGCTGATTACAGCTGATGAATAGTCAGCAAAAATCTCGCCAAATTTATGGCTGAGATAATTACGTTAAATAGGTGATTTATTATGATTAATTAGCATATTAATGGAATAATTTTATCATTTAAGGAAATGAAAGATTTGACTTCGCTTTGATTGGTATGATTTTAAATGGTTTCCTATTTTGAGAAGGCAAGATATGGTAAGTGTGACTAATGGATTTGACTTTCCTCTTCTCTCTCCATTCTCCATGCATTTGCCTCAGTTTTAGTCTAGATGAGTCAGAAAATTCTGACTTAATTGAGGGCATTGAAATTTTTACGTTATGCTCATTACGTTAAAAAAATTTTTAACGTTCTTTTTCTCTATCTCTCCTTCTTTTTCTCACTTATTCTCTCTCTCATTCTAAGACGTTTTCTTTTCTCTCCTCTTCTTCACGTTTTCTCCTCTCCTTCTTCTCCTTGTTTACCTGAGATTATTTGAAAGAAAAAGTTATATTTTTCGTTGGTTGAATTCAGGGGTTTTGAGAAGAAAACTTTTTTAAAGTAAGAACTCAATTTTTTGGTTTCTAAAAAGTAATTCTCCTCCTCAATTCGTCTGCAATATCTTTCTCTAGTATTGTAGTTGTTCTGAATTTTTAATATGTTATGCATGTATGTGTTATGTGATGCTTCTCCAAGTTTCAAGTCAATTCGATGTTTCTATGATAAATTATGAATTTTCTATCTTCTACCCCTTACAGTAAAATATTGTTGTTTAAATTTGATGCATGAAAATGTAATGTTTATTCAAGGGGTAAATGAATGATTTTTCATGAAAGTTGTTAAGAATGTGCATGTATAATATATGATGAGTGTATTTTATGTTATAAATTTTATGAGATTACGTCAAGAAAACTATTTTAACAATGTTATTTTTGGATTTTCGTTTTATAAAATGTTATATATGTTTAAATGATTTTCATTGATGATGAAATAATTCTATGATATTGAAATGCATGATAATAAGATGTTTTTATGAATTTTAAAATTTAAAATATATGTATTTTAAATTATTAAATGTTTTCAAAAGATTTTCATGATTGTAATGTATGAGATGTTTTGATGATAATTTTATGTTTTCACAATTATGGTTATGAATTATGTTTGTAATATGAGATGAATGTAAATATGAATGTTATATGAATGAATGTTATATGATTGGATGTTTTATGATAAGTATTAATTTTATTGTATTTTTAAATGGATAAATAGCATGAACACTCAAAGGAACGAGCACATCGAGACAGCGGCGTCGTCACCAAACCGTATTAAGGTTAAGTAAGATCGCTGTTAAGGTAAGTACATTCTTACCTGCAACATAACACGTTTTACAAGGTTTGATGATATGTTCACAATGATATTTATGATGATTTTATGGTTATTTTCCTTAAATAATTTCTTATGAAAGATTATCATGATTTAAAGTTATGCATGTATGACGATGACATGTTTCAAAGTATGAAAATTATGTATATATGTATCACTTAATAAGTGTTGCACACCAATGTTATGAAATGATATGTTATGATGTCATGTTTGGTTTGGGATTAGCTACCCTTCTCCTCTCATGACGGCGCGCCTACAATGATGTTCATGGCGCAACACTTGGGCCCTTAAGATAAAATGAAATAAGTTTTAATATGGTCAATATAATGAAAGATATGTTTCTATGAAATTGTGCTTAATGCACTTTTATGATATGATGACAATGATGATGATGATGATGTATATGAAATGTTTTTAAATGTGAGAATTATATGTGCTTACTAAGCATTAGCTTAATCAAGTTTTATGTCATGTTGCAGATAAGGGTAAGAAAGTCATGGACTAGGCGGAGGACATGGGAAGGCATGTGAGCACAAAGCACGATGAATTGTAACCGGAAGAACGCCAAGAGGAATGTTTTTATGTTTTAAATCAAGTTTTATATTTTGAACATATTTTTATGTTAAGTTTTAAGAATACTTGAACTATGGTTTTATATTTTATTTTATCATTTTAAAGAATTTTGATCTTGCGCAATTTTTATGAAAAGTTAAATCTGTTTTACAAATTAAGTTTTCTCAAGGATTTTGGCTCGATCGACCTGCCGAACGTCATGGGTCGGCTGCCGATGTTTGAAAGTTTAGCCTGCCAATCACATTTTTGGCCTGCCGAACGTTGATGAGTTTTTAATCCAGATTTACAAAGCCTCTGCTGGCCTGTCGATTGAGGAACTCCGGCCTGCCGATCATGTCCGGCCTGCCGAAGTCCCAAGTTTGGCCTGCCGAACTATGGGAGCAAATGAGTTATAATCAATGTAATGTTTTAAACGATGTGATGTTTTTATAAGTTGTGATTTTATGACTTGGTATGTCTATTTTATTAAAATAAGTTCACGATTAATTTAAAGTGTAATTGAATAAATTATGATATGGAATAAGTTAAGCAATATTATTTAAAAAAAATGTATGAATGGATCCTGGTTAAGTATGTTTAATTATATTTACAATTTAAAGTATCGTATAAGTTTTGGACTTATGTTTATGTTTAAAATTTAAACAAGTATGAATGTATGAAAATAACGACATCTGTAACGTCCGTAAAGGGGGCGTTACAAAACATGTCTTTAAGATTATCCAAGATCTGCTTAGCAGTTCCATAATCTTCATGTTGAGCCTACAGCACATTATTCATGCTAGCCATAACATAACAGCGGGCCTGATCATTAGTATCTTTCTAGCGATTATATGCTTGGATTTGCTCATTGTTGGAATATCCTGTAGGCTCGAAAGGACACAGAATTGTTATCACAAATTTTAGTTTCTCAAAGGATAGGACAATATTCAAGTTCCATTTCCAATCATTAAAATTCACTCCAGTTAATTGGTTTTTATTGAGTATCAAAGATAAAGTGTTTTTGGACATCTACAGTAAAGAATCATATACCAAACATAAGCAAACATACTATAATAATTTAGTAAGATAACATAATCAAGTAAACATACAAGTGTGCTTATGTGTCAAAACCTTGAAAATATCACAACCTTACAATGATAATTCCCAACTCATAATTCAACAAGCCACCTAGCAGAGACTTGCCAATTTCAATTAGGAATGCAGATCCCTTCCTGATCCAACATATATTAGTTATCTTTTTCTTTAGCCATTAATTTTATTAACAGAGCTCCTAGGAGAGGTTAATAATAAATCAACATGAGTGTATAACCATCGTTTCAATATTTTATCCATGATTTATAATCACCACCTAGGGGCGTGCAACAATTAATCATGCTAAAATATCTTATCCTCTCAGATATCCAACCCAGTATATTATGAAGTCCCTTCCTAGGGGTCGAACTACCATGTGCTACCTATGGACCAACGATTGAGTCTGTAGGTCTTCTCTTTGAAAACCTTCTCTCACTCAATCCTTTGAAATTAAGGTTTTATTTTAAAAACATGCATGAACAATTTTTAATGAGTGACACTCCCTATTCTATATTACATGTTATCAACATACATGGTAAATCATATTATAATGCAAACAAACAAAGCAATCATGCAAAGCCACAAGCAAAATAATACATAGTGGTAATATTATGGTTTCACCCTAGAGAAAAGAAATTAAAGATTACAAGAGATCAATCGAAACATATTATCGATTCTTCATCCTTGAATCTTCAAATTGTATCCTCCTTCATATATTATCCATCTTCAAGTGTTCAATTTTGCATAGATTGAATACTCTGTATTTCTGGTCATTTTCAAATTTAATGTTCTAAGAATTGTCTCAAAAATAAAATCAAAACTGCACCCAAAAATACACCTTTTTGAAAAAAAAAAAAAACACAGCTCTCTACTGACATGCTAATTTGTGTGATCAGCCCACCAGTCATAAATCATCGGCCTACTGCTAGAGCTGGCAAAATCCTGCCCCACGAACAGCTTGTTGAACTAGAGGTTCAACTGTCGGTCTTCAATCATCGGCCTGCCAACCGAGCAGATCTCACGTTTTTCTAGAAATTAGTTTTTATGTAGTTTTTCAATCTTTATTTCAACAATTCGTAAACATAAAAATTTAGCATAGATGCCCTCAAAGCATATGATGTTTTGTAAGAAATATATTTATAAATAAATAAAGTGAAATTTTTATTATATTTGTGGGACCTTAAATATTGTATATAAGTATTATATATAAGAGGATAAAATTTAAAGATAATAATTAAAATAGTCAGTAACATATAATTAATTATTCAATTAAATATGGAATCTTTGATTGAGTGTTACTAGTGAATGTCATTTCCATTAAAAATAGAATGGTCTTATCCGAGCTGTAAATGTAGTAAGTCATCAAATAAGTATACTGTACATAATGAGATTATGTAAGACCAGGATGATATGAATGAACAATTAATAATTTCCGTTAATTATAGCAAGTTATAGTTACATCGACCGATGATCATATATAAGATGGTCTTAATTCTAAGTTATTAGTAGACTCCTATGCTTTATTTATGTTTTTGGTTTACTCGATACGGATTCAACAATTTAATCTTATTCCTTGTATTTTGGAGGCATGATGAAGTAAATAGTTGAGAATCTTAATATTATAAGATGGAATCTATTCTTTCTCTAATGAAAAACAAATAAATAATTCTCTTAGCATTGATTTGAGGCTTTATAAAAAGGGCACTCAATTCATGATTAACTTCATGAATTTATTATTCATTAGAGGAGCAATGGTACTCAAGGATAAGTAAGTAATTAGAGAGATTAATAGATTTTTTCAAGCTCTAATTATGAATTATTTATGGAAGATACTTATATGCAATAACTATATCAAATAGATAACTCTAAGAAATGAGTAATTATATCTATAATTTTAAGAGTGCAATTTTAAGTATTTAATGGAGTTACACTAAAATAAATAAAAGAGTATTATATCAATTAAAGAGTTTAATAAATGTATTGATTTAATTAGAGCTTGGAAGTAAGGGTCCATTAGTTTCCCACCATCTTTGTAAACACTGTTTGGACAAGTAGAATTTTTGTTTTAATTATTTAATTTAGAATTATTGAATTCTAAATTAAATATCACTCAAAATAAATTAATTACCAATTAGTTTATAATTATTAAATAGTATTATTTATTAGGCAATTACTTAATTAATTTTGGAAGACAGAGTGGGTGGAACCCACTATAGTTGGTGCATATTGCTAGAGGGAAAAGTTTAGTATGCAATTCAAAGTTTGTTCACCAAGTTTTCATATTTAGAATGTCCTATTTTAGATAAATATGATTTAATTCAAATATGTAAAGTTAAATTTGGAAATAAATGATATTGGGTAACAAACAATGCTCCTTCTGACAAAAGTTAAATTTGGAAATAAATGATATTGGGTAACAAACAGTGCTCCTTCCTACATTGCTTGATGATTGGCGCCACAAGCACAAAGAGATTCTCTATGCATAACGCCACTTGTAGAATATTGAAAGGAAAACTTGTGTCTTTTATTTTAATTAAATATTTAATATTTAAAATTAAAACTAAGGAAGCTTCTATAATAAACTGGCTCACATTCTCTATAAATAGAGGCATCTTCTATTCATGCTACATACAATTGAGAGTCTTGAAGAGATTCCAAAACTCTGCCAAAACCTTTGCATATGCGTGTAGAGAGAGAAAGAGAAGGAAAAAAAAAAGGCGTTTTTTCGTCCTAAGATTTGTCTTGCTTATGTATTGAGATTAATAAGTAACAAAAGTAAGCAAGTGACTTTGTAGAAACCATTAATTATTCTACACACACCCACATATCCATCCAATGTCTAGGACTAGACGAAAAAGACGGTAGTTTTACCTTGAGAACGTCCTTTCTTGTTAGAAGAATTCTGTCTCTTCTCTTTATAAGGGTAAGCAAAAGTTCACGTATATTTATTTAAGTATCAAATTAATATAATCTATATTATATTTTACAAAAGTTTTGAATAAGTTTTCATTCTATACCTTCCTTACCGTAATTATGTTTCCCTTATTTTCAATGAAAATCGTTTTTCAAAACTAACATAGACTACGTTCCAGAAGACGACCTTAGCTCTAGAACCAAAACTGCTAGCACTTTCGAAGCAAAATGGAATCACTGGTGGCTAAAGATGGGAAGCTGGTCAATATTCACGAAGAATGCAAGATCTTTGTAGACGCTTTGACAAAGAAGGTAGTTGCCCAAATTGGAGGTTAGCTTCAAGCTTAGTTGTTACTCGTTTTCGTTTACTTCCATTGTTTCATGTTAAAAAAATGCATTTCCTTTGGTTTTTTTTTTTTGGTTGGATTCCTGGAATTTGCAATGTGGCTGCCCAAAGTTAATGAAAATTAAAAAAAGTAACCTCTAATTTCCTCTATCTACAGCTTTTTTGACAATGTCATTGAAACTATATTTTATGATTCTAACCAACTTTTATTATATTGTTTTCTTTAACAAAATTAGAACTAAAAATTGATTAGAGTCATAATTTTACTTTTATTACAATGTTTTCTTTATGGGAACTTTTAATTAACTTGAAATTGAGTGAAAGAAAAAAAAAAAGGTTGATTTTAGCTTTGCCCCTTAAACTATGCAACTTGTTCCATTTTAGTCCTGTAATTTAAAATGTAACAAATCACACCCTCAAAATTTTCAGCTTGTCCTATTTTAATCATTTTGTTACTAAATCTGCAAATGTTAACAGAATTGAGCTAATAGTTTTGCTTTTAGTCTCTAAACTATACAACTTATCTTATTTTGACCCTTGAACTATAAAAATCACACCCTAAACTATGAAATTTGTTTCATTTTGTCGCTTTTATTACTAAACCCATTATATATTGATGGATTAAACACATCTATATGGACCTTATCAATAAATTATAAATTGACGGTCGAGATTAAATCTTTTATAATGAAATTTCATGTATTTCAAACCTACAAATAAGAAATTTTATTAACAAATATATATTTTTGTTAAATTAAAATTAATAAGAATTTTGATGCTTTTCTAATAATTATTGAGTCCAATTAAACGAAGTGCTCATCATTATGTCATTTGCATAAAAATGACAAGTAAGTTATACTATAATTTCTGTGTCGTTTTCTTATTACTTTATAAAACCATATGTCCAAGTGTTTTTTTTTTTTTTTTTGAAAGAGTCTAAGTGTACCCATATTCTTTTCATTTTAATTTCCAATAATACGAACCCAACATAAGTTATATGATACAAAAAAAATTGATAAAACTTCTTGAAAAAAAAATTAAACTTTCTTTAAAAAAATCATTAAAAAAGCAATAAAACTTATGGAACGGAGAAATAGAATTTATAGATTGTCTTTAAAATGTATGTTAAAAACATATACAAAACCAAAAGGTCAAAATGATCATTTATCTTAATCTATTAATTTTAAATAAATTTAGTAACAAAAAGTTCAAAATGAGGTAAATTTTATAATTAAATGGTATGATTTATTATGTTTTAAAATTCATGACCAAAATATGATAAGTTGTATAGTTTAAAAAGCCAAAAGTGAAATAATTGACTCAAAATCCATCTATATTTAATAGATTTAATTACAGAAAGATCAAAATAAGATAAGTTACTCAGTCATTAAATATGATTTATTATATTTTAAAATTTAAGGACCAAAATAAAAAAAAAATTATATAGTTTAAAGATCAAAAGTGATATTAACTCAAAACATTCAAAAAAAAAAGAAAAGGATTTAAGGGTACAGTTACTTTTAACTTTTTATAAAGAGAATTAAAAACTCTGACACAATATGAACTATCGAGACAGCGTACATGATTAATATACGCGTACAAAATTAAAGAGCACCAACCAAAAAATAAAAACAAATTATTTAATGAGACCAAATTGATACATAATTTCTTATTACAACAACGCTCTTATTCGCTTCTTTTTTTCTTTTTTTTTTTTTTGGCGTAATCAGACTTGTTGTGTGGGTCAATCCTGCTTATAAACCAGCGTTGGATACTCCGGACTCCACATATTGTTCTTCACGTATTCTACAATTCCCTCCTGCAATCAAACAATATGATGTCAACTGTCAAGCGCTCAAAATCTCCAGCTCTGCTATTTTTGCGACACAATCATTCATCCGGCTATCTAGCCGGTCCCTTCAAGTTTTCAGACGGTTACCATAAAAAAAAATACGTTGAGCAACAGCACATCTTTTTGAATCATTAAAAGCTTTCAAAGGATTTATTAATATTTGCGTTTTTTATCAACGATGTGACTTATGATTAAAATGTGATCTTATGGTGCTGAAAGACCCACTACCACTAAGTACGCCCACCCGCAGGAGTCCTTAATTAATAATATTGATGAATTTAATTGTCTAGTATTTTTCCTAAATAGGCATATTTCTTCTACTTAATCTTTTATCTCCTTTGGTTCTTCTTCCAAGTCCCTAAGCTCTGATCTGGAAGTTTCAGAACTGTCCCGGAAACGGTCTCGTATGGAAATAGGCACACTTCTACTTAATGTTTCATCTCTTTTGGGTTTTCTTTTAAGACCCTAAGCTCTGATCTGGAAGTTTCAGAAATGTCCCGGAAACACTGTCTCGTATCTTGAATACATGCGTGAACGTGGACTATTATGAAAAGGGCAGGTGCAATCATATGATGCTGAATGCGTGACTCTATTGAATTAGAACTATATTTTGTAGATAGACCCAAGAAAAAAACCTCATTAAGTTTCCGGAGCTCTCGAGCATCCATTTCACGATATCCTTCTGCTAGATCCTCTTCTATAGCTTCCTTCACGACAGCTGCAGCCACTTCCTTTGTTATATCTCTTATGCTGCAAAATTTTAATGAGGTTAACAAACATTTCTACACTTTGGAGTTTGAACCCTTTTAACTCTGTAGAAACTACGTCACCTGGAATAAACAATAAAGAAAGAAGAAATGCCTATGGTTACCCACCTTGATATGGATGGGTATATAATCCCTTTTGCGACATCCTCTTCTGTCATATATGCAGCCAGGCTGTAAATTCAAATCACATGTTAGAAGAATCTTAAGGCTCTTTTTAGTCATATTTTTGCCCATGAAAAAATATGCCAAAACAAAACATTTTCTTCTAATTCATTCTGAAAGGGCTTCTTTTTTTTTTTTTTCTTTTTGTTTTCCTTTTTTCTTCTTGTAGGGTTCCTGTTTATTGTTAACTCCTTCCACCTCGTTATTCACTTGCAAGATATTTTAGTTCCTAAGAGATAGTTCGGGAAAAAATTACCCCTCCAGAGCTCCTTGTTCAATTTATTAGCAAATTATTCAAAATAGATGTAGCTAATTTATGATATCCAAATAAGCGCTCAAAAATTTCTCTGATTAGTCACGTCTTTTTCATTGATAAAGTTTTGTTTCTTATCAAAAGTTCTTTTTAAAAAAAGATATTAACACTAATAGCTTCTAAACTTTAGAACCTTCCTCATTTTGCTCCTGAACTTTAAAAATCACTAATTTATCCCTTGATTTGAAAAATCACTATTTTACCTCTGAACTTTCAAAACTTCTCACTTTGTCTTTTAAATTTCCACTTTTTCCGTTCAAATAGACGAATTAAACCCAATGATTCGCATATGGGTCATCTGTAAAGGCAAAAATAAGATTTTATCTCTCAAAATTTATTTAACATTTACATTCTCACTTGACGTCTTTTTTTTTATATGAACTCTCACTTAGGAAAGATTTAGCCTGCATATTTCTTCTCATTTTTAATGTGTAACTTATTTAATAAATCGATATTGTTTACCGATATTTGAATTTAAATACTAAAGAAAGATGAGTTACGCGTTAAAGATGAGAAGATATCGGTGAACAATATCGAGGAAAATATGCATACAAACCCTTTTTAAATTAGAGCATATAAAAAAATTAAATGAGAATAAATATGAAACAAAACCTAAGAGTTATAAAATCTCATTTTTGCCCTCACAAGTAATCTATGTGCGAATCATATGAGCTTAATTCTGTCTATTGAACGGAAAACATTTTCCATTGGATATGTTACTATGAGGGTTGTGTAGTTTGCTCAAGTTGCAGGGCTGAAATGTCAATTCATAAGAACCCAATTCAAAGGATATATGAGACAGACCACTCTGCTGCGGCTTGTAGCATGCCATCAGAGATAATCCTGGAGCCGGATAAAAGAGTGCCAAGTCCAATTCTGCATGAAACAAAATATGTATGCTATTAACATCGAAAAACTGATGAAACTTCTTATATTTTTCTATTAAGAGGTCGAAGGTGGATATGACTTACCCAGGAAAGAGGTACATGTTGTTACCCTGGTTGCAGCGGCCGACTATGACCGTTTCCTGAAATGAAAGTGGTAGTCAATATTTCTTCTTTTTTTTTTTAGCATATACACGTTAATTACGCCTTTAAAAAACACAAGATGTTATTCAATATTATTAACACAGGATAATTTTTATCCATTCTGCATCCTAAATTGTTTCCTGAAACACCTTACAATCCCTAATATTTTCATCTACAACATCCACCGTTCTTTCTTCCCCACCTTTTACTTCCTAATTACCGCCAACTCCTTGTACAATCATTTAATGAGTAGCATTAAACCACGCTTTGCAGTTACCACCAACCTTTGATTTTACACAGACACAAATGACAATGGAAAAAAGGGATCAAGGAAAGAAAAAGGTTCCCATTGGGAATGAAATTCCTCTATTCATATCCCTTCCACAGAGATATGGAATGCACATAGAAAAGAATAGGATATATACTTTTAAATGCATACCAAGATCCACATCCTTGAATGGACTTCCACTTGCAAATATAATATTATCTCCCACTATTGAAAATGCTTCTTCAGGAGTGCATTCAGCTAAATTATCACCACAAGAAAACAGTGAACATTAACGTAAGAATGCAGCAAAAGTTGCATTTTACCGATCATTACCTCTTCCACGTACAGAAGCCAAACATACCATTTTTGGTGGGATTTGACATTGCAAATATGGCGGGCCTGGTTGAAGTCGAACCTTTAAGGGCCTCTAGCACCTAACAGTATTTGCATGGCGTCATATTGCAAGGACAGAGTAAGCACAAGTCTGAACTCTGGAATTCGAAGCATACTAAGCCAAAATTACACAAACAATGCTTCCACAGCATGAAAATGTTCACCTATAGCGATTCAGTTCCGAAGTACAATAACAAAGATAATTAACAATAACGCATGCGATAACCTTGGCTACCTAACCTTTTGTCATGTAATTCTCTTCTAGTTCTTAATTTAAACCAGAGAGAAGAAAAGTAATAAAAAGAAAATGAATCATAATTTAATTAATTTTATGCTTTTTCCCCTGAATTACATTGATTGTGCAACGCATGAACTTATCTTGTTGACATCATTCCAAAAGTTCTCTTTTAGAAAAAGGAGATGCATAGATATTATTCCACATACCTCTTTGGAGAACAGACCACCAACTGCAGATAATCCAAGAAGCACATCAGGCTTCACTTGCTTCACCTGGTCGTTAAGATTAGCAAGAAGTGATCACTAACGTGGAGAAAGGTGGACTTGACTGTTCTTTAATGATGATAAGAAAATATGACATAACACCTGTGGTCCTTTTAAGATTTTATTTGGACTTAGCGTAAATCATAATTGATGTAGGACCAAGATAGATTAAAGAAAAGATGAGGTAGAATTTTATATAGAAAAGAAAGAATCAAGAAGAGATAGAGATCCACAAGAGATATAGAAATAGAACCAAAACAGAAATAGAGAAGAAGAACAAGAACACGAGGAAACTAGAACCCAACATTCATTAATCAATTATCAACTCTCTAAAAATCAACTTAACAGAAGTGTCCTATTTATAGGAGTCAAGTCCCAAATCAAATATGATTCAAAAGCAACTCTAATTCCTAAATTCGAAATTAAATAGTAAAGATAGAATATCCTTAAAGATATCTAGACAATGAAAATTTAAAAATTACTAATCTAATTCTTCATCAACAATCCAACCAAAAGATGCTATGTGATAATAATCTTTGATATATTAAAAGAATCGGCTCTTGTAAGCAAAAAAAATTGCTTTCTTCACACTTTGATAATCACATTTGTCATGTCATTTTTGCATGACATTTGGTGTATCTGGTTTCATTAAATATGATGTCCTAGATTTACTAAACTTTTCAAGGCTCAGGTAATTTTTTGAGATTGATGTTCTTGTGGATGACAACTTTGACTCTTCATTTTCTTCATTTCATTTCTTCTAATTTTGAAGTTTTCTTTTTGTGAAGTTGGTTCCCAACTATTGGGATTTTCCAATTTTTTTCCCTACACATTATTAAGACCGAAGGACGTATGCAACCAACAGACCAATTTTCTACCTATTTGAGCCTTCGACTTACAGGCACAAAACCAGATGCCTGTACAAGATTTGTATTGCGCAAACATAGAAAACTGGCAAAGAAAACTTTCATTTTATATACAAAACAAAATGATATGTTGACATAGAGGCTAGAACAATTCAACGTGAAACGTAAAAAACTCACTGACCACTTCGACTAGGCTTGCACCTTCGCTTAACCCCTGGCGATGAATTTCTTTGATCTTCCTTGCAAAAGGACGGGCTTCAGGATCAATATATTCGCGTTCGTCAGTGATCAGACCCTGGATACACACCACAGCAAATTTTATTATCAAGCTGATCTTATCTCAAAAAGTTTGAAAAGGAATCATGGCTGTCAAACAAAATGCCGGCACCAAAATTTCCTTAATTAGGACATAAAGCATGAAATAGGCTCATAGAATCCACAGATAATGAAATTAAAAAAAAAATTAGTCTTCATCATTAATTGACACTAAATAAAATCATTTGATGGAAATATAATTGTGGTCAATTACTTAGATGATTGCAGCTGTGCTAATAACAGGTTGGAGTTTGTCTGATGAAACAAAATCAGAAAAATATGCCAACAATTTTAAATAGAGACTGCAAACGGAAGCAAAAAGGAAGTTACTTCAACGTCCAAATGAACCCCACAGCAAAGAACCATCCACCATCAGAGTTTCTGACTACTATGGATTCATGATAGCCAGCTCGAAAAGGAAGATCATTAGGTGATGGTATAAGTTCAAGTTCATGAAAGACAAGAAGCCACATTTATCCATACCAAAAGGGAAGTCAATTGTGGATGCTCTTAAATAAGAACTTGGAGTTTAATATAATAGCAACATACTTTCATGTACAAAGCAGGAGTTAAAATTAACTGCCCTGGATTCAGGGGGTTGTCCACAGTGCACGTTAAGTAAAAAAAAAACACGTTCTTTGATCTTCTTCAACATATCCAATCCATGAAAAAGGAATGACAAGTAAATTTAACAAAACCCTTACATGTGTACCTTTCCCACCGTCTGGTTAGATTCTAATATATTTGGTACTAAAAAATACTTGATTATAATTAATTCCTAGACATAAAAATTTTCAAAAGACATCATACTCCTAAACGTCACAATGAACAGGAAAGCTCATGTTTCTGCTTTTAAGACTGAACAGGTGTGTGTCATACAACTTGAAGAAATTCTTTATCCCATTCACGCTCTAATCTATTTATATCATAAACAAACATTTGAGCCTACGAGGTCGACTTTATTTGATAATCGTATTAAGATTTGGGATATTTAGACTGACTACTCACATTGGCATCAACTACCCAAAATTGACGCAATGCGCTCTCAAAGGCAATTTCAGTGTTTCCCAACATCCTTGCCATTGTTTTTCTTGCAGCATTGAGAACCCCTATTCCTGCACTGCAGCAGACAGAAGTAGAAAAATTGATTAAAAAAAAACTATAATTTTTTTATCATTTCTTGTATCGCAAAATATGCATCCTTTGCTTTCCTCTCTCAGTATATAAGTTTCTTATAGAAACTTTTTTTTTATAAAAAAAAGAAAAAGAGTGAACATTAAAACATTTTAAACATAGCTTGTTGCAATAGTATGACTTTCTTACTTTGGAGAGCATCAACTACTAATATTATTTTCCATTTTTTTCGGTTATTACAGACTGTTTTCCTTTCAGAAGTATAAATACTGTCACTAACCTTCCAGCACCAGCAACAACAATCTTCTGTTTTGGGAAATCAATCATTGGCCTGCCTTGTGCTCTGACAGCTCCTAAAAGTCCAGCAATTGCAACTCCTGCTGTTCCCTATCAGAAAAAATGCCATAAAATCTT
This sequence comes from Artocarpus heterophyllus, assembly GCA_025403435.1. Classification (NCBI taxonomy): domain Eukaryota; kingdom Viridiplantae; phylum Streptophyta; class Magnoliopsida; order Rosales; family Moraceae; genus Artocarpus; species Artocarpus heterophyllus. The sequence continues at coordinate 19,582,379 of CM046333.1, forward strand.
GATGAAAAAGAAGCATATCCCCATAAATCCAATCTAAAATGCTTTTAATTGCTTTGTGTATGATGATACAATATAAAGGGTGTTTGGCATTATCAATTTCGACCAAAACTTTTGATTGCTATAGCGTAAAGCTCTTACACGCTATAGTGTCAAGAAAAAATAAGCTACAGTATACAACTCTCATATGCTATAATGGCTTTAACCAATTAGTTCTAACTAATGCTCCCAAACTTCCTAATAGACTGTTCCTCTAACTGTTAAGTGTCTACTGCTTAATGCAGTTGTTTAATAATTCATGAATAGAATAGAATCCTCCACGAGAGTAAAGGACGCACAATACTAGAGCTGTGTGGTTTCAATAAAAAGTTTGAAGTGATTAATGCAAATTCCCAAAATCAACGCTAGTAGGAAGAGGTGTTATAAAAGGAAAACAAATGAAATAGGAAAAAGAACACAACAGAAAAGAAAAGGGGTGTGGGATGTTTTGGCGGGGGGGTTGGTGGGGGTGGTGGGTGGAGATCGACTCTTAAAAGGATGTCAAATTAAGAGCGGAAATAAAAGTAATACTTTTTTTGGTGAATGAAATAAAAGTAATACTTAGCTATATAGAAGTGTGAGTACAAACAGAAGTACTTTCAAAAAACCATACAAGGACAGCACGGAATAAACTAATACATAAAAATATTGTTTGAAATAAAAAAATAATAATAATGATAATAATGCTATGGTGTGTACCAGAGCAAGTAACTAACCTGGACATCATCGTTAAACATTCTGTAGATATTTCTGTAACGCTGTAACAACTTAAAGGCCCACTTGCTTTGGAAATCTTCAAACTTTACCAACAGAATATATTAGCAGTTCTCAAGAAGGAACATTGATTACATTATTTCTACTGGCGATTGAATTGGTCAATGGTAATTTAACGTACCTGTACAATAACATGGGGCCACCGTGTAAAAACTGCTTGCATAAATTCATCAATGACAGCAAGATACTCATCACCATCAAGACGATGCTTCTGCAATCCCAGATCTGATGAACGAAAACTCATTATACGTTTCTTTTCATAGAAACCACTATTTGTAATTATATTGACCATGATTGCAGGAGTAAATGCGTACATAAGGGGTCTTTCAGCAACTTCTCGTTGTTGGTTCCAACGTCAATCATGACAGGAAGTACCTATAGTTTGCAAGCAGTGCAACATGTGAAGAATAAGAAACATTTTTCCTAATAGTTTCAACAAGAGAACAAGAGAAAGTAAAGAGTACAAGAGTCCTAGATCAGGCTCTAGTGTTAAGCTGCAGGAAAAGCTGAAATAATCTTTAATTATGTTCTACAAGACTACAATGAAGTGTAAGTCATTAGCAGAAACCTAAAAAGAAATAAAATTGTTATTCCACAAATAAACTAACAATTTTTACGGGTCTAATTTTGTAATTTGGACGTGTAGATTCATAGGATATGCAGATTATTTCTCTGAAAGGAACTTTACTACATCATTTAAGCAGAAAAAGGCTAGTAATGTCCATCCAACACTAGTTTTTTTGATGTGATGTTTTATTACTTGTTTAAACCTTTTACATTCCAAACAAAAGTTAAAACTATGGTTGAGAATACTTTCACCCCATCCATAGGAAGGATTTACCGCATGCAAAAGCTGTACCGAAGTAATAGGATAAAATGTGTTCCTTTTCTTCTTCGTCGCCCTTCTATTTTTGTTATATTTTCCAGTTAAACTGAATTTTCATTTGTCTTTTGACAAGTCAAATCACCAACAATCTAATACAAATCCAGTATAAAATTAAACAAAGGTTTTTCACGTCAAACATATATTCTGTGAGAAAATTATGAGAAACTATATTTATAGACATGTCTCTGGCAATGCAAATACTCTATTCTAAAGCATACGAAAATTATCTCCTTAGAACACATTTATAATATTAAAGTTACCCAAGCAAAGAAAATACCCTTTGGGGATTTATCCCAGCAGCAGCTACATACAAATCCAGCTTCCCAATTGCAATTCCAATTCCTTGAACACCAAGGTCTCCAAGACCCAATATTCTGCTTCCATCTGTAACAACAATCATATCCACCTGCGAATGAGAAACCCAATAATTAACTACAGGAATGAACATAAACAACAAAACGAGAGGATTAACTTTTCATATCCTCAATAAAAACCGCCAAACCAACATAAGATGGCTGCAGGGAAGAGAAAGAATATAATTTTGCATTTCTAACTTGTGTGCTTTTCCAAAAGATCATTCATGAAATAAAACCATCAACTAGGAGACCCATATGCCTTACTCTATGCAGAAATATATTTAAACATCCACCATTTTAAGTATCTAGATTACCTCACCCAGATATGGGTTATTTGACTAGTATCCTAGAAAATATAGAAATAGACACACTACACAGAGAAATACAGATATTAGAAGATGCCAATTTAAGTAGGAATATACAATACGGGTTATGTACAACAATATCAACATGCACATGATGCATACACGCGAAGTTCTACCTGATCAGCTGGCCAATTATAAACCATAGACATCATTTCTCCACGATCTTCAGCACTGAAGTACATTCCCCTGGGCCTTCTAAACAAGCCGCTATAATTTTGACAAACAAGACCTACAGTTGGGGTATAAACTATAGGTGCATATTCCTCGATGTTAGCAATCAGAACCTAACAAATTCAATAATTTCATATTAGGACTTGATATGGCCTCAGAAAAGAATATTCTGAACAACACAAACAAAAATGAACTGAAAAAAAATGATGTCCTTTAATACAAATATAGACACCTTTCTATATAAAAAATATAGAATCACATAGAAGGTAAAGTAGGGCAAACTAAAGAAGAGAACCATTGTAGGATCAACAGAATAATGTGAATAGTAACAAGTGTTAGTGCACTACTAATCACTCTAAATAAAAGGAGTGGACAAAAAGAGTGAACTAGTTAAACTTACTTTATAGTACATTGTCTCATTTCTATCATGCAGTCGGTTAAGTATCCGCCACTTTGCCACAGCATACGGATCAGAAGGTCCATCTCTTGCTTGCACTTGAAGCCTCTTCAAATCAACCACTGTTATTTGCACATTTTAACAGTTATAATACCGAATTTCGAAATCTTTTAAGGGAAAAAAAAAAACTAAGAAAAAATGTTATGATACTCTAAGAACCAAAGTCATATGCACCCAATCTCTACAGCGTAGGTTTTTTTTTTTTTTTCCTCTCTGAATACAATTTCGTCACGAATTACGGTTAGAGAGGATTACCAGTGTAGTTTTAAAGCCCTTTCGACACCATACATATCGAATTTCTCATGGAAAAATGCTCATTTATCACTACCTAACGCGTGTTTTATCATATAAGGATTTTAATTTAAAAAACAAACAAAAAACAAAAACTACACAATGAGAATTGAGAACTCACTGAAGCGTTCTATTTGCTGCTCCGTAGACATAACATTTGGAGGGAGAAGTCCTCGAAGATCCAGACGATCTCGCTCCGTCATCGTAAAAGCCGTTCCCTAATTTCGCCATTGAAAAAAATAAGTAGTAATAATGATGACAAATCACACTTTCTTCAACACTAATAACCACCAAAATTTTACAAATTTCACAGAGAAATGAAAACAAATCGCGCATCCGTTGAAAACAGTTTTAGATTCAGCTACAATAACAAAAGTAAGAAAGAAATTTCAGAATTTTTTGGTAATAGCAAGTTTACTTTGTTGAACCAAGGGTCATGGAGAATGTCGAGACTCCGCTTGTGGACAATGGTGGGGCGGTGGCCCTCCGTGGTAGTGAAGGATCTGGTCGACATTAGAGGATTGCAGAGGAAGCTGGTGCTCATTTTGTGCTTGAGGCGTTTCAGCAGAGACGACGAGGCTCTGATCTGGCTATTGAAGTTGGACATTTTTCCGCTTCAAAAACCTTTCTCACAAACAAGTCTGTCTCTCTCTCCTGTTTACTGAGAAGAAGAAGAAGTGGTATAGAAGTGAAGGGACAAAGGGAAGTATTTGAGTATTTAGCATCCCAATCTCGAAATGGTCCCTTTGGAAAGCAATCAGATTGGGACGGAGTTCATGTTTTTAGCGGTGGTATATACTTATATTTACTGTTGTTATTCCATTGCTGAGGTTGCTTTCCCTTTTCCATGTTTCCATTCGCCTGGATTCACATTCCACTTGTTGGCCGTTCGCCTGATTTCTCCTAAAAGGGCATTGTGGGAAGGTTGCAAAGACGATTTTTTTTTTTTTAAGTTTTTTTTTTTTGGTCCTTTACTCCAAAAAAAAAATAAAAAAAAATTAATAAAAAAATAAAAAAATAAAAAATTTAAATAAAAAAAAAACCCTACAAAGTGCTCCTACCAAGTTGCCAATTTTTTCACACAAATGTTAGCCCCAAAAAATCTCCCTCTTAACCCTAGACCCACCCACCCTTATCGACTCGATCACTTGCACATATTTGTTTAAAAAAAGCACTTTCGAACATATTTGTTTTAGTGGATACTAGCTAAAAAGCGTGCGCTTTGTACCTGTTAACATGTTAACAAAAAATGAGTAAAAAAGTGAAGGAAAAAAAATAAATATGTATAAAAATAGGACAACAATGAATAAGAACAACTGCATATGACCAAAAAAATAAAAGGATAGGAAAGAAAATGAGAGAAAAGAGAAAGAAATGGAAAAAAAATAACCTTATAGAAAAAAAATCATTAGAGCATGACAATTTTAAAAATAAATATGTTTATAAAAGTTACTTTTTCATCAATTTATAAGAGTTATTTTGTTAATTATAAATTTATTTTTTATCCCTGTTAAAAATAATTATTTTCCATCAGGATATATCCTTTTCTTTTGTTGGCTAGAATTTTGACATGTATACAAGAAATAAAAATACCAAATTACAAAAAAGATGGTAAAATAATAAGGGATTTTAAAATTAAAAAGGCATCGTCCGATCAAGGTGGTCAACAACTAAGGTTAGTGCGTGTAGGTCACGCACGAGGTAAAGGCACGTCGCCCAACAGGTCCGCAGCAGACAGTCAGAGTGGGGCCCACATTAGTCAGCCACTCAAGCTCCTGTAAGCCAATAGCACAGCGGGTGCAACACACGCACCCTGGACTGGCACGTCTGTTCTTCCAGTGGGTGCCGCTACCTTTTTTGTTCCTCCTATGGTAGGATCCCATGCAGCCAAACCACAAAAGTGTCTTTGTCAACACAAATCGGCTAGTGACACATGGGCGATAAGTAGAAGTCAACCAATGAAGCTTCGACATGTCGCAAAAAATTTTGAAAAAAACTTTTTGACACGTTTCGTCGTTTTTAACCATAAAATAACAGTGTGCGAAACTTATTGGCACTTTATATATATATGTTAAAGATTAAATAGGAAATTGATTATTTAGAAGATAAATAATTACATATAAGATAGCAGTTGAGATGGCTTTATGAAAATATGTCAATTTAAGTAGTAATACAATGAAGAGAGATTATCTTACTGAGTTAATTCAAAAAAAAAGTATTTATATGGATAACTTTCTATATAATAAAAATAAGAGGAAAAAATAAATAAGGACAAATTTAAGAACAAATGATTTGATACAGACAATTATGAAAAAAAAAAGGTATTTTCGTGAACTACATTTAATAATATAAGAAAAAAGAAATAGAAAAATCAATAGAAGCAAAAAAAAAAGGCAGAGAGAGGAGAAAAAAGGAACTATACGAGAAATTTTTTCAAAATATATATTGTTGTCGGGTCACTGAGAAAAGGCCCAACTTGATTATTGGGCCTAATAAAGCCTAAGATAGATCTCGACCCATATAGCCTCTGTATATCCCAGAAGCATATTTAACAGATAATACCATAGAATAGTAAAATGGTTAAATAATGCCTACATTTGAATAAGAAGATCTTCAAGATGGCAATAAAGCGATCAATCTTATCATAATCAACTGAATTTAAGATACTCAAAAATAAGAGATCACGATGAGGTTGCTTAGCCAATAAAAAGAGAGATTATCATGAATTTGAGCTTAAATTGTACTTAAAGGGTAAGGCTTAGGCTAACTCTAGTAAACTATAAATAGGGGCCAGCTTTAGAGAGTAGCGTATTTCTAGTTGCTGGCACAAACCCTTTGATTCAGATTTTCTTATAGTGAAACCCTAATACCAAAGAAAAGCAAAAGTGGACGTAGCCTTCAATTGAGATGAACTACTATAAATTCTTGTATGTTCTTGCTATTATTTTCCTTGTTGTTTTATTTATTTTGTTCATAAGTGATTATCTCGGAGAGGAATTGAGATATTCTTGTTAGATGAGTTTCACTCATCAACAATTGGCGCTAGAAGTACAGCCTAAAAGAATTGTCCATCCTCTTTCAAAAAAAAAAATCTCTCTATCGCTTCAATAGCAAGATCACATAATGAAGTAATGAACCAAAGTCAAGACGGTGCAAATAATTGTTGTAACAAAAATGAAGGGAACAACAACGCTCCACCCATTCCTCAATAAGATCCTCCACCACCGTTAGAGGATGTGTCACAAGACTCAAATGTAGCCATGCAAGCCTATATCGGTACCCTTATATAGAATTATGAAAACTTGATGCAGGCATTTCAATGCATTAAAAACGCCTTGAACAACCTCGGTCAACCTACAAATCATAATACTCCACTAGAGCAAAGGAACTAGAGAAACCTACAAGAAAGCACCAAAGATTCAGAGGACATATAGTCACAAAGGGCTCAGGCATCAGGCTCGTAAGGGAGCAGGTAGAGAAGGGCCTAGAGGAGGCACACGACAACACAGTAGAGCAGCAACCCAAAACAACCAGAGCTGGCAAGGATTGCCCCTAGTGTCACCACGATAGAACGCTCCATCAAGCTCGGTCAACAATAGACAAGGTGGGGACCGAAGAAATGGCAATCTCAGGAACCTTTCCAGGCGCATCACTCGGTAGCTAAGAAACCGAGAGATTTGTGGTTAGCCTCTAGGAGCATCAACATTTCATATTAGTGGAACGAGTGAACACGTGGGAGGCTAGGCAAGGTTACCTGACTCTTAATTTTGATAATCCTGACAGACATGTATTCATTGATGAGGTGATGATAGAGCCTCTACCTCCAAAGCTCAAGGTGCCAAACATCCCTCCTTTTGATGGTAAAGGGGACCCTAATGACCATGCACAACTCTATAACTCCTATTTAAGTCTGCACAAGGCCCTAGATGCCATTAAGTGATGAGTCAAACCCTTAGTGTGTAATGCCTATCGCTTTCTTTAATGGATACTTAGGTTAATTTACGTTAGAACGTGATATCGTAAGTGCTATTATTATTAATGTTAAGTAAATTAACTTTTTATTTAGTAATGTCGCAGGTGATGGCCATGAGAGATCGATGTGCTCGAAATGTTCATGTCAAAAATGATAATAAGTTTAAAGTATTTATTTTTTTAAAGAGTTTGAATTTGCTTTAAATTTATATTTATAATGCTCTAGAGTTATGTATACCCTAGAGTTATATTCTTGATGATGACAAAAATTTTAGTGCATATTTTCTTATTTTTAAAAATTATTTTATGGCATAATTAATTTAATACATAACTTTTAATTAAGACTACTCATTGCCCAAACTTTGCTAGTAGATTTTATGGTATTGAATATGTGATTTATTTTAATTATCAAAAGAAATTTTTATGGCTAAAGAAATATCTGGGTATTATATATATATATATATGTTAACTTTATTCTTATAAATTTTCGTGCTCTAATTGATTGTGAATTGAAAGATATAGAGTTATGAATCCTTAAAGGTCAGGCAGATTTTATTATTGGCAGATTTAATTGAATGTTTTAAAAATTGGAAAAAATGTATTTTGGATTAATATTTTCAAGAGGAAAAAAAATTAAGTGATGTTTTATATATGTCAACTATGTTATGGAATAATTCTTACACTTTATTCATGCTTATAAGTTGAGATTAAGTTCTCTAAGTCAATAAAGGTCAAGTTTTTTATCTTTTTATTTCTTGCCTTTAAGTACATGTTTGTGACTCAAAGATGCTTTGTTTCGTTAAAAATGATGTATAATGATGATGTAATATGGTATTAAATGATATCATGAAGATGAATATTAATTTCATGCATTATATGAATGATTGACATGAACACTCTAAAAGACGAGCACATCGAAAACCGTTGCAACGTCACCTAAATAAAGGTTTAGTAAGCAAATAAGTCAAGTAAGTATATTCTCACCTACAACATGATAAAAGTTTACGAAAAATTTTGAAAATATGTTTTATGATAATTTTTAAGTTTATTTTTACATATAGTATTATCATGAAAACTCTTGTTGTAGCAAGAAGGTTTAACAAATATTTTAATGACGAGTTATGTTAAAAATTATATATATATATATATATATGTATCACTTAATTAAGTGTTGTACCTTCTATGTTTATGTTTATGATGTCTCGAAGGTTTGGACTTGTCATGTTTAGTTTGAGACTAGTTAACCCGCTCCTCTTATGATGGCACGCCTATGATGTTAATAGTGCAACACTTAGGCTCTTAAAGATAAAATGAATGATGTTTTAATATGAAGGTTTAAATGAAAAGATATGTTCTACATAAACTTGTGCCTCGTGCATTACTATGATTATGATTACGATATTATATAATGATTTTTATGCAATGTTTTATGTTGTGAGATAAGAAAATGTACTTACTAAGCTTATGCTTACTTAGTTTTATATCAAGTTGTAGACAAAGTAAAAGGCATATCGAATAGGTGAAGGACGGGGACGGGCGTATACTCTAGGAGTGTTGGATTAGAAACAGAATCACGCCATGAAAAGAATTAATGACTTGAACAACGATTTTATTATCAATGTTACTTTCTGCACTAATGTTGAATTAAGACTTGATTTATTTTCCTATAGACTTTTGAGACTGTTTAACATTTCCTTCATTGTGATTTCTTAAGGACTATGCCATGTTTTTTTATTTTGGTATGGTTAAACTGTTACAAAAACAATACACAGTGGAAATTTAAAAAAATTTAAATTAGAGTATTTTTCAAAACACAAGTTTAACGCGCTACATGCATAAATTAACCAGATCTTACTAACCTTTGTATGCTAAAGAGCTTCTACAATCTATGAAGAGAAAAACGTTTTAGAAGAGCCTCAACCAACTGGTCTGCTTTGTTATTCTCTATCCACGATCGGTATGAGTGTGGACACATCTCGTAAAGCTCTTCCCCGATGACTCTCCTTCCAACCAATTGAGAAAACCCAAAACTAGCATTTATGATTTGTGAACAATAGCTCTCAGGAGAGTTTTAAAGACTCACAAACTAGAGTGCTCATTCTTGATTTCTCAATTGATCTAAAGAACATAGAAAACTCACTCCCTATTTATAGAGGTCGTCCTAATGGTTGGTTATTATTAGATAAGGCCTCAAAAATTCAAATCTAGATTAACATCTAATAAAATCGCATCTAAAATACGTTATCAAAAAATCGTTAGATCGGTAGGCCGAACTAAAGGATCAACCTGCCGAACTTAGCGCATCGGCAGGCCAAACTTAGCCCATCAGTAGGCCAAACTTACGATTAATGATCCCTACGAATCTTTTATTTCCCACTAGAGATTCTTTGGATAATGCCTCAGTTTTAATTCAAATAACCTAATAGAAAAGTTATCTAATTAAAACAACCATATCTAGATAATCTCTAAGAAAATAAATATTCTGGATAATTCAACAAGTTTATCTTGAATTAATTTACACAAAATTAATTCAACTGATAAATAAACATGAATTATCTGACCCTATCGAATTTCAACCAATCTAATAATTTAACATAAGTCACCAATTTATTAGAAAATCACGTCGTATCGTTATAGAATTTATTATGAGCTAGAAAAGGGGACCTAATGGACCTATATAGTTCAAGCTCTAGATATTTGTAAAACCCAATATTTCAGATATATGTTTCATAATTATCAACTCTAACGTTACTCTACTAAGTATCCATGACATATCATAATGTATCATATTCCCATAGGATATCCATAATCAGCTTAAGGATAAATTTTGTCTTATCTTCCTAATTATTTTTCTCTTATGTTCCATTATCTCACCATCGAAAAACTTACCATCTAAAGACAGTATACCATTCAGTTACACCTATTATCCAAATGGTTGAGCGCTCTAATCTTCCAATTACAGGATAATGCATATAAGAGGATATCATTGACTCCTAATGAGGAGCTATGGATTCTATATATATGAATAACAGGTCTACACTATCAAGAGTCATATCTCCAACATATTGGCATGCGTAACAACATAAAATGTGGATGTCACCCTTTTGTACATTAAAAGACATAAGTTAAGACAACGAGCCCATTATTCATCTTAGGATTAAGATACAATATATATGATTATCTAAAGTGAATTGATTTGCTGAGACAGAATTATTAATCCAAATCAATTACACTTTATGTCCCGATCCAATACATCATCACCTATGACAATGCACTAATGTTTCTATTCAAAGAGTCCACCTCTGATGGCCAAAAGAAACCATCTCTCGTTAAGGATATAGATAACATAATAATCTATGTATGAATAAAGTGCCTAACTTTATTCCCTCGATTGTGGATCTTTTAATTTAGACCGTCACCTTTAGAATCATGTCTTCTGCATAATTTGTCAATCATATGCCTGATTCTAAAGGCTTAGACTGACAGTCTCAGACTTTTGTTTGCTTTTCATACATTCAACAAATATGAACGTAAAGAGGACAATAAATTAGTATATGAATAATAAATAAATTCTTTATTGATAAAAATGTCTTCAAAAACATATTATATTTTTACTCCTTAAGGCACACATGTGTAACAATCTCTCACTTGCACTAAGTGAACAAATATGACAAATCCCGCATCCCTATAGCTTCCACATGCTTCTCGAAAACTCTCCCAATTAGTGTCTTCGTGAATGGATCAGCTAAATTGTCTTCAGATACTATTTTGCATGCAGCAACATCCCCACCTCAATGAAGTCCTTTATCACATGATACTTCCGATAAATATGCTTACTCTTCTTGTGAAATCTTGGTTTCTTAGCATTAGCTATTGCTACAGTATTATCACAATATAGCGATACTGCCTTATCCATACCAGGAACTACCTCAAGATTCACAAAGAACTTGTGAAGCCACACTGCTTCTTTCGAAGCATCACTAGCTACTATATACTCAGCCTCCATCATTGAATCTGAAGTGCAATCTTGCTTGACACTTCTCCAAACAATAGCACCGCTGCCCACAGTAAACACAAAACCAGAAGTCAATCTCCTCGAATGCAGATAGAGTCGAAAATCTAAATCAGTATATCCTAGAGGTGTTAAATTCTCACCCAAATATACAAGCATATACCCTCGAGTCCTTCTCAAGTACTTGAAAATATGCTTGACCGCAACCCAGTGGTTTGGTCCTTGATTTGATTGAAATCGACTTACTATCCCAACGGCATAACTAATATCTAATCATGTGCAAAGCATGGCACATGTGAGACTACCCACTGCCAAAGGATAAGGCACCTTCTTTATGTATTTTATTTCCTCATCAGACTTTGACGAGTCTTTCTTAGAAAGAGTAATTCCGGACCTAGATGGTTGCCCACCTTTCTTGTAATCCTACATTACATACCTCTTGAGAATTTTATCTATGTAGCCGCTTGAGATAAAGCTATCATTTTCTTCTTCTTATCTTGAAAGATCTGGATATCGAAAACATAATTAGCTTCACCCAAGTCTTTCATGTCAAATTGCTTGATGAACCATAATTTGACCGATGACAAAGCCCAACGTCATTGCTAATTAGCAGAATGTTATCTACATGGAGTAGTGAAAAACCACCTTCTCATTCTTAATGTGTTTGTAAACACATGGTTTGTCCACATTTTGTATGAACCCATAAGTCTTGATCACTGATCAAAACTTATGTTCTAAGAATAGAAAGCCTACTTAAGTCCATCAATTGACTTTAGCAGCTTACAAACCTTACTCTTCTGATATTTGATAAGTCTTGGGGTCAGTCCATATCAGATTAGGTCTCAAAAATCGAAACAGAATCAAGTTCGGATCAATATTTGATAAGATACGCGTGAAAAACGCGTAATCTTAGCTGTCGCGGTCGGCATGCCGAACTATGTGATAGGCAGGCCAAACTGGCCAGTTCGGCAGGCCGAACTTTCTAATCGGCAAGCCGAACTGCCGAGAAAAAATCTCCTCGAATCTTTTATTTTCCACCCGAGATTCTAAAGGATAAAGTCTCAGTTTTGATTCAAATAGCCCAATAGAAAAGATATCTGATCAAAACAAACTTTATCAAGATAATCTCTAAGAAAATAAATCAATTCACAATAATTCTACAAGTTTATCTTGTTCTAATTGTCCAAAATTAAAACAACCGATAAACAGACAAGAATTATCCGAACGCCATAATTCAACAAGTTTATCTTGAACTAATTTCTTACATAATTAATTCAACCGATAAACAGACATGAATTATTTGATTCTTATAAATTTTAAACCAATCTGATAAATCCGACATAAATCACCAATTATTGGAAAAACACGCCGTGTCGTTACAGGATTTTGTGAGCTAGCAAAGGGGACCAAAATGGACCTATAAAGTTCAAGCTCATGATAATTATGAAACCCAATATCCCAGATATACATTTCACAATTATCAACTCCAACGCTACTCCACTAAAAGCTTGGAGCTGCACTCTCAAACTTTATAGAATTACGAAGCTCGTGTAGCTAAGTCTCCATGACATATCATAGTGTATCGCATCCCCATATGATCATCCATAATCGGCTTAAGGACAAGTTCTGTCTTACCTTCCCGATTATTTTTATCTTACGTTCCATTGTCTCACCATTAGAAAACTTACCATCCAAAGATAGTATACCATTCGGTTACACCTATGTATCCAAATGGTTGAGCGCTCCAGTTTTCCAATTACAGGACAACGCATATAAGAGGATATCATTACTCCTAAAGAGGAGCTATGGATTCCATATCTATAAATAACAAGTCTACGCTACCAAGAGTCATGCCTCCAACGTACCGGCATGCATGCCACTATAGAGATGTGGGAGTCACCCATTGGTACATCAAAAGACACAAGTCGAGACAACGGGCCCATTATTCATCTCAGGATTAAGATACAATACAAATGATTGTCTAAAGTGAATCGATTTGCCAAGACAGAATTATTAATCCAAATCAATTCACTTTATGTCCCGATCCAACACATCGTCACCTATGACAATGCGCCAATGTTTCTATTCACAGAGTCCAACTCCGATGGCCAAGACAAACCATCTCCCAAAAGGGATATAGACAACATAACAATCTTTACATGAATAAAGCGCCCAACTTTATTCCCTCGATTGCGGATCATATATTTTAGACCATCACCTTAAGAGTCGTGTCTACCGCATAATCATCTCATCATATGCCCAACTCTTAAGGTTTAGACTGACAGTCTCAGACTACTGTTTGCTTATCATACATTCAACAAATATGAACGTAAAGAGGACAATATTTGGTATATATAAATGAATAAATTCTTTATTGATAAAAATGTCTCCAAAAACGTATTACATTTTTACTCCTTAGAGCATACATGTCTAACACTTACACCCTATGGGTTTTACCCCTTTGGGAAAATCCACAAGTTCCTAGACCCAATTAGTCTCCATAGACTTAATCTTAGTGTTCATAGCTTCTATCCAGAGTTTCGAATCAACATCCTTCATAGCCTCTTCATAAATGTAAGGATCTTTGTCATGTTCAACTGGTTCAGCCAAAAAGGCTCACCATTGAATATATACCTCTTTGGTTGACGCCCGATCCTCCCACTATGTTGAAGCCCCTTAGCTTGTTGTTCGGTTGGTTTTTTTACACTAATTGGAACAGTTTCATTTGGAACCCTTAGAGTGATCAAATCACTCGCCAACTCTTCGAGCACCACTTTGCTTTGAGGCTTAAAGTCATCCATATAACTTTCCTCAAGGAATATTGCATTAGTTGAAACCACGACTTTATTTTCCTTTGAATTATAGAAATAACCCCCTTTAGTCTTTTTTGGATATCCTATAAACACACAAACTTCTGAACGTGCTTCCAACCTATTCACTTCCTTAAACAGGCTATGAGTCGGACATCCCTATATACGAATATTATTTAAAGATGTCTTCTTGCCTGTCCACACCTTGTGAGGAGTTTTAGGAACCAATTTTGAAGGCACATTGGTCAAAAGATAACATGCGGTTTGTAGTGCGTATCCCCAAAAGGATAAAAGCAATGATGAATAACTCATCATGGACCTATTCCTTTTCTCAGCCATGCCATTCTGCTGTGGAGTGGCTAGCGCAGTCAAATGGGATAGAATCTCATTCTCTAATAAGTATTCTAAGAACTTATCAGAAAGGTATTCACCACCTCGATCGGATTAAAGTGTCTTTCTGGGTTTACCTAATTGCTTTTCCACTTCAGCCCGAAACTCCCTGAACTTGTCATAAGTTTTGCTTTTGTGGTGCATTAGGTACACATACCCATACCTGAGTAATCATCAATAAAAGTGACGAAATACTTATACCTTCCTCGTGCCTGGATGTTCATAGGTCTACAAACATTACTATGTACAAGTTCTAAAACCCTTCGGCTCTATTGCCCTTAGACCCAAATGGTCTTTTGATCATTTTACCCTCCAAACCAGATTCACATTGTGGTATAGATTCCACCTTTAAGTGACTTAAAGGTTCATCCCTTACCAACCTTTGAATCCTAGTCTGGTTAATATGACCTAGTCGCAAATGTCAAAGATAAGTCTTATTAGAGTGAAATTTTTAAGTCTTTTAGAGTTATTATTAATAACCTCAGTGTTAAGCGGTAAGTTCGTCTTAGGTTTGATAAAATATAGATTGTTTTGCATCCATCCATCATAGATAAAAGATTTGTTTTTACAAATCACTACTTTATTATTAAAAAAACTACATAAGGGTCTTTAAATAAACAAGCTATAGAAATTAAATTCCTTTTCAATTTAGGAACATAAAAACAATCTCGCAAAACTAAACTCCTATAATTATCAAAGTAAAGATGGATGTCTCCCATTGCTTTAGTCAACACGAAGGATCCATCACCCATCAGAAGCGTGAAGTCTTCACGCAGCAAACTTCTCATTTCTTTGAACCCTTGAGAGAAACACCAATATGATTAGTTGCCCCAGAATCTATGACCTAAGTGTCACTGGATTCCTTAACCAAACAAGTTTCAATAACTAGAAGATCATACTTACCTCCTCGGGGAAGGAAGTCCTTGCAATTCTTCTTAATGTGATCGACTTTCTCATAGAAAAAACACTTGAGCTTCTTTGGGTTCTTTTTTTTCTTCTTCTTGTTCTTGCCGTTTGCAGGAATAGAAGGCTTCCTGTTCTTAGCATGTTGCTTCTTTTTGTTCCTTGGGTTAGGATTAGAACCAGACATAGCCGTAGGATTGGAACCAGACGCAGCCGCCAAGTTGGCTTCGCCATTAATAGGAGTTTCCCTGATCAGATTTTCAAACTCCTGTAACTGCTTCATTAGCTCAGTTAATGTCATATCTCATCTTTTGCTCAAATTAAATGAAGCTCTAAATGGGATAAACTCCTTGGATAGAGTCTCAAAGACCATAGTCATTTGTGTTTCAGCATCTATATTAACTCCATTGGTTTGAGCCTCAGTGAGGTAACCATGACAACATCATATGCTCCTTCACAAGAGTCCCTGGTCTTTGTTTGCAGTTTAAGAGTTTTCGAAGTGCCCCTTGCCATTTGTTAGAGAATGGCCTCCAAACATGTCTTCAAGATTATCCAAGATCTGCTTCACAATCTCATAATCTTCATGTTGAGCCTGCAATATATTATTCATGTTGGCCATAACATAACAACGGATCTGATCATTAGCATCTTTCCAGCAATCATATGCTTAGATTTACTCATTATTGGAATCTCCTGTAGTCTCGAGAGGACACAGAGTTGTCAGCCTAAATTTCAATTTCTTAAATGATAAGACGATATTCAAGTTCCATTTCCAATCATTGAATTTCTCTCCGGTTACTTAGTTTTTATCAAGTATCAAAGATAAAGCATTTTTAGACATCTATAATAAAGAATCATATACCAAACTTAAGCAAACATGCCATAATAATTTTGTTAGATACACAATCAAGTAAAATATACAATGTGTTTATATGTTAAAATCTTGAAAGAATCATAACCTTACAATGATAATTCCTAACTTAGAATTCAACAAGCTGCCTATGGGAGACTTTCTAAATTCAATTAGGAACACAGATCCCTTCCTGATTAATATATACCATCCAAGACTTGTATGATCCAACATATATTAACAATCGTTTCTTTAGCCATCAATTTTATTAACAGAGCTCTTAGGGGAGGTTAATAATAAAATTAACATGAGTGTATAACCATTGTTTCAATAGTTTATCCATGATTTATAATCATCATCTAGGGGTGTGCAACGATAAATCATGCTAAAATAAGATCCAGCCCAGTACATAATGAAGTCCTTTCCTAGGTATCAGAACCACCATGTGCTACCTATGGACCAACGATGGAGGCCGTAGGTTCTCTCTTTGAAAACCTTCTCCTATACAATCTTTTGTAATCAAGGTTTTATTTTAAAAACATGCACAAGTAATTTTTTAATGAGCGGTACTCCCTATTCTATATGGTATGTTATCAACATACATGGTAAATCATATTATAATGCAGACAAGCAAAGCAATCATGCAAAGCCACAAGCAAAATAATAAATAGCCTTAATATTATGGTTCCAGCTTATAGAAAAGAAATCGAAGATTACAAGAGATCAATCGAAATATATTATCTATTCTTCATCCTAGAATCTTCAAATTGTATCCTTCTCCATGTATTATCCATCTTTAAGTCTTTAATCCTGCATTGATTGAACACTCCATATTTTCGGTCATATCCAAATTTAATGTTTCTTAGAATTGTCTTCAAAACAAAATCAAAACTAGATCAAAAAATGCACCTTTTCTGAAAACAACAGCTCTCTATCGGCATGCCGATCTGTGTGATCGACCTGTCGATCATAAACCATCGGCCTGTCGAACTTGGCAGTTCGGTCTGCTGCCAGAGCTAGCTGAATTCCACCTCGTGGATGGCCTACCGAACTGGAGGTTCGGCTGCTAATCTGCAATCACTGGCCTGTCGAACCTAAGGGTTTGGCCTATCGATCGAGCAAATGTCATGATTTTCTAGAAAACAGTTTTTTATGCAGTTTTCAATCTTATTTTCAATAATTCAAAAACATAAAAATTTAGAGACTCAAGACATACTTTTGGAACCGCTGTTGTCTCCATCTTTATGATCTGTCTATTAGATCCGTCTTTACTCTGAATGATTATTTAATTACAAAATTCTTATAAATTTAAATTTAAATAACAATTCCTAGATGGTGATGGTAGACCGCCTTCTAATTACATGAAAAATAGATACACATTCTAACCTCTAAAGAACCATAACTGGCATAGATTAATTAATTAATAATTAATTAAATAAGAATTTAATCAACCATAATTAATTAATAAACATTTACCATATAATCCATGACCACATACATGAATATGTAAAAACCCTAGAGTGCCCACTCTATAAAAAATTAAATTCAAGCATAAGAGAGATCAATATCACATAATTTCTACATGTAGCATAATCATAAACTCGTAAATTTACGTAAAAACCATAGCTCTTATAACAATTGTTAGAAAAACAATAAGCAGTTGAAATTTAAAAAATTTTAAATCAGAATATTTTCTAAAACATAAGTTTGACACACTATATGCATAAATTTACTAGATCTTACAAACCTTTGTATGCTAAAGAGCTCATGCAATCTGTGAAGAGAAAGGCGTTCTAAAAGAGCCTTAATCAAATGGTCTTCTTTGTTATTCTCTATTTATGATCGGTATGAGTGTGGGCACACCTCGTACAGCTCTTCCCCGGTGACTCTCCTTCCAACCATTTGAGAAAACCTAGAACTAACGTTTGTGAATTGTGAACAATAGCTCTCAGGGAAGTTTCAAAGACTCACATACTAAAGTGCTTACTCTTGATATCTCAATTGATCTAAATAACATAGAAAAACTCACTCTCTATTTATACAGGTCATTCCCATGGTTAGCTATTATCAGATAAGGCCTCAAAAATTTAAATTTGGATCAATATTTGATAAAATCGCATCTGAAACGCGTAATCAAAAAATTGTTAGATCGATAGGTCGAACTAACGGATCGGCCTACCGAACATGCTATTAATGATCCCTGCGAATCTTTTATTTTTTACCCGAGATTCTTTGGATAATGCCTCAATTTTAATTTAAATAACCCAATTGAGAAGTTATCTGATTAAAACAACCACATCTAGATAATCTTTAGGAAAAATAAATATTCTAGATAATTCAACAAGTTTATCTTGAATTAATTTACACAAGATTAATTTAACCGATAAACAGACATAAATTATTTGATCCTATCGAATTTCAACCAATCTAATAATTTAACATAAGTTACCAATTTATTGAAAAAGCACGTCGTATCATTATAGGGCTTATTATGTGTAACGCCCCTATGTGGGGGTTAACAGTTTTTAATGAGATAAAATAAAAATAAATAATAAAAGTAAAACCTTAAAAATTAAAATTTGCCCGGGACTTAAATGAAAACTCTCAACTCAAAAATAAAAATATAAACGACAAATAAACCACAGTTTTAATGTAGCACCTTAAATTTAATAATATAAACTGTTGTCATCATCATTTTAACCCTCAACACATTGTAATACAGTCACAGAAAGTAACAATTGATGCTTACATTATCATGAAGAACATTCTCAACAATTGAAGCAGTCCCAATGTAATATAGCTACATCACTTCCTCAACTATATTTCTCGTAGCCACCTCACACTTAGTGAGTCCTGAAAAGATATAAACATAAGGGTATGAGCAACACTATGCTCAGTAGAGAAAGCCATTACTCACCTTTAGGTTTTTATCATTACCACATTAAAACCTGCATGATTAGTAGGTTACATCATATTCCAGATTATAAGGTTTATTATGATCACATCTTATGGATACCGTAGTTAATCATTACCAAGTGTCATAATTACACATTTATACAAATATTACCAATCATCATTGTTCCTAGGTATCCATGTTAAATTGAGTATCACTCAACTCATCGAAACCCAAATGGGCGCACTTGATCACCCTATAAACATTCCAAGGGTGTTCCGGTGAGGGGACATCAAGCCCCGAGTCCTCACCAAATCAATTCCTGTACAGTGTGTTCTGGGACTTTCAACCCAAGGAAGCGTCATCACCTTCCCCCTATTTTACCTTTTAGGGTATTCATGCCCAAGGACGTAACCGTCGCCCTTTTCATGTCTCACAATTTCTCTATATTAAATCATTATCAATAGAGTTAGTTTTCCTAACCATGCTTCTCAATTTATAACATGTGTCAATTCATTATATTCCTCGCCGTACAATACAAGACGAGTCCATGTCATAGTTTCATATGTGATACTCATATAATATCAGTTCAACATAGATATATATATATTGCGGCAAAACAATCAATTTTAATTCTATAAAAACCTCACAAAAGATGAGTAATAGAATCCCTACCTTTCAAGCTTATCAACAGTCTCTTAATCATGGAATCAGTTAACGTTAGCTCCATACTCCCTTGATCCTAAGGCGTGCATAAGGACAATTAAAACTAAAGCACAATATACAACTACATTCATAAAATTCATTTTAATTTAATCTTAGAATTTCAAGAAATAACCACTGCCCATAGAGGTATTACAAAGTTTAACAATATAAATTTTCTGTCTAGGGCATATACACTTAGACTTCATACATATGCTCCAAAATAGCAACAAACATATACTTAGGTTTAAGAACGCAAATTTGAATAATCCTTTAGTATAAAAGAAAATTTATAAATGAAAGACTAAATTTGTTCATAAGATTCTAACCTCGGATTATGGTTAGTTGGAAGCTTGAAATGGCTTCAAAACAGGTTCCTTTACTTCGGTATGACTGAAATTCTTGCTCAAATGGAGGTGATGGTGGCTGATTTTTATGGCTGCCTTGAAGAAGTTCTCTAAGTATTTTGCTTCAGCAAAGAAATGAGAAGAAGAGTGTGGGAACCGTGGAAGAAAAAGGAAGAAAAGATGAAGTCTTTGAAGAGAAGTGATGGAAACAATTATAGAGGAGACATGTTGAAGCATGTCACGGAGGAAATAAAGAAAATGAGGGTCAAGAGTAGTTAGAAAAGATATCCTTATGTCTCATCTAAAGACTTTAACACACATAATGCCAATATGACATTTTTGAGATTTATTAGAAGTTCTAAGGCTTTTTAGTAATCATACTAAATAAATATAGGAGAATTTTAGAAAACTTAAAAATAGATAAAAATAAATATTATAAAATAAATTTAAATGAAACAATTTTTTTTATACATTAAAAATTAATTTAATTACCTCAATACCCGTTAGGAGAATAACGGGTGTCACAGCTCTACCCCCCTTAAAGAAATTTCGTCCTCGAAATTTCAATTCTAGTAATACTAGTAAAAATTATGATTCCACTATGATTCCAATTCTGAGTCTAAACCGTTAATGTTGTTTGTCCTCCAAATTTAAGTCATCGTATTTCCACTTATTTACTTGCATAATAAATCTTACTCCTAAATCCCTCAATAAGAGTATTTCTGACAAGTTTCAACTTATAACACCGTATAATAGTCTAAGAATCTGATCAGGCATACATATTTACCATACCATGATTCCAGTCCTTCATTGTCCATGGACTGTGATTTACAATCACATTTAAGGAGATTGCCAGAGAAATTTTATATACTTCATCTTTAGGTTCCTTTTCCTTTTTGAGTAAGGAAAAGTCAAATATATTTGATTTCATACCTCAACTAATAAACTAAAACATAATCATAAAACATATATCACAAACACTTATATTCAAAACCATACATTAAACTTACTCATAGAGATATTAAACGGAATCTCAGAGTTGCAAACATACCCGACATATTTTTCATTAAACAGCTATCCTCATGACACAAACATTCAATCCAAATAATATACTCATATTTCATATGGAATATCCCCATAACTGACTCTGGTACTTCCACATAATATTAACAGAATATTACACATTACAAACATAATACGGATACGTTTCGAGAGTACAAGGCACTCCGTATACCAGCTATCCATATCATGCATGCTTATAGAATACAAAAACATCGATAAACAAAAGATCGGACCTTAAGAAGGATGCGTTTCGAGAGCATCAAGTACTCCGTATCCAGCCATCCCGGCATTAGGCTCAATGAATCTAAAAGATTGAACAACAACGTACCACAAGAAACACAGAATACAAGGCAAACGGTTATTCGTAACACACGAAATACGGACACACATGCCTACATGCCAAAGATAAAACAAAAAGATTACAGATGGAGATTCAAATCAATTGGCCGCTCCCGGCTTTCCCTTTCCCATTCAAGCTTGGATGTTGCAGTGTCGGATTCTGGATGTATGATTTGCATTTTATCTATCAATTCCTCAGCTGTTGAAGCAGTAACAAAGATTTGTCTCTCCGATTCTGTAGTGATGTTTTCTTCCACAGCGTAATCTAGAAATTTCAAAAGACCGTCATAAAAACCCTTTACGTTCAGCAGTCCCAAAGGTTTGGAATAAAAGCCCAACAATTGCCCACAAGCAACTATAAATATTTCCTCAAGAGTACCTAGACCACCAGGTAATGCTATAAAAGCATCAGAATTATAGATTATGTCTTTAAAATTTTTAGGGATACTCCTGACTCCTTCTCCCTTACCTATGGCTTCCTTACAAAGGTTTCCTTCAACTGAAATATGAGGCCAAATTCTTACATCAGTAGCGTCGCTAGACCTAGCTGCTAGTGCCATATTTACCATCATTTTTATACTACCACCCCCATAGATTATGTTAATCTTCTTGTGTGCTAGGACTTGCCCTAAGTGATTTGCAGCTTCTAAATAAGCTTTATCTTTTCCAAAGCTGGAACCACAAAAGACACAGACATTCTTTATTTTCTTCGTGGACTGGGAGGTAGACATATTTGGTTTATAGAAGTGGTTGCTTAATGTCTGCTCCACTTAGACTTCGGGTTCTACATGAGATTTTAAAGATGAGAAATATACAAAAAGGGCTAAAGAGATAGACGAGTAGGAAATGAAAAGGTAATCCAAAGATTTAAACAAAATCTTGTGCGGATAAGAAAGTAAGATAAGGTGATTGATAGTTTACAGAAAATCTGATTCGCTTTTTGAAAAAGATTAGACTCTAATTGTATAACTTTTGACAATTGAGAACAATTTGACAGAAGACCCTCTTGACACAACTGTAGACTTTTTGACAAATATACACCAAGTCTAGAAATTTAATATAAACGACAAATACTGTAGAACTTTTGAAATTTGAGACACAAATCTTGAAATATCTGGATAAGCTTTTCAAAATTCAAACATATTACTGTACCGTATGTAACGTGTCTGATAAGATAATATATTTTATTATATATATATATATTTAAGAAAATCATAAATTAAATAAGATATTAACACTTACTGTATCAATCTAATAATCACAATTATTTCAAACACAAAAGCAAATATTCTGAGTAAAAGAAAAACACAAACTGTTGAACATCAGCTAAAACTGCTTCAAATAAGCAAAGACTAAATAACCTTTATAGTGCGATGACTTATTCCCCATCCAGTTTTCTTATGGCTTGGCAAACAGGATCTAAAAATACCATATTCTTGAGGCGTTGTCTTTCTGTATAAAATTTAGGCCAGAGTTTAAAAATAGCTCCTTGAACATATCCACTAGGGTGACCGTGAAGAGGAGGATGGATGCTATCCAAGTTCTCCTTTGAAAGTCCATCCCTACAAAACCTTATTTTATCCTCTCTAGTCGTAGACATATAACCAGGTGAAGTACATTTACCGTTACAATTTTGTCTTCCACATTTGTTACAAGTGACCACGATGGCACGAGCTCTTCTTTTCATTGCACTACGACTGGTACCTGTTCCTGGTAAACCGACATCTTGACTAAAGTCACTCGGACGGATTTTCCCCTCTATTAACATTCTCACATCACAAGGGATATCAAAACGCATAAGAATCCACAACCGAGTAATTCTAGCCTTGTATTTCTTTCTGAGAATCTTTTGGGAGAGTGATGGGAAATACTTTCTCAGGTGTTGGTACTTTGGGTCCATGATGAGATGAAAGAAGAGTAAATAGAAAGGAAAAATTAAGATAGTAAATTGCAGAATCCTAGAATTCCTTCTTCTTTTGGAGAAAAAGAAGAATTTCTAATGAAAAAGAAGAGGATTTGCGATTTAGAGAGAAAATAACAAATTAAGAGAGAAAAAGTGAACTCGGAGAAATAAGCTCCTATGCACAGTAAACGTATATGTAAACAATGATTAAACCACTGTATATGACACGTATAGAAACCACGTGGGAGAGACAGTGTGAATCAAACTGATTTAAGATTTGAACTAGGCCCAAATGTTCTTAGTTGAAAATGGTCAGGTTGTTTCGGGCCTTAACACATTTAGAACGAGTTAAATAACAAACATAAAATTGAAAACCAATTCGTATGAATCTTAAACCCAATTCAAAGCCCACTATAGATAAAGTTAACTATAAACAACAAATCTAATTTAACGACAACAAGGATCTTCCTGAATGATATTTAAAATCATTTCATAACAACACAATCTTCCAGCAACTCAAATAATTTTGTTTTAATCAAAATCTTATTGAACAATACATACACCCATATGTTATTCATAATACTTAACATCTATCAATGGATTCATCATCATTGCTACCAAGGGTTTAGAATGCGACTAACCTTGAAATCAATACGATTTACGTCTTCCAACATAGACCATATCAATGAGCAAAGACACTAGATGTTACTACTTAAGAACATCTACAATCCCCACAATTCTACTTATACAATATATAATTTCCTCATATAACAAAACCTTAGGTAACCAAAAGATTCACTGATACACTTAAATACAATGTACGTAACAAAATATTCCAATTTTGAGATTCATGCATTCTAGACTTTACACAGTCTCAACAGACCAAAAGTCTAACATTTATCTCTCTCAAGATTCAATACCATGATTCCCAACTTATATCATATTCCTCAAATAAATAGAACTTTTAAGAAAAGACATTGACACTTATGTGCTCCATCGAATCCACACATAATCATTACTTAGGTTTGAATCAATTACGAAAAATTTGGCATATCTATGTCAAACTTTAAAATCAATAAATCAAGCCTTATATTTCTTATTGTTTTTCACGAGACAAAAGGCTTTTAAATCCTCGTATTTATACGAATTTCTCATCGTTTATACGAATTAGATATGCTTATAGATCCAAATATTATACGAATCTCTCATAAGCATTCTACTTATAAACTCATTCCATATAATTATCATTCCCTTATAACTATTAATACTTTCCTTCTATATAATTATTGTACTCATATAACTATTGATATTTTCATTCTATGGCCTTTCCATGTTACATCCTTCTAGACTGTATAAATCAATGTGAAGGTTCATTTTGATGATGACAAAAAAAATTCAGCTTCAAAACCATCTCAAAAATATATTTTTTTAAAGTGGTGCTACACTCCCTAGGTTAACCGAACCTAGGCTCTGATACCAAAAATTCTGTAACGCCCCTATGTGGGGGTTAACAGTTTTTAATGAGATAAAATAAAAATAAATAATAAAAGTAAAACCTTAAAAATTAAAATTTGCCCGGGACTTAAATGAAAACTCTCAACTCAAAAATAAAAATATAAACGACAAATAAACCACAGTTTTAATGTAGCACCTTAAATTTAATAATATAAACTGTTGTCATCATCATTTTAACCCTCAACACATTGTAATACAGTCACAGAAAGTAACAATTGATGCTTACATTATCATGAAGAACATTCTCAACAATTGAAGCAGTCCCAATGTAATATAGCTACATCACTTCCTCAACTATATTTCTCGTAGCCACCTCACACTTAGTGAGTCCTGAAAAGATATAAACATAAGGGTATGAGCAACACTATGCTCAGTAGAGAAAGCCATTACTCACCTTTAGGTTTTTATCATTACCACATTAAAACCTGCATGATTAGTAGGTTACATCATATTCCAGATTATAAGGTTTATTATGATCACATCTTATGGATACCGTAGTTAATCATTACCAAGTGTCATAATTACACATTTATACAAATATTACCAATCATCATTGTTCCTAGGTATCCATGTTAAATTGAGTATCACTCAACTCATCGAAACCCAAATGGGCGCACTTGATCACCCTATAAACATTCCAAGGGTGTTCCGGTGAGGGGACATCAAGCCCCGAGTCCTCACCAAATCAATTCCTGTACAGTGTGTTCTGGGACTTTCAACCCAAGGAAGCGTCATCACCTTCCCCCTATTTTACCTTTTAGGGTATTCATGCCCAAGGACGTAACCGTCGCCCTTTTCATGTCTCACAATTTCTCTATATTAAATCATTATCAATAGAGTTAGTTTTCCTAACCATGCTTCTCAATTTATAACATGTGTCAATTCATTATATTCCTCGCCGTACAATACAAGACGAGTCCATGTCATAGTTTCATATGTGATACTCATATAATATCAGTTCAACATAGATATATATATATTGCGGCAAAACAATCAATTTTAATTCTATAAAAACCTCACAAAAGATGAGTAATAGAATCCCTACCTTTCAAGCTTATCAACAGTCTCTTAATCATGGAATCAGTTAACGTTAGCTCCATACTCCCTTGATCCTAAGGCGTGCATAAGGACAATTAAAACTAAAGCACAATATACAACTACATTCATAAAATTCATTTTAATTTAATCTTAGAATTTCAAGAAATAACCACTGCCCATAGAGGTATTACAAAGTTTAACAATATAAATTTTCTGTCTAGGGCATATACACTTAGACTTCATACATATGCTCCAAAATAGCAACAAACATATACTTAGGTTTAAGAACGCAAATTTGAATAATCCTTTAGTATAAAAGAAAATTTATAAATGAAAGACTAAATTTGTTCATAAGATTCTAACCTCGGATTATGGTTAGTTGGAAGCTTGAAATGGCTTCAAAACAGGTTCCTTTACTTCGGTATGACTGAAATTCTTGCTCAAATGGAGGTGATGGTGGCTGATTTTTATGGCTGCCTTGAAGAAGTTCTCTAAGTATTTTGCTTCAGCAAAGAAATGAGAAGAAGAGTGTGGGAACCGTGGAAGAAAAAGGAAGAAAAGATGAAGTCTTTGAAGAGAAGTGATGGAAACAATTATAGAGGAGACATGTTGAAGCATGTCACGGAGGAAATAAAGAAAATGAGGGTCAAGAGTAGTTGGAAAAGATATCCTTATGTCTCATCTAAAGACTTTAACACACATAATGCCAATATGACATTTTTGAGATTTATTAGAAGTTCTAAGGCTTTTAGTAATCATACTAAATAAATATAGGAGAATTTTAGAAAACTTAAAAATAGATAAAAATAAATATTATAAAATAAATTTAAATGAAACAATTTTTTTTATACATTAAAAATTAATTTAATTACCTCAATACCCGTTAGGAGAATAACGGGTGTCACATTATGAGCTAGCAAATAGGACTTGATGGACCTATATAGTTCAAGCTCCCGATAATTGTAAAACCCAATATCCTAGATATATGCTTCATAATTATCAACTCTAACGCTACTCTACTAAAAGCTTAGAGCTACACTCTCGAACTATATAAAATTACAAAGCCCAAATAGTTAAGTATCCATAACATATCATAATATATCGTATCCCCAAAGGATACTCATAATCGGCTTAAAGATAAATTCTGTCTTACATTCTCGATTATTTTTCTTTTATATTCTATTATCTCACCATCAGAAAACTTACCATCCAAAGATAGTATACTATTCGGTTACACCTATGTATCTAAATGGTTGAGTGCTCGAGTCTTTTAATTACAAGATAATGCATATAAGCCAATATTATCGACTCCTAATGAGGAGCTATGGATTCTATATCTATAAATAATAGGTCTATGCTATCATGAGTTATATCTCCAACATATCGGCATGCGTACCAACATAAAATGTGGATGTCAATCTTTGGTACATCAAAAGACATAAGTCAAAACAATAGGTCGACTATTCATCTTAGGATTAAGACACAACACATGGGATTGCCTAAAGTGAATTGATTTGCCGAAACAGAATTAGTAATTTAAATTAATTACACTTTATGTCTCGATCTAATATATCGTCACCTATGACAATGCACCAATGTTTCTATTCGTGGAGTCCACCTCCGATGGTCAAGGTAAACCATCTCCCATTAGGGATATAGACAACATAACAATCTTTGCATGAATAAAGCGTCCAACTTTATTCCCTAGATTACGGATCTTTTGATTTAGGCCGTTACCTTTAGAATCATATCTTCTGCATAATCTGTCCATCATATGCCTGATTCTAAAGACTTAGATCGATAGTCTTAGACTTTTGTTTGTTTATCATACATTCAACAAATATGAATGTAAAGAGGACAATAAATTGGTATATGAATAATAAATAAATTCTTTATTGATAAAAATGTCTCCAAAAATGTATTACATTTTTACTCCTGAGGGCATACATGTCTAACATAAACTATTCGGATATATAAGTATTTTTCTTGAGAGATTTAAACACTGTTTGAAGTTATGTGCATCTATAATTTAGTAAATGATTGTATTTGTGAACTAATCATTTCTACAGGTGATCGATTAGACGAACACTATAAGTGTTCCGTTGGGTTAATTGAGGTGAGGGAAGTAAATAAGTAAGTAGTTTAAAAAAAATAATGCATGTTTTCCTGGGATATCTGTTTGAGTGTAAGTATTTTATTTGAATTGTTTATTTCTAAATAATGATAAAAAGGGTAAAAAATAACGATTATTATGACGTCCATAAGGGGGCGTTACACAGTGGTCTGGCTCAACATTGGCTTAGAGACTTAAGGCTAAGAACAATTACCTCTGGCAAGAACTATATATGGCCTTTGTTACACAATTCATGAGAAGACAACTACAGCAAATACCCTGTGAAAGTCTTTAGACCGTGAAACAAGGACCTACTAAGTCCTTAAAATCCTTAATATATCAGTACACTAGTGAGATGGACGCGCATGGAGAACTGCTCAGAAGATGGACCCTCACATCTGTTCTTAAGGGATTACAATAAATAGCCTTCAAATTTTCCTTAGATAAAAAGCCACTGGTCTCATGGGCCGAGTTCTTAGCTCATGCCTAGTAGTATATAAATGTTGAGAAAGCTGCTCGACTATCAACAACTATAGGAGCACCATATTATGGTCTTACCACTTCAATGACACTAGCGCAATAGCCAGCCCAGCCTGTACAAAATCAAAGTGGCAGAAACAATGGGAAAAGGAAGAACCGAAATGATGGAAATTAGATTCACAATGGGTAGAACGCCAATAACTATTACCCACCACTAGCTCCTTTACCAGCCTTGCCACCAGCTTCACCTGACACAGCTAACACAGGCCTTGACCAAAGGGAACAACAGACAGAGGCGTCCCTTTCAAAGGTACAAAACATACACTGAATTGAATACAAATATTGAAGAAATATACAACCAGGTGAAGGTCAAAAACTTGCTGGGAAGATCAATTCCTACGAGGAAAGATCCTGCAAAGAAGAACCAGATTAAGCATTACAGATTCCATGGAGAGGTCAGTCATAATACTTAAGAATGTACCGACTTAAAGGACGAGATTACAGACCTCATTAGGAGAGGATATTTACGAGAACATATCCGAAAGAATCGTCTAGGTGGGGTACGTGCTGATTAAAACAATCAGGCACCTCGAAGAGAAAATAATCAATACCCTATAAGAGTCATCCAAACCATCCATGGCAGGCCATATCTAGGAGGAAACTCGAGACAGTCATACAAGAATTATGCCTGCGAAGCAAAGGCAAGTCCTTTCCACAATCTAATGAAAATTAAAAAACGACCATGCAAGGTCCCGAGAAGAATCAATATGGAGATTACATTCACTGAGGATGATGCCCAAGATGTTCATTTTCCACACAACGATGCCTTTAAAGAATGACTTTCTCGAGAAGCAAAAATCCTCCAAATTCCAAACCCATCTATCTACGATTCCTTCATACACACTCACCACCTCATCAAACTCTCTCACTAGGTCCTTGTTAGAAATAAAAAAAATGTAGTTGCCTCGTCTCCTTGTAACTTAAGCATTTAGGATGATTTGTTAAGTTCAAACTCTTGTAATCACACTCTTTATCTTTAATGAAATTATTATTACGTTTTGGGCCTTTACTATATTTTAGGTTTCTTTCTATGTTGGGCTTTCTAATACCTACACATTTGCCTATTTCCAGCCTGCACATGAAGGGGAGTGAGGGAATATGAAACTATTGTTAGCCTATCTCCTAAAATATTAAGTTTTTAGGATGAGTTAATAAACTAATAGCTCCCTTCTACATTAAAAATTCCAAGAAACTACTTTATCGTAATCAATTGTTTTAGAAAAAGGAAATTGACTCATGTTGAAGAGATGAAATTTTAAAAAGATTAGGAAATGGAGATAACAATGGATCATCATGCTTTTGCCTCCTCACCTCTAATAGGACCTTAGCTATGATTCCATTTAAATTTGTTTATTCTCGGAGGGGAAAAGACGAATTCGAGTTGAAGTCATAATAATCGAGGGTAATTCTAGTATTGTGAAAGACGGGAAACGATTAGAGGAGAGTTTGTTAATGATAACTCTATAAAATAAAGTTATTTTACCAATTTTTATGTGTAAAATCAACTTTGTCCTTGATATTTTTAACTTATTTTAAATTTTTTTGTTTTGTTTTGATCAATTTTGTTTATTTTTAGTTTTTAATTTATTTGTTATATTTTGAAGTAATTTGTAAATAATTTTAACGTGTTGCAAATATTTTTCTCCCCCTTAGTATGTAATTTCCTCAAGCGTGTATCTAATTATGTGAGATTTTGGTTTAAAAAAAAAAAAAAAGCATAGTTTCAGATTAAAAAAAAAACCGAAAAAGAAAATAGATAAAAATCACATTTAAAATCGGAATTTCTTGAAACCGTTGGATGAAGTACTTGGACGATCCAGAACTGGCGCGTGCAGCATGTGCTAAAGAGAGGAGAGTACCCGACAGGATGCGGTAGCAGCACACTTGTGTGAGGCCCACTAGGTCAGACATGTCTCAACGCTCTCAGCCAATCAGCATGGTCCGTGTATTACACGCGTACGTCCAACTAGGGAAATGGGGGTCCCTGGTTAGAGTTTGTTGTTTTTGGCGGCGTCCTTTTGATCAAATCAGTCTGCAAATTGCGCTGCATTGGGTTAAAAAAGAAAGAAAGAAAACAAATACTGGTGGACAGATATATTTAACTTGCGTGAGCTTTAATGCTGAAACACTCAGCATACAATTAGCATAAGAGGGTTGAATCAACATCCAATTGTACCTAATTTTTTATTTCAAAAATCATCCTTCCTAAGGTTATAAATAGCCATGGATCTGTGAAGGCATCCTCACCCCTCAGTTTTGAATTCTCTCTTAAATTCTCAATTAGAGAGCTTCTTAGCTCTTAGGATTTAAAGCAAAAAAAAGAGTAAAAGAATTAAAAAAATCTTTTGTAATCTTAGTAAGTTATTTTTCTTTTATAATTTCTTTGCAACTTCCAAAAAGAAAGAGGAGTACAACTGTTTGAAAGAAGGACGCAGTGTATGGGAAATTATAAATTTGTGTTGTGTGTCGTTTTTATGTTTAGCATCAGAAATTATAAGCTAGATTGTATAAAGGAAGGAGGTGTGCATGATTTTGGTGTGACGATCTTGTAGAGATAAAGGGTCCTCAAAACCCTTCTATCTTTCATTTCTGTTGTTAATTTCTTGTTTTTTTTTTTCCTTTCCTCTATAGAATGTAATACTGAAGACTCAACTTCCTCTATAGAAGCTAGAGTTTGTTAATAAATAAAGTGAATTGAATCAGTTTGGTTAAAGTTTGTGTTGTATTTTGCTTGTTTTCTTATGTTTAAGTGGAGGAAATAATTGGTACCTATCATTTTGGTATCAGAGCTAATCGGTCCTATGGCTAACCCTTTTGTAGAGCAACAGGGAGTCGATCGGGTCTCTAACATGAAGCGGCAGATGGAGACGTTCTAGGACAGGATGCAACTCCTTGGGCATATGTTCATCTAGTTCCGAGATTGTAAGAAGATGTCAAGGCGCTTGGATGTTAATTAGAGTAGATCCAAGAAACACTGCAGCGCTTGGAGGCCTTGTTAGGTAGGAGAGGGAGTGCTCAAGAGCCACCACTAGAATAAGAATGGGAACCCCATATGGAAAGAAGTTGGGCATACCCCTTTTCCATGGGGATGACCCATATGGGTGGCTCTTCCATATGGAAAGATATTTTGCCATTAATGATTTAAAGATGAGGAGAAGGTTCTCTTGGCTTCTGTGTTTATAGAAGGCAGAGCTCTAGGATACTTTTAATAGGCGAAAGCTCAAGCGTTGTTTACTAGGTGGCGCGACCTCTAGGAGGTGATCTTGCACTTTTCTGCCACGCATCGGAGGGGGATCCGACGAAAGTACTGATGTCCTTGCAACAGAGTGGAACGGTGGACAAGTGTAGGGAAAGCTTCGAAGCTTTAACAGTAGTGATGAAGGATGTTCTTGAGGCCATTTTCAGAGGGGTTTTTCTTAATAGGCTAGTGAAGACATCAGGACTGAAATTAACATACATCAGGCCATAAATCTTTAGGAGTGATGGATTTAACCTAGAAAATTAAAGATTGCAATGAAGTGGTGGAGCCGTTCAGAAGACTTCGGGTGGGTCATCCATGGAAACCTAACTTGGGACCGCAAATGTATCTCAAACGAATGCTACAGCCCAATATATGGGCCACATTGGCCCACACTAGAGTTCACTTCAATGCAAGATTAATCACAATGTGGGGCAGTCTAAATCTCATCTTGTTCAACCTTTTCAAATTACTGGCACATCGGTAGGGAGCTCCTACATTGGATTTTGCTGGTTAGCTAATGAGGAGATACAACTTCAACGAGCAAAGGGATTATGCTTTAGGTGTGATGAAAAGTTTAGTCTGGAACAACACTACAAGAACTATCAACTGCAAGTCCTCTTGGTCCTTGATGAAGAGGCACTAAAGGAGGTGGTGGCCGAAACAGAGGAAACATCGTTGTAGCCGCAGCCGACTGTTACTGAGTAGGTAGGCCTCTCGTTGAATTTCAACTAAAGGGGACCATAAATGGGAGGGCAATAGTAGTCCTAATTGTTAGTGGACCTTGCTTAGTTTTATCTCCAGTAGGCTCAAGAAAGAATTGGACTTACCTTATGTAAACAAGACCAGGTATGGGATTCAAGTGGGGAATGGTATGAATTTTTGCCAACAAGGGTTTTGTCGGGGCTTGGAATTGTGGATGCAGGGAGTTTTAGTGAAGGACGATTTCTTTCCTTTTGAATTGGGGAGTGCAGATGTAGTGCTCAGGGTCACTTGGTTGTGAACATTGGGCAAGTTTTGTGCTGATTGTTCACAATTCACCCTCAAGTTTAGGCAGGGACTAAATTGGGTTCATTAGAAGGGGGATCCATGTAACACCCAACTAACATAATCCTGAAAGACCCATCTAGTTACATTAAGTAGTGTTACATCTTACCATTTTACTTATGTTAACCTTAATATGCCATTCAAAAGGAGTACAAAAATGCAAGCAAATTTGAACTTTTAAAAAAGCTTTAACTAGTGAAGATATCAAAACATATGTAATACACCCCAAATGGCTGGCCAAATATACACATTAAAATACATCTCTCAAAAATAGGCTCAGCAGTGTACCATATACAATCCTTCTGGCTCACCAAAATGCATATACAATAAGACCACAAAATAATAGGTCAGCTAGTCCATATACATTAGCCATGAGCATCAAGAGTGCACCAGCCAACCATCTAGTCCTCGGCTAGTGCTAGGATGTGCTTTCATCTGCATCACCACAAAAATGAGTAAGCTAATACCCAATACCTGGTAAGTAGAATTATGTAAGCATGAGTAGCATTTGTTGGAAACAAAGTGCGCAGCGAAATTTTAAAATTTTTTTCATCAGAGTAATTTCCAAAACACAAGTTTGACATGTTATATATATAAATTAAACAGATCTTACTAACCTCAGTGTGCCGAAGAACCTCCGCAACCTGTGTAGAGAAGTAACGTTCCAGAGGAGCCTCAACCAACTGGTCTTCTTTGCTATTCTCTATCCACAACAGGAGTGAGTGTGCGCTCACACGTACAGCTCTTCCACCGGTGACTCTCCTTCCAACCAATAGAGAGAACCCAAAGCTAGTGCTCGTGATTTGTGAACAAAAGCTCTCAGGGAGTTTTTAGATGCTCACTAGAAAAGTAACACTCTTAATCTCTCAAATTGATCTAAGTAAATCATAAGACTCACTCACTTTATATAGCTATTGGTCCTGGGGTCAGTCCATATCAGATTAGGTCTCAAAAACTCAAAACAGAATCAAGTTCGGATCAATATCTGATAAGATCCGCGTGAAAACGCGTAATCTTATGTCCCGCTGATTGGCAGGCCGAACAGGTCAGTTTGACAGGCCGACCACGTCATTCGGAAGGCCGAGCTCCCGAGAAAAAATCTCCGCGAATCTTTTATTTTCCACCTGAGATTCTAAAGGATAAAGTCTCAGTTTTGATTCAAATAACTCAATAGAGAAGATATCTGATCAAAACAAACTTTATCAAGATAATCTCTAAGAAAATAAATCAATTCACAATAATTTTACAAGTTTATCTTGATCTAATTTATCTAAAATTAAATCAACTGATAAACAGACAAGAATTATCTGATCGCAATAATTCAACAAGTTTATCTTGAACTAATTTCTTACAAAATTAATTCAACTGATAAACAGACATGAATTATTTGATTCTTACAAATTTTAAACCAATCTGATAAATCCGACATAAGTCACCAATTATTGGAAAAACATGCCGTGTCGTTACAGGACTTTGTGAGCTAGCAAAGGGGACCAAAATGGACCTATAAAGTTCAATCTCATGATAATTATGAAACCCAATATCCTAGATATACATTTCACAATTATCAACTACAACGCTACTCCACTAAAAGCTTGGAGCTACACTCTCGAACTTTATAGAATTACGAAGCTCGTGTAGCTAAGTTTCCATGACATATCAAAGTGTATCGTATCCCCATATGATAATCCATAATCGGCTTAAGGACAAGTTTTGTCTTACCTTCCCGATTATTTTTATCTTACGTTTCATTGTCTCACCATTAGAAAACTTACCATCCAAAGATAGTAAACCATTCGGTTACACCTATGTATCCAAATGGTTGAGCGCTCCAGTTTTCTAATTATAAGACAATGCATATAAGAGGATATCATTACTCCTAAAGAGGAGCTATGGATTACATATCTATAAATAACAAGTCTACGCTATCAAGAGTCATGCCTCCAATGTACCGGTATGCATAACACTATTGAGATGTAAGTGTCACCCTTTGGCACATCAAAAGACACAAGTCGAGACAACGGGCCCATTATTCATCTCAGGATTAAGATACAATACAAATGACTATCTAAAGTGAATCGATTTACCGAGACAGAATTATTAATCCAAATTAATTCACTTTATGTCCCGATCCAACACATCGTCACCTATGACAACGTGCCAATGTTTCTATTCACGGAGTCCAACTCCGATGGTCAAGACAAACCATCTCCCAAAAGGGATATAGACAACATAACAATCTTTACATGAATAAAGCGCCTAACTTTATTCCCTCGATTGCGGATCATATGTTTTAGACCGTCACCTTAAGAATCGTGTCTTCCGCATAATCAGTCCATCATATGCCCAATTCTTAAGGTTTAGACTGATAGTCTCAGACTACTGTTTGCTTATCATACATTCAACAAATATGAATGTAAAGAGGACAAGATTTGGTATATATAAATGAATAAATTCTTTATTGATAAAAATGTCTCCAAAAACGTATTACATTTTTACTCCTTAGGGCATACATGTCTAACAATCTCCTACTTGCACTAAGTGAGTAAATACAGCAAATTTCGCATTCCCATAGCTTCCACATGCCTCTCGAAGACTCTCCTAGTAAGTGTCTTCGTAAATGGATCAGCTAAATTGTCCTCTAACACGATCTTGCACACCGTGACATGCCCGCCCTCAACGAAGTCCTTTATCACATGATACTTCCGATCAATATGCTTACTCTTCTTGTGAAATCTTGGTTCCTTAGCATTAGCTACTGTCGCACTGTTATTACAGTACAGTGATACCGCTTTATCCATACCAGGAACTACCTCAAGATCCCCAAGGAACTTGCGAAGCCACACTGCTTCTTTCGAAGCATCACGAGCCACCACATACTCGGCCTCCATCGTTGAATCCGAAGTGCAATCTTGCTTCGCACTTCTCCAACTGATGGCACCGCCACCCAGAGTAAACACAAACCCCGAAGTTGATTTCCTAAAATCCAGACAGGATTGAAAATCCGAATCAGTGTATCCTAGAGGAGTTAAATCTTCACCCGAATACACAAGCATATACCCTCGAGTCCTTCTCAGGTACACCCTATGGGTTTTACCCCTTCGGGAAGATCCACAAGCTCCCAGACCTGATTAGTCTCCATAGACTTCATCTCTATGTTCACGGCCTCTGTCCAGAGTCCTGAATCAACATCCTCCATAGCTTCTGCGTAAGTATAAGGATCCCTGTCATGTTCATCCTGTTCAGCCAAAAAGACCTCCCCATTGAACATATACCTCTCAGGTTGACGCCCGATCCTCCCACTACGCCGAAGCCCTTGAGGTTGTTGTTCAGGTTTGTTTGGTTTTTCTACACCGATCGGAATGGTTTCGTTCAGAACCTCCAGAGTGAACGGATCACCCCTTAACTCCTCAAGCACCACTTTGCTTCGAGGTTTAAAGTCGTCCATGTAACTCTCCTCAAGGAAAGTTGCATTAGTTGAAACCACGACTTTATTTTCCTTTGGGTTATAAAAATAGCGCCCTTTAGTCCCTTTTGGATATCCTACAAACACGTAAACTTTCGAACGTGCTTCCAACTTATTCAGATCCTTAAACAGGACATGAGCCGGACATCCCCATATGCGAATATGGTTTAAGGATGTCTTCCGTCTTGTTCACAACTCGTGAGGAGTTTTAGGGACTGATTTTGAAGGCACATTGTTCAAAAGATAACATGCGGTTTGTAGTGCATATCCCCAAAAGGATAAAGGCAATGATGAATAACTCATCATGGACCTAATCTTGTCCAACAAAGTCCTATTCCTTCTCTCCACTACGCCATTCTGCTGCGGAGTGCCCGGCGCAATCAAATGGGATAAAATCCCATTCTCTAACAAGTGTCCCAAGAACTCATCAGA
The DNA here is from genome assembly GCA_025403435.1 of Artocarpus heterophyllus. NCBI lineage: Eukaryota > Viridiplantae > Streptophyta > Magnoliopsida > Rosales > Moraceae > Artocarpus > Artocarpus heterophyllus. The sequence continues at coordinate 19,619,287 of CM046333.1, forward strand.
AAGGTATTCCCCACCTCGATCAGATCGAAGTCCCTTTATGGGCCTACCCAATTGCTTTTCCACTTCAGCCCGAAACACCCTGAACTTATCATAAGTTTCGCTTTTGTGGTGCATTAGGTACACATACCCATATCTTGAGTAATCGTTAATAAAAGTGACGAAGTACTCATACCCTCCTCGTGCCTGGATGTTCATCGGTCCGAAAACATCACTATGCATAAGTTCTAGAACCCCTTCGGCCCTATTGTCCTTAGACCCGTATAGTCTTTTGGTCATTTTACCCTCCAAACAAGATTCACATTGAGGTATAGATTCCACCTTTAAGTGACTTAAAGGTCCATCCCTTACCAACCTTTGAATCCTATTCAGGTTAATATGGCCAAGGCGCAAATGCCAAAGATAAGTCTTATTAGAGTGAGAAGTTTTAAGTCTTTTTGAGTTATTATCATTTATCTTAGCATTAAGCAATAAGTCCATCTTAGGTTTGATAAAATATAGATTATTTTGCATCCATCCAGAACAGATAGAAGATTTGTTTTTACGAATCATCACTTTTTCATTAAAAGATACCACATAGGAGTCTTTAAATAAAGAAGATACAGAAATTAAATTCCTTTTAAATTTAGGAACATAAAAACAATCTCGCAAAATTAAATTCCTATAATTATCAAAGTAAAGATGAACATCTCCCACTGCTTCCGCTGAGACCAAGGATCCATCGCCCATCCAAAGCGTTAAGTCTTCACACAGCAGACTTCTTGTTTCTTTGAATCCCTGCAGAGAAACACAAACATGATTAGTTGCACCAGAATCTATGACCCAAATGTCACTGGATTCCCCAACCAAATAAGTTTCTAAATATAGAAGATCACACCTACCTCCCTTGGAAAGGAAGTCCTTGCAATGCTTCTTTATATGCTCGACCTTACCACAGAAGAAGCACTTAAGCTTCTTTGGGTTCTTCTTCTTCTTCTTCTTGCTCTTGGTAGTAGTAGGAATAGAAGACTTCCCACTCTTGGCCCGTCGCTTCTTTCCATTCCTAGAGTTAGGATTGGAACTAGAAGCAGCTACCATGTTGGCCTCACCACTAGCAGGAGACTCCCTGATCAGCAATTCAAACTCTTGTAACTATTTCATCAGTTCTGTCAAGGTCATATCCCGTCTATTGCTTAAATTAAAAGTAGCTCTAAACAGAATAAATTCCTTAGACAGAGTCTCAAATACCGTAGTCATCTGAGTTTCAGCATCGATGTCGGCTCCATTGGTTTGAGCCTCAGCGAGGTAACCCATGACCAACATCATGTGCTCCTTTACAGATGTCCCCAGTCTCTGTCTACAGTTTAAAAGTTTCCAAAGCACCCCTTGCTGCTTTGTTTTGGCCTGGCCTCCAAACATGTCCTCAAGATTATCCAAGATCTGCTTCGCAGTCTTATAATCCTGATGTTGAGCCTGCAACACGTTATTCATGCTAGCCATAACATAGTAGCGGGCCTGATCATTAGCATCTTTCCAGCGATTGTACGCTTGGAATTGCTCATTACTTGAGTCTCCCATAGGCTCGGGAGGACAAGGAGTTGTCAGTACATATTTCAGTTTCTCAAAGGATAGGATGATGTCCAGGTTCCGTTTCCAATCGTTATAATTCTCACCGGTTAATTGGTTTTTGTCAAGTATCGATGATAAAGCATTTTTAGACATTTTCAATCTACAATAAAGAATCATATACCAAACATAAGCAAACATATATAATAATTTAGTAAGATAACACAATCATGTAAAATCATACAAATGTGTTTATGTGTCAAAACTTTGAAAATATCACAACCTTACAACGACAATTCCCAACTCAGAATTCAACAAGCTCCTAGGGGAGTCATGCCAAATTCAATCAGGAACACAGATCCTCTCCTGATTAATATATGCCATCCAAGACCCGTATGATCCAGCATATACTAATAATCGTTTCTTTGGCCATTAATTTTATTAACAGAGCTCTTAGGGGAGGTTAATAATAAAATTAACGTGAGTGTATAACCACCGTTTCAATATTTTATCCATGATTTATAATCACCACCGAGGGGTGTGCAACCATAAATCATACTAAAATACCTCATCCTTTCAGAGATCCAATCTGGTACATGATAGAAATCCCTTCCTAAGGGTCGGGACCACCATGTTCTTCATATGGACCAACGATGGAGGCCTTAGGTCCTCTCTTCGAAAACCTTCTCCCACTCAATCTTTTCAAGTCAAGGTTTTATTTTAAAATTATGCATGAACAATTTTAATATGAGCGGCACTCCCTATCCTATATGACATGTTATCAATATACATGGTAAATCATATTATAATGCAGACAAGCAAAGCAATCAAGCAAAGCTACAAGCAAAATAATAATAACCGTAATATTATGGTTCCACCCTAGAGAATAGAAAAGTAAGATTACAAGAGAATAATCGAGACATTTATCGATTCTTCATCCTTGAATCCTCAAGCTGTGTCCTTCTTCATGTAATATCCATCTTCAAGTCTTCAATCCCGTATGAATCGAATACTTTATATTTCCGGTCATATCCAAATTTAATGTTTTTCAGAATCGTCCCAAAAATAAAATTAAAACTGCACCGAAAAAATTACACCTTTTCTAGACACTTGGCAGCTCTCGGTTGGCAGGCCGATCTGGGTGAGCGGCCTGCCGATCATGAAGGTTAGGCCTGCCAAACTGAAAGTTCGGTGTGTCGACAGAGCACCAAAATTTCTGCCCCACTGTCGGCCTGTCGGACCACACGTCCGGCCTGTCGATCTGTGACCTTCGGCCTGCCGAACTGTGAGGTTCAGCATGCCGACCGAGCAGAAAACCCTCATTCCATAAAATACAATTTTAATGCAATTCATCAATTTTATTTTCAACAATTCAAAAACATAAAATTAGAGACTCAAGAAATACCTGAAGGCGCCATCATCAATCTTCTAGATCCGACTTCTCGATCCGTCTTCTCCGAATAATTATTTAATTACAAAATTCTTACAAATTAAAAATTAAATAACAATTCCTAGACGGAGATGATAGTCTGCCATCTAATTACATGAAAAACCTAGACACACATTCTAACCTCTAAGGAACCATAACCGGTATTAATTAATTAATAAATAATTAAACAATGATTTAATCAATCATAATTAATTAATAAATATTCACCACATAATCCATGACAACATATATTTTATATAGAAACCTAGAGTGCCATCTCTCTATAAAATTTAATTCAAGCATAGGAGAGATTAAGATCACAAAATTTATGCATATAACATGATCACAAACTTGCAAATTTATGTAAAAACATCGGCTCTGATACCAATTTGTTGGAAACAAAGTGCGCAGCAGAATTTTAAAATTTTTTTCATCAGACTAATTTTCAAAACACAAGTTTGACATGTTATATATATAAATTAAACAGATCTTACTAACCTCAGTGTGCCGAAGAACCTCCGCAACCTGTGTAGAGAAGTAACATTCCAGAAGAGCCTCAACCAACTGGTCTTCTTTGCTATTCTCTATCCACAACCAGAGTGAGTGTGGGCTCACACGTACAACTTTTCCACTTGTGACTTTCCTTCCAACCAATAGAGAGAACCCAAAGCTAGTGCTCGTGATTTGTGAACAAAAGCTCTCAAGAAATTTTCAGATGCTCACTAGAAGAGTATCACTCTTAATCTCTCAAATTGATCTAAGTAAATCATAAGACTCACTCCCTTTATATAGCTATTGGTCCTAGGGTCAGTCCATATCAGATTAGGTCTCAAAAACTCGAAACAGAATCAAGTTTGGATCAATATCTGATAAGATCCGTGTGAAAACGCGTAATCTTATCTCCCGCTGATCGGCAGGTCGAACAGGTCAGTTCAGCAGGCCGACCACGTCCTTCGACAGGCCGAACTCCTGAGAAAAAATCTCTGAGAATCTTTTATTTTCCACCCGAGATTCTAAAGGATAAAGTCTCAGTTTTGATTCAAATAACTCAATAGAGAAGATATCTGATAAAAAAAAAACTTTATCAAGATAATCTATAAGAAAATAAATCAATTCACAATAATTCTACAAGTTTATCTTGATCTAATTTATCCAAAATTAAATCAACCGATAAACAGACAAGAATTATCTGATCATAATAATTCAACAAGTTTATCTTGAACTAATTTCTTACAAAATTAATTCAACCGATAAACAGACATGAATTATTTGATTCTTACAAATTTTAAACCAATTTGATAAATCCGACATAAGTCACAAATTATTGAAAAAGCACGCCGTGTCGTTACAGGACTTTGTGAGCTAGCAAAGGGGACCAAAATGGACCTATAAAGTTCAAGCTCATGATAATTATGAAACCCAATATCCCAGATATACATTCACAATTATCAACTCCAACGCTACTCCACTAAAAGCTTGGAGCTGCACTCTCGAACTTTATAGAATTACGAAGCTCGTGTAGCTAAGTCTCCATAACATATCAAAGTGTATCGTATCCCCATATGATAATCCATAATCGGCTTAAGGACAAGTTCTGTCTTACCTTCCCGATTATTTTTATCTTACGTTCCATTGTCTCACCATTAGAAAACTTACCATCCAAAGATAGTATACCATTCGGTTACACCTATGTATCCAAATGGTTGAGCGCTCCAGTTTTTCAATTACAAGACAACGCATATAAGAGGATATCATTACTCCTAAAGAGGAGTTATGGATTCCATATCTATAAATAATAAGTCTACGCTATCAAGAGTCATGCCTCCAACGTACCGGTATGCATACCACTATTGAGATGTGGGTGTCACCCTTTGGCACATCAAAAGACACAAGTTGAGACAACAGGTCCATTATTCATCTCAGGATTAAGATACAATACAAATGACTATCTAAAGTGAATCGATTGTCGAGACAGAATTTTTAATCCAAATCAATTCACTTTATGTCTCGATCCAACACATCGTCACCTATGACAACGTGCCAATTTTCTATTCACGTAGTCCAACTCCGATGGTCAAGACAAACCACTCCCAAAAGGGATATAGACAACATAACAATCTTTACATGAATAAAGCACCTAACTTTATTCCCTCGATTACGGATCATATGTTTTAGACCGTCACCTTAAGAATCGTGTCTTCTGCATAATCAGTCCATCATATGCCCAATTCTTAAGGTTTAGACTGACAATCTCAGACTACTATTTGCTTATCATACATTCAACAAATATGAACGTAAAGAGGACAAGATTTGGTATATATATATAAATGAATAAATTCTTTATTGATAAAAATGTCTCCAAAAACGTATTACATTTTTACTCCTTAGGGCATACATGTCTAACAGCATTTAAATGAGTTAGCTCAATTAATATATGTTTACTCTTTTACTTTTCACTTTATCATCCTTTCATTTCATTTACTCTTCACTGTTTCTTTCATACTTATAACATAGTGTGCACATTATTTAGTGTTTCCTGGAGGGAAAATATTACGTCCTAGATACTTAAATCATTAGCATCCCATATGCTTAACATCTCACATGGCATCCCAGATGCCTAATCATTGCATCCCATACGCTTAACATCTCACATGGCATCCCAGATGCCTAATCATTATGTCCTTGATGCTTAAAATTTTCACATTATTGCGTCACAAGCGCTTAGAGTCCCGTCATAGCTCACTAGTATAATCAATTTTACATTTTTCATAATTCTTTACATGCTAGCATATATTGAAATCACAACATGTAGTGCAATGCACGTAACTTTCACATATCAATTCACAACATTAAATGCACAACAATTATAGTGATACAGGTGAAATTCTATTTACCTTACTCAATGAGACTGTCTAAAGCCCTCGTGGGGTTCGATACTTTACACCTCTGAAAATTGAAAATTTCTACTTACATTACTACTAATATGATAATAATTAATAATCAAGCATTAAGGAGCTCCTTTTCCTATTTTAAATATTTTTTTCTAAGTCTAATCCTTATAATTAGCTTCACTTTAACCTCTTAAATTACAAAATATATCAAAATTAAACTTAAATTGAACTCATGATTCGAAAATACTAAAAGAGACTTCGGGGGCCCGAAAACACCAGATTAGGCCATTTGGCCTAGTCTGGCCGAGGACTAGCCGAGGGCTAGCCAAGGCAACCCTGCCCACGCATGCAAGCTGTCCACACAGGCTGCACACAAGCCTTGTGCGCAAGCTGCTAGCTTGGCACTGGTAGCCAACCTGAGGGGACCATTTCAACCTCTTCTTAGGCTCGCTTTGGTCCAAAATGATCCAATTTTACCCTAAAAAATTTGCCATAGTTTCCTTTATATTTTAAGACACCCTAAAGCTTAATTATATCTTGAAACACTTGTTTCCAAGTTGGGAATAAGTTTTAAATTCCCAAAATATCAAAACCATCACAAACCACAACATTTCAAGAACCATGTTTAGCTTTAAGACTATAACTCCTAAACCAAATTAAATTTGCCAAAACTGTTTTAGGAGGGTTTAAATAACATATAAATAAACATATCCTCAAAATTTCAACTTCAAAGGAACCTTCTAGCCTAGGAAACAAAGGCAAAACTTGAAGTACTTTGAAAATTTACCTGATTCTGGACAACCACCAACAACAAACTTGAAACCACCACTTCCCAATTGAATTTACTTAAACGCTTTTACGGGGACATTCCTGACATATTAAAGGTCATTAGGTTCAAATATTTTATCAAAATTCAAAGGAAAACCTTGGAACTAACACCAAACTTTTTGCAAACCGAAACAACCCTTTACCTTGAGCTGGTTAGGTTTTTCTTGTGATTTGGCACCCAAAACTTGACAAACCACCAAGGAGATTTCTTTTTCTATCAAAACATAGATAGGAGATGAAGTTTCAGAGCCTGGAGAGTTGGACTTAGTGTTTTTCTAGGCCTCAAAATGACTCCTAGTTGCTTATAAACTTTTTTAAACAACCAAGAGCACACCTTAAATTACTTCAAAATGAAGTGGCTTCACCTTGGCTAGCTTAGTTTCCTTAGTTCAGCATACTCACCCCTTTAATGAGGTTTTAAAAATTCATACAAAAGCTCAAGTACAAATTAGGTCGTGGCTAATCATTTTGCTTACAAAATTTGGTGCATATGCTCACATTGAAATTTCGGTACACTATAAATTTGATCTTTGAGTTCTTAACTATTTATTATCAAAACTTTATTTATTCCTCTAGAACTCATCTATAGCTTATCAAACATTGAATAATAAATTCACAAGCCACTTACAATCCAACAAATACCCTAATCATGACTCAAAATCTGAACACCGAAAATTTTGTCATTTAGGGTTTCTAGAGTATTCTGACCAAGAAACTTGCATGAAACTCACATCCTCCACTCATTATTGTTTTCATAGCTATACATTGTCATCATAAGAGATCTTACATTATTAATCGATCCTTTTTGTTAACAAAGCTTATACTAAAACTCTCTGTTTAGGTCAAAAGTGACCGTTTCCCCTAATTTTGTACCTTATAGGTATAATTGAGCTCCTTTATCCATTAAATTCATTGTAATCCGTAAACATCATTATTACAACTTCTTTTCCATCATAATAGTTACTGGATCTACCTTCGAGAAACTTATCATATTACAATAGATTATACATAATATAGTATTTAATGCACACTGTTAATATGATGATGCATTTTAAATGAATAATCAACATATAAATCATATGCATATCATTACAAAATCATACAATGCATTGGTCAATGGTATGTGAGAATTCTGGGCATCACAATGCAACCTTTTTTTGTTCTCCAGTGAGTTTCAAGGCCTTGACTGTGTGTGGGGCGGTTAGTGTAGAGAATGGTCAAGTGGAAGGAGCAGTACGACGAAGATTGGCTAAGTTATTAGCCTAAAATGCAGGGGTATTTGAATCATCGGAAGAGTTACGACCACAATAGTTCTATGATCACCGGATCATTCTCTAAGAAGGGTCAATACCTCCCAATATTCCACCTTACCACTATCCGTAAATAGGTGTACAAAATTTCAAATGTTCTTATCTACTTGGACCTTAAACTATGCAAAATTTTCTCTAAATTTTCTCAACAAATCCGGTTTCAAGGAGGGGCCTATGAGCAAAATTTTTTGTTGCAAAATAGTCCCTAGTTCATGATCTATAAATACTAAGGGACTAATGTGAAAAGCACACTTTTCTTCCTCACTAATTTTGCTCCAACACACAAAATTCTCCCCATTTTTTTCCTCTCCAAAACCGACCCTCCCTACCATAAGTTCTCAATATTTTTTGATCTTAGCCTCAAAATCATCATTAGAAGCTGCAGGCTTCTCAAATTGCTAATAAAAGATGGAACCTTTTCCACATTACTATTACAAGACTTAATAACCTTAAGTGGAAAAGATTTACAATTTCTTTAGGAAACTTCCAATAAGTTCCAATTGAGAATCGTTTTTTCTAATTTTTAGTCTCAAAACCCTATGCAACTGAAAGTTATTGGACAAAGGTTTCAATACTTTGTTCCAATGCTCAGATTCCACATATTCAAAGATAAGAGACCTAGCATAGCCATCTTCCTTGTTAATAAAGGGAAGCAAATCACTAGAATTATCATTAGTGTAGATGGCAAGTCTCCGTACTTTATTTTTTGGCCCTACATTTGCTTCTGAGGACATATAATCTGTTAGCATCGGCCTCTCCTCATTCCTCAAATCAATAAATTCCAGAAAACTTTGCTCCCAAGCCTTTGGCAGGCTCAGGTCCTGCTGAGATCGTGAACACGACACGACTTCATTCTTCCAGTTGACCTCAAATCGCTTACCCGAATCATGTTTCTTTCTAGCAACTCACTTAGGTAATTATATGTTACATCTTCTAATGCGTCCGCTGAGGTCGTGTCTGTTGACTTAACAATATGAAATCTTATGCTATCTATGTATAACACAATTTTTGACGTTTATCTCATGATCCTCAGGGGAAGGGGCCAAGTGCAAAAAACATGGCTTCAAGTGATATGGTAACTCATCGTAGCTCAAACTTAAAATGAAAGAAACACATTGGTATTTGTGTTCAACATGGCCTTTTCCTTTGTTTCTATATGTCTTAAACATTCTTTAGTTAAGATCTCCCACTTTTCAATTGTGTATTTCTTAGATACAATTACTCCACTAAGCACGATAATGGCTAACGGCAAACCGACACCATGTTTAAGCATCTCTTGTCCTGGTTCTTTTATCCTCTCAATGTCTTTCAGTTCTGCAAAGCGAAAACAAAAAGAGACCATAAACCTCTATAGTTACTTAATTATTGTTCTAATATGAGACTTGAAATCAAAATTATTCTTTTTTTTCTTTAATCTAACTTCGTTGAAAGAATTTTGCTCAAATATGTTTTCACTTAAATATTTTTTTTGACAATTTTTTAAGATATTATTTCATCAAATGTGATCTTCATATTGTTTTTCTAATACTCCATTGAAATAAGTTTCTCAATTGCATCTTTACTTAAATACATATTCCTTCTTATTATATGTTTCAACCAAAATATTTCTTTCAGATTTACAAAGCCACAAAAAAAAAAAGACAATAAACCTCTATAGTTACTTAACTATTGTTCTAATATGAGACTTGAAATTAAAATTCTGTTCTTTTTTCTCCAATCTAACTCTATTGAAATAGTTTTGTTCAAATATATTTTCACTTTAAATATTTTTTTATAATTCTTTAAGATATTATTTCATCTGATCTTCATATTGTTTTTTTCCAATTACTCCACTGAAATAATTTCTCTCAAACTACTTAAAACATCATATTACTTCCCTTCCCTTCCCATTATATGTCCCAACCAAAATCTTTCTTTCATTCTTTTTTTTTTGTTCCATTAAATGCACACTGCTTATTTACACAAATTCAACATTCAAATATAAGATTTAACTAAAAATTTCTCATTTTGATTTATCTATTTTTATAAATCTTATATTTTGAAATGCGCCTCACTAAAATAATTCGTTTGTTTCAATCTACCAAACTGAAATAACTTTTTCTCAATTGTGTTATCTACATAAACATCTTTCATGATGTGCTCTAATTTTTTTTTTTCAAATACGGCTTTATAAATTATACATTTTTTATAGCCCCAGTCACACACACACACACACACACACACACACACACACACACACATATATATATATATATATATATATATATTTCCCATATGTAACCCTAAGAAAGCGCTGCCTAGAATTGTGGAGAAAAAAAAGAGGGAAAATGCAAGGAAGAGGGGGGAGAGAGAGGGAGGACATGAGGGAAACGTATAAATTGATGAAGGTACGTTCAAAAAAATAACACATGAGGGAAATGTATAATTAATGAAGTAGCACATTTATAAAAATAATGAAAATATTCCCCCTCTTGCTAGAAATAATTTGAGTTAATTTCATTTTCGGCCCTTTAATTGTGTAATTTGTCATATTTTGACTTTTAAACTTTAAAACGTAGTAAATCACACTTTTAAACTGTTCAACTTGTCTTATTTTAGCCATTTTGTTACCAAATCGTCAAATATTAACAGAATTGAGCCAATAATTATAATTTTACTTTTAGTCCCTAAACTATATAACTTGTCTTATTTTGACCCTGTTAAACATATATTTTCATTTAATGAACAACATTCAAAAAATATGAAAAAACAAATGTACTCCTATTTAATCATATTTTTTTCTTCTCATATATATCCCTTTGTAGTTTACTGTTTGTTTTTCCTCGATCAAAATCTTTTTTGTTGTATGTATCATACATATATAATATTTAACAAAAACACGTGTTTTAATTGAAATGTATATTTTGACTCATCTACTATTTTTTTAAATATATATATATATATATATATATATATATATATTTCCTCTAATCTAACCCTATTGAATAACTTTTCGCAAATGTCCTTCCTACTTAAATATTTTTTTATTCTATTTGTCTCTGTTTTTTTTTTGCAAATATAACTCTTATAATTAATTTTTTTATTGCCCAATAAAAAAATACTTTTTTCTCATTTGCACCATTACTTAAATATATTTTTCTTCCGGTCGTTTCAAATGTTTTTTTTTTCCCATATGAGAACTCTAATTTGTCTATACAAAAATCTATTAAAAAATTTGATTTACTTTTAAAAAAAATTCTTTGAATTTTGTTCATTTAACATATAAAGTATCTTGACTTTTTTTTTTTTTTTTAAAGTCCAGCCATCATTTGTTTTCTTACTTCCGACAATTTTATTTCTCTACATTTATTCTCATTAATTTTTGTCAAAAACTTTGCTTGCTCCTAATGATTTATACGATTCAATGACTAACAATTTGCTATACATTGAGGCATAAATAGTTTTTTTTAAAAAAATAAAAATAGCACATGGTATACAATTGTAAGTGGAATCATACTCACAACCCTCACCCAAAGCACTCACCAAACTCCCTTCCCGTGCCATTAGACTAAAGGGCCTTGGCCATATACACGTCTATTTATCGAGTATATCTATAAGAAGTTAGCCGAAACAAGCACATTTAAAAAGACAAAATAGGTCTCCTAAAAAGACAAAATAAATAATAAAGATTTCGTGTTTTATTTTAGATTTTTTTTTTTGATAATGGGAATTCATTTCACTCAAATAGTAAAAGTAATACAAAGTAAGGAGATCATGAAAGACCCCATAGTACATGAGTAGAAACTCTCCTTTGACACAGATTCATCAGTAAGTTCAAATGATGCTTAAAGGAATAACTACAAGCCGAAAACCTGCAATTAGGAAAGTACATTGGCATACTGAAAATGAGCACAAGTGCTTTTTTTGGCCTAATTATCCAGTTCGATGGGATCTCCCAGTCTATCGGATGCCAAAACGTTGTAGCTCTAAGTCCATCGCCCCCTCCTACAATTGATGAATATTTCCAATCATTTAGGGGGCACTGTTCACTAGCACTGAGGCTAACATTGATTCCTTCTAGATCACAATCTAGAAAAACAAAAACCCCAACCGAAGCAAATCGGATGAAACATACAGACTGTTAAGGGGGTGGAAACACCGCCTCTATTATTGCATCAACACACCAGCAGAACACTAAAATTAAACTACCGCCGATCGATGAGAATGTCGTTGGTCTTATTACAACAAACCCTAGGATCACACATAACATAAAACACAACATTAAGCTTCCGTCTTCACGGAGATTCCCACATCCGGCCATGCTCTCCACCTTCCACTCGGTAGGCCCGCAACCCCAGCCCAAGTCCCCTACCCACCGAAAATCCTCTGTAGCACCAAATTTGCCTTCCCTATGCCACCTTCCTCGGATCTCCCCACAGCAGAGCAAACCTTGTTGTAGCCCACCCTCACCCGGTAGCATGAACCCAACCTCACAAGTGGTCGGGTCCCTCAACGCCAAGGCACAACAGTCGGCAACCAAGATCACCCCAATTGCAGTAGTCCTACCCCGTCCCCCCTTCTTTCCCAGCCAACCCAGCATAAAGTAGGGGGGCTTTTACATTACTCACAACCGTCACCGGTAGCTGCTGTTGTACTCCCCTTGAGATTTATCATTGATTGGCAGTAGCACGACTCTTTCTCTGGGTTCTTCTCTTTCCCACCAGCCCACGAGAGGCTCTGTTCCCTTGGTGACATGCTCCCCAACATGACGAGGATCGGCCGTCGATGACTCCCCTAATGAAGTTTGTAGGCTAGTAGACTGACAACACGCTGGCCCACCGGCCTCGGCCTTCTTTCTTTAGCGATTGTAGGTTGGTTCTCTTTCGAAGACGATTACTACTTTTTTATAGATACAAAGATGCTGTAGTGTATTTTGGTGTGTTTTGTGTTATAATTTTATTCTCTTTTTAATTAAGACAAAAATGAATCAAGAAAAATAACAAAACCAAAATAGTAAACAAACTGAAATGCATATTGTTATAAGCCCGTGCCTCCAACTAACATTCTTTCAAAAGGTAATAGACCTTTGGAACAACATGTTTGTCTGGTAGATATTTTAGCTATGTTTTTAATTAATGGTAACAATTACAATTCTCACGTCCATATTTTTTGTTTTTTATTTTTTATTTTACTTTATTTATTTATTTATTTAGGTTTTTTGAGGTGCTCACGTCCATGTTTTCTTGGAGTGTTTGATGGTGGCTTTTTCCAAAATTTAACTAGGGTATAATTTTAGTTGCAGGCTTAGTATAAATATAAATGCACAAGGTTTTAGTCCTCTCTTTCCAGAGCTCCTTGGCTAATTCAGCATCTCCCACTAATTTGATTTCTTCTCTTTGTTAATTGATCGGAGAGATAAGGCCTATCAAAGTTTCTTCCCACACATCGTGTTTTTCTCATTGTCAAGACATAGATGCCCAAGCAAAGCAATCATAATGACTCCTGACTTGTGGGCGATGATAAACCTTTATTGCAAGGGTGGTCTTCCCCAAAACCACCCATCCCACAAATTAAAACTACGAGGTGGGGATTATCTTTATCCGTTACTCTTCTACCAACTTCTCGATATGTTTGTCAAGTCCAACCATATCTTGATCTTTATGAGAATAAGCTTGCAACATCTCTCTTTGCAGCTGGTAATTTGAAGAACTTGCTTCTTTGCTGTCTGGTAATTTTGTTACGCCGATTGCTTGAGAATCCGAGGTCATTGTAGAAATGTTGGCGAAAATCCTCTCCATCTTTGATCCAACTTTATGGAGCTCAATTCCTTCAATAAAAATGTAAGCGAACCTTTTCAGCTTATTCTTGCATCTGAACCCTTCCTTCGAGAATCAACTTCAAAGACAAAAGTTTCAATAACATCCTCCAAAGCACGAGCAGCTTTGTTGATTTCTGCAACCCAAAGGCGTACTCTGTTGTCTGTATCGTTTCCACCTCTCACAAAGGCATCCTCATCTTTTAAGAAGCAGCGCGTCCGTCGTAGCTTGGCTAGTGCATCCTCAACTTGGCCTTTGAATCCACACAAGAATGTCACTTCAGCAATAAGCGAGTCTCCAAGTTTTTCGATGGCAAAGGAGAGGGCAGCATCAGCCATCTCGATCTCACCAAGCAAACGGATCCAACTCTGTTTGAAGTTCTCTTCAGACCCTTTGTTGTGGATCTATGTTTGAAAAGGATGTTATTTATTATTATTTATTTGGTTTTTTAAATAGTAATAAATAAATAAAAATAAATAAATTTAATTGGTCCAATATACGTATTTTTTTAAAGGGTATCAACCAAAAGTCATCTCTGAACTGATATAAAGTTTTAGAAAGAAGGCCTTGTTTCAGAGATACCTCTTGATGGTAACACACCATAATGGTGGGTGTCTATAAATATCACGTAAGAGAGGGTCCCTATGCCTGTGCAGTTTATTTCAAAAATACACAATCTCTAAAATTGCAGAAGGTTTAGAAAAGCCTTTTCTTTCACAAGTTTTGTTTTCTTCAGGAATTCTTGCAGAGAAACTCTCTATTCATTCTTCAGAATATCAATAGCTGGAGGTTGGTTTTTCGTTCTTTATGTTTCCGCATTTAGATGATTTTCATGTAATTTGGTTTATGCATATATAAAAACCATAACTCTGTATATATGTAAATTTCTTACATTTGGTATTAGAGTGTGGTTTTTTCTTTGTCTTGATATATCTGAATGGAGTTTTAATAGAGTTTTTCAAAATACCAAAAACTTTGTTGAATTTGAAATAATTTTTTGATTTTTTTAAATGAAAACTAACGTTAGAAATCATTAGGAAATTGATTTTCTAACATTTCTGGGTTTTTAAAATGTCAAGTTTGGTGCCCATAAGGTGTAGGAACGACCGGGTCTACAATTGGACCCATTTGGGTCAAATTCGGGTGAAGAAAACCCGGAATAACAAAAAAAAAAAACAAAATCAAGGGCCAAAAACAACATGTCGTTTTGGCCGCTAAGAAGCCGCGTTTTGTAACCTCAAAACGAAATGTCATTTTTCATTAAGAAAAACGACACGTCGTTTTGCTAATGAGGGGGGTGGCATCATCTGTCAAAATGACACGTCGTTTTGGGGCTTAATGCCCAAAACGACATGTCGTTTTCCAGGCGTGAAAAATAAAAAAAAAATCCAAAAAAAATATATATTTTAATTTTTTAGATTTTTAATTTGGGTATTTTGGAAAATTGTTTTTTTAATAAATCTAAAATTAATTATAATGAAATCCAAAATTTTATTATTTATGTTTAAATAAAATTTTGGAAATTAATTTTAGATATGTTATTGAATTTATGCATAATTTATTTTGCATGTATTCTTTAGTTGTTATTCCTTTTAATACATGCAAATTCATGAATATTTTATGCATGAAAATTAAGTGTCTTGAGTGATTTGTATAATTTTAATTAATTTAAGAATAGCCACAGCATCTTAGATTATATTAAAATTATACGTTAAGTTTTTTAAATCACATTTAGTTAAACGGGCATTAATTGTAACTAATTATGTTTAGTATAATGAAATTTATCCTATAGGAAATTTTATTATATTAAATATGATTGGTTAGGATGAAATATTAAACTATTTTCTTAATTTGCCCACAGGGATTAAGAAATGGAATATAGTTTAATAGTTTAATCATATGGTTGTATGTGAATCAAAAACTTAGCTCACAGACAGTTTTTTATGTTATATGTTTCATAATTTTGTTGCATGATTTACATTGGTAAAGCATGACATATAGTTATTAGCTTCAAATTTTTGACATGAGCACGTATGTTTGATGTATTGTAGTAATTCAACATGTTAATTTATCTGATATGAAATGTGATACCCCCGAGCTTAAAGGTGATAACTATAAAGTTTGGAAGGAGAGGATTTTCCTTCATTTGGGGTGGATGGACATTGACTATGCCATAAGGAAAGATGAACTGCCCTCTATTACTAAGATCAACACTCCAGATGATGTTAGTCGATGTGAAAAATGGGAGCGATCCAATTGTCTCTCAGTTATGTTCATAAAGACTAAGATCTCTATTGAGATTAGGGGTTCGGTTGATCAATATGACAATGTCCGAGCATTACTGAAGGCTATTGATGAGCAATTTGAGTCTTTAGATAAGACATTGGCAAGTAACCTGATAATGCAGTTTTCATCCTTAAAGCTTACCGGTATAAAAGGCGTGTGTGAGCATATCATGCGCATGAGGGACATTGTGGCTCAATTGAAGACGTTTGGGTTGAGATGTCTGATTCGTTCCTGGTACATTACATTCTGAACACTTTACCCTCTGAGTATGGTCCCTTTAAGATCTCCTATAACACATAAGGATAAATGGTCAATTAATGAGCTATTGACCATGTATGTTCAGAAGGAGGGAAGACTCATCATGTGAGGGAGAGAAAGTAAATTTGGCAACCCAACATAATAAGAAAAAGTCTCAAACTAACCAAAAGGGGAAAGGCAAGACTCTTGCCTAGTTGGATATTAAGAAGGAGTTCAAGTGCTTCTTTTGTAAGAAGAAAGGGCACGTGAAGAAGGACTGCTCCAAATTCTGCGAATGGCTTGATAAAAAAGGTACTCAACTCTCACTTGTCTGTTATGAATCCTATATGATTGATGTTAATTATAACACATAGTGGATTGACTCTAGTTCTACAATCCATGTTGCCAATTCTTTGCAGGGATTGCAAAACCTGCGGAAGTCAGTAGGAAGTGAGCAAAGCATCTATTGTGGAAATAAGATTCGCTCACATGTGGAGGCTATAGGAACGTGCAAACTGGTCTTAAGCAGTGGCTTTATTTTGTATGTGGAAAAGACGTTCTATATTTCTAGTTTTTCTAGAAATTTAATTTCAGGTTCCAGACTTGTATCAGTTGGATATTCCTTTGAATTTTTAGAATTTTCTTTCAATTTGTTTTATAAATCTGATTTTGTTGGAGATGGTACTTTGTCTGATGGTATTTTTCATCTTAATTTACAAAATGATGCCAATTATACTACTATGCACGTTCATGAAAATGTTGGTATAAAGCGATGTGTTGTAAATGATGAATCCTCTATGTTGTGGCATCAGAGAGTGGGACATATCTCTATTGAGAGAATTAAAAGATTAGTAAATGATGGAGTACTCAGTACTTTAGATTTTACTGATTTTGATACTTGTGTGAACTGTATTAAGGGTAAGCAGACCAACAAGTCAAAGAAGGGTGGCAAGAGGATTTTTGATTTATTAGAAATCATACATACATATATTTGTAGTCCAGACATGGACACGTACTCTCAAAGATACTTTGTTTCTTTCATAGATGACTACTCACGATACATGTATCTCTACTTGCTTAACAATAAAAATGAAGCACTAGATGCTTTTAAGGTCTTTAAAGCGGAAGTAAAGAAACAATACGGGAAGCAAATTAAGATTGTGAGGTTGGATAGAGGTGGAGAGTACTATGGTAGATACATTGAGTATGGACAAGCACCTGGTCCATTTGCTAAGTTTCTTCAAGAACATGGGATTGTTGCCCAATACACTATGCCTAGGTCTTCAAACCAGAATGGTGTAGCTGAAAGAAGAAACTGAACATTAATGGACATGGTGCAAAGTATGCTTGCTAGCTCCTATTGGAAAAAGAGTGCGCAACAGAATTTTGAAAATTTTACATCAAAGTATTTTCCAAAACACAAGTTTGACATGCCATATGTATAAATTAACCAGATCTTACTAACCTTTGTGTGCCAAAGAACCCTTGCAAAATATGAAGAGAAGTAACGTTCCAGAAGAGCCTCAACAAACTGGTCTTCTTTGTTATTTTCTATCCACAACCGGAGTGAGTGTGAGCTCACACGTACAGCTCTTCACCAAGGTGACTCTCCTTCCAACCAATCGAGAGAACCCAAAGCTAGTGTTCGTGATTTGTGAACAAAAGCTCTCAGGGAGTTTTTAGATTCTCACCAGCAGAGTATCACTCTTAATCTCTCAATTGATCTGAGTAACTCTTAAGACTTACTCCTTTTATATAGAGGTTGGGCCTAGGGTCAGTCCCTATCAGATTAGGTCTCAAAAACTTGAAACAGAATCAAGTTCGGATCAATATCTAATAAGATCCGCATAAAAACACGTAATCACATCCTTCGCTCATCGACAGGCCGAACAACTTGATCGACAGGCCGAACAAGTCCCATCGGCAGGCCGAACTGCCTATAAACAATCTTCGTGAATCTTTTATATTTCACCCGAGATTCTATAGGATAAAGTCTCAGTTTTAATTCAAATAACTCAATAGAGAAGGTATCTGATCAAAACAACTTTATCTAGATAATCTCTAAGAAAATAAATGAATTCCTAATAATTCTACAAGTTTATCTTGATCTAATTTATCCAAAATTAAATCAACCTATAAACAGACAAGAATTATCCGATCCTAATAATTCAACAAGTTTATCTTGAATTAATTTTATCACAAAATTAATTCAATCGATAAACAGAAATGAATTATCTGATTCTTTCAAATTTTAAACCAATCTGATAAATCCGACATAAGTCACCAATTATTAAAGGGGACCAAATGGACCTATATAGTTCAAGCTCCTGATAATTACTAAACCTAATATCCCAGATATACATTTCATAATTATCAACTCCAACGCTACTCCACTAAAAGCTTGGAGTTGCACTCTCGAAATGCATAGAATTATGCAGCTCATATAGCTAAGTCTCCATGATATATCATAATGTATCGTATCCCGATATGATTATCCATAATCGGCTTAAGGACAAGTTCTGTCTTACCTTCCCGATTATTTTTATCTTACATTCCATTATCTCACCATCAAAAAACTTAATATCCAAAGACAATATACCATTCGGTTATACCTATGTATCCAAATGGTTGAGCACTCCAGTTTTCCACTTGCAGGATAACGCATATAAGAGGATATCATTAATCCTGAAAAGGAGCTATGGATTCCATATCTATGAATAACAAGTCTATGCTATCAAGAGTCATGCCTCTAACGTACCAGCATGCATACCACTATTAAGATGTAGGTGTCACCCTTTGGTACATCAAAAGATACAAGTCAAGAAAACAGGCCTACTATTCATCTCAGGATTAAGATACAACACAAATGATTATCTAAAGTGAATAGATTTGCCGAGACAGAATTATTAATCCAGATCAATTCACTTTATATCTCGATCCAATACATCGTCACCTATGACAACGTGCCAATGTTTCTATTCATGGAGTCCACCTCCGATGGTCAAGACAAACCATCTCCCAAAAGGGATATAGACAACATAACAATCTTTGCATCAATAAAACGCCCAACTTTATTCCCTCGATTGTGGATCATATGATTTAGACCATCACCTTAAGAATCATGTCTTTCACATAATCCGTCCATCATATGCTCAATTCTTAAGGTTTAGACCGACAGTCTCAGACTATTGTTTGCTTAACATACATTCAACAAATATGAAAGTAAAGAGGACAAGATTTGGTATATCTAAATAATGAATAAATTCTTTATTGATAAAAATGTCTCCAAAAACATATTACATTTTTACTCCTTAGGGTATACATATCTAATAATCTCCCACTCACACTAAGTGAGTAAATATGACAAATCTCGCATCCCCATAGTTTCTACATGCTTCTCGAAGACTCTCCCAATAAGTGTCTTCGTAAATGGATCAGCTAAATTGTCCTCTGACGCGATCTTGCACACCGTGACATGCCCGCCCTCAACAAAGTCCTTTATCACATGATACTTTAGATCAATATGCTTACTCTTCTTGTGAAATCTTGGTTCCTTAGCATTAGCTACCGCCGCACTATTATCACAGTAAAGTAATACCGTCTTATCTATACCAAGAACTACCTCAATATCCCTAAGGAACTTGTGAAGCCACACTGCTTTTTTCGAAGCATCACTAGCTGCCACATACTCGGCCTCCATCGTTGAATCCAAAGTGCAATCTTGCTTGGCACTTCTCCAACTGATGGCACCGCCGCCCAGAGTAAACACAAAACCCGAAGTCGATTTCCTAGAATCCAGACAGGATTGAAAATCTGAGTCAGTATATCCTAGAGGAGTCAAGTCCTCACCCGAATATACAAGCATATACCCTCGAGTCCTTCTTAGGTACTTGAAAATATGCTTTACCGCAACCCAATGGTTCGGTCTTGGATCCGCTTGAAATCGACTTACAATCCCAACCGCATAACTAATATCCGGTTGTGTGCAAAGCATGGCATACATGAGACTATCCACTACTGAAGCATAAGGCACCTTCTTCATATATTTTCTTTCTTCATAAGACTTTGGAGAGTTTTTCCTAGAAAGAGTAATTCCATAGATGGTTGCCCACCTTTCTTGGAATCCTGCATTGCAAACCTCTTGAGAATTTTATCTATGTAGCTGGCTTGGGATAAAGCTATCATTTTGTTCTTCATATCCCAAAAGATCTGGATACCGAGAACAAAATTAGCCTCTCCCAAGTCCTTCATGTCAAACTGCTTGGTCAACCATAATTTGACCGATGACAATGCCCCAACGTCATTGCCAAGTAACAGAATGTCATCTACATAGAGCAGTAGAAAAACCACATTTCCATCCTCTATGTGTTTGTAAACACATGGCTCATCCACATTTTGTGAGAATCCATAAGTCTTGATCACCGACTCAAATCTTATGTTCCAAGAACAAGAAGCCTGCTTAAGTCCATAAATAGACTTTAGCAGCTTACAAACCTTACCCTCTTGACCTGTGACCTTGAACCCATCTGGTTGTTCTATATAAATGGATTCATCAAGATAGCCATTCAGAAAAGCCGTCTTGACATCCATCTGCCAAATCTCATAGTTGAGAGCGGCAGCTATGGACAAGAGAATCCAGATGGACTTAAGCATGGCTATAGGCGAAAAGGTTTCCTCATAATTAATTCCTTCCTTTTACGTATAACCCTTAGCTACTAGTCTAGCCTTAAAGGTTTCGACCTTTTCATCCACTCCTGTTTTCCTCTAGTAGATCCACTTACACCCTATGGGTTTTACCCCTTCAGGAAGATCCACAAGCTCCCAGACCTGATTAGTCTCCATAGACTTCATCTCAATGTTCAAGGCCTATGTCTAGAGTTTCGAATCAACATCCTCTATAGCCTCTGTGTAAGTATAAGGATCCCTATCATGTTCATCCGGTTCAGCTAAGAAGACTTCCCCATTGAACATATACCTCTCAGGTTAACTCCCGATCCTCCTACTACGCTGAAGCCCCTGTGATTGTTGTTCAGGTTTGTTTGGTTTTTCTAGACTGATTGGAATGGTTTCATTTGGAACCTTTGGAGTGATCGAATCACTCCTTAACTCCTCAAGCACCACTTTGCTTCGAGGTTTAAAGTCGTCCATGTAACTCTCCTCAAGGAAAGTTGCATTAGTTGAAACCACGACTTTATTTTCCTTTGGGTTATAAAAATAACCCACTTTAGTCCCTTTGGATATCCTACAAACACGCAAACTTTCGAACATACTTCCAACTTATTTAGATCCTTAAACAGGACATGAGCCAGACTTCCCCATATGCGAATATGGTTTAAGGATGTCTTCCTACTCGTCCACAACTCATGAGGAGTTTTAGGGACCGATTTTGAAGGCACATTGTTCAAAAGATAACATGCGGTTTGTAGTGTCTATCCCCAAAAGGATAAAGGTAATGATGAATAACTCATCATAGACCTGACCATGTCCAATAAAGTCCTATTTCTTCTCTCCGCTAAGCCATTCTGCTGCAGGTGCTTGGCGTAGTCAAATGAGATAAAATCCTATTCTCTAATAAGTGTCCCAAGAACTCATCAGAAAGGTATTCTCACTTCAATCAGATCGAAGTGCCTTTATGGGTCTACCCAATTGCTTTTCCACTTCAGCCCGAAACTCCTTGAACTTGTCAAAAGTTTCACTTTTGCGGTGCATTAGATACACATACCCATATCTTGAGTAATCGTCAATAAAAGTGATGAAGTACTCATACCCTCCACGTGCCCGGATGTTCATCGGTTCGCAAACATCACTATGCACAAGTTCTAAAACCCCTTCGGCCCTATTGCCCTTAGACTCGAATGGTCTTTTGGTCATTTTACCCTCCAAACAAGATTCACACTGAGGTATAGATTTCACCTTTAAGTGACTTAAAGGTCCATCCCTTACCAACCTTTGAATCATATTCAAGTTAATATGACCAAGACGCAAATGCCAAAGATAAGTCTTATTAGAGTGAGAAGTTTTAAGTCTTTTAGAGTTATTATCATTCATCTTAGCATTAAGCAATAAGTCCATCTTAGGTTTGATAAAATATAGATTATTTTGCATCCTTCTAGAACAGATAAAAGATTTGTTTTACGAATCACCACTTTATCATTAAAAGAAACCAAATAGGAGTCTTTAAATAAACAAGCTACAGAAATTAAATTCCTTCTAAATTTAGGAACATAAAAACAATCTTGCAAAATTAAATTCCTATAATTATCAAAATAAAGATGAATGTCTCCCACTGCTTCTGTTGAGACTAAGGATCCGTCGCCCATCCGAAGCGTGAAGTCTTTATGCAGCAGACTTCTCGTTTCTTTGAACCCTTGCAGAGAAACACAAACATGATTAGTTGCACCAGAATCTTTGATCCAAATGTCACTGGATTCCTCAACCAAACAAGTTTCTAAATATAGAAGATCACACCTACCTCCTTTGGAAAGGAAGTCCTTGCAATGTTTTTTAGTATGCCCGATCTTCCCACAGAAGAAGCACTTAAGCTTCTTTGGGTTCTTCTTCTTCTTCTTCTTGCTCTTAGTGCTAGCATGAATAGAAGACTTCCCATTCTTGGCCCGTTGCTTCTTTCCATTCCCAGAGTTGGAATTGGTACCAGAAACAGCTACCATGTTGGCCTCACCACCCATAAGAGACTCCTTGATCAACAGTTTGAACTCCTGTAACTCTTACATTAATTCTATCAAGGTCATACCCCGTCTATTGCTTAAATTAAATGTAGCTCTAAACAAAATAAATTCCTTTGATAGAGTCTCAAAGACCATAGTCATTTGAGTTTCAGCATCGATGTCGGCTCCATTGGTTTGAGCCTTAGCGAGGTAACTCATGACCAACATCATATGCTACTTTACAAATGTCCCCGGCCTCTGTCTACAGTTTAGAAGTTTTTGAAGTGCCCTTTGCCGTTTTGTTATGGCCTGGCCTCTAAACATATCCTCAAGATTATCCAAGATCTGCTTTACAGTCTCATAATCCTAATGTTGAGCCTGCAGCACATTATTCATGCTGGCCATAACATAGCAGCAGGCCTGATCATTAGCATCTTTCTAGCGATCATACGCTTGGAATTGCTCATTAGTTGAGTCTCCCGTAGGCTTGGGAGGATAGGGGGTTGTCAGTAAAAATTTTAGTTTCTCAAAAGACAGGATGATATCCAGGTTCTATTCCAATCATTATAGTTCTCATCGGTTAATAGGTTTTTGTCAAGTATCGATGATAAAGTGTTTTTAGACATTTTTAATCTACAATAAAGAATCATATACCAAACATAAGCAAACATATGATAATTATTTAGTAAGATAACATAATCATGTAAAAACATACGAATGTGTTTATGTGTCAAAACCTTGAAAATATCACAACCTTACAACGATAATTCCCAACTCAGAATTCAACAAGCTTCTAGGGGAGTCATGTCAAATTCAATCAAGAACACGGATCCCCTCTTGATTAATATATGCCATCCAGGACCCGTATGATCCAGCATATATTAATAATTGTTTCTTTGGCCATTAATTTTATTAATAGAGCTCCTAGGGGAGGTTAATAATAAAATTAACATGAGTGTATAACCATCGTTTCAATATTTTATCCATGATTTATAATCACCGCCTAGGGGTATGCAACCATAAATCATGCTAAAATACCTTACCCTCTCAAAGATCCAATCTAGTACATGATAGAAATCCCTTCCTAGGGGTCGGGACTACCATATTTTGCTTATGGACCAACGATGAAGGCCTTAAGTCATCTCTTCGAAAACCTTCTCCCACTCAATCTTTTGAAATTGAGGTTTTATTTTAAAAATATGCATGAACAATTTTAATATGAGCGGCATTCCCTATTTTATATGCCATGTTATCAATATATATGGTAAATTATATTATAATACAGACAAGCAAAGCAATCAAGCAAAGCTACAAGCAAAATAATAAATAACCGTAATATTATGGTTCCACCCTAGAGAATAGAAAACTAAGATTACAAGAGAATAATCGAGACATATTATCGATTCTTCATCCTTGAATCCTTAAGTTGTATCCTTCTTCATGTAATGCCCATCTTCAAGTCCTCAATCTTATATGAATCGAATACTTCATATTTCCGGTCATATCCAAATTTAATATTTCTCAAAATTGTCCCAAAAATAAAATTAAAACTACACCGGAAAAACTGCACCTTTTCTGGAAATTTTTCAGCTCTCGATTGGTAGGCTGATCTGGATGATCGGCCTGCCCGTCATGTTCCATCGGCCTGTTGTTCAGGAAGATCGGCCTACCGACTCATGAAAGTTTGGCCTGTCGAACTAGAAGTTCGGCCTGCTGCCAGAGCCACCTGATTTTTGCCCCACTGACAGCTTACCGAACCTCACGTCCGGCCTACCGATTTGTGACCATTGGACTACCGAACTAGAGGGTTCGGCATGCCGACCGAGCAGAAATATCCCATTCTAGAAAATACAATTTTTAATACAATTCATCAATTTTATTTTCAACAATTCAAAAACATAAAATTAGAGACTTAGGAAATACCTATGGACACCATCATCATTCTTCTAGATCCGCCTTCAAGATCTATCTTCTCCGAATGATTATTTAAGTACAAAATTCTTAAAAATTTAAAATTAAATAACAATTCCTAGACGGAGATGATAGTCCGCCATCTAATTACATGAAAAACCTATATACACATTCTAACCTTTAAAGAACCATAATCGGCATAAATTAATTAATTAATTAATAATTAAATAACAATTTAATCAACCATAATTAATTAATGAACATTCACTATATAATCCATGACAACATATAATTATATAAAAACCTAGAGTGCCAACTCTCTATCAAATTAAATTCAAGCATAGGAGAGATTAAGATCACAAAATTTATACATATAGTATGATCACAAACTTGTAAATTTATGTAAAAACCATGGCTCTGATACCAATTGTTGGAAAAAGAGTGCGCAGCAGAATTTTAAAAATTTTACATTAGAGTATTTTCCAAAACACAAGTTTGACATACTATATGAATAAATTAATTAGATCTTACTAACCTTTATGTACCGAAGAACCCTCGCAAAACGTGAAGAAAAGTAACGTTCTAGAAGAGCCTCAACTAACTGGTCTTCTTTGCTATTCTCTATCCACGACCGAAGTGAGTGTGGGCTTACACGTACAGCTCGTCACTAAGGTGACTCTCCTTCCAACCAATCGAGAGAACCCAAAGCTAGTGTTCGTGATTTGTGAACAAAAGCTCTCAGGGAGTTTTCAAATTATCACCAGTAAAGTATCATTCTTAATCTCTCAATTGATCTGAGTAACTCTTAAGACTTACTCCCTTTATATAAAGGTTGGGCCTAGGATCAGTCCTTATCAGATTAGGTCTCAAAAACTCGAAACAGAATCAAGTTCGAATCAATATCTAATAAGATCCGCGTAAAAATGCGTAATCTCATCCTTCGCTCATTGGCAGGCCAAACACATGGATTAACAGGCTGAACTTTTGATAAAAAATCTCCACGAATCTTTTATTTTCCACTCGAGATTCTATAGGATAAAGTCTCAGTTTTAATTCAAATAACCCAATAGAGAAGTTATCTGATCAAAACAACTTTATCTAGATAATCTCTAAGAAAATAAATGAATTCCCAATAATTCTACAAGTTTATATTGATCTAATTTATCCAAAATTAAATCAACCAATACACAGATAAGAATTATCCAATCCCAATAATTCAACAAGTTTATCTTGAATTAATTTTATCATAAAATTAATTCAACCGATAAACAGACATGAATTATCTGATTCTTCTAAATTTTAAACCAATCTGATAAATCCGACATAAGTCACCAATTATTAGAAAAAGCACGTTGTATCGTTACAGGATGTTGTGAGGTAGCAAATGGGACCAAATGGACTTACATAGTTCAAGCTCCTAATAATTACGAAACCTAATATCCTAGATATACAATTCATAATTATCAACTCCAACGCTACTCTACTAAAAGCTTGGAGCTGCACTCTCAAACTGCATAGAATTACAAAGGTCATATAGCTAAGTCTCCATGACATATCATAGTGTATCGTATGCCCATATGATTTTCCATACTCAACTTAAGGACAAGTTCTGTCTTACATCCCTGATTATTTTTATCTTACGTTCCATTATCTCACCGTTAGAAAACTTACTATCCAAAGATAGTATACCATTCGGTTACACCTATATATCCAAATGGTTGAGCACTTTAGTTTTCCAATTATAGGATAACACATATAAGAGGATATAATTACTCCTGAAGAGGAGCTATGGATTCCATATCTATGAATAACAAGTCTACGCTATCAAGAGTCATGCCTCCAACGTACCGGCATGCATACCACCATTAAGATGTGGGTGTCACCCTTTGGTACATCAAAAGACACAAGTTAAGACAACGGGCCCACTATTCATCTTAGGATTAAGATACAACACAAATGAGTGTCTAAAGTGAATTGATTTGCCGAGACAAAATTATTAATCTAAATCAATTCACTTTATGTCCCGATCGAACACATCGTCACCTATGACAACATGCTAATGTTTCTATTCACGGAGTCCACCTCCGATGGTCAAGACAAGCCATAACAATCTTTGTATGAATAAAGCACCCAATTTTATTTCCTCGATTGCAGATCATATGATTTAGACCATCACCTTAAGAATCGTGTCTTCCGTATAATCCGTCCATCATATGCCCAATTCTTAGGTTTAGACTGACAGTCTCAGACTATTGTTTGCTTAATACACATTCAACAAATATGAAAGTAAAGAGGACAAGATTTGGTATATATAAATAATGAATAAATTCTTTATTGATAAAAATGTCTCCAAAAACATATTACATTTTTACTCCTTAGGGCATACATGTCTAACAGCTCTAAACTTCCAGAGTTCTTGTGGACTGAAGCTCTTAAGAAGGCAGTGTACATATTGAACCGAGTTCCAACCAAGGCTATTCCCAAGACGTCTTTTGAGTTATTCAAAGGTTGAAAACCGAGTTTGCAGCATGTACGCATTTGGGGATGCCCGTCAGAGGTAAGAGTTTATAATCTACAAGAGAAGAAGCTAGACCCAAGAACCATAAGTGGATATTTTGTTGGTTATGCTAAACGTTCTAAGGGATACTGATTTTATTATCCATCTCATAGTACTAGATTTGTGGAATTAAGGAATACAAAATTTCATGAGAATGACTTAATTAGTGGGAGCAATCGATCCTAGAACACTGTTCCTGAGAAAGATCATACAGATGTTCAACCTTCCACTTCTTATGATAGATTGATTGTTGTGCACAACACGCCTAAAGTTCAGATGCATGATGAACAACAACAGGTCATTTAAGTTTCATAGACTGCTAATCATGAAATAGATCTAGCTGAACAATAGATACAAGAACCTGTTGAACAGTTTGTTGAACAACATGCTTCTCAGGAGAATGTTGAACTGACATTAAGGAGATCTACTAGAGAAAAGCGATCAGCGATAACTAGTGACTATATTGTGTATCTACAAGAGTCTAACTACAATGTTGGAGCAGAAAATGATCCTGAAACGTTTTCACAGGCCATAAGTTCTAAGGAATCTGACTTATGGTACAGTGTCATGAAAGATGAAACAGATTCTATGGCATTTAACAGAGTCTGGGATCTCATTAAGTTGCCTGATGGTGTAAAAGCCATTGGATATAAATGGGTCTTTAAAACAAAGAAAGACTCATTGGGCAACATTGAGAGACATAAGGCAAGACTCGTTGCCAAAGGATTCACTCAAAAGAAGGAATTGACTATACGAAGACTTTTTCTTCTATATCTAAAAATGATTCTCTTCGAGTCATTATGGCATTGGTTGCCTATTTTGATCTGGATTTGCACCAAGGGGATGTGAAAACGGCCTTTCTTAATGGTGATCTAAAGGAAGAGGTTTATATGAAACAACCAGAACGATTTTCCTCTAGTGATGGTAAGCATTTGGTCTACACGCTGAAGAAATCCATATATGGATTGAAAAAAGCCTCTCATCAGTGGTATTTAAAGTTCCATGACGTTATCTCTTCATTTGGTTTTGAAGAGAATATCATAGATCAATGCATATACCAGAAGGTCAGTGGGAGTAGGATTTGTTTTCTTGTGCTATATGTGGATGACATATTACTTGCAACTAATGATAAGGGTTTATTATATGAGGTGAAGCAATTTCTCTCAAAGAACGTTGAAATGAAGGATATAGGAGAGGCATCTTATGTCATTGGCATTAAGATCCATAGGGACAAATCTAGAGGCATTTTGGGTTTGTCTCAAGAGACCTATATCAACAAGGTTCTAGAGAGGTTTCGGATGAAAGATTGTTCATCAAGTGTAGCACCCATTGTGAAGGGTGATAGGTTCAATTTGCACCAGTGCCCAAAAAATGAGCTCAAATGGGAACAAATGGGAAACATTCCATATGCTTCAACTGTTGGAAGCCTAATGTATGCTCAGGTCTATACAAGACCTGACATTATATTTGTTGTGGGAATGTTAGGGAGACATCAAAGTAACCCAGGTGTTGACCACTGGAGAGCTACAAAGAAAGTGATGAGATACCTTCAAGGGACTAAAGATTACATGCTCATGTATAGATGAACTGATAATCTAGAGGTGATTGGATAGTCCGACGCAGACTTCGCTGGTTGTGTTGATTCGAGAAAATCAACATCTGGTTATGTTTTCATGTTTGTCGATGGAACTGTATCTTGGAGGAGTGAGAAGCAGACTTTGACTGCTACCTCTACCATGGAGGCCGAGTTCGTTTCTTGTTTTGAAGCTACTTCGCATGGTGTGTGGTTAAAGAGTTTCATATCCGGGCTTATAATTGTGGATTCTATTTCTAGACTATTGAGATTGTACAGTGACAATTCAGCTACGGTATTTATGGCCAAGAACAACAAGAGCGGTAGTCGAAGTAAACACATCGACATTAAGTACTTGGTTGTAAGAGAACGTGTTAGAGAAAAGAAAGTAGTCATTGAACACGTTAGCACTGAGTTGATGATTGTCGATCCTTTACCTAAAGGCATGCCACAAAGATTTTTAAGGATCATGTAGTACGAATGGGACTTGGTTCAATGATGTAAATTCATTGTATATACTTTTGGTTATTTTTATGAAACTCTTATTCAGTTGTGATGTTTTCTCATATTCAATTGTGCACATATTCAATTATTTTGAGAAAAATCAATTAAGTTGGGCCTGGAATAAACATAGGGTTTATTCATTAAGTCATGTTACCATTTATGAGTTAGTATTAAGGGATATAATGCATTGTAATACATTAGTATTAAGGGATATAATGCATTGTAATACATGGAAGATAATACTCATTATAAGAGGACCTATTGCCATGATTCATGTGTTTATTCCTTAAGTTTGAGATTGGTTGTTTTTTTGGTTATTTAGAAAATATATGTGGACCAAGTGGGAGAATGTTATTATTATTATTTATTTAGTTTTTTAAATGGTAATAAATAAATAAAAATAAATAAATTTAATTGGTCCAATATACTTATTTTTCTAAAGCGTATCAACCAAAGGTTATCTCTAAACTAATATAAAGTTTCAGAAAGAAGGCCTTGTTTCAGAGATACCTCTTGATGGTAACACATCCTGATGGTGGGTGTCAATAAATATCACGTAAGAGAGGGTCCCTATGCCTGTGCAGTTTATTTCAAAAATACACCATCTCTAAAATTGTAGAAGGTTTAGAAGAGCCTTTTCTTTCACAAGTTTTGTTTTCTTTAGGAATTCTTGCAGAGAAACTCTCTATTCATTCTTTAGAATATTAATGGCTGGAGGTTAGTTTTTTGTTCTTTACATTTCCGTATTTAGATGATTTTCATGCAATTTGGTTTATGCATATATGAAAACCATAACTCTGTATATATGTAAATTTCTTACAAAGGACATTTGCTAGTATTAATTAAATGACATGTAGATATATTTTCACTTGTACAAATGGCTTTAAATTATTAGCAAGTAATTGATTTCTACAATTCTTTTAGTGATATCAAATGGTCAGCCATGTCTAATGATTAAACTGCATTTGATCTTCCACAAACAACGTATGCCAGCCGTATCTAATCTGGCTAATTTCTTTGCAATTTCGACCCGTTTCAAATCTTAACTCTAATTAACGATGTTAATAATGCACATTTGATTCTAATGATGGAGAATGTGGAGCTGATCATACTTAATTATAATGTAGAGCTGATCATACTTAATTATGCTCACTAATGTGCTTTGGTATGATGAATGATCTGATTTAGAATTGTATCATACAAGGAGACCATCAAATAAATTGTGTGAAATGACTAGGCCAATTTGATTGATGAAAGGTAAATGTGCACTAGCTAGTGTCTAGCAATTACAAAATTCTAAAATTGTAAAGGGGGAAAAGAACTACCTAAAATTTATAGTATTTACATTGACTTATAATCCCATAATTTTAAGTGATTGATTGCCCCTGAAGATTGAATTCCCCTGATTGGACACTAATCTTGACATTAACTGTTGATTGTGTTGATAATTAATGGCCAGCCAGATCCAAGTCAACAGCAGTGGACTATCACTTAGTAGCATGCATTAAGGAAAGAAAAAAAGGAAGTTTGGCATGTTGACATAATTGAGCTAGTAATGTAATATGCAACACTTTGAAAGTCATTCACTGCTAATTAAACTGGTTTTGAATGCAAACCTTTTTTTTTTTGGCAACAAATGGCATTAAGTCGCTTTAGAATGATTCCGAAATTGTCTGAAATTATTTCAATATTGGACCTCGGATATATAATGACTTCGAATGGAATATCTTTAGAACGAAAACATTTTGTCTCATTGCTGAGCTTACTTCAAAACCCTAGTTGATGTTGATAAGTATCTGATGAACATCAGTTGGTTGCCTGGGGGGCATTACTTATTGGGCAGCTATTAGGAAAACAAGCGAAGGCACGTGTTGGACTCTACAAAAATTCTCTCCCTAAGGCATCCTTTCGATCTTCATTTTCCATATGAGTTGTAATGAATCTTAATCCATCTGAAAGTGTCCTCAATTCAAGGCAATCGATTCATAAATCCTTCTCCTATCCTCCAAACTTTCAATAAAAGAATTAATAAAATAAGAAATCAATAACAACTTGTTAGAAATATATAGAGATAAACAACATACAGGTGCAATATAAAGTAAACAGAAACAGTAGAAGGCATATTATTATGAAATTAGGAATAAAACATTACAATAGAATTCTCAACCTTCAAACTGAATTGGAACAAAATGATAGTCGAGCCACGTATAGCTCATGTTTTCCTTAAAACAGATTCATCCCCTCTAGTTGTGCACAAGGATTCGATGGACGTTTGTCTCCCAAGATGCAATGGCAACAGACGATGGTCTATGCACACTCGAACACCGCCTCTGGCAAACTTGAACAATGTCTTCTTCTATCACCAAAAATGACTACTCATAAAAACTGACTCAAAAAGAAAGACTCGAGAAGAAGAGAAGAAAAACTCAAAAACAAGAGAAAAAGAAAAACTATGTGTTATTTTTGTGTGCAATTTTTTGTGTGTCCAGATGTGGAGAAAATCCCTGGTACTTATACAGGTCAGGGGATATCAAACTTTTGTGCCTATCGATGTGAGACTTTCCTAGTACTTATACATATCAAGGGATGTCAAGTTTTAATGCCTAACCGATGTAGGACTCCACATTTAGGCCTTTTTTTTTCTAACAAATTCAAATGTCAATGGGTACACTTTGAGCATCAATTTCTCATTCACCCGATTACCATTTTGAGCATATAAATATATGATTTCGATCTTCTTGTGACGGAGAATGCAAATCCGCCAAGACCCATCACTTTTATAAAGTGGGTCCCACTCAAAATTATGCCTCAAAATGGCTCCTCAAAATGGTTATTAACCATTTTTTCTTACAATCCCCCACATGAATGAAATTGATTGACGACAAGAGAAAACAAAGACACTACATGGTGATAGAATTCTATGGTTAATACCTGCATAGAATAGGTAGGCTTTAACCCTTGAACCTTCCCTTGTGGAAGTATGCTTACTTTACTGGCTGACCAATAGACACGATGTCCTTGAACTATTCTGCCGTTTGTGTAAACGATAACATACCTGACACAGGTATTTTCCTGACACAATTTCAGTTCTCATGGTTATGTTCATTTTGGCCATAAACATCTCCTTGGTTCTGCAAGAGTTTCTAAAGAATTGAGCCCTAGCAATTCTCCTTTGAAGCGGCCCTACTTCTCTCTTACATAGGTAATTTCTTACTTAAAGAGTAACCCGTACTACTCCTCTCAAATTCCCATCATATTCAATGCATAAGAATCATTAAAAGCAAACTATTTAACTTTTCCTTACGGGTATCACTGTTTTTATTATAGGAATGGGTTGGGGTAACCCCCACTGTGATCCTACTTAGTCTATTCAGTTTAGTTATCCCATTGAACCTAGATCTTAGGATCTTCAGTCAACAAGGTTGGGTTTCCACTGTTTTGACCTATTTTTTAATGGGCTTTAGTCCTATTCCTCTTGATGTTTTCTCAACTTGATCTCTATTTAGTCCTTTAGTTAACAGATCTGCAATATTCTCTTTAGACCTTACATAGTCTATTGTCATGACTCTAGTCGAGATCAATTGTCTAACGGTATTATGTCGATGACGTATATGTCCTGACTTACCATTATACATCACATTTTGTGCCCTGCCAATAGCAGATTGATTATCACAATGTATGCATATTGCAGGCACAGGTTTAGGCCATTCAGGAATATCCTCCAAGAAATGCCTTAGCCTTTCCCCTCTTCACCACTTTTATCTAAGGCTACAAATTCAAATTCCATAGTAGATCTGGTTATTACCGTCTGTTTTAAGGACTTCCATGAAACTGCTGCGCCTCCCAAAGTAAATACATATCCACTTGTAGTTTTAGAATACTGTATATCAGGTATCCAACTTGCGTCATAATATCCTTCAAGAACAGTAGGATTTGTTGTATAGTTTAGCCCATACTCACGAGTATATCTTAGGTACCTGAGTACTCTAACAATCACTTTCCAGTGGTCATCTCCTGGATTACTCGTGAATCTACTCAAACTACTCACAACATAGGCAATATCTGGTCTTGTACAATTCATTAAGTATATTAAACTGCTTATCACTCTAGCATATTCTACCTGGGATATACTTTCTTCTCTATTTTTGGACAGATGTTGACTAATATCAATTGGTGTTCTGGCCACACCAGAGTCATTTTTACTAAATTTGTTAAGTATCTTATCCACATAGTGTGACTGGCTCAAGATGAGTCCATCAGGCGACCTTTTAATTTTGATTCCCAAAATCACATCGGCAGGTCCCATGTCTTTCATGTCAAACCTAGAGTTCAATATATCTTTGGTAGATTTGATGATCCAATCATTGCTACCCACGATTAGCATGTCATCTACATATAGACAAAGAATAACATATCCATTGTTTGTTCTTTTGACATAAATACACTTGTCACACTCATTAATTTTGAAGCCATTTGACATCATAACATTGTCAAATTTCTCATGCCATTGCTTTGGTGCTTGTTTAAGCCCATACAAAGACTTCACCAATTTGCAGAATTTCTTTTCTTGTCCTGGAGCAATACAACCTTCTGGTTGTTCCATGTAAATTTCCTCTTCAAGGTCTCCATTAAAAAAAGCAGTCGTTACATCTATATGATGTACTTCAAGATTCTGCAAAGTGGCAATCGCTAAAATCATCTTATGGAGGTTATTCTTGTTACAAGAAAATAAGTATCAAAGTAATCAAGACCTTCTTTTTGTCTATAACCTTTTATAACAAGTCTAGCCTTATACATGTCAATTGTTCCATCTGCTTTCATTTTGCGTTAGAAAATCCACTTAGAACCTAGCAGTTTACTTCCTGGAGGAAGGTCCACTAATTCCCAAGTATGATTCTGCATGATGGAATCAATTTCACTGTTTATGGCTTCTTTCCATAAAGGACCCTCAGATCAGCTTACAGCTTCTTTGAAAGTTTGAGGTTCATCCTCTAGCATGTAGGTCAGACAGTCTGGTCCAAATGATTTTTCTGTCCTTGCCCTTTTGCTTTGTCTGGGCTCTTCCTCTTCATATTCGATTTCAACTTCTTGATGATCCTGACTATTCTCTTCAATAATCTCAAATGTTTGTTTAGATGAACTTGGACCATCCTCTTTGGATTTACAAGGAAATACATTTTCAAAAAATGATGCATTCCTAGATTCCATTATCGTGTTCTTGTGAATCTCAAGGTTTTTAGATTCATACACAAGGAACCAATAAGCACTACTGTTGTGGACATAGCCAACAAAGATGCAATTAACTGTTTTTAGACCTATTCTCATCTTCTTTGGTGTAGGTACCATTACCTTTGTAAGACACACCCACACTTTCAAGTATTTATAGGAATGCTTTCTACCTTTCCACAATTCATAAGGGGTCTTGTCTTTTTTCTTATGGGGTACCTTATTTAAAAGGTAATTAGCCCCCCACATGTTCTGTGGTAATCTAGAACTTATCAGCATCACATTCGTCATATCCTTTAAGGTACGATTTTTGCATTCAGCCACACCATTTGATTGAGGTGAATAGAGTGGCATAACCTCGTGAATAATACCATGTTGTGCACAAAATTCACTAAATGGTTCAACATATTTACCACGGTGGTCACTTCTTACCATCTTAATTTTCTTATTAAGTTGGTTTTCAACTTCTTGCTTATAGAGAGCAAACTTCTCTATAATCTCATCTTTTCTCCTAAGCAAATATACATGGCAATATTTTGTGCTATCATCTATAAAAGTAATAAAATATTTGTTCCCACCTCTAGTTTGAACAAATTTTAAGTCAAAAACATCGCTATGTATCAAATCAAGTGGCTTGGTATTTCTCTCAATCGTTCGGAACAAAGATCTTGTTAGTTTTGCCTCTACCCATATTTCACAGTTATGTTGGGGATTAATATCAAATATGGGTATGTGATCCAAGTTAATTAATCTACGCAAAATATCATAATTAACATGACCTAGTCTACCATGCCATAAATTAGAAGACTCAAGCATATAAGCGGAAGACTTTTTATTCTCATTGATGGAATTGGGCTTAACAGCCATTACATTCATTTTCCACATTCTATTTTTCACATATCCCTTTCCCACATACATTCCATGTTTAGACAAAACTATTTAATCAGCTTCAAAAACCATCTTGAAGCTATGTGAACTCAGCAGAGTTTCAGAAATGAGATTCTTCCAGATATCAGGCAATACAACACATTTTGCAGCTTAACTTCTTTGCGTGATATCATTTTCAGAAATACCATTCCTTGGCCCTTGATATCAGATGTAGTTGAATTGCCGATGTATAGCTTCTCTCTAGAATCTGACAGCACAAGTTCAACAAAGGCAGCTTTATCACAACAAACATGGCATGTGGCCTCAATGTCCAGCCACCACTCCTTCTGGTTGGAGTCTACCATGTTGACTTCAGAGACCACAGCAGAAAGACTAATGTCTGACACTTCTTGTATGATAGTGTCCACCACATTGGCCTCTTTCTTCTTGTTCCTCTTTGGTAGCCTACAATCTGCCTACTTGTGACCCTACCTTGTCATAGTTAAAACACTTCCCTTGGAATTTCTGCTTCTTTGAAATTCCACCCTTAGGTCCCAGCTTGGACCCCGACTTGTTTTTCTTGTTCTTAGAGTTCTTATCATGGTCCACCATATTTGCTTTGACAACAGACTTGCTAGAGAGCTTTTTCTCAAATCCACGATTGTCTTCCTTAATGCGAAGTTGAACAATAAGATCTTCAACACTCATCTCCTTACGTTGTGCTTCAGATAGTTCTTAAAGTTATTCCACGCAGGGGGCAGCATCTCTATAATTGCAGCTTCCTGAAAAGACTCACTAATTACCATTCCTTTTGCATAAATTTCATGAATGAATAATTACAGTTCTTGAACTTGACTAATTACAATCTTAGAATCCACCATTCTATAGTTCATGAACCGTCCAACTATGAACTTTTTAGCACTAGCATCCTCTGTTTTGTATTTATGGTCCAAAGATTCCCATACTTCTTTGGTCATTTCTTCGGACTATACACATTATAAAGTGCATCAGTCAAGCCATTCAGAATATAATTCTTGCACAATAAGTCAGAATGCTTCCATACTTCAATAGCAAGCAAAGTCTGAGCATTTGCTTCATCCTCTCTAATAGTTGGAGGATCCTCTTTCAAGAATCTTGCAAGATTCAGTGTTGTCAAATAGAACATCTTTTGTTGCCAAGTCTTGAAATTCAGACCACTTAATTTCTTAGGTTTCTCATTGTGGTTCACAGGAACCGAAACCGACAAAGGCTGTGTCGAGGTCGAGGCATAAACCCGAGGAGACGGCATCGGTGTCTCAGAAGTGCTCCCAGTTGGAACATTCTCAGTTGGAACAACGTTCATGTTATCAGCCATTTCTAAAATTACCAAAATCCAAGTCTTAGAATTTATACCCAAGATAAATTCACTTTTTTTTAATATTATATACGTTAACCAATAATATATATAAATAAACACAAAAAAAAAAGTTAGAACAGTAAAATCAAAGCAGAAGTAAAAAATTTCCTTCCAAATCTAATGAACCTGTTTGTCGTCAAACGGAAGCTCGAATCTGTTTTAAGATTGTTAGAAATATATAGAGATAAACAATAAATAGGGGCAATATAAAGTAAACAGAAACAGTAGAAGGAATATTATTATGAAATTAGGAATAAAACATTACAATAGAATTCTCAACCTTTAAACTGAATTGGAACAAAATGATAGTCGAGGCACGTGTAGCTCACGCTTTCCTTAAAATACAATGACAATAAACAATGGTCTATGCACACTCAAACATCGCCTTCGGCGAACTTGAACAATGTCTTCCTCTATCACCAAGAAAGACTCGAGAAGAAGAGAACAAAAACTCGAAAGCAAGGGAAAAAGAAAAACTGTGTTATTTTTGTGTGCAATTTTTTGTGTGTTTAGATGTAGAGAAAGTCTCTAGTACTTATACAGGTCAGGAGATATCAAACTTCTGTGCCTAACCGATGTGGGACTTTTCTACTACTTATACATGTCAGGTGATGTCATAGTTTTAATGCCTAACCGATGTGGGAATCCACATGTAAGCTTTTCTTTTCTTTTTTTTTTTTTTAACAAATTCAAATGTCAATGGGCACATTTTGAGCATCAATTTCTTATTCAGCCGATTACTATTTTGAGCATATAAATATATGATTTCGATTTTCTCGCGATGGAGAACGCAAATCCGCAAAGACCTATCACTTTTATAAAGTGGGTCTCACTCAAAATTATACCTCAAAATGGTTATTAACCATTTTTTCTAACACATGACTCTTGGTAGCGTAGACTTGTTATTCATAGATATGGAATCCATAGCTCCTCTTTAGGAGTAATGATATCCTCTTATATGCGTTGTCCTGTAATTGAAAAACTGGAGCGCTTAACCATTTGGATACATAGGTGTAACCGAATGGTATACTATCTTTGGATGGTAAGTTTTCTAATGGTGAGACAATGGAACGTAAGATAAAAATAATCGGGAAGGTAAGACAGAACTTGTCCTTAAGCCAATTATGGATGATCATATGGGGATGCGATACACTATGATATGTCATGAAGACTTAGCTACACGAGCTTCGTAATTCTATAAAGTTCGAGAGTGCAGCTCCAAGCTTTTAGTGGAGTAGCGTTGGAGATGATAATTGTGAAATGTATATCTGGGATATTGGGTTTCATATTTATCATGAGCTTGAACTTTATAGGTCCATTTTGGTCCCCTTTGCTAGCTCACAAAATCCTATAACGACACGGCGTGCTTTTCCAATAATTGGTGACTTATGTCGGATTTATCAGATTGGTTTAAAATTTATAAGAATCAAATAATTCATGTCTGTTTATCGGTTGAATTAATTATGTAAGAAATTAGTTCAAGATGAACTTGTTGAATTATGGCGTTTGGATAATTCTTGTCTGTTTATCGGTTGTTTTAATTTTGGACAATTAGAACAAGATAAACTTGTAGAATTATTGTGAATTGATTTATTTTCTTAGAGATTATCTTGATAAAGTTTGTTTTGATCAGATATCTTTTCTATTGGGCTATTTGAATCAAAACTGAGACTTTATCCTTTAGAATCTCGGGTGGAAAATAAAAGATTCGCGGAGATTTTTTCTCGGCAGTTCGGCCTGCCTATCAGAAAGTTCGGCCTGCCGAACTGGGCAGTTTGGCCTGCCTATCACACAGTTCGGCATGCCGACCGCGACAGTTAAGATTACGCGTTTTTCACGCGTATCTTATCAGATATTGATCCGAACTTGATTCTGTTTCGATTTTTGAGACCTAATCTGATATGGACTGACCCCAAGGACCAATAGGTATAAAAAGGGAGTGAGTCTAATGATTTACAGAAGATCAATTTGAGAGATTAAGAGTGATACTCTTCTAGTGAGCATCTGAAAACTCCCTGAGAGCTTTTGTTCACAAATCACGAACACTAGCTTTGGGTTCTCTCTGTTGGTTGGAAGGAGAGTCACCGGTGGAAGAGCTGTACGTGTGAGCCCACACTCACTCCGGTTGTGGATAGAGAATAGCAAAGAAGACCAGTTGGTTGAGGCTCTTCTGGAACGTTACTTCTCTACACAGGTCGCGGAGGTTCTTCGGCATACTGAGGTTAGTAAGATCTGTTTAATTTATACATATAACATGTCAAACTTGTGTTTTGGAAAATACTCTGATGAAAAATTTTAAAAATTCCGCTGCGCACTTTGTTTCCAACAATTGGTATCAGAGCCGAGGTTTTTACATAAATTTGCAAGTTTGTGATCATGTTATATGCATAAATTTTGTGATCTTAATCTCTCCAATGCTTGAATTAAATTTTATAGAGAGATGGCACTCTAGGTTTCTATATAATATCTATGTTGTCATGGATTATATGGTGAATGTTTGTTAATTAATTATGGTTGATTAAATTGTTGTTTAATTATTTATTAATTAATTAATACCGGTTATGGTTCCTTAGAGGTTAGAATGTGTATCTAGGTTTTTCATGTAATTAGATGGCGGACTATCATCTCCGTCTAGGAATTATTATTTAATTTTTAATTTGTAAGAATTTTGTAATTAAATAATTATTCGGAGAAGACGGAACGAGAAGTCGGATCTTAAAGATTGATGATGGCGCCTCCAAGTATTTCCTGAGTCTCTAATTTTATGTTTTTGAATTATTGAAAATAAAATTGATGAATTGCATTAAAATTGTATTTTCTGGATTGAGAGTTTTCTGCTCGGTCGGCATGCCGGACCTCACAGTTCGGCAGGCCGAAGGTCACAGATCGACAGGCCGGACGTACGGTCCGGCAGGCCGACAGTGGGGCAGAAATTTTTGTGCTCTGCCGGCAGGCCGAACCTTCATGTTCGGCAGGCCGAACCACCATGATCGGTCGGCCTATCATACAGATCGGCCTGCCGACCGAGAGCAGCCAGGTGTCCAGAAAAGGTGCAATTTTTGGTGCAGTTTTAATTTTATTTTTGGGACGATTCTGAGAAACATTAAATTTGGATATGACCGGAAATATGAAGTGTTCGATTCATACGGGATTGAGGACTTGAAGATGGATATTACATGAAGAAGGATACAGCTTGAGGATTCAAGGATGAAGAATCGATAAATGTCTCGATTATTCTCTTGTAATCTTAGTTTTTCTATTCTCTAGGGTGGAACCATAATATTACAGTTATTATTATTATTATGCTTGTAGCTTTGCTTGATTGCTTTGCTTGTCTGCATTATAATATGATTTACCATGTATATTGATAACATGTCATATAGAATAGGGAGTGCCGCTCATATTAAATTTGTTCATGCATAATTTCAAAATAAAACCTTGACTTCAAAAGATTGAGTGGGAGAAGGTTTTCGAAGAGAGAACCTAAGGCCTCCATCGTTGGTCCATAGGAAGAACATGATGGTCCC
The DNA here is from genome assembly GCA_025403435.1 of Artocarpus heterophyllus. Lineage (NCBI taxonomy): Eukaryota > Viridiplantae > Streptophyta > Magnoliopsida > Rosales > Moraceae > Artocarpus > Artocarpus heterophyllus. The sequence goes on from CM046333.1 coordinate 19,659,831, forward strand.
AACCCCTAGGAAGGGATTTCTATCATGTACCAGATTGGATCTCTGAAAGGATAAGGTATTTTAGTATGATTTATGGTTGCACACCCCTAGGTGGTGATTATAAATCATGGATAAAATATTAAAACGGTGGTTATACACTCACGTTAATTTTATTATTAACCTCCCCTAGGAGCTCTGTTAATAAAATTAATGGCCAAAGAAACGATTATTAGTATATGCTGGATCATACGGGCCCTGGATGGCATATATTAATCAGGAGGGGATCCGTGTTCCTGATTGAATTTGGCATGACTCCCCTAGGAGCTTGTTGAATTCTGAGTTGGGAATTATCGTTGTAAGGTTGTGATATTTTCAAGGTTTTGACACATAAACACATTTGTATGATTTTACATGATTGTGTTATCTTACTAAATTATTATATATGTTTGCTTATGTTTGGTATATGATTCTTTATTGTAGATTGAAAATGTCTAAAAACGCTTTATCATCGATACTTGACAAAAACCAATTAACCGGTGAGAACTATAATGATTAGAAACAGAACCTGGACATCGTCCTTTCCTTTGAGAAACTGAAATATGTTCTGACAACTCCTTGTCCTCCCGAGCCTACGGGAGACTCAAGTAATGAGCAATTCCAAGCGTACGACCGCTGGAAAGATGCTAATGATCAGGCCCGCTGCTATGTTATGGCTAGCATGAATAACGTGCTGCAGGCTCAACATCAGGATTATGAGACTGCGAAGCAGATCTTGGATAATCTTGAGGACATGTTTGGAGGCCAGGCCATAACAAAGCGGCAAGGGGCGCTTCGGAAACTCTTAAACTATAGACAGAGACCGGGGACATCTGTAAAGGAGCACATGATGTTGGTCATGGGTTACCTCGCTGAGGCTCAAACCAATGGAGCCGACATCGATGCTGAAACTCAGATGACTATGGTCTTTGAGACTCTGTCTAAGGAATTTATTCCGTTTAGAGCTACTTTTAATCTAAGCAATAGACGGGATATGACCTTGACAGAACTGATGAAACAGTTACAAGAGTTTGAACTGTTGATCAGGGAGTCTCCTGCTGGTGGAGAGGCCAATATGGTAGCTGCTTCTGGTTCCAATCCTAACTCTGGGAATGGAAAGAAGCAACGGGCCAAAAGTGGGAAGTCTTCTATTCCTATTGCTACCAAGAGCAAGAAGAAGAAGAAGAAGAACCCAAAGAAGCTTAAGTGCTTCTTTTGTGGTAAGGTCGGGCATATAAAGAAGCATTGCAAGGACTTCCTTTCCAAGGGAGGTAGGTGTGATCTTCTATATTTAGAAACTTGTTTGGTTGAAGAATCCAGTGACATTTGGGTCATAGATTCCGGTGCAACTAATCATGTTTGTGTTTCTCTGCAGGGATTCAAAGAAACGAGAAGTCTACTTCGTGAAGACTTAACGCTTCGGATGGGCGATGGATCCTTGGTCTCAGCGGAAGCAGTGGGAGATGTCCATCTTTATTTTGATAATTATAGGAGTTTAATTTTGCGAGATTGTTTTTATGTTCCTAAATTTAAAAGGAATTTAATTTCTGTATCTTCTTTATTTAAAGACTCCTACGTGGTATCTTTTAATGAAAAAGTGGTGATTCGTAAAAACAAATCTTTTATCTGTTCTGGATGGATGCAAAATAATCTATATTTTATCAAACCTAAGATGGACCTATTGCTTAATGCTGAGATAAATGATAATGACTCAAAAAGACTTAAAACTTCTCACTCTAGTAAGACTTATCTTTGGCATTTGCGCCTTGGCCATATTAACCTAAATAGGATTCAAAGGTTGGTAAGGGATGGACCTTTAAGTCACTTAATGGTGGAATCTATACCTCAATGTGAGTCTTGTTGGGAGGGTAAAATGACCAAAAGACCATACGGGTCTAAGGGCAATAGGCCCGAAGGGGTTCTAGAACTTATGCATAGTGATGTTTGCGGACCGATGAACATCCGGGCACGAGGAGGGTATGAGTACTTCGTTACTTTTATTGACGATTACTCAAGATATGGGTATGTGTACCTAAAGCACCACAAAAGCAAAACTTATGATAAGTTCAGGGAGTTTCGGGCTGAAGTGGAAAAGCAATTGGGTAGACCCATAAAGGCACTTCGATCTGATCGAGGTGGGGAATACCTTTCTGATGAGTTCTTGGGACACTTGTTAGAGAATGGGATTTTATCCCATTTGACTGCGCCGGGTACTCCGCAGCAGAATGGCGTAGCAGAGAGAAGGAATAGGACTTTGTTGGACATGATTCGGTCCATGATGAGTTATTCATCATTGCCTTTATCCTTTTGGGGATATGCACTACAAACCGCATGTTATCTTTTGAACAATGTGCCTTCAAAATCGGTCCCTAAAACTCCTCACGAGTTGTGGACAAGACGGAAGACATCCTTAAACCATATTCGCATATGGGGATGTCCAGCTCATGTCCTGTTTAAGGATCCAAATAAGTTGGAAGCACGTTCAGAAGTTTGCGTGTTTGTAGGATATCCAAAAGGGACTAAAGGGGGTTATTTTTATAACCCAAAGGAAAATAAAGTCGTGGTTTCAACTAATGCAACTTTCCTTGAGGAGAGTTACATGAACGACTTTAAACCTCAAAGCAAAGTGGTGCTTGAGGAGTTGAGGGGTAATCCGTTTACTCCGAAGGTTCCGAACGAAACCATTCCGATCGGTGTAGAAAAACCAAACAAACCTGAACAACAACCTCAGGGGCTTCGGCGTAGTGGGAGGATCGGGCGTCAACCTGAGAGGTATATGTTCAATGGGGAGGTCTTTTTGGCTGAACCGGATGAACATGACAGGGATCCTTATACTTACGCAGAAGCTATGGAGGATGTTGATTCAAGACTCTGGACAGAGGCCATGAACATTGAGATGAAGTCTATGGAGACTAATCGGGTCTGGGAGCTTGTGGATCTTCCCGAAGGGGTAAAACCCATAGGGAGTAAGTGGATCTACAAGAGGAAAAGAGGAGTGGATGGAAAGGTCGAAACCTTTAAGGCTAGACTGGTAGCTAAGGGTTATACGCAAAAGGAAGGAATCGATTATGAGGAAACCTTTTCGCCTGTAGCCATGCTTAAGTCCATCCGGATTCTCTTGTCCATAGCTGCCGCTCTCGACTACGAGATTTGGCAGATGGATGTCAAGACAGCTTTTCTGAATGGCTATCTTGATGAGTCCATTTATATGGAACAACCAGATGGGTTCAAGGTCGCGGGTCAAGAGGGTAAGGTTTGTAAGTTGCTAAAGTCTATTTATGGACTTAAGCAGGCTTCTCGTTCTTGGAACATAAGATTTGATCAAGTGATCAAGACTTATGGGTTCTCACAAAATGTGGATGAACCATGTGTTTACAAACACATTAAGAATGGGAAGGTGGTTTTTCTACTACTCTATGTAGATGACATTCTGCTAATTGGCAATGACGTTGGGGCATTGTCATCGGTCAAATTATGGTTGACCAAGCAGTTTGACATGAAGGACTTGGGTGAGGCTAATTTTGTTCTCGGTATCCAGATCTTTCGGGATAGGAAGAACAAAATGATAGCTTTGTCATAGGCCGGCTACATAGATAAAATTCTCAGAAGGTTTGCAATGCAGGATTCCAAGAAAGGTGGGCAACCATCTAGGTCTGGAATTACTCTTTCTAAGAAAGACTCTCCAAAGTCTTATGAAGAAAGAGAATACATGAAGAAGGTACCTTATGCTTCGGCAGTGGGTAGTCTCATGTATGCCATGCTTTGCACTCGACCAGATATTAGTTATGCGGTCGGGATTGTGAGTCGATTTCAGGCGGATCCAGGACCGAACCATTGGGTTGCGGTAAAGCATATTTTCAAGTACCTGAGAAGGACTCGTGGGTATATGCTTGTGTATTCGGGTGAGGATTTAACTCCTCTAGGATACACTGATTCAGATTTTCAATCCTGCCTGGATTCTAGGAAATCGACTTCAGGGTTTGTGTTTACTCTAGGTGGCGGTGCCATCAGTTGGAGAAGTGCGAAGCAAGATTGCACTTCGGATTCAACGATGGAGGCCGAGTATGTGGCGGCTAGTGATGCTTCGAAAGAAGCAGTGTGGCTCCGCAAGTTCCTTAGGGATCTTGAGGTAGTTCCTGGTATGGATAAAGCGGTATCACTGTACTGTGATAACAGTGCGGCGGTAGCTAATGCTAAGGAACCAAGATTTCACAAGAAGAGTAAGCATATTGATCGGAAGTATCATGTGATAAAGGACTTCGTTGAGAGCGGGCATGTCACGGTGTGCAAGATCGTGTCAGAGGACAATTTAGCTGATCCATTTACGAAGACACTTTCTGGGAGAGTCTTCGAAAGGCATGTGGAAGCTATGGGGATGCGAAATTTGCAGTATTTACTCACTTAGTGCAAGTGGGAGATTGTTAGACATGTATGCTCTAAGGAGTAAAAATGTAATACGTTTTTGGAGACATTTTTATCAATAAAGAATTTATTCATTTATATATACCAAATATTGTCCTCTTTACGTTCATATTTGTTGAATGTATGATAAGCAAACAGTAGTCTGAGACTGTCAGTCTAAACCTTAAGAGTTGGGCATATGATGGGATGATTATGCGGTTGACACGACTCTTAAGGTGATGGTCTAAAATATATGATCCGCAATCGAGGGAATAAAGTTGGGCGCTTTATTCATGTAAAGATTGTTATGTTGTCTATATCCCTTTTGGGAGATGGTTTGTCTTGGCCATCGGAGTTGGACTCCGTGAATAGAAACATTGGCGCGTTGTCATAGGTGACGATGTGTTGGATCGGGACATAAAGTGAATTGATTTGGATTAATAATTCTGTCTTGGCAAATCGATTCACTTTAGACAATCATTTGTATTGTATCTTAATCCTGAGATGAATAATGGGCCCGTTGTCTTGTCTTGTGTCTTTTGATGTACCAATGGGTGACTCCCACATCTCTATAGTGGCATGCATGCCGGTACGTTGGAGGCATGACTCTTGGTAGCGTAGACTTGTTATTCATAGATATGGAATCCATAGCTCCTCTTTAGGAGTAATGATATCCTTATATGCGTTGTCCTGTAATTGGAAAACTGGAGCGCTCAACCATTTGGATACATAGGTGTAACCGAATGGTATACTATCTTTGGATGGTAAGTTTTCTAATGGTGAGACAATGGAACGTAAGATAAAAATAATCGGGAAGGTAAGACAAAACTTGTCCTTAAGCCGATTATGGATGATCATATGGGGATGCGATACACTATGATATGTCATGGAGACTTAGCTACACGAGCTTCGTAATTCTATAAAGTTTGAGAGTGCAGCTCCAAGCTTTTAGTGGAGTAGCGTTGGAGTTGATAATTGTGAAATGTATATCTGGGATATTGGGTTTCATAATTATCATGAGCTTGAACTTTATAGGTCCATTTTGGTCCCCTTTGCTAGCTCACAAAATCCTGTAACGACACGGCGTGCTTTTCCAATAATTGGTGACTTATGTCGGATTTATCAGATTGGTTTAAAATTTATAAGAATCAAATAATTCATGTCTGTTTATCGGTTGAATTAATTATGTAAGAAATTAGTTCAAGATGAACTTGTTGAATTATGGCGTTCGGATAATTCTTGTCTGTTTATCGGTTGTTTTAATTTTGGACAATTAGAACAAGATAAATTTGTAGAATTATTGTGAATTGATTTATTTTCTTAGAGATTATCTTGATAAAGTTTGTTTTGATCAGATATCTTTTCTATTGGGCTATTTGAATCAAAACTGAGACTTTATCCTTTAGAATCTCGGGTGGAAAATAAAAGATTCGCGGAGATTTTTTCTCGGCAGTTTGGCATGCCGGATGACGTGTTCGGCCTGCCTATCTCATAGTTCGGCATGCCGACCGCGACAGTTAAGATTACGCGTTTTTCACGCGTATCTTATCAGATATTGATCCGAACTTGATTCTGTTTCGATTTTTGAGACCTAATCTGATATGGACTGACCCCAAGGACCAATAGGTATAAAAAGGGAGTGAGTCTAATGATTTACTCAGATCAATTTGAGAGATTAAGAGTGATACTCTTCTAGTGAGCATCTGAAAACTCCCTGAGAGCTTTTGTTCACAAATCACGAACACTAGCTTTGGGTTCTCTCTGTTGGTTGGAAGGAGAGTCACCGGTGGAAGAGCTGTACGTGTGAGCCCACACTCACTCCGGTTGTGGATAGAGAATAGCAAAGAAGACCAGTTGGTTGAGGCTCTTCTGGAACGTTACTTCTCTACACAGGTCGCGGAGGTTCTTCGGCATACTGAGGTTAGTAAGATCTGTTTAATTTATACATATAACATGTCAAACTTGTGTTTTGAAAAATACTCTGATGAAAAATTTTAAAAATTCCGCTGCGCACTTTGTTTCCAACATATACAGGTCAGGAGATATCAAACTTCTGTGCCTAACCGATGTAGGACTTTTCTAGTACTTATACATGTCAGGTGATGTCATAGTTTTAATGCCTAACCGATGTGGGAATCCACATGTAAGCTTTTTTTTTTTTTTTTAACAAATTCAAATGTCAATGGGCACATTTTGAGCATCAATTTCTTATTCAGCCGATTACTATTTTGAGCATATAAATATATGATTTTGATTTTCTCGCGATGGAGAACGCAAATCCGCAAAGACCTATCACTTTTATAAAGTGGGTCTCACTCAAAATTATACCTCAAAATGGTTATTAACCATTTTTTCTAACACAACTAACGTAATATACATCCTCTGGTTAGGCCAGGTAATACACGGACATCACTTACAATTCATTATAGTAGACTAAACTAACAAGAATTGAAAAGAACTAATTTCTAAAATATTAGATCCTACTATTATACATCCGTTAATAGCTCATGACAAAAAACCATCGATTACTAAATAATACCTTAGAGAATTTGATTCATTAATGGACCACATCAATTAAAATTTGATTCAGAAAAATTTTTGCTTTGAAAATTAGATCGCAAGTCAAATTGTCGCAAACTTCAATAGACATAAATCTGTCATATTATTAACCTAAAATTTGTACTATGAGGTGATCCTTCAACAATCTTCTGCCAGTGTCGGTGTAGTTAATATGCAGACTTGATTTATCAGAAAGGGTATGCACATTACACATTAGAGGAGCACATAAACCTGCTTCGAACAAATGCGCAAATACGAAGTACAACACGTGCAAGCATGATAATTCCCTTTTAATAGAATGGCCAGTCTTTTTAGCAAAGAAAAACAAGTAATCCAAAAACATAAATAATAACAAAACCAAAAAGAAAATGACCGGCCAGCAAGCTGCATCCAAATCTTACATAACCAGGAAGGGTTTTATTATTATTATTATTATTATTATTATTATTATTATTATTATTATATTTTTTGATGGGATTGAAGATCATCAAAGAAATTGGTAAACAGAAAGTCACTAGCAAAGAGAGGTCAATTTTAGCATTTTTCTCATCAGTAACTATCCGGTCAATTTTTAAGTAAAAATGGTAATACATCCATAAAATCTAGGCTAAGAGTTGATTATAATACTGCCAAAAAGTATATTGTACATAACGAATAGAATTCCCGATCCATTTCTCTGCCGTTACAAACCGCATAGCCTCAAAGGAGAGAGAAAATCTTTGGCGGCATTTAATTTGGGCCTTCAGCCTTCCATCCCGATCTGACAAAGCACATTCAATAAAGTCCTCTACTCTCCTGAAACAGTTGATATGTAGCATGTCCAAAACTTATAACCGGAGGACAGGGCCAACTCTATAATAGTTACACTTTTTGGGGGGTTTTTGTTTTTTCTTCTTTTTTTTTGGGCACGACAATCTCTAACACCATTTAGTAATTCAGAATACAGATTATACACCAAGCCCTTCCAGCAATAGATAACAGGAGATTGCACAAATCTATCATGAAAAAAAGAAAAAAAAAATCTGACATGAAGACATTTCTAATTTGGACTTTGTAGACGTGCAAAATCCATAAAATAAAAGCATGGTTTCTGAGATAGCTGATTCAGAGTTGATTACCTGGGGAGCGTCACTTCTCCTTGCTAAAGGACGGAAGGCGCTTGATGAGATCTTCTTTCAAAGACTTCTGTATCTGCGAAATAAAAGTCGATTTGGCGTCCACAATCAGCAACTTCCTGCATTATGGTAGTAAGTAAACAAACGGATCAATCACAGGACATCAATAGGTCAAGATCAAGGCATTAAGCCTAATCCCAACTGAAATCCAATCTTATAGGCCTATGACATAGACCAAAGCTAGTAAATTTCGTAACACCTAGATTCAGAGTGTTTAAAAACAGCACTTAAAGAACAGGGCATTGATTGAACATTAGCCGAAAAACTTCGAAATTTTACATAGACTGTAAAATGTTTACCGATGAGGAACTTAAGCTGCCACACTTACAACGCTTAACAGAATAGCATTAAATACTGTTTTAAGTTACAGATCAACAGAAAAAAATAAATAAAATAATAAAGACTCGATCAGGTACTTTAATCAAAGGCGGGCAACTTTAATCAGATTTTGAGGAATGTGTTTGCACATAGAATGGCTGATTTCACTTCTTGTTTTCCCTCCCCCCAATTTTTTTGTTTTTTGATTTTTATTTAACATAAGTAGAATTCCTAAAAAGCATAAGTGGGACAATTCATGAAATGGAGAATAGTCCAGAAAGTAGAAGAATTTATCACCTTTCCTTCGTATTGAAACCACATTAAAACCCTCCTACCAAATACGAAATAGAATATGAGAACAAAAGAATTGCTTGCCTTAGATCATCTCTAGTCAATGGAGTGGTTCCTGCTTCCTGAGTACGTAGCCTCTTCCCTAAGCTCATGAAACTGTTGTAAACCTTATCTGACCAACCACACGACCTCAAAACTGAAGAAGCTTCTTTTGCTAGACTAATAAAAGAGGGGAAAAAAGTGTTAAACAGGAAAGCAAACATGAGCAACCTAATTATTAAAACAACTCCAGACTGAAATATAAACAAATTGTACTTGATATTCACGCAGGCTGCAACAGAACTCAGGTTACAGAACATGCATGCATCGGAGAAAAATATAGAGTAAACGTTTTCATCACAGAAGTACATCTTGGACCCTTCTCAAAATATGCCATAGTACATGAGATATTACAAGCTCATAAGAGTCCAAGATACAGCACAAAAGAATATGATAAAAATACAGATATTGAACAGAAAGAAGTGTAGAAGAAGACATGAGCCTTCCAGGAATGTAACAGCAGCTTAAAGGTACTATACATCACAACCAACTTACAAGAAGTGAAAACTAATCATACTTTAAAAGAAAAACTACAATGAAAAGTTATAAACTCTTGACATGATTAATATCCATATTCCTCAACTTCACTCAAGACCTTTAATTTTGTTGGATTAGGGAGTATATACCCCTAAAAGTCAGTCATGTGCATGGCACGTGCTGGTCAAATAAATAGACGTTAGGTATCTTTGTCCTTTTGTACCTTTTTATGAGTTCAGGGTCAGTTGAGAACCAACGAGTCACCTTTTAAATAGTTCAAGGACCAGCCAAGTAATTTACTCTTACTGTTATTTTTGTTACAAGGATTAATTATTTAATTAAATCTCCAAAATATAATTGCCTTTAATTTGTAGAAAGATTTGATACCTAATTAATTTAAAGTAATTAATTAATTATCTTATCGTTGCTAAGTCTATATGATCTCAATTAACTAAATTACAAATTTTCTAAATTAATGGTTCTTGAACTAAGTCCTAATTAACTATTTTCTTAATTCAATTAGTGGGCTCATAATTGATTTAAAGCCTATTAAGTGCAAAAATGATCCTAAGACATTCTACATGTCGTACTATTAAAATTATGACCCGAGTAGCCTTTTGGACTATAGCGGGCCTTGGACCCGTGTCTACCATTGTAATACTAGGAATCTAGTATATTGGGTTTTCATGAAGGCAGTTTTAACATTCATTTAAAAACTGTTAAAGTTTTATATCACAAGGTCACGCTTTAACTAAATCTATTCAACTCAAAGTTTCGTATTAAAATAACACTATAAAGTGTTGTTCGAAATTGATAAAACACTAAATCTTAGGCTTATGTAGTTTATCATGAGCATTATAATTTCTCGGTTTGTTGAAAAGTAGAATTCTTGAGCTATGCGATAATTTATTTACAAAATTAGTATTAAGAGGTGCTTTTTCTGTTAGTTTTAAATGTCACTGCAAAATTATATGTTAAGGACAGCTTTTCTTTTGAAGTTTTTCTTGACGGAAGTTACTTGTTTGGAATAAGGGGCTTAAAGACTTCCATGCTTATTTAAAAACCTTGTTCATTGTCTTTAGCACATTTATTTTCTTGTTATTTTTTTGCAAACCTTATCGATTAAAAAGTTTTGACTTTTTTTGATTAATCTAATTTAAAGTCTATCTTAGAAACAGATTTTCACAAAAGTTTTTTCACGAAAGTTCTTTCTTTCATCGAAAGCTAAAAAGTTGCATGTTCGACGAAAATTATGGTTTGGCCTTGAAGCAACCCAAAACTTTGAAAAACCGTTATAGCCCAAAAATAGAGTTTTTGGACAGTTTTGGGTAACTATCTATTATTGTATTTTAGATGTAGATTTTGGACAAAGTTTCTTCACAAAATTTGTCTATCTCATCAAACATTAAAACTTTTGTGTTTAGTAAAAATTATAATTCAGATCTAAAATGGCCCAAAAAGGCTAAAAACTGCAGCTGCCCATTGGAGACAGCTTTGGACAGTAGCCAAAACAGTTTTTTACAGCTTCAAAAACTGCCCTGAAATCCATCATAGAGTCAAAATTGTGATTTTTCTTAGTCACATAGTTTTGTTTAAAACATCAAAATCTAAAAGTTCTGTGTCAAAAACGTTTTAAATTCTAACTTTTAGACTTCCATTTTTGCGATCAAAATTTGTAGAAAATTTTTCCACAACATCAAACATGCACAATACCTAAACCAAACTTACGTAGCCTAACTTATTACAACAAAATAAATAAAAAAGCCATATCAACCAACATAAATAAAATTTATTACTGACCATTTTCTTACTAAAACATAAACTTATCTTACAAAAGTTAAACTTGGAATTAATTAAAAGATTTGAGAAAGAGTTAAGAGTTTTACCCTTGGAGAGTTCTTCTTGAAGACTACTTCTAAAAAGCCTTGTTCCACCTCTTTTTTCTCCTTGGTTGGTTACTAAAAATATAAACTTTTCTACATAAAAATCTAATATTAAATTATCTAAGTAAATGAAAAGGAAGGGTCAGAATTTACCCTTGATGATTACTATAAAAAATTCAACTTTCTCCTTCTTCTTCTAATCCCTACTAGTTCTTCTCTTTCTTTCTTTGATTAGTGATTTTATTATGATTGAATAGAAAGAAGATCTTTGGAGGAAAAAGTTTAAAGAAAACCAGTTCTTAAAGGAAGAAATAGGAAGAAATTTTCTTGGAAAAACTTATGTTGGAACCTGTTTGGAGAGTGAGTATGAGAAGAGAAATTTCTTGAGAACTTGTGGTTTATGGAACTGGCTTTTTTAGAGAAGAAATGGGGATAAAAAATTTTGGAGAATCTTTTGAGGAGATACACGGTTTTGGAAAGGGAAATAGAGAGAAAATGATGTCTAAATGAAGCCTTGTGACAGTGCAAATATATATAGCATTAACCTTAATCTGATTCTCTTACTTAACTAATACTTAATCAAGCTCTTAAGTGACTTTGATAAGCTAAATTTTGCTTAAAAAATTCTTAATATTGGCGCCAAACTTATGCTAGGATGGATGAGATTTTTATCTCATTAATGCTCCAAGGACAACATCATGTCAATACTAAATCAAAGTCATCTCTTGTCCTTGAAGCTTATCCTTTAAGATTCTACTTTAAACAAATAAATTTTATACTATCAGGGATGAGTAACTAAGCTGAAAGGAAATTTTAATTTTTGATAGGTCCTTTCCTATTTTTCAATTACAGTTGGATACTAATCATAGTGTAAATCGATACCAATATATGATTTAATCGTATACCGATTTTTGACCTTTTTAGTCTTAAAATTTATTTCTAGATTTAATAAAAATCTAGACTTGACTTTTCTTTTTTGTATCTAAACTGGTAATGACCTATTTTTCAACAATGTCAATTTCTGAGCTGGCGCGACATTTTCTATTGAAATTGTTACTCCCATAACTCCGTTTTTAATTTAATTGGCAATTAAGAAGTAGTTGAGTGTTAAAGAGTTTTTCAGTACACTATTAACATCGTACTACGCACGAAGATTCTTGTTATTAAAATTCTCAAGTTTTTTATGGATTGAAATTTTTCTCGGTTTAAATCGCGATAGAATTTATAAACCAAACCATTCAATTACAAAGTTAACAAATTTTAACTTTAAAATTTGCTATAGAATTTTTGGAATATCTATATTAATTTCATAAATCCTTCAGCCATAAAAATTAAACATGATATTTATAGAACAATCCTTCACTTAAATATGTAAATTACATTATTTAATTATAGCATTTTCTCGGTCATTACAGTGTCTAGGGACTTGGTTTAGCTCAATTCTTCCTATGCTCTTCCTATTTAATGATTATTAACCTCATTCCATCCAATTCATTAATCTAGGGTTCTAAATTCACCTCATTACCTCTCCCTAGCATCAAATGAGACTACATACGTAAATACCCAAATTGATATCCCTATCTAACTTGTTTACCCACACATTCATTAAGCTGATCCCTTAAATTGATTATCAAGACATTGACTGCCTCCTGGCCTCATAAAAACCAAGATTCTTAAGTCGATTATCTAAGTGTTCTCAGCCCTCTTGGGCCTCAACAACAACAAACACTACGTTTTTCAAGTAATGATAAATGAGTCACTCTCTCGAGCATTGAAATTCATAAATCACATCATCTAATTCATTGACCAAATAAACTAGAAGCATAAAGCATAGAGAAACATAAATGAAATTGAAATGGAAATTACAACAACAATCAACAAAATAATCTAAACATAATCCAAATCAAACTATATCAAGCCCTAGAAGAGGAAATTTAAGCAAACATATGCAAATCCATTACTAATCTCTTCATGAAATCTGTAAAAGTAAATTTACTTAACATACAAATATACATACAAATTTCAATCTAGATTAGGGTAGAGGGAGAAAAGAAAAAGAAATTTTTGTGAAGATGAACGTCGAGCCTTGAATTCTCCAAAGAAAAAGTCTAGCGAGCCTCGTGTTCGTGCTTCTGAGAAGATTTGAAGAAGAGAAGTGTCCAAATTAACAAAGAAGAGCTTTTGGGAAGATTCAAAGAAAATTTTGGCAAAGTTGCAGTGTTTGGGGTCCAGGAAGAACAGAGATGGATCTTGGCCCATATAGCCTCAGTGTATCCCAGAAGCATATTTAACAGATAATACCTAAAAAGGGTAAAATGATTAAATAATGTCTACATTTGAATGAGAAGATCTCCAAGATGGTGAGAAGCAGTCAATCTTATATGAATCAACTGAATCTAGGATACTCAGAATGGATAAGTCCCATAAGACATCCTGGTGATGTCACTTAATCAATGAGAAGAGATTTTTGTGTATTTGAGTTTAAATTGTACTTAAAAAATAAGGCTTGCGCCAACCTTAGTAAACTGTAAATAGAGGCTAGCTCTAGAGAATAGCCTAAGTCCAGTTCTAGACACAAACCCTTTGTATTCATTTTTTTTTTTATAGTGAAGCCTCAATACCTTAGAAAACCAAAGCAAACGTAGCCTTCAATTACAATGAACCACTATAAATTCTTGTGTGTTCTTGCTATTATTTTCCTTGTTGCTTTATTTATTCCGTTTGTGAGTGATTATCCTAGTGAGGAATTGAGAGATTCTTGTTAGACAAGTTTCACCCTTCAAAATATATGAACATTAAAATAATTTAGTGAGGAAATTTGGAAAAAGAATATCTATGAGATTTATCTTGATATAAGAAGGATAACAAGAAAACAAAATTAAATAAAAACAACTTTAGAAATAAATATTAAAAGAAACAATTTATGTAAAAAAAGTTATTTTAGTAGGGTATATTTAGAAAGATGGGATTTATGCATAGAAAAACCAAAACTAATAGAAAAGACAAGAAAAAACACTTTATCTACACTTCTCATCAGTTAATAATGAGTAGAAATTAACAGAAAATTATTTCAATAAAACTTATTTAAAAATACATAAACTTTTAATTGTGATTCTTCAAACGGATTGATTGCTTTCAGGATTTGATAATTCAAGAAACACTAGTTGTTAGAAAGCAGAGGTGAAGCAAGAAAAATTGAGAGGTTAGAGCATGTACTAACATCATCAACAAAAAAAATAATTGAAGAGATTGTATCATAAGTGCATAATTTATATTGTTTTTATTGTTCTTTCTTATATTTGTTTTGTTGGTTTTTGGGTTTTCTTGTGTTTTTACGTGTGTTTTGTATTTTGTAGGTGTTTTAAGGTAAAGGAATTAAAAAAAAAAGGTGAAACAATAGACTTTGGAGCATAAAATGTAACATTTCTTCATTGTGCATCATTGTCGGGCACCTAGTGCTATTTTTTGGGTGTCTAGGGGCCAAAATAGCAAGTTTTGAAGATTTGAACTAGTGGAGGCAGCGCCTAGGTGCTTGTTAGTTTTGGAAAACAATTTTCACAAAAATAGCAAAAACATAGTTATGGTGCAAAATTTATAGAAGAAAATTTTTCTCTAAAATTTTGTAAAACATGGTATAGATTATATTAATTTAACATATAAATAAAATATATATCAAACTTTGTTTACTCGGATGAAGAAAGAATCAGAATCAAACACATAGCAAAAAACGATCTCTATAAGATGAAACCACCATCTTTATCGCCAAGTTCTTGACACCGAAATGGAGTATGTGTGGGTGTAGGAGGAATATGATTTCTAAAAGATCAGTCAACTTATTTAAGTCACCCATTAATCATAACACTTGAGCAGAACGGGTCTTGAAATGAAAAAATTTTCTTCTTTCTTTTTCTCGCTACATTCTTATGAGGGACGGTTTTAGTAAAGTATTCTCAGCCTCTCCAACACGTACTTGTTTTTCTAATGAATATAGGAGGCCTCTATTTATAGAAATAAGAGAGTTAATTAATTTTGAAAAGTCTTCTTATTTTAATTTAATATCAAATATTTAATTAAAATAAAAGACACAAGTTTTCCATTCCTTACACTATGATAGGTACTACACATAGATACCATATCTGTGCATGTGGCGTCAACAAGAGGACAAAGGAAAAAATCTACTTCTTATCCAATCTCATTTGTCTCTACATTCAACTTTCCTTATTTAAATTAAACTACATTTATTCAAAATTGGAAACACTAAATATAGAAACTTTGTAAACAAGTTTTGATGTGCACAAGGGACTTTCCCTTTGTGCTATAGGTGCCACACACACAATAGGACCCTCCCATTGTATGCACCACCTACACAGTGGGACCCACTACTGTGTTTTCTAAAATTAATTATTTTATTTTATTTAAAAATATAATTATTTAATAAAGATAAATTAATTCATAATTAATTCATATTGAGTGATATTTAATTTAGAATTCCATAATTCTAAAAAACCAATAATTCCACTATGTCCAAACAGTATTTACAAGGATTGCAGGTCACTAATGGACCCATAATTTTAAACTTCAATAAAACCAATATATTAAATAAACTCTTTAATTAATATATTAGTCTTTTATTAATTCTAATGTAACTCCGCTAAATACTTGAAATTGTATTCCTAAAATTATAGATATATAATTACTCATTTTTTAGAGTCGTCTATTTGATATAGTCATTACATATAAGTCAATCATCTATAAATAATTTATAATTAGAACTAGGTAGAATTCGTTAACCTCTCTAATTACTTCTTTATCCTTGAGTGCCATTGATTCTCCAATGAATAATAAATTTATGAACTTAATCACGAATTAAGTGTTCTCATTATTCAAGTCCTAAATCAATGCTAACGAGAATTATTTATTTGTTTTTCGTTAGAGAAGGAAGAGATTCCATCTTGTAATATTAACTTTCCCAACTACTTATTTTATTATGCCTCCAAAATACAAGGGATAGGACTAGATTGTCAAATCTGGATCGAGTAAATTAAAAGACATAAATCCATAAACAAGAGTCTACTAATAACTCAGGATTAAGATCATCACATATAAGACTAACAGTCGATGTGATTAGAACTTATTATATTTAATGGAAATTATTAGCTATTCATATCACATAATGTCCCAATCATATATAAGCTCTTATGTACAGTGCACTCATTTAAGTACTCACTATATTAACGGTTTAGTTAAGACCGTTTTATTCTTAATAGAAATGACTTATACTAGTAACTCTCAATTAAAGATTTCATACTTTAATTGAATAATTAATTATAATAATTAATTATATGTTACCGACTATTTTAATTATCATCTTTGAATATTATCCTCTTGTATATAACACTTAGATGCAATATTTAAGGTCATATAGATGTTTATAGATTTTTAATGATATTCATAAAGCATTCAAAATAAATACACACAAATATAATAAATAAATTCACTTTATTTGTTTATAAATGTATTCTTTGCAAAACATCATATGCTTTAAGGGCATCTATCCTAACAGTGCTAGCTTTGAGCACTGAAAATATTGGGTGCCTAGGCACTAGTTTTTGGGTGCCTAGGTGCTACGCCGTGAAAAATCCGAGTTTTAGCTTCCCATCTAACTCCAAAGTTTCCCTATTTGACCCAAACTTAAAGAGGCTATAAATAGGTAATTATAGGACACAATAATACAAACAAGTTTTTCATCCGTCATTATTAGTTTTTCTAGTCGTCTTAGGAGGAGGAGGAGAAGAAGAAGAAGAAGAAGAAGTGGAGAGCTTTGGTAGAGGCTCAAGGAGAACCGTCTACATAGAAGGATTTTTGACACCAAAATCGTTCTCTTCCTTACTCTTTCTTTCTTTGATTTTGCAATTATGTTAATTTAGTTTATTTTTAGTTGAAGGGAATTTCAAAACCTTCCATAATTATTGTTCATGATTATTTTATCATATAACCTAAGTATTTTACAAATGCATACAACAAGTTTTCATCTTTTGAAACTGTTGCATAATGGTCTCGTTGTCAATGACATAAAAAATTTCTCTCTCAATGTATACAATTAAACAATCATTCATCCATTTATATCTCGTTCAATTGCATGATTTTTCACTACATCCATGGCAGAAAAAAAAATGCTCTCTTCACAAGCAACTGGTAAAAGCAATGTCGAAGTCAACTCTTTATAGATTAATGGGAATATTAACTGCTTTTTGTCTGAACCATTTTCTGTGCAGGCTCACCAATGCCACTCAATTCCTTAAACTCAATGCTTAAGCACGCATCAACCATATAAGATTGAATTAGTTTATGATCAAGTGCCATTAGCTCTACTTGAGAAAAGTCTTTAGGATAATACTCGGCAAAGTAGACCAACTTTTTTTTTTTTTTTTTGTCAAAAGCAAAGAATGAACCATGTACACATAAACATGCCACACATAAAAGCAATTTAGTATTTACCTCTGTAAAGTGTTCATTTAGCCCAGAAATGATGCAACTTTGTAATTTCATGATGTTTGGGTCGTGATCTACCTCTAGCTTTAAAGATAACATCTATGTCCAAAATATCAATTTTGTGTTTCTCACAACATAAAGAGACTTGTCCCAAAAAACAAAACAAAAAAAAAAAGAATCTCATTCACTTTCCCTCATCATTTGCAACCATTGTTTACATTCTATCAATAAATCCATAGCATTCATAATATCTTGATCCTTTATTCTACAATACCCTTATCAAATAATTAGTGCCACCCAATATTGTTCTTGTCAAATGTACATTTGAATGTAAAATCAAGTGATTGCATGAAATTAATTTGATTAATTGTTTCCTTCACATCTTTGTTCATAATTTAATCTTTCATCAACAACTATTTCAAGAACTTTAATTATAGATGAAAACATGCTAATCAAACTCATCAATGTATAATGGCGTGAGCCCTATTGTGTGTCTTCAACACTTTCAAGAGTAGGATGCTGATTTAAACCTCGTCCTCTTGAAATCTCATTATTTTGGAGTGCTTCCAGAATTGCAACAGCTTGCTTATCCTAAAGAATACTAGAATGTTTGGTCGATGCTCCTACAATATTCACAACACTAGCGACCAAGTTGAAGAAAGATGCAATTTCAGTGTGTGTGTGCGTGTGTGTGTGTATTTTGCCACCACTACAAAATCTAGCTAAAGTTTACAAGAAAAAACAATGAATGTAAAAGGCACATGGATTCTCATATAGTATATAAGTGCTTTAAGATTGTTGAGCTCTCCTTGCATATTACTAGCTCTATCACCACCTTCTCTTTTTATTTTACTCTATTCCTTGAAAACACTGTATCATTTACTTCTTTAAGTGTAAGACTCATACAAGTAACATGTTCAAGATCAACAAAGTATTCAATCACTTGTCCAATGTTGTCCATATATCGTAAAACAGTAGTGTCATGCTCCGGAGTACGGGAGGTGACGTGGCGGGTTATTTAAGTTAATGAAAAGAGAATTTAATTAAAATCCAGAGTTTAAGGGGTTGAATTAAGTATAAAACGTGAGGTTCATTAAAACACTTTATAACGAGTTTATATTCATTAGACAATCTAAAACATTAAACGAATAAATATTAAAATAATAAAGCCGCGAGTATGGGTTCCACAACCCACAACTTATGCACACACATGGTTCTGACAATATCATAAATACAATCACAGTCCAGATACAAATAGAGTTAAATCTTACATGCCTTGATTAAATGATACAAAATATAAATTAATCCCTCCTATTGCTCCTGAGTTCGGTCCGAAGAATCCTCTCCAAACCTAAATGGGAAACCACCTAGAGGGGGGAAATTTAAAACAAATAAAACGTGAGCGAAAGGCTCAGTAGGACTATGTTTTATTAAAATACTTTAATTCTAAAGAAGCATTTCATTGTTTAGGAGTACTCAAAAGAAACCTTAAATAAATAAATAAATAAATAATTTTGAGTAGAACCGTCCTGACTCAGAACAGTCTACTCGCACAATCAGAAATACCATTTTTCTTTTCCTAGGCAAACCATGATATTACCACCGTAGTGGCCCAGCTGGGTTTCGGGACCTACCCCCAAGGTCGATCGCTACACGACCCGATCTCTGATATGGCATCATGCCTATATGTTCATTATCATTATCATTCATCATGCCTATATGTTCATTATCATTATCATTCAAAACCCAATTACCGAGTGTTGTCATTTACATTCATTATGGAGTTTATTTCAGACCACGGTATATCAAAATATAACCGGTAAATTCATTTTTCAAATAACCGTTGAAATCATTTTAATAGAAATCCTTTTTAAAGCCAAATCATTTCAAAACCAGGCTACCAAAGAAATAGGATAGAAGTCCTACCTTAATACTCGTGCCGGTGCCCCACACCGTAATCCCGGTTCGCTATACGTTAGCTCCGCGGAACCACAAACGATCCTAGATACAAACTAAGTCGATCAATATCTAGTTCAAGACATCCTATGTCACTAAATCATTTCATGATGTCCTAGTGTGCCATTTGTACCTTTAAAATCATTCTATAAGGTTGGGATTTAAATCAGGGTTCAAAACAGTGAAAACGGGTGAAAATCATAAAAATTTCCATGCCTCGGTCGGCCTACCGGACTCCCTGCTTTGGCCGGTCGAACTGCACAGTTCGGCCTGCCGGAAGCCAGGTCCGGTCGGCCGGTCATTTCCCTAGGTTCGGCCTGCCGGACGGAAGAACACCGGCCTGCCGATCCCTGTTTCGGCCTGTCGAACACGTGATTCTGCCTACCGAACTGGGAAAACCCAGAAATCCAGCCACGGGTTTCTTGATCCCCAAAACACAAATCTTGATTTTAACCTGTTTTTCTCAAATCTCAGGCATAGAAAATAATCATAGTTGATAGAAAAACATCCTAGAACACATTCGGACTCATTTAAACAAGATTCAAACACAAAAATCCCAAAAATCCAAAAATAGGAAAAATTGAGGGGAAATGAAAAATCTTGAATTCAATCCATTTTTCTTCAATCTAAGCTTAGATTCTAGGTGTTCTAAGTTCATTTAACTCAAATCTACGGTTTTCTAAGCTTAAACAAACCTAGATTTCAAAAATGCACAAAATTGAAAATTTTGTAAAAAGTTTAGAAATTTCAAATCTAACCTCGAATTGAAGCTTCAATCTGCGTTTTCGATTGCTAAATCACGTCCCCGAGCTTCCTCCTTGCTAACCCGAAGCTTGGATTTGAATTTGGGTTCAAAAATTTTGAGAGAGATAGAGAGAGAAGAGAGGAGCCGAGAGAGTTCAAGAGAGAGAGAGAGAGAGTGAAATCGGGAGAGTGAGGAGAGAGAGAGAGGGAAAGGAAATAAATAGAGAAAATCAGTGGGTGATTTTACTGTGCGAAAACCATGTGCCGCCCACGGTTTTGTAAAACGGAGTATTTTTAACATTTTATAAATTGTTGTGTTTTAAAACTCAAAACATTATTTTTAAAACAATATGAAATCATTTGAATTCATCAAATTAACAAAACAACCAAAAATTTCAAGATCCAACCAAATAATCTAATTAATGTTAAAACATTAATTATGGCACACTAATTCATCATTTATATTACATTAACATTAAATAAATTTCGGGACGTTACAACTCTCTACCCCTAAAAGAAATTTCACCCTCGAAATTTACAACTCATCTCAAAAGCAAAACAAATGCGTATACAATTCCCGCATGCTCGACTCTAGTTCCCAAGTGGCTTCATCAACCCCATGATGCTGCCACACGACTTTTACCAACGGTATCTCACGACGATGCAAACTAATCACTTTCTGATCGATAATCTGAATCGGTACTTCTTCGTACGTCGTATCCTCCTGAACCTGCACATCGCGGAATGAAACTATCTTACCCTGCTCAGGTGGACACTTCCTAAGCATCGACACATGAAATACATCGTGAACATGAGAAAGTTCGGGCGGAAGATCAAGCCGATAAGCGACCACACCAACACGCTTAGTGATCTCAAACGGCCCAATATACCTTGGCGCGAGCTTCCTACTCACTCCGAACCGCATAGTTCCCTTACGAGGTGATACCTTCAAGAGAACAAAATCTCCAACCTCGAACTCTAAAGGTCTACGTCTCCTATCCGCGTAGCTCTTCTGCCGACTCTGAGCTTCCCTTAACCGATCTTGAATCACCGCGACTTTCTCGTTACTATCACGGATCTCATCCGGCCCAAGAATAACCCTATCTTCCAGCTCGGCCCAACACACAGGTGACTGACACGGTCGCCCATACAACGCCTCAAATGGTGCCATATCAATACTCGCCTGATAGCTATTATTGTACGCAAACTCTGCCAGATGCAGACATTGCTTCTAGTTCCTGCCGAAGTCCAACGCACAAGCTCGCAACATATCCTCGAGAATCTGAATCACCCGCTCAGACTGCCCATCAGTCTGAGGATGAAATGCCGTACTGAAGTTCAAATCCATACCTAAAGCCTTCTGAAAACTCCTCCAGTACTTAGCATTAAACCTGGTGTCTCGATCAGATGTGATGGACAAAGGAACTCCATGCAACCTCACAATGTTCTGCATATACAACTCCCCGAGAACTTTCCTAGAACACATCGACCTAAACGGAATGAAATGCGCCGATTTCGTCAACCTGTCGACCACAACCCAAACTGCATCATGCCGCTGCTCCGTCCTCGGCAAACCTGTGAGAAAATCCATCGTCACATGCTCCCATTTCCACCCTGGAATAGGAAGCGGCTGAAGTTTACCTGCAGGCTTCTGATGCTCGGCTTTCACCTGAAGACACGTCGAACACTTGGCCACGTACTCTCGAACATCTTTCTTCATGCCTCTCCACCAATACTGCCTCTTCAAATCACGATACATCTTGGTGCTCCCGGATGAATAGCAAACTGAGACCTATGAGCTTCGTCCAAAATGGCTTTCGTCACCTCGGCGATAACTGGAACTGTGAGACACACCCAGAAGTACAACGATCCATTTGCATGCATGCTCCATTCTTCAAACTGCTCCCCGTTCTGAATCCGTGACCAAATCCCCTACAAATGCTGATCCTGCCACTGACTTTGCTTCACCATTCGAACAAGAGCTGGAGTCGCTTCCACATGATACACCGAAACTCGATCACAGTCTTCATGATACCGTAGCCGATACTCACTCACTGTCGCATCCCTGCTCCAGTCCTCAAAAACCAAACAAGCTAGAATCCCTGAAGACTTCCTGCTAAGCGCATCCGTGACCACATTAGCTTTCCCGGGATGATACTGCAACGCAAAATCATAATCCTCCATATACTCGATCCACCTACGCTGCCTCAAGTTAAGATCCCTCTGAGTGAACAAATACCTCAAACTCTTGTGATCGGAGAAGACCTGAAACGACGCTCCATACAAGTAACACTTCCAAATCTTCAGTGCGTAAATCACCGCCGCAAGCTCTAAATCATGAGTAGGATAATTCCACTCGTGAGGTTGTAGTTGTCTCGATCCGTATGCAACTACACGTCCATGCTGCATCAACACGCATCCAAGTCCGCGCCCTGAAGCATCCGCATAAACCTCATACGGCTCGTCACTGCTAAGAATAACCAACATTGGAGCTGAAGTCAACTGGTTCTTCAATTCCTGAAAAGCAAGCTCACAATCTTCATCCCACTCAAACCTGACATTTTTCTTGATTAATCTCATCAACGGAGCTGCAATCTTCGAAAAATCCTTTACAAATTTCCTGTAATATCCAGCAAGACCCAAGAAGCTGTGAATTTCCGCTACATTCCTTGGTTGTTCCCACTCCAATATAGCTTCAATCTTGGACGGATCCATAGAAATACCATGCTCCGAGATAACATGACCCAGAAACTTGACCTCAGTCAACCAAAACTCACACTTTTCCCTCTTAGCATACAACTGGTGCTCCCGCAGAGTCTGAAGCACGATCCAGAGATGCTGCTCATGCTCCTCCCAAGTCTTAGAATACACAAGAATATCATCGATGAACACGATCATGAACTGATCCAGATACGGCCTGAATATCCTGTTCATCAAATCCATGAAAGCTGCCGGAGCATTCGTCAACCCAAACGACATAACCAGGAACTCAAAGTGCCCATACCGAGTCCTAAAAGCTGTCTTGGGAATATCCTCTTCCTTGATCTTGAGCTGATGATAACCTGAACGCAAATCAATCTTCGAGAAGTACCGCGAACCTCCCAACTAATCAAACAACTCATCAATCCTAGGCAAGGGATACTTGTTCCTCACCGTAACACGATTCAGCTGTCGATAATCTACACATAACCTGAGAGTCCCATCGTGCTTCTTAGCAAACAAAACCGGTGCTCCCCACAGAGATGTGCTATTCTGAATATATCCTTTATCAGCAAGCTCCTGAAGTTACTTCCTCAATTCCTTCATTTCTGCTAGCGCCATTCGATAAGGTGCCATAGAAATTGATGATGTCCCTGGAAACAACTCGATACCAAACTCAATCTCCTGATGCGGTGGTAATCCTGGCAACTCGTCGGGGAAGACATCCTCGAACTCATCAACCACCGAAATCGCTAAATTGCCTCTCGAAACATAGGGCTCGTAATCCAGGTTGGCAAGAAAAGCACAACAACCTAGATTCCTTCGCCCTCCTAGACAAGACTTCATAAGACGCTCACTCATTAACCAATCACCACTACCCTGGTAAGTGATCGTCGTCCCCCTATCAGACACTAGGGTCACTTTTCTAAGTTGGCAGTCCACGACTGCACTATACCTGGACAACCAGTCCATCCCTAGAATTACATTATAGGAGCTCATGGGGAGTATAATCAAATCACTTTTCAGAATCTCATCCCCAATCTTTATTTTACAGGATTTACACATAAAATTTACAGACACCCGCCCCAAGGGAGAAGTTATGACTAGGGATTCATTAAACTCTTCTACCTCTAATCCCAAGGCATGTACAAAAGAACTCGAAATGAGAGAATGAGAGGCACCAGTATCAAATAAAACACGAGCTAAAGATCTAGAAACCATGATCATACCATCAACAACTGCGTTACCAGTCTAAGAATCTGACCCTCCAGATGCCATTGTATGAACCTGCACTAGCGCCTTCCCTTTTCCTCTACCGACATTGCTGGGTCCTGGATTACTCGACCGATGCTGCTGAGATGGAGACGACTGCACACTACCTAAACTCGGCGCTCGATACTGAGGAACACTGTGCTGAAAATACTGCGGCTGCTGCCCCTGTGCCAGATATGAGAATTGCTGAGGAGAGAACTGCAGATACTGCAACTGCGGGTACTGTGGAGGCAAAGGTAGGGTCTGAGGCTGAGACGAACGACTGGCATCCTCCCCGGTCTGAGTTCCAAGATGAGCACTCCTGATCGGGAAATTCCTCTTGATGTGTCCGGGCTGCTGACAGAAATTACAATGAAAGCTGTAGGGATTGCTGCGCCCGCTGCCAGACGAACTGCTGCTACCACTGGTCGCACCGCCTTGCTTGCCTTTCCCCGGAGCTGGACGACTACTGGTGCTCTTCCTGCCACTCCTCTGTGGTCCTCCTGAAGCCTTGGCTAGGTCCTCACAATACTGCACATAATCATTCTCCACAGAGATCACCGACGACACAAGAGCTCTGAAACTCCTAAGTCGTAGAGCAACCAACTGCCGCCGAATAGGAGCCTTGAGTCCTTCCTGAAACTTAATACATTTCTCACGCTCTGATGCCACCTCTGATGGAGCAAACCTAGCCAACTCATTAAACTTTGCCTCATACTCCTGAACTGACATATCACCCTGCTACAATCTATAAAACTCAGCTGCCTTTTGATCTCTATACCCCTGCGGAAAATATCGATCATAGAACAGCTCCTCAAACCTGTCCCAACTGATATCACCACCGTGCTCCAGACGCTTAGCCTGTTTCCACCAAGTGTTAACGCCACCCTCGAGCTTGTACGCAGCGAACTCCACACGATACTCCTCTGGCACACCAAGAGTATCCAAATGCTTCAGGATCGAATCCAGCCAATACTCTGCTAACTGCGGATCCCCATTGCCATCAAAAGTCAGGACAGACGCCTGCCAGAATTCCTTAAAGTATGCATGCTGACTACCAACATCAGAATCTCCCGGTCTAGCCCTGGCTGCCATCTACCAAAAAGCCACAAACATAGACCTCATCATGCTTTCATCGTTCCCAAACTCGGCGTCAGCTGTCGAACGACGTCTAGGTGCCATTCTCTCACTTCTGAAAACAAAATTTGGACTGTTAGAGGTATTTCATTGTCAAACCTATGTGTGCATAATTTCCAAAGTTCATAACCTTGAGCTCTGATACCATTCTGTCATGCCCCAGAGTACGGGAGGTGATGTGGCGGGTTATTTAAGTTAATTAAAAGAGAATTTAATTAAAATCCAGAGTTTAAGGGGTTGAATTAAGTATAAAATGTGAGGATCATTAAAACACTTTATAACAAGTTTATATTCATTAGACAATCTAAAACATTAAACGAATAAATATTAAAATAATAAAGCCGCGAGTATGGGTTCCACAACCCACAACTTATGCACACACATGGTTTTGACAATATCATAAGTACAATCACAGTCTAGATACAAATAGAGTTAAATCTTACATGCCTTGATTAAATGATACAAAATATAAATTAATCCCTCCTATTGCTCCTGAGTTTGGTCCGAAGAATCCTCTCCAAACTTAAATGGGAAACCACCTAGAGGGGGGAAATTTAAAACAAATAAAACGTGAGCGAAAGGCTCAGTAGGACTATGTTTTATTAAAATACTTTAATTCTAAAGAAACATTTCATTGTTTAGGAGTACTCAAAAGAAACCTTAAATAAATAAATAAATAAATAAATAATTTTAAGTAGAACCGTCCTGACCCAGAACAGTCTACTCGCACAATCAGAAATACCATTTTTCTTTTCCTAGGCAAACCATGATATCACCACCGTAGTGGCCCAGCTGGGTTTCGGGACCTGCCCCCAAGGTCGATCGCTACACAACCCGATCTCTGATATGGCATCATGCCTATATGTTCATTATCATTATCATTCAAAACCCAATTATTGAGTGTTGTCATTTACGTTCATTATGGAGTTCATTTCAGACCACGATATATCAAAATATAACCGGTAAATTCATTTTTCAAACAACCGTTGAAATCATTTTAATAGAAATCCTTTTTAAAGCCAAATCATTTCAAAACCAGGCCACCAAAGAAATATGATAGAAGTCCTACCTCAATACTCATGCCGGTGCCCCACACCGTAATCCCAGTCTGCTATACGTTAGCTCCGCCGAACCACGAACCATCCTAGATACTAACTAAGTCGATCAATATCTAGTTCAAGACATCCTATGTCACTAAATCATTTCATGTTGTCCTAGTGTGCCATTTGTACCTTTAAAATCATTCTATAAGGTTGGGATTTAAATCAGGGTTCAAAACAGTGAAAACGAGTGAAAATCATAAAAATTTCCATGCCTCGGTCTGCCTGCCGGACTCCCTGCTTCGGCCGGCCGAACTACACAGTTCGACCTGCCGGAAGCCAGGTCCGGTCGGCCTGTCATTTCCCCAGGTTCGGCTTGTCAGACGGAAGAACACCGGCCTGCCGATCCCTATTCTGGCCTGCCGAACACGTGATCCGGCTTACAGAATTGGGAAAACCCAAAAATCCAGCCACGGGTTTCTCGATCCCCAAAACACAAATCTTGATTTTAACCTATTTTTCTCAAATTTCAGGCATAGAAAATAATCATAGTTGATAGAAAAACATCCTAGAACACATTCGGACTCATTTAAACAAGATTCAAACACAAAAATCCCAAAAATCCAAAAATAGGAAAAATTGAGGGGAAATGAAAAATCTTGAATTCAATCCGTTTTTCTTCAATCTAAGCTTAGATTCTAGGTGTTTTTAGTTCATTTAACTCAAATCCACAGTTTTCTAAGCTTAAACAAACCTAGATTTCAAAAATGCACAAAATTGAAAATTTTGTAAAAAGTTTAGAAATTTCAAATCTAATCTCGAATTAAAGCTTCAATCCACATTCTCGGTTGCTAAATCACGTCCCCGAGCTTCCTCCTTGCTAACCCGAAGCTTGGATTCAAATTTGGGTTCAAAAATTTTGAGAGAGATAGAGAGAGAAGAGAGGAGCCGAGAGAGTTCAAGAGAGAGTGAAATCGAGAGAGTGAGGAGAGAGAGAGAGGGAAAGGAAATAAATAGAGAAAATCGGTGGGCGGTTTTACCGTGCGAAAACCATGTGCCGCCCACGGTTTTGTAAAACGGAGTATTTTTAACATTTTACAAATTGTTGTGTTTTAAAACTCAAAACATTATTTTTAAAACAATATGAAATCATTTGAATTCATCAAATTAACAAAACAACCAAAAATTTCAAGATCCAACCAAATAATCTAATTAATGTTAAAACATTAATTATGGCACACTAATTCATCATTTATATTACATTAACATTAAATAAATTTCAGGGCGTTACAAGTAGTCATTTTCTCTTTCATTGAGACATCACAAGATCCATCAATCAAAGTAGTGAACAATGCATCTTCAACATCTTTCACAATAGCGTTAACATTTTTAGTAGCATCAACACTAACAATTTTTTTCCTGAATATTAGGTGATGTTAACTCATTTTCAGAAACATTTTTTGATGTAGCAGCTTTGATGTCATCGTTATGATGAGCTAGAAATTGCAAAAGTTCAAGAAAGTTATCTTGGTTTCTTAGTTCATTAGATTTATCAAGTCTGCAAAATGTAAGTCCATTTCATAAAAGAAATAGAACACAATCAATTGATGCTTTCAAGTGAATTCGATGTTCAATTTGAGCTTGTTTTGAGTTTTTGGATATCATTATTTCAATATGTTGCTTCTGATTCAATAGAGCTTCACAACTCCTTCAACTTGATTGTAAATACTATGGGGACCTCCTACATGCTTTTCCTTCCAATATGATAATCCCTTGCAAACAAAAGAGTCACCGCCTACTTATTCTCCATCATTTGGTTTAAAGAGATAACAATATAAAGAAAAGAAAATATACTTTTTTATGTTGTACTCTAATCAAGTCGGAAACTTATAATACTGAGATGTTTAGAATTTTCTGGGTTCATTCCCCATCATTTTGACTAGAAAAGGTAATCTTGACAGCCCAAGGCCTAGTGTCGAGATTAAAAAAGCTTAATAAAGGCCCAAGTCTTTGGAAGGAACTCAATAATAGGACGAGCTAAGAATGTCCTTCTGAGTGCCAAGATATCTAAGGTAAGGTAGGAGTAAAAGTTGAGCAAATGTTTAAGTTCATTGAACTAGAGGCACCAATTTGAATAATGTATGAGATGAAATCCCTATTAAATTAGGGATTAGCATGATCCACGTTAACAAACATAGAAGATCAAATATGTGGAAAGTGGAAATAAAATCAAGAAAGGAATATTCTCGATTTTATATTTAAATTGTTATAATTTTATGATTTTGTATGTGAAGTTATAGCTATAATTAGGGGTGGGAAACCCCAGAGAAGAGATTCTTTGGTCTAGCCTTCTCAAATTCGTGTGTTTAGAAAAAAATGAAGAGAGAAAACCCTAAAGTGGACGTAGCTTATATTAAGTGAACCACTGTAATTCCCTATGTTCTTGATTTTTTTAATGCTTTTGCTTCTCCTATTTGCATTATTCTTTGTGAGTGATTTGTAAGATAATTGTTGAACTAAAACCACCATCAACAATTGGCGCTAGAAGGAGGGCCAGATTTATCTGATTTTGAACCAAAATTTTTTTCATGATCATCGTGGTGACTTCAAGAACCAACCGAATAAGAGATAAGTCCAACAACCTTTTTACTATTGGGAATGTTGGAGGATCAAGGCAAGAAGGCAAGCCTTAACAACTACGGTTTTGGAGCAGAAGGTTGAACGAATGAGCGAAATGCTTGAAAGAATCATGGTGGCCCTAGATTAGATTCAAGGCGAGAATGGCAGCGCTGCAGGTGTAAACCCAACAGACCTAAGGGATAACCCTAGTAACCAGGAAGGTGGCCAATAGGATCTCCTTGCTGGAACCGACAAGACTGTAAATAGCTAAAAAAGAAGGGCAAACTCAATGGGTAACCATGAGAGGGTGTCAAGTGGCCCAAGCCTTGAACTTGGGAGGAAACCAACAAAGGCAAAATATAGGCCTTCCACCAATACTGCCAAGGCGAGCTAATAAACAAGACATAGCTTCCACTCAAAATGGCAGAGATCTCAAGGACCAACTTTATGGGGCAATTTGACCCTAACCTAGTAGATTTGCTTTCTGTCAACGAACCACCACAAAACCCACAAGTCAACCCTCAACTGATAGCCTAGTAGATGAACTAGTAGATAAAGCTGCATTAGTTCTCCCTGTTGGTGAGGTTTGATGCTTAATGGGAAAAATGGGAGAACTAGAAGAAAAGCTCAACATCCATCACGGCGAAGAGATCACTTATACCAACCACCTGGTGTTATGCAAGTACCCTTTCCAAAAAGGTTTCAACCCTTGTAGATGTCTCCATACAAAGTGCTGACGGATCCAAATGACCACATCTAAATATACAAGTCCTATATGGAACCTTATGGAGTCCCACAAGAGATCATGTATCAGGCATTTATCCAAACTTTGGCAGTTCAGTGAGGCGGTGGTTTAGGACCCTTAAAGCTGAGCGCATTACTTATTTCCAAGAATTAAAGTCAGCTCTCTAAACTAGCTTGTAGATGTTAGGGCTCTACCCCCATCCAAGGAAAAACTCAGCTTCCTAACTTAGGGGCCAAATGAATCCTTGAAGGATTGGCTTGCCAAGTATACCAAGGAAGTGGTAGCAATGGGAGGGGTCTCAAGCAATATTGCCCTTATGGGAGCTTTGAGTAGTATGTCTACGAATATTACTTTTAGGGCTGATCTCAACCATAAGGGTCTAAAGTTGTATAAGGAATTCTTGGAGAGAGCCAGGGGATTTGTCAGTGAGGAAGAAGTAAAAAGTCTGGCTTTTAGGTGAACCATGGGAGGTGGCAGTAGTGGTAGCAATTAGGGGCCGAACAATGGAGGAAAGAAAAAAGGAAGCCCCCAAGGGCAAGGCGGTTTAAAGCCACAAGCATATGACTCGTTGTCATCCCAACCAAGTCGGGTTGTTATCACAAATAACACCAAGTGGTAGAAGCAAGAGGATGGTAGGCCTTGACCCTAGCAGAGATATGACAACTACCATGAACTCACAACACTGATTGATGACATTTATCATTAGATCAGTGATAAGCCTTATCTCCAATGTCCTCCCCTAATGAGTTCGAATCCAAATAAGTGCAATCAAAACAAGTACTCTTGGTTTCATAGAGATGTGGGACACTATACAAGTGAATGCATAAGCCTTAAGGACAAGATAGAAAGGTTAGTAAGATAAGGTCAACCCTAGGAGTACAAAGCCGACAAAGGAAAGAAAAATGATAAGAGGAATGATTGTCCTAATGATCATGGAACTAATAGAATGCAGTGTAATGATAACTACTGAAACAATAATACGAATGCATTTGCTAAGAAAATTCATACCATTTTTGGTAGACCATACCATGTAGGTAACTCTACAAGGTCCTATAAGAATTACGCCCATGAGGTAAGAGAAAACACGCAGTAGAGATGTATGAACATGTCAATAAGCAGGCCTGTCAAGGCACAGAAGTACGAGGGAATGGAGACAATTTTCTCCAAAGAAGATGCACATGGAGTCCACTTTCCCTAGAATAATGCTTTGGTGGTCGAGGAGATGATTGGAGTCCACCCTAAGGGCATTAAAGGCAATTACCTTTATATACCATTAGAAAGTTAATTTTTCTATGCCAGAAGGAGTGGGCGAGATGAAAGGAAACTAATACAAGTCAAGGCTCACTTATTCTGAGGTGGTATGTACGTATGTAAACCCGCAGAAGATGGAAATAAGGATGGTGTGTCAATGGCCCATGGAAGAAGACATAGACCCCCCATCTCGAAGAAGAGATTACTAGAACCAGTTGAAGAACTTGTAGAGTTAAGAGAGTATAAAAAAGATCCATTGGGGGTGTTAAAAGAAGGGTTATGATTAAGCAATAGATAGATAGAGGAATTGAAGGGTTTTTTAAGCAAAAACCTCGACGTTTTTGGTTGGACTCATGAGGATATGATGGGGATTGACCCAGAAGTGCCTATCATCACTTGAACCTAAACTTTCCCCAAAGTGGTAGAAGAGACAATCAATGAATTAGGAGAGATATAAAGCGCTCTGAAAAGAGGTCAATAAACTGGAGAAAAATGGTTTTATTAGAAAATTACTGTACCCTGATTGGATCTTAAACCTAGTATTCGTTCATAAGCCAAATGGGAAGTGGAGAACAAGTATCGACTTTAGTGACTTAAATAAGCTTGTTTAAAGGACAACTTTCCCCTTCTGTGGATTGATCAATTGGTCGGTGCTACCACAAGGCATAAATCATTGAGTTTTATGGACGTCGATTCAAGCTATAACCAAATTCCAACGCATCATCGAGATTAAGAAAATACCTTTTTCATCACAGACAACGGTTTGTAATGGTATCTCATCATTGCCTTTGGATTGAAAAATACAAGAGCCACATACCAGCGCTTGGTGAACAAAATGTTTGCCAAACAAACTGGAAAAACCATGGAAGTATATGTTGATAATATGTTGGTAAAGTCGGTAAAGGTGAGCTTACACATTGCACATCCTGGAGAGATGTTCCAGATCTTGAGAGAGTATAAGATGAAGCTCAACCTTTTAAAGTGTGCGTTTGGAGTAACGTTGGGAAAGTTCTTAGGATTTATGGTCAACCGTCGGGGCATCGAGGAAAATCTAGCCAAAACCAAGCATTCTTGGATATGGAAACACCATGGAAGGCCAAAGAAGTGCAAAAGTTTATGGGTTGTGTAGTAGCACTCAGCCGCTTCATTTCTAGGGGGACTGATAAATGCATGACATTTTTTGATATGTTGAAAGGAAGGAAGCCGTTTGAGTGGACGGAGATATGTGATGAGGTACTCAAACGCCTAGAGGAATATCTTGAGAAACCCCCTTCGCTTTCAAAAGCTTTACTAGTGGAGACCATGCAAGTTTATTTAGCTATTTTACCTCATGCTCTGAGCTCCATCCTAGTCAGAGAGGAGAGGACATCCAAATTTTTGATCTATTATGAGAGCAAGTGTCTCCTTGATGAAGAAACTTGGTATTCAAAAATGAAAAAGCTCACCCAAGGCCCTGGTTATTCAATAAGGAAAATTAAAGACATATTTTCTAGAGCACAAAATCCTAGTCTTGAAAACTATCTTTGAGACAGGACTTGCAGAAACTAGAAACTTTAGGTTGGCTGATAAAATGGTCGGTCGAGCTAAGCCAATACAACATCGAGTATAAACCTTGAACAAAAATTAAAAGGTAGGATTTGGCTGACTTTGTTGCTGAATTTATAGCTCGACCAGGGGCAATGAAGTAGATGTTAAGGTAGAACCGTCAAAATGGAAACTTTACATCGATAGCGCATCGAATGAGAATGGAGCAGAAGTAAGGGTTAGGCTGGTAATCCTAGAAAACCAGAAAATTACAGCGACGGTAAGGTTCAAGTTTAAGGTGTCTAATAATAAAGTCAAATATAAGGCATTGTTAGATAGTTTAAGGCTCGTATACCTCTTAAGATTGAGCTGATGGAGATATATAACGGCTCCTAGCTCATTATAAATCGATTAAATAATATAAAGGCAAGTATGAGGTAATGCTCAGGTATTTGTAAAAGGTGAAAGAAGAGCTTTGCAAGTTCAAGTCATATAAAGTGAAACAGATACTTCGTGTAGGGAATAATGAGCTTTGCCAGAAAGAAGAGCTTTGCAAGTTCAAGTCATATGACTTGAAACAGATACGTCATGTAGGGAATAACAATGCAGATGCCTTAGCTCACCCTGCTACATCAAAGGATTTAGATTTGTTGAGAGTAATCCCTGTTAAGATATTGGAAGTCTCGACCATTTAACCAGAAGATATTGAAGAAGCAATGCCCATCGATCAGCAAGATAATTAGATGAATCTGATTATAAGGTACTTACTAAATGGAGGGATACTTGCTGACCCGATATAAGTAAAAAAGACTTGCTATAGGCCATTGAGATATCTATTGCATGACGATATGCTTTACCATCGAGGTGATTTAGCTTAGCTTCTCCATTGTCTTGATAGGGATGAGGGACTAAAAGTGTTTAAGGAGATTCATGACAGCCAATGTGGAAACCACCTTATCGAGCAGTCCTTAGCCCATAAAATTCTTAGACAAGGGTACTATTAGCCAACCTTGAAAAAGGACATTATTGAATATGCTTGAAGGTGTGACAAGTGCCAGTGTCATGCCATTGTGTCCAGATCTCATCCAGAGAACTTAATGTCGATTTTAAGCCCCTGGCCCTTCGTAAAATAGGGATTCGATATAATTTGTCCATTTGTGACTATGCTAGGAGGCTTTAGTTCACCATAGTAACGGCTGATTATTACACAAAGTAGGTGAACTAAAAGGCTTTTACCACCATTACAGAAGCATGGTGAATGAGTTTTATTTGGTCCCACATTGTCTGTCACTTTGGTGTATCATATTTGCTCGTCTCTAATAATGGGAAATAGTTCGATAATGCAAAGACTATAAGTTCTGTGATAATCTTGGCATCCATAAGAATTTCTCAACCGTATTATACCCACTATCAAATGGTCAAGTGGAAACGGTCAATAAGATTATTAAGAACATACTAAACAAGTGCCTAGAGGACCTGAAGGGTAGGTGGGTCGAAGAGCTTCCTAAGGTATTATGGGCATACTAGATGACGAGTAGAATGACCATCAGCAAGACATCGTTTCTCTAACTTATGGGGTTGTAGTAGTTTTGCCAGTCGAGATTACCACACCCACTAGTCAAGTTTTTAGATTTGATGAAGGAATAAATGCACAGTTGATGAATGCAGAGCTTGACCTACATGAAGAGCGAAGAAATGATTCACAAATATGCCTCGCTGCTTATCAATAAAGAATGGTGAGATACTATATAAGAAAGTAAAAGAAAGAAGCTTTACTGTCAGGGACTTAGTCCTAAGAAGAGTTATTCCTAGCACAAAGTCAAGGAATACGGGTCCTCTTGGTCCAAATTGAGAATGTCCTTATAAGATTTGGGATGTCATCAGGTTTGGAACTTGTACAATCGAATCAGTGGCAAGTTGACATATCGAGCATCCTTAAGATACAGAGCATTTATTTCCTTATTGTCAATAATTGTAATATGTCTTGGTTATGTCTCCCTTTACCATGATTGATACAAGATATTAATAAAACTCCAAAGGACTTATTTTATTAGTAGTTTTTTACTATTTTGACTTTTATTCTGCTTTCTACTTTATCAAGGATATCAAAAAATTGAATCAAAGATTCAATGTTTTGACATGGGGGCATGAGACAGGTGAGGTTAAAAACCCTAGTCTAACCCCTTGACATCCGCCGTACGATTGTAGACTTTAAAGAAGTCTGCCTAATATTGATCATTTGCAATGTAGACTTTAAAGAAGTCTACCTAATATTGAATTAAAGGTTCAATGTTAGATATAACATATAATTTGCGATCGTAGACTTTAAGAAAGTCTACTGATTGAACTAAAGGCTCAATGTTAGATATAAAAAGTTAGTGCTAACACACAATAAAACGAAATGCATAAAGTCTACTACTTTTTCATTAAAAGAAAATACTTATAAAAAAATATATTATATTCATTTAAACTTTAAAAACACCAAAGGCAATACAGTCGTTACATATAATGATAGCCTTCTAAATCTGTGTGAATTCCTTAGAGGCTTATAATTTCTTGCTGTTGTTTTAGCTACAACAGAGACGAACTTGGCAATGTCTTCTCCATTCTTTTTCTTGGCATCAAGTGCAGCAACTTAAAAACTTTCCTCAGCCTTGAGCAATTTATCCTTTTCCCTTTCTATTTCAGCTTTTAGGTCATCAATTTGCTTAGAGAGCTTGGAGGTCTTATCTTCGTCAATACGAAGGAAAGCTTGGACTTTCACTTCCTTTTCCTTGGCCTCCTTGACTATTATCTTCTCGTCCTTAAGAAGAGCTTTTAAGGACCCGATCTCTTAGCAAGGTCCCTTAGTATTGTTCACTAGTTGTTCAATCTTGCCATATGAGATTTAAGCTATAATGAGAGCCTAAAAAGAAAAAGAGATTTTTTTAAAAAAAGGGGGTAACACATACACAAAAGTGGTGGAAGATAAGAAAAAAATTCATAAAGTGCTTTTCTTAACCTTACTTGACTGTGGATCTGCTCTCTATGGCGCGAGAAAAAAGGAACTTTGTAGCGGTAGACCAGTCCTTCTCAAAGATAAACTCATATATCACCTAGAAGAGGAGTCCAAACTGGGGAGGGAGGTTGAGCATGTTCCCTACTTAGGCATCAAATACGTCGCCCATGGTAAAGTTAGGGTCACCAACTCAACCCCTAGGGAGGAGGCGTAAAGGTATCTCTAGTGGAGGAATAAGTAAATTTGCGAACTCAATCATGGGTGTCTTTTCTGGTTGGCATTTAGGAGCCAACAGGTCTCATTAGTCCTTTATTTCTTGGATTGATGGCTCTCCTCAATACACCGACTCTTGTCCTTCTTTAAGTCGGCCTTTTTAGACATAACTTCTAGATGAGGTTGCCCCAATAGAGGCCTGCCCCTTCTTACTGAAGTTTAGGAGTTTCAAGTTAAACATGTCTGCAAAGAAAACTAGAGTTAGTCTCATAAAACGAGAATAAACAAGAATATATATATACATAAATATTTCATGATAGCTCAAAGTTATAACCTTTACTATCTGTGCTTGCCCCTTTATGGAAGTTGTTTTGAGATAACCCAGGAAGGCTTAAAGAGCTCAACAATGAGACCTGATAACTTTTTATTCTCTTCTATGAGGAGATCTTTTATCCTTCTCTCCTCTTCCAGAAGCTCAACAATTTCCCTAAGCCTAACTTGTCTTGCAATTGAGAGTACAGGACGATTGACAAGTTTTATAAAAGGAAAAAATGGGACTCAAGTAAAAATAATAATAATAAGGGGGAAGAGAAAACACATGAAAGAAGAGGTCGATAGTCTAGCGTCAGAAGCTTACTGGCTATCCTCTAAGTAGTGTCTTCTTCGTACTTCTTTGGACCATAGCCTAGTTGCCCATCTAGGGGATGACTATGAAGTCTCCCTTGAACATAAAAAACAATTTTTTCTATTGTGGCTAGAAGAGGGAAAATCTAGGATGATGGTGTTAGACATGTATGTCCTAAGGAGTAAGAATGTAATAAGTTTTTAGAGACATTTTTATCAATAAAGAATTTATTCATTATTTATATACCAAATCTTGTCCACTTTACGTTCGTACTTGTTGAATGTATGTTAAGCAAATAAAAGTCTAAGACTGTCGGTCTAAACTTTTAAGAATTGGGCATATGATGGACAAATTATGCGAAAGACACAATTCTTAAGATGACGGTCTAAATTATAAGATCCACAATCGAGGGAATAAAGTTGGGCGCTTTATTCATGTAAAGATTGTTATGTTGTCTATATTCCTATTAGGAGATGGTTTATCTTGACCATCGAAGGTGGACTCTGTGAACAAAAATGTTCGCACATTGTCAAAGGTGACGATGTGTTGGATCGGGACATAAAGTGAATTGATTTGGATTAATAATTCTGTCTCTATAAATCGATAAACTTTAGATAATCATTTGTATTGTATCTTAATCCTGAGATGAATTATGCGCCCATTGTCTTGACTTGTGTCTTTTGATGTACCAAAGGGTGATACCCACATCTTAATAGTGGTATGCATGTAGGTACGTTGGAGGCATGACACTTGACAACGTAGACCTATCATTCATAGATATGGAATCCATAGCTCCTCTTTAGGGGTAGTGATATCCTCTTATATGCGTTATCCTATAATTGAAAAACTGGAGCGCTCAACCATATGGATACATAGGTGTAACCAAATGGTATACTGTCTTTGGATGGTGAGTTTTCCGATGGTGAGATAATAGAACGTAAGATAAAAATAATCGAGAAGGTAAGATAGAACTTGTCCTTAAGCCGGTTATGGATAATCTTATGGGGATACGATACACTATGATATGTCATGGAAACTTAGCTATACGGGCTTCATAATTCTATGTAGTTTGAGAGTGCAGCTCCAAGCTCTTAGTAGAGTAGCGTTGGAGTTGATAATTATGAAATGTATATCTGGATATTGGATTTTGTAATTATTGGGAGCTTGAACTATATAGGTCCTTTTGGTCCCCTTTGCTAGCTCATAGCATCCGGTAACGATACGGCGTACTTTTCCAATAATTAGTGACTTATGTCAGATTTATTAGATTAGTTGAAATTCAAAAGAATCAAATAATTCATGTCTGTTTATAGGTTGAATTAATTTTGTGATAAAATTAATTCAAGATAAACTTGCTGAATTATTGGAATCGGATAATTTTTGTCTGTTTATCGGTTGATTTAATTTTGAATAAATTAAATCAAGATAAACTTGTAGAATTATTAGGAATTCATTTATTTTCCTAGAGATTATCTAGATAAAGTTGTTTTAATTAGATAACTTCTCTATTGGGTTATTTGAATTAAAACTGAGACTTTATCCTATAGAATCTCGGGTGAAAAATAAAAGATTTGTTGAAATCTTTTTTGGCAATTCGACATGCCGATCCTCAAGTTTGGCTTGTCGATTAGGCAGTTCGGCCTGCTGATATGTGAAAGATAAGATTACACGTTTTCACACGATTTTAACAGATATTGATCTGAATTTGATTCTGATTCAAATTTTTGAGACCTAATCTGATATGGACTGACCCTAGACCCAACCTCTATAAATAGGTAGTAAGTCACATAAGTTATTTAGATCAATTGAGAGATGAAGAGAGATACTCTACTGGTGAGAATATGAAACTCCCTGAGAGCTCTTGTTCACAAATCACGAACACTAGCTTTGGGTTCTCTCAATTGGTTGAAAGGAGAGTCACCTAGAGGAAGAGCTGTACATGTGAGCCTACACTCACTCTGATCGTGGATAGAGAATAGCAAAGAAGACTAGTTGGTTGAGGCTCTTTTGGAATGTTACTTCTCTTCACAGATTACGAAAGTTATTCAGCATTCAAAGGTTAGTAAGATCTGGTTAATTTATGCATATGGCATGTCAAACTTGTGTTTTAGAAACTACTTTGATATAAAATTTTTAAAATTACGCTGCATACTATTTTTTCAACAATTGGCATCAAAGCCATGGTTTTTACATAAATTTACGAGTTTGTGATCATACTATATGTATAAATTTTATGATCTTAATCTCTCTTATGCTTGAATTTAATTTTATAGAGAGTTGGCACTCTAGGTTTCTATATAATTTTATGTTTTCATGGATTATGTGGTGAATGTTCATTAATTAATTATGGCTGATTAAATGGTTGTTTAATTAATTATTTATTAATTAATTTATACCGATTATGGTTCCTTAGAGGTTAGAATATGTATCTAGGTTTTTCATGTAATTAGATGGCAGACTATCATCTCCGTCTAGGAATTATTATTATTTTTTAATTTGTAAGAATTTTGTAATTAAATAATTATTCGGAGAAGACGGATCTAGAAAATATATGATGACGCTCCAAGGTATTTCCTGAGTCTCTAATTTTATGTTTTTGAATTGTTGAAAATAAAATTGATGAATTGCATTAAAAATTATATTTTCTAAAAGGGTGATTTTTGCTCAGTCAGCATGCCAAACCATCCAGTTCGGCAGGCCGATGGTCGTAGATCGACAGGCCGGACGTGAGGTTCGACAGGCTGACAGTGTTTGGCAGGCTGATAGTGGGGCAAAAATCAGCTGGCTCTGGCGGCAGGCTAAACTTCTAGTTCGACTAGCCGATCTATCGTGAATCAGTAGGCCGATCTGTGAAGATCGGCAGGCCGATGGTCATACAGATTGGTAGGCCGATGGTCATGACCGGTAGGCCGATCACCCAGATCGGCTTACCAGCAGAAAGCTGGAAAATTCTCTAGAAAAGGTGTAGTTTTTCAATGCAGTTTTAATTTTATTTTTGGGACAATTCTAAGAGACATTAAATTTGGATATGACCAGAAATATGAAGTATTCAATTCATACGGGATTGAAGACTCAAAGATGGACATTACATAATGAGAGATACAACCTAAGAATTCAAGGATGAAGAATCGATAATATTTTTCGATTATTCTCTTGTAATCTTTGTTTTCTATTCTCTAGGGTGGAACCATAATATTACGCTTATTATTTTGCTTGTAGTTTTGCTTGATTGCTTTGTTTGTCTGCATTATAATATGATTTTTCGTGTATATTGATAACATGTCATATAGAATAGGGAGCGCCGCTCCTATTAAAATTGTTCATGCATATTCTTAAAATAAAACCTTGACTTCAAAAGATTGAGTAGGAGAAGGTTTTCAAAGAGAGGACCTACGGCCTCCATCATTGGTCCATATGAAGAACATAGTGGTCCCAACCCCTAGGAAGGGATTTCTATCATATACCAGATTGGATCTCTGAGAGGATAAGGTATTTTAGCATGATTTATGGTTGCACACCCCTAGGTGGTGATTATAAATCATGGATAAAATATTGAAACAATGATTATACACTCACGTTAATTTTATTATTAACCTCCCCTAAGAGCTCTGTTAATAAAATTAATGGCCAAAGAAACGATTATTAATATATGCTTGATCATACGGGTCCTAGATGGCATATATTAATCAGGAGGGCATCTGTGTTCTTGATTGAATTTGGCATGACTCCCCTAGGAGCTTGTTGAATTATGAGTTGCGAATTATCGTTGTAAGGTTGTGATATTTTCAAGGTTTTGACACATAAACACATTTGTATGTTTTACATGATTGTGTTACTTACTAAATTATTATTGTATGTTTGCTTATGTTTGGTATATGATTCTTTATTATAGATTAAAAATGTCTAAAAATGCTTTATCTTCGATACTTGACAAAAACCTATTGACCGAAGAGAATTATAATGATTAAAGTTGAAATCTGGATATCGTCCTCTCCTTTGAGAAACTAAAATTTGTCCTAACAACCCCTTGCCTCCCGAGCCTACGGGAGATTCCACTAATGAGCAATTCAAGCGTACGATCACTAGAAAGATGCAAATGATTAGGCCCGCTGCTATATTTGGCTAGCATGAATAATGTGCTGCAGGCTCAATATCAGGATTATGAGACTACGAAGCAGATCTTGGATAATCTTGAAGACATGTTTGGAGGCTAGGCCATAACAAAGCGGCAAGGGGCGCTTTGAAAACTCTTGAACTATAAGCAGAGGCTAGGGACATCTATTAAGGAACACATGATGTTGTCATGTATTACCTCGCTAAGGCTCAAACCAATGGAGCCGACATCGATGCTGAAACTCAGATGACTATGGTCTTTGAGACTCTGTCAAAGGAATTTATTCCATTTAGAGCTACTTTTAATTTAAACAATAGGCAGGATATGACCTTAACATAATTAATGAAACAGTTATAGGAGTTTGAACTGCTGATTAGGGAGTCTCCTGCAGGTGGAGAGGCCAATATGGTAGCTGCTTCTGGTTCCAATCTCAATTCTAGGAAGGGAAAGATACAACGGGCCAAAATGGGAAGTCTTCTATTCCTGCTAGCACCAAGAGCAAGAAAAAGAAGAAGAAGAACCCGAAGAAGCTTAAGTTCTTCTTCTATGGGAAGGTCGGGCACATCAAGAAGCATTGCAAGGACTTCCTTTCCAAAGGAGATAGGTGTGATCTTCTATATTTAGAAACTTGTTTGGTTGAGGAATCCAGTGACATTTGGGTCATGGATTCCGGTGCAACTAATCATGTTTGTGTTTCTTTGTAGGGGTTCAAAGAAACAAGAAGTCTGGTACATGAAGACGTCATGCTCTGGATGGACGAAAGATCCTTGGTCTTAACGGAAGCAGTGGGAGACGTCCATCTTTGTTTTGATAATTATGGGAATTTAATTTTGTAAGATTGTTTTTGTTAGACATGTATGACCTAAGGAGTAAAAATGTAATAATTTTTTGGAGACATTTTTATCAATAAAGAATTTATTTATTATTTATATACCAAATCTTGTGCTCTATACGTTCATATTTATTGAATGTATGTTAAGTAAATAAAAGTCTGAGACTGTCGGTCTAAACCTTAAGAATTGGGCATATGATGGATGGATTATGTGGAAGACACAATTCTTAAGGTGATGGTCTAAATCATATGATCCGCAATCGAGAGAATAAAGTTGGGCACTTTATTCATGCAAAGATTGTTATGTTGTCTATATCCCTTTTGGGAGATAGTTTGTCTTGACCATCGCAGGTAGACTCCATGAATAGAAACATTGGCACATTGTCATAGGTGACAATGCGTTGGATCGGGACATAAAGTGAATTGATTTGAATTAATAATTCTATCTCGGCAAATCGATTCACTTTAGACAATCGTTTGTGTTGTATCTTAATCCTAAGATGAATAGTAGGCCCGTTGTTTTGGCTTATATCTTTTGATGTACCAAAGGGTGACAGCCACATCTTAATAGTGGTATGCATGCCAGTACATTAGAGGCATGACTCTTGATAGCGTAGACCTGTTATT
This sequence comes from Artocarpus heterophyllus, assembly GCA_025403435.1. NCBI lineage: Eukaryota > Viridiplantae > Streptophyta > Magnoliopsida > Rosales > Moraceae > Artocarpus > Artocarpus heterophyllus. Next base: position 19,701,917 of record CM046333.1, read on the forward strand.
CATAGATATGGAATCCATAGCTCCTCTTTAGGAGTAATGATATCGTCTTATATGTGTTATCCTGTAATTGGAAAACTGGAGCGCTCAACCATTTGGATACATAGGTCTAACCAAATGGTATACTGTCTTTAGATGGTAAGTTTTCTGATGGTCAGATAATTGAACATAAGATAAAAATAATCAGGAAGGTAAGACATAACTTGTCCTTAAGTCGATTATGGATTATCATATGAGGATACGATACACTATGATATGTCATGGAGACTTAGCTATACGAGCTTTGTAATTCTATGTAGATTATGCGGAAGACACGATTCTTAAGGTGATTTTCTAAATCATATGATCCGTAATCGAGAGAATAAAGTTGGGCGCTTTATTCATGTAAAGATTGTTATGTTGTCTATATCACTTTTGGGAGATGGTTTGTCTTGACCATCGGAGGTGGACTCTGTGAATAGAAACATTGGCACATTGTCATAGGTGACGATGTGTTGGATCGGGACGTAAAGTGAATTGATTTGGATTAATAATTCTGTCTTAGCAAATCGATTCACTTTTGACAATCAATTGTGTTGTATCTTAATCCTAAGATGAATAGTAGGCCCGTTGTCTTGGCTTGTGTCTTTTGATGTATCAAAGGGTGACACCCACATCTTAATAGTGGTATGCATGCCGGTACGTTGGAGGCATGACTCTTGATAGCGTAGACCTGTTATGCATAGATATGGAATCCATAGCTCCTCTTTAGGAGTAATGATATCCTCTTATATGCGTTATCCTGTAATTGGAAAACTGGAGCGCTCAACCATTTGATACATAGGTGTAACCGAATGGTATACTGTTTTTGGATGGTAAGTTTTCTGATGGTGAGATAATGGAACGTAAGATAAAAATAATCGAGAAGGTAAGACAGAACTTGTCCTTAAGCCGATTATGGATTATCATATAGGGATACGATACACTATAATATGTCATGGAGACTTAGCTATATGAGCTTCGTAATTCTATGTAGTTTGAGAGTGCAGCTCCAAGCTTTTAGTGGAGTAGCGTTGGAGTTGATAATTATGAAATGTATATCTGGGATATTGGGTTTCATAATTATCAGGAGCTTGAACTATATAGGTCCATTTGGTCTCCTTTGCTAGGTCACAACATCCTGTAATGACACGGCGTGCTTTTCCAATAATTGGTAACTTATGTCAGATTTATTAGATTGGTTAAAATTTGGAAGAATCAAATAATTCATGTCTGTTTATCGGTTTAATTAATTTTGTGATAAAAATTAATTCAAGATAAACTTGTTGAATTATAAGGATCGGATAATTCTTGTCTGTTTATCGGTTGATTTAATTTTAGATAAATTAGATCAAGATAAACTTATAGAATTATTGGGAATTGATTTATTTTCTTAGAGATTATCTAGATAAAGTTGTTTTGATCAGATAACTTCTCTATTGGGTTATTTGAATTAAAACTAAGACTTTATTCTATAGAATCTCGGGTGAAAAATAAAAGATTTGCGAGATTTTTTTTCGACAGTTTGGCCTGCCGATTGACGTGTTTGGCCTGTCGATGGGGCCTGTTTGGCCTATCGATCAGGCTGTTGGCCTGCCGATCAGCGAAGGATAAGATCATGCGTTTCCACACAGATCTTATCAGATATTGATCCAAACTTGATTCTATTTTGAGTTTTTAAAAACTAATCTGATAAGGACTGACCCCAGGACCAATCTCTATATAAAGGGAGTAAGTCTTAAGAGTTACAAAAAGTGATAAGATCAATTGAGAGATTAAGAGTGATACGTTGCTAGTGAGAATCTAAAAACTCCTTGAGAGCTTTTGTTCACAAATCACAAACACTTGCTTTGGGTTCTCTTGATTGGTTGGAAGGAGAGTCACCAGGTGGAAGAGCTGTACGTGTGAGCCCACACTCACTCCGGTCGTGGATAGAGAATAGGAAACAAGACCAGTTGGTTGAGGTTCTTCTAGAATGTTACTTCTCTTTACGTTTTGTGAGGGTTCTTTGGCACACAAAGGTTAGTAAGATCTAGTTAATTTATGCATATAGCATGTCAAACTTGTGTTTTGGAAATTACTCTGATGTAAAATTTTTAAAATTTCACTGCGCACACTTTTTCCAACAGTTTTTATGTTCCTAAATTTTAAAGGAATTTAATTTCTGTAGCTTGTTTATTTAAAGACTCCTATTTGGTTTCTGTTAATGATAAAGTGATGATCTGTAAAAACAAATCTTTTATCTGTTCTGGATGGATGTAAAATAATCTATATCTTATCAAACCTAAGATGGACTTACTACTTAATGCTGAGATGAATGATAATAACTCTAAAAGACTTAAAACTTCTCACTCTAATAAGACTTATCTTTGGCATTTGCACCTTGGTTATATTAACCTAAATAGGATTCAAATGTTGGTAAGGGATGGACCTTTAAGTCACTTAAAGGTGGAATCTATAACTGAATGTGAATCTTGTTTGAAGGGTAAAATGACCAAAAGACCATACGGGTCTACGGGCAATAGGGCCAAAGGTATTCTAGAACTTGTGCATAGTGATGTTTATGGACTAATGAACATCAGGGCACGAGGAGGGTATGAGTACTTTGTCACTTTTATTGACGATTACTCAAGATATGGGTATGTGTACCTGATGCACCACAAAAGCAAAACTTTTGACAAGTTCAGGGAGTTTCAGGCTGAGGTGGAAAAGCAATTGGGTAGACCCACAAAGGTACTTCGATCTGATCGAGGTGGAGAATATAATTCTGATGTGTTCTTAAGACACTTGTTAGAGAATGGGATTTTATCCCATTTGACTGCGCTGGGCACTCCGCAACAGAATGGCGTAACGGAGAGAAGGAATAGGACTTTATTAGACATAGTCAAGTACATGATGAGTTATTCATCATTGCCTTTATCCTTTCGGGGATATGCACTACAAACCGCATGTTATCTTTTGAACAATATGCCTTAAAAATCGGTCCCTAAAACTCCTCACGAGTTATGGATGAGCAGGAAGACATCTTTAAACAATATTCACATATGGGGATGTCCGGCTCATGTCCTATTTAAGGATGAAAATAAGTTGGAAGCACGTTCGAAAGTTTGCATGTTTGTAGGATATCCAAAAGGGACTAAAGGGGGTTATTTTTATAACCCAAAGGAAAATAAAGTTGTGGTTTCAACTAATGCAACTTTCCTTGAGGAGAGTTACATAGATGACTTTGAACCTCAAAGCAAAGTGGTGCTTGAGGAGTTAAGGAGTGATCCGATCACTCCAGAGGTTCCAAATGAAACCATTTTGATTAGTGTAGAAAAACCAAACAAACCTGAACAACAACCTAAGGGGCTTCGGCGTAGTGGGAGGATCGGGCATCAACCTGAGGGATATATGTTCAATGGGGAAGTCTTTTTGGCTGAACCGGATGAACATGACAGGGATCCTTATACTTACGTAGAGGCTATGGAGGATGTTGATGCAAAACTTTGGACAGAGGCCATGAACATAGAGATGAAGTCTATGGAGACTAATTAGGTCTAGGAGCTTGTGGATCTTCCCGAAAGGGTAAAACCCATAGGGTGTAAGTGGATCTACAAGAGGAAAAGAGGAATGGATTGAAAGGTTGAAACTTTTAAGGCTAGACTGGTAGCTAAGGGTTATACGCAAAAAGAAGGAATCGATTATGAGGAAACCTTTTCGCTTGTAGCCATGCTTAAGTCCATCTGGATTCTCTTGTCCATAGCTACCGCTCTCGACTACGAGATTTGACAGATGGATGTCAAGACGGATTTTCTAAATGGCTATCTTGATGAGTCCATTTATATGGAACAACCTGACGGGTTCAAGGTCAAGGGTCAAGAGGGTAAGGTTTGTACGCTGCTAAAGTCAATTTATGGACTTAAGCAGGGTTCTCGTTCTTGGAACATAAGATTTGATCAGGTGATCAAGACTTATGGGTTCTCACAAAATGTGGATGAGCCATGTGTTTACAAGCACATTAAGGATGAGAAGGTAGTTTTTCTAGTGCTCTATGTAGATGACATTCTACTAATTGGCAATGACATTGGGGCATTGTCATTTGTCAAATTATGGTTGACCAAGTAGTTTGACATGAAGGACTTGGGTGAGGCTAATTTTATTCTCGGTATCCAGATCTTTCGGGATAGGAAGAACAAAATGATAGGTTTGTCCCAGATAGGCTACATAGATAAAATTTTCAAGAGGTTTACAATGGAGGATTCCAAGAAACGTGGGTAACCATTTAGGTCTGGAATTACTCTTTCTAAGAAATACTCTCCAAAGTCTGAGGAAGAAAGAGAATACATGAAGAAGGTGCCTTATACTTCGGTAGTGGGTAGTCTCATGTATGCCATGCTTTGCACAAGACCGGATATTTGTTATGCGGTCGGGACTGTAAGTCGATTCCAGGCGGATCCAGGACCGAACCATTGGGTTGTGGTAAAGCATATTTTCAAGTACCTGAGAAGGTGAGGGTATATGCTTGTATGTTCAGGTGAGGACTTGACTCTTCTAGGATATACAGACTTGGATTTTCAATCCTGTCTAGATTCTAGGAAATCGACTTTGGGTTTTGTGTTTACTTTGGGCGGTGGTGCCATCAGTTGGAGAAGTGTGAAGCAAGATTGTACTTCGGATTCAGCAATGGAGGCCGACTATGTGGCAGCTAGTGATGATTTGAAAGAAGTAGTGTGGCTCCGCAAGTTCTTTAGGGATCTTGAGGTAGTTCATGGTATGGATAAGGCGGTATCACTGTACTGTGATAACAATACGGTAGTAGCTAATGCTAAGGAACCAAGATTTCACAAGAAGAGTAAGTATATTGATTGGAAGTATCATGTGATAAAGGACTTCGTTGAGGACGGGCATGTCACGATGTGCAAGATCGCTTTAGAGGACAATTTAGCTGATCCATTTACGAAGACACTTACTGGGAGAGTCTTCAAGAGGCATGTGGAAGCTATGGGGATGTGAGATTTGTCATATTTACTCACTTAGCGCAAGTGAGAGATTGTTAGACATGTATGCCCCAAAGAGTAAAAATGTAATAAGTTTTTAGAAACATTTTTATTAATAAAGAATTTATTCATTATTTATATACCAAATCTTGTCCTCTTTACATTCATTCTTTTTGAATGTATATGAAGCAAATAAAAGTCTGAGACTGTTGGTCTAAACCTTTAAGAATTGGGCATATGATGGACAGATTATGCAAGACACGATTCTTAAGGTGACGGTCTGAATTATAAGATCCGTAATCAAGGGAATAAAGTTGGGCGCTTTATTCATGTAAAGATTGTTATGTTGTCTATATCCCTATTGGGAGATGGTTTGTCTTGACCATCGGAGGTGGACTCTGTAAATAGAAACGTTGGCACGTTGTCAAAGGTGATGATATGTTGGATCAGGACATAAAGTGAATTGATTTGGATTAATAATTCTATCTCAGCAAATCGATTCACTTTAGACAATCTTTTGTATTGAATCTTAATCCTGAGATGAATTTTGTGCCCGTTGTCTTGACTTGTGTCTTTTGATGTACCAAAGGGTGACACCCGCATCTTAATAGTGGTATGCATACCGGTACGTTGGAGGCATGACACTTGACAGCGTAGACCTGTCATTCATAGATATAGAATCTATAGTTCCTCTTTAGGAGTAGTGATATCCTTTTATATGCGTTATCCTATAATTGGAAAACTCAAGCGATCAACTATTTGGATACATAGGTGTAACCGAATAGTATACTATCTTTGGATGGTGAGTTTTTCAATGGTGAGATAATGGAACGTAAGATAAAAATAATTGGGAAGGTAAGACAGAACTTGTCCTTAAGCCGGTTGTGGATAATCTTATGGGGATACGATACACTATGATATGTCATAGAAACTTAGCTATATGGGCTTCGTAATTCTATGTAGTTCGAGAGTGCAGCTCAAGCTTTTAGTAGAGTAGCGTTAGAGTTGATAATTATAAAATGTATATCTGGATATTGGGTTTCGTAATTATCAGGAGCTTAAACTATATAGGTTCATTTGGTCCCCTTTGCTACCTCACAACATCCTGTAACAATACGGCGTGCTTTTCTAATAATTGGTGACTTGTGTTAGATTTATTAGATTGGTTGAAATTTAAAAGAATCAAATAATTCATGTCTGTTTATAGGTTGAATTAATTTTGTGATAAAATTAATTCAAGATAAACTTGTTGAATTATTAGAATCGTATAATTCTTGTCTGTTTATCGGTTGATTTAATTTTGAATAAATTAAATCAAGATAAACTTATAGAATTATAAGGAATTCATTTATTTTTCTAGAAATTATCTAGATAAAATTATTTTAATTAGATAACTTCTCTATTGGATTATTTGAATTAAAACTGAGACTTTATTCTATAGAATCTCGGGTAAAAAATAAAAGATTCGCTGAGATCTTTTTTCGGCATGCCAATCCTCAAGTTCGGCTTGCCGATGAGGCAAGTTTGGCCTGCCGATGTTCAAAGAATAAGATTACGCATTTTCACACATATTTTATCAAATATTGATCTAAATTTGATTCTAATTCGAATTTTTGAGACCTAATCTGATAAGGACTGACCCTATTCCCAAACTCTATAAATAAGGAGTAAGTCACATAAGTTATTTAGATCAATTGAGAGATTAAGAGAGATACTTTGCTGGTGAGAATCTGAAACTCCCTGAGAGCTCTTGTTCACAAATCATGAACACTAGCTTTGGGTTCTCTCAATTGCTTGGAAGGATAGTCACCTAGACGAAGAGCTGTACACGTGAGCCCACACTCGCTCTGATCGTGGATAGAGAATAGAAAAGAAGGCCAGTTGGTTGAGGCTCTTTTGGAATGTTACTTCTCTTCATAGATTACAGAAATTCTTCGACATTCAAAGGTTAGTAAGATCTGGTTAATTTATGCATATAGCATGTCAAACTTGTGTTTTGGAAAATACTATGAAGTAAAATTTTTAAAATTCTACCGTGCAGTATTTTTCCAACAGATAGAGGGGACCTTATCCTTAGCTCAGTTGTAGGCCCTAGCATAATAGAAGCCCTTGGATGGAGACTGACTGATGCAGTAGCAATACAAGAACTTGTCCAATTGAAGCATAGCTCTAAAGTGAAGTCACCATTGAATCCACATCTCTGATAAGATGAACCAGAAATTGGGAGAAATCTGCATATATGACATCTCCAACTTGAAGAAGAGTCTTTTAACGAATAAATAGAGAGGAAAGGTCTACCCCACCATCATGCATCGATTACAGATGGCAAGTTATCCTTGTGGTATAGCATTTGCGCATTGATATTTGTTAGGAATAACAAATTTGGAATATCGTTTGTCGATGTGAGCTTCAACAAAGACTCTATGAATGTCATGATGACGACAATGCAATTTGGTCATCTTGGCCTTTTCCAATAAGGTTTCACTTCTAATTGCAGCTAAAGGCTCTTCCCTATTAGCGATTATACTAGAAGAGCCCCTTTTTGAAAGTTTGAAGATATTTGAACCAATCAAGGATACCAATGATTTGGAACTACCATGACAATAAGAATTGGCACACTGTCCACTATCTCATCGACACTGTCTGCAGAAGGGACAATGTTGAAATTGTCTTTATCCCTAAAGATTGGATCATCCTCAAGGATGAGATCGTTGCTATGTTGCGAAGCCTCAATGACCTCCGTGGTATTTAGGTGGACACGAGACAAAGTCTCGACCTCTCAAGGATTTCTAGAAGAAGACATGACTTGATACATAAAAAAAAAAAAGAAGGTGTCAAAGACTTAATCTGTAATGCCCCTTAATTCAGACGTCACAGATGTCGTTACATACATACGTTTGTACTTGCTTAAGCTTTAAACATATAAATATTATCAAACTTAAACGGTACTATTGATTTTAAAAGTACTTAAACTTACATAACCAGGATTTATTCATACCTTCAATTTTTTTTTTAACTTAACATTGTTTAGAATAACATTGTTTATTTTATTCCATATGATAATTTATTTAATTATACTTAAATTAATCATGAACTTACTTAATAATATAGGTTTAACAAATTGAAAAAAAAATCAGAACTTAACAAAACATCACAACATATCACATTAAACATCAAATCATTCAAAACTTACTTACTCCCACAGTTCGGCAGGCCGAACATGATCGGCAGGCAGGACTTCCCTCAACCGGCAAGCTGGTAGAGGCTTTGCAATTTGGACCAAAAATTCATCCATGTTCGGCAGGCCGAGAAATGTGATCGGCAGGCTGAACATCTGGACTTCGGCAGCCCGGCCAAAAAGATCGGTAGGCCGTCCGAGACCAATCTTGAGAAAGCTTGAATTTTAAAACAAACCAACTTTTCGTAAAACATAGTGGAAGTTCATAATTCATAAAAAAAAAATGATAAAATAACTTATAAAACCATAATATAAGTGTTCTTAAAACTTAACATGAAATATATGTTCAAATTATATAACTTAATTAAAAAAAATAAGAGCATTCTTCTTGGCGTGCTTCCGGTTACAATTCATCGTTCATAATGCTCACACGCCTTCCCATGTCCTTCGCCTAGTCTATGATTTTCTTACCCTTATCTGCAACATGGCATAAAACATGATTAAGCTAATGCTTAGTAAGTACATATAATTCTCGCAATTTAAAACATTTCATAAACACCATCATCATCATCATCATCATCATGTCGTAAAAGTGCCTTAAGCACAATTTCATAGAAACATATCTTTCATTACGTTGACCATTTTAAAAATTATTCTATTTTTATCTTAAAGGCCCAAGTGTTGCACCATAAACATCATCATAGGCACGCCTTCATGAGAGGAGAAGGGTAGCTAATCCCAAACCAAACATGACATCATAACATAACATTTCATAACATTGGGTGTGTAACACTTATTAGGTGAAACATATATACATACTTTTCATACTTTAAAACATGCCATAAACATCATGCATAACTTAAAATCATGAAAATCTTTCATAAGAAATCCTTTAAGGAAAATCATCATAAATCATCATGAATATCCTTGTAAACATATCATCAAACCTTGAAAAAGGGTATCATGTTGTAGGTGAGAATGTACTTACCTTATCGTTAGCTTACTTAACCTTAACGTGATTTGGTGACGACGCTGCGGTCTCGTAGTGCTCGTTCCTTGAGTGTTCATGCCATTTTCCATTTTAAAGATGCAATACATTAATACGTATCATAAAACATCCATGCATATAACATTCATTCATATACATTCATCTCATAATCCATAACCATCATCGTAAAAAATGAAATTATCACCACATATATATTTTCATCTCATCCATTACAATCAATAATTCATAACCATAAACATTGTCATCCAAAAACATGTTATTATGATTTTTCTTTAATTATAAAAATTACCTTAAGCATATAAAACAAACCATATACTTTAAACATATTTATCTTTTAAATAAAACGTTTTTAAACAAATACATTTATTTTAATTTAAAACTCCATACAATCATCATATTATCATGCATAAAATCATTTTATTATCATAAAATTATGTAAATACATAAAACGTTTAATAAAACGAAAATCCCAAAAACAACATTATCAAAACAGTTTTCTTATTATAATCTCATAAAAATTTCATAATCATAAAAATAAAATACATTCATTATACATATGCATATTCTTGACAACTTTTCATGAAAACATCATTCTTTTACCACTTGAATAATCATTACATTTTTCATATTTTCAAAATTAAACAGTAACATTTTACTGTGAGGGGTAGAAGACAGAAATATCATATTTTTCATAAAACATTCATATGACATGAATTAAAAAACACCATATAACATATATGCATAACATCACATTAAAAATTTGAGACAAAACACAATACCTATAGAAAGATATTGTAGATGAAACAAGGAGAAGAATTTCTTTTCAAAAATACTAGAAAACTAAATTCATATCTTGAAGTTTCTTCTCAAAATCCTTGAATTTTAACCAATGAAATAAGACTTTTCTATCAATATACTCAGAAAATTTTCGTGAGAGAGAGAGAGAAGCACTCGTGGAGAAGAGAAGAGGGAGAGAAAACAAATGAGAGAACATCTCAGAATTTTTGAGAGAGAAAACGTGAGAATGAAAGCAAATAATAAAAAAAAGAAACTTTAAAATTTTTAACGTAATAAACATTATTGATGGGAATTCAATTCCCTTCATTAAGTCAGAAATTTTCTGACTGTTGAGGCTATTAGCATGGAAGGAAAGAAGAGAAAGAAAAAGGAAACCACAACACATCATCAATCCTACCATGTTTTGCCCATTTAAAATTGGAAACCATTTAATTTGACACAAATCATGCAAGTCAAACCCCTTTTATTTCCTTAACTGATAAAATCCTTCCATTATTATGCCAATTAATCACATTAAATCATCCAATTAATGTAATTAACTCAGCCATAATTTTGGAGAGATTTCAGCTGACTGCTCGTCAGCCGTGTTCGGCCTACCGATTTTCCCCTTCGGCCTGCCGGTTCCAGCAAGTTCGGCCTGCCGATTGGTTTCTTCGGCCTGTCAATCTCGGGCAAGATGTTTGGCCTGCCGAACTGTCCTTAAATGCCATACAATAATACATACAGGCATTATTGCATCATAAATAAACATACATTCAAAATTTCACATGAACAATAGAGCACAACGATCCCATGCGGTCGTCACCTGTCACAAAATTTGACATAAAAAGTTAGTAACATGCACGTCACATATCATATCATATAACATAATTTATTAATAAAATTCCTTATCAACGTTACTAACTTAACGTGGTCCGTTACATAAAATAGGCGGGTGTTACAATTCTCCCCACCTTATAAAAGTTTCATCCTCGAAACTTAGAATAAATGCGGATACATAACTTTCATGTCATCTTCACATTCCCATGTAGCTTCCTCAACTTGCTGATTTCGCCATAACACCTTGACCAATGGAATTTCTATATTCCTCAAAGTCTTGGTTTTCCAATCGAGTATCTTCATTGGCTTTTCTTCATAACTTAAGTCTTCTCGTATCTCGATCACTTGAGGCTTAATCACATGCGTAGGGTTTGGAACATACTTTTTGAGCATGGAGACATGAAATACATCGTGCATTGCAGACATTTCAGATGGCAACTTTAGCTGATAAGCTACTTTGCCTATTCGTTTAACAACTTCATAAGGACTGATGAATCTTGGGCTTAACTTGCTTTTCTTCCCAAACCTCATAACCCCTTTCATTGGTGCAACTTTCAAGAACACATATTCACCTATGGCGAACTCTAAAGGTCTTCTTCTTTTGTCAGCATAACTCTTTTGATGGCTTTGAGCGGTCTCTATTCTTCTTCTTATCAACTTTATCATCTCAGAAGTTTCATTCACAAAGTCGATTCTTTTAGCATCTACGCTTTCCATCAACTTCTTTTCACCAGCTTCATGCCAACATATAGATGACCTGCATTTTCGTCCATATAGCGCTTCATATGGTGCCATTCCAATTGTTGCCTGAAAGATGTTGTTATAAGCAAACTCTGCTAACGGCAACATTTTACACCAGCTGGTCTTAAAATCGAGAGAACATGCCCGTAGCATATCTTCTAAAATCAGTTTCATCCTCTCTGTTTGGCCGTCAGTCTGAGGATGAAAAGCTGTGCTGAAATGAAGCCTGGTTCCCATTGTAGTCTGAACACTCTTCTAAAACTTAGATGTGAACCTGCCGTCACGATTTGAGATAATTGACTTGGGAATCTCATGAAGTCGTACAATCTTCTTAACATAGAGTTCCGCTAACCTTTCCATAGAGTAAGTGATCTTGATAGGAATGAAATGCGCCGTCTTCGTCAGCCGATCCATAACTACCCAAATTGCATCATAACCGTTCGTAGTTCTGGGTAAGCCGGTAATGAAATCCATAGCTACTTCTTCCCATTTCCATTCCGGTATTTGGATAGACTGTAGTTCACCACCAGGTCTCTGGTGTTTAGCCTTTACTTGCTGGCATGTCATACATTTCTTCACATACTTTGCAACATCACGTTTCATTCCAAACCACCAGAAGTTACCCTTTAGATCATTATACATCTTTGTTTCACCCGGATGAATAGAGTAATAAGTGTTATGAATTTCTGCCAAGATCCTTTCCCTTAAATCATCAATATTGGGAACACATAAACGGTCCTTAAGGTACAGAGTTCCATCATCCGCAATACGAAACTCTTGACATTTTCCCTCTTTCATTTCTTGCTTGATCCTTACAAGGCTTACGTCGTCATTTTGCTTACTCCGAATTTCATCATACATCGTCGGAGCAAGAGAGAGTGCTGATAGATGGCCTGCTATAAGTTCTAAACCGAAGTCTAGAATTTCCTTCCTTAAAGGTGGAGACATTGCTTGTATTGACATCAACGTGGCAATTGACTTCCTACTTAAAGCATCAGCTACTCGGTTAGCTTTACCAGGATGATAAAGGATTTCACAGTCATAATCCTTCACCAACTCTAGCCATCTTCATTGTCTCATGTTCAGGTCTCTTTGCGTGAAGAAGTACTTCAGACTTTGATGATCAGTGAAGATCTTACATTAGACCCCATATAAATAGTGTCTCCATATCTTCAACGCAAAAATGACTGCTGCTAACTTGAGGTCATGAGTAGGATAGTTCTTTTCGTAGTCCTTCAGTTGCCTTGAAGCATAAGCAATCACCTTTTCATTCTGCATCAATACAACTCCTAGGCCCATCTTGGAAGCATCACTATAGAGTACGAACCCATCATTTCCCTAAGGAATTGCCAACACTGGAGCCATCGTTAATCTTTTTTTCAGCTCTTGAAAACTCTTTTCACATGCATCCGTCCATTCATACTTCTTTCGTTTGCGAGTTAAGTTCGTGAGTGGAGCTGCTATCTTGGAGAAATCTTCTACGAATCTCCGATAGTAACCTGCTAGACCCAAGAAGCTCTTTATTTCACTTGCATTCATTGTTTGCTTCCAGTTGAGTACAGCTTCTACTTTAGCAGGGTCCATCATAATCCCATCCTTCGAAATAACATGCCCTAAGAATGACACTTTATCAAGCCAAAACTCGCATTTGGAGTGTTGGAAACAAAGTGCGTAGTGGAATTTTTAAAAATTTTCCATCAGAGTATTTTCCAAAACACAAGTTTGACATGTTATATGTATAAATTAAACAGATCTTACTAACCTTAGTGTGCCGAAGAACCTCCGCAACCTGTGTAGAGAAGTAACGTTCCAGAAGAGCCTTAACCAACTGGTCTTCTTTGCTATTCTCTATCCACAACCGGAGTGAGTGTGGGCTCACACGTACAGCTCTTCCACCGGTGACTCTCCTTCCAACCAACAGAGAGAACCCAAAGCTAGTGCTCATGATTTGTGAACAAAAGCTCTCAAGGAGTTTTCAGATGCTCACTAGAAGAGTATCACTCTTAATCTCTCAAATTGATCTAAGTAAATCATGAGACTCACTCCCTTTTTATACCTATTGGTCTTGGGGTCAGTCCGTATCAGATTAGGTCTCAAAAACTTGAAATAGAATCAAGTTCGGATCAATATCTGATAAGATCCGCGTGAAAACGCGTAATCTTATCTCCGTTGATCGGCAGGCCGAACATTCTGATCGGCAGGCCGATCAGGCCAGTTCGGCAGACCGAACACGTCATCCGACAGGCCGAACTACCGAGAAAAAATCTCCGCGAATCTTTTATTTTCCACTCGAGATTCTGAAGGATAAAGTCTCAGTTTTGATTCAAATAACCCAATAGAGAAGTTATCTGATCAAAACAAACTTTATCAAGATAATCTCTAAGAAAATAAATCAATTCACAATAATTCTACAAGTTTATCTTGTTCTAATTTGTCCAAAATTAAAACAACCAATAAACAGACAAGAATTATATGATCGCAATAATTCAACAAGTTTATCTTGAACTAATTTCTTACAAAATTAATTCAACCGATAAATAGACATGAATTATTTGATTCTTACAAATTTTAAACCAATCTGATAAATCCGACATAAGTCACCAATTATTGTAAAAGCACGCTGTGTTGTTACAGGATTTTGTGAGCTAGCAAAGGGGACCAAAATAGACCTATAAAGTTCAAGCTCATGATAATTATGAAACCCAATATCCTAGATATACATTTCACAATTATCAACTCCAACGCTACTCTACTAAAAGCTTGGAGCTGCACTCTCGAACTTTATAGAATTACGAAGCTCGTGTAGCTAAGTCTCCATGACATATCATAGTGCATCGTATCCCCATATGATAATCCATAATCAGCTTAAGGACAAGTTCTGTCTTACCTTCCCGATTATTTTTATCTTACGTTCCATTGTCTCACCATTAGAAAACTTACCATCCAAAGATAGTATACCATTCGGTTACACCTATGTATTCAAATGGTTGAGCGCTCCAGTTTTCCAATTATAGGACGACGCATATAAGAGGATATCATTACTCCTAAAGAGGAGCTATGGATTCCATATCTATGAATAACAAGTCTACGCTATCAAGAGTCATGCCTCCAACATACCGGCATGCATACCACTATAGAGATGTGGGAGTCACCCATTGGTACATCAAAAGACACAAGTCGAGACAACGGGCCCACTATTCATCTCAGGATTAAGATACAATACAAATGACTGTCTAAAGTGAATCGATTTGCCAAGACAGAATTATTAATCCAAATCAATTCACTTTATGTCCCGATCCAACACATCGTCACCTATGACAACATGCCAATGTTTCTATTCACGGAGTCCAACTCCGATGGTCAAGACAAACCATCTCCCAGTAGGGATATAGACAACATAACAATCTTTACATGAATAAACCGCCAAACTTTATTCCCTCGATTGCGGATCATATGTTTTAGACCATCACCTTAAGAATCGTGTCTTCCGCATAATCAGTCCATCATATGCCCAACTCTTAAGGTTTAGACTGACAGTCTCAGACTACTGTTTGCTTATCATACATTCAACAAATATGAACGTAAAGAGGACAAGATTTGGTATATATAAATGAATAAATTCTTTATTGATAAAAATGTCTCCAAAAAATGTATTACATTTTTACTCCTTAGGGCATACATGTCTAACAATCTCCCACTTGCGCTAAGTGAGTAAATACAACAAATTTCGCATCCCCATAGCTTCCACATGCCTCTCGAAGACTCTCCTAGTAAGTGTCTTCATAAATGGATCAGCTAAATTGTCCTCTGACGCGATCTTGCACACCGTGACATGCCCGTCCCAAACGAAGTCCTTTATCACATAATACTTCCGGTCAATATGCTTACTCTTCTTGTGAAATCTTGGTTCCTTAGCATTAGCTACCGCCGCACTGTTATCACAATACAGTGATACCGCCTTATCCATACCAGGAACTACCTCAAGATCCCCAAGGAACTTGCGGAGCCACACTGCTTCTTTCGAAGCATCACTAGCTGCCACATATTCGGCCTCCATCATTGAATCCGAAGTGCAATCTTGCTTCGTACTTCTCCAACTGATGGCACCGCCACCCAGAGTAAACACAAACCCCGAAGTCGATTTCCTAGAATCCAGATAGGATTGAAAATCTGAATCAGTGTATCCTAGAGGAGTCAAGTCCTCACCCGAATACACAAGCATATACCCTCGAGTCCTTCTCAGGTACTTGAAAATATGCTTTACCGCAACTCAATGGTTCGGTCCTAGATCCGCCTGAAATCGACTTACAATCCCGACCGCATAGCTAATATCCGGTCTAGTGCAAAGCATGGCATACATGAGACTACCCACTGCCGAAGCATAAGGCACCTTCTTCATGTATTCTCTTTCTTCATGAGACTTTGGAGAGTCTTTCTTAGAAAGAGTAGTTCCAGACCTAGATGGTTGCCCACCTTTCTTGGAATCCTGCATTGCAAACCTCTTGAGAATTTTATCTATGTAGCCGGCCTGTGACAAAGCTATCATTTTGTTCTTCCTATCCCGAATGATCTAGATACCGAGAACAAAATTAGCCTCACCTAAGTCCTTTATGTCAAACTGCTTGGTCAACCATAATTTGACCGATGACAACGCCCCAACATCATTGCCAATTAGCAGAATGTCATCTACTTTTTGCAGTAGAAAAACCACCTTCCCATCCTTAATGTGTTTGTAAACACATGGTTCATCCACGTTTTGTGAGAACCCATAAGTCTTGATCACTTGATCAAATCTTATGTTCCAAGAACGAGAAGCCTGCTTAAGTCCATAAATTGACTTTAGCAGCTTACAAACCTTACCCTCTTGACCCGCGACCTTGAACCCGTCTAGTTGTTCCATATAAATGGACTCATCAAGATAGCCATTCAGAAAAGCCGTCTTGACATCCATCTGTCAAATCTCGTAATCGTGAGCCGCAGCTATGGACAAGAGAATCTGGATGGACTTAAGCATGGCTACAGGTGAAAAGGTTTCCTCATAATCGATTCCTTCCTTTTGCGTATAACCCTTAGCTACCAGTCTAGCCTTAAAGGTTTTGACCTTTCCATCCACTCCTCTTTTCCTCTTGTAGATCCACTTACACCCTATGGGTTTTACCCCTTCGAGAAGATCCACAAGCTCCCAGACCCGATTAGTCTCCATGACTTCATCTCTGTTTTCATGGCCCCTGTCCAGAGTCTTGAATCAACATCCTCCATAGCTTCTGCGTAAGTATAAGGATCCCTGTCATTTTCATCCGGTTCAGCCAAGAAGACCTCCCCATTGAACATATACCTTTCAGGTTGACGCCCAATCCTCCCACTACGCCGAAGCCCCTGAGACTGTTGTTCAGGTTTGTTTGGTTTTTCTACACCGATCGGAATGGTTTCGTTCGGAACCTTCGGAGTGAACAAATCACCCCTTAACTCCTCAAGCACCACTTTGCTTCGAGGTTTAAAGTCGTCTATGTAACTCTCCTCAAGGAAAGTTGCATGAGTTGAAACCACGACTTTATTTTCCTTAGGGTTATAAAAATAACCCCCTTTAGTCCCTTTTGGATATCCTACAAACACGCAAACTTCCGAACGTGCTTCCAACTTATTCAGATCCTTAAACAGGACATGAGCTGGACATCCCCATATGCGAATATGGTTTAAAGACGTCTTCCATCTTGTCCACAACTCGTGAGGAGTTTTAGGGACCGATTTTTGAAGGCACATTGTTCAAAAGATAACATGCGGTTTGTAGTGCATATCCCCAAAAGGATAAAGGCAATGATGAATAACTCATCATGGACCGAATCATGTCCAACAAAGTCCTATTCCTTTTCTCCGCTACGCCATTCTGCTGCGGAGTGCTTGGCGCAGTCAAATGGGATAAAATCCTATTCTCTAACAAGTGTCCCAAGAACTCATCAGAAAGGTATTCCCCACCTCGATCAGATCGAAGTGCCTTTATGGGTCTACCCAATTACTTTTCCACTTCAGCCTGAAACTCCTTGAACTTATCATATGTTTCAGTTTTGTGGTGCATTAGGTACATATACCTATATCTTGACTAATCGTCAATAAAAGTGACAAAGTACTCATACCCTCCTCGTGCCCGGATGTTCATTGGTCCGCAAACATCACTATGCACAAGTTCTAGAACCCCTTTAGCCCTATTGCCCTTAGACCCGTATGGTCTTTTGGTCATTTTACCCTCCAAACAAGATTCACATTGAGGTATAGATTCCACCTTTAAGTGACTTAAAGGTCCATCCCTTACCAACCTTTGAATCCTATTCAGGTTAATATGACCAAGGCGCAAATGCCAAAGATAAGTCTTATTAGAGTGAGGAGTTTTAAGTCTTTTTGAGTTATTATCATTTATCTCAGCATTAAGCAATAAGTCCATCTTAGGTTTGATAAAATATAGATTATTTTGCATCCATCTAGAACAGATAAAAGATTTATTTTTACAAATCACCACTTTTTCATTAAAAGATACCACATAGGAGTCTTTAAATAAAGAAGATACAGAAATTAAATTCCTTTTAAATTTAGGAACATAAAAACAATCTCGCAAAATTAAATTCCTATAATTATCAAAATAAAGATGGACATCTCCCACTGCTTCCGCTGAGACCAAGGATCCATCGCCCATCCGAAGCGTTAAGTCTTCACGAAGTAGACTTCTCGTTTCTTTGAATCCCTGCAGAGAAACACAAACATGATTAGTTGCACCGGAATCTATGACCCAGATGTCACTGGATTCCTCAACCAAACAAGTTTCTAAATATTGAAGATCACACCTACCTCCCTTGGAAAGGAAGTCCTTGCAATGCTTCTTTATATGCCCGACCTTACCACAGAAGAAGCACTTAAGCTTCTTTGGGTTCTTCTTCTACTTCTTCTTGCACTTGGTTGTAGGAGGAATAGAAGACTTCCCACTCTTGGCCCGTTGCTTCTTTCCATTCCCAGAGTTAGGATTGGAACCAGTAGCAACTACCATATTGGCCTCACCACCAGCAGGAGACTCCCTGATCAGCAGTTCAAACTCCTGTAACTGTTTCATCAGTTTTGTCAAGGTCATATCCCGCCTATTGCTTAAATTAAAAGTAGCTCTAAACGGAATAAATTCCTTAGACAGAGTCTCAAAGACCATAGTCATCTGAGTTTCAGCATCGATGTCGGCTCCATTGGTTTGAGCCTCAGCGAGGTAACCCATGACCAACATCATGTGCTCCTTTACAGATGTCCCCGGTCTCTGTCTACAGTTTAAGAGTTTCCAAAGCGCCCCTTGCCGCTTCGTTATGGCCTGGCCTCTAAACATATCCTCAAGATTATCCAAGATCTACTTCGTAGTCTCATAATCCTAATGTTGAGCCTGCAATACGTTGTTCATGCTGGCCATAACATAGCAGTGGGCCTGATCATTAGCATCTTTCCAGCGGTCGTACGCTTGGAATTGCTCATTACTTGAGTCTCCCGTAGGCTCGGGAGGACAAGGAGTTGTCATAACATATTTCAGTTTCTCAAAGAAAAGGACAATGTCCAGGTTCCGTTTCCAATCATTATAGTTCTCACCGGTTAATTGGTTTTTGTCAATTATCGATGATAAAGCGTTTTTAGATATTTTCAATCTACAATAAAGAATCATATACCAAACATAAGCAAACATATATAATAATTTAGTAAGATAACACAATTATGTAAAATAATACAAATGCGTTTATGTGTCAAAACCTTGAAAATATCACAACCTTACAACGATAATTCCCAACTCAGAATTCAACAAGCTTCTAGGGGAGTCATGCCAAATTCAATCAGGAACACGGATCCCCTCCTGATTAATATATGCCATCTAGGACCCGTATGATCCAGCATATACTAATAATTGTTTCTTTGGCCATTAATTTTATTAACAGAGCTCCTAGGGGAGGTTAATAATAAAATTAATGTGAGTGTTTCACTACCGTTTCAATATTTTATCCATGATTTATAATCACCACCTAGGGGTGTGCAACCATAAATCATACTAAAATACCTTATCCTTTCAGAGATCTAATCTGGTACATGATAGAAATCCCTTCCTAGGGGTCGGGACCACCATGTTCTTCCTATGGACCAACGATGGAGGCCTTAGGTCCTCTCTTCGAAAACCTTCTCCAACTCAATCTTTTGAAGCCAAGGTTTTATTTTAAAATTATGCATGAACAATTTTAATATGAGCGGCACTCCCTATTCCATATGAGATGTTATCAATATACATGGTAAATCATATTATAATGCAGACAAGCAAAGCAATCAAGCAAAGCTACAAGCAAAATAATAACAACCGTAATATTATGGTTCCACCCTAGAGAATAGAAAAATAAGATTACAAGAGAATAATCGAGACATTATTCGATTCTTCATCCTTAAATCCTCAAGCTGTATCCTTCTTCATGTAATATCCATCTACAAGTCTTCAATCCCGTATGAATCGAATACTTCATATTTTCGGTCATATCCCAATTTAATGTTTCTCAGAATCATCCCAAAAATAAAATTAAAATTGCACCAGAAAAATTACACCTTTTCTGGACACCCGACAGCTCTCGGTTGGCAGGCCGATCTAGGTGATCGGCCTGCCGGTCTTGCTTCATCGGCCTGCCGATCTGATACATCGGCCTGCCGATCTATGCAAATTCGGCCTACCGAACTGAAACTTCGGCCTGCCGGCAGAGCACCAAATTTTCTGCCCCACTGTCGGCCTGCCGGACCACACGTCCGGCTTGCCGATCTGTGACCTTCGGCCTGCCGAACTGTGAGGTCCAACATGCCGACCGAGCAGAAAACCCTCAATCCAGAAAATACAATTTTAATGCAATTCATCAATTTTATTTTTCACAATTCAAAAACATAAAATTAGAGACTCAGAAAATACCTGGAGGCGCCATCATCAATCTTCAAGATCCGACTTCTCGATCCGTCTTCTCTGAATAATTATTTAATTACAAATTCTTACAAATTAAAAATTAAATAACAATTCCTAGACGGAGATGATAGTCCGCCAACTAATTACATGAAAAACCTAGATACACATTCTAACATCTAAGGAACCATAACCGGTATTAATTAATTAATAAATAATTAAACAACGATTTAATCAACCATAATTAATTAATAAACATTCACCACATAATCCATGACAACATATATATTATACAGAAACCTAGAGTGCCATCTCTCTATAAAATTCAATTCAAGCATAAGAGAGATTAAGATCACAAAATTTATGCATATAACATGATCACAAACTTGCAAATTTATGTTTGTGTTTCTCTGATACCAATTGTTGGAAACAAAGTGTGCAGCGGAATTTTTAAAAATTTTCCATCAGAGTATTTTCCAAAACACAAGTTTGACATTTTATATGTATAAATTAAACAGATCTTACTAACCTCAGTGTGCCGAAGAACCTCCGCAACCTGTGTAGAGAAGTAACGTTCCAGAAGAGCCTCAACCAACTGGTCTTCTTTGCTATTCTCTATCCACAACCGGAGTGAGTGTGGGCTCACACGTACAGCTCTTCCACCGGTGACTCTCCTTCCAACCAACAGAGAGAACCCAAAGCTAGTGCTCGTGATTTGTGAACAAAAGCTCTCAGGGAGTTTTCAGATGCTCACTAGAAGAGTATCACTATTAATCTCTCAAATTGATCTGAGTAAATAATGAGACTCACTCTCTTTTTATACCTATTGGTCCTGGGGTCAGTCCATATCAGATTAGGTCTCAAAAACTCGAAACAGAATCAAGTTTGGATCAATATCTGATAAGATCCGCGTGAAAACGCGTAATCTTATCTTCGCTAATCGGTAGGCCGAACATTCTGATTGGCAGGCCAATCAGGCCAGTTCGACAGACCAAACACGTCATCCGGCAGGCCGAACTACCGAGAAAAAATCTTCACGAATCTTTTATTTTCCACCCGAGATTCTGAAGGATAAAGTCTCAGTTTTTATTCAAATAACCCAATAGAGAAGTTATCTTATCAAAACAAACTTTATCAAGATAATCTCTAAGAAAATAAATCAATTCACAATAATTCTACAAGTTTATCTTGTTCTAATTTGTCCAAAATTAAAACAACCGATAAACAGACAAGAATTATCTAATCGCAATAATTCAACAAGTTTATCTTGAACTAATTTCTTACAAAATTAATTCAATCGATAAACAGACATGAATTATTTGATTCTTACAAATTTTAAACCAATCTGATAAATCCGACATAAGTCACCAATTATTGGAAAAGCACGCCGTGTCGTTACAGGATTTTGTGAGCTAGAAAAGGGGACCAAAATGGACCTATAAAGTTCAAGCTCATGATAATTATGAACCCAATATCCCAGATATACATTTCACAATTATCAACTCCATCGCTACTCCACTAAAAGCTTGGAGCTGCACTCTCAAACTTTATAGAATTACGAAGCTCGTGTAGCTAAGTCTCTATGACATATCATAGTGCATCGTATCCCCATATGATAATCAATAATCGGCTTAAGGACAAGTTCTGTCTTACCTTCCCGATTATTTTTATCTTACGTTCCATTGTCTCACCATTAGAAAACTTACCATCCAAAGATAGTATACCATTCGGTTACACCTATGTATCCAAATGGTTGAGCGCTCCAGTTTTCCAATTACAGGACAACGCATATAAGAGGATATCATTACTCCTAAAGAGGAGCTATGGATTCCATATCTATGAATAACAAGTCTATGCTATCAAGAGTCATGCCTCCAACGTACCGGCATGCATACCACTATAGAGATGTGGGAGTCACCCATTGGTACATCAAAAGACACAAGTCGAGACAACGGGCCCACTATTCATGTCAGGATTAAGATCAAATACAAATGACTGTCTAAAGTGAATCAATTTGCCAAGACAGAATTATTAATCCAAATCAATTCACTTTATGTCCCGATCCAACACATCGTCACCTATGACAACGTGCCAATGTTTCTATTCACGGAGTCCAACTCCGATGGTCAAGATAAACCATCTCCCAGTAGGGATATAGACAACATAACAATCTTTACATGAATAAAGCACCCAACTTTATTCCCTCGATTGCGGATCATATGTTTTAGACCATCACCTTAAGAATCGTGTCTTCCGCATAATCAGTCCATCATATGCCCAACTCTTAAGGTTTAGACTGACAGTCTCAGACTACTGTTTGCTTATCATACATTCAACAAATATGAACATAAAGAGGACAAGATTTGGTATATATAAATGAATAAATTCTTTATTGATAAAAATGTCTCCAAAAAACGTATTACATTTTTACTCCTTAGGGCATACATGTCTAACATGGAGAACTTAGCATATAGCTGGTGTCTTTTTAAAGTCTCCAGCACAATCCTTAAATGCTCCTCATGTTCTTCTTGATTCTTAGAGTAGACAAGAATATCATCGATAAATACAACAACAAATTTATCAAGGAAATCCTTGAATACCCTGTTCATCAAATCCATAAAGGCAGCAGGTGCATTCGTCAGACCGAAAGGCATAACCACAAATTCATGGTGACCATACCTCAACCTGAAAGTAGTCTTGGGGATATCTCCTTCTTTAATCTTCAACTGGCGATACCCTGATCGTAGATCAATCTTTGAGAACACCGATGCACCCTTGAGCTGATCAAACAAATCATCAATTCGAGGCAACGGATACTTTTTCTTGATCGTCACCTTGTTCAGTTCTCTATAGTCGATCCAGAGTCTCATAGAGCCATCCTTCTTTTTCACAAATAAAACTGGAGCACCCCACGGTGAGTGACTTGGCCTGATAAATCTTTTGTCAAGTAGCTCCTTTAATTGCGTGTGAAGCTCCTTTAATTCTGCCGGGGCCATTCTATATGGTGCTTTTGAGATTGGGTCGGTGCCTGGAGCGAGCTCAATCTCTAATTCAACTTCTCTTTCTGGAGGTAGACTCGTTAGATCATCAGGAAACACATCTTCATATTCATGAACAACATGCACATCTTCAATTCTTGTCTTTCCTTCTTGACTTTTGTCTACAACGTTTGCCAGATAGCCCATGCAGCCACTTGCTAAAAGTTTCCTTGCTTTCATTGCCGATAGAAACATGTGGGGTTTCTTTCTAGTCTCGCCAACATAAATGAATTTCTGATCACCTTCAAGATGGAAGATCACCTTTCATTTTTGGCATTCGATTAAGGCATTATACTTGCTTAGGAAATCCATCCCAAGAATCATGTCGTAATCATGCATGTCGATCATAATGTGGTTGATGAAAAGTTCCCTATTAGAAATCTATAGGGGTACAGCACGCAAACAGTGTGTGGATAATATCACTTCCCCAGAGGGTAGTGTCGTAGTGAATCACTGTCTCATAGGCTCTAAACGAACCCCTAACTTCTTAGCATGTGACATAGACACAAAAGAATGCGTGGCACCCATATCAAAAAGAACATAAACATCATTAGATAAGCTTGTTATCTGACCTGTGACCACATTGGAGGCTTCAGCAACCACTTGTTCTTTCGTCATGGCATAGATTCAGGCATTCGTCGGTGGGGCTTCAAGTCTCCCTTGACTAATTAGTGGCCCTTCAAGGGAGGCTTGCATCTGATGCAGCTGGGCTTGAGGAGGAGCTCTTTGCGGGGCATTAGCATTCATTAGCTTGAGGCAGTTCTTTACAAAGTGGTCTTCACGCCCACATATGAAACATTGGTTTGTCCCCAATCGGCATTCCCCTGGATGCCTCTTTCCACATTTGGCACATGGTTGAAATCGCCTATCATTGTTGTTGCACTGACCATCATTGTGCCTCTTATTGTCTTGGCCCTGCTGTTGTTGAGGATTGCCCTTCCTCTTATTGTTCCTCCAGTTCTGGTTGTTGTTGTTGCTGTTGTTGTTGTTGTTGTTGTTCCTGTAGGGAGGGCGGTTCTGGTTGTTTGCATTATTGGCTTGCTGGTTGGACTGAGGCTGGTTCCTTCTTAACTTTTACAGATGGAACTCAGCACGTTGGGCCCTCATAACAACCTATTCTTGGGTCCTTGGCTGATCAACCTTCTGACCCTTTCACCTTCGTTCATAACCATCCCTGGGCATAGGCGGGCAAGTTGGTCAAACTTTGTCACCACGTCAGTGACTGTCATATCCCCCTGGCGTAAGCTCTCGAACTCCTCATAATGCTTCCTCGTGACATTCATGTGGAAGAACTTTGTGTTGAACTCGTGAACAAAGTCAACCCATGTCATCTCTTCAACATTTTTGCTCTGTTCGATGCCATCCCACCATATCCTGGCCTCCATGGTGAGGCAGTATGAGGCACGGAGGACTTTCTCGTTGTCTGTGAAATCCATAAGTCGTAAGGTTGCCTCAATCATCTTCAACCATCCTTGAGCGACTAACGGGTCCTTTGAACCCTCAAAGTCAGCTGGCTTGACTCTCTTGCATCTGACCAGAAGAGGTTCCTGATAAGCTGCTCTTGGTTCAGCAGCAGGAGCTGGGACTTCATTTACTTGTACTTGTGGCTGCAGAGGAGGAGGAGGCACATCATTGCCTCGTTGTTCACCATTCTGGCCATTGGCCCTTAATGCAACAATCTCCCTTTGTTGATCCTCCAACTGCCTTTGCAGTTCAGCAATCATCGTCATGAGTCTTTCGTTGGTCTGGGTGCGGGTCTGCATTCTTCTGTAGCCGTCCATCGTAAATTTCCTAAAATAATTAGGACTTAAAAATAATCTTCCATTTATGAGACAAGTTTTCATTACTATGTCATTAATCATTAATCATTCAAACCTCAATCTTATCATCATATTTGCATCAATATTTCTAACTTAATAACATACTTACTTGGAGGACTTGGATTGACATGTGGCGATATGAATTGTAATCGAAAGATTCGCTCTGATACCAAAGCCTGTAACGCCCCTTAATTCGGACGTCACAGATGTCGTTACATACATACGTTCGTACTTTCTTAAGCTTTAAACATATAAATATTATCAAACTTAAATAGTACTATTGATTTTAAAAGTACTTAAACTTACATAATCAGGATCCATTCATACCTTCAATTTTTTTTTTAAACTTAACATTGTTTAGAATAACATTGTTTATTTTATTCCATATCATAATTTATTTAATTATACTTAAATTAATCATGAACTTACTTAATAATATAGGTTTAACAAATTAAAAAAAAATCAGAACTTAACAAAACATCACAACATATCACATTAAACATCAAATCATTTAAAACTTACTTACTCCTACAGTTCGGCAGGCCAAACTTGGGACTTCGGCAGGCCGAACATGATCGGCAGGCCGGAGTTCCCTCAACCGGCAGGCCGACAGAGGCTTTGCAATTCGGACCAAAAATTCATCCATGTTCGGCAGGCCGAGAAATGTAATCGGTAAGCCGAACATCTGGACTTCGGCAGCCCGGCCAAAAAGATCAGCAGGCCGTCCGAGACCAATCTTGAGAAAGCTTGAATTTTAAAACAAACCAACTTTTCGTAAAACATAGCGAAAGTTCATAATTCATAAAAAAATGATAAAATAACTTATAAAACCATAATATATGTGTTCTTAAAACTTAACATAAAATATATGTTCAAATTATATAACTTAATTAAAAAAATAAGAGCATTCTTCTTGGCGTGCTTCCGGTTACAATTCATCGTTCATAATGCTCACATGCCTTCCCATGTCCTCCACCTAGTCCATGATTTTCTTACCCTTATCTGCAACATGACATAAAATATGATTAAGCTAATGCTTAGTGAGTACATATAATTCTCACAATTTAAAACATTTCATAAACACCATCATCATCATCATGTTGTAAAAGTGCCTTAAGCACAATTTCATAGAAACATATCTTTCATTACGTTGACCATTTTAAAACTTATTCCATTTTTATCTTAAGGGCCCAAGTGTTGCACCATAAACATCATCATAGGCGCGCTGTCATGAGAGGAGAAGGGTAGCTAATCCCAAACCAAACATGACATCATAACATAACATTTCATAACATTGGGTGTGCAACACTTATTAGGTGATACATATATAAATACTTTTCATACTTTAAAACATGCCATAAACATCATGCATAACTTAAAATCATGAAAATCTTTCATAAGAAATCCTTTAAGGAAAATCATCATAAATCATCACGAATATCCTTGTAAACATATCATCAAACCTTGAAAAAGGGTGTCATGTTGTAGGTGAGAATGTACTTACCTTATCGTTAGCTTACTTAACCTTAACGTGATTTGGCGACGATGCCGCGGTCTCGTAGTGCTCGTTCCTTGAGTGTTCATGCCATTTTCCATTTTAAAGATGCAATACATTAATACTTATCATAAAACATCCATGCATATAACATTCATTCGTATACATTCATCTCATAATCCATAACCATCATCGTAAAACATGAAATTATCACCACATATATATTTTCATCTCATCCATTACAATCAATAATTCATAACCATAAACATTGTCATCACATAAACATGTTATTATGTTTTTTCTTTAATTATAAAAATTACCTTAAGCATATAAAACAAACCCTATACTTTAAACATATTTATCTTTTAAATAAAATGTTTTTGAACAAATACATTTATTTTAATTTTAAACTCCATACAATCATCATATTATCATGCATAAAATCATTTTATTATCATAAAATCATGTAAATATATAAAACATTTAATAAAACGAAAATCCCAAAAACAACATTATCAAAACAGTTTTCTTATTATAATCTCATAAAAATTTCATAATCATAAAAATAAAATACATTCATCATACATATGCATATTCGTAACAACTTTTCATGAAAACATCATTCTTTTACCTCTTGAATAATCATTACATTTTTCATATTTTTAAAATTAAATAGTAACATTTTACTGTGAGGGGTAGAAGACAGAAATATCATATTTTTCATAAAACATTCGTATGACATGAAATTAAAAAACACATATAACATATATGCATAACATCACATTAAAAATTTGAGACAAAACACAATACCTATAGAAAGATATTGTAGAAGAAACGAGGAGAAGAATTTCTTTTCAAAAATACCAGAAAACTAAATACATACCTTGAAGTTTGTTCTCAAAATCCTTGAATTTTAACCAACGAAATAAGACTTTTCTTTCAATATACTCAGAAAATTTTCGTGAGAGAGAGAGAGAAGCACTTGTGGAGAAGAGAAGAGGGAGAGAAAACAAATGAGAGAACGTCTCAGAATTTTTGAGAGAGAAAACGTGAGAAGGAGAGAAAATAAAAAAAAAAGAAACGTTAAAATTTTTAACGTAATAAACATAATTGATGGGAATTCAATTCCATTCATTAAGTCAGAAATTTTCTGACTGTTGAGGCTATTGGCGTGGAAGGAAAGAAGAGAAAGAAAAAGGAAACCACAACACATCATCAATCTTACCATGTTTTGCCCATTTAAAATTGGAAACCATTTAATTTGACACAAATCATGCAAGTCAAACCCCTTTTATTTCCTTAACTGATAAAATCCTTCCATTATTATGTCAATTAATTACATTAAATCATCCAATTAATGTAATTAACTCAGCCATAATTTTGGAGAGATTTCAACTGACTGCTCGTCAGCCGTATTTGGCCTGTCGATTTTCCCCTTCGGCCTGTCGATCTTAAAAGTTTGGCCTGCCGAACTGTCCTTAAATGCCATACAATAATACATACATTATTGCATCATAAATAAACATACATTCAAAATTTCACATGGACACTAGACCACAACGATCCCATGTGGTCGTCACCTGTCACAACACTTGACATAAAAAGTTAGTAACATGCACGTCACATATCATATCATATAACATAATTTATTAATAAAATTCCTTATCAACATTACTAACTTAATGTGGTCCGTTACATAAAATAGGCGGGTGTTACATAATCTATATCAAGAGGTTGATCTAAAAGGAAGCTTCCAAAGTTTCAAGTGTGAGTCAAATAGTCGACCCAAGTACCTATGCATGTGGAGGACGACTTAACCTGAAACTCCTGAAAAAATGATGTGTTCATTCCATATCCTAAAGCCACAGAAATGCTACTAAAATAGCCTAATGCGGGTTTTTCCAGCCATTCTCAATACTAAATATGCAAACTAACCAATTTTTTCATGAAATCAACATAAAAACAAGGAAGAGAGCAAAAATGAGAATCAAAAAGTGCAAGAATAATTTACTAGCTTGTAAATCTTTCTATTGAGACCTTTGGAGTTGGTAGAATTGCTTAGGAAGGGGAAAGGCATGCATACAGTGCAATAAAAAGCCTGAAAAATGCAACTAAGGAGGTATTCTTGAATTCAAAACGACGTCTGACATAATGAAGTGATGGTCGTAACAATTGACGTAATTGTTTGGTGGTCTGAGAGTCAAAGTGACAGGAAATAATCATAGCAATAGTCAAAGACTTCACCAGAAAGTAATAATTGAATTGAAACAAGCTCGACGGCTAAGCGACTGGAGACTTATTAAAGTCTCAACCTCAAAGAGCATGAAGCAACTCGAAAAGTCAATTTGCGCTAGGGGCGATTGTTGTAGGTAATCTCGATAGTCTAAGGCCTAGTGTCAAGATTGAAAAGTCCAATAAAGGCCCAAGTCTTAAGAAAGAACTCTATAGGAGGATGAGCTGATAATGTCCTCCTGAAAGCTGAGATATCTTAAGTAAGACAGGAGGATGAGTTAAGCAAATGTCTAACCTTACATATTTGAATTATAAATACATGAGATCAAATCCCCATTAAATCAGGGATTAGCGTGATTTGTGCAATAGACCTGGAAGGACAAATATGTAGAAAGTGGGAATAAAATCAAGAAAGGAATATTACCGATTTTATATTTAAATTGTTATAATTTTATGATTTTGTATGTCAAGTTATAGTCATAAATAGGGGTGGGAAACCCCAAAAAAGGGATTCTTTGGTCTAGCCTTCTCGCCTTCATGTATTCAGAAGAAATAAAGAGAAAAAAACCCTAAAGTAAGCATAGCTCATACTGAGTGAACCACTATAAGTCCCTGTGTTTTTATTTTTTGCATGCTTTTGCTTCTCTTATTTGCATTGTTCATCATGACTGTTTTGTGAGATAATTGTTGAACTAAAACCACCATCAACAATAACATTCGAAATATTTATCGTTCATATAAGAGCATCTCCAATTCAATACTTAATTAATGTGTCAATGAAAAATTTAGCATTTGAGTGTAAAAGAACATTATCCAATGCAATGCCATTTTTAATGTTAAATTTGTTATGTGTTAAATTTGATGGAAAGTGGTTAAAAGTTTACTTTTATAAATTTCAAGTTTTAATAATTATAAACAAAGTGCACATATGACATTTCACATAACATTATGCATTGAAGCACAATAAAATATGTAACACCCACCTAAATTTTATGTAATGAATCACGTTAAGTTAGTAACGACGTTAAGGAATCTTTATCAATAATTTATGTTATATGTTATGATTCATGATTTTATGTTACTAACTTTTATGTCAAGTTTTATGACAGGTGACGACCGCATGGAATCGTTGTGCTCAAGTGTTTATGATCATTTTAATGTATGTTTATTTATGATACAATGATGAATTGAATTGTCATAATGTATGGCATTTAAGGACAGTTCGGCAGGCCAGACTTTTAAGTTCGATAGGCTGAAAAGTCTACCCAAGATCGGCAGGCCAAACTTGGTGGAACCGGTAGGCTGAAGGGGAAAATCGGCAGGCCGAACATGGCCGATGCGCAGTCAGCAGAAATCTCTCCAAATTTATGGCTGAGATAATTACGTTAAATGAGTGATTTATTATGATTAATTGACACAATAATGGAATATTTTATCAGTTAAGGAAATTAAAAGGTTTGACTTCGCATTGATTTATCTGATTTTAAATGGTTTCCTATTTTAAGAGGGCAAAACATGGTAAGTGAAGAGAGATTATTTGACTTTTCCTCTTTTCTCTCCTTTTTCCACGCCAATGAGCCATCAATGAGTCAGAAAATTTTGACTTAATGGAGAGTATTGATTGATTCATCTGTTATGCTCATAACATTAAAAAAATTTTTACGCTCTTTTCCATTTTTCTCTCATCCTCTCACGTTTTCTCTCTCAGTTCTAAGATGTTTCCTCATTCTTTATTCTTCTTCTTCTCTTCTCCATGAATCCCATCTCCATCTCTTTCAAAAATTCTATACAGGTATTGAAAGAAAAAGTCATATTTTGTTGGTTGAATTCAAGGATTTTAAGAAGAAGTTCTCAAGGTAAGAACTTTTTTGGTAATTTTGAAAAGAATTCTTCTCCTCCAATCGTTTGCAATATCTTTCTATAGGTATTGTATTTTTGCCTAAGTTTTTATTATGATGTTCATGTATGTATTATGTGATGTTTTTCAAGTTTTATGTCATTTCGGTGTTTCTATAAAAAAAAAATATGAATTTTCTACCTCTACCCTTCACAGTAAAATATTACTGTTTGACTATGATGCATGAAAAATCTAATGTTATTTAAGGGGTAAATGAATGATGTTTTTCATGAAAATTGACAAGAATGTGCATGTGTATGTTATGATGAGTATATTTTATGTTACAAAATTTCTATGAGAAAACTGTTTTGATAATGTTATTTTTAGATTTTGTTTTATAAAATGTTTTATATGTTTAAATGATTTTTATTAATGATGAAATATTTATATGAGGTTCAATACATGATAATAAGATGTTTGTATGAATTTTAAAATGTATGTTAAATAATTAGAAAAAGTTTTCAAAAGATTTTCATGTTTACAATGTATGAAATGTTTTGATGATAATATTTAAGAAAGCATGTTATGAAAAATGTTAATATGTGATGATAATGTTATGTTTTCACAATAATGATTATGAGTTATGTTTATAATGTGAGATGAATGTATATATGAATGGATGATTTACGCTATGATGATAAGTATTGATTTTATTGTATTTTAAATGGAATAATGGCATGAACAGACAAAGGAACGAGCACTTTGAGACCGCGGCGTCGTCACCAAATCACGTTAAGGTTAAGTAAGCTAGCTTTAAGGTAAGTACATTCTCACCTGCAACATGACACGTTTTACAAGGTTTGATGATATATTCACAATGGTATTCATGATGATTTTATGGTTATTTCCTTAAAGGATTTCTTATGAAAGATTTTCATGATTTAAAGTTATGTATGTATGATAATGACATGTTTCATAGTATGAAAATTATGTATATATGTATCACCTAATAAGTGTTGCACACCAATGTTATGAAATGATATGTTATGATGTCATGTTTGGTTTGGGATTAGCTACCCTTCTCCTCTCATGACGGCACGCCTACGATGATGTTCATGGTGCAACACTTGGGCCCTAAAGATAAAATGGAAGATGTTTTAAAATGGTCAATGAAATGAAAGATATGTTTCCATGAAATTGTGCTTAAGGCTCTTTTATGATATGATGACAATGATGATGATGAAGTATATGAAATGTTTTAATTGTGAGAATTATATGTACTTACTAAGCAATAGCTTAATCATGTTTTATGTCATGTTGCAGATAAGGGTAAGAAAATCGTGGAATAGGTGGAGGACATTGGAAGGCGTGTGAGCACAAGCACGATGAATTGTAACCGGAAGAATGCCAAGAAGAATGTTTTTATGTTTTTAATCAAGTTTCATATTTTGAACACATTCTTTTATGATAAATATGTAAAGGATTCTTGAACTATGTTTTATATTTTATTTCATTATCTTAAGTATTATGATCTTCTGCATTTTTATGAAAGGTTGGTTTTGTTTTAAAAATTAAGTTTTCCCAAAGATTTTTGGTTCGGTTGACCTGCCGAACATCTTGGTCGGCCTACCGATGTTTGAAAGTTTGGCCTGCTGGACGATGATGAGTTTTTAAGCCAGATTTACAAAGCCTCTACCGGCTTGCCAGTTGAGGGAACTCTGGCCTGCCGATCATGTTCGGTCTGCCGAAGTCCCAAGTTCGGCCTGCCGAACTGTGGGAGTAAGTAAACTTTAAATGATGTGATGATTAATGAGTTATGATGTGATGTTTTTATAAGTCCTGATTTTACAACTTGGTATACCTATTTTATTAAAATAAGTTTATGATTAATTTAAGTGAATTAGAATAAATTCTGATATGGAATGAGTTAAGTTATTTAACAATGTTAAGTTAAAAAAAATTTATGAATGGATCCTGGTTAAGTATGTTTAATTATATTTTCAATTTAAAGTATCGTATAAGTTTTGTTTTTGTGTTTGTATTTATAATTTAAACTAGTATGAATGTATGAATGTAAGAATATAACGACATCTGTGACGTCCGTAAAGGGGGTGTTATAGGCTTTGGTATCCGAGCAAATTTTCGATTACAATTCATATTGCCACACATCAATCCAAGTCCTCTAAGTAAGTATGTTATAAAGTTAGATGTTATGATGCAAGTATGATGATAAGATTAAGGTTTAAATGTTTAATGATTTACGATCTAGTAGTGAAAACCTGTCTCATAATTAGAAGATTATTTCTAAGTCCTAATTCTTTTAGGAAATTTACGATGGATGGCCACAGAAGGATGCAGACTCGCACCCAGACTAATGAAAGACTCATGACAATGATCGTTGAGTTGTAGAGGCAACTTGAGGATCAACGAAGGAAAATTGCTGCGTTAAGGGGAAACACCCAGAATGATGACCGACGAGGTAATGATATGCCTCCTCCTCCTCCGCAGCCACAAGTAAACGAAGTCCCAATTCCTGCTGCTGAACCAAGAGTGGCCTATTAGGAACCCCTACTGGTCAGATGGAAGAAAGTTAAAACAGCAAACTTTGAAGGTTCAAAGGATCCACTAGTAGCTCAAGGATGGTTGAAGATGATCGAAGCCACCTTACGACTCATGGATTTCACGGACAATGAAAAGGTCCTCTGTGCCTCGTACTGTCTTACCATGGAGGCCAGAATTTTTGTAGGATGGCATTGAAATGAGTAGGAATGTTGAAGAAATGACATGGGTTGACTTCGTTCATGAATTCAACACAAAGTTCTTCCACATGAACGTTACAAGGAAACATTATGAGGAGTTTGAGAGCTTACGCCAGGGGGATATGTCAGTCACTGATGTGGTGACAAAGTTTGACCAGCTTGCTCGTCTATGTCCAGGAATGGTTATGGATGAAAGTGAAAGGGTCAAAAGACTAATCAGAGCCCTTAGGCCAGATATTGTTGTGATCGTTGATGGGGCAAGTCCACCCAAGACTCAAGAACAGGTTGTCATGAGGGCTCAACGTGCTGAGTTTCATTTGTCCAAGTTAAGAAGGAACCAGCCTCAGCCTGGCCAATAGGACAACAATGCAGGCAACCAGAACCGCCCTCCCCACAGGAACAACAACAACAACAACAGCAACCAAAACTGGAGGAATAACAAGAGGAAGGGTAATCCTCAAAACCAGCAGGGCCAAGATAACAAGAGGCACAATGATGGCTAGCACAACAATAATAACAGGTGATTTCAACTGTGTGCCAAATGTGGAAAGAAGCATCCAGGGGAATGTCGTTTGGGAACAAACCAATGTTTCATTTGTGGCCGTGAAGACCACTTTGTTAAGAACTGCCCCAAGCTGATGAATGCCAATGCCCCACAGAGAGCTCCTCCTCAAGCCCAGCTTCATCAGATGCAAGCCTCCCTTGAAGGGCCACTTATTAGTCAAGGGAGAATTGAAGCCCCACCGACGAATGCCCAAATCTATGCCATGACGAAAGAACAAGTGGCCGCAGAAGCTTCTAATGTAGTCACAGGGATTCACTACGTCATATGATGCTTATCTAATGATGTAGTCACAGGGATTCACTACGCAGAAGCTTCTAATGTAGTCACAGGTCAGATAACAAGCTTATCTAATGATGCTTATGTTCTTTTTGATACGGGTGCCATACATTCTTTTGTATCTATGTCATATGCTAAGAAATTAGAGGTTCGTTTAGAGCCTATGAGACAGGGATTCACTACGACACTACCCTCCGGGGAAGTGATAGTATCTACTCACTGTTTGCGTACAGTACCCCTATGAATTTTTTATAGGGAGCTATTCATCGACCTCATTGTGATCGACATGTATGACTACGACATGATTCTTGGGATGGATTTCCTAAGCAAGTATAATGCCTCTATCAAATGCCGTAAACGAAAGGTGATCTTCCATCCAGAAGGTGATCAAAAGTTTATTTATGTTGGCAAGTCCAGAAAGAAACCCAACATGTTTTTATCGGCAATAAAAGCAAGGAACCTATTAGCAAGTGGCTGCATGGGCTATCTGGCAAACATTATAGACAAAAGCCAAGAAGGAAAGACAAGAATTGAAGATGTGCATGTTGCTCATGAATATGAAGATGTGTTTCCTGATGATCTGACGAGTCTACGGCCAGAAAGAGAAGTTGAATTCGAGATTGAGCTTGCTCCAGGCATCGACCCAATTTCTAAAGCGCCTTACAGAATGGCCCCGGCAGAGTTAAAGGAGCTTCACATACAATTAAAGGAGCTACTTGATAAAGGTTTCATCAGGCCAAGTCACTCACCTTGGGGTGCTCCAGTCTTATTTGTGAAGAAGAAGGATGGCACTATGAGACTCTGCATCGACTATAGAGAGCTAAATAAGGTGACAATCAAGAACAAGTACTTGTTGCCTCAAATTGATGATTTGTTTGATCAGCTCAAGGGTGCATCGGTGTTCTCAAAGATTGATCTACGAGTAGGATATCACCAGTTGAAGGTTAAAGAAGGAAATATCCCCAAGACTGCTTTCAGGTCGAAGTATGGTCACCACGAATTTGTGGTTATGCCTTTCGGTCTGATGAATGCACCTGCTACCTTTATGGATTTGATGAATCGGGTATTCAAGGATTTCCTTGATAAATTTGTTGTTGTATTTATCGATGATATTCTTGTCTATTCTAAGAATCAAGAAGAGCATGAGGAACATTTAAGGATTGTGCTAGAGACTTTAAGAAGACACCAGCTTTATGCAAAGTTCTCTAAAAGCGAGTTCTGGCTTGATAAAGTGTCATTCTTGGGGCATGTTATATCAAAGAAAGGGATTATGGTTGACCCTGCTAAAGTAGAAGCTGTTCTCAACTAGAAGCAACCGATGAATGCAAGTGAAATAAGAAGCTTCTTGGGTTTAGCAGGTTATTATCGGAGATTCGTAGAAGATTTCTCCAAGATAGCAGCTCCACTTACGAACCTAACTCGCAAAGGAAAGAAGTATGAATGGACAGATGCATGCGAGAAAATTTTTCAAGAACTGAAGAAAAGGCTAACGACGGCTCCAGTGTTGGCAATTCCTGAAGGAAATGATGGGTTTGTTATTTATAGTGATGCATCCAAGATGGGCCTAGGAGCTGTATTGATACAAAATGAAAGGGTGATTGCTTATGCTTCAAGACAACTAAAGGATTATGAAAAAAACTATCCTACTCATGATCTCGAGTTAGCAACAATCATTTTTGTGTTGAAGATATGGAGACACTATTTATATGGGGTCCAATGTAAGATATTCACTGATCATCAAAGTCTGAAGTACTACTTCATGCAAAGAGACCTGAACATGAGACAACGAAGATGGCTAGAGTTGGTGAAGGAATACGATTGTGAAATCCTTTATCTTCCTAGTAAAGCTAACCGAGTGGCTGATGCTCTAAGTAGGAAGTCAGTTGCCATGATGATGTCAATGCAAGCAATGTCTTCACCTTTAAGGAAGGAAATTCTAGACTTTGGTTTAGAACTTATAACAGGCCAGCTATCAGCACTCTCTCTTGCTCCGACGATGTATGATGAAATTCGAAGAAAGCAAAATGACGATGTAAACCTTGTGAGGATCAAGCAAGAAATGAAAAAAGGTAAATGTGAAGAGTTTCGTATTGCGGATGATGGAACTCTGTACCTCAAGGACCGCTTATATGTTTCCAATGTTGATGATTTAAGGGAAAAGATCTTGGTGAAAATTCATGACACTCCTTACTCTATTCATCCAGGTGCAACAAAGATGTATAATGATCTAAGGGGTAACTTCTGGTGGTTTGGAATGAAACGTGATGTTGCAAAGTATGTGAAGAAATGTATGACATGTCAGCAAGTAAAGGCTGAACACCAGAGACCTAGTGGTGAACTGCAGTCTATCCAAATATCGAAATGGAAATGGGAGGATATAGCAATGGATTTCATTACCGGTTTGCCCAGAACTACGAATGGATATGATGCAATTTGGGTAGTTGTGGATCGACTGACTAAGATGATGCATTTCATTCCTATCAAGATCACTTACTCCATCGAACGCTTAGCGGAACTCTACGTCAAGGAAATTGTACGACTTCATGGGATTCCCAAGTCAATCATCTCAGATCGTGATGGCAGGTTCACATCTAAGTTTTGGAAGAGTATACAGACTACTATGGGAACCAGGCTACATTTTAGTACAGCTTTTCATCCTCAGACAGACGGCCAAACGGAGAGGACAAACTTTATTTTAGAGGATATGCTACGGGCTTGTTCCCTCGACTTTAAGACCAGTTGGTGTAAAATGTTGCCATTAGCAGTGTTTACTTACAACAATAGCTTTCAGGCAACAATTGGGACGGCACCATATGAGGCTCTGTATGGACGAAAATGCAGATCGCCTATATGTTGGCACGAAGCTGGTGAAAAGAAGCTGATGGAAAGCGTCAATGCTAATAAAATGGATTTTGTGAATGAAACATCTGAGATGATAAAGTTGATAAGAAGAAGAATAGAGACCGCACAAAGCCATTAGAAGAGTTATGCTGACAAGAGAGAAGACCCTTAGAGTTCACCGTGGGTGAATATGTGTTTTCGAAAGTTGCACCAATGAAAGGAGTTATGAGATTTGGGAAGAAAAGCAAGTTAAGTCCAAGATTCATCGGTCCTTATGAAGTTGGGAAACGAATAGGCAAAGTAGTTTATCAGCTGAAGTTGCCTTGTGAGATGTCCGCAATGCACTATGTATTTCATGTCTCCATGCTCAAGAAGTGTGTTCCAGACCCTACGCATGTGATTGAGCCACAAGTGATCGAGATACGAGAAGACTTAAGTTATGAAGAAAAGCCAACGAAGATACTCGATCAAAAAACTAAGACCTTAAGGAATAAAGAAATTCCATTGGTCAAGGTGTTATGGCGAAATTAGCAAGTTGAAGAAGCCACATGGGAACGTGAAGATGACATGAGATCTATGTATCCGCATTTATTCTAAGTTTCGAGGATGAAACTTTTATAAGGTGGGGAGAATTGTAGCACCCACCTAAATTTTATGTAATGAATCACGTTAAGTTAGTAACGATGTTAAGGAATCTTTATCAATAATTTATGTTATATGTTATGATTCATGATTTTATGTTACTAACTTTTATGTCAAGTTTTATGACAGGTGACGATCGCATGGAATCGTTGTGCTCAAGTGTTCATGATCATTTTAATGTATGTTTATTTATGATACAATGATGAATTGAATTGTTATAATGTATGGCATTTAAAGATAGTTCGATAGGCCAAAAAGTCTGATCTGTAGGCCGAAGGAAACCATCGGCAGGCCGAACTTGGTGGAACCGGCAGGCCGAAGGAGAAAATCGACAGGCCGAACACGGCTGACAAGCAGTCAACAGAAATCTCTCCAAATTTATGGCTAAGATAATTACGTTAAATGAGTGATTTATTGTGATTAATTGGCACAATAATGAAATGTTTTATCAGTTAAGGAAATTAAAAGGTTTGACTTCGCATTGATTTGTCTGATTTTAAATGGTTTCCTATTTTAAGAGGGCAAAACATGGTAAGTGAGGAGAGATTGTTTGACTTTCCCTCTTTTCTCTCCTTCCTCCACGCCAATGAGCCATCAATGAGTTAGAAAATTTTGACTTAATGGAGAGTATTGATTGATTCATCGGTTATGCTCATAACGTTAAAAAAAATTTTATGCTCTTTTCCATTTTTCTCTCATCCTCTCACGTTTTCTCTCTCAGTTCTGAGATGTTTCCTCATTCTTTATTATTCTTCTTCTCTTCTCCACGAATCCCATCTCCATCTCTCTCAAAAATTCTCTGCAAGTATTGAAAGAAAAAGTCATATTTTGTTGGTTGAATTCAAGGATTTTAAGAAGAAATTCTCAAGGTAAGAATTTTTTCGGTAATTTTGAAAAGAATTCTTCTCCTTCAATCGTTTGCAATATCTTTCTATAGGTATTGTATTTTTGCCTGAGTTTTTATTATAATGTTTATGTATGTATTATGTGATGTTTTTCCAAGTTTCATGTCATTTCGGTGTTTCTATTAAAAAAATATGAATTTTCTATCCTCTACCCTTCACAGTAAAATATTACTATTTGACTATGATGCATGAAAAATGTAATATTATTTAAGGGGTAAATGAATGATGTTTTTCATGAAAATTGACAAGAATGTGCATGTGTATGTTATGATGAGTATATTTTATGTTACGAAATTTCTATGAGAAAACTGTTTTGATAATGTTATTTTTGGATTTTGTTTTATAAAATGTTTTATATGTTTAAATGAGTTTGATTAATGATGAAATATTTATATGATGTTCAATACATGATAATAAGATGTTTGTATAAATTTTAAAATGTATGTTAAATTATTAGAAAACGTTTTCAAAAGATTTTCATGTTTATAATGTATGAAATGTTTTGATGATAATATTTAAGAAATCATGTTATGAATAATGTTAATATGTGATGATAATGTTATGTTTTCACAATAATGATTATGAGTTATGTTTATAATGTGAGATGAATGTATATATGAATGGACGATTTACGCTATGATGATAAGTATTGATTTTATTGTATTTTAAATGGAATAATGGCATGAACAGACAAAGGAACGAGCACTTCGAGACCGCGGCATCGTCACCAAATCACGTTAAGGTTAAGTAAGCTAGCTTTAAGGTAAGTACATTCTCACCTACAACATGACACGTTTTACAAGGTTTGATGATATATTCACAATGGTATTCATGATTATTTTATGGTTATTTCCTTAAAGAATTTCATATGAAAGATTTTCATGATTTAAAGTTATGTATGTACGATAATGACATGTTTCAAAATATGAAAATTATGTATATATGTATCACCTAATAAGTGTTGCACACCAATGTTATGAAATGATATGTTATGATGTCATGTTTGGTTTGGGATTAGCTACCCTTCTCCTCTCATGACCGTGCGCCTATGATGATGTTCATGGTGCAACACTTGGGCCCTAAAGATAAAATGGAAGATGTTTTAAAATGGTCAATGAAATGAAAGATATGTTTCCATGAAATTGTGCATAAGGCACTTTTATGATATGATGACAATGATGATGATGAAGTATATGAAATGTTTTAATTGTGAGAATTATATGTACTTACTAAGCATTAGCTTAATCATGTTTTATGTCATGTTGCAGATAAGGGTAAGAAAATCATGGAATAGGTGGAGGACATTGGAAGGCGTGTGAGCACAAGCACGATGAATTGTAACCAGAAGAACGCCAAGAAGAATGTTTTTATGTTTTTAATCAAGTTTTATATTTTGAACACATTCTTTTATGATAAATATTTAAAGGATTCTTGAACTATGTTTTATATTTTATTTCATTATCTTAAGTATTATGATCTTCTGCATTTTTATGAAAGGTTGGTTTTTTTAAAAAAATTAAGTTTTCCCAAAGATTTTTGGCTCAGTCGGCCTGCCGATGTTTGAAAGTTCGGCCTACCGATCACGTTTTCGGCCTGCCGGACGATGATGAGTTTTCAAGCTAGATTTGCAAAGCCTCTGTCGGCTTGCCGGTTGAGGGAACTCCGGCCTGCCGATCATGTTCGGCCTGCCGAAGTCCCGAGGTCGGCCTGCCGTACTGTGGGAGTAAGTAAACTTTAAATGATGTGATGATTAATGAGTTATGATGTGATGTTTTTATAAGTCCTGATTTTACAACTTGGTATACCTATTTTATTAAAATAAGTTTATGATTAATTTAAGTGAATTAGAATAAATTATGATATGGAATGAGTTAAGTTATTTAACAATGTTAAGTTAAAAAAAATGTATGAATGGATCCTGGTTAAGTATGTTTAATTATATTTTCAATTTAAAGTATCGTATAAATTTTGTTTTTGCGTTTGTATTTATAATTTAAACTAGTATGAATGTATGAATGTAAGAATATAACGACATCTGTGACACCCGTAAGGGAGCGTTACAAAATGGCACATTAAATATATTATTTTTACATTTTTAAGAGCAAATATAATATTGATACTGACCTTTGCATGGTCTAACTATGCTAATACAATTTTACTTCTGCAGAAATCTTTCCAGACTTAACAAAACTATTTTTAGGATTATTAACACTAATAGCCTCTAAACTTTAAGGTCTCCTCGACTTTGCCTCTTAAACTTTAAAAATCACTACTTTACTCGCTGAACTTTTAAAACTCCTCACTTTGCTCCTTGAAATTTAAAATCACTACTTTACTCTCTAAACTTTATAAGCTCCTCACTTTACCCTCCTGAACTTCTAATTTTCTGTTCAAAGATTAGGAAATATTGTTGAATAATAAACAAAAGAATAGATAAACTCATGTGCGAAACTTGTAGCTTAATTTCATCTATTTGAATGAAAAATCAAAAGTTTAGGGATAAAGTAAGGAGTTTTAAAAGTTTAAAGGGAAAAGTAGTGATTTTTAAAGTTCAAGGGGCAAAGTAAAAAGTTTTAAAAAGTTTAGGGGGTAAAGTAGTAATTTTAAAAGTTTAGGAAGTAAAGTTGGAGAGATCCTAAAGTTTAAAGGTCATTGGTGTTAATAATCTTTTTAGAAATTAAACAAGGTTAGAGGGCTCGAGAAATTTGAGAAGAGGCATTTATTACACACACGCGTCAATTGCGATGCTTGGTGAGAGCCAACCAAGTTGCCCAAAACCTTGCCAATGAAAGATAACATAAGTTGTTAGAGAAAAATACACAAAATGTCCCCTAGCGAGTGAATTTTTAAAACTGCCCTTTTGCTTTTGTCTTTTCATAACTACCCCATTTTCTTCTGTCATTTTTTAATGATGATTATGCATTTACTTGTTTGCCTCTTATTTCATTTGAAACAAACCCTAGATCAGATCTTTCCTCTCTCTCCTCTTTCCCCTCCGCATCTGCCTCTAGAAAACCTGATCCTAATTGCCACAAGTAGACTTCTCCCAACAGTGCTATTAAAGTCTAAGC
Source organism: Artocarpus heterophyllus (assembly GCA_025403435.1). Classification (NCBI taxonomy): domain Eukaryota; kingdom Viridiplantae; phylum Streptophyta; class Magnoliopsida; order Rosales; family Moraceae; genus Artocarpus; species Artocarpus heterophyllus. The sequence continues at coordinate 19,743,875 of CM046333.1, forward strand.
TCCACGATCTGCGATTTGCATCTGGTTTTGATTGTAGATCTAGTCGGCCTTCTCCATCAAAGATGATGACAGACAATGGTGGGTGGCGAGATTACGATTTCCTCCACTTCATGTGGCCAACTCTGTCGAAGACAATTGCAGATCTTGAGGGCAATTTTTTCAAGGTGCTCTGTTACCGTGAGGATCTGGTCGATCTCCATCATCGTAAGGATCTAGTCGTCGCCATGAGGATCTAGTCTTCACTTTCTAGCGAGTTTCAAGCACGAGGTTAGTTCAAAGGATCTGACTATTTTTTGTATTTTTTCCCTCCTTTTACTGTTTTTTTAGGTTTTCCTTTTTATGTTTTTTTTCTTTGCAAATTATATTTAATTTTGGTGTTTTTCTTGTTAAGATTTTGGTGTTTAAAAAATGAGTAAATTGCTCTAGTAGTCCCCAATCTTTTCACGAAAGTGAACATTTGGTCCCTGACCTTTTATTTTTTATTTATCAGTCCTCAATTTTTTATTTTAGTTGCTGAGGGATTAATTTAATAGTTAAACAGTTAATTTTGGATGAAAAAATATAAAAAACTGGTTATCAAATATGTAACAAATTGGTTCCCAAAAATAACCAAGTTTAACCATTAAATTGATCACTCAGCAACTAAAACGAAAGTTTAGGGACTAATAAATCAAAAATAAAATGTTAGGAACTAAGATCATACTTCTGTGAAAGGTTGGAGATTAAAATCATACTTTCATGAAAGTTTGAGGACTAACGTAGTAATTTACTAGAAAAAAAATTAACAGCAATAATTGAATTTTCTGGTAAAGTCTAATATCTTTGACTGTGTTCTTTATATTGATATTTCTGAGGTTGTTCAAGTCCTAGAGGATGACTTCATGACCATATTTTTTGGTTGATAATGTATAAAGTTGTGACTCATCAAAAGAAGCAAGATACAGAGTCAATGAATGTGGGTGTTATGAATGCCTAATACTGTGCACGGGTCGTGGAAGCTGCATAAATACAGTGTCATTTAATCTTTATCTTCTTTTTTTTTCATTCATGGCCATAATCCTTTAAAATACGTATGTTAACTAATAATTATAGAGGTCAGATTTGTTCTAATACAATTGTTTATTACTTATTATATTTACTTGATAAGACACTGCAAAGAAGAAACGCAAATTTGAAATGAAAATGAGTTGGTCGAATCATTGGCCAAGTCTTAATGTTCTTTCAAGCAAAAAGTCTTTATATGTGTGTGTGTTTTGCCTTATCAAAATATTGAGTCAGTCCACATCTACCTAGCATACCTTTTGAGTATTTGGATGGATGTTCTATTTGCTGTTTTTTGGTTTTTGTCTTTTCTAGGTTGTTTTCATTTGTTGTGGGCTTATGCCCTTTTTTTGTGGTTGAATGATATGAACTTTCAGCAAAAGACGAGAGGCAATTTGCTAACGTTCGATTGCTGAAAGATGTATGAATTTTAATCTTTAAAGCTTTAATGTTTCTCTACTTTGACTAGGCACTCTAATTATATATGTTGTTTCTGCATAGATTTATACCAGTTTGAGCTCCTGATTAGACTTGCAGAGTCCTTGTGTTGCTGTCTTAGTTACTGTGTTAATTCACCATGCCTATGGACTTTGCTTTTTGTGGAATCCTATTTAGAAACTAATATCATATTCTGCATATCTATAACTCTGTTTGCCGATGGATTTTGTGTTGCTTTTATCAGCTATTTCATGTTTGTGAAATGACTATGCAGGGTTATAGTCTTGACCTTAGGATGGATAATTTTCCTGTCTTCATACATTCCCTTGCGCTTTCTACTGATAAGGCATGAAAAGTTAAGGAGAAACTTAGAGGTGTGAATTTGAATTTTATGAATTTTCTTCTTTCTGATTTGTGCCAATAAGATTAGCTTTTCTCATTGCGGCCATTTCTCGATAGAGGTGTTTGGTGGAGTTAACTGTGTTTCTTTCTTTTCTTTTCTTTTTTTATTGAAGCAGTAAAATATAAAATTGAAAGGGAAATCTGAGTTGGTTTCTTCGATTTAGAAGGCGAGATAGGAAATCAAAATCAAAAGTGCAGATGAAGAGGTATTTTTGGATGTTTATGTTATTTTTTTATTTTTTATTTTGATCCTTGTTTTTACTTGTATGATAATTTATATAATCTAAGCCCCTTTTTTGTAATGATTTTGTAATGTTATTATTTTCTAATGATTTGCAGAAAAAATTGTAATACGGTAGTATTTATTAAAAAATATATATATATAATATGCTAGATTTTGGAACAGAATCTAATAAGTTCTAAGTCGAAACTTACTAGATTTTAGGACGAAACTTGGTTGGTTGCGCTATGGAACCTGACGGGTTTCGTGATGGAATTTGGCGGGTTCTGAGATAGAATCTGACGGACTTCAACTTTGGAACCTATTAAGTTGGTTACTGGAACCTGCTAGATTCTAAAATATTTTTTATGAAACAAAGAAGCACCAACTGGTTCCGATTGTCGTTATAGAGGTGTTGGATTGTAACTTGATAAGTTTCAAAGTTGAAAACCGTCAGATTCCATGTCAGAACCTACTAGATCCAACACTACGCGTCGGCGACCAAAGGTAGTTGGTGCTTATTTTGTTTCATAGAAAAAATTTTAGAATCCGGTAGGTTATAAAGTGGTTACAATCTGGCACCTTATGCCGACAACCATAAGCAGTTGATTTTTTTGTTTCAAAGAAAATATTTTAAAAACTAATAAGTTCTAACATTGAAACCTACCAAGTTGCAAAAAGTAACTTAAACTTTTAATAAATCATATTTGTTATTAAAGAACAGTTTTGAAAAGAACTTTAAAAAAAAATCTTAAAAATGTGCTTTTTAGGGTAACATTCTATTAAGTCGCTCAAGTTTTTATGCAAGTACATTACCTATTGAATCAGTGGGGGCGAGATTCGGTGAGCTTCGAGTCCAAGCCCAAGCTCAAGCCCAAGCCCCCAACCACAAAAGAAACTTGAGCTCTCTACCTCTTTTTTTCCATGTTCTTTTCCTCTTCTGCTTTCATGCCCCTTCAAAATCTTGCCGACCAAACATAACAAGTAAAAGTTAATCCAAATTTAGGAATATATATATATATATATACATATACATATATATATTGCTATAGAACTCAGGATTATATTAGCAGTAAAAACATGATGAAGGTTGCGGAAGTGAAAAATGAAAGGGTAATTATGCAAAGCAATAATTTGCGTCTAGATTGGATTTAGAGCTTTAAGTAAAACATTTTGTAGCCAATCATATCATAAGCCAATTACTAAAAACATCATACGATAGACCAACTCAAATTACAAAGTTCAACACTCGACATGGCCATTGTCTTATATAAAGTTGGGTCAAATTCATTTTTTGTTTCAAAATATCACTTTTACCTTTAAATTTTAATATATCACACTAATGGTTCCCAAACTTCCTAAAGATTGCACTAGTGCTTCTTCTGCAATAAAAATACTAAAAACTAATAGATTTCATCAGGTGAGGTATACGTGATCTACTTTAAACACCTGCCTAAATCAAATTACTTAAAAGTAATTTTACTAAATTACCTCTTATTAACGAATCATGAGTGCGTCAGATGATAAAATGTGTTAGAATTTTAATTTTTTTATTACAGACGTACAATTATTGTAACATATGAGAAGCTTAGAGACCATTAGTATGTTCGTTAAACGTCTAGGGGCAAAGACAATTACTATTTCTCAATGGCTAAAAGTGAAACAAACCCTTTTAAGTTTTATTGCGCTAAAAATATTATTGATGGCTCAACAACATTGTTTTCTAGAGTGGGCACTTGAATTGAATGTTGTAAACATGGTTCGAGCTATCCAAGATCCTTCAAGCGGAGCCCTAAGATTTAATGTTGTTGAAGATATTAAGAACGTTACCTCCCAAACACAAAGGGGGCGTTTGGTTTGCAGTAATCAGTAGGAATTATATTCCTGAAAAAATGATTGTAGGGAATATGATTCCCAGGAACTAAGATTATTACGTTTGGTTACACATAGGAATCTTCTATTAGATTTCTAGGAATAATATATTATTGTGTTTGGTTATACATAGGAATCTTGTATAATTGACAAAATAATTTATTGTATTACCATTAAATGTATCAATATAATATATTAGAACTAATATTAAATAATAATAATATAAATATAAATAATAAAATAATATTATATATAATTTAACATTAATATTACTATGAATATTAATGTTATTATTATCATTATTATTAAATAATTATTATTTTATATTAATATAATACTTTCTTTATCTTATATAAAAATATTAATTTATAATAATCATAGAATTATTATTTAACAATATATTAATATTAAAATGTTGTATATAATATAAAATATATTGATATGAACATAAATAATAATAAAAATACAATTCTTAATAATATATTAATATTTATATTAATATTAACATTAAATAAACATATTGTTATAGAAAACATTAAACATATTTAGCTATATTTTATATTTATAATTATTATAATAGTATTTATATAGTTTAATATTGATATTGCTATGCATATTAATATTAATATTATACTATTCATATTGATGGTATATTATTATGTTTTTATTATTATTGTTATTATTAAATTATAATTTTATATTGATATAATATTTATATGTATATCATATATTAATATTAATTTATAATAATAGTACAACATTATTTTATTTTATTATTATAGTATTTATATATATTATATTTAGATATTGTATATGTAATATATTATATATGTTTATTATTATTGTTAATGTTATTATTATCATTATTATCAAATTATTATTTTATATGAATATAATTTTTATATTTATATTGCATAGAAATATTAATTTATAATAATATTATTATTATAATAATTTAATAATAATATAATTATTATCATTATCATCATGGAAACAAAGATGAGATTTCTATAGTTTTGAGATTCCCAAGAATATGAATATCACCTTGTGGGTAGGCTTCATATTACCCCAAAATAAGGTAATCTGAATCCCACGGGAATTAGTTTCCCAAGAATCCAAAACTTAGATTACTGTATACCAAACATAGGAATCTTACAGATTCTCATTCCCATCTCAGGATTACTGCATACCAAACGCCACCAAAGTGGCATTGTTTGCTTCCTGTAATAAGAGTAGAGTAACCCACTTTTTTGTTAATTTGGCTTCTTCTTTTTTTTTTTTTTTTCTCATGATTTGGTTTGTTTTGATGATATACCTATTGTGTTGGGACCAATTGTAAACTTTGATATTTCAAAATTGGAATAGAGTTCATTTTCCTCTATTTAAAAAAATAATTGCTAATGCAAAAGCAAAACATAATAACCTTTAATTTGTTCGTTTACATTAAGACAACCTTTGAAACAATACATCTACTATTAGGAGGAGAAGAAAACCACATTACAACATTAAAAAAAAAAGTGTTTAGAAATACAATTAATCACAAAAAAATAGTTCAAACCACTTTTATTATAATATTTTCTTTCACAAAATTTAACACAAAAGTAGGTTAAATTATCTTTTTGTGGCTCCAACCGTGTTCGGAGACATCCGAACAATTGACAACATTATAAAAACACTATTGAATTGCAAACAACAAGCCCATAGAATTAACTTAAATACCTTTTACATATTAGTGTCAGTTTTTCTTAAAAAGAAAAAAGAAAAAAAACATTGACACAATTTAGCACTCGTCAATTTTTTTTTTAAAACAAAAAGGGCAAAATGGTATTAAGTTCTAAAGATAATGGCAAGATTGGCACTCAGATAAGATTCTATCTTATAACAAAACTTGGTGTCAATTTAATTATTAAAATCCAACTCAAGCTTTCCAAAGTCAACACTAAAAAACCAACAATTATTTTTCCTTATTAAAATTAGTCTAACCTCTAACCAGAAAATCTTAACTTATATAACAAAAGCAACCAGCGGAGAAACAAAAATAAAATCCCAAAAAGATATTTTTGCTTTTTTATTTTTACAGCTAATTGCTTTATTCCAAAATCATATTTGGTAAACAATAAATTGTCCCAAATCATTTTCCTCAAGCCAAGTAAATGACCCAAGCAAGCAATACTACTAGACCCACTTCCTCAATTTTGACTCTTCTCTCCTTCTCTCTCTCTTTCTCTAAATTTAACAAGAAAATATATACAATGCCCGTTAGACATTAGCCCCGACGCACGTATCCTCAGACTCACACTCCCACATAAAAACTCCCACCCACTCTTCTGCCCTTTCCTCTCTCTCTCTCTCTAAGGAGTTCATAAAAAGACAAAGCTTTCTGTTGGTTTTCTCTCGTCGGAGGGATAATATTTAGATGTCAGAGGAAGATAGTAAGCAGCGGCGGTCCAAGAACATGCCAGCACGGCCTACGAATTGCGATTGCTAAACGCAAAACAACAACAAACTAAAAATTTCTTTTCTTTTGTTTTATTGTTTTTTTTCCCGTGATATTGAGTCAAATATTTACCTGTGAAATTGAACAACTTGACTCCTGTCAGAAGTAAATGAGGTGCAAAAAACATCTCTCCGACCTCAGCAGCGGCGTCGGAGTCTGCGCCTCCTGTCTCCGTGAACGCCTCTTCGCTCTCATGGCCGCCCAGGCCCAGGCACAGCAGGCCCACCAACAGGCCCAGCTTTCTCGAGCCCTCTCACGCACCGCCGCTATCGCCGATCAAGATCCTCGCAAGTCCGACCCAAATCCTCCTCCTCCTCCACCGCCTCTCGCCTTCCCTCGCTCCGTCTCTCCCTACGTCTCTCGCAGGAAATACGACGGTTTCGCCGCCGCCTCCACCACGTGCAGCCATAACCAGCAGGGCGATCTCCAGCCCCGCTGTAACCCTCGCCACCTCCGATTCTACAGCACTCCTCAGGTCGGGCCGACCTTTGGCCCTTCGATCGATTCCGGATCGTTCAAGAAGAAGAAAAGCAGGTTCTCTCTCTTGTCGAACCTCTTCCGCTCCAGATCCGAGAAATTCGAGTCGGATCCTAGGGTTCCGTATCCAGATTCGTACGCGGCTACTTCTTCGCCGCCTCCGTCTTGGTTCTCCGCGATCTGCGTCCGCCGCAAAGAAAGGTTGTCGTTGTCGTCTTCGCAATCGCAATTCTTCGTCGAAGATTCCTCCGCCGGAGTTAGACATCGGACGACAACGACGGATCGCGGAATGTCGCCGGCAAGAGGTACGGATTTCGAATACGATCACGACGACTACGCCGGCGAGCGGTCGCCGTCAGTGAGCGGACGCTCGTCAGAATCCTCTCCGGGATGGAAGAAAACTCCGACGGTGGCTCCGCCGTCAGCGAGGCGGTCGAAGCCGGGACAGACCAGAAACGTCTCGGGATTAGCGTTCTGTTTGAGTCCGTTGGTGAGAGCTAGCCCTAACCGGCACTGGAACCAGAAAGGAATGCCGCCAGAGATTGGAAAGTCCGGCGACGCTAGGGTTTTGGGGAAGCCACATCTCTCAAATGCGGCGTCGTTTTGCAAGAACCGGTCGAGAAAGCTCGCGGATTTCGGACGAGCAAATCACAACCGGTGATTTCGTCGAGCGTTGACACTCTTGACAGTGACCCCTCGGCATGCGGATGACCCCGTTTATTTACAAAAGTACGGTTTTGCCCCTTTCTTTTGCCCATATTTACCTTTTTATAATCTGGTCCGTTCCATGATTTACTTCAAAACGAGATGAAAAAAGAAGTAGAAGAAGAAGAAGGAAACACCTTCTTGTTTTCTGTAAACTAGTTCATTACAGCAATAGAACAGATTTCATTTTTTTTTCCATTGTAAACTTTCGAATCTGATAATTTAATACAGCGAGTATTTTTTGGAATTACTAGATTGTCCTTTGCGTTCACGCTAACTTTTTCATATTTGTTTTTTAATTAATTTTTCTTTTTTTAATGGTTATTTATCGATCATTAAATATTTAGACAGTTTGCGTCTCTTGACTGAAATTCAGGATTTTAATTTCTGGGCGGGTTCACTGTTGTGGTGGCGGTCCGACCGGTTTTGGGAGTCTGGGACAGCGCATTGTGGGACTTTAAGCTGCAAAATAAAAATAAAAAAACTCCATCAAACTGTATGCAAATTGAAACTTCAAGCTCCAAAATTTTTTGAAATAAAAATTGATAAAATTAGATGAAGTTTAAGACCTTGATCAGTGGAGGACATGGGTCCACGTGTACAATCAGAAAGTAAGTAGCATCGTGGCCGTCGTTTTTGTTGACAGATTAATTTGATAATGTATGTGGGTCAATGGTCATACAAGAGTAATATTAGATTTTTTGGGGGGAGAGGGAGAGAGAGAAAGAGAGAGAAATCTGCGCCTGGTATTTTGCAAATGGGTTAAAGTTAAAGTTTAATAGAAACAATAGGTACAAATAGGTTCATTCTTGTGAGAAAGTATTGAATTTTACCGTCTCATAATTACGTGTTCCTTAAAAAGCATACATGTCTATATATTTGTATATTACTATCCATTTAGTATTGCTTTTCCATTTAGAAATCACACACAACGTTCAACTTTAATCACCAAAATATTCTTCAGATGCAATTTAAGTATTAAAATATTATTCAAACGTAAGATCACATAATCATGATATAATATAAATACTCTAAAAGCTTTTTAGGGGAATTTATCTCGACATGTACATTTCTAAATGTTAAATTTAATTAAAATAAAAAAGGAATGCAAAACATACTAAATTTTGATATAAATATAAATAAAAATGTCAAAACAGAACTCTATCATGAAAATTTTTTCATACCTACAGTACAACTCTCGAAATAGTTCATACATGTAATATTTGTTACAAGTTTTGTTGGAATCTGGCTATGGAATCATAATATGAGTTATCCACTGTTTATGACATTTATGCTCCTTTCAAAGTTGTACAATGTAATCCATCCACGACTCGTTTTTCTTCTGTTTTTTTCCTTCCTAATATAAGGAAAAGCCGATAGTAGGGCAAGTATTATTATCTTATTATTAGGTATTATTATTTTAATTGTTAGATTAATTTTTCAATAGGTTAGAAATATTTTTGCATGGCGCGTTATAAATTTTTACGTGTATACTTAGTATATTAAATTATTAAAAAATTAATCTAATGATTTTAAAAACTGTATCTATCAATAAGTCAAAAATAACAAAAATACACGTATTACCAAAAAATCTTTTTGATGTAATTCACTAAAAAAAAAGAGGAGAAAAAGAAAACAAAACCCTCTGACGTGTGTATTAATCGTGGAAGGAAGGGGCCTTAGAAAGTAGGAGTGGCAATGAAAATGGGGGGAGTGGCTCTGTGGCTTAGAGCAGAGAAGGGGTTAGACGAAGCTTCGAGGTTGAGGTGGGGCCCGGTTTGTAAATGGTGTGGGACCCAATTCCGACGACCAGACCCTGTTTCTCAATTGTTTAATAACGGTCACGAGGGATTTAGAATTGGTCGTGTCGTTCATGATATATTTGTGGCCTGGGAAAAGAGATGCGCTGGCAATTCGAGGGACTTTAGCGAGCTTTCCTAGAGAAGTGGATTCAGTTTTGGTACGGCAAATGTCCTTCTTTGGGGTTAAGATTGCTTTTGGATTTTACGCTCCTTTTAACAACTGCGGTTCTTTTTCCATCCGTTTAGACCGTTTCATTTTCTGATTATGTTGCTCTTTGTTCGGGGTTTGAGGAATTTTACGCATGCATGCCAATTGATACCTGATTAGAAGCACGTGCATTGCTATGTGCATGTAGTTTCTTTTTTTTTTTTTTTTTTTTGAGAAACTTTTTACTTTATTATTCTCTTAAAACTTTAACACATTTCAAGGAAAAAGTATAAGATTTAAGCAGGGTGAATTTCAAAGTGAATTATCACATATAGAATGAAAGAGTAAATTATTTAGAAGTGTGTGTGTGTGTGTATGCAAAAATTTATTTGAAGTGATGTAGGAAAAATATGTTTTAAGTAGGAATGCAATTAAATATATATGCATATATCTTCAAAAGAAGAAAAAAAAAGTATTTGTAGGGATAAATTTGAGAAAATATATTGCAATTGAGAAAACTAGGATAACGCAGAATAAAATAATACGCTAAATTTAAAATGACTAAGAATATAAAAAATAGGTTGACTGAAATATTGAGAAATTTTATATTAAATTAACAATTATAATATGAGTATTTGGTTATAATGGGTTATTTTTAAGTGATCTATTTATGAAAAACCCATAGGCTATTAACCAGGTATGAGTTTAATGAATGGATACCCAATACTCACTCAACTAGCTTTAATGGGGCCCTAATAGAAAAATATATAAACACATTATGGGTTATGGCCTCCAAGACATCAAATCATTCTACAACTAACTCTTCTCTCCATCTAGAATAGAAAGAACCCATTGAAGAATTGAGGTGATTTAATTGAGGAAGACAATAACTCATTCATCTATCATCATAGTAATTCCACAAAAAAATCAATAGTCTTTTATGGATATAGGTATTTATTTATTTTATTCAGTTTCTTGATAATCTTTTATGATATAATTCTAGGACTATGATATTGTTATTTTAGGTATCTAGAATTAAGAATTCTAACGCAAAATACACATTAACACGCATTGTGGTTGAGTGTAGTACATAAAAAAAAATTAGTAGGCAAATTAGATAGAAAATCGATTAAAAGGCATATTTTACAACATAGTAGTCAAGAATGTTTGTGGAAAAAAATGTTTAAGTGTTTAAGCAAAGATACTTTTGAAGAAAAAAGCATTTTAACAGTGATAAATGAGAGAACAGTGATAAAAAAAACTCTAAAAAGGAGAGATACATTTCAAAAAATTATTTTAATGGACCAATTAGGAAAAAAAAACAAAGTATTTGTTACAATCACTACTTATATGGTACTATTTCAGAGGGTCATAGAAAAAACCTAAGCGGAGGCATATCTTACAAAATTTATTCGAGTAAAAAATAAAAAATTCAATATGATAATTCAAAATTATAATTGTTATACCTCAAAAAAATTATAATTGTTATAAAAAATTAAAAAAAATAAGAGAGAGAGAGAAAACTACCAAAAGGAACATTTTCATTAAAACCTGTGTTGTGGTTGAAATATTTTAAACAATTAACAATATTAGCATTTCTTATATAAATGAATACCCGTTTGTTCATATCCAAGGATAAAATTATCAATACTTCAAATTCAACAAACTTATAAAGAAAATATTGATATTGGTAGAAGTATTGTGAAAAATTGTGAAAATCATGAATATTTGTTTTAAAACTTAATGTGTCTTTTTGCTATTTTGGAATATGATAAACCGGAAAAATACATAAACAAAATTTGTGAAAAACATTATACGTACAAATTAGATTGCAATATCAATTCCTACTGATAGTCCTATAAGACTCATATGTAATTGAAATTTTATCGATTCAAACAATATTGGTGTTATAATATGTTAATCTAGTAATTGTACAAGCATGTTAGGTGATAGGAATGTATTATTTAGCTAACAAAATATTAATAAAATAAAAAATACATCAAATATTGATATTTACAAATTTTTCTAAATGTTTCCAATAATTTTTCAATATAACTTGACATTCTGTGAAAAAAAAAAAAAAACATTATAACCTCTACATATGTATTTTGATATTTACTGAAACTTTTCTAGATTTCGTGTATGGAAAAAAATTTCTGTGATATTTCTGAAATTTATAATTAGTTTTAAAGTCTCAAAATACTTTTGGTTGCCCATAAAAAATTTTTTGTCTTAAATGTTTTGGGGAATTTTTGTAAATATTAGGAAAGTTTCTTTTACATACAAAAAAAGTTTCTTTTACATTCTAAAAATATTTCAAGATATTAGAAAGTTTGGTGAAAATTTTAAAAATATTGAAGAAATTTTTGTGATGAATACTTACGTTCAACTAATTGCACACTATTATTCACAAAAAAGAAAAAGAAAAAGAAAAAAAAACATATGAACTCTAATATATGTTCAATTTAAAACACATCATTTTTAGGGCTAATTTATAATCAATCAATTAATTAATTAATTAATTAATTGTAGTATAATAAAGATCATTGGAGCTTTGTCAACTAGGGAGGAAGGCAGTGAAGAACGATGGGGGTTCAAGCCCGATCTCAAATTTTTTATCGGCCTATATGTACATATATATTGTATTGGATTAAACTACAAATAGCCCACTAAAAAATTTTAAAAAATTGATCTTTGTCCCCTAAAAGTAAATAAATTCGCTTTCTCATATTTTTTAATATCAAAAAGAAAAACTCAATACACTTTATGTAGATATTAGCTTGCTTCTTTATGTAGCATATAAGATAAATACCAACCTTTTGAATCCTTCTACTTTTTTGTGTAACATGTTTTAGTCTAAATAATTAATTCATTCTCGATTTTTGACAAAAAATGATATTCAGTTCTAATTTTTAAGTAGCATCCCAAAAGATTTTTTGTTTAGAGCTTATAACACTTGGATGATAAATTTGATATTTATAGTGTTAATATTCGTTTTGATGACCAATGTTTGATGAAACCGTATTAGCGATCTTACATAAAACATAGTTCAAACAGGAAAAATAAAAACTTATATTTATCAGTTTACTAGCTTTTTACATTAGCATTAACTCTAATAAAAATTATTGCAATTATGGAGATGATATTTTCTACTATTAATTTTATGAAAAATTGACTGTGCCATCAATTGATGAATGATACTTTAAACTTTTATATGTTGAGTAAGATATCTCCATTAGCTTTGATAACAAGGTTGGTGATAATTGTACTACATCAATAATTGTTTTTATTAAACTTTTGTTCTAGTTATGAGTCAATTTTTATTGTCATTATTAGCCATCTTGAAAAAAAATTCTAGCTTCGTTACTGCTTCAATGATAACAAAATTGCACTAGTTGTACCCTTATTTATGTTATTTTTGGAGCTACTCATGATTATATGAGACTCGTATATTGTTGGATGAAAGTTTGTGATTTTTTGAGAATTTGAGATATAAGTAGCGATAATCTACAATACTTGAGAATTTCTAGTGCATTATATGCAATAATTAAGAGATTATGTTAGGTAAATTATATACAAATTTTGTGAGTTAAATTTTATGCTCGAAAATTTGTTAAGTATGTTAAGAACATAATGAGTGTCACAAGGATTAATGTTTAAATTTGATTTTTATGACAAATTCTATAAAAGTGAAAAATAGGATTTTTAAAATTAAAAATCATGTCATAGTCTTAAACAAGGAAGGAATAACATGAAAATAAGCTAGAAAGCCTAATTGTTACAAAAGGTGTTGCAACAAATTTTAAGATGTAAATACCATAAAAGAAAAAATACTGTATAAAAATATGAAAATTATACAATACAAAAATTAAGCAGTACAAGATCAAGTAGTATTAGAATAATGCAGTATAAGGATTATACTGTATAAATTGAAGTAGTATGAAAATTATACTGTGTGGAGGATATGGATATGTAAGAAATGTTATGAAACCATGAAAATAGTATAAAAAGTATACTGGCAATATAGAAAATATACCGATAATATAGGAAAAATACGGTCTATGTAAACTTGTACTATTAAAATTGTAAAGTAGGGCCCACTAAGAGACACCCAAACGGTGGAAAAGTTGCCATATTTTCCCATGGCAAATCCGGCTTTGGGCCATAGAATAAGAGCAAATTTTATTCCGTTGTGGTCCCCATGATGTGTCATAAGTGGGAAGAAAAAGAAAAAGCTAGTTTGTTGCCGTATTTTACTCCAGGAAAAATCAAAAGAAACCATTTCTTCCATGCCAAAGAACAAACCATCCTCTATGTGTTCCTCTCAAATACAACCCTTAATCCATGTTTCAAGCAATTTCAAGAGTTCTACGTCAGGTCTAAGCAACTTTAGAGGTAAACTTTCCAAACTTTTTCCAAGGATTTTAGTGTTCTCTTTAAGGTTTTGGATTAGGGTTTTGATGGAGTTTAAAATGGTTTATGTCAAAGAGAAATAGCTAGGTTTAAAGCACTAAAGAGGAGGTGCAAGAACTTGGGAAAATCTCTTAGTAAATCCTAAATCCTAACCTTGAGTTGGTTTATGCATATTAAGTGTTTGACATATAATTTGTGATCAGAATTGACTATGGTATGCAAAGAGACTTTATGGTATAATTAGTTTATGGGTTATGTTGATGTTGATGATGATGATGATGAGGAAAAGTTGAAAAACTAAGGTTTTAAGAAAGAAAGACAAAGTATGACAAAACTTTATCATAAACATAAAGTTTAGACACTTTTAAGCATTTAAAGTGTTTGATAAAAAATTGAGATCATGATATATAAAATGGATGTTATGGCATGATTATTTAAAGTATTAAATACTTAAGAATATATCTAAGAGGGTTAAAGTGAGACTAAACCCTACCAAAGTAAGCTATGCAAAAATTATGTCATAAAAGTATTTTAAGGGACTTTTTGAAAGATTTACATATATGAGACCTTTAAAGGCCAGGTTGTTTTTTGAGTTTAACACAAGATTTATTGAAAACATCTAGTTGGACAACTTTTGTGAAGAAATCTCACTCAAATTTTGATCGAAGCAAATAAAGAAACATTAATTTTAGTTCTACCTCCTCAAAAACTCTATTAAGATGAATGATTTTGAGGAAGGTTAAAACATGAAAATTTTATATCTCATTGAAACTATTAAGTAATACAGACAAGTTGTGTAAATTCTGAACCAATTGTAACTTATGAATTTTATGAGATTTTAAGCACAAATTTTTGTGAAAAGGAAGCATCATGAAATGTAATGAATTAGACCAAGAATTTTTGGTAGGTTTTAATCCTTATGAAAAACTGAACATTTTAGTATTAGATGGTTAATATTGGTATTCGGGGCAAAAATGTCAAGATTTTTGTATTTTAAACCAAAACCTTATAAAAATGTATGAAACTAGATTTTTACTGAGAAAATTTTGGTCTCCTACACTTCTTTGGGTAGTAAGTAACCACAGGTTTTAAATTTCATAGAATTTTAAGTGTTTATCAAGAAAAAAAAAAGAGAAAAACGTTAAGGGCATAATTGTCAAGATTTTCGTATTACGGAACAAAACTGTAAAGTTTTGATAAAATAGTTCTTTTCTATGAAAAGAAAACTGATGTTTTTGTCTTTTGTAATGTTATGAGAAGCAAAGAAATGTAAGTTTTGTCTTAAAACAGGTTTTGAAAGTTTTCAAGGACCTGTCAAGGGCAAAATGATCATTTTTTGTAAAACGGCCAAAATCTTCCCCAAAATAGTTGATTTAGGAAAATGTGCGTTAGGAGGAATTTTTCTATAACCCGTAAGTAATGGAATGGTTAAGTAAAAATGAGAAGTCTAATAAAGTTACATGACTTACGAAAAACCCATTAAGGGTAAAATCGTTATTTTTAACGAAATCGGATCTCGGGTCCTCTAAATTAGTGAAACACCCTTAGATGGAAAATGTTTTATAATACATTAAGTAACAAAATCATCAAGTAAGATGGGAAGTTTAACTAAGGGACATTCAAGTTAAGTAAAAGAAAGGTAAACCAATAAGAAACAAGGTTAAGTGAAAGGAATGAATGTTTGATGTTTAAGTTTTGTTATTGATCAAGTACGTCGGTAATAAACAAAAGTTAGCTAATAGTAGGGTGTCATTTGAATATGACTCAGAGCCAACTAATACAAGGAATGGATAGAGTTGGAACATTATATTATTATCCAAGTAAGCTTCAAACCTCACCTATGGTATGAAGAATACAATTTTTAAATGCTTTGAATGTTAGAAGTATGCATGCATATGTTATGCATAATATTTTAAAAGTTTAAGTTATGATTTGCAATATGTTTGCATTTGATATGTTTAATGCTTAAGTAAGTATAAAGTTACAACATATGGTATGTTTAACATTTGATATGCTCACTAAGGTTCACAAGAACGTAAATAAAAGATGTTAATTAAAGTGTCGTACTAGCCTCCTAGATGTGAGGTATACAAGTTTTGTTAAAGTTATAGCCTTGTTGTTCAATGGTTTTAAGTCTTTCAAAAGGGAAGCATTACGTTATGATCTCATAATTGATGATGTCTGTACGAACACTTATACCTTCAAGATAAAGAAAAGATGATAATGATGATAAGAAGTTTGAGTAAGTTATGAATGATCATAAGCAATTCGTAAATGAATGTTCATAAATGAGCATATATGGAATCATGTATTATGATCGTGCTTGCATTCCTTCTATGAAATACTTATAAAATATGTTTATGAAAAAAATTTTTAGTAATGTTTTACAATGAAAGTTTTTAAATGTTTTGTGAGATTATATTTGAACTTACTAAATGAAAGCTCATTATAAGTACATCATGTTGTAAGTAGTTCTACAGAAGACTAATAAAATTGGTTAAAGAGCTTGGTGTTGCAGTGAAAGATACAAAAGTTGGGCATGGATATCACTACGGCAATTTTCTGCTGCTTAAAGAAATTTTTTTTTGCTATTTAAAATTTAAAAGGTTTTTAAGAAAGAAAATGATTCTTAATGAGTTTTGGAAACATTTTGAGCTATGTCTCAATTTCAATTACAATGAAGGTAACAATTTCGTGGATGTTTTTAAGTATGTTGCTAAGAAAAGAAAAAAAAAATTACCCAATATTTTTCTTACTGGTAAGTATGATTAAAGTTAAAAAATGATGTTTAAGCAATCTAAGTAGCAGCTCAAAAAGGCGGGTCATCACATAGTCACTATTCACTTACAACAACAATAGTTAACATTTTCCTGTGCAAGAAAGCAACAACTAATATATACTTGGGAAATGTCTATAGTCTAGAGGCCCAATTAGTCGAACACTTTTAGTATTTTTGGATCATCATTGTAATATTATTCACATGCACGTGTAACACTCGATGAAGTATAGGTTAAATAGCTCGGTTGGTCTTTAACCTTTTTAAAAAGGTGTAATTTGGTCCCTAATATTTTTTTATTTAATTGAGTCTAACCATTAAAAAAATATTAAGCTTGACTGTTACAAAATGTTTTGACCGCTTTAGTGAGGGTATTTTAGTAAAATACCTAATAAGTTTTAAAGAAATTAAAATTAAAACATATTTCTTCAAAAAATTAAATTTAAAATGTAAAAAATAAAAAACAAAAAACCTAACATTACAATTAGCCACATAAGGCAAACGCCACAAACACCCATCCGCTGACCTCCCCACTCGCGACCTTCCTCTGTCCACCAGCCACTTGTTGTCGATTCTGCCGTCACTGACCCAACAATCGCCATCGTTTTGTAACACCCCTATGTGGGGGTTAACAGTTTTAAATAAATAAAAATAATTTTAAATTTTATATTATTTAAATCAATTAAACAATGCCCATGGGTCTTTAAACAACAAGAAAAATAAAAATAAACGTTTTAAATACAAACCACAGTTTTTAGTGTAGCACCAAATATATATAATTACAGTCATCATCACCATAGTACAATTCCCAAATAACTTAACACAGCCATAAAAAAAAATAATACAACTCTTACATGTTGTAGATAAGTTGTAATTAAACAGGGTCTTCTAACACGAAAACAGCAGGATTGTTTTCGCTTATTCCTCTTCAAATATGTTGCACTGAGTTCCACCTGAGATATGAAGATATGATAGGGATGAGCATCGACATGCCCAGTAGGAAAATCATGACTCACCTTATGGTTTATCTATTACCACATTTAAAAACTGCATGGTTAGTAGGTTACATCATATTCCAGATTATGAGGTTTATTATGATCACATCTTATGGATACCGTAGTTAATCATTACCAAGTGTCATAATTACACATTTATACAAATATTACCAATCATCATTGTTCCTAGGTATCCATGTTAAATTGAGTATCACTCAACTCATCGAAACCCAAATGGGCGTACTTGATCACCCTATAAACATTTCAAGGGTGTTCCGGTGAGGGGACATTAAGCCCCGAGTCCTCACCAAATCAATTCCTGTACAGTGTGTTCTGGGACTTTCAACCCAAGGAAGCGTCATCACCTTCCCCCTATTTTACCTTTTTGGGTATTCATGCCCAAGGACGTAACCGCCGCCCTCTTCATGTCTCACCATTTCTCTATATTAAATCATTATTAATAGAGTCAGTTTTCCTAACCATGCTTCTCAATTTATAACATATGTCAATTCATTATGTTCCTCGCCGTACAATACAAGACGAGTCCATGTCATAGTTTCATATGTGATACTCATATAATATCAGTTCAACATAGATATATATATATTGCGGCAAAACAATCAATTTTAATTCTATAAAAACCTCACAAAAATGAGTAATAGAATCCCTACCTTTCAAGCTTATCAACAATCTTTTAATCCTGGAATCAATTAACGTTAGCTCCACACATCCTTGACCCTAAGGCATGCATAAGGACAATTAAAACTAAAGCACAACGTATAATCACATTCATAAGTGAGTTATGTGTAAACCCGTCTACTAGTGCCATTAAAGTATTTTTATGCATTAAACATGGAGAAAATGCATACTAAAAACTAAGTTTAGATTAAAGAAAACCTACCTCAAAACTTCTTTGAAAAGCACCAAAGTTTGGGTTATCAATCAAGCTTGAATTAACTTTAAAACCGCCTCGATCATCGTTGGGAATTATAATTGTCTTGGCCACAAAGAGAGCTTTGTGCTCTATGTCTTTAGTTAGAAATTTGAAGTGAGAAGGGAGAGAATGAGAACTAGAGAAGAAGGTGGTGATAGTTAAATAAAAAGATATCAAAATGCTTAAGAGGAATGAGATGTTTACGGGGAAAAGTTGTAAGAAGAAACAAAAGAGTCTTAAAGGAAAATATCATCTTGTCTCCCATGAAGACTTTTAGCAAATAATGCCAACATAATTGAGGGGATAATTGGAGTGAATTATAGAAGAAGATAAGGAAATAATTAATTAGGTGGTTGAGAAATATCTCCATGTCTTCTATGAATTGACGGAAAATAATTCAATGTCCCCTTCGGATACCTTTAGCAAAATGAGAAGAAGTCTATATAATTGAGCAATAATTTAGGGAGACAAGATTGGTAGAAGTAAGTGTTGGTAAGTTTTGAATGTTTCTTAGGAAGACTTGGTAAGAAAATACTAAAATGGTATTTTTTTTAAATGATCATAAACAACTTAGTAATTTTAAATAGTCACATTTTATTCATTAAATTTTACAAAATTATGCCCGTTAAAAATACGGGTGTTACAGCTCTCCCCTCCTATAAAAATTTCGTCCTCGAAATTTCGTACGCTGATTACAATGTTAAAACAAATGTGGGTACTTTTCTCTCATTTCAGATTCAAGTTCCCATGTGGCTTCCTCCACATCATGGTGTTGCCACATCACTTTCACCAGAGGAATTCCACGACGACGTAATAATTTTATTTCATGATCCAGTATTTGAACTGGAATTTCTTCATAATTCGTATCTCCTTGAATTGGTACATCTGTCCACATGATCACATGTGAAGGGTCGGGTTCATACTTTCTCAACATCGATACATGAAACACATTATGTACATGAGACAATTGTGGTGGTAGGTCTAAACGGTATGCCAACGTTCCAATGCGTTCCACAATCTCAAACGGTCCTGTATACCTTGGTGCTAACTTTCCTTTAACACCAAATCGAGATACACCTCGTTTTGGTTTCACTTTTAAGAACACAAAGTCTCCGATCATGAACTCTAAAGGTCGCCTCCTCTTATCTGCATAACTCTTTTGTCGACTTTGAGCTGTCTGAAGATGTTCGCGAATAATCTGGATCTTGTCCGTTGTTTCTCTGATAAACTGAGGCCCAAGTTCAAGACGCTCTTCCTTTTCAGCCCAACACAATGGAGATCTACAAGGTCTACCATATAAGGCCTCATATGGAGCCATTCTAATACTTGCTTGGTAACTGTTGTTATATGCGAATTCAACATATGGCAGCTGTGCAGCCCAATTTGTTCCAAAGTCCAGCACACAAGCCCGAAGCATATCCTCGAGAATCTGAATGACACGTTCAGATTGTCCATCTGTTTGAGGATGAAAAGCTGTACTAAAATTCAATTGAGTTCCCAAGGCCCTCTGCAATCCTCTCCAAAATTTCGACGTGAAACGTGTATCTCTATCGGAAACTATTGACATTGGCACTCCATGCAATGTCACTACCTTTTCCACGTACAATTGACATAATTTTGAGACACTATAATTAGTTCTGATTGGGATGAAGTGGGCTGTCTTAGTTAAACGATCTACAATTACCCAAACGGCGTCATGCCCTATTTGAGTCTTAGGAAATCCAGTAACAAAGTCCATTGTCACATGATCCCACTTCCATTCTGGAATAGGTAAGCTCCTCAACTCGCCTCCAGGCTTTTGATGTTCCGCTTTAACCTGTTGGCACGTCATGCACTTAGAGACAAAGGTTGCTACATCTCGTTTCATTCCTCGCCACCAGTATTGTCGTTTTAGATCCATATACATTTTTGTGCTTCCAGGATGAATAGCAAACTTTGAACGGTGAGCCTCATCTAGCACCGCATGCCTGAGATATGGATCCTCTGGAACAACTAATCTTCCTTTGTAAAGTAAAAATCTTTCTGGCTCAATCTGCCATCCATCCAGTTGTTCTCCATTTTGTATTTGTTTCCAAACCCTACGTAATCCTTCATCGTGCCATTGTCCTTGTTTTACTTTCTGAATTAACGTAGGAGTTGCTATCACATTGAATAAGAAAGCTCTCTCGTTATCTTCATAATATTGCAAGTTGAAGTCGGCGATAGTAACTCGTCTCCAATCTTCCAATGCTAAACTGGCTATACGTCCGTTGTTCTTACGACTTAGAGCATCTGCCACGGCATTTGCTTTTCCAGGATGATATTGGATACTAAAGTCATAGTCCACCATGTACTCAGTCCATCTTCGTTGCCTTAGATTGAGATCCTTTTGAGTAAACAAATATTTCAGACTTTGATGATCTGAATATAGCTCGAACTTTGCGCCATATAGATAACATCTCCAAATTTTGAGTGCGAAAACCACAGCAGCTAACTCAAGATCATGTGTGGGGTAGTTCCTCTCATGGGGTTTCAACTGGCGTGAGGCGTAGGCAACTACTCGTCCATGCTGCATTAACACACAACCCAAACCGTTTCCTGAGGCATCAGTGTATACTGTGTAAGGCTCCTCGTTGTTAGGTATGATCAGCACAGGTGCACTAGTGAGTCTTCGTTTCAGTTCCTCAAATGCTTCTTCACATTTATCATCCCACACGAACTTGACATTCTTCCTTGTGAGTTTTGTTAATGGAGAAGCAATCTTTGAAAAATTCTCTACGAAGCGTCGATAGTATCCAGCTAGTCCGAGGAAACTTCGAATCTCTGACACGTTCTTTGGTCGTTCCCAATTTAGCACTGCTTCAATTTTGGAGGGGTCCACTGAGATGCCTTCTTCAGAGACAACGTGTCCAAGGAACTTGACCTTCGTCATCCAGAAATCACATTTTTCTCTTTTTGCATAAAGACCATGTTCTCTCAACGTTTGTAGAGCGATCCTCAAATGCTCAGCATGTTCTTCTTCGTTTTTAGAATAGATCAAGATATCATCTATGAAAACAATGATAAATTGATCTAAGTACGGTCGAAAGACACGGTTCATCAAGTCCATGAAAGCCGCTGGTGCATTAGTCAACCCGAAAGGCATGACAAGAAACTCAAAATGACCGTAGCGAGTCCGAAAAGCTGTCTTTGGAATGTCCTCTTCTCTTATCTTCAGTTGGTGATATCCGGATCGTAAGTCAATCTTTGAGAAATAGCAAGATCCTCCTAACTGATCGAACAACTCATCAATTCGGGGTAGAGGGTACTTGTTCTTGATAGTCAATCGATTAAGCTGGCGATAATCGACACAGAGCCTCAACGATCCGTCATGTTTCTTCACAAAAAGTACTGGAGCTCCCCAAGGTGATGTACTTGGTCGAATAAATCCTTTTTCCAGTAATTCGTCCAACTGCTTCCTCAATTCCACTTTCTCAGCAGGTGCCATTCGATACGGGGCAATAGAAACAGGTGCTGCTCCTTGAGTTAAGTCGATGACAAACTCAATTTCTCTATCAGGCGGAAGTCCGGGCAATTCATCTAGAAAAACATCTGAAAATTCATCCACCGCAGGAGTGTGAGAGGATAGGTCACTCTTCTTTAGTTCTCCATCTGAAGCAAAGATCGTCCCAAGATTGGTGAAATTCCTTCGTCCTCCAATACAAGCCTTTAGCACCGGGGCTGGCGTCACTGTTCCTGTTTTTGCCTGAAATTCGATGACTTGTCCATTCTTGGTGAATAAAGAGACACGTTTCCTATGACAATCTACTATTGCCTGGTATTTAGTTAGCCAATCCATTCCTAAGATTACATCAAACTCTGTCATAGTTATTACATATAGGTCAGCCGATAGTTTATGTTCTCCTATAACAATACACACTGATTTACAAATTATGGATACTTCAGCTATCCCGCCCATTGGTGTACTAAGGGTTAATGATGAACTACATGTCTCAGTTTCTAATTGTAGTACGGAAGCAAATAACATAGATATAAATGAATGAGTGGCACCAGTGTCAAATAATACATGAGCCCAAGAATGAGACACGTGAATCATACCGTCTACAACTGAGTGATCAGCCTGTTTTCCTTGTCCAGTTGTAGCCGTAATTGCATAAGCTTGTGCTGGTGCTTTTCCTTTATCACTTTTTCCTCGGTTTCCTTGGCTACTACTAGCCTTATTATTATTTCTCCCAGAAAAATATGGCCTTTGATTCACTGAGCCTTGTGGAGTCGGTTGGAAGTTCTGATTAGCATAAAAATTGGAACCCTGTGGCCGCTGTTGATAGTTGTACTGAGGCTGGAACCCTCGAGGTTGAGTTACTGAGACTTGGGAAGCTGGAGTGTTTTGCTGAGGCGCTCCACGATTTTGACTCCCTCCCCAAACAGTGGAGCCAAAATGACTTCCTTGTGGCCTTGGTGCAAAGGATGATTGTGTAGGGCGGTTAGGGCAATTTCTCCTCAGATGTCCCACTTGTCCACAGTTATGACAAGCATACGGTTGGAAACGACCACTGCCAGAAGATCCACCACCAATAGTCACTCCACTATGCTGAATGACTTGCCCTTGTGACTTCTCTTTCTTACTTATTTTCCTTTGACGCCCACCAGAACCCTTATACTCTCCATAGGAGTTATTTAGTTCTGTCTCTGCCCGCTGTGCCGCAGCTACAAGATCAAGAAAATCTGTTGATGGAACAGCAGCTATCATTTGTCTGATTTTCGGCCTCAGGTTATTTCTAAATTTTTCGCATCTCGCCATTGGATCCGATACAGCCCCGGGATTGTAGCGAGACAATTCTATAAATCGAGCATGGTATTCAGCAACTGTTGTATCTCCCTGCACCAGGTTTTCAAATTCTCGCATCATTGCTTGCCTATGGCTCTGAGGAATATAGGTGTTGTGAAAAATGGTTTCGAACTGCTCCCATGTAAGATTCGGCACATCATAGTCGTCTTTCTGAAGATCCCACCATTCTTCGGCTTTACCCTCAAATATATATGTTGAAAAGCTAACCCAATACTCCCGTGGAATCCTCAAGGTGTCCAACTTCTTTTTGACTGCCTTTAGCCATTGTTCTGCTATGACCGGGTTAGGTTCTCCACTAAATGTGGGTGGTTTCTGCTTCATAAACTCCTTCAACAGAGTTAGATGTCGTTGTTCGGGATCACGAACCTCCACAGGTCTTTGCACATTTTGTAATGCTTGAAGAATTTGTCCTAAATTATTTACTTCTGGTGCAGCTGGCGGGGATTGTGTTGCATGTCGTAGTTGCTCATCTTCTTGAGCTTGTTCCATCGGTTCCGGTTGCTCAACTTCTTGAGCATGTTCAACCGGTTGTGACAGCTCAGACGATTGCATTTGACGTCTTGGTGGCATAGTTTCTACTGGCTGCGAAAATTTAACTAGGATCAGTACCAAATGATGATGACATTAACACCTAACTTTAAAACCATTCCCAAAGATTAATTTTTAAGGTGGTGCTATACCCCCTAGGTTAATCGAACCTAGGCTCTGATACCAAAAATTCTGTAACACCCCTATGTGGGGGTTAACAGTTTTAAATAAATAAAAATAATTTTAAATTTTATATTATTTAAATCAATTAAACAATGCCCATGGGTCTTTAAACAACAAGAAAAATAAAAATAAACGTTTTAAATACAAACCACAGTTTTTAGTGTAGCACCAAATATATATAATTACAGTCATCATCACCATAGTACAATTCCCAAATAACTTAACACAGCCATAAAAAAAAATAATACAACTCTTACATGTTGTAGATAAGTTGTAATTAAACAGGGTCTTCTAACACGAAAACAGCAGGATTGTTTTCGCTTATTCCTCTTCAAATATGTTGCACTGAGTTCCACCTGAGATATGAAGATATGATAGGGATGAGCATCGACATGCCCAGTAGGGAAATCATGACTCACCTTATGGTTTATCCATTACCACATTTAAAAACTGCATGGTTAGTAGGTTACATCATATTCCAGATTATGAGGTTTATTATGATCACATCTTATGGATACCGTAGTTAATCATTACCAAGTGTCATAATTACACATTTATACAAATATTACCAATCATCATTGTTCCTAGGTATCCATGTTAAATTGAGTATCACTCAACTCATCGAAACCCAAATGGGCGTACTTGATCACCCTATAAACATTTCAAGGGTGTTCCGGTGAGGGGACATTAAGCCCCGAGTCCTCACCAAATCAATTCCTGTACAGTGTGTTCTGGGACTTTCAACCCAAGGAAGCGTCATCACCTTCCCCCTATTTTACCTTTTTGGGTATTCATGCCCAAGGACGTAACCGCCGCCCTCTTCATGTCTCACCATTTCTCTATATTAAATCATTATTAATAGAGTCAGTTTTCCTAACCATGCTTCTCAATTTATAACATATGTCAATTCATTATGTTCCTCGCCGTACAATACAAGACGAGTCCATGTCATAGTTTCATATGTGATACTCATATAATATCAGTTCAACATAGATATATATATATTGCGGCAAAACAATCAATTTTAATTCTATAAAAACCTCACAAAAATGAGTAATAGAATCCCTACCTTTCAAGCTTATCAACAATCTTTTAATCCTGGAATCAATTAACGTTAGCTCCACACATCCTTGACCCTAAGGCATGCATAAGGACAATTAAAACTAAAGCACAACGTATAATCACATTCATAAGTGAGTTATGTGTAAACCCGTCTACTAGTGCCATTAAAGTATTTTTATGCATTAAACATGGAGAAAATGCATACTAAAAACTAAGTTTAGATTAAAGAAAACCTACCTCAAAACTTCTTTGAAAAGCACCAAAGTTTGGGTTATCAATCAAGCTTGAATTAACTTTAAAACCGCCTCGATCATCGTTGGGAATTATAATTGTCTTGGCCACAAAGAGAGCTTTGTGCTCTATGTCTTTAGTTAGAAATTTGAAGTGAGAAGGGAGAGAATGAGAACTAGAGAAGAAGGTGGTGATAGTTAAATAAAAAGATATCAAAATGCTTAAGAGGAATGAGATGTTTACGGGGAAAAGTTGTAAGAAGAAACAAAAGAGTCTTAAAGGAAAATATCATCTTGTCTCCCATGAAGACTTTTAGCAAATAATGCCAACATAATTGAGGGGATAATTGGAGTGAATTATAGAAGAAGATAAGGAAATAATTAATTAGGTGGTTGAGAAATATCTCCATGTCTTCTATGAATTGACGGAAAATAATTCAATGTCCCCTTCGGATACCTTTAGCAAAATGAGAAGAAGTCTATATAATTGAGCAATAATTTAGGGAGACAAGATTGGTAGAAGTAAGTGTTGGTAAGTTTTGAATGTTTCTTAGGAAGACTTGGTAAGAAAATACTAAAATGGTATTTTTTTTAAATGATCATAAACAACTTAGTAATTTTAAATAGTCACATTTTATTCATTAAATTTTACAAAATTATGCCCGTTAAAAATACGGGTGTTACACGTTTGTTCTTCGAACCCTAGACTTTTCTACTCTCGCTCGCCTCGAACCATCGCCGATTGAGGCCAAACAGCCATGATGTTTTCCTATCATTGCATTCTTTCTTCGTTTCTCTTTTGTTGTCACTGGGAGTACAATTCATCTCATAATCATCCACCGACCAAAATTTGGTCTCATCGACTAGACAATGATGCCAAAATTCCCATGCTCTTTGACACCATCTCCTCCATCTTTGTTATTTCGCCTCTGCCCACAACTAGAATCTCTGCAGGGTGAGGGGAAGGAAGGGGCGTTATATGGTGTGATGACGACGTGTGGTTGAGACTAGCTATCATGGGTGAGGGTGAAGGCAAAGAAAGGGGGTAATGTAGGTCGATGGGGCGTGAGGCCAGGACTGGCCATGGCAGGGTAAGGGTGAGGTGAAGAAAGGGAGGTTGGGTAGGGGGAACAACGGTGTAGTGCGGTAGGCAGTCACCAAAAGGGGGCTCTTTGCTGTGTTTGATTTACAGTAGAGAGAGAAATGAGATGGGGATAGAGCGTGAGAGAAGGACATTGAGAGAAAATAAAAATTAGAAAAAAATTGAAATCAAATCTTTTTTAATGTATTAACTATTTTAAAAAGGGTAGTTTGGTAATTTTGATTAAAAATGAAGTCTAACTATTCTTTCTGTCCAAAATTAAATGGTAGGGACCAAATCGCATATTTTTTTTAACGGTTAGACCCAATTAAATAAAAAAATTGAGGACTAGATTGCACCTTTTTAAAAACGTTAAGAATCAACTGAGTTATTTACCTATAAAATATAATCTATTATCACATTACATTCAATTCACTTGAGTTTTATGATAGCATACAAAAAATTATTTTCTTGGGGAAAAACGCAAGGCTATGTCAATATCTTGTTAAAAAAATGGAAAATTGTTAACAGTAATATATTATTGTTGTCGAATGGTGAAACATACATGTCAAAATCATCATATATATAGTTGATCAAAGCATGTCAAGGCTACGTTTGAGTTTCTAAAGTGCTGGGAGAACTGAAAAAAGTAAGCTATTCATACAAAAATGTCTTGTTAAATTTGTTTAAAAAAAAGTTTCACTAGGTTTAATGATTAGGAATATAACCCTAGCTATCTGTGGAGATCTATACCATAGAAAGACCCACTAAAGCATATATATGTTTAGAGACCTTGAGCTGATGTAAAATTTGTTGTTAGCCACTAGTTTATGAAGGCAATTTTTAAAATTATCCATTATATATAATTAGGGTCCTTTTACCATGAGGACCATCATCGATAGCTAGAGTTTTGTTTTCAACCATTGAATATGGTTAATTTTTTTTTAGTAGATGTAATTGTAAAGGGCTATATCTACATATATGTATACAGGTTACTTTTTTAGCGTAGATTGTAGAAATTTCCTTACCATTAATAGGGCAAATTACACTCATGTATCCTAAATTTATTGTCTTGTACATGCCAATATTGTCCACTAACTAACGTCAATTAGTGGACGGCAAATAGGATATGAAATTCAAAAATTTATAATGAGTTTAGATTTAATTTGCCAACTGAAAAAATATTTAAGGTCTATTTGTGAAAAAAATGTTAGACATGTATGCCCTAAGAAGCAAAAATGTAATATGTTTTTGAAGATATTTTTATTAATAAAGAATTTATTTATTATTTATATACCAAATATTGTCTTCTTTACGTTCATATTTGTTGAATGTATGTTAAACAAACAATAGTCTGAAACTGTCGGTGTAAACTTTAAGAATTGGGTATATGATAGACAGATTATATGGAAGATACGATTCTTAAGGTAACGGTCTAAATCATAAGATCTACAATCGAAGGAATAAAGTTGGGTGCTTCATTCATGTAAAGATTGTTATGCTGTCTATATCCTTATTAGGAGATGGTTTGTCCTGACCATTAAAGGTGGACTCCATGAATAGAAACATTGGCACATTGTTATAGGTGACGATGTGTTGGATTGGGACATAAAGTAAATTGATTTGGATTAATAATTTTGTCTTGGCAAATCAATTCACTTTAGCTAATCATTTGTATTGGATCTTAATCTTGAGATGAATAGTAGGCCCGTTGTCTTAACTTGTGTCTTTTGATGTATCAAAGGGTGAAACCCACATTTTAATAGTGGTATACATGCCGGTACGTTGGAGGCATGACTCTTGATAGCGTAGACCTGTTATTCATAGATATAGAATCCATAGCTCTTCTTCAGGAGTGGTGATATCCTCTTATATGCGTTATCTTGTAATTGAAAAACTAGAGTGCTCAACTATTTGGATACATTGGTGAAACTAAATGGTATATTATCTTTGGATGGTAAGTTTTTTGATGGTGAGATAATGGAACGTAAGATAAAAATAATCGAAAATGTAAGACATAACTTGTCCTTAAACCGGTTATGGATAATTCTATAGGGATACGATATACTATGATATGTCATAAAGACTTAGTTATACGGGCTTCATAATTCTATACAGTTCGAGAGTGCAGTTCCAAGCTTTAGTGGAGTAGCATTGGAGTTAATAATTATGAAATTTATATATAGGATATTGGGTTTCATAATTATCGGGAGCTTAAACTATATAGGTCCATTTGGTCCCCTTCATTAGCTCACAACATTCTGTAACGATATGACGTGTTTTTCCAATAATTGGTGACTTCTGTCAGATTTATTAGATTGGTTAAAATTTGGAAGAATCAATTAATTCATGCCTGTTTATCGGTTGAATTAATTTTGTGACAAAATTAATTCAAGATAAACTTGTTGAATTATTGAGATCGGATAATTCTTGTCTGTTTATCAGTTGATTTAATTTTGAATAAATTAAATCAAGATAAACTTGTAGAATTATTAGAAATTCATTTATTTTCCTAGAGATTATCTAGATAAAGTTGTTTTAATTAGATAACTTCTCTATTGGGTTATTTGAATTAAAACTGAGACTTTATCCTATAGAATCTTGGGTGAAAAATAAAAGATTCGCTAAGATTTTTTTATCGACAGTTTGGCATGCCGATCCTCAAGTTCAGCCTACCGATGGGGTAAGTTTGGCCTATCTATTAGACTGATCGGCCTGCCTATGCACGATAAAAAGATCATGTGTTTTCACACGAATTTCATCAGATATTAATATGAATTTGATTCTAATTCAAATTTTGAGGCATTATTTGATAAGAACTGACTCCTAGACCCAACCTCTATATAAAGAGAGTGAGTCTCATTATTATTAGATTAATTGAGAGATTAATAGTAATACTCTACTGGTGAGAATTTGAAAACTCCTTGAGAGCTCTTATTCACAAATCACTAACACTAGCTTTGGGTTCTCTCAATTGGTTGGAAGGAGAGTTGCCTGCAGGAAGAGCTATACGTGTGAGCCCACACTCACTTCGATCGTGGATAGAGAATAGCAAAGGAGACCAGCTGGTTGAGGCTCTTCTGAACGTTTCTTCTCTTCACGGCTTGCGGGGGTTCTTCATCATTCAAAGGTTAGTAAGATCTAGTTAATTTATGCATATAGAGTATCAAACTTGTGTTTTGAAAAATACTCTGATATAAAAAATTTTAAAATTCCATTGCTTACTATTTTTTCAACAATTGGTATTAGAGCCATGGTTTTTATGTAAATTTACAAGTTTATGATCGTGCTATATGTATAAATTATGTGATCTTGATCTCTCCTATGCTTGAATTTAATTTTATAGAGAGTTGAAACTCTAGGTTCCTATATATTGTATATGTTGTCATGGATTATATGGTGAATGTTTATTAATTAATTATGGTTGATTAAATTATTATTTAATTATTAATTAATTAATTAATTTATGCCAGTTATGGTTCCTTAGAGGCTAGAATATGTATCTAGGTTTTTCATGTAATTAGATGGCGGACTATCATCTCCGTTTAAGAATTATTATTTAATTTTAAATTTATAAGAATTTTGTAATTAATTAATTATTCGGAGAAGACGGATCTAGAAGATGGATGTTGGCATCCCCAAGTATTTCCTAAGTATCTAATTTTATGTTTTTGAATTGTTGAAAATAAAATTGATAAATTGCATTAAAAAACTGTATTTTCTGACAAGGATGATTTGTGCTCGGTTGGCATACCCAACCCTTCAGTTCTGTAGGCCGATGTTGCAGATCGGCAGGCCAGACGTGAGGTTCGGCAGGCCGTCAACGGGGCATAAATCAGGTAGCTCTGGCAGCAAGCCAAACTTTTAGTTTGACAGACCGATTTGTCATGTATTGGTAGACTAACCTGAAAAGATCGACAGGCTGATGGGTCATGACCGGCAGGCCGATCACACAAATCGACTTGCTGATAGAGAGCTAGAAATTTTTTAGAAAAGGTGCAGTTTTAATTTTATTTTTGGGACAATTCTGTAAAACATTAAATTTGGATATGACCAAAAATATGGATATTCGATCTATGAGGGATTGGAGTCTTGAAGATGGGCATTACATGAAGAAAGATACAACTTAGAGATTCAAGAATGAAGAATCGATAAAATATTTTGATTATTCTCTTGTAATCTTTATTTTCTATTCTTTAGGGTGGAACCATAATATTATGATTATTTTCTATCCTATAGAATCTCGGGTAGAAAATAAAAAATTCGTTGAGATTTTTTTATCGATAGTTCGGCATGCCAATCCTCAAGTTCGACCTACCGATGGGGCAAGTTCAGCTTGCCTATTAAACAGATCGGCCTGCCTATGCGCGATAAAAAGATTACACATTTTCATGTAGATTTCATCAGATATTGATCCGAATTTGATTCTGATTCAAATTTTGAGGCATTTTTTGATAAGGACTGACTCTTAGACCCAACCTTTATATAAAGGGAGTAAGTCTCATTATTATTTAGATCAATTGAGAGATTAAGAGTGATACTCTACTGATGAGAATCTGAAAACTCTCTAAGATCTCTTGTTCACAAATCACGAACACTAGCTTTGGGTTCTCTCAATTGGTTGGAAGGATAGTCGCCTGCAGGAAAAGCTGTATGTGTGAGCCCACACTCACTTCGATTGTGGATAGAGAATAGCAAAGAAGGACAGTTGGTTGAGGCTCTTCTGGAATATTACTTCTCTTCACGGATTGTGGGAGTTCTTCTGCATTCAAAGGTTAGTAAGATCTGGTTAATTTATACATATAGCGTGTCAAACTTGTGTTTTGAAAAATACTCTAATTTAAAAAATTTTAAAATCTATTGCATACTATTTTTCCAACAAAAATCTTTGGTAATTTCAGCTTATTAATTGATGTTTGTTAGCTGTTGGATCATAATTGCAACAAATTTTAAAATTTAGGGTGTTATTTACTAAAATTGAAAGTTTAAGGTTCAAGTGACAAAACATTGGAAGTTTAGAGTGCACCAATACAATTAACCCTATTTACTAATTGGGGTGTTTGAACTATTTTCCTTTCCCCACACCCCCCACTCCCTCAAACTCTTCAACCTTTGCAATTGTCTCTAGAACTTTTAATTTTGATAGGTTGTACCTTAAACTTATAAATCCATAGCAAATTATCTCGATTGATAGCAATTTAATTTTTTGACTAAAATTGACATGTAATTTGCATATAAATAATTAATTAATGAAATTGATGGTATATATATATTAACCTAAATAGAAAATTTTGAATTTAACTTTCTTTTAAATATAAATTTGTGTTGACATTTATACAAAGAACCCTTTTAAGCTCCTAATTAACAACCCATGCAAAAATCACATGTCAATTTTATTCAAAAAAAATTAAAATTATTATTAATAGGAGTGATTTGTTTTAAATGTATGTTAACGGTGCAACTTGTCAAGATTAAAAGTTTAAAAGACAAATTGTAAATTTGTGATAAATTAAGGGTAACAGTGCTAAATACCCTAATAATTAAAATATTTTTAATAGTGCCATATACCCTAATACTTGAAATATTTTTTACTTTTAGCATCTATCTATTGATAATTATCCAACAAGTCATATTTCTTTGGAAACTTGAGAGCCACCAAGGAATAGTGAAAAATTGGTCCTATAACTGACATGGACTTTTCAAAACAATAATAGAAAAACTAGTTTTGACGGAGAAATATTGAAAACTTTATAGATTATAGATACTGTTACAGTTTGATATGTGAGTGTCATATAAACATTTATAATGCATTATGTAAAACTATTTATAGTTATAGATCATACTGTTAAAAAGTTAATCAAATAGATAAAATAATTATCATAAGGTAAAAATGCCTATCCATATACATATTACTCTTACTTTAAAATGTGTGTGTGTATATATATATATATATATATATATTAGTCTTCTCAATGGAAATTAATTTTTTTAAAGCAATAAAATATGGACAAAAAGTCTGTAGTCTCCGGGTTCAGGAAAAAAAGGGTCCGGGAGAAAAGTGGAGGACGTTAAAGAATGGTCTTTTATGTTTTGAGTGGCTAGGCAAATATCCAAAGCCAAAACCTGTTGGTATTTAAATCTTCTGATGTAAGAAAACGACACACGTCATAAAGAACAGAGTTTCATAAAAGTAAAATGAGTAACTTATTAACAGTAAAAAGCTGGACAAAACAGTAATTTAATCACCATATTATTTAGAGTTAAATTCAACAAGGTCCAAAAAAAGTCTTATTTTATATCTTAATAACTTGTTTGACACACCATATTATATTATATTATATTATATTGTATTTTTTATATATAATATAATACAATATAATAAAATACAATACAGTATAATACTATGTGTCAATAGTTCTAAATTTTCCCAAATGCTCCCATACATAGATGACATAAAAGAAGAGAAATGAAAAGTTGTTTATTTGTAGAGTTGTGAATCGTGCCATGCTGTGCTAGCCCGACCATAATTGGTTGGGGCTAAATGTGCCTCGTGCTGTATCCAACTTGGTCCATCGAAATTTCATATCGTGCTCGTGCCAGTCAAAATTAAATAATATAGGCTTGGTCTGATGCAACAGCCCAGGCACATCTTATGCTTATGCTGGTGCTGGTGCTTTTATCGTGCATGGCACAATAGACCATTGAACTGGCCTATTAATTTGGTCTATTTCAAATTTTTTGCATGGTAAAAATTTATTTTTAACACTTTTCAAGTAAAAATATCATACAAATAAAACATAAATTCATTAGAGAAATAAAAATAAACTTTATATTTTATCACCAAACAAAAGAACTTGATTGCCTTTAAAATTCAATATTTAACTAAAAAAACATTAAAGTGAAATTAAGTAATTAAGGGGCCGTTTGGTATAATTTTAAAATAAGTGAAAATGTTTTTATTTTGAAAAATATGAATTTTTTAAGAATTGTACTGAAAGTGTTTTTAAAATTTTTACTTCGAAAAACATACGAAAATATTTCCAAAAATTCTGAGAACAAAACCAAACAAGGCCTATATTTATGGAGATTGTAATTTTTTAAATACAGAAATATATAACATTACTATTACAACTACATAATAAAAAATAAAAAATTATATTTATCGTGACGGGGTCGTATCGTGCGGTGCTATTTTTGTGCTTTTTGTCGTGTTGTTTCATGCCTGACCCACATGCTTAAAACTATGAGCCCAACATGGCTTTTCATCTCGTGTTATACTTAGCGCGGCCCAATATAATCTTATGCCGTGTCATGCTGTGTCTAAAATTTTTCATGTTGTGCCTTCATGCTTGTTGTACGGTCTGACACAATTAATATCTCGATTTATTTCTAGATGGCATTTGCTATTCATATATTTTTAATCTATGATGTGGTTCTGACGCTTTCCATGTGACATTGAATCGTGTGAACAGACAATTTTCCACCGCCGAAAATAATAGCAAAATCATCCACGCGTCTGACTTTTTCTCTCTTTAGAATCTTCTTTATATATATCCTTGTTACCAGATCTTGGTGGATTTCACTTAAATCTCCACTTGAATTTGGAGAGCTCTATATTTGAATCCAGAAGATGGGGACATATTTGCACTTCTGTTTGCTGGATATTTAAATTGGGACAGCTTTATTAAAGGCGATCAACGGCTACCTACCTCTACGATGAACACACGTTTGAATTTTGATTAAATTGCATTTAAATCGATTATTGAATAATCGACTTTAGGGCCAGGTTGATCTGGCAAAGACTACAAAAGTCCAGATTCTGTAAAAGCCACTAAACCAATAATCATTAATATTGGGAAAAACTTTACACTGCCAAATCTTCGGATTGTTGGAGTTTTTTTGCTATAAGAAGGTTTTGTGTTAGAAATTAGAGACAAATAGATTGGATTTTATAATCAAATGTGAAGCAGAATAAGGGGAAACGCACACAAAAAAAAAAAAAAAAAAAAAATCACGTGTGCATAATTACAAAGACGGTACTAAATTGTTTAGTTTTCTTATGAAACTCACATAAGTATACCGAAAGATTACTCTTGGATTATAGCAAATTCTCTCAAATACACAGCCCTAACGTGTGACCCCTTAGTTGCGACTGTGAGCATAACAACACAGCTCATTAGTATATTAACACAGAGCTAGTAAAGATTGGACGAACAGTTTTACAAATTTTCTTTCGTAGTTGTTCCTTTTCAGCATCATTATTGTTAGAGTACGATGACTCGAATTCAGTTTGGCTAGACCCGAAAAACTTATGGTGAGACAATTATGGTGAAAGAACAATGTAAGATTTTTCATCAGATTTGTAGTACAGACATTTGTATTTTGGGTCATTTAGTTTATGTTTTTGGGCGCATAGGGTTTTGTTTTTGCCTATATATGATGTATTGTATTAGGGTTTGGTATTATCGAGTTTTAGCCTTCCTAATCTCCTTTATCTTGTAATCTTTTCTAGTTTAGTGATTTTCTTTTGCTTTGCCAGTGGTTTTTTTTTTTTTTTTCACGTCTTGGGTTTCTATGTACATCTCTGAGTGTTTTTATTCTTTGTTTCTATCGCATTATTTTCGTAACAAGCACCATTCAAAGCACTGCTTTGCCTTGTAGGAACTGATCGAGGACGTTGAGACCAATCTACAGGTTGAACCCTTGGGGAACATAAGCAATAATAATACTAGCCTAAATTTTAGGCATTATTGAATTAAATTTTAAATTTTTTTTTTCATAAAAACTAATAAATCCTTTTTCTCTAAGAAAAATTAATCCTCTCCTCCTCCCCTCCTCCCACACCCAAAACAAAAAAAAAAAATAAAAAAATCAAACAAGTCCTAGTTTTTGACATCAAATTGCACTTTTCTAAAAAAAAAATGGTTAAATGTGGTTTAAATAACACCCTTCAATTTTTCTTAAAGATAAACAAGTGAACTTTTTTAATACAAAGAAACACTTTTCAAGTAGGAAAAGATTTAGATTTTTATTTGATTATTACATCTGGAAATTGTTGAAGATATAGACATGTATGTTACAATTTTCAAAGATAAATCTGTGTGTATATAAATATCTATACATATATCAAATTATGTCAGTTTACATTGGATCGGTGAAGTAAGACTTGTTTATCTATTCCATGCATGATTAATATAATGGAAGCTTATATTATGTAAATCAAGGCTTAGATTCGGATTGAACATGTTCTTAGTTTGGGGTTTTTCAAAGTTTTGATTTGAACCTTGAATTGCACCTTTAATACTAAAATTTTTGGGAAAATGATTCTAAAATATTCAGAGTATGATTGTATAATCTTTGAATGTTTTCTGTATTTTGAGACTACTACAATAAGTTAGAATCAAGTTGAACTTGATTTGCACTCGAGAGAAAAAAAAAACTAGAAATTTCTAGTTTCTGACTGGCCGGTAGGCCAATCTAGGTCTAGTGCTTGCCGACACTTGGGTGGCAACTGATCCTACAGATCGATTTTCGAAAATTCGTGCACTTTTCACATTTTTGTGTGATTTTGTTCTTTTTTCAAAATGTGTTATTTTTGAAGCTATTTTAAACTATTTAAAGATCAAAATATTGCTCAAAAACTGTTTTTAATCTACATCATGGAATTTTATAAAATCATTTCATGTTTTGCATTTAATTACAAAAAAAGGCACACTAAGTAACTCAACAACATAACTAATGTCCGAAAAGTGTTTTTATTCTAAACTAGATTAGTATCTAATTTTAGAATGGTGTCTAGCGTTACAGAATGGAGTGGAACATATGTTGGATTAAAAATCGAGTTTGGAATTAATGGTATCAAATCACATATATCGAGGTAGTGTTTCTTCCTCTTTTCTTGTCAGCCATGTTTTTCTAAGTATTTGACTTAAAATTATTCTTAAATTGTTGTTAAGAATTGTATTTTTATATTATTAAATATTTAATATTTGAAAATGAGTTTCTCAAGTGAGTTGCAAAAGATAAAATAAACCTTGGTTCTTGCATTTATTGAGCTATTTTGTTTTGAATGAGATTTGTAACACATCTTATATGTCCATTGGATAGTTGTATTTTATTTATAGACCCTTCAGAGTTCATGTTGAATAGAGGGCATCCTAGGAGGTAGGTTTTAAAAACCTGTGTGGGCCACTTGTAATACATGTGCTCTAAAGTAAGTATTTATTTTATTATGATTTGTGATAAATGATGTGTTTATTCGATAAGCTTGATTTCAAGTTATGCATTGTTTTGAATTCAATATGTTTTATTGAATGGTTATTGTTGTTTTTTTTAAGATAATCCTATTGAGCTTTTTACTCACATTTCATGTTTTTCTTGTTCTTACTTAAATCCCCCTTGAGGAGGTTCTGAGTATTGTGGATTAGAGAATTGTTCAGTGCAGCCTGCAGAGTTAATGACTAGTTTATCTTTATTGTGCATGATTTATTTTTATTTCCCGTTTAAGGCATGTAATAATTTAATTATTCTCATGCACTTTATTTTATTCCCATTGAACAATGGTTTGATGTTTGTTAGTTTTACTTGATAATTTTCGATAACATGATTTGCTATGTTTTATTTATGAATTTCTCTTGAAATTTGTTTAATTTATCTACTTATTATTTAACTTTCAATTTTTCCTTGAATTTTTTTAAAAAATAAAAAATAAATAATTATGTTTCCAAATTTAATTTTTATTAATTAATTTAATTAAACTGTCACATCACTAATCCCAATTTCAAAGGCATGACAGTACATCAACGATTCTGATACAATGTTGTTCACTATAACGGTGTGGCTCAAAGGTGCTGGTTGTGATGGGGTTTTTCATGTTGTGGTGCTGGTCACTAGTCGAAGGCAGCTTGTCAGTTGTGGCAATGGTGGTCCCCTTCCTGTTTGCTTTTTTTTTTTTTGTTTTTTTGGTATGCTATTTTGTTTTATTATTTTGATGTAATAACAAAGATGGTTTTGTGACAGTTTGTTTTTATGCAAAATTGATGGTGGCCTTTGCACTACAAAGTTTTGGCTTTTGATCAATCAGAATATTTAATCGATTGTAGAGATTTTGTTGAAAAGAGCTGCATGTGTGCTAGATTTTGAAGTGTTGAGGTACTTCTCTATTGTCAGGCCTTATGAGTACATCTTTTCCTTTAGAGTAATTCCCATAAATGTTAGTTTTTAAAATTAATTTTTATTTATGCCACAAAATGTTAAAAGTTCTTATGTCATACACTTGGTATATGCGCTCAAGGACATTTTCTGGTGTCCCTCTATATATTTTTAGGTGTCTTTTGAAGATTTCGTATCCTTCTGGGACATGTCTTTTGTGTCCCTCCTAAACATTTTTTGGTGTCTCTCCAAAACATTTTTTCTCTCACCTTTTCTCTATCCTTCTCTTTTTCTCTTTCCCCTCACCATTGCTAGCTCATCTTCGGCATTGGCAGCCAAACAAAAATAGAGAAAAAATTGAAAATAACAACAATAACAATAACAAAAAAAAGGCTAAATTGGCAGTGTCTTAGAAGATCGGCGACATCTTCTTCTTTCTTCTTTGATCTGGGTGCATCTCGACTGTGAGGGTAGGCACTAAATCAAACAAGCCAGATCTTGGCTAATCTTGCACAAGGAGGAGCTCTGAATTTGAAGCTTCCTATCGGCAAGGTTAAGGCTCTCCTGATCTAAGCGTCAACGTTGCTTTGACTTCAAAGCTTCTTGTTGCTAAGGCTAGGGCTATGACACCTCTATTAATGATAATTTTGTGGATAATGTAAGCAATCTTGGAGAAGACTAAGTCGGAGGCGATTTTGTGGATCTGGTGTTGGTTGATAGGATCGTTGATTGGTTGAGCTTCTTCCTACCGTGATTCACTGGAGATGGATATGCCATTCTCTCTCTCTCCTTTGCCCTGTGCTAGCTTAGAGGTTGCTTTTTTCCCTATCCTCATCACTGCTTCGTGCATCGCTTGAGATCCATGGTCAAGATTGCCTGAATCCATCATCTCCATTGTAATGGACTACATCTCCCCTGTTGAGTTGTTGTCACGAAGATCCATGGTGATTGGATTTGTGTTTTTGACGATAGAAGGGATATAAGGGAAAGGGAGAGGGAGAAAAAGAGGTGGGAGAAAGAGTAGGAAAAAAGAGAGTGAGAGGAAAGAGAAGATGAAAGAGAGTTAAAATTTAGAGGGGAGCTTCATGGCATATACTTTTTTTAACTTTTACAATTTATGGCATAAAAATTAAATGAGTTTTAAAGGTGACATATTACATAATTTACTTATTCCTTTGAGTGTCATCAAACTATATATAGGCGGATCCAATCTCAATTAATAGTTATGTGTTTGTATAAGACTAGTGTTGCAAGAACGGGCCGGCCCTGCCCATTCTCCTTAGGCCTACACGGGCCGAGGGCTGAGTCGGCCAGGCCCATGAATTTCGTGGGCCGGGCCGGCCCATATTAAAAATAACTTGGTCCGGCCCGGCCCGTGGGCCAATTTTATATGGGCCGTGCCGTGGGCCGTGCTGTGGGCCTTAAATGGGCCAACCCATCTTGGCTCATCATGGGTTTAAATAGGCCAGCCTATCTAAGCATGTAATTTTTATTTTTTTTATTTTTGAATTTTTAAACAAGTTAATAAATATAAAAGTTTGAATAGTTAAGAGAAATATAAAAAATGATATTTTATTTACGATTGTTTCATTAAAAACCTTTCCAAAGAAAATCCAATGGGACAAAACCTTGGTAAGGAAAAAAGAGTAAAATCAAGATAATTATACATTAGATGTTTACAAAATTACTAAAAACAAAAAAAAAAACATAAAAAAATATTGTTCATAATTAATTACAACGTATTACTCCTAGTGGAAGTATCAGAAATGTCCAAATTTTCAAAGTCATCAACCCAGTCATCTTGAACTTCTTGGCTTCTTCTGCGAGCATCCTCCTAATCTTTGACACACATTACTGCTTCCAGAATATTGTCACTCATACGTGCATGTCGTTCATTAAGTACTCAACCACTGCAACTAAATACTTGTTCACTTGCAACTGTGGATACTGGTATGGTTAGTGTATCACAAGCCATTTTAGAGAGCACAAAAAAAGTTCTTGACTGTGATCTCCAAAATGACAAAAGATCAAACTTATTGAAATCATGACCACCATCTTGCTCATTGAAAATGAATGCTACAAAATTTGTTTCCAGATAGTTTTCCAATTCACTGCATGTTGAAGATGTGGATGATGCACCGAAACCAAATCTAGTGTAGCTAATCATACTTGCCTATGAAGAACCATGTAGTACAGATATAGAATTTGCTAAAGGTGCAGGGGATATTGTTTGGCCTCCTCCATATTTTTCATTATATGCAGTAAATATGTTGTTAACTTTTGCTTGCACATTTTGAATGGTTATGATGTTAGAATGCACCCTTAATTTTTTCCCTATACCCTTAAGCAAATATTCAACACCAGCTAGTTTAACTCTCGGATCCAATACAGCGGCTATGCAATACAAAGGTGGAACACGCTCCCAATATTTTTTGAATTTTTGTTCCATGAACTCAACAGATTCTCTAAACATGTCAAAATCTCTATGCATATTGAAGGTTGCAGCAATGTCGTACAGCTTATGTAATGCATGAGGAGAGGTGGGATAAGACACACCTGAGAGTTAGAGAGTGGCTTCATAAAAAACCTTTAAGAAATTGTAAAAGCATAAAGCAATTTGCTAATCAAATTCTTGAAGTGGCTCAGTTGGATTCTTCAAGTTGTAATACGCGGTTATGACCTCTTTGTATGGTAGGCATGCATTCAGCATAAAAAATGTTGAATTCTACCGATGTCCTATGTCAGTTGGAAGTTTTCTGGGTTTCATGCTTACTCTCTTGCAAAGCTTAGCAAACTCTTCAATTCGAGAGCCAGAACTTGCTATGTAACCCAAGGTTGTTCGAATATTTTCCAAATAACCTTGAAAAAATTTCATGCCATCTTAAACACACAAGTTAATAATATGACAAGCACATCTTTGGTGAAAAAGTGTTTCGCCATGTTGTGGTCTCAATGTTGTTTTGAAAAGGTTAATAGCAGCAATATTAGCAGATGCATTATCAAATGTGATGCTCAAAACCTTTTCTTTAATGCCATAAAAATCAAAAACTTCCATGATGACATCATGAATGGCCTTGGCATCATGCGGATAAGGCATTGGTCGAAAAGCAATTAATCTTTTTTGAAAAGACCAATCTTTATCCACGTAATGTGTAGTTATACAGATATAACTAGTTTTGATACGACCTTCCTAGAAATCAGATGTGCATGCAACAGATGCAGTGAATGAACTAAATTCAGTTACTAACTTTTTCCTCATTGAATGAAAAACTTTCATGGTGTCAGCTCTTATGGTAGTTCTTGAAACACGCTTATAATGTGGATTATAAGCATTTTGAATATACTCCTCAAAGGCTGGATCATCAGCAAGACTAATTGGTTGTTGAGCACTAGCCAAATATCTAGCATGCCATTCTCTAGCTCTTTGTTAGTCATATGACCAATTGGTAACACTACCATCAGGGCTAAATTGAAGTGTTTGTTGACGACAATCAACACCACCTACACCATGCTTAGCTTCGCATTTTTTGCGATGCCTCTCTAAGTGACCAGTGCCAGAAGAGGATTTACCTGTGTAGTCTTGTTTGCATACTTTGCAAACTGCATGCTCTTCTATTACACCATGCTCGTTTGTATGTGTTACAAGATCAAAATAATTTTAAACTGGTGAAGTTCGTTGAATTTTCCTTTTGCTCTTACGAGTGACTTCAGAGGAGCCATCAACTTAAGATAGCAATCAACTCCAATTTCTTCCAGTGGATCATTAAATTGTTATTCTTCGTTGATCACTAAATGTGAAATGTTGGCTCTCCCTTTATGTGATGATGCCATAGCTTCAATAAAAAATAACAATAAATTAACGTAACATAAAAATTAAATAAAATAATTACACAATAAAATTAACTTATAACAATACAAAATTAATGAACAGCAAATGAAATAAATTATACCTTCAAGTTTTTTTTTCCTTTCTAAAGAACTCTAAGTAATCTAAAAAACAAGGCAATATATAAGATCTTAGAAGTTTGTTGAATGAGTATCTCTATGAATGTTCTACGTTTATTTATTGGTAAAAAAGTTTATTTTTTTTATTTTTTTTATTTTTTAAATCTTTTTTTTATTTTTTTTTCTTTCAAGTGTAACTTGATTAGACAATTCGTTGAAGACTTAACGTCTCAACTTTGCACATTGCAGGCCTTCCTTCTGAGCCTCTATGTTAGGCTTGCCCTTTTATAATTGCATAGGAGAATCTAATGCCATGTTCACTCACGGGTGAATATAGCATGCATAAATTATATAATATTTAATTCTTATATGTATTATATAATATATATATATATATTAAATTTATAGTATTTTGATGTAATAATACATGACCTATAGACTCAATATCCGATTCTTAGCTTTGCTTCTCCAAAGCAAAGCATGCCTTATGTAAAAAACCTAAACTACCCCTATGTAAAATAAACTTGCATATAAAATTTTTGCCCAGGAGGCTCCGCCCCCTACAACCCCCAAAAGGGGGGTTTACCACCCCCTTCTAACCCCCACGTCGACCGTACCACGAAGATCGATCTGCATACAACCTCTGCGTAGGGGCAATCTACGTCAGGGTAATAATTAAGCTCCACACATACTAACAATACCTACAAGAAAAAAATTAAAAAAATGCAAAGAAAAGAAAAAGAGCTTGTCAGGCCTATTGCAATGTGATGTGCATGGGGGATCTAATGCTATGTTCACTCACGGGTGAATATGGCATGTATAGATATTATATAATATTTAATTCTTACATGTATTAAATAATATATATATTAAATATATATTATTTTGATTATATTATTTTGATGTGATAATACATAACCTACAGATTCAGCATCTGATTCTCAACTTTACTTCTCAAAAGCAAAACATGCCTATAAGGAAAAAAATAAAAAAATAAAAAAGAAATAAAAAGAAAAGAAAAAGAACTTGCCAAACCTATTGTGATGTGATTGCATTGGGGAAATCTAATGATATTAATTCACGGGTGAATATAGCATATATATATATTATATAATATTTAATTATCATACGTATTAAATAATATATATATTAAATGTATAGTCTTTTGATGTGATAATACATGACTTATAATGAGCCTTACATGACTTACTGGGAAAGGCCATACTGAGCCATGTTCACCCGTGAATGAACATGGAAAAATATATCTAAATATATATATATATATATATATTTATATGAAATTGGGCCACAATGGACTGGCCCATTGTGGGCCTAGCTCATGATTTTTCATGGGCCGTACCGGGCTGGCTCATGGGCCAACATATATTGGCCCAGCTCAGCTCACAAGTATTTATAGGCCGTGAACAGTGTCGGGCTGTGCCGGGCCGGCCCATCACTGTAGCAGGACAGGCTCGGGCTGGCCCACGGGCCCCGGCCCATTATTGCATATCTATATAAGACCATTCGCAGTGTTTTATTGTGATTGTGTCATTATTTTAATTTATATGCAATCTCCGAATTTATATATTTCTTTTTTACACTTTATAAAATGTAGAACAAAAATTTACCTCACATGCTCTCTGCTTGTCATCAATCTTTTTCAGAGTTTTGTATAGGAAAAGAACGAGGCAAATGTCTTTGAATCATTGAGTTTGCGGAAGTTTTAAATTGCTTGGGCGTAGTTTTTTTTCCCCCCCAGGTTATATCTTTTTCTATGCTAATTTCTTAAGAATTTATTACCATTATTTAATCTTTACAATAGCTTTTTCATTTCAAAATTATTTATGTGTTTTAAATGAATCTAATTGAATTATTGTAAATATTTTAGTTAATTTTTAATAAAATTTAACGATATAGTTGATGAATTTTAATTTTTGAAAAAGGCCCCTAAAAATTTTGAAAATGTAACAAGTGTCACTTTTTCAAAATTTATTAAAGTAAATAGCTGGTAGTTTATTGATAAAATTTTTTTTACCCATGGTACCAATAAATTTTCGTTTTACTATTATTTACTATAAGTATTTTAAAACCTCATATTTATTGAAAAAAAT
Organism: Artocarpus heterophyllus; assembly: GCA_025403435.1. Classification (NCBI taxonomy): domain Eukaryota; kingdom Viridiplantae; phylum Streptophyta; class Magnoliopsida; order Rosales; family Moraceae; genus Artocarpus; species Artocarpus heterophyllus. The sequence continues at coordinate 19,787,714 of CM046333.1, forward strand.
TTCAAAAATATGACATTTTTCTCATTCTTTCAAAGTGGAATTTCCTATGTACTCCGTAGCTCAATAATTTCTAAAATTTATTCACAATTTACACAACAAAGCATACCAATCATTTTCTTATGCCGTCTTCTCTAGAACAATTTTGAAATTAACGGATTTATAATAAAGTAAAAAAAAAAAGAAGAAAAACTCTACCATGATTACATTTTTACAATAAAAATAACCCTACCATGATTACATTTTTGCAATATTATTATATTTTCATATCATTTAAACGTATTACCATAAGTCCTGCTCATATTTAAGCCTCTAATAAATCAAAACACCATTTTAACTACATCTTGATATCATGCGTAAAGAGATAGTGGTAGGATGATCTTAACGCTGAGATGACTCTGTAGGGTCAATTAATCATACCCACCATTCATATTATGTATCAGCTAATTGAGTTAGACAATTGTTGTGTTTGATGTATAATGAGTTATAATTCTTGAGCTCACCATACAGAAGATATAAATTATTTTAAAAATATATATAATAATAAAATCCAAGAACAGCTAGTGCAATGTTGGACTAGCTTTGCGAAGACAAAGTGAGAGGATGGAGTAAATTTGGATAAAGGTAAAGCATGTTGGAGGTTGGGAACATTGGGTTTCTTGTGGGGTTTTTGCTCTTTATCATTTGTTTTTTGTTATATGTTTTGTTTTAGCAAGTAATTTGTTCTATATTGCTTGTTTTTTCTAGTTTTGGTAGGCAAGCTATTTGGTAAATTTCGATCGCCAAAGTGCGTGTGGGCCAGTCTATAATTATTTGCTTAGAGTCAAGTCCCAACTCATCAAAGTTTCTGAAGAAAATTGTCCAAATGGAACTAGAGCTTGACTTGCCCCTTTAATCTTAAGTTACAATTACGTCCCTCCTTTGTCATCCTGTCCATTCCATAACATGAACTTTGCTCGACAACTTCTTTTGATTTTTGAGTTAAGCCAATGGTTTCTTGTACACACAAGCACGCACGCACACACTGCCTTTTCAAGGAGCGGATAAAAAAATGACATTAATTAGTATCTTTATTTTTTTTTGTCATTTTTCTTTTTGTTTTTATTAATTTACGTGACGATATAAACTCTTTATCTTATAATAATTACATGACTATCTAATTTGTGTCTTTTAATTAAACTAACTAAATTGGACTTATCACCATTTTATATCTTTACAATTAAAGATATTAAAAAAGTTTTCAATACCCTTTTTATGTCTCTCTTTTTTTAATTGAGATTGAGCATAAATGTCCATATATCTCGCCGCAAACATATAATTATTGGCACTATAGTATTGTATTAAAGAGTTAATTATTATTAATGGTCCAATTATCTCTTCGTCTTTTCTTTCTTTCTATCTTTTTTGTTTCGTTCCATTTGTTTTACTTGTCTCGTTAGAAAGCCACTAAAAAAAGCACGTTATAGCTAGTAGCTTTGATGAGATTGGTCAATTATAAGGAGATACTAGAATTGGCTTTCTAAAGCATCTTGTGGTCAGATTTCTTTCTATAATATATATATATATATATATATATATATATAATTTTATAGATGTAATGATTAATTTTGGTGCGCATATAATTAAATTTATAGATGTACTGATGAAATTTTAATAATAATATTTAAAAATGTTATGATATAGTATTCTTTCCAAAGGGTTTCTTAATAATATAATATAACAGAGGGAATGAAATTCTTACTGTCTAAACTAAATTTTTCACAATGTTTCCTTATTACTTTTCTTTTTCTAAGAGGAAGTTTTCGATAGATTTTTTGAATTTCAAATGTCTTCCATTGTCCCACCCGATGGTGCAGTTGTTGGATATTTATTGATGATACATTCTCAATCCCTCAAAAAACAATTTTTTTTTGCCGTTCGTCTTCTTTTCCTTCCACACTAAATGATTAGACTCGTACACAGTACAATGAACATAAAACCAAAAAAAGAATAATTGGGAAATAAGTGTCATATATACAAGTGAATCGTAATCGTATATATAAATATATATATATGTATATATCGTGATCAAAATATTCTTGTTTTGATTTATTGTTACACAATTTGCCTTTACAAGATGCTTCCAAAGAAAAATTTTCAGATTCTGGTGAAGAGAGTACTCATGTTCAATGTTCATTATTCAACCTTATTTTCCACCTTTATTCCAACTGATTTCATGCTAGACGTGATTTGGAATGTTGCAACCCTTGATCAAAAAGCATATATGACTCGTTTGTGGCCTTATAAGAGACTTGTGTCAAGAAACAGATATTGTTGGGGGGTGTACTCGGTGTGCTCTCCCGGAGACCCCCTCCTAAGTTGTTCGGCCATCTTGCTTGGTTAGAAGCCTTTACAGACAAATTCGCAACTCCTATGTGATTGGCTTTTTCTCTCGAGGTGCTCCATAGGGCCCTCGCTAGTGGCAACACAAGACTTCGTCTCCTCAAGAACATGTGACTCGGGACGGTCGAATAAAGCCTATGCTTGGGCAGCTACTCGCTTCCAAAGATCAACATGTGGCCTTATCTCCACCCTCGAATGGGAGACTAACCTTTTGCGGGGATCGTGACACTTATCACTTACTACTTGACACAACTTGATGGGACATCTAGGTCATGGGTCAAGCCCATCTAACACTCGGCCCAAGTGGTAACCTATAAATTAAGCGCATTTATTGTACTTAAAGGTGACTGTACCTTCCACCTAACTTTGCTCCCGAGCTCAACTAAATAGGTACTTGACTTGAGCATTGGAGAGCCTATGGATGGCACTACACCGGTGTCCCCTTAATCTCTGAGGCGTCTCTTTTCTTGTGCAGGTCCACCTTAGGAAGCCAGGACGAGCAGGGAAGACGGCCCGACCACCGTGTGTAACCGCACGTGGTTTTGATCACCAACAAAGCGAAGCAAAACATCAAAATTTGGCACTAGAAAGAGGGCCTTGTGTGTTTCCAACATCATTACTCTTAACAACCATATCCATCAACAACCATATTTAACATGGCTACGAGAGAAAATACATAAGATAAGTGTCCCCGATAAGAGGGGTCAGGGAATGCTCAAATTCGAAACTAGAACAAACCTTACAGGTGGCCCCGAGCAACAAGGTCCTAATCAAGTGGCCATGGCAACAAAGCTAGGGTGGATCAGGCCATAGAAGACCCAATCTGTGAATTGATAGTCATAGTTCGCCTGCTTACATAACAGGTGGCGCAACAGCAACAACAACAAGCACAACAACTAACCCTGTTCTCTTTCCTTCCACCCAGGAAGACCAGGCAAGTAATTGAGTAGGGATGAGGGGCAATTCTTAGAACAAAGGAGACTCCTAACAAACTAGATGGCAATCCTCGAAAGGCATATCCAAGAATAATAGGCTAGTTAGAGAAGGTCGGCTCAGTCCTTGGGATGGCTGTGGCTACTCTTCTTAAGGTTCCCAAGCTTCAATCTTCGATAGGCTAGGGATCGAGGGGCTCGCCTCGCTCGAGACTGACTGGAGGCAAAAGACGACGGGGTAGAGGGCAGATCCTCATACAGGGTGGAACTACCCGAAGATAACAATAGTCGTCAGTTGCAAGACCTACAACAGCAAATTCACCAAATCTAAAACCGCCGCTATGGTGTAGATGAAGGCGGCATGCCTAACCTGCCTTTCACCGATGTCATCATGCGGGCTCCCATGCCGAACGAGTTAAGGTGTTGCAGATCAAAGCCTACAATGGAAAGACTAATGCGAGCAAGCACTTTTAACCATGCAAGGGCCACATGACGCTCCAAAATGCCAATGATGCCGCCATGCGCAAGGCATTCTCACTCACTTGGACCGGCTTGGCTTGATAGTGGTTTCGCTGCATAGAGCCAAGCTCCATGTTTTTGTTTTGACAGCTGTTCGACGCCTTCTCAGTAGCCTTCACCACATCCTAAATAAGAAGGAAAGAAGTTGCCTATCTTAGGGAGACAAGGACGTGTGAGATTACATTAATCGCTTCACTCAAGCAGCATTGGAGGTGAGGCATCTAGAAGACAAGACCTTGAAGCATGCCTTCTTTGTGATGTTGAGAGATAAGGGCTTGATCTAGTCACTCACCTAAATGCTTGGCTATACCTAAAGTAATGTCGACACGGTCGACTATATAAAAAGCCATCGAGACGGAGAAGGCAATAGTAGCAAGAAAGGCAAGAAGTAGAAAGATCCACCAGTGCAAAAGCCTAACTAGAACAAAAAGCCTAAGACCGATAAGTCCAAAGTCGTGACTAGGAAGTTCGAAAGCTACACATCCCTAATGGCCACCATCGATGAGGTGCTCAACCAAGTCAACAACTAAAACCTATTGGTAAATCTCCCTCTGCTGAAAGGAAACCGAGCAAAACAAGATCAGAACAAATACTGTAACTTCCATAGAGACATCGGACATAACACTCGAGATTGTATTCAACTGAAAGACCACAGCGAGAAGTTCATTTGAGATAGGCACCTCTGAGAATTTGTCAAGCGAGTCTTAACCCTTGACACCAATGCAAAGAGGAACGACCAGCTGACACGAGAAGTTTAGCCTAGAGCACAAAACAGAGATGGTGGGAACACCCTGGACCTGTCGAGCATCGTACATACGATCTTCGACTGGCCAATTACCGAGGACACCACGTGTGGTTGCCAAGCTTATGCTCGAGAAGCCAAACTAGTTCAATGAGGGGACCTTATGAATACATCCAAGCACGTCAATAAAATTTGCTGACAAGAGGATGTTATATCACCTTTACGAAGGAGGAGGCGGATAAGCTCATCCATCCATACAATGACGCTTCGGTAAGTGAGCTGTAAATTGCTAATAACATAGTATGATGTGTGCTAATCGACAACAACAACTCAGATAATATCCTATTCAAGCAAGCATTTGCCAAGCTAAAAATCAGCAACTCCGTACTAATCCCGGTCCAAATTCCTCTTTACGGCTTCTCGAGCAAGTGTGTCTAGGTTGTGGGCATGATTTGCCTCCCAATCACATTTGGCAAAGGTAGTGTTTAGGTGACGTGCCTCGTGGAATTTCTCGTTCTCAATAAGCCATCCCAACACAGCATTATCATGGGCAGTCGACCCTCAATGCTCTTAAGCTTATAGTCTTGACCTACCACCTAGTTATGAAATTCATAATCGAGAAGGGGGTTGGCGTGATAAGGTCGAGATAGAAGGAGTCTCAGGAATGCTATGTCAAGGTGCAAAGGAAGTGGTAGCTTGTAGTTAAAGTCTCGGCCATTTTCAATGTTGACAAGATAAAGCTCCCTATCGAGCAGGACCTAAAAAAGTTGTTTGACCTCGACTCGTGGTTGCCCGAAAAGGACGTGTAGGCTACACCTATAGAAGACCTGGTGCCATACCACATGGACCTTGAACACCCCGACTGAATGGTCATGCTCGAGTTTCAACTAAGCAAGATTCGAGCAGACCTAGAGAAGTTTCGTAAGAAATATCGGGACGTTTTTGCTTGGTTTCGTGAAGACATGCCCAGGATCGACCTGAATGCTATTAGTCATCATTTGAATGCCAATCCTAGGCACAAGCTAGTCGTCTAGAAGATGAGATCTTTTAATCTAGAGAGGTATGCCACTATCAACAAAGAAGTTTAAAAGCTCTTGAAGGCCAAATTTAACCGAGAAGTTACATATCCGTAATGGCTGGCAAACATAGTCTTAGTCAAAAAGGCCAATGAGAAATGGCAAGTCTGTATCAAATTTACTAATCTAAATAAAGCCTACCTAAAAGACTACTTCCCACTGTCCCAGATCGACCATTTTATAGATGCAACCGCTGGCCACAAACTGCTGAGCTTTATCGACGCATATTCTAGCTATATATAACCAGATCAGGATGGCTGAGGAAGATCAAGTAAAGTTTGTGTTCACTAGCGACCAAGGATTATTCTTTTACATTGTCACACCATTTGGATTAAAAAATACCAGAGCCATTTATTAGCACCTGGTGAATAAGATGTTTGCTCGGCAGATTGGGAAGACTATGTAGGTGTATGTTGATGACATGCTTGTCAAGTTCGTTCGAGTAGCTAATTATATTGCTGACCTATGAGACAACTTTGACAGACTCCAAGAATACAAGATGGAACTCAATCCAACCAAGTGTGCATTCGAAGTGGAGTTAGGCAAGTTCCTTGGATTCATAATCAACCATCAGGTAAGTTCTGGTGGACATGCATTCTCTCCAAATAGTCAAAGAAGTTTAGAAGCTAACTGGCATGATCATCGCCCTATCTAGATTCGTTTCTTGGTTCACCGACAAGTGCTAGCCTTTTTTCTAAGCACTTGAAGGGGGGTAAGAAAGGAATAAAAAGTATAAGGAAGCACTCCAAAACCTTAAAAAATACTTAGCCACACCCTCGCTCCTATCCAAATCTCTATTGAGGGAGATACTGTACACCTACCTAGTAGTGTTTGAGAAGGCGGTCAGCTTAGTTCTCATCTGAGAAGAAGAAAGCATCCAGAAACTAGTATACTATGCTAGTAAATTATTCCATTGTGCTAAAGAGAAGTACCCTCTACTAGAAAAATTAACCCTAGCTCTTGTCACCTTTGCTCTGAAGCTCTGACCATACTTCTAAAGGCACACAATTTGGGTCCCGACTAAGTACCCCTTGTGCTAAATCCTCCAAAATCCAAAAATCTTTGGTCTGATGGCCAAGTGGTTTATAGATTTTGGATAATTCGACATATAATCTGTGCCCTAAATGGCCATAAGCACAAGATTTGGCCAACTTTATAGCAGAATTCACTAATGCTGGACAGACCACTTATTCGGCTGAGAAGGCGTTTGTGGAAGATTTTGATCAAGCCATCAGCTGCATGGCCAGGCTTGAACCTGAATGAAAGCTTTTCTTTAATAGATCCTCAAGCATGAATTGGTCGAGTTCCCATCTCATCCTTATTGCCCCAGACGGCTACAAGACCAACTACATACTTTGATTCGATTTTAGTGCCTCTAATAATGAGTCCTAATATGAAGCATTGATAACTACTCTCAAGATTACATCAGAGCTTGGAGTGGATTGCATCTGCATTTACAACGACTCTATGCTCGTCGTCTAGCAAGTAACCGGTGGATTCCAAGCCAGGATCGAGTGCATGGTAGCCTATCTAAGTGAAATTAAGACCCTACTTGGGCAGTTTAAGATCTACTTACTTATCTAGATTCTGAGAACAGAGAATGCGGAGGTTGATACACTTGTTCGGCTAGCCTCAAGCCTTGAAGACAACAACCTGATGTTGGTTTTGATTGAGAGGTTAGTCGAGCCAAGCCGAGCCGAGCATTAGGAAAAAATCATTGAGTAAAGCTGACAACTAGACAGGAACTTGGATGGACCTAATCATCCGATCCTTGACCACAACTGAACTGTCTGGTAACCAAGAGGAAGCTCAACGAATTCGTAATATCGGTTTGGTATTCAATGATCGAGGAAAGGCTTTACCGGTGCAGCTACACCATGCCCTACCAGAGCTGTGTTGGACCACAAAAAGCTCTGTACGTAATGGAAGAAACCCATAGTGGGCTATGCGATAATCATGTAGGGGGTGCTCTTTATCCCTGAAGTGCCTTTGCCAAGGATACTACTAGTCGACCATGGACTAGGACTGCAAAGAGTACACCCATAAGTCCCTCAAACACCAGCAGTTTGCTTAGGCAATTAGACGCCATGTCAAGCTACTCAACTCCGTCGTGTGTGCTTGGTCGTTCATCAAGTGGGCCATCGATTTGGTTGATCTTTTTCCCATAGCCTAATCATGATTCAGGTATTGTATAGTGGCCATCAACTATCTCATCAAGTGGGTGGAAGTTAAGCCCTACACCGACATGGTCGAGGCTAAGTACACCTACTTCATCTGGAGAATATAATCTGCCGATACAGTGTCCCACACATGATGGTGACCGATAACACAACAATTCAAAGCAGCAAGCCTCCATAAAATATATGAGCATCTCGACATTATGAAAGTGTCCTTTATGCTGGGCTATCCTTAAAGCAATGGGTACGTCGAGGCCATCAACATGACCATCAAAGATAACCTCAAGAAGAAGTTACAAGGCCTCAAGGGTGCCTGAATCGATGAGCTGTGAAGGTGCTTTAGGTGTATCATACAATTGTTTAAACGGCCGCAAAAGCGTCTCCTTTCTCCGTAGTCTATGAAGCTGAGGGCATGATCCCTGCTTAGGTTGGCTTGTTAAGCTACAGAGTGGAACATTATAATGAGCAGCGAATTGCTGAGATCATAATGGTTGAGCTTGATCTATTTGAAGAAAAGAGGGATGCTGTTTTCATCCAAGCTATAGCTTAGAATCAATTTGTTGCTTAGTACTATAACAAGCGTATGCAACTAACAAGCTTCAAAGTTAGGGAATTAGTCTTGAAGAAAGTTTCTGTTTAATAGCCCGGGCTTAGATTCTTTGGACCAAAATGGGATGGCTTGTTCAGAGTGGTCAGTAATGTTTGACCAGGCACTTACAAAATTGCTAACATAGAAGGAAATGTGCTCTCCTACCTTTGGAATGCTAAGCACTTGAAGAAATTCTATTGCTTACATGAGCTAAATCACCTTTTTTAGCCTCTAAGCCTATATTCTTTTTGCAATATTATAAAGATCTACTGACCAAGGCAAAATACAGATGTACAAACGAAAACATCAATGAAAATGTGAATTTAAGAATTCTCGAGTAATACATGGGCCAAGACGATGACCCAGATCGACCTCAGCCTACCTCTTCATAATTCTAAACCTTGGAGAAGGCCAATTAACTCCTGACTAAGGGGGGGAGGCATTAACTCCTTACTAGGGGCCTGGTTGATATAAATCCTAACATAAGTAGACTTAAAACCCTAGTACATTAGTCAAATTACACCACAGATTACTCGACCTATAGTCATACCGAGTATTGGTAGAGACTCGGGGACAAAAATCCCAACCATAACTAGACTTGAAGAAATTCTAAAGGATTTAACAAGTCTGGTGGTGCAAGAGTATTATGGCACCACCATATACATAAAACCGCGTAGGACACGTTCTTACCTGAAATCACAAAAAGAAAATTAACAAGATTAATAATTCAAGCAAATGAACTTGAAAAAAATTGAAATTAGAATTATTGAAATTAGAATTTCATTGAAACAAAATGTCTAGGGGAGGTACAATGATTGGGCACCTCCCATACCCAAGCGCAAGAAAAGAAAATGAAAGAAAAAGAGGATGAAAAATGGAACCCCAAGTCAAGGTTGGGCATTGTCCTTAGGGTCTTTGGCATCCAAGTCGATGACTGCCTGACGAGCATGCTATTCCTACCTGCCACCATCTTGCTCGACCGGTGCTAGAGTCTCCTCATTCCTGGCTTCTTCCTCCTTTATCTTTGGGTCGATAATCAACGACCAATCCATAATGGTGACCTTGGGATTGCTTGTTGATCCTTCATCTGAAGGAACTTGTCATGTTCCTCCCTTATCGCTCGGGTCGCTTCTCGTTCCTTGAGGAGGTTCGCCCCAGCCTATTCAGCCCCTTCTCAAGCCTTTTGGGCTTCCCCTTAAGCTTGTACAACCTCCATTGTGGCCACTTCTAGGTTGGCCTTGACTCAAGCCAACTCTACGATGCTCTCCTTGAGCTTTTTCTCTACTTCCTTCTTATCTTCAACGGCCTTCTCGACCTTTTCCTGCTCAACATTGGCCTAATGCTTGGCCCTAAGATCAACAAGCTTCAGGGTTGTGTGGCTAGCAAGACAAGGGAGTTAGTGGAAGTAAAAATGCCATGTCAAAAGTGCTTAGAATCCTAAACCAAATTCAACTAGACGATCCGTCGGAAAGCATATCATAACAATCCTGGTAGGATTGATTCTAGAAGGAGAAGAAGTAATCCTCCTCGGGCACGACCTCCCTGAGTCATTCAATTATGGAGGGGCACATTGGGCAGTGCCTCTTTGGCTACTTGGTGGGGGGAGGAACCATCGCAAGAGGCGGCGGAGTAGGCGGGTTGAAGTGCCTCGGCTTGTCGAGGCCCTATGAGATGCTTGCACTGGCCACAAAATGATTGGAGGAACGGGTGCTAAGGGTTGTTCGACCCACTCGGACCTCTTTTTTTCAACCCAACTATGCCCTTAGACTTGCTTCGGTGGCATATCTCTTCCATCTACCTCTGCCTCTCTTACCTAGAAAGATGTTGGGATGACATGTCTATAAAGCAAAAAAGAAAGTAACTAAAATGGAGGTAAAAAAAAGAAGATGATCAGGAGCTGGCCTGGCAAGTAAAGCAGTCTAATCACGTCCCCAAGGTCTTCATCAGCAATGGGTAGCCCCAAATCGAGGGAGCCACTAGAAGCGGAGTTAGACGATGATGACTGCCCCTCTAGCCACCCGACATGGGGTTGCTTTGCCTAGGGTCATCGACGATAGTGCGCCCTATTACCGACACTTGCTCAGTTGGTTGAGCAAGTGGGACGTCATCTTCGCAAGGGTTAGACGCATTGGACCCCCTAAACCTACCATAGTTGGCCAGATTGGTCTTGCTCAATAGGAATGTCTGTTGCCTGACAACCTTGGGCTTGGTGTGCAGATCCCTAATTAACGTGAGGAGAGCACTCGGAGCCCACGGCCTCTTCGACTGTGCCCTTGCTCGAATTGTGTAGGCATTGCTTGATTGGTGGAAGCTACCATACGGGGTTTGGATAACCAATTTCCCCTGACATAGAACCATGATGAGACTGTAAAAGTGTACATTTTTTAAGGCTTAAATCATTTATTTATACTTTTATTTCTCATTAAATCCTTTAATAAATAGCATTTTTATTTTAATAAGTTTTTGTGTCTTAGTATGAAAATATGTTTAAAAATATTTTTTAATATGTTTTTATGTTTAATAATATTTTTAGTAATTTTTAGAGTTGTTTTGGTGAGTTAAATGAGTCTTTAGTTTGTAAATAGTTAAAACAGTAAAAATAATGCTGTGTGATTTTATTTTAAGTCTTAAAATATTTGTAAATAATTTTTTAAGTTCGTAAATATGTTTTATTATGTTTCTAGTAATTTCTAAAAATAATTATGAGTCTTAAATAACATATCTATTAAGGTTTGTTAATTTTAGAAATTTTTATTTATTTTTAGTAATTTTTGTGTGTTTAATTATAAAATAAATATTTTTAATTATTGTAAATATTTTGCTTGTAAAAATAATTAATTTTAGTGTGTTTGTAAATTTTAGATTTAAAATTTATAGGAAAAACGGCCTAAAAAGGGACAAAATCAGACATCAAATGCATCAAAAATATTAAAAATTCAAATTTAAAACTGAACACGACACGTGGCAAATCTCGTCCCTCGAATGCTTCATCAAAGTCATCTCGGCCATTAGATCTCTGCAACGGTCAGCCCTGCGCATGCCATGGATCAGCCGTGCAGCGCAAGTCAGCATTGATGCGTGTCAGGTGGGCCCTGTGTATTTAGAGGCTTGTCTGCTCCCATGCGATTGAGTCCACGTAATCTCATCTTCTTGGCCGTTCGATCTATTGACCAAGACTAATCTAATGGAAAGCATTTGAGGCCCACTTGGCCCCAGTAGTGCCCACCCGGGCCCATTCTCGTGTCGGATCGTGCCTTTAAAGGCCCTAATTGCCCCATTGTTGCGCTTCCAGCTGTCGAGAAGTAGAAAATCATAGCTAGATTGTAACGCCCCCTTTACGGACGTCACAGATGTCATTACATTCATACATTCATACTTGTTTAAACTTTAAACATAAACATAATTACAAAACTTGTACGATACTTTTAATTGTAAACGTAATTTAACATACTTAACCAGGATCCATTCGTGCATTTTTTTTTAATAACTTAACATTGTTAAATAACATTGCTTAACTCATTCCATATCATAATCTATTCTATTACACTTTAAATTAATCATCAACTTATTTTAATAAAATAGATATACCAAGTTGTAAAATCATAACTTATAGAACATCACATCACTTAATAGTTACATGCTCCCATAGTTCAGCAGGCCGAACATGGGACTTCGGCAGCCCAAACATGATCGGCAGGCCAGAATCCCTCAACCGGCAAGCCGGCATAGGCTTTGTAAAACTGGCTTAAGAACCTATCATTGGTCGGCAGGCCAAAAACGTAATCGGCAAGCCAAACTTTCAAACATCGGCAGGTCGACCAAGGGTATTCGGCAGGCCGACCGAGCCAAAATCCTTGAGAAAACTTATTTTTTAAAAATAAATTTAACTTTTCATAAAAATGCGGAAGATCAAAATTCTTTAAAATGATAAAATAAAATATAAAACCATAGTTCATATATTCTTAAAACTTAACATAAAAATATGTTCAAATTATAAAACTTGATTTAAAACATAAAACATTCTTCTTGGCGCTCTTCCGGTTACAATTCATCGTGCTTAATGCTTACACGCCTTCCTATGTCCTCCGCCTATTCCATGATTTTCTTACCCTTATCTGCAACATGCCATAAAACTTGATTAAGCTAATGCTTAGTAAGTACATATAATTCTCACAATTTAAAAACATTTCATATACATCATCATCATCGTCGTCATCATATCATAAAAGTGCCTTAAGCACAATTTCATAGAAACATATCTTTCATTACATTAACCATATTAAAACCTATTCCATTTTATCTTAAGGGCCCAAGTGTTGCACCATAATCATCATTGTTGGCACACCGTCATGAGAGGAGAAGGGTAGCTAATCCCAAACCAAAATGACATCATAACATATCATTTCATAACATTGGTGTGCAACACTTATTAGGTGATACATATATATACAATTTTCATGCTTTGAAACATGTCATCATCATACATGCATAACTTTAAATCATGAAAATCTTTCATAAGAAATCCTTTAAGGAAAAACAACCATAAAATTATCATAATATCATTGTGAACATATCATCAAACCTTGTAAACGTGTCATGTTGCAGGTGATAATGTACTTACCTTAAAGCTAGCTTACTTAACCTTAATATACTTTGGTGACGGCGCCATGGTCTCAATGTACTCGTTCCTATGAGTGTTCATGCCATTTATCCATTAAAAAATACAATAAAATTAATACTTATCATAAAACATCCATTCATATAACGTTCATTCATATAACATTCATATATACATTCATCTCATATTACAACCATAATTCATAACCATCATTGTGAAAACATAAAATTATCATCACATAAACATGTTATCATGATTTTTCTTAAATCATAAAAATTACCTTAAGCATGTAAAAACAAACCATACATTTCTAAACATGAAATCAGCCAACATTAATAATGATGTAGATGAATAATCTGTTGAAAATATTTTCTAATAATTTTAAGATACATATATTTTAAATTTTTAAAATTCACACAAACATCTTATTATCTTGTATTTCAATATTATAAAATTATTTCCTCATTAATAAAATCATTTAAACATATATAACATTTTATAAAACAAAAATCCAAAAATAACATTGTTAAAACAGTTTTCTTGACGTAATCTTATAAAATTTCATAACATAAAATACACTCATCATAAATTATACATGCACATTCTTGACAACTTTCATGAAAAACATCATTCATTTACCCCTTGAATAAACATTACATTTTTCATGCATCAAAGTTAAACAACAATATTTTACTATGAGGGGTAAAGGATAGAAAATTCATATTTTTCACAGAAACACCAAAATGACATGAAACTTGGAGAAACATCACATGATACATACATGAACATCATACTAAAAAAACTCAGGACAAAATACAATACCTAGAGAAAGATATTGCAGACGAATTGAGGAGAAGAAATGCTTTTCAAAAACACAAAGAAACGAGTCCTTACGTTAAAAATTTCTTCTTAAAATCCTTGAATTCAACTAACAAAATATAACTTTTTCTTTCAATATTCTTGCAGAGAAAATTTTTTTTTTTTTAGAGGAAAGAGGATGGAATTCATGGAGGAGAGAAGAGAAAGAGAGAAATTAGAAAACGTCTCAAAACTGAGAGAGAGAAGAGTGAAAAGATGAGAGAAAAACTGATGAAAAAGAACGTTAAAATTTTTTTAACGTAACGAGCATAACCGATGAACATTCAATACCCTCCATTAAGTCAGATTTTTTGACTCATTGATGGCTCATTGGCATGGAGGAAGGAGAGAAAAGAGGGATGCCAAACAATCACTCATCACTTACCATGTTTTGCCCTCTTAAAATAGGAAACCATTTAAAATGACACAAATCAATGCGAAGTCAAACCTTATTATTTCCTTAACTGATAAAATATTCCATTATTGTGCCAATTAATCACAATGAATCACCCATTTAACATAATTATTTCAGCCATAAATTTGGAGAGATTTTTGCTGACTGCTCGTTAGCTGTGTTCGGCCTGTCGATTTTCCCTTTCGGCCTACCGGTTCCACCAAGTTCGGCCTGCCGATGGTTTTCTTCAGCCTGTCGATCTTAGGCAGACTTTTTCGGCCTGCCAAACTGTCCTTAAATACCATATATTAAAACATTCAATTCATCATTGCATCATAAATAAACATACATTAAAATAATCATGAACACTTGAGCACAACATTTCCATGCGGTCGTCACCTGTCATAAAACTTGACATAAAAGTTAGAAACATTAAAATCATGTATCATAACATATAACATAAATAATTATAAAATTTCCTTAACGTCGTTACTAACTTAACGTGATTCATTACATAAAAATAGGTGGGTGTTACAATTCTCCCCACCTTATAAAAGTTTCATCCTCGAAACTTAAAATAAATGTGGATACATAGATTTCATGTCATCTTCACGTTCCCATGTAGCTTCTTCAACTTGATGATTTCGTCATAACACCTTGACCAATAGAATTTCTTTATTTCTCAAGGTCTTGGTTTTCCGATCGAGTATCTCTATTGGCTTTTCTTCATAACTTAAGTCTTCCCGTATCTCGATCACTTGTGGCTCAATCACATGCATAGGGTCCGGGACATACTTCTTGAGCATGGAGACATGAAATACATCGTGCATTGCGGACATCTCAGAAGGCAACTTCAGCTGATAAGCTACTTTGCCTATTCGTTTAACCACCTTATAAGGACCAACAAATCTTGGGCTTAACTTGCTTTTCTTCCCAAATCTCATAACTCCTTTCATTGGTGCAACTTTCAAAAACACATATTCGCCCACGGCAAACTCTAAGGGTCTTCTTCTCTTGTCAGCATAACTCTTCTAACGGCTTTGAGCGGTCTCTATTCTTCTTCTTATCAACTTTATCATCTCAAAAGTTTCATTCACAAAAGCAGTTCTTTCAGCATCGACGCTTTCCATCAACTTCTTTTCACCAGCTTTGTGCCAACATATAGGCGACATACATTTCTGTCCATACAGCGCTTCATATGGTGCCATCCCAATTGTCACCTGAAAGCTGTTGTTGTAAGCAAACTCTGCTAACGGCAACATTTTACACCAGCTGGTCTTAAAATTGAGAGAACAAGCTCGTAGCATATCCTCTAAAATCAAGTTCATCCTCTCCGTTTGGCCGTCTGTCTGTGGATGAAAAACTGTATTGAAATGTAGCCTGGTTCCCATTGCAGTCTGTACACTCTTCCAAAACTTAGATGTGAACCTGCCATCACGATCTGAGATGATTGACTTGGGAATTCCATGAAGTCGTACAATCTCCTTAACATAGAGTTCCGCTAACCGTTCCATAAAGTAAGTAATCTTGATAGGAATGAAATGCGCTGTCTTAGTTAATCGATCCACAACTACCCAAATTGCATCATAACCATTCGTAGTTCTAGGAAAACCAGTAATGATATCCATTGCTATATCCTCCCATTTCCATTCCGGTATTTGGATAGACTGCAGTTCACCACCAGGTCTCTGGTGTTCAGCCTTTACTTGTTGACATGTCATACATTTCTTCACATATATTGCAACATCACGATTCATTCCAAACCACTAGAAGTTACTCCTTAGATCATTATACATCTTTGTTGCACCTGGATGAATAGAGTAAGGAGTGTCATAAATTTCCGCCAAGATCTTTTCCCTTAAATCATCAACATTGGGAACACATAAGCAGTCCTTGAGGTACAGAGTTTTGTCATCTACAATACGAAACTCTTGACATTTTCCTTCTTTCATTTCTTGCTTGATCCTTGCAAGACTTACATCTTCATCTTGTTTTCTCTGAATTTCATCATACATCGTCGGAGCAAGAGAGAGTGTTGAGAGCTGGCCTGCTACAAGTTCCAAACCAAAGTCTAGAATTTCCTTTCTTAAAGGTGGAGACATTGCTTGCATTGACATCAACGTGGCAACTGACTTCCTACTTAGAGCATCTGCCACTTGGTTAGCTTTTTCAGGATGATAAAGGATTTCACAATCATAATCCTTCACCAACTCTAGCCATCTTCGTTGTCTCATGTTCAGGTCTCTTTGCATGAAGAAGTACTTCAAACTTTGATGATCAGTGAAGATCTTGCATTGGACCCCAAATAAATAGTGTCTCCATATCTTCAACGTAAAAACGACTGCTGCTAACTCGAGGTTATGAGTAGGATAGTTCTTTTCATAATCCTTTAATTGTCTTGAAGCATAAGCAATCACCCTTTCATTTTGCATTAATACAGCTCCGAGGCCCATCTTGGATGCATCACTATAAATAACAAACCCATCATTTCCTTCAGGAATTGCCAACACTGGAGCCGTCGTTAGCCTTTTCTTCAGTTCTTGAAAACTCTTTTCACATGCATCTATCCATTCATACTTCTTTCCTTTGCAAGTCAGGTTTGTGAGTGGAGCTGCTATCTTGGAGAAATCTTCTACGAATCTCTAGAAATAACCTACTAAATCCAAAAAGCTCCTTATTTCGCTTGCATTCATCGGTTGCTTCCAATTGAGAACAGCTTCTACTTTAGCAGGGTCAACCATAATCCCTTTCTTTGAAATAACATGCCTCAAGAATGACACTTTATCAAGCCAAAACTCGCATTTAGAGAACTTTACATAAAGCTGGTGTCTTCTTAAAATCTCCAGCACAATCCTTAAATGCTCCTCATGTTCTTCTTGATTCTTTGAATAGACAAGAATATCGTCAATAAATACAACAACAAATTTATCGAAAAAATCCTTGAATACCCTGTTCATCAAATCCATGAACGCCGCAGGTGCATTAGTCAGACCGAAAGGCATAACCATGAATTCATGGTGACCATACCTCGACCTGAAAGCAGTCTTAGGAATATCTCCTTCTTTAATCTTCAACTGGTGATATCATGATCGTAGATCAATCTTTGAGAACACCAATGCACCCTTGAGCTGATCAAACAAATCATCAATTCGAGGCAACAGGTACTTGTTCTTGATTTTCACCTTGTTCAGCTCTCTGTAGTCAATGCAAAGTCTCATAGTGCCATCCTTCTTCTTCACAAACCATACTGGAGCTCCCCATGGTGAGTGACTTGGCCTGATAAAACCTTTGTCAAGTAGCTCCTTTAATTGCGTGTGAAGCTCCTTTAACTCTACCAGGGCCATTCTATAAGGCGCTTTAGAGATTGGATTGATGCCAGGAGCAAGCTCAATCTCGAATTCAACTTTTCTTTCTGGTGGTAGACTTGTCAGATCATCAGGAAACACATCTGCATATTCATGTACTACATGTACATCTTCAATTCTCATCTTTTCTTCTTGAATTTTGTCTACTATGTTCACCAGATAGCTCATGCAGCCACTTGCTAATAACTTCCTTGCTTTTATTGCCGATAAAAACATGCTGGGTTTCTTTCTGGACTCGCCCACATAAATGAACTTCTGATCACCTTCGGGATGGAAGATCACCTTTTGTTTTCAGCATTCTATAGAGGCATTGTACTTGCTCAGGAAATCCATCCCAAGAATCATATCGTAGTCATGCATGTCGATCACAATAAGGTTGACGAATAGCTCTCTATCAGAAATCCATAGGGGTACTGTACGCAGACAGTGCGTAGATAATATCACTTCCTCGGAGGGTAGTGTCATAGTAAATCCCTGTCTCTTAGGCTCTAAACGGACCTCTAACTTCTTAGCATATAACATAGATACAAAAGAATGCGTGGCACCCGTATCAAAAAAAACATAAACATCATTAGATAAACTTGTTATCTGACCTGTGACCATATTGGAGGCTTCAGCAGCCACTTGGCAGACTTGCCCCATCAACAATTGCAGCAATATCTGGCCTAAGGGCTCTAATCAGTCTTCTGACCCTTTCACTTTCATCCATAACCATTCCTGGACATAGACGAGCAAGCTGGTCAAACTTTGTCACCACATCAGTGACAGACATATCCCCCTAACGTAAGCTCTCGAACTCCTCATAATGCTTCCTTGTAACATTCATATGGAAGAACTTCGTGTTGAATTCATGAACAAAGTCTTCTCATGACATCTCTTCAACATTCCTGCTCTGTTCGATGCCATCACACCATATCTTGGCCTCCATAGTGAGGCAGTACGAGGCCCAGAGGACCTTTTCATTGTCCGTGAAACCTATGAGTCTTAAGGTTGCCTCAATCATCTTTAACCATCCTTGAGCTACTAGCGGATCTTTCAAACCCTCAAAGTCTGTTGGCTTAACCCTCTTCCATCTGACCAGAAGAGGTTCCTAATATGCCGCTCTTGGTTCAGCAGCAGGAGCTGGGACTTCGTTTACTTGTGGCTGCGGAGGAGGAAAACATAATCCATAACCATCATTGTGAAAACATAAAATTATCATCACATAAACATGTTATCATGATTTTTCTTAAATCATAAAAATTACCTTAAGCATGTAAAGACAAACCATACATTTCTAAACATGAAATCAACCAACATTAATAATAATGTAGATGAATAATCTTTTGAAAATATTTTCTAATAATTTTAAGATACATATATTTTAAATTTTTAAAATCCACACAAACATCTTATTATCATGTATTTCAATATCATAAAATTATTTCCTCATTAATAAAATCATTTAAACATATATAACATTTTATAAAACAAAAATCCAAAAATAACATTGTTAAAATAGTTTTCTTGACGTAATCTCATAAAATTTCATAACATAAAATACACTCATCATAAATTATACATGCACATTCTTGACAACTTTGATGAAAAACATCATTCATTTACCCCTTGAATAAATATTACATTTTTCATGCATCAAAGTTAAAAAACAATATTTTACTGTGAGGGGTAGATGATAGAAAATTTATATTTTTCATAGAAACACCAAAATGACATGAAACTTGGAGAAACATCACATCATACATACATGAACATCATATTAAAAAAACTCATGACAAAATACAATACCCAGAGAAAGATATTGTAGATGAATTGAGGAGAAGAAATGCTTTTCAAAAACACAAAGAAACGAGTCCTTACCTTAAAAATTTCTTCTTAAAATCCTTGAATTCAACCAACAAAATGTAACTTTTTCTTTCAATATTCTAGCAGAGATTTTTTTTTTTTGAGAGGAAAGAGGATGGAATTCGTGGAGGAGAGAAGAGAAAGAAAGAAATTAGAAAACTTCTTAGAACTGAGAGAAAGAAGAGTGAGAAGATGAGAGAAAAACTGAGGAAAAAGAACGTTAAAATTTTTTTAACGTAACGAGCATAACCAATGAGCATTCAATACCCTCCATTTAGTCAGAATTTTTTGACTCATTGATGGCTCATTGGCGTGGAGGAAGGAGAGAAAAGAGGGAAGTCAAACAATCACTCATCACTTACCATGTTTTGCCCTCTTAAAATAGGAAACCATTTAAAATGACACAAATCAATGCGAAGTCAAACCTTATTATTTCCTTAACTGATAAAATATTCCATTATTGTGTCAATTAATCACAATAAATCACCCATTTAATGCAATTATCTCAGCCATAAATTTGGAAAGATTTCTGCTGACTGCTCGTCAGTTGTGTTTGGCCTGCCGATTTTCTCTTTCGGTCTGCCGGTTCCACCAAGTTTGACCTGCCGATGGTTTCCTTCAGCCTGCCGATCTTAGGCAAACTTTTTTGGCCTACCGAACTTGGAAGTCCAGCCTGTCGAATTGTCCTTAAATGCCATACATTAAAACATTCAATTCATCATTGCATCATAAATAAACATACATTAAAATAATCATGAACACTTGAGCACAACGATTCCATGCGGTCGTCACCTATCGTAAAACTTGACATAAAAGTTAGTAACATTAAAATCATATATCATAACATATAACATAAATAATTATAAAATTTCCTTAACGTCGTTACTAACTTAACGTGATTCATTACATAAAAATAGGTGGGTGTTACATAGATTCTCAGACAATGAGGAAGGCCCAGCGCAAAGAAAAGAGACATAAAATCGGATCATTATGATCCGAATTTTGTCAACATTTCAACAGTAATTATCATAAAAAATTAATAAACAGTAAACTTTTCACACTATAAATACCGGGGGCCTCTCACCCGGTTCTTCATACCTTTGGGCCATTTGGCCCTTTTCTTCCCTTTTTCTTCTTTCAGTAGTTTTCTACTATTGAGTCTCCTGTTCAGCAGTGTTCTTTTAGATAAAAATAATAAAATAATGTCTAAATTAGTGTAGAGGGTTTGGTGAGGTAGAGAGATAATCTTGTATGCATAGTACTTTGGTATGAATTTTATCTCTATATTTGCTTTGTAACGCTTATATTTTGTGGAATAAATTATATTTTTATATTCTTAATAATTATTGTTAATATTGTTATGCTGCCCAATTATTGCATAAATTTAGTCATGCTTTCTTTATGTAATTTAATTGTGTTGCATAATTAATATTAATAATATTGAAGTCATGCTCGATTATTAAGTTGAGCTTCTACTGCATTATAGACATAGACTGGCATAGTAAATGTTTGGTAATTCTTGATTTATTATCGACAGAGGATGGCATGATGTATTCTTAAACCAATTAATAAGACGGGGTGCTGCCGAAATTAACGTAATAATTTATTCCATTAAAATATATTAATTTTGATTTGTTATTATCTTTTCTATTTTAAAATTATGTTAATTATAATTGTAGTGAGAGTGGTTATAATTTTTATAATTAGTGCACCTAATCAGTAGAGAGAGATGATTATTTTACTATTTTTATAGGAAGACCCTTACTGCATTATGGCTTACTATATTGTCGCTCTCGGTTGACTTATAAAAATAATAAAGGTGCTTGCAATTAATGTGAAAGGATATAATAAATCAAATGCTTTAGATAATTATTAAATAGATTTAAAATGTCATATCAGTTGCAAAACATACAAGAGATTCTCAAAGCTTCACCGCTTTAATTTTATGTTTTAAATTTTGAAATTAAAAAAATCACAAAAATATTTATTTTATTTTAAACTTTGTTTTCAAAAACTACTTGCCTCTTTGAATGTTTAGTTTTATCAATCTCTCGAGTTACAAATTTTCACCTCCCTGTGGATACGACAATCTTTCTATACTACAAATGTTCGTTGTTTAAGAAGAAACATTTTGGGGTGAGACAAACCACTTAAACTTCCACAGTTTTTCTGAGTCAGGGTTATCGAGGATAAAATCCTTCATAAACCTAATGAAGTAGTACCACCCGATCTGCCTTGGAAGTTTTCTCATCTTGAATGACTGCTAAAAAGCCTCCCATGACATCTTGGTCATGTGGTAATACTTCCACACAATGTACATGCTGATTAGGGAATGGTAGCAGTTCAGGTTAAGCTGACCAAGGCACACATTCAAATCGTTTAGTGCCTGAGGAAGGAAAGGGTAAAGTGGGAGACGGAGTCCTACTCGTAAGTACTCCATGTACAATATGATATAACCCTTAGGCAGATTCGCGAGAGTGTCTTCAGCTCTAAGCCAGACCAAGATGACATCATTGGGAATCTCATACTCCCGACGAAGGGCTTCCAAGGGGGTTAGTGTCATCGTCAATATATATTCTGCCACTGACGTCTAGTCGGGTCGGTGTACCCAGTAAACCACTACACCTTAGACTCTTGTCTCAATGGCAGGTGACACTTCGTCCTCGTCCTCGGCATTGCCTCTCCTCGACGACGGCCACATTGATGGCCATTTCTCCCATTATAGGAGCCTTAGCTGCTACGTCGCGGCCAAAGGAGTTTGGCCCCCTCAAGGCAGCCGCCCAGTGGGTGCGATCTTAGGGGGTAACTTGGGACATGCTTGCGGTGGCTACCCTGATGTAGGGGTCTTGTCCCCTACCTGGCCTAATAGGACCCCTGCATTCAAGCATGTCTAGAAATTCCCTCTCAAGGACTGTTCCTTACCCCAAGCTGAGGATCTGGGCCAATTGAGTCGTTCTTTCTGGTTCGGTCAATGTCTCCATACTTTCCACATCCTTAAATGCTACCCGATCGATCTCAGTACTCTCGTTCAACCAAGAAACATTTACTAACTGGTTTTGAAAATCACTCAAATTGCTCATGTTTTATGTTCGGGAATTACCTACTTGGGATTGATTGCTCAAGTCTAAGTAAAAAAATTCCTCAAAATCACTAGTTTCCTACTTGATAGCTAAACTCAGAAAGTCAAAAATTTGAATGCAACATGCCCTAAAAAGACAAGAATAGACTTCTATTTATAGCCGAAAATTAGGCGCAGAAGACGAGAAGATGCAATCTTTGCTCCCATCAAGGAAACAACTAATCATAGGCTGACATGTGTCAGCCGAGCT
The DNA here is from genome assembly GCA_025403435.1 of Artocarpus heterophyllus. Classification (NCBI taxonomy): domain Eukaryota; kingdom Viridiplantae; phylum Streptophyta; class Magnoliopsida; order Rosales; family Moraceae; genus Artocarpus; species Artocarpus heterophyllus. The sequence continues at coordinate 19,810,537 of CM046333.1, forward strand.
TGACCAGTTGTCCTCTTAAATCTTGAGGTCTCGAAGATGAATCCGAAGACCATCTTCAGTTGAGCACCCCCTCGGGGCATAGTGCACTAGGCCAAGCACCGACTAGTGTACTAGGGAGGCTATAGTTTGGGGGTGTGCTCGGCGTGCTCTCTCGGAGACCTCCTCTTTAGCTGTCCAGCCACCTTGCTCGGCTAGAGCCTTTATAGGCAAATCCATAACTCCCATGTGATTGGCTCTTTCTCTTGAGGTGCTCTATAGGGCCCTCGTTGGCCGCGACACAAGACGTCGTTTCCTCGAGAAGAACACATGCTCGGGATGGCAGGATAAAGCCTTCACCTAGGTAGTTACTCGCTTCCAAAGATCAACACATGGCCTCATCTCCACCCTCGGATGGGAGATTGACCTTCTATTGGAATTGTGGCATTTAACACCTACTTCTAGATACAACTTGATGGGACACTTGGGTCACGGGTCAAACCTTCCTAACATCCGGCCCAAGTGATAGCATATAAATTAAGCGCATTTAATTTACTTAAAGGTAACGTGTGCCTTCCCACCTAACTTTGCTCACAAACTTGGCCGAATAGGTACCTGACTTAAGCGTTAGAGAGCCTTTGGCTAGCATCATATCGGTATTCAATTGATCTCTAAGACATCCCTTTTCTTGTACAGGTCCACCTCGGGAAGCTGAGACAAACAGAAAAGACCGTCTGACCACCATGCCTAACTACACATAGTGTTGATCACAGCGAAGAGAAGTAGAGCGTCAACAGATATTATAAGAATGATTAAGACTCCATATATTCGGTGCATGCAAAAACATAAAGAGAAGTAAGATCAATAAATAGAAACAGAAAAACAAAAAATTATACTTCCCCTTGTTCTCATAAGCGGTCACGAGTATGAGTTATAGTTTTCCAAAAGAATGTTACCCATGAGATATTGTTATATATTTACGACAACAGGGTTATGAATAGGTAGATCTATCTATTGATGTTCAGAGTCACCATGTGTTGATGCTTACCGCTGTCCGGCGTCGGATCAACACCCACGTGTGACTAAACACCTTCTGACCTCCTCTTAAGCTTGCCCCTGGTCGGGAATGAGTACCTGCGAGAGGGATGATCCAAAGAAATGGGGTTAGTCGATAGACAAGGGCTCTCCGATGCTCAAGGCAAGTATTGCTCGGCAGAGGTCGGTAGCTAATTAGGTGTGAGGAAGTCTCTCTCTCTAAAACGTCATAAATGCATCCTATTTATAGGCCACCAACTGGATCAGGTACAAGATGGGTTTTGCCCATTACCCAGGTGTCACATCAAAGGGTATCAAGCAGTAAGTGACAAGTGTCGCGTCCATTGTCCAATGGATTGGACTCTATCGGACGGCAGCACGTTTGCCTAGTGTTGGCCTACAAGGATGGGCAGTGACGTATTATGATGAATAACGTGGCCCGACCCGAGCTACTGTACATCCCCGAGGTGGCAGCCTTCTTGGGGGCGTGCCCTCAGATAAATGGGAGGCACCTCGGGGAGAAGCATAAGTCGTCGGGTCGGGCGGTAGCCTATGTCTGCCGAACTGAGTTGCCGACCACCAAAAGTTAGTGTCCTCGGTGGCGGCGCCGAGCTTACCCTCAACATTAGCCCCCCAGTTCACCTGGTCGGTGTTCGGCCAGGTGGACTATGCCGAGTGGGTGAGGTCGGCTTAAAGGAAGAAGACCAAGCGACACTTAGAAGCGGGGTGAGGTGAAAAGACACGCGGATCAGACGGGGGACGCGTGTCGCGTCGCGTCGCGGCCGTCTGTACGGCTGTCAGGCGTATTAATTGCACCTTTTGGGTTTTTGCGCTCGAATTTCCCGCTTAAAATGGCTATAAATAGGGTCCCTCCTCTTCATAATTTGCACTTCATTTCCAGAAATCTTTTGACCGAAAAATTTTAGCTGCCGAGCTCGAGTAGTATAGCCGAAGATCACATCATCCAAGCTACCAAGAACCCGAGCAGGTAATTTTCTGAGCAAAAATGTGTGATTTGTCCGACTCACAGAACGTGGAGGTTTCATGGTCGGAAAGTAGCGAGGAGAGCAGTAGCTCTTCTTCGACCTAATCTGACACCGAGGTGGCGTCCCAAAAACAGGACGGGGCCAGTCGGCTGGAGCAGATCCTAAGGGTCGATTCCCAGACCGTGCCCGAGTAGGAATTTTTAAATATGCTGGGTGGGTGCAAGCTTATCAGGCCATCCAGGGAACAAGACCCTTATACAGGGGCGGCAATAGCGGGCTCTTCCCAAGTTTTTCCGGGGGAGAGAGCCAAGTTTCGAGCCCATGAGGATGCTCCGAGCACCGCTGGTCAGAGTGCTGGGGCCCCCATCCAAATCGCGGGGGTGATTATGGTCGATGTCTCTGATGAGGAGCATGCAGTCGAGGAGACAGGGGCAGAATAGCCAGAGATGGAGCAGGAGGTCCAGGCCACCCGCGTGCGGGGCGTCACAGCATATCGGATAAGCCGTCCTGGGCAAACCTCGGTGGCAGGATATACGAGCGCGATTACAGAGTCGCGGTTAGAGACCCTACGCGCCGAATATGGTATTCCGGCCGATGTGGATCTCGTCATCCCCGGTGAGGGAGATTCACCTTTAGAGGCACCGGAGGGGTTCATAACGCTTTACGCCGAGTTCTTCAAGGCCGGGCTGCGTCTGCCACTGCACCGTTATCTTCGCCGAGCACTTAACGATTTTAACGTGTGCCCGACGCAATTAAACCCGAACAGCTATAGGTCGCTGATCGGGATGTACATTTTGTGGAAGTACCACCGGAGCACTGAGATGCCGTTGGAGGCTTTCAAGCAAGTGTTCAAGATGAAGAAGCTTCCTCGGCAGTCCGGCTGGTACTACTTCACCGACTTCAGAAAGGACTTTATTCTGGGCAACCTCGACTCAGACAAGCTGTGGAAGTACGAATGGTTTTACGTCGGGGGAAAATTTTTAGCCCGAGCCGGTGAAGTTATCCCTGAGGATGAACAGGTGCCGAGGTCATTTGAGCAGGGGCACGTTTGGACCAAGCGCCCTTGGGCACCGAGCCGCGTAATAAAGGCTGTGGATGAACTGTTCGAAAAGCCCGAGTCAACCAGACAACAGTCCTTTCTTCTGAGAAAGGACACTCTGTCCAGATACGGTTGGTTTGGGGAGTCCAGTAGTCTTCCCCGAGCTAGGCGTCCTGCCCGGGAAACCGGGCAGGTTACTGTTGCCCGTCCGAGTGATGCGGATCTTCCAAGGCCAAGTACTTCCCGGTCCGGGTGGCCGACGAGGGAGCCTTCATCGTCCAGTACCAAGGACTCGTCTGGTGACTCCCTCGATGCGGGGCCACCTATAGCCGACGAGGGCCTCGAGGGCGTGATTAGGCTCCTGTACCCGTTGGCCCAACTCCGGATCGGAGGTCAGCCCAGAACTTTATTTATAATCGCCCTTTCCCCCGTTTTTTATTTCGACCTTCGTTTGACTTTGATTTTCTTTGCGCAGAAATGACCGCACCGACCTCCCGCACTGGCAGGCTTGCCCAGATGATGACTCAAAGGAAGGGCAAGGGCAAGGCTGTCGAAGGTAGCAAAAAACGTAAGCGGACGCCGGCGCCCGAGCCCCTAACACGCACCGGGCAAACCTCCACATCAGTCCAAGTTCTACCACCGCCACAACCGAGGAGGACCTCGTCAGAGGTCGACCGAGCAGACGAGGCATCTCGCGGCTCTTCCGAGGACCAGCAAAGAAGGCACCCGGACTACCGTGGCATGCTCCTCAAACGTCTCAGGGACGTAGCTCCCCCGGATGACTTCTTTATGAACATCCGGGGCGAGGACTTCCAGGACTTGTGCAACATGACCCTCTGAGCGACTGCCTCAGTAAGTATCCGAGCTGATCAATAGTTCAGAACTTGTAATAATGTTACTGAGGACTAACCCCTTGTGTGTCTCGCAGTCAAGCACCATGGTGCATATGGTGCACTCTATCGGGATGAGGGAGATCCACATGGAGAAAGAGAGGCACAAGAAGACCCTCCTGATGAAGTTGGACTCTGACAAAGAGCTCAATGATAAGAAGATTGAGCTAGATCGGGCCAAGGAGGAGGCCCAGAAAGTAAAGTCCGAGGCCGAGGACATGCTGAGGCGGCTCAAGGAGGCGGAGGATAAGGCCACTCGGCAGGAAGATAAAGCTGCACGGCTAGAGGGTCTGTTGGCAACTCTGCAAGCTAAGCACCATCAATTTGTAGCCGGGCTCCCCGACCGTCTAGCCGCTGCGGTCGAGGAGTTTAAGACATCCCCTGAATACACCGACCTCTACTTTGACGGAATGGCAGACCTCCGCGACCATCTGATTGAAAAGCATCCCGAGGTGGCTGCATTCGACTGGTCGGTCATTGCCGAGCCGGACCAGGGCAGGGCCGAACAACAACGGGATGTTGAGGAGGAGGTCGTCGTTGTGGACGGTGATGACGACGGGGATGTGCAAGCTGCCGAGGGAGGCTAGGATGACAACGTGGCGGGGGACGAGACCCAGGCCGGTGACGAGACCCAGGCCAATTGATCCTCTCTTTCTCTTCCTTTTTGTATTTGGGCTTGGGAGGTGCCCGACTTTCTTGTACCTCCCTAGTAAATAAAGTTAAAACATTTTATATTTTCCCGTTTTGCATCCACTTTTTCTTACGTGTAGTTTTATTTTACAACCCATGTAATTTTGAAGTTAGATACTTCTCGGGAGTTCCCAGGCTGGGAACCAGTTGTCTGAGCAGAGGTAAATGGTACAATTCTACTCGGTTAAGCCAAGTACCTCTGTCCTCAGTTAATCCGAGGACTTTTGTTCGGTTGTTTCGAGTAGTTATCCATTTCTGCTTAGTTATCCAAGCAAGTTTAGGTTTCTGGTCTCGGTCAGGCAGAATATAAACGGCGTATATCTACCCTTACCCTGTTGCTCCCCATAGACTTGTTGAAGTTTTAAAGAAACTTTACAAGTATAGGACTAATCGGGCACATAGATGTGCCGAGCAACTTAAGGGTGTCTGCATAACAGACATGATACATATACTGACTAGCCCCCCTGTCCAGTTTGACGAGGATGACTCCCTTGATGGGGAGTCAACATCCTGTCTTTCGAGCTGGGGTTCTGGCGTCTTAGGCATAGTCCTCCCTTAAAGACATTGCTCAGGTGGAATGAGTTTAGGGAAGTTGTGCTCCATTAATGTAATATTTACATTGATTTTTCTAGCCCTGCTCAGTAGGTCTAGTTACAAAAGAATTGTGGCCAGAGATCAAAAAAGGAATCTGGCATTGATTTTTGTTCTCCTCTTTTTTCTTTTTTTTTTAAAATATAGAATCTTTTTAAAAGCTCGGCATTCCATGGATGCCCGAGCTGATTCCCCTCCTTATCGGTCAGCCTGTAAGTGCTTGGCCGCACGATACCTTCGACTTTAAATGGACCTTCCCATTTCGGACCAAAGGACCCGAGACCGGGTTGTTGAACCGTGACCTTTTTCATCACTAAGTCACCAACTTTAAAGCTTCTCAGCTGAACCCGTTTGTTGTAATACCGAGCTACAACCTGATTCCGGGCTGCATTACGAATGGATGCCTGGTTCCTTTTTTCTTCAAGTAGGTCGAGCTCGGCCATCATGAGCTTTTCATTCAGTTTTTCTTCGTATCGCTCGACCCTCAAGCTCGGTAATGCAACCTCAGCTGGGATGACGGCTTCTGCCCCATAAACCAGGGAGAACGGTGTCTCGCCAGTTGCAGCTCGTGTGGTTGTTTAGTATGCCCAGAGCACTTGGGACAGTTCATCGATCCATGCACCCTTAAGCCCCTCGAGCTTATTCTTCAGATTGTCTTTAATGGTCTTGTTCACGGCCTCCACCTGGCCGTTACTCTACGGATAGCTCAGAGAAGAGAAGACTTTCTTAATGCCTAGCTGCTCGCATAGATGTCGTAGACCTGAGGAGTCAAACTGCTTGGCATTGTCGGTGACGATAGTGTGCGGGATTTCGAACCGACAGACGATGTTTTTCCATACGAAGTTGGTGCACTTAGCTTCAGTCATGTTGGTGCAAGGCTCAACTTCGATCCATTTCGTCAGATAGTCTATGGCGACGATACAATATCTAAATTGTGAACGAGCCGGAGGGAGTGGTCCAATCAAGTCAATGGCCCATTTTGCAAATGGCCGTGTCGAAGTTACTGGATTTAGAGGCTCGGCGTGCGAACCTAGCATCCTAGCAAATTGCTGGCATTTGAAGCATTTTCGTGCAAAGCTCCCACAGTCTTGTTGCATGGTGGGCCAGTAGTAACCCTACCGCAGGCATTTCTGGGCCAAGGAGCGTCCACCGGAGTGATTGCCACAAAGGCCTTCATGAATCTCTTTCATTAAGTACTCGGCCTCCTGGGGATCCAAACATCTTAGGCATGGCGTCGTGTAGCCGCGTCGGTACAGCTTTTCCCCCATCATCGAATACCGGGCCGAGCTGTTACGTACCCGACGTGCTTCTTCCCGGTCGTTGGGTAATTCGGCTAGGGTCAGGTATCGGATGATCACGTCCATCCACGTGTATTTCGGTTCGGCTGCCAGGCTCATGACCTCCTTACTGATGCTTGGTCCAGAGAGTCTTTCAATAGGAACGGACATCTGGTCTACTCCGCCTATCTCGGAGGCCAGTCAGGCAAGGACATCGGCTTCCACGTTCTCAGATCGGGGGATTTGTTTAAAAGTGTAGGACTTGAATTGTCCAAGCAACCGTTTCGCTTCTTTTAAATATGCCGTCATCGATTCTGCTCGGGCCTGGAATCCTCCTGTGACTTGCTGCACCACTAGCATTGAGTCACTATAGATGGTCAGGCGATCGACTCTGAGGTCTCGGGCAATTCGTAGTCCGGCCAGCAAGGCTTCATACTCCGCTTCGTTGTTAGAGGTCTTGAAGTCAAAACGAAGGGCATAAATGACCTTATATCTGTCGGGGCTTGTTAAAATCAAGCCTGCTCCTGACCCGTCGACGCAGGTTGAGCCATCGACGTGTAGTTTCCAGTTCAGCTCTGGGGAAAGGCCTCGCTCACTGCAGCCAGCTGTATCCAGCTCCTCAACGGGTGATTTCTCCACTAAGGGAGCCACTTTTCCGGCCTCTGTAAACTCAGCAAAGAAATCCGCCAAGACTTGAGCCTTTATTGTTGTTCTCGGCACAAAATGTATATCATACTGGCCCAATTAGACCGACCATTTGGCCACCCGACCTGATATTTTCGGGCTCTGTAAAACTTGCCAGAGAGGAAACTTGGTTGGGATCTTGACGGTATGGCCTTGGTAATACGGCCGTAGCTTCCGGACCGATGTTATTAAGGCGAAGGCTAGCTTTTCCAATGATGAATAGCGCTCCTCGACACCTTGGAAAGCGTGGCTGGTGTAGTAAACGGGTCTCTGGATCCTGTTTTCATCTCGGATCAACACCGAGCTAGCAGCCTTCTCTGAGACGGCTAAATAGGCAGTTAAAATCTCACCGGGCGAAAGTTTGGACAGGAGCGGGGGTGTGGCTAGGTAAGTTTTTAAGCCTTGGAAAGCATCCTCACACTCCCTGCTCCACTCAAACCTCCCCTTAAGTGCCTTGAAAAAAGGGTGACACTTGTCAGTAGCCCGGGAGATAAATCTTGATAAGGCGGCCACCATGCCAGTAAGCCTTTGCACGTCTTTCACTGTCCGAGGAGAATGCATGTCTATGATTGCCTGGGCTTTCGTCGGGTTCACTTCGATTCCTCGTCGGTTAACCAGAAATCTGAGGAATTTGCCTGAGCTGACGCCAAAAGCGCATTTTGTCGGGTTGAGTTTCATCCCATACTCTCGGAGAGTGTCAAAACTAGCTCGGAGGTCGGCTATATGGTCCTTCGCTTGGACAGATTTTACTAACATGTCGTCCACGTAGACCTCCATAGTTTTCCCGATCAGCCGAGCAAACATTTTGTTGACGAGGCGTTGATAGGTAGCTCCGGCGTTCTTGAGACCAAACGGCATTACAACGTAGCAATACAAGCCCTGGTCAGTAACAAATGAGGTTTTGATTTGGTCCTCTTCGGCCATTCTTATCTGATTATATCCGGAGTATGCGTCCATAAAGCTCAGGAGCTCGTGTCCGGCTGTGGCATCGACGAGCTGGTCGATCCGAGGAAGTGGGAAGCAGTCCTTGGGGCAGTTCTTGTTAAGGTCGGTATAGTCGATGCAGACCTGCCACTTGCCATTCGCCTTTTTGAGGAGGACGACATTTGCCAACCATTTCGGATATTGACCTCTCTAATAAACCCAGCCTTTAGTAGTTTCTGGACTTCATCGTTTATCGCGGCATATCTCTCCGGGTTGAAGGCTCTTCGTTTTTGTATCACCGGCCTGTGACCAGGTTGGACGTTAAGCCGATGGCTGATGATGCTCGGATCTATGCCGGGCATGTCCTCATGAGACCATGCAAAAACGTCGCGGTACTCGGAAAGAAGGGATTCCAGGTCGGCCCGGATCTCAGGTTGTAACTGTGACCCGAGTTGGACAGTGTGTTCCGGCCTTTCAGGGTCCAGGGAGAACGGCACTAGGTCTTCGACCGGGGTACCCCTTACCTCTTCCTCGGGAAACCTGGGGTCTAGGTCCGCGAGCATCTTCGGCGTCGGATCGGTTGGGAGGTCAGTCTCGTCGACTGCATACACGGCCAGGATTCCCTGTTGCTGGGCTGAGGCTGCCCGGACTGCGTTTGCATAGCAAGCCCGGGAGTCTGCCTGGGACGAGCGGATTACTCCAACTCCACCATCGGTCGGGAACTTCATTGCCAAGTGATATGTCGAAACCACGGCCTTTAATCCGTTCAGCGTCGGCCGGCCGATGATGATGTTATACTGAGAGGGTTTATCGACGACTAAAAAGTCGACCACCCGAGTGACCCTGACAGCACCTTCTCCAAAAGTTACCGGGAGACTAACCTTCCCGGTTGCTCGGACACACTCACCCGCGAAGCCAAAAAGTGGGGTCCAGACCGAGACTAAAGGCGCGTTGCTGATCTTTAGCCTGTCGAATGCCTGCTTAAAAAGGATGTCCGCCGAACTGCCATTGTCAATTAAGACTCGCCGTACAACATTGTTGGCGATAGGCAGTTCGCAAACCAAGGCATCATTGTGGGGGTGCATTAGTCGGTCTGCTTCCTCCTTAGTGAAGGTGATCGGGGTGTCCTCTTGGAGGCATATCTTATTGATGTGCTAGGACACATTCATGAAGTCACCCCGTTGGACCCGCCGAGCCTCTCTGACGTAGGATCGCCGCCCACTCGATGTGTCCCCGGCGACAGGCCCGCCAAGTATCGTATGTACGATATTTGGAGGTTCTGGGGCGTTCCCATTATCGGTCCTGGGTCGGCTTTGTACGTCTCGGCCTGACGAGTCATTCCTTATAGAGGTCGCCCTCAGGTTTATGGCCTTCTCCACAAACTCCTACAATAGACCTTCTCGGACCAACCTTTCTATTTGGTCCTTGAGCTGGATGCATTCTCGGGTAGTATGACCCACATCTTGTGGAATTTACAAAACTTTGACTGGTCACGCTTCGCCCTAAAGCCTCAAAACTTGGGCGGCGGTTTCAATAGATTCTTGTCGCCGACCTGGGCGAGCACCTCATCGACAGTTGCCACCACGGGCGTGTAGTTTTGGAACTTGCCGGTCGGCCCCTTCGGCTTATCAGCTTTCTCTTTCTTCTGCTTCTTTGCATGCTCGGCGCTGCCCTGCTCCGGCCCTTTTTTCTGCTTCTTTTCCTTTTTTGTCCCGCTTGGGGCAGCCTCCTCCCGGCGGCTTTTCATGTACTCGGTAGCGTCCGCATGTCTTTGGGCGTACCCGAGCATTTGTGGAAACATGTTTGGCTGCTCAAAGGCCAGGGACCAGGTCAGCTTTTCGTCTCGGAGGCCCCCTACAAAAATATGTTTGAGGGTCTCATCTTCGACGTGCTTGACCTCAAGAGCAGTCCGGGTAAATCGGTTGACATAGTCCCTAACACTGCCGTCTCCCTGCTTGACGGCGTACAAGGAAGTTATTTCTTTCCTCCGCGTCCTGGTTGTAGAGAATGCGACGGAGAAGGCATTAGTTAAATGCCCAAAAGAAGAAATCGACCCTAGTTTGAGTCGTCGGAACCACTGCCGAGCAGGGCCTGTAAGGGTGAGCGAGAAAGCTTTGCACATTGCAGCATCACTGGCATTCTGCAACAGCATGTGCCCACGAAAGAGTTCGGCATGCTCATCCGCGTCGGTGGCCCCATCGTAAGACTTGATTTGTGGGACCTTAAACTTCGGCGACATGGGTGCCCGCATTATGTGATCCGGGAAGGGCGGATCCTGAGCCCCGATCTCATCCAAACAAAACCTGCAATTGCAGATCTCATCGATCTGTCGCTGCAGCAGCCGGAACTGGCAACTATTCGTGTCTTCGGGCAGTTCGACCCGATAGGGTACTCCGCCCTCATCACAGCCCCCAACTCCGGCCTGGCGATTTCTGTTTATCCCTCGATACCCCAGCCGATCAAATACCGAGGCTCGGGAACCTTGTGGTGAAGGGACACGATGTGGTTGACGTCCCATCTGATGTTCATGAACCAGTCTATTGTCAAGCAGGGGTCCTCTAGTGGATCCTGCAGACTGCTCCGATTGATCCTCCAAATTGGTGGCACTTCGCTCATGCCGACCCCCTACCTGGTCAACCTGGGGCGGGGGGTGGTGGAGCCGGTGCAGCTTGCCGTTGAGCTTGTACAAGCTGTTGAGTTAGGACCCGGACCGCATCTGTAAGCTCTCGAATCGGATCTTGTGCGGCTCGGGCCTCTTCTGGCTCGGCCCTTGCCGTGCTTCTCTGCCCTCCGGACCGAGATCTGGAGGTCTGAGGACACCGCTGGGTCGTTCTGTAGCCGGTTGCTTATGCCTGGCATTGCCCGACTCCTGACGTCGGGCAGTACTATCTCTTGCGTTACCTCGTGTTGTCATTTCAGAAATCTGAGGTATAATAACTTTGGATTGGGGCATGTTCGGCCCTCCTTCTAGCACCAAAATGTTGATGCTTACCACTGTCCGGCGTCGGATCAACACCCACGTGTGACTAAACACCTTCTGACCTCCTCTTAAGCTTGCCCCTGGTCGGGAGTGAGTACCTGCGAGAGGGATGATCCAGAGAAATGGGGTTAGTCGATAGACAAGGGCTCTCCGATGCTCAAGGCAAGTATTGCTCGGCAGAGGTCGGCAGCTAATTAGGTGTGAGGAAATCTCTCTCTCTAAAACGTCATAAATGCATCCTATTTATAGGCCACCAGCTGGATCGGGTACAAGATGGGTTTTGCCCATTACCCAGGTGTCACATCAAAGTGTATCAAGCAGTAAGTGACAAGTGTCGCGTCCATTGTCCAATGGATTGGACTCTATCGGACGGCAGCACGTTTGCCTAGTGTTGGCCTACAAGGATGGGCAGTGACGTATTATGATGAATAACGTGGCCCGACCCGAGCTACTGTACATCCCCGAGGTGGCAGCCTTCTTGGGGGCGTGCCCTCAGATAAATGGGAGGCACCTCAGGGAGAAGCATAAGTCGTCGGGTCGGGCGGTAGCCTATGTCTGTCGAACTGAGTTGCTGACCACCAAAAGTTAGTGTCCTCGGTGGCGGCGCCGAGCTTACCCTCAACACCATGTATTGAACTTATAAAGCTTGAGAAGTAACAAACCATTGAGAATACAATAATGTACTAGGATAAAACCATATAAGCCACCATATTGTACTTCAGCTATCAGATTTGTAGAAAAAAATGATTTTGACAAGATGATCTAACGATATTTCAAAACATAACCCCATCGAAGAAGTTTTCTAATGTCATACCACATTAGATAAAGTGTTTTATAGGGTGTTTGGAAGAATAATTCAAACCAATGTTTTGAAATATGAACAATGTAAAGTTCTAATTTACTGTAGTAAAAAATATTACAGCATAAAACTCTTACATGTTATAGTTTTTAAACCTAAACTGATGGTCTAAACTACTCTCCTAAACATCCTATAATGATATGATATTTTAATTAACACAACATTTCAGTTGACCTAGTATTATATGATTATATGAGACATAAAAAAAAATATGAACAATAGAATACACATGTCAAATTCTCTTATATTATTGCGGTAACAATAGCTTACATATAAGATGTTACCTTAAAGTACTTGCAAGGGCAAGGCCACGTTGTTTCAATGAAAATTGACAATTTTAATTAGTTCAACCCTAAGAGCACAAAAGCTTGATTACGAAAGCCTTACGTTAAGTCTACAATGACGGGACGTGACGTTGGTAACGGACTATATAGGCAAATAGCAACACCGCTAGTAAGAAAACAGAGTGGTAATAGTTTACATCTACGGGAAACAACCCAACTAAATTAATAAAACCAACTTTCCGGAAATAAATAATTGTTCAAGAGGGCAAAGTTTTCTTTCCCTTTGGTTCTTTGGTGTGGGCCTGGATAGTTAGGTGTGTCTTACTGCTGTAGGGCACTTCTGCTCATAAGATCGCCGCGTAATGGCAATAGTACTGCACTATTTTCTCATTGTGGGAAGTCAATGTTTATGTCATTGTTATGATGCTAATGGGCATTTCTCACGTCTATTGGGAGCCAGGCATTTTGTCAAACACTTTGCTTGGCGGTTGGGATTTTTGCTTTTGCCATAGTATATATGGGAAATGATTTATTATTGGAATGGACCACTAGTTCAACAATCCCTAAAATTTATTAAAGATATATGGACAGAGAGAGAGAGAGAGAGAGAGAGAGCAAAGGCATGAAAATTATTCCTAATACACCTTGTTTTCTCCACTAAGCTTTGTTCTTTACGCCCAATTTTATTTTTATATTCGTTTCCTTTTTAATGAGGTTAGAAGGGGAAACGTTGGCCTCCTATATGTTGGATCTAGGGATTAGAACTCACCAAATTAATGTTTTTGATTATTATATAACACGTACATATATATAAGGTCAGGATGCATATGGCATGTTTAGATTGTATAAAAAGTGCTTTTGATTAGCTGTTTGTCCTTTAATGACGGAAAGATCTCGACCATCAACATTTTACTTTTGTCCTAATAATTTGCTCAGATTTGAATAAGGTTTTATTTTTTGCTTGAAACCTAGTATAAATAACTCAAGTGCCTTAATTTATTAATCTTTCCCTTTTTGTCGTCTTAAATTTCTTGTTATTTCCAAGGATGTCGACAGCTATCAAGCCATGTCTCGACAAATCTTTAGTGATTTCTTTTTCAATTTAATGCCTGGGAAGGAGAAGAAACTTAAAAAAAAAGAAAAAGAGATAAGCCAAAAAGGGCAAATTACAAAAAGAGAGGGAAAAGCAAAGCAGGCACCATATTTTTTAAAGAGGTTTTTAACCTTCTAAAATAAAAACCATGGCGTGATCTAATGCTGGCACACTTAAGAGTTTTTGTGAGGTGAGTTACAATTATTTTGTAATGACCATTCTGCCCTGCAATGCCAAACTAAATAATGGGATGTAATTACCACTCTGTCCTGTTCGTAAAACCAAATACCGCCTTTACAGTGCTCTTAATTTGATCATTTGCATATAAAACTTTAGGGTTGGTCTTAACCCTGCCACTGGATGAGATCTAACACCTATTTCAACCCTTGAATTGAAATCGAACGGCTCTTATCAAAAGAACGGAAAGCTAAAGTGAAAACAATAAAAATAGACACACGTGAAGATGTTTAAAAAAGAAAATGTAACTAATTGATTAAAAAAATGTACAGAAGCAGTATCGTTTAAGTCATTTATCAAGTCCTTTTTTGTGTGTTTTTTTTTTATTTTTATTTTTGTTCAACGCATTTGTTCAAAGACTAGGACCTTTCCCCAATTTGGCACCATAATTTTATCCATTTCTTTATGAAAGAAGTGGATACTTCGTTGCACTTCGTCGTGGAAGATCTATATCTTCCTTTTGTTTTGACGGTTGGTGAAATTTCAGGCATTACTCTTTCCCTCGCCCCATTTATTAAACTTTATATTTTTGAAAGCCAAACATATTTGAAATCAAGGAGATACAAACACTAATGTTGATATGAATGACCTCGCATTACAAGAAAACCTAGCCCCAACCAGTAACTGGTACTACTAGGCTCCAACAACGGGATGCTAACAAAGCACACAAACGATCGAGCCACAAATGGCTCTTTAAAATAATCCGCTACAATAGATGGAAAAATCCAATTGATCAAGACTAGGAGACCCATAAACCCAAGTTCACTCTTAATACTACCTAGCAACAAACCAAATAGATTGGACAAAAACCTAAAAAGGGATAATAGGGAGACCACCTTCGTTATTATAGACTCAAAACAAGAATAACATGACAAAAAACAAAACCTAATAGGCACCATACAACATGCCATTATTCGAAACAAACAACTGTCTAAACAAGGAAATAAAACCCTGCTCATACAACAAAAACACCCGATTAGAAGATAAGCTATACAGCAAAAGGAGTCACAAGACCTAGATCTAAACAAAAAAGAAGTCATCATAAAAAGGACATCTTCAAGCAGGTGCGTACGACCACACACAGCTGTTGGCCGCCTCTGAGCCCCACACATGTCGCCCTCTGAGAAAGGCCCTGCCGTAGGGAACCAAACCCCCCTAGAAGCCCACACGTCTCGCATTGACGAGCACCGTTGCAAAGCCGCCCTACCTACCAAGCTTCCAACTTCGAGCAAGACCCTTCATCTGCACTACCTTGCCTATGATAGTAACACGCAGGAGGTGTAGGGCCATTGATGCTCTGATGGGCCCAAAAGAAACCCACACAGCTCCGATGTAACCCTGTTCTTCCTCGCCAAAGTTGCCTCTCCCCAACCACACTACCATCCCCACCATAAGATCTTTTACTATAGAGCCAATAGCTTCATCCTTGGGGCTGGGAGTCAGTAGGCAAGCCAGCCGCCATTGCCAAACTGGAGCCCCAAAAGAGAGGTGACCAAAAAACCCTAAAAAACTTTAGAAGAGGATAAGAAAGAGTCACGAGGAAGAGAAAAAGTTTCGTTTAAACTTCGTATTTGATATATCTAAAAGGAAAAAAAAAAAATTGACATCATTGTTGGATCAGCTCTCAATCTCAAATAACTAATGTAATCTTCAACAATCAAACTCATCCCCTGCCTGATTAGCAAAAGATATCCGCGCCCCACCACCACCCCTCCCCAGCCTCCCTCTTTTGTTTTTTTCTTTTTAAAGCATAGATGAGTAAATAAAATCCATGCTCTCAAAAACCCATCCTACATGCGACTCTTCCGATGAAAATGAGGGCAAGCAACATAAGTCTAAAACTGATGAAATGGTTTTAAACATAAATATAAGCCAATGTGATGCATATGCAGCCGTTTTGTATATTTTTGATGATGAACTATATATTTTGAATGCGAGTGATTTACATTGATATTGATTTTTTCGAATTCACCAATGTGATGCTGATGCAGCTGTTTTGGAGCTGTTGGTAGTAGTAGTAGTAAGACTAATTTGGAGCTGGGCATATAAAAATATATGGTATCATATTGTGTATTAGGGAACAACCAACAAATCTGTAGGCAACAATTGATAAGTAGCAAGGCGGTCAGTTGATGTAAATAAAACTGAAGAAGATGATTTACAAGAGCATAATTTCATATTATTTAAATTTGTAGTTTCATATAATTTCTATTAATAGTTTTTGGGTACCATTAATATAGGAAAGGCCAAAATTAGTTCTACTTCCTTATAATTTCCTTATAATTTAATACTTAGTGCAACTTTTACTAAAACTATACTAATTCCAAATTTGTCAAATTTATTGCTTTCATTATAACAACCCATTAAAAAAATATTCCTAACACATTCTAGCAATCGAAATGAGAAGTTCTCAAAATAAATTACTTCAATGATTGTTAGTTTGCTTCATTAAAAAAAAAATGAATTTTTACATTTTAATATTTTCTAATTATATCTTTCGTGATCCCATCTCAAATAAATACACAATAGTTGCTAATTTAACCAAATAAAGTTAGATATTGTTGTGCTTTTATTCACCTATTCTTATCTTTTATTTACCTTGTCGTTTATGATGGATTAAAAATATTTTATTTGCTTTATTACTTCTTTATTCAAATAAAGTTACACTTTTTCTTTTATCTATAATTTAGTATTACCCTCCACTATAACTCCCTAACCCTGTCAATCAATAATCAACAATGTCTTACCTAATAACATCTTCACATGTGTTAAACGGTATGTCAACTCATAACACATATTGGTGCTGGATCGTATCCAGTACTCGATTTAAGACCTCTCTTAAAAATTTATTAAACTAATGGGTAAAAGTAATAGAAAATTGTTCTAATATTGGTAATATAGAAGCAGTAATGTGATACCAACGACGAAATAAAGGTGTCAAGGATTGATATAATTAGATTAATGCTTTCTTCTACTTTCATTGGGAATCCGTTCTTCTACTTTTGAGGCCGCGGAGGCGGACCAAATCAAGCCCCTGCCATTTCATGTATGTTAGTAGTCTCGTGGAGCAATCCAGGTTTATGTAAAGGTTGAGAAAATCCCCTCGGTCTTTATTTAGTGTCATAACCTAGATTATATATTCTTGATGGAAACTAATAGGGTGTTTGATATGGTGATCAGAACTATTTGTTAGAACTATAAACACTATAACATGTGAGAGTTTTACACTATTTTTAATTGAAAAATTGGTTAGAACCAACTAATACCAAACAGGCTATAAATGGAACAATTTAGACAGTGTCTAGGATTTCATATGGGGTTGTTAATTTAGAATGAATGTTGTGGGGCCGTTTTAATCATCTAGTGGAACAATGTTATTTGGTGTAAATATGCTACTTTGATAGTCATCTCGGTCGTGATACGAATCGAATGATCTTAACCCAGTCCTGTTAAAAAGCATATTAAGAAGAGCACAATATCAACCTCGGTTAATTGCAATAATAAGATGGTTTAAATATTTGGAATCACATGATTATCTTTGAGAAGATCCCAACATTTAAGATCAAACTAAAGATATATATAGATAGCGACATTACATGGTTTAGAAAATTATGAATTACGAATCATAACGGCAAAAATTTTCCAACCACAAAGAAATCAAGTTTCAAGATTAAAACTTGATTAAAATAGAAAGAAATTATAGCAAATAGCAGATTTTATTAGAAGATTAGTAAATTATATTATATGTTTTGAAAAAGTAAAACAAATAACATTTTTGTATAAATCAATATTTTGACGCAACTAAAAACCTGAAAATACCCTCAAATAGATCTGTAATATTTCTTCCTCCTTTTCTCTCTCTTTTTCTTGTATCGCTTTTTCTCCCCTCTCTCTCATCAGGCTCTTTCTCTGCCTCGCTTCCATCTCTTATATCTCTCTCTCTCTCTATTGTCAGTGAAGGAAGAGATCTACGATCATTGATGAAGCAAATTGATGCTCGTCTTGCAGAGAAGATCACGAAAGGATCTGACAGAGTAGATCACCAAGGATCGTGCTTGAATCTTTCCAATCTGTTGCGACAAAGATCGACAAATGTCGTGCCTAGTCTTTCTTGATTTGTCATACCAAAAAGGTTGCCAAGGATCATGCTAGAGAAGATTACATGAGGATCCATCTGCTCGTCGCTAAAGAGGACAATAATTACAAACGATTTGTTTGTCGATTTGAGGGACTTTTTCAGTGACAGATAATGAAGGCCAACCCTATGCTGTCCTCATTGGGCTCCTCTAAAGTGATATACAACAGTGGTGTTGAATGATGCGCGATAGAGAGGATTGTTTGAAGAGGGATATGGCTACTCTTTGTGGTGTTTGGCAGCAAAAACTCAGCAATGAGCGACAGAGAAGCCAAGGTTTTGCACATCGGGAGGTTTTAGTCCTACTCTGGCAGAGGATGTCGATGACTGTGGTGGTGGCAACCGACAGCAAGTGAACGGTGATGCTTTGGTTTTGTTGCAGAGAATTGTGATGGAATTTTTTGCTTTGAAATATCTAGAAAACTTTTTTTTTTTTTTTTGTGGTCACCACAACAAATTCCACATTAAACAACCTTTATTTAATGACTTTTTCTCAAAAACAGTCCTGATAAGGGAAAAAAACGCGGAGAGTTATGCCCGCAGAAATGAAAACCGTCATGGTATGTCCGTGTTTACCACGACAATTTTTTAAAAAACCGTCGTGGTATGTTAAGCTTACCATGACAGTTTTTTTTCATATTGACAAGGCTGTGGCTCAATCTATCGTTAACGATGACATATTGACAAGG
Organism: Artocarpus heterophyllus; assembly: GCA_025403435.1. Classification (NCBI taxonomy): domain Eukaryota; kingdom Viridiplantae; phylum Streptophyta; class Magnoliopsida; order Rosales; family Moraceae; genus Artocarpus; species Artocarpus heterophyllus. Next base: position 19,828,906 of record CM046333.1, read on the forward strand.
GCACTAGGGAAACCAGAACATTCAGGACGTGTTCACGGTCAATCGAAGTATGTAAAGCAGTCTCAATACTTCGACCTCCAATTAGGTTCAAAATTGAATTCCCAAATGTCGAAAATACAAATGGAAATTGTAGAACTACGAGGTCATATGACCAAGCTCATTTCCTAAGGACGTGCTAGGTCGACAGATGATAGCATCTCACAATGCAACAACTTCAAGGCTAGTTGTAAACCACCCGATAATGTAGCGGAAGCTCCATAAGCTCCAAAAGTACAATTGCCACTTCATCATCAAGTGCCGGAACAAGGTCAAGAATGCAGGCTCTTTGTTGAGGATAGAATTAATGGTGGGTGTGCACTTGTTGTGCCTAGGAAAGAGTGGATGGAAAGTCTTCCAACTGATACAATCCATGGAAGACCATTAAGGGAAGAAAACGTACACATTAGCATCACCACCATCAGAGTTAGAACAACTAAATTGCCTGTTCGAACATTTGAAGCAATAACTATGGATGAAGCCATTGGAAGCTTCGTCGCATTGCCGAAGAGGTTAGTTGAAGTTGTTGCAATGACGAAGATAAGTTGAGTGCCTAGCCATGTTCCACAAGATCAAAGCGGAAAGAAACGCCAAAAAAAGAAAAAGCTCTACAAAAGCAAGACAATCACAACCTAAGGTAGAGTAAGAACAAGAACAACCCGTTGCGAATGAGCCACTACCTGCATTTAACTTCACTTCAGTACCTCTGGAATTTATGCAGTTGGCTTTATATACATATTCATTCATGCATGATGGGTTGATGATTCAGTGCCCAATACTGGTAATGTCACTGGCAATGAATTGCCTGTCTATATGGGTATGAAGACGTTTACTACTTCATCCACTTTGATCAAATCGGGGCGAACTGTATCCTGGTATACCTCAGATAATAACTCCATCCTTAATTCGTAAATTTTAAAATATAGGTAGAGTTGTAAGGTGCTTTCAAATAATTGATTGTATTATTTTTTATTGTAGTTTTTTGGTAGAATATTGTGAACTACAAGGCAAGGCGCATAATTTTGGCTTTATATCTCTGGCGATTATTTTAAGTGCTACAAGAGACCTACATAGTGATTGCAAGGAGTGCGCCATATCACTCCTTCACCTATTAGCTCAAACACGGAGGGAGAAATTATTCTTCATGCCATACAATGTTAGAGAACATTGGATGTTGGCACTTATTTCTCCATGGGAGGACCAAATATATTGGTTTTATCCCCTTGGACACCCACCACATGATGATTTCATTCAGCCACGAGATTGTAAGTATTAATGTTCTGTTATAAAATTAACTGTTTTGAGTTTTACATAATTGTATTGTCTATTAATTTATTTAATCATGACACATTGTTAGGGTGCTTAATGATTGAAAGCTCCAAGCGGGAAGCAGTGTCACAAACCGACTGAACGGAATGCTGTATTCTAGGCGTAAATGTCCAAGACAACAAGGAAACGTAGAATGTGGTTTTTTTATTCTATGTTTCATGCGAGATATAATTACTAGTGGTATACAAGCCCTAGAAAGAAAAGATTTATATATATATATGGATATAAATGAAGTTAGATTAGAGTTGGTACAATTTGTAAATAGGTATATCATGTTTAGATAGATAGTAGATAAACGATTGTTTAAAATAGCTCAAATGTAAATGATCTTGTAAATACCTTGAAATTTTAATATATATCAATTTTTGTATGCAATCAGGGCCTTGTTGTAATAGATAACATAGTACTGGCCATCCTATGGGAAATCATAAATTTTGTCAATTCTTTTGGGCAATACCAATTTTCTATGATGATTTTAGCAAAAAACGGTCGTGGACCATTATGCCACGACGGTTTTTTAGAAAATTGTCATGGAATGTGAAGTTTTCACGACAGTTTTGATAAAATCGTCGTGGAAACTCTCTTCTTTCATGACGGTTTTGAAGAAAAACCGTCATGAAAGACATGTTCCCACACCCCCATTTTGACGGTTATTATGAGGTTCCATCACGGTAAAAAACGGTCGTAAAAACTCGATTTTATACCATGACGAAGTTTACACAATAGTTTTTTAACCGTCGTAATATTTTTCCATGAAGGTTTTAAACCATTGTGGAATTCTCAGTCTATAGTAGTAGGTTTTGCTTTTTACAACATGTAATTGTTATTTACTAATAAATAAGTGTATTTTTCTAGTTAATGTGGTATTAATCAAAAAATACGATATTTTATGGCTATCAGTAATTTTGCCGATGTTGGTGATGTTTGACAATGTTGCTGATAAAGTTTTGTATTTATGTGCAAATACTATATTTTCTTGTAAATATAGTATTCCTCGACTGCCAGCGATGTCGTCCATTCTAGCCATGTCCATTGACGTCATTAGTAAATTTTTGTATTTATATGAAAATACATTATTGTTATTTTGGGCCCTTTCAATCCTCTAGGTTTTTATCAATATTCGACTTAAGAACCTTATAACAAAGAAGGTCTTAGGTTCGAGTGTTTGGGGACGCAAAAGAAAAACCTTGAGGGTTGAAAGGGACCCAAAGGTGATAGGACGTACGAGTAATAAGTATAAGCCTACAAGATCCGTGGGTCTGGAAGGAGGCCAAATAGAGGGTTGATACATTATAATAAAAACATGTGTTTTTAATGTAGTGCCTCAAGCCCTCATGGGGATCACCTTGTGGGATCCCGACATAAGCGGTTTTATACTCGTTACTCATCTATATTGTCTCCTCTGGCCCCTTTTAGCGCTCAGGGTTTTTTTCCATGTCCTCTAACACTTGAAGTTAAGAGCTTCTGCCTATAAAGTTCTTAGGTCAAATGTTTAGACCAATTGAATTATGCAATCTAAAGTACATCTTTACAAATCGTTTATCACTGTAAAAACCATGCATGACTTGAATTGTGCGCTGGTTGCGCAGGACGTTAACTTCCTGTTAAACACTCAATAATAATATACGTTTATTTCATCAAACCGCAATTACAGAAAAGCAAAAGTTTTTAAGAGCTTGTTTTGCTTTTGCAATACTCTTTTGACAAGGGTTTTAAATATATAACAATATCCTCAACAATTAATGGGAAAATTTAATCCCTGTTATCCATTTGTTGTCCGTATGCAGAGATGTCGTTTTCAGATTTTTCCCTTGTATTTTCAATATTCTCCAAAGTACACGTCATGAGAAAAGAAAAAAGAAAAAAGAAGCATGTCGTTATTGAACCAAATTAAATCACTTTTAGTGCCCTTTGTTGGCCAACTATTGATGCGAGGACAATGTATTTTGAACATAGCGATTGACCAAGTATTAGGTTTTGCTTGGATGAAAAATTCTATGATTTTTTTTTGTTATTGTTTTCTTTCTTTGAGAGATTATTATGAGTTCAATAGTCTGAACGCAGAGTTTCCCGTCGGCAGATTCAAGTCTAGGATGTCAAAAAAAAAAAAAACAAAATTCCCCAAGGATTTCGGACATCTATTTTTTGTCCCCATAAATTTCTATAGTTTGATCTTTTCTATATAGAACAATAAAAAAAAATCTATTGGGATTTAAAAGTATTAGTGGCCTTATCTGACAAGCAAAAAACAGAAGTCTTTAACTAGTAAAGAAATTTTACTTTTATATTATTGGCCTTATCTGACAAGCGAAAACAAAAGTTAAGCGTAATGTGGACTGAACAAAAATTGTTCACCAAATTGAACACACGAGGTATGCAATGTCCTAAAAGGAGACATTATTTTATAAAGTCACAGATAGAGATCATTGAAACAAAATCTGCGTTTTTTGTATCAAGTGGAACCTGTTGCATCAATAAGAAAGAAAGTGTGGAACAAAAAACCCCAAGAAAGCCCAAGTAGGTTTCGATTACAAATGTCAAAGTCAAACACATAAAATACGTACTGCTGAAATTTCATCAGCTCAGCCTACAAGTTATTCCAAAATGGAATTAACTTGGTCCACTCTCATATATAAAACATATAAATAGTGATCTCAAAGGTACAAATAAGAACCCAATTATTTTCTTAATTATCTATGGAGTTCTCACGTTAAATATGGGATCGAAACTTAATCATAATTAGTTAATTAATTCGTATACAGTTCTCAATTGAAACATAGAAAACTTAAATGAAGATTAATTTAAAGGGAGAAGACAAAATCACCAAATTATTTAAAAACAAAACAATATGGTCGGTCCATATAATTCGAAAATTAATCACAATAATTATAATTGTTATCTTCTTCCAGGCTTCACGGTAGCTGTATTATCGTTTGGATGTTTAATTATTTATGTCTTCTTTCTTCTCCTAGGCTTTTTGATAAATTCTTGTTTGACTTGTTTTACAATACAAGGATTTATTATATTATGTATCTGGATAGAAAAAGATATTATATGGTTGGATTTTTCCGTCATTAATTATGTTTATTTTTGTAATGGATAATTTCATTTGCTAAAAAAAAAATTGAGTTGCTCTATAAACTAACAATTAATTAACTTAACAAACATTAGTAGGCTTTCGTATGTGCTGAACTGTACTATGTTATTTTGGTGTGCTCGAGGGCCTTGATCTAAATTAAATTTGTTTTAAATATTATAACATGTGAAAATTTCATTATAGTTTATTTTTTATTTTATATTGTAACATATAAGAGTTTTATATTGTTATTGATTGATTTTTTACTTTGCCATTCAATAATTTCCGTAGTTCACGAGAACTAAACAATTAGTGCATATAGAAGACAAAATAAGTTCCAATAGAACTTTTTATTTAAAAAAAAAAAAATCCCAACAGGTGGTAAGCACATTTTGAAAATATATATATATTAGCCTAACAACATCAATCGTGGTCAAGGTCCGCAATATAAGCATATTTGTAATCCATCTTAATTTCCAACGGTTGACACTACCAAGCTATATAATTCTTGTTATTTAATTAATCTCATCGATAGAAATTGAGGCGGTACAAATCTCGCACAAAGTACTATTTAAATATATAATAGGTGCAAAGATATTAATAAAATGCTTATAATTCAATCACTTTAGTTTTCTATTGCACTGATTAAGTTTGAAAACGATTTAGGATGTGATACTCGGGCACAATAATGACAGAGATTAAAGTCAATAATATATCAAGCTATCTCCAAAAAGTGGTATTAAAAATGATCATTTTGTCTCTTAGACGTCTTAATTGGGAGGGCCAGCACGGAATTTTAAGCGAGGGCTGGTAAGACATAATATTATCCTGGGCATGTCCGAGTTCATGTATTGGTCACAATGGACTAGCTAATACAATACGACACGTTAGAAACATAATTTCTTTGGGCACAGTGGACCAGCACGACAAGAACAAGTGTTTTGATTAAGAAGTTTTTATTTACTTGGATGTTAACATATGCTAACTTTTGAAACGTTTTAACGAAAGCAACTTACAAGAATGTACCCTAAATACACCATTTTATTAAAAATATTTTTTAACAAATTACTTATCAAAACTGTTTCTTTGTTAGAAATTAGAGCTTTATTAAAAGACTAAGTTACCCTTTTTGTCAAAATAGAACCTGCTAGGTTCTATCTCAGAACCTACCGAAACCCGTCAGGTCCTATCATAGAACCCGCTAGAAACCGCCTTCCGTCATCGAAACAGTGTGCTAGATTGTTGTAGCTTGTCAGGTTCTAACTTGAAACTTACCAGATTATAATATTTTTTTAAACAAAGAAGCACTAGCTGCCTCTGGCTGCTGGCGTGGGTACAGGGTTGTAACCTGCCGGTTCTAACTTGGAACCTACTAGGTTCCAATATATTTTTTTTTGAACATACCAGATTTGGTCTCGGAACCCATCAGGTTCTGTCCTTGAACTAGCTGAAACCTGTCAAATTTCGTCCTGGAACTCGCCTGGTTCCAACACAGAACCTGCTAGATTCCGTCTAAAAATCAACAAAACTACCAGATTTTGTTCTAAAACTCGCTAGAGCCGTAGGTTCCGTATTGGACTTGCTAGATTTCGTTTTGGAACCCGCTAGGTTCCATATAAAAAAACCAAATAACATAGTTTTAAGTTCTCGACAGAACCCGTCGAAACCTCACTAGAACTCATCATGTGTTGGCGAGAAAACTCAAGCTCAATAAATTGTCCAAAAAAAAAAAGAAGAAAAAATACAAAGTCTTTAAATAACCAACTCAGATCCAATAATTAAAAAACAAAAAATAAAAATAGAAAAACAACATTTAAATTATGAAATTCGACCGAGATGGAAGAGGATGTGGCATCAAAGATCTTCTTGCAAAATGGCCATGATTTATCAAGACTTCACCGTTGTAGATCATTACTGCTTTTCATGAAATCCGTTGCGGATCTATAACAGAGACTGAAGATCGGAGAGCGGCAGTGATGCGAAACATTAAGATCAAACAAATCTATCGTGGAGGCTACCATTATATAAAAAATCATTTAATTTGAAATATATATATATATATAAACAAAAATTATCACATATGACAACAAAAATGTTTTCAAAATTTGATTGAAAAAGTAGTAGGATTGGGAAAATTATAGCATTTCAACAATCCTGGGCATTGACGTTGGCGTCATTTTTGATGAGGCACTTGGCAACTTCGGTCCAGTCATGGAGGGAGGCGACTATAAGGGGATCGCTGACCTGTGGTGATGAAGGAACAGAGTTGTTGGATTTTCTCCCACAACTAACGATTTGAACCGCCCACAGCATAGGAGTCATCGTCGCTAGAGAAGATGAATGGATCACGTCGCGATGAAATCGAAGTTTGTCAAGCCGCTTCATCTTTCATGGCGATGTTGTTGAGATCACTGATTTTATCAAAGACGAAATTGGAGTTCTTCTATTTAGTTAGTGATATGATCTTCTAGCGATGGAAAATCTTTGATCTGACTTTGGTTTTCAGATGGAGAAGACTAGAGAGAGAGATGTTTGATAGAAGATCATAGAGACGAAGGAAGAGAGAGAGAGAGTATGGGAGCTTGAAAGGAATAGAGGAGAAATCGAAAGAGAGAGGAGAGAGAGAGAGCAGAAAAATCGTGAGTAGATTTGAAAATGAGAAGAGGGAAAAAAGGCATTAGGGTTTTTTGGTTTAAACCAGAGTAAAAAGTGTCAAACACTATATCAAAATAAAAACAAAATGAATAGAAAAGGGATAGTTTTGAAAAGTTAAGAAGAAAAGGGTATTTTTTATAAGGTGTATATATAAAAGCGCATTTCATGTAGTTTTTTGTTTTAAATATATATATATATACAAATACGCTATTCATTTCATTTAACTTTAAATGACTATATTTGCTTTAAATTTGACCTATTCCATAATAAAATTAACAATCAGAAAGGATTCATGATGATATTGTTATTTCAGCACAATACAAATTATTGAGCTCGAGAAGACACAAGCACAAGACAGATTCAGGTGCCCATTAGTATGACATTAAGTTTTATTACGTCTAGGCCAAAACAGAATTAAGAGAATTTTATGAACATTGTTCTTCAATGTTAATGTAAGATCAAATTTGCCTTCTAATTTTGTCTTTTAAGAAGTTCCCTTTTTATTTTCTTTTTAAAATAAATATTATTGATTTACCTTTCTGTTCGTTATAATTTTTTTACTATATTTGATTTTCTTCACCTTTTCTCTATCTCTCTCACACATAACTTCTTATAATAAATCTTAATTTCTTTCCTCTTTTCACCTCTTCTCCCTTCTCTATTCTCCTTTATGCTCTTCTCTTCACCCTTTTTGATCTCCTATTCTCTCTACCCCCTCTCTTTTCTTCTCTCTACCTCATCTCTCTTCGGTCACTCCCCTTCTTTCTCGCATCAAACGATCGGCATTATAGCCTGAACAGCATTGGAATCGGTACAGTCATAGACCGTTCATCATGCGCACATCTGAGCAAGTTGTTGTCATGCTCGTGCACATGACCCTTTCTCTCCCCTCTCTTCTTCCTTGCCTATCTATGTTCTTCACATAGTTGTATCTCCAGGACCACTATCCTTCTTTGTGTTGGAATTAAATATAAAAAGCAACAGAAGGAACGGATCGTTGACAAACAAAAATTTTCTAAAAATTTTACTCATTGGGAATAGCTATATAATTTTAATTAGTAATAGAAAGCTGTGAGAATTTTTACCAACTTTTTGAATATCTATTAGGGTATCCTAGCTTTCCTCTTTGACACTACGATCTTCCAAGCCAAGCCTCCACATCAATGGAAAGACAAGTGGACGTCAAACTGCAAGAATAGACTAAGCTCATACTTTTCTGGATCCACTATATACTCAACATATGAGATAGCAGACCTTTTTTTTTTTTTAAGAGAAAGAACTCTCCATTTTTCGTTTCTAAGTATTTTGCAAAAGTTAAGTGAAAAAGATTGGTTAAGATAACTATTATCTCAGACTTCTTATATCTGAGCAGTTAGTTGTTTTTAATTAATTTTAATTTATAGGAAAGAGATTTACTCTGCATTTCTTATCCTTTTTTTTTGAAACTTAAATTAAAACAGCTAAATCCATGCGAATCTATACATGCATATATATATATATATATATACATATAACACATTTTGGTTCAAAACCCAAAAAAACTATAAAGGAATTCAAACTAAAATTGAATTCATGTATGATTATAAATTATGATTATGATTATGATTATTATTATATATCGTTTACGTGAAAATGTAAACAAAATTTTGGTACATATATATTATATATAATAACATTTACATGTATATATAATATATATAATATTAAATGTCATATATATAAATATATTTAAATTCAAAAATAAATCATATTTATTTAAAAATAGATTTTGAATTAATTTAATTTTATGTTTATGTTGAAAAAGACAATGTGGTCCCACCACACATATGTCATGCACAAAATCAAAATTATATTTAAATAATCGCATTATTCAAATATTATCAATTAATTAATTTAAAACATGTTTAATTAATCTCATTAATTAAATAATCAATTAATTAATTTAACTAACACTTAGTTAGATGTGACAACATTTATCACATTATATTATGTGTCATAGGGAATATTTTTCTATATCACATTAATATCTTAGGTGTGAAATAATTAATTTAGAATTCAATAATTCCAAATTAAATATGTATAATTCATTCTATGCATAAAATCCAATACAGTGTAATAGAGGTGGTATTGGGGACCTATGAACTTATAACCCAAGCTCCAATAAATTTTGACAATTAATTAAACTTTTTAATTAATGTACCAAATTTATTACTTTCAGTGTTACTCCACTAAAAACTTGAAACTGAATTCTTGAGAATATATGAGAATTACTCAGAAAATTAGCGAGTAGTTCATTGATATAATCATTACATAAAAGTCAGTCCTTCATATATAGTTCATGGTAAGAGATAGGTTCAATGTCTATTTACCTATTTTATTACATCTTTATTCTTGAATTTCAATAATTCTCCAATGAATAATTAATTTACAATCTTATTATGAATGAGTGCTCTACTGTTCAAACCTCAAATCATCACTCAAGAGAACTATTTTTCTAACTTCCATAAAGAAGGAATGGATTCCATATCTGTATAGTATTATTTCCAGCCATTTATTACATTATGTTTCCAAGATGCTAAGTTATGATTTAGGTTTAGACAAATTTTACTACGCAAGTTAAAAAAACATAATGTCATAAATAGGAGTGTAATAAATACTCAGGATTAAGACTGTCAAATATATGATCATCATAGTGATAAATTTGCATACTCTATTTAAAACGAATGATTGTCAGAGATTCATAATTTATCTAGTCTAGTCTTATATAATCTCATTATATAAAGTACCTCTAATCCAAGTCTCTACATTAATAGCCCGCATAAGACTATTTCATTCTAAATGAGATTGGACCATACTTATAATATTTAATTAAAGATCCTAGACTTTAATTAATTATTATGAACTATTTATATTATTATCTATAAATTTTATCCCTAAGCATATAACACTTATATGCTAAATTTATAGTCATATAAATAATCGTGGAATTTTCTTGATGTTTATAAAAGTATTCATAATGCAAATAAGCAACCAAAATAATTATAAATGTCACTTTATTTATTTATTTATCTATCTATTAATAATATGTATAATGTCACAGCTTATAGGGCACTAATCCCAACACTTTGCGCCTTCCATCAACAAAGCTCATGATGTTGGTGACCACAATGTCCGGCAAATCTTATGGTTGAAAAAGTTGCATTGCCATCATGATTCAAATGCATGCAAAGTTTGTCGGTTCAGATCCGCCTTTCTCATCTCTTTCTAGGCCGTTTATCTTCATCTCGTTCATTGTCATCATTGTCACGATCTCGGTGTGTTTTATGTTTGAAAATTTGTATTTTGAGTTTATGATATGGTTTTTATAAGTTTTGTTTGTTTTTTGGTCTGATTTTAATTTTGATTTTTATTTTATTTTTTTATTTTGAAGTTGACAATAACAAATCTAATATAAATTTTGGAATATTGGCATCTAATCGTTAATTTCTAATTTGTCAATTATGTGATAATACCATGAGATCTTCCATTGTAGATTCAATGAAGTCTCACATATATTCTAAGCCATCGTTGTGCAAAGGCCAAGACCTTGATCTATCACCGACGGACAAGCTAGCACGAGATTTGTCTTTTTCGATTCTCTTTTAATATTTAGTTAAAAATGTGATGTTCTTTGTTTTAGTTGGTAGTTCCCGACATGGGAGTCAAAATTTGATAGACTCTAAGGGAGCACCAAATTATAACCTTGCTATTATCATGGTCGATATCGAAGTTAGTGGTAAGCAATGGTCATTCCTGCCAGAGGATTGGTTCTAACTAAGTAGTTGTCAATGCTAAAATCTAAGGCAAAATAAAACTAAACAAAACATAGGGGTTTTGATGATGAACTAAATTAACAAATCAAAATAAACACAAATAAATGAAAGATTAGAAAACAATGAAATTAAAACTGGTTAAAGGATTATTTGCTACCACTAGACAATAGCTGTACAATTAATCATAAAATTATTTCTAATTTTTCTATTGAACTACCAATCATAGATAACAACAAGCTCTACTATTCCATTCTTTTTTTTTCTTTGTATTTAATAAAATAAGCTTTTTATTAAATCTCTTTCCATTAAATAACCTTAAACATAATCTGTAGATTTAAACTAACAGAAGCATTAAGTTGAGAAAGATAGGTTGATCTAAGTAATAAATACACAAGCTTAGCTCGTTTAATTTAAGTTATATTTCACATACAATCATACAAAAACTTAACATAATCGATGACCATAATTTGCTACTAATGTTTAAAATAACAAGACAATTATAGATCAAGCATTCAAATCTAGCAATAGATAAATTTTAAGTCCTATCTAGTTGCACACTCAAATAAAACAAAAAAATAATCATAAACAATTGTTATAGAAGAACATAACCAATCTCAATTGAAAAATTGGAAAATAGTTCTAAAAATCAGTTAGATAATCATGTTTAGGGTTTTGAAATTACCCTTAACTAAAAGTAAAGCTAAACTAAAAACATGAAAAAGAAAAGAAGGAAGGAAGAAGAAAAAGAACGGTTATGATATCAAAGAATCTTCCATACAGATGATATCCTTAAGCTAGCATCGGAGCCTCTCCTTCATCTCTCCTCTTGGCCTCCTAAACTATGAAAAGCTATAACAATTATGTTTTTGGACAAATTTTTGGGTCAAAAGTCGCAATCTCATGCTACAGCTTCATTCAATGGCATTGCAACCTACGTTTTTTTTAGAATATCTTGGATTTTCTCTTGTTCAGCACTGCAGTACCTAAATCTAGCACTGTGGCCCTAGTAGCCAAGGCTGTAGCTTCCACTACCAAGGCTACAATCCTCTCGTCTCAGGTTTTTGTCTTGATTCTCATCTTTTTGCAGACCGTGGTGCTCAAAACTTGCGCTGTGGTGCCCGGGGAACCTCAAAATGAACAAATATAATTCCTAAAGCTTTCAAATCCTTGTTTTTACACCTCTTTTATTTCCATCACCTCTAAATACCTACAAACACAAAAACACAATAAAACCTAAAAACTAATAAAATAAATACAAGGAAGAAGGATATAAAATTATGAGAAACTAGCTTTTATTAGTGATTAATGTTCATCTGCTTTATATTTGAGTTTTTGGCTATATCTCCGGTTTTTGATCTTTGTGTTGGAAGATTTTTTAATTTTTTTTTAATTTTTGTTTATTTTCATGTATGATGGTTTTCTTCTCCTTACTTTAAATTTATATTTGTGTGCGCGTGTTTTTTTGTTGTTGTTGCTTTATACCTATATTTGTTCCTTTTTTATTTTTTTTCCTTGATCCATTTTTTATTTTTATGAATTTTTTGTTTGGCTTAATCTGTAGATTACTAGTTGTAATCCACCCGATTCTCCTTCTTCATCTTGTAGAATCCTTGTTATAATATGCCAACTAATCAGTCTAATGACTCGCATCAGTGACATAGAAAGAAAAATATCCAATAATTTATTAGATTCCTCTTCGGCATCTAGTGGATAACCAATTGTAGTTTAGTAGATTGCCAACCAATTCGACGACTTGTTTCGATGACCCAAAAAAAGGGCTAATTACACTATCATCCATATTTTGTTGAAATGATAGAGACATCCTATTAACCAAAAATAATTTCTTGAACATTTCTTGAGACTAGTAATGTTAACTTTAAACATGAATTAACAAAAAGACATCAATTAATTTAGACCCTTAATCTAAGTAGACAAAATCTTATTCCTTGAGCCCATTAATTTTTTTTAATAGAGTGAAAATTGTGAATATATAGACATCAATTAGAAGTTATTATGCTACATACCACTCAAATCAAATGGGGGATTGACTTATGCCACAAGTAAAAGAAAGCTTCAACTAAGGATGAAAATGTCTGCAATATTATCAATATTATTTCTATGATAATATCTATATTTTGAAGTCTCGAAATGGATATACGAGGGAAGATTTTTCTTCTAGGATGTCCGTAAAATATTCATAATGTTCACAAATATCCTCAATATTGGTGAATATCTAACATATTTCTGAAGATATCCCCAAAATGACAAATAAGTCAGGAAATTTTTTTTTTTGCACAAAAATAAATTTTATAGGACTTTTCTATTAATTTTCAATGAAATATGATTGATATTTTCAACTTAAAAATAATAAAAGAAAGTATTTATTAACATTTATGTTGTCTTTGAATAATTTTTATTTTTTAAATGAATGGTTCAAAACTTCGCATTCATAAATTAAGATTTTAGTAAAGGAATTCATTTTTAATTTTTTGCTTTTTTTTTCTTCTTCAAAAAAAACATTTATGACTTCAATCTTTTTTTTTTAAAGAATAAATTCATGAGATTCTTCACATTTTCTTCTACAAAGTTTTAAGCTTTATATCATCTATAAGTAGATGTAGTATTATACTTTTACTATTTCTCTATTAGTGTGAATTATTGTTGTTCTTTATATGCAATTTATCTATGAAGATTGTTCATGATTCTTCTGCAAAGTTCTATATAATGTTACATATAGATGTGTGTACCACATTTAAGATTTATATCATATAGATATAGATGTAGTATACTTCAATATATTTGTGTATCCTACACCACGAATTAATGTTGAGATGACATTACAAATCCATAAAGACTATTCATCTAGTTGGATAAACCAATAATATCCGATTTATGAGTTAACAGTGGGAAGAGATCAAGAACGATACATGTGACATGTTAACAATTACTTCCATAACTATACATGTGACACATTAACAATTGTTTAGATCAAGATTGAAAACTATATGATGCTTTCCAACATGTTAGAAACTCTTTTTGACATTGAAAACACTTGAAGGTTTTGCATATTTTATTATGTTTGCATTCCATATGTTTGGTGGTCATTTTCTATGTAGTCCATTTTATTATAATACCTTGTTTTCAATGAGTATGTAAAATAATATTAGAATTATAATTAATATATAATTATAATGATTTCCTTTTATGCTACAAACTCTCATATTATGCCCAAAATATATTATTTATATTATTAACTTGTCTAAATTAAGTAATATTGATTATTTTAGTATTTTATAAAGTTTTAAAATAAACTTTTAAGTTTTTCTCAAAATATCTGTTTTTTCTAAAAAAATTATCGACATCAATATTTCTATCGACATTATATGTAAATCAAAACTTCAACAACTCTGTTGACATCAACATTTTTCTCCTTGGTTTCAACTTTTTTTCCATGTCACAGACCAAAACTTAAACCAAAAAATATAAAATGCCCTTAAATATCTAACTTTTTGTGATTCTTCCTTCTCTCATTTCCCTTCTCTTATGCAACTCTTTCTTTATCCGTTTCTTTCATACTCTCTCAGTCTCTCTTGCTTTTCTCTCTCCACTGCCATTCCTCCACAACGTTATCATGAAACGATCACTGTTGTGCATTGATTGCTATCGTACATTTACTCGTTCAATCTTTTGGTCTACGCCTCCTCTTCTACGCTGGGGAGTTTGACCTCATCTTAACAATCGTGGCGATGCTACTTTTCACCGATTTGGCCACGAGTAGAGGCGTCTAAGCAGATAGGCGACGGAATGCTTTCGACGGTCTTCAAGACAAGCTCACCTTCTGTAACGCCCCAGAATTTATTTAATGTTATTGTGATATAAATGATGAATTAGTGTGCCATAAGTAATGTTTCAACATTAATTTGATTACTTGGTTGGATTTTGAATTTTTGGTTGTTTTGTTAAATTGATGAATTCAAATAATTTCTTATTGTTTTAAAATGATGTTTTGAGTTTTAAAACACAACAATTTGTGTTATGTTAAAAATATTCCATTTTACAAAACTGTGGGTGGCATTTGGTTTTCGCACAGTAAAACCGCCCACCGTTTCTCTCTATTTATTTTCTCTCTCTCCCTCTCTCTTCACTCTCTCAGATCTCTCTCCTCTCTCTCTTCCTGTGGCTCTCTCACTCCCTCTCTCGGTTTCCCCTCTCTCTCTCTCAATTTCTCCTTGAATTTTTGAATCAAATTCAAATCCAAGCTTTAGGTTAGCAAGGAGGAAGCTCGGGAACGTGATTTAGTAATAAAAAATGTGGATTAAAGCTTCGATTCAAGGTTAGTTTTGAAATTTCTAAACTTTTTCTAAAATTTTCAATTTTGTGCATTTTTGAAATCTAGGTTTGCTTGAGCTTAGAAAACCTTTGATTTGAGTTAAATGAACTTAGAACAACTAGAATCTAAGCTTAGATTGAAGAAAAATGGATTGGATTCAAGATTTTTCATTTTTCTCCCCATTTTCTCATTTTTGGATTTTTAAGATTTTTGAGTTTAACTCTTGTTTAAATGAGTTCAAATGTGTTCTAGTATGTTTTTCTATCAACTATGATTGTTTTTCATGCCTGGGATTTGAGAAAAACATGTTAAAATCAAGATTTGGATTTTGGGGATCGAAAAACTCGTGGCTGGAATTTCTGGGTTTTCCCAGTTCGGCAGGCCGAACTACATGTTCAGCAGATCGGATCAAGGGATCAGTAGGCCGGTGTTCATCTGTTCGGCAGGCCAAACCTGGGAATGTCCTACCGACCAGACTTGGTTTTCGGCAGGCCGAACTACACAGTTCGGTCGGCCGAAGCAGGGAGTCCGGCAGGCCGGCCGAGCACGGAGAATTTTGTGATTTTTCACCTGTTTTCATTGTTTTGAACCCCGATTTAAATTTCAACCTTAGAATGATTTTAAAGATACTATTGACACACTAGGACATCATGAAATGGTTTAGTAGGATCGTTCGTGGTTTCGCGGAGCTAACATATAGCGGATCGGGATTACGGTGTGGGGCACCGGCACGAGTATTGAGGTAGGACTTCTACCCCATTCCTTGGTAGCCTAGTTTCAAAATGATTTGGCTTTGAAATGGATTTCTATTAAAATGTTTTCAACGGTTGTTTGAAAATGAATTTATCGGTTATATTTTAATATACCGTGAATTGTAATGGACTTCATAATAAATATAAATGACAATACTCGGTAATTGGGTTTTGAATGATGATGAAAATAAACATATAGGCATGATGCCATACCAGAGATCGGGTCGTGTAGCGATCGACCTTGGGGGCAGGTCCCGAAACCCAGCTGGGCCACTACGGTGGTGATATTCTTATGGTTTGCCTAGGAAAGGAAGATGATATTTCTGGTTGTACGAGTAAACTGTTCTGGGTAAGAACGGTTTTACTCAAATTTATTTATTTATTTAAGGTTTCTTTTAAATAATCCCCGAATAATGAAATGTTTCTTTAAATCAAATTATTTTATAAAATTTAGTCCTATTGGGCCTTTTCGCTCACATTTTATTTGTTTTAAATTTCCCCCCCTTCTAGGTGGTTTTCCATTTATGTTTGGAGAGGATTCAACGGACAGGACCCAGAAGCAATAGAGGGACTAGTAAATTTATTTGTATTATTTAAATCAAGGCATGTAAGATTTTAACTTTATTTGTACTTGGACTGTGATTGTATTTATAATATTGTCAGTACCATGTGTGTGCACAAGTTGTGGGTCTGTGGGACCCATACTTGTAATGTTTTCTCTTTAATATTAATTATTCATGTTATGGCTTTCTTTAAATTCTCACATTTTATATTTAACTCAAACCCTTAAACTCTTGATTTTAATTAAATTCTCCTTTAATTAATTTAAATAATCCACCACGTCACCTCCCGTACTCTGGGACGTGACATAATGGTATCAGAGCTCAAGGTTATGAACTTTGGGAATTGTGCACACATAGGTTTGACAATGAAATACCTCTGACAGTCCAAATTTTGTTTTCAGATGTGAGAGAATGGCACCTAGACGTCGTTCGATAGCTGACGCCGAGTTCAGAAATGATGAGGGCATGATGAGGTCTATGTTTGCAGCTTTTCGACAGATGGCACCCAGGGCTAGACCAGAAGATTCTGATGTTGGTCGTCGGCATGAGTACTTTAAGGAATTTCAGCGTGCGTCTATTCTGACTTTTAATGGTAATGGGGATCCGCAGTTAGCAGAGTATTGGCTGGATTCGGTCTTGAAGCATTTGGATACCCTTGGTGTGCCTGAGGAGTATCGTGTGGAGTTTGTTGTGTATAAGCTCGAGGGTGGCGCTAACACTTGGTGGAAACAAGCTAAGCGTTTGGAGCGCGGTGGTGATATCAGTTGGGACAGGTTCGAGGAGCTGTTCTATGATCGATATTTTCTGCAGGGGTATAGAGATCAGAAGGCGGCTGAGTTCTACAGGTTGCAGCAGGGTGATCTGTTAGGTCGGGAATATGAGGCAAGGTTCAATGAGTTGGCTAGGTTTGCTCCATCAGTGGTGGCATCGTAGCGTGAGAAGTGTATTAAGTTTCAGGAAGGGCTTAAGGCTCCTATTCGGCGATAGTTGGTTGCTCTGCGGCTTAGGAGTTTTGGAGAGCTTGTGTCATCGGCAATATCCGTGGAGAATGATTATGTGCAGTATTGTGAGGACTGAGCCAAGGCTTCAAGAGGACCACAGAGGAGCGGTAGGAAAAGCACCAGTAGCCGTCTGACTCCGAGGAAGAGCAAGCAAGGTGGCACAAATAGTGGTAGCAGTAGTTCGTCGGCAGCGGGCACAGCAATCCCTATAGCTTCCATTGTCATTCTGTCAGCAACCCGGACACATCAAGAGGAATTGCCCGATCAGGAGTGCCCGTCTTGGATCTCAGACCAGGGAGGATGCCAGTCGTCAGTCTCAGCCTCAGATCCTACCTCTGCCTTAGTAGTACCCGCAGTTGTAGTATCCCCAGTTCTCTCCTCAGCATTTCTCATATTCGGCACGGGGGCAGCAGCCGTAGCATTTCCAGCGTAGCCTCCCTCAGTATCGAGCGTCGAGTATAGGTAGTATGCAGTCATCTCCATCCCAGCAGCATCGGCAGAATAATCCCAGACCAAGCAATGTTGGTAGAGGAAAAGGGAAGGCTCCAATGTAGGTTTATGCAATGACATCTAGAGGTTTAGATTCTCATGTTGGTAATGCGGTTGTCGACGGTACGATCTTGGTTTCTAGATCTTTAGCTCGTGTTTCATTTGATACCGGTGCCTCTCATTCTCTCATTTTGAGTTCTTTTGTACATGCCTTGAAATTAGAGATAGAAGAGTTTAATGAATCCCTAGTCATAACTTCTCCCTTGGGGTGGGTGTGTGTAAATTGTATGTGTAAATCTTGTAAAATAAAAATTGGGGATGAGATTTTGAAAAGTGATTTGATTATACTCCCCATGAGCTCCTATGATGTAATTCTAGGGATGGACTGGTTGTCCAGATATAATGCAGTTGTGGACTGCCAACTTAGAAGAGTGACCCTAGTGTCTGATAGGGGGACGATGATCACTTACTAGGGTGGTGGTGATTGGTTAATGAGTGAGCATCTCATGAAGTCGTGTCTTGGAGGGCGAAAGAATCTAGGTTGTTGGGCTTTTCTTGCCAACCTAGATTGCGAGCCCTATGCTTTGAGAGGCACTATGGCGATTCCGGTGGTTGATTGGTTCGAGGATGTCTTCCCTGACGAGTTGCCAAGATTACCACCGCATCAAAAAATTGAGTTTGGTATCTAGTTGTTTTCGGGGACAGCACCGATTTCTATGGCACCTTATCAGATGGCACCGGCAGAAATGGAAGAATTGAGGAAGCAACTTCAGGAGCTTGCTAATAAAGGGTATATTCGAAATAGCACATCTTCGTGGGGAGCATTGGTTTTGTTTGCTAAGAAGCATGATGGGACTCTCAGGTTGTGTGTGGATTATCGGCAGCTGAATCATGTTACGGTGAAGAACAAGTATCCCTTGCCTAGGATTGATGAGTTGTTTGATCAGTTGGGAGGTTCGTGGTACTTCTCAAAGATTGATTTGTGGTCGGGTTATCATCAGCTCAGGATTAAGGAAGAGGATATTCCCAAGACAGCTTTTAGGACTCGGTATGGGCATTTTGAGTTTTTGGTTATGTCGTTTGGGTTGACGAATGCTCTGGCAGCTTTCATGGATTTGATGAACAGGATATTTAGGCCGTATCTGGATCAGTTCATGATTGTGTTCATCGATGATATTCTTGTGTATTCTAAGACTTGGGAGGAGCATGAGCAGCATCTCTGGATCGTGCTTTAGACTATGCGGGAGCACCGGTTGTATGCTAAGAGGGAAAAGTGCGAGTTTTGGTTGACTAAGGTCAAGTTTCTAGGTCATGTCATCTCGGAGCATGGTATTTTGGTGGATCTGTCCAAGATTGAAGCCATAGTGGAGTGGGAACGACCAAGGAATGTAGCAGAGATTTGCAGCTTCTTAGGTCTTGTTGGTTATTACATAAAATTTGTAAAGGATTTTTTGAAGATTGCAGCTCCGTTGACGAGATTGATCAAGAAAAATGTCAGGTTTGAGTGGAATGAAGACTGTGAGCTTGCTTTTCAGGAATTGAAGAACCGGTTAACTTCAGCTCCAGTGTTAGTTATTCCTAGCAGTGACGAGCCGTATGAGGTTTATGCAGATGCTTCAGGGCACGGACTTGGATGCGTGTTAATGCAGCATGGACGTGTGGTTGCGTATGGATCGAGACAGCTGCGACCTCGCAAGCGGAATTATCCTACTAATGATTTAAAGCTCGCGGTGGTGATTTACGCGCTGAAGATTTGGAGGTGTTATACAAAGCGTCATTTCAGGTCTTCTCTAATCATAAGAGTTTGAGGTATTTGTTCACTCATAGGGATCTTAATTTGAGGCATTTTAGATGGATAGAGTATATGGAGGATTATGATTTTGCGTTGTAGTATCATCCCAGGAAAGCTAATGTGGTCGCGGATGCGCTTAGTAGGAAGTCTTCAGGGATTCTCACTTGTTTGGCTTTTGAGGACTGGAGCAGGGATGCGACAGTGAGTGAGTATAGGCTACGATATCATGAAGACTGTGATCGAGTTTCGGTATATCATGTGGAAGCGACCCCAACTCTTGCTCGGATGGTGAAGCAAAGTCAGTGGCAGGATCGGCATTTGCAAGGGATTTGGTCGCGGATTCAGAACGGGGAGCAGTTTGAAGAATGGAGCGTGCATGCAGATGGATCATTGTATTTCTAGGAGCGTCTTCCAGTTTCAGCTATCACCGAGGTGACGAAGGCCGTTTTGGACGAAGCTCATAGGTCTTAGTTCACTATTCATCCAGGGAGCACAAAAATGTATCGCAATTTAAAGAGGCAATATTGGTGGAGAGGCATGAAGAAAGGTGTTCAAGAGTATGTGGCCAAGTGTTCGACGTGTCTTCAAGTGAAAGCCGAGCATCAGAAGCCTGCAGGTCAGCTTCAGCCGCTTCCTATTCTAGGGTGGAAATGGGAGCATGTGACGATGGATTTTCTCATAGGTTTGTCGAGGACGGAGCAGCGGCATGATGCAGTTTGGGTCGTGGTCGACAGGTTGACAAAGTCGGCGCATTTCATTCCATTTAGGTCAACGTGTTCGAGGAAGGTTCTTGGGGATTTGTATCTGCAGAACATTGTGAGGTTGCATGGAGTTCCCTTGTCCATCACTTCTGATCGAGACACCAGGTTTAATTCTAAGTACTGGAGGATTTTTGGGAGGCTTTGGGTACAGATTTGAACTTCAGTACGGCATTTCATCCTCAGACTAATGGGCAGTCTGAGCGGGTTAGTTAGATTCTCAAGGATATGTTGTGTGCCTGTGCGTTGGACTTCGGCGGAAATTGGAAGCAATGTTTGCATCTGGCGGAGTTCACATACAACAATAGCTATCAGGAGAGTATTGGTATGGCACCGTTTGAGGCGTTGTATGGGCGACCATGTCAGTCACCTGTGTGTTAGGCCGAGCCGAAAGATAGGGTTATTCTTGGGCCGGATGAAATCTGTGATAGCAACGAGAAAGTCACGGTGATTCGAGATCAATTGAGAGCAGCTCAGAGTCGACAAAAGAGTTATGCGGATAGGAGACGTAGACCCTTAGAGTTTGAGGTTGGAGATTTCGTTCTCTTGAAGGTATCGCCTCGCAAGGGAACTATGCGGTTCGAGGTGAGTGGGAAGCTCGCGCCGAGGTATATTGGGCCGTTCGAGATCACTCAGCGTGTTGGTGCGGTTGCTTATCGGCTTGATCTTTCGCCCGAACTTTCTCATGTTCACGATGTGTTTCATGTGTCGATGCTTAGGAAGTGTCCGCCTGAGCAGGGTAAGATAGTTTCATTTCGCGATGTGCAGGTTCAGGAGGATACGACGTACGAAGAAGTGCCGATTCAGATCATTGACCGGAAAGTAATTAGTTTGCATCGTCGTGAGATACCGTTGGTAAAGGTCGTGTGGCAGCATCACGGGGTTGATGAAGCCACCTGGGAACTAGAGTCGAGTATGCAGGAATTGTATCCGCATTTGTTTTGTTTCTGAAATGAGATGTAAATTTCGAGGGTGAAATTTCTTTTAGGTGGAGAGTTGTAACGCCCCAGAATTTATTTAATGTTATTGTGATATAAATGATGAATTAGTGTGCCATAATTAATGTTTCAACATTAATTTGATTACTTGGTTGGATTTTGAATTTTTGATTGTTTTGTTAAATTGATGAATTCAAATGATTTCTTATTGTTTTAAAATGATGTTTTGAGTTTTAAAACACAACAATTTGTGTTATGTTAAAAATATTCTGTTTTACAAAACCGTGGGTGGCATTTGGTTTTCGCACAGTAAAACCGCCTACCGTTTCTCTCTATTTATTTTCTCTCTCTCCCTCTCTCTTCACTCTCTCAGATCTCTCTACTCTCTCTTCCCGTGGCTCTCTCACTCCCTCTCTCAGTTTCCCCTCTCTCTCTCTCAATTTCTCCTTGAATTTATGAATCAAATTCCAATCCAAGCTTCAGGTTAGCAAGGAGGAAGCTCAGAAATGTGATTTAGCAACCGAAAATGTGGATTTAAAGCTTCGATTCAAGGTTAGTTTTGAAATTTCTTAACTTTTTCCAAAATTTTCAATTTTGTGCATTTTTGAAATCTAGGTTTGCTTGAGCTTAGAAAACCTATGATTTGAGTTAAAGGAACTTAGAACAACTAGAATCTAAGCTTAGATTGAAGAAAAACAGATTGGATTCAAGATTTTTCATTTTTCTCCCCATTTTCTCATTTTTAGATTTTTAAGATTTTTGAGTTTAAATCTTGTTTAAATGAGTTCAAATGTGTTCTAGTATGTTTTTCTATCAACTATGATTGTTTTCCATGCCTGAGATTTGAGAAAAATAGGTTAAAATCAAGATTTGGATTTTGGGGATCGAAAAACCCGTGGCTGGAATTTATGGGTTTTCCTAGTTTGGCAGGCCGGATCAAGGGATCGGTAGGCCAGTGTTCATCTGTCCGGCAAGCCGAACCTGGGAATGTCCGACCGATCGGACTTGGTTTTTGGCAGGCCGAACTGCACAGTTCGACCGGCCGAAGCAGGGAGTCCGGCAGGCCGGCCGAGCATGGAGAATTTTGTGATTTTTCACCCGTTTTAACTATTTTGAACCCCGATTTAAATTCCAACCTTAGAATGATTTTAAAGATACTATTGACACACTAGGACATCATGAAATGGTTTAGTAACATAGAATGTCTTGAACTAGATACTGATCGACTTAGTGTGTATCTAGGATCGTTCGTGGTTCCGCGAAGCTAACATAGAGCGGATAGGGATTACGGTGTGGGGCACCGGCACGAGTATTGAGGTAGGACTTCTACCCCATTCCTTGGTAGCCTAGTTTCAAAATGATTTGGCTTTGAAAAGGATTTCTATTAAAATGTTTTCAACGATTGTTTGAGAATGAATTTATCGGTTATATTTTAATATATCGTGAATTGTAATGGACTTCATAATAAATATAAATGACAATACTCGGTAATTGGGTTTTGAATGATGATGAAAATAAACATATAGGAATGATGCCATACCAGAGATCGGGTCGTGCAGCGATCGACCTTGGGGGCAGGTCCCGAAACCTAGCTGGGCCACTACGGTGGTGATATTCTTATGGTTTGCCTAGGAAAGGAAGATGATATTTCTGGTTATAGGAGTAAACTGTTCTGGGTAAGAACGGTTTTACTCAAATTTATTTATTTATTTAAGGTTTCTTTTAAATAATCCCCGAATAATGAAATGTTTCTTTAAATCAAATTATTTTATAAAATTTAGTCCTACTGGGCCTTTTCGCTCACATTTTATTTGTTTTAAATTTTCCCCCCTTCTAGGTGGTTTTCCATTTAGGTTTGGAGAGGATTCAACGGACAGGACCCAGGAGCAATAGAGGGACTAGTAAATTTATTTGTATTATTTAAATCAAGGCATGTAAGATTTTAACTTTATTTGTACTTGGACTGTGATTGTATTCATGATATTGTCAGTACCATGTGTGTGCAAAGTTGTGGATCCGTGGGACCCATACTCGCGATGTTTACTCTTTAATATTAATTATTCATGTTATGGCTTTCTTTAAATTCTCACATTTTATATTTAACTCAAACCCTTAAACTCTTGATTTTAATTAAATTCTCCTTTAATTAATTTAAATAATATGCCACATCACCTCCCGTACTCCGGGGCGTGACACCTTCACTATTTCTGAGATCTTTTTTCTCCTCATGATGTCAAGATCTAGCTGGCATAATGAGGAGACTACGCGGTGACACCCACAAAGGTATAATGTTCATGACTGCCCCAGGGCACTTTTTTTATGCAACTTTTTATGATATTGTTTGATTCTTGTTTTTTACAAAAAAGTGGTTTGGATTTATTTTAATTCTTTTGTTTACCTACATTGGAATTATTTTTTTGTGTTTTCTGTATTTTTCTTTGATTGTCTTGTGATTCCAGTCGTGAATGTGTCGTCGGTAACAACAATCACCAGTGATATTTTTTCATTTTTATTTGATTATTATGATTGTGGCTTTTTTTTTTATTGAATTTGTATGTGTTTTCATGATTTTCCCATGATCGGGATGGCCGTAGTGTCGCTGGTCTTGGCAATTACCGGCCGGTAACAACATCAATATTGGTCAGTATCCATGGCGGATATCGAATATCGGCCAGTGGCCGTGATGGCATCCACGTTAGATACCAGATATTTATTAGTAACCATGGTAGATTTCTGTTTAGTAATTTGGATTTGGTCCAAATACCAAATATTGTGCCATAATGTGGCTATGGCATTCTTTGTGCATTTTTATGCTAATTTACTGTTAAAAAAAAGAATTTTTCCAATAATATAAGTTGCCAAAAACCTTTTTTTATGTAGGGAGGGACATTTTTAGAATTTTAAAGAAACTTAACAATCAAACTTTAGTCAACTTTTATGGTCAAAAATAGAGAGAGTGTCTTTGTAATTTTTTTGAAAAATTAGGGATTATTGACATAATTAGTTTCGATCAAAGGGGTGCTTTGATATTTTGGCATAATACAGGTAATCAACAAAATAATAATAATAATATGGTGGATTATGAAATATAATATACTTGATTCCTCTTTGGTATCTAGTAGATTACTAGTTGTAATCGACTAGTGATTGGGGCAATTTGGATATCACATATAGTGTGATATTTATGTGATATTTGGCCAACCCCTTTAAAAAGAGTAGTTTTGAAAGACTCAACGTTAGGCTGACAAACATAAAGAAGTAGTTCTTTTAAGGCGTATTTTTGTGCTTTTCCTCAGGATCAAACATGCTGGGCCTAAGCAAATATGGGGTATGATATGGCATGATTCAGATCTGAATTCCTATATCTGTCTATTTACTAATAATATCCTTACATGACTTGTTTGGAGTAAGAGATGTGCATAACCATATGTAAAATGGGGTGGGCGCATGATATAATCAGAACTCTAGTACAAAAAATGAGAATATATATTTTTGGTACTTTCCTCAATGTGTGACAAGAATCATTCACTCGTTCTCGCAATTTTTTTCATTTACTTTCTTTCTCTCAACAATTTTTTTCTTTTCTTTTTATATTTTTTCTTTGTCCTTTATGTGATACTATTTCCCTCCTTCTTTATTATTATTTTTAATCTTTATAACCTTACAAGTATTTTATAATGTGTATATTATATTATATTATTTTGAGATGTTTGTGTGTTTATTATATATTATTGGTAAGTCTTGGGGGCACCAAATTAACCTTACTTAAAGTGTAGTCGTAGTCAAGTATAGTGATCAGTAAGGATCATTCCTGTAGAGGATTGAGTTTAATTAATTAGTTATTAACACTAAAATCTAAAATACACTAACACCAGTCACAATTTTGGGGGGTTTTGAATTTAATTAACTAATTTAACAAATTAAAAAGAATACAAGAAAATAAATAAAATAAAATAAAATAATGATAATAAAACTAATTAAAGGATCATTCGCCACCACTAAACATTAATAATAATACAATTAATCACAGAAATTATATCCAATTTTTTTTATTGAAACTACTAATTGTAGATAATAACAAGCTCTACTATCCCAATCTCTCTTTACCTAGTTGTGAAATAAAACAAGCTCTTTATTTAATCTTTTTCCCTCAAATAACCTTAAACAAGCTTTCTAGATTTAATTAAATGGGAGCACTAAGATAAGAGAGATATGTTGATCTAGATAATAAACACATAAGCTCGAGTTGTTCAACCTAGGTTACGTTCCTCACGGTAATTAACGAAAACCTCTTGCAATCATACCCTGCAATTTCCTACGTAAGATTAGAATACCAAGACAATTATGGATCAAGCATTCCAATCTAGCAATAGATAAAAATTAAGTCCAATTTAGTTGGCCACCTAAACAAAATAAGAAAATAATCATGAACAAAAATTATAGAAGAACATAAACAATCTCAATTGAAAAATAATTTTATAAATTAATCATATGATCAAGTCTAGGGTTTTGAAATTCTGTCAACCATAAATCAAATTAGACAAAATAATTGAAAAAGAAAAGAAAGAAAGATTACGGAAAAAAAAGGTTCGGTGACGAAGAATTCTCAACATAAATGAAATTTCTTGAGCCACCACCAAAACTTCTCCTCATTTTTTCTTTTTTTTCTTCATCTCCCAAGACTAAGAAAACTATCAAAAAAAAAAAAACTATGAAAAACTGATGAAAAACCCTCCTAAATTTGTGTTCTAGAGTATAGTATTTATAGAGTAACAATCTTAGGATGAAAAAAGGGTAAGTTTAGATTCATTTAGGACCAAAAATCGGGGTAAAATTGGCCACACATGTGGGGTGCCATTTTTCTCGCACGGTCGTGAGCACTTTAGCTCCATGCTTTAGATTTCTCGCCCTGGCACTACGGCCTCAATACCTAGTGCCGTGGCAACAGCAACTAAGGCTGAAGCTTTCAATTCCAAGGCCACAACCATCTCCTCTTGTGCTTTTAGCTTATTTTGCTCTGTTTTTCATCTATTTCACACATGAATCTTATCCTACGACCTCCGAAAAGTTCCAAATAAATTTATATGAGTTTTGAACCGCCAAAATCCTCGTTTTAAACCTCTTTTCATTCTTTGATATTAGTTTCCTATAAAACACAAAATCATACATTAAACACACAAAATACTTAACAATTAAACAAAGAGTCATAGAAAAATTAATTAGAAAATATATCAAAACAAGTACTTATCAATTATGTACTATAATAGATGTATATATATATATATATATTGCTGACTCAGTCTAAAAAGTACAATTTGATACAACCCTAAGTATAAGGTCGTCTCAAGTAATAAATACTTGATGAATCTAAGGTTAAACCTATCGAGAAGGATTTTGTTCAGTTCTAATATATTTATTATATTAAATTTTTATTTATTTAAAAGCTAAAAAGTATGATGATTAATATCTATTATTTACAATATATATTCACAATATTTGAAGCCAAAATTTTGGTAGACTTCTAGTTGAAAAAAAAAATTAAAATCCTAAGTTTTCTAGAAAATATTTTGGCATTGTAATAGCTTTGAAAACCATAAAAAAAACTAAAAATATTTAAAGTGATTTTGCTAGAGTTTTTTGCCTCTAACCTTTGCTAAAAAGAAAAATTTAAAAGAAATATTTGATCAAATAATAAAAATATTATTGAACATGATTTTTACAGCATAAACTGATAAATATTTTACAAAAACGTAAAACTAAAAACTACATATGAAAAACTAAATCTATTAAACAGTGTTTTTACATTGAAGAGGGACTTGTCAACTGATGCCTTCCCTTCCTCGTTTTATAGCCAATTTTTGGCTACTGGCCATTATTTTTTGATAATTTTTTTTAACTATTTAAGTTCAATAACTAGAAGGGAATCAAAAATTTTGTCAGACTTTTTTTCCCTTCTTTTTTCCCTTTGCTCTTAGCTCTTTAGAATGCGTGTTTTTGGCTAAAATCCTCTACAGTGCAGCGGTTGACTATACAGTGCTGCTCCATCTAGATCGTTGACAGCGTGATCCAACGGTTGAGAAATGTGGTGCTAAATGGGCCCAACTGGGCCAGATGGGACTAATATAAGAACAATCCTAAGACTGTAAATTGACCGAGAACACGTAAAATGGTAGTAGATGCAACAATGGGCCGGCCCGAGCCCGTCCTGATACAGTGATAGGCCGGGCCGGCACGGCCCGGCACTGTTCACGGCCCGGCACGGCCCATAAATACTTGTGGGTTGGGCCGGGCCTATATATGTTGGCCCATGGGCCGGCCCGACACGGCCCATGGAAAATCATGGGCCGGGCTGGGCCTGGGCTGGCCCGTCTAGGCCCACAATGGGCCGGCCCATCTAGGCCCACAATGGGCTGGCCCATCCCAACCCATAATGGGCCAGCCCACCGGCCTAAGTTGGGCTGGCCCATCTAGGCCCATACAGGGCCACAAGAGGCCCATTGTGGGCCAATTTCATATATATATATATATATATTTAGATATATTTTTTCATGTTCATTCACGGGTGAACATGGCTGAGTATGGCCTTCCCCAGTAAGTCATGGAAGGCTCATTGTAAGTCATGTATTGTCACATCAAAAGACTATACATTTAATATATATATTATTTAATACATATAAGAATTAAATATTATATAATATATATACATGCCATATTCACCCGTGAATGAATAATTGAATATGCCATGAGATTTTCCCAATGCAATCACATCACAATACGTCTGCCAAGTTCTTTTTCTTCTCTTTTTATTTCTTTTTATTTTTTTATTTTTTCCTTGTAGGCATGCTTTGCTTTTGAGAAGCAAAGCTAATAATCAGATATTGAGTCTATAGGTCATGTATTATCACATCAAAATACTATACATTTAATATATATATATATTATTTAATACATGTAAGAATTAAATATTATATAATATATATACATGCCATAATGAACACATCACATTGCAATAGGCCTGATAAGCTCTTTTTCTTTTCTTTGCATTTTTAAAATTTTTTTCTTGTAGGCATTGTTAGTATGTGTGGAGCTTAATTATTACCTTGACGTAGATTACCCCTACGCAGAGGTTGTACGCGGATCGACCTTCGCGGTAAGGTCGACGTGGGGGTTGGAAGGGGGGTGGTAAACCCCCCTCCTGGGGGTGGCAAAAATTTTATATGCAAGTTTATTTTACATAGGGGCAGTTTAGGTTTTTTACATAAGGCATGCTTTGTTTTGGAGAAGCAAAGCTAAGAATCAGATATTGAGTCTATAGGTCATGTATTGTCACATCAAAAGACTATACATTTAATATATATATATTATTTAATACATATAAGAATTAAATATTATATAATTTATGCATGTCATATTCACCCGTGAGTGAACATGGCATTAGATTTCCCTATGCAATTATAAAGGGGCAGGCCTAACATAGAGGCTCAGAAGGAAGGCCTGCAATGTGCAAAGCTGAGACGTTAAGTTTTCAGCGAATTGTCTAATCAAGTTACACTTGAAAGAAAAAAAATTTAAAAAAAAGATTTAAAAAATAAAAAATAAACTTTTTTACCTATAAATAAATGTAGAACATTCACTCTGAGACGTTAAGTCTTCAGCGAATTATCTAATCAAGTTACACTTGAAAGAAAAAAAATTAAAAAAAAAAGATTTAAAAAATAAAAAAATAAAAAATAAACTTTTTTACCTATAAATAAATGTAGAACATTCACAGAGATACTCATTCAACAAACTTCTAAGATCTTATGTATTGTCTTGTTTTTTAGATTACTTAGAGTTCTTCAGAAAGGAAAAAAAACTTGAAGGTATAATTTATTTCATTTATTGTTCATTAATTTTGTATTGTTATAAGTTAATTTTATTGTGTAATTATTTTATTTAATTTTTATGTTACGTTAATTTATTGTTATTTTTTATTGAAGCTATGGCATCATCACCTAGAGGGAGAGCCAACATTTCACATTTGGTGATCAACAAAGAAGAACAATTTAATGATCCACTGGAAGAAATTGGAGTTGTCTTGCTATCTCAAGTTGATGGCTCCTCTGAAGTCACTCGTAAGGGCAAAAGGAAAATTCAACGAACTTCACCAGTTTGGAATTACTTTGATCTCGTAACACGTACAAACGAGCATGGTGCAACAAAAGAGCGTGCAATTTGCAAAGTATGCAAACAAGACTACACAGGTAAATCCTCTTCTGGCACTGGTCACTTAGAGAGGCATCGCAAAAAATGCGAAGCTAAGCATGGTGTAGGTGGTGTTGATTGTCGTCAACAAACACTTCAATTTAGCCCCGATGGTAGTGTTACCAATTGGTCATATGACCAACAAAGAGCAAGAGAATGGCATGCTAGATATTTGGCTAGTGCTCAACAACCAATTAGTCTTGCTGATGATCCAGCCTTTGAGGAGTACATTCAAAATGCCTATAATCCACAATATAGGCGTGTTTCAAGAACTACCACAAGAGCTGACACCATGAAAGTTTTTTATTCAATGAGAGAAAAGTTAGTAACTGAATTTAATTCATTCACTGCATCTGTTGCATGCACATCTGATTTGTGGGAAGGTCGTACCAAAACTAGTTATATCTGTGTAACTGCACATTATGTGGATAAAGATTGGTCTTTTCAAAAAAGATTAATTGCTTTTCGACCAATGCCTTATCCGCATGATGCCAAGGCCATTCATGATGTCATCATGGAAGTTTTTGATTTTTATGGCATTAAAGAAAAGGTTTTGAGCATCACATTTGATAATGCATATGCTAATACTGCTGCTATTAACCTTTTCAAAACAACATTGAGACCACAACATGGCGAAACACTTTTTCACCAAAGATGTGCTTGTCATATTATTAACTTGTGTGTTCAAGATGGCATGAAATTTTTTCAAGGTTATTTGGAAAATATTCGAACGGCCTTGGGTTACATAGCAAGTTCTGGCTCTCGAATTGAAGAGTTTGCTAAGCTTTGCAAAAGAGCAAGCATGAAACCCAGAAAACTTCCAACTGACATGGGACACTGGTGGAATTCAACATATTTGATGCTGAACGCATGCCTACCATACAAAGAGGTCATAACCGCGTATTACAACTTGAAGAATCCAACTGAGCTGCTTCAAGAATTTGATTGGCAAATTGCTTCATGCTTTTACAATTTCTTAAAGGTTTTTTATGAAGCCACTCTCCAACTCTCAGGTGTGTACTATCCTACCTCTCCTCATGCATTACATAAGTTGTACGACATTGCTGCAACCTTCGATATGCATAGAGATTTTGACATGTTTAAGGAATCTGTTGAGTTCATGGAACAAAAATTCAAAAAATATTGGGAGCGTGTTCCACCGTTGTATTGCATAGCTGCTGTATTGGATCCGAGAGTTAAATTAGCTGGTGTTGAATATTTGCTTAAGGGTATAGGGGAAAAATTAAGGGTGCATTCTGACATCATAACCATTCAAAATGTGCAAGCAAAAGTTAGCAACATATTTACTGCATATAATGAAAAATATGGAGGAGGCCAAACAATATCCCCTACACCTTTAGCAAATACTACTTCTGTTCCACATGGTTCTTCATGGGCAAGTATGATTAGCTACACTGGATTTGGTTTCGGTGCATCGTCTACATCTTTAACACGCAGTGAATTGGAAAATTATCTAGAAACAAATTTTGCAGCATTTATTTTCAATGAGCAAGGTGGTGGTCATGATTTCAATAAGTTTGATCTTTTGTCGTTTTGGAGATCACAGTCAAGAACTTTTCCTGTGCTCTCTAAAATGGCTTGTGATATACTAACCATACCAGTATCCACAGTTGCAAGTGAACAAGTATTTAGTTGCAGTGGTAGAGTACTTGATGAACGGCGTGCACGTATGAGTGACGATATTCTGGAAGCAGTAATGTGCGTCAAAGATTGGGAGGATGCTCGTAGAAGAAGTCAAGAAGTTCAAGATGATTGGGTTGATGACTTTGAAAATTTGGACATTTCTGATACTCCTACTGGGAGTAATACGTTGTAATTAATTATGAACAATATTTTTTTATGTTTTTTTTTGTTTTTAGTAATTTTGTAAACATCTAATGTATAATTATCCCGATTGTACTCTTTTTTCCTTACCAAGGTTTTGTCCCACTGGGTTTTCCTTGGAAAGGTTTTTAATGAGGCAATCGTAAATAAAATATCCTTTTTTATATTTCCCTTAACTATTCAAACTTTTATATTTATTAACTTCTTTAAAAATTAAAAAATTAAAAAATTAAAAATTACATGCTTAGATGGGCTGGCCCATTTAAACCCATGATGAGCCAAGATGGGCTGACCTATTTAAGGCCCACGACATGGCCCGACACGACCCACGGCACGGCCCGGCACGACCCACGGCATGGCCCGGCACGGCCCATATAAAACTAGCCCGCGATCCGGGCCAGGCCAAGTTATTTTTAATATGGGCCGGCCCGGCCCGGCCCACGAAATTCATGGGCCGGCCCGGCCCTGCCCGTGGGCCGTGTGGGCCTAAGGAGAACGGGCCGGGCCGGCCCGTTCTTGCAACACTAGGCAGCAACAGATCTAACGTGTCACTTGATTCTCCCGTGTGTGGGCCCACCTGTCTGGCGGCTACTGCAGTGATGGCACGTGGCACTGATATGACTTCTCACAGTGAACGGCGACGCAATTCGGCAGGTGAGAACGTGTTTTGTGGCTCCTTTTAGATTAAATTCAAATCTCTTATGTTTTTGGAGGCATCTATTCTTCAATTTTATCTGTTTTGGTGTTATTTTATTCTATTTTTTTATCAAATTTTAAATTTAAAGATAAAAATTAAAAAATTAATTATTTTACAAGTATAATATTTAAAATAATATTGAAAATATATATTTTACATTAAAACACACAATAATTACAAACTTCTAAAATTTTAATATTTTTTAGTTTAACATAGATATGATTTTTAAGACTTAAAAATATTTTTAAAAATTATTAAAAATATTATAGAACATATTTACAAACTTAAGTCATACTATCAAATACATTAAGACTTAAATAAAATTACCATTCATTATTTTTATGGTTTTGATTAATTTCAATCTAAACTAATATTTTACATACAAAAAATGATTCCAAGAATTACCAAAAATATTAGTACACATAAAAAATTTAAAATTTATAACTAAACATATTTTCATACTAAGACACCAAAATGTTGTTTATCATTAAAATTGCTATAATTAAAGAGTTTAACGAGAAATATTAATACAAAATGATTAATTTTATCATTAAGAAATGTGCATTTTCTAGATTTCATCACACTCCCTAACTAGCTTATTTCTAGTTCGGAGCAATTAAAGCTATAAAAATTAAATGTAGACAAAGGACTTGGTTTCTCAAAAGCTGGTGATTCCTCGCTGATTTTCCTCATGGGTTATCTCAGATTCATGCCTCAAAGTAAAAATACAAATGTTAATTAAGCTTATGCTTCATCTCTGGAGTATGTCTTATATTCATGATGGATTTTCCTATGAGTGTGTGATTTTCTATTACTAATCAATGCATACTAACTAGAAAATTTTACATTAATATAAACTAATTGATTTTAATGAAATCTTATAAGGTTTTTATCTTTCTTTGCTCTAATATAGTGTAACACTTCGTTAAAGATCATTGGGACTTTATTCGGCTTGTAATACAAGGCCTTGTTAAAAAGTAGCATAAAGGATAAATTTGAGGCAAAGTTCACCCATAAAACATTTACAAAATTCCCAAACCCTTAAAAATGTACAATCTAATTCCTAAAGTTACAATCCCGAACTTGAAATGAAATTTCATTGTCATCCACTTTTTATTCAACTTTGCCTAACTTTTCTTTTTTTAAAAAAAAACTTTTTAAAATTTTTTAAATTTTTTAAAACTTTTTTCTTTTTCTTTTTTACTTTTTTTATACAAAAATATAAAATAACTGAAAATTACAACAGGAATAAATTAACTAAGATTACAAACTTAACAGACGTAACAGATATTCTTAACCCATCCCAACCTCCTATAACAGTGGCATAAACCCAATTACATTTCAAAAATCAAATGCCTTATGAGTGAAAGGTAAAAAAAAAAGGATCATGAATTTATTAAAAATATTAGGCTAAATATGTGGGTTACAAAGAAAAATAGAAAATATTAAGCTCAACAAGGTAACTAAAGATATAGAATGTAAATAGGTTAGCTTACAAAAGCTCAAATGATTCAAAGATGGCATAAATTATATTTATAACTTAGTGTTATCTAGGATTTTGCCTCAACAGGGATTTAAACAAGTTAGAAGATTTGTAAAGATAAACCAAATTATATTAATATAAACAGTCTCTAAATTAGTATAACGAAACCATAATTCAAGATTAAGTGGTCAAATTTTGAGAAAATCATAACTTAAATATAAGGCAGACTAAAAAAACTAACGTATTTAAATTTTACGATAAGTCATGAAAATGATATAAGCTTTAATATCGTCATGGAACATGAGGTTAATGATTGAAAATATTTACATATATTACAAAGTTTTTTTTAAAGGCTTTTAAAATTTTTGATTTTTTAGATTTTTCTAGTTTAATTTTTTTTACAAAATAGTTAGATAAAATGCAAACACACAGTTTATACAAACATGTAGATGTACGTTTCAAGAATGCTATTCATTTTTTTACTCAGCTATTTCTAATAAAACAAAGATACGTTTTAAGAATATTAAGTATTAATTATGTCGGCCAACTTCAAACATGCATGCTACAAGAAGATGCAAAGATGAGAATATACAAACATACAAGACTACATTTTCATACCACATCAAGACACGTTTCAAAACAAATCCTTCATTCAGCCATCCTGATGTTGGAGAATACTAATCTTAAAGCTTTACAAATAGCACACTATGTTTCATTTATTTTAAGTTTTTCAATTTTTTTTGGTTTTTAAAATTAGTCACATATTAACAATATATATATACAATCAGAAATTTTTGATAAATTTTAAATTAGTCACAATCAGAAATTTTTGATAAATTTTAAAAAATTTTGATTAAGTAGAAAAAGCAATAACATATATATACAAGAGCGGTTATGCATAAACATAAATATAAATTGAAATGTTGTAGACAAAACTGAAAAAATAGAGTTTAGAAAGAAAGATCCAAATCTCGTTTGTGTTTCTCGTTGAGCTTTGAAGTTACAGTGTCTACCTTAGAAGTGATAACTTGCGTTGTCTCAAGCAATTCTTCAATAGTAGGTAGTGATGCAAGAACGGGCCGGCCCGGCCCACATTAAAATTACCTTGGCCCAGCCTGGCCCATGGGCCAATTTTACATGGGCCGTGCCGTGGGCCTTGTCGGGCCGTGCTATGGGCCTTAAATGGGCTGGCTCATCTTAGTCGATCATGGATTTAAATGGGCCAGCCCATCTAAACATGTAATTTTTAATTTTTATATTTTTATATTTTTATTTTTGAATTTTGAAATAAGTTAACAAATATAAAAGTTTGAATAGTTAAGGGAAATATAAAAAGGGATATTTTATTTACGATTGCCTCATTAAAAACCTTTCCAAGGAAAACTCAGTGGGACAAAACCTTAATAAGGAAAAAAGAGTACAATCGAAATAATTATACATAAGATGTTTACAAAATTACTAAAAATAAAAAAAAAACAAAAAAATATCATTCATTATGGGCCAGCCCATTATGGGCCTAGATGGGCCAGGCCGGTAAGGCCCAGGCCCAACCCAGCCTGGCCCTGCCCATGATTTTCCATGGGCCATGTCGGGCCAGCCCATGGGCCGACATATAGTGGCCCAGCCCAGCCCACCAATATTTATGGGCTGGGCTAGGCTGTGAACAGTGTCAGGCCATGCCGGCCGGGCCCATCACTGTAACAGGACGGGCCCAGGCTGGCTCACGGGCCACGGCCCATTGTTACATCTCTAATAATAGGTGCAGAGATAAAAATCTTTCTATTTGACTCTTCAAGAAAGTTCTGTTCTGCAACATTATATAGAAAACTTAAAAGACCATCAAAGAAACCAATAACATTTAACACGCTCAATGGTTTATTAAGAATACCTAATTGCTTTCAACTTTCTATGACAAACATTTCTTCTAATGTTCCTAGACCTCCTGGTAAAACAATGAAAGCATTTGTATGACGAATCATAAGTTTTAAATGCACAGGGATATTTTTGAGTATTTTCTCAATTCCTATGGTTTCACTACAAAGATTATCTTAAACAAGAAAATGAGGGATAATACCTAGGACTCCTTCTATTTTGGCTTTAGCTACGACAGCTCCCATTAAACCAAGAATGCCGGTCCATACACAAGGTTTATCTTTTTCTTAGCCAAGACATGACCTAAATGAATATAGCTTTTGTGTAATCAATACCCTTTCCTGAACTAGAACCAAAAAACACATAGATATTTGTGAAGGTTTGAGATGATTTAGATGAAGTTGCCTTAATGGTTATTAAAACTAAGATTTTTTTAGAATTTTATGTTTTTTATGACTTGAAAACTTTTTATACCATTTTGAGTAAGACTTTCAAATGAAAAGGGATCTTATACTCATCTAAGTAAAACGTTAGATAAAATTAGGTAATGACAGTTGTGAGGACTAGGTATAGACAGATGGACAGATGTGACACAACTATAGAACTTTTGAAAATTTTCACTCGATAAAACTATTAACTTTTAACAAACTAGACACTACTATACAACTTTTGACAAATTGGACCGAATTTTAAAAATTGAGACAAAACTTATCTTGCAGGACACACAACACACCTACCGAAGAAAATAATGCGTCTGATAAAAAAGTCAAAATATTATTGTTAAAAGACCAATAGTACAGTTACAATTATTAAACATCTACTATAAAAATCACACAAAAACAAAAATCTTTTTATTAATGAAATTTTATTCAAGAATGAATTGAAGAAAACTTATGTTTATTAGAACGCATCTCTATAAATTCTGTCATTCAACCATTTTGATGATTTTTTTAGTAAAACCAAGAAAGTTTCTTAAATAAATTTTCAACAATTTTTTTAAAAAGGAAAAACACATAAAAGCAAAGAAAAGCTTCATAGATCTTACTTCAAACTAGAGGAATCTAGAGTTTGTTTCCCTTCTAACATCATTATAAACTGAACAGTTGGGTCTTTTAAAATGAGATTCTGGAGACTTTCTTTCTCAGCATGAAATTGAAGCCAGAGTTTAGAGATTGCTCCTTGAACATACCCACTAGGATGGTCTAGAAGAGAATCACGAAGATTATCTAAGTTTTCTTTTGAAAGGCTATCATCACAGATAAGTATTTTATCTTCTCTAGTGGTAGATTCAAGACCTGTTGATTTACAATTACTCTTACAAGTTTGAGGGGGACACTTAGGACACTTTGAAGCTATGGCTTAGGCTCTTCTTTTTCTAGCACATAGACTTGTACGTATCCTAGGCAGACCTATATTATTTACATCATTAGGACAACCAAGACCTTCTCTATACACTGTAATATCAATTAAAAGTTGAGTGATTTTAAAACAAAAAAGTATCCAAAGACGAATGATTTTAGTTTTGTACTTCTTTCTAATTTTGTTTTGAGAAAGAGAGGGAAAATATTTGTTAAGATGCTCGTACTTAGGATCCATGATAAAAGAAAGAGAAAGATGAGATTCTTGAGAGCAAATTGATAAACTATAAAATTTTTGAGAGCTTTGAAAGCTTTAAGTGGATTTGAAAGTGTTAGAAGATTTTATAGGAGTTCGCGAGAAAAGATTGAAGGATTTTTGGAAAATTTCTAGGAATTTTAGAGAGAAGACAGTGGGAATTCGAGAGTTAGAAAGAGAATAGAAATCTAGGAAGAGAAAGAGCAAAGAGTTTTGAGCCTAGATGCGTAGCGACGAGATATATAGACAAAGGGTAGTTTGCTATTTAGACGCGGGGAAAAGCTACATAGACGCTTGCAATTTTATTCTAAACAATGGTGGGTTTAATTAAAATGGGCTAAGTAAAAGTAACCTAACGGATTACTAAACACTATTAACAATTATTAACAAACTAACTTAAAATATTTTGTGTTTTTAAATTTTTTAAAATTTTTAATTTTTTTTAATTTTTTTTAAAATTAAAATGTACAAAAGTCTAAAACTCAGAAAAAATTCATTCATAACCATTTTATTAAAATGTGTTTCTAGAGGTTGCTGATACAAAAATGGCAACTAATCAAACCTGACTATATCCTCCATAATCTCAGCCACTGTAACGAATTTTTTCAAAAATATTTTTTTTGAATTTTAAGAAAAGTTACACACAAAATAAAAACAAAAATAACATAATAAAAAAACAAAAAACAAAAATAAAAGAAAACACTAGTTTGTAGTTGAAAATGGTTCAACATCCATACTATCTAAGCCAGAAAGATATTCAGATGGACATGAATAATGTTTAGAAATAAATGGACTCTTTTCAAAAATTTTCCAAGAACTTTCTTCACTTTTTTTGGATCACGATAATTTTCCTTCAAAACGGAATCTTTATTCACAAAAATTATCTTGTCTAGAATCAAATTTATAATTGTCACCTTTTTTCAATATCATATTTGCAAGTTCATATGCTTCATCAACCAAGTATTGATCTTTTTCAATTGGTTTAGTTTTGCAATTTTCTAAATCAACAGATTGTTTCAACATATTGAACACATTGAATTCAAAAGTCATATTTCCAAAAAACAATTTTAGGATACCATTTCTTCAATTAATGAAGGCATTTGAAGTTGCAAGAAATGAACGACCTAAAATAGTAGGGGTTTGAATATTTGAAGTGAAAGCAGGTTGTGTATCTAAAACAATAAAGTCTACAAGGAAGTAAAACTTATCGATTTGAACTAACATATCCTCAACTATTCCTCTTGGAATTTTTACAGAACAATCAGTTAATTGAAGTGTAACAGAAGTTAGCTTAAGTTCACCTAGACCTAATCGCTAATAGATAGAATGAGGTAATGTTAGACATCTATGCCCTAAGAAGTAAAAATGTAATATGTTTTTAGGGATATTTTTATCAATAAAGAATTTATTTATTATTCATATACCAAATTGTTGTCTTTTTTACATTCATATTTGTTGCATGTATGATAAGCAAACAAAAGCCTGAGACTGTCGGTTTAAGCGATTAGAATCAGACATATGATGGACAGATTAGCATAAGACATGATTCTAAAGGTGATGGTTTAAATCATAAGACCCGTAATCGAGGGAATAAAGTTGGGTGCTTCATTCATGCAAAGATTGTTATGTTGTCTATATCCCTAATAGGAGATGGTTTGCCTTGGCCATCAGAGGTGGACTCTGCGAATAGAAATATTAGTGCATTATCATAGGTGATGATGCATTGGATCGGGACATAAAGTGTAACTAATTTGGATTAATAATTCTGTCTCAGTAAATCAATTCACTTTACACAATCATATGTGTTGTATCTTAATCCTGAGATGAATAGTGGGCCCGTTGTCTTGATTTATGTCTTTTGATGTACCAAAGAGTGACATCCATAATTCATGTTGGTACATATGCCGAAACATTGGAGACATGATTCTAGATAGTGTAGACTTGTTATTCATGGATACAGAATCCATAGCTCCTCTTTAGGAGTCAATGATATCCTCTTATATCTGTTATCATATAATTGGAAGACTGGAGCGCTCAACCATTAGGATACATAGGTGCAACCGAATGGTATACTATCTTTAGATGGTAAGTTTTCCGATGGTGAGATAATGGAATGTAAGAGAAAAATAATTGGGAAAGAAAGACAGAATTTATCCTTAAACCAATTATGGATACCCTGTGGGGATATGATACATTATGGTATGTCATGGATACGATAATTTGATCACAAATTTTTACACGATTTTATCAGATATTGATCTAGATTCAAATTTTTGAGGCCTTATCTGATAAAAGCAAACCTATGGGTCCAACCTCTATAAATAGGGAGTGAGACTTTATAGTTATTAAATCAGTTGAGAGATCAAAAGTGAGCACTCTATACTGTGAGTCTTTGAAACTCCCTAGAAAAGCTATTCTTCACAAAGCATGAACGGTAGTTTAAGGTATTTCTCAATTGGTTGGAAGGAGCGTCACCAGGGAAGAGCTGTACAAGGTGTGCCCACACATACTTCGATTATGGATAGAGAATAGCAAAGAAGACCAGTTGGTTGAGTTTCTTCTAGAACGTTCTTCTCTTTGTCGATTGCAAGGAGCTCTTCAGCAAACAAGGTTAGTAAGATCTAGTTAATTTATACATATAGCATATCAAACTTGTGTTTTGCAAAATACTCTAGTATAAAAAATTTCTAATTTCTACTGCGTACTATTTTTCCAACAATTGGTATAAGAGCCATGGTTTTTTTTAATAAATTTACAAGTTTGTGATCATGCAATATGAATAAATTATGTGATATTGGTCTCTCTTATGCTTGAATTTAATATTTTAGAGAGTTGGCACTTTAGAGTTTCTATATATTTATATATGTTGTTATGGAATATATGGTGAATGTTTATTAATTAATTGTAGTTGATTAAATTATTATTTAATTAATTAATTTGTGCTGGTTATGGTTCCTTAGAGATTAGAATGTATAATTAGATGGCGGTCTATCATCACCATCTAGTAATTATTATTTAATTTTAAATTTGTAAGAATTTTGTAATTAAATAAACATTCAGATAAGACGGATCTAGAAGATGGATGATTGCATTCCAAATGTATTTCCTAAATCTCAGCATTTTTTTTAATGTTTTTGAATTGTTAAAAATAAGATTGAAAAACCATGCAAAAATTATTTTTTAGAAAAACGTGATTTTGCAAGGTTGGCAGGCTGAACCCTCAGGATCGGCAAGCCAATGGTCGCAAATTGGCAAGCTAGACCTTGAGTTCGGTAGGCCATCCATGGGGCAAAAGTTTGACAGTTCTGGTAGCAGGCTGAACTTTCAAGTTCAGCAAGCTGATCTTTCATGATCGGCAGGCTGAACTGTGAGGTTCGTCAAGCCGAAGGGTCATGACCAGCAAGCTGATTACACAGATAGGCATGCCAGTAGAGAGCTATGGTTTTCAGAAAAGGTGCATTTTTCAGTACAGTTTTGATTTTATTTTTAAGAGAATTCTATGAAACATTAAATTTGAATATGACTGAAAATATGGAGTATTCGATCTATGCAAGATTGAAGACTTGAAGATGGATAATATATGAAGAAGGACACAATTTGAAGATTCAGGGATGAAGAATCGATAATATGTTTTGATTTATCTCTTGTAATCTTTTTTTTCCTTATCTCTAGGGTGGGACCATAATATTATGGCTATTTATTATTATTTTGCTTGTAGCTTTGCATATTGCTTTGCATGTTTGCATTATAATATGACTTGCCATGTATGTTGATAACATGTCATATAGAATACGAAGTGCAGCTCATTAAAAATTGTTCATGCATGTTCTTAAAATGAAACCTTTATTTCAAAAGTTGAGTGGGAGAAGGTTTTCGAAGAGACTACCTACAACCTCCATCGTTGGTCCATAGGTAGCATATGGTGGTTTCAACCCCTAGGAAGGAACTTCTTTATGTACCGGGTTGGATCTCCAAGAGGATAAGGTATTTTAGCATGATTTATCATTGCACATCTCTAGGTGATGATTATAAATCATGGATAAAATATTACAACGATAGTTACACACTCATGTTGATTTTATTATTAACCTCCCCTAGGAGCTCTGTTAATAAAATTAATGGCCAAAGAAATGATTATTAATATATGTTGGATCATACAGGTCCTAGATGGCATATTTTAATTAGGAGGGGATCTGTATTCCTAATTGAATTTGGCAAGTCTCCCCTAAGCGGCTTGTTGAATTTTGAGTTGGGAATTATCATTGTAAGGTTGTGATATTTTGAAGGTTTTGACACGTAAGTACATTGTATATTTTGCACGATTATGTTATCTTACTAAATTATTATGGTGTGTTTGCTTATGTTTGGTATATGATTGTTTATTGTAGATTAAAAATGTCTAAAAATACTTTATCATTGGTACTTGATAAAAACCAATTAACCGGTGAGAATTTTAATGATTGGAAACAAAACCTGAATATTGTCCTATCCTTTGAGAAACTGAAATTTATGTTGACAACACCGTGTCTTCCCGAGCCTATGAGAGATTCCAATAATGAGTAAATCCAAACGTATGATCACTAGAAGGACACTAATGGTTAGGTCTGTTGTTATGTTATGGCCAGCATGAATAATGTGCTTCAGGCTCAACATAAAGATTATGAGACTACGAAACAGATCTTGGATAATCTTGAAGACATGTTTAGAGGCC
Source organism: Artocarpus heterophyllus (assembly GCA_025403435.1). Taxonomy (NCBI): domain Eukaryota; kingdom Viridiplantae; phylum Streptophyta; class Magnoliopsida; order Rosales; family Moraceae; genus Artocarpus; species Artocarpus heterophyllus. The sequence goes on from CM046333.1 coordinate 19,870,903, forward strand.
AGGCCCTAACAAAATGGAAAAGGCCACTTTGTAAACTTCTAATCTACAAACAAAGACTGAGGACGTCTATAAAGGAGCATATAATGTTGGTCATGGGTTACCTCGCTGAGGCTTAAACCAATGGAGCTGACATTGATGTTGAAACACAGATGACTATAGTCTTTGAGACTCTATCTAGGGAGTTTATCCCATTTAGAGCTTCATTTAATTTAAGCAATAGATGGGATATGACCTTGACTAAGTTGATGAAGCAGCTACGGGAGTTCAAAAATATGATCAGGAAAACTCCTATTGGTGGTGAGGCCAACTTGACAGCTATCTTTGGTTCCAATCCCAGCCGTGGGAACGGAAAGAAGCAACAGGCTAAGCGCGGAAAGTCTTTTATTTCTATAAATAGCAAGAACAAGAAGAAGAAAAAGAGAACCCGAAGAAGCTCAATTGCTTTTTTTATGTGAAGGTCGAGCACATCAAGAAGAATTGCAAGGACTATCCTTTCCTAAAGAGGTAGGTGTGATCTTCTGGTTATTGAAACTTGTTTGGTTGAGGAATCTAGTAATACTTGGGTCATAGATTCTAGAGCAACAAATCATGTTAGTGTTTCTTTGTAGGGGTTCAAAGAAACGAGAAGTCTACTACATAAAGACTTCATGCTTTGGATGGGCAATGGATCCTTAGTGTTGGCTGAAGCAGTGGGAGACGTCCATCTTTACTTTGATAATTATTAGAGTTTAATTTTGTGAGATAGTTTTTATGTTCCTAAACTTAACAGGAATTTAATTTCTGTAGCTGGTTTATTTAAAGAATCTTTTGTAGTTTCTTTTAATAATAAAGTGGTGATTCGTAAAAACAAATCTTTTATCTGTAATAGATAGATGCAAAATAATCTATATTTTATCAAACCTAAGATGGACTTATTACTAAACACTAAGATTAATGATAATAACTCTAAAAGACTTAAAACTTCTCACTCTAATAAGACTTAACTTTGGCATTTGCGGCTAGGTCATATTAACATGAATAGGGTTCAAAGGATGGTAAGGGATGGACCCTTAAGTCATTTAAAGGTGGAATCTATACCACAATATGAATCTTGTTTGGAGGATAAAATGACCAAAAGACTATTTGGGTCTAAAGGCAATAGGGCCGAAGGGTTTCTAGAACTTATGCATAGCGATATTTACAGACCTATGAACATCCAGGCACAAGAAGAGTATGAATGTTTTGTCACTTTTATTGATGATTACTCAAGGTATAGGTATGTGTACCTAATGCACCATAAAAGTAAAAATTATGACAAGTTCAGGGAGTTTTTGGCTGAAGTGGAAAAGCAATTAGATAGACCCATATAGGCACTTTGAATTGATCGAGGTGGAGAATACCTTTCTGATGAGTTCTTGGAACACTTATTAGAGAATGAGATTTTATCCCATTTGACTGCACCAGGCACCCTGTAGAGAATGGTATGGCTAAAAGAAGGAAAAGGACTTTGTTGGACATGATCAGGTCCATAATGAGTTATTCGTCATTGACTATAAACCGCATGTTATCTTTTGAACAATGTGCCTTCAAAATCGATTCCTAAAGCTTCTCACAAGTTGTGGATGGGGAAAAGGACATCCTTAAACCTTATTCGCATATGAGGATGTCCAACTCGTATCCTATTTAAGGAGGCAAATAAGATGGAAGCACGTTCAGAAGTTTGTTTCTTTGTAGGATATCCAAAATGGACTAAAGGAGTTACTTCTATAACCCAAAGGAAAATAAAGGCATGGTTTGAACTAATGCAACATTCCCTGAGGAAAGTTACATGGACAACTTTAAGCCTTAAAAGAAAGTAGTGCTTGTGGAGTTGGTAAGTGATTCAGCCACTCCAGGGCGTCTGAATGAAACTATTCCAATTAATGTAGAGAAACCAACCGAACAACAATCTAAGGGACTTCGACGTAGTCAAAGGATCGGGCATCAACCCAAAAGGTATATGTTCAATGGTTAGGCCTTTTTGGCTGAATCGGTTGAACATGATGAGGATCCTTACACTTATGAAGAAGCTATGGGGATGTTGATTCAAAATTTTGGATAGAGGCCATGACGTAGAGATGAAGTCTATGGAGACTAATCAGGTCTAGGAACTTGTGGATCTTCCCGAATAGGAAAAACCCATATGGTGTAAGTGGATCTATAAAAGAAAGAGTGGAGTGGATGGAAAGTCAAAACCTATAAGGCTAGACTGGTAGCTAAGGGATACATGCAAAAGGAAGGAATTGATTACGAGGAAACCTTTTCGCCCTTAGCTATGCTTAAGTCCATCCGCATTCTCTTTTCCATAATTGCCACTATCGACTACAAGATTTGATAGATGGATATCAAGATGGCTTTTCTAAATGACTATCTTAATGAGTCCATTTATATGGTGTAGCCAGATAGGTTAAAGGCTAAGGGTCAAGAGGGTAAAGTTTGGAAGATACTAAAGTCAATTATGGACTTAAGCAGGCTTCTCGTTCTTGGAACATAAGATCAAGTGATCAAGACTTATGGGTTCGTACAAAATGTAGAAAAACCATGTGTTTACAAACACATAAAGGATGGGAAGGTGGTTTTTCTACTGCTCTATGTCGATGACATTCTGCTAATTGGCAATGACGTTGGGGCATTGTCATCAGTCAAATTATGGTTGACCAAGTAGTTTGACATGAAATACTTGGGCAAAGCTAATTATGTTCTCGGTATCTAGATCTTTCTGGACAAGAAAAATAGAATGATAGCTTTATCCCAAGTGGGCTACATAGATAAAATGCTCAAAAGGTATGCAATGTAGGATTCTAAGAAAGGTGGGCAACCATCTAGGTCTGGAATTACTCTTTCTAAGAAAGACTCACCGAAGTCTGATGAATAAAGAGAATACATGAAGAAGGTGCCTTATGCTTTGGTAGTGGCTAGTCTCATGTATGCCATGCTCTATACATGACTAGATATTAGTTATGCGGTAGGGATAGTAAGTCGATTTCAATTGGATCCAAGACCAAACCACTAGGTTGTAGTCAAGCATATTTTCTAGTACCTGAAAAGGACTCGAGGGTATATGCTAGTGTATTCGGGTGAGGATTTAACATCACTAGGATACACTGACTCAGATTTTCAATCCTATCTGGATTCAAGAAGATTGACTTCAGATTTTGTGTTTACTCTGGGTGACAGTGCCATTGTTTAGAGAAGTGACAAGCAAGATTGCACTTCAGATTCAACAATAGAGGCTGAGTATGTGGCAGTTAGTGATGCTTTGAAAGAAGAAGTGAGGCTTTATAAGTTCCTTGGAGATCTTGAAATAGTTCTTGTTAGACATGTATGCCTTAAGGAGTAAAAATGTAATATGTTTTTGAAGACGTTTTTATCAATAAGGAATTTATTTATTTTTTATATACCAAATCTTGTCCTCTTTATATACATATTTGTTAAATGTATGTTAAGTAAACAAAAGTCTCAGACTGACAGTCTAAACCTTTAAGAATTGGGCATATGATGGACAAATTATGCAGAATACACGATTCTTAAGGTGACGGTCTAAATCATATGATCCGCAATCGAGGGAATAAAGTTAGGCGCTTTATTCATACAAAGATTGTTATGTTGTCTATATCCTTAACGGGAGATAGTTTGTCTTGACCATCGGAGGTGGACTCCATGAATAAAAACATTAGCACATTGTCATAGGTGACGATGTGTTGGATGGGACATAAAGTAAACTAATTTTGATTAATAATTCTATCTCGGCAAATCGATTCACTTTAGACAATCATATGTATTGTATCTTGATCCTAAAATGAATAGTGGGCCCATTGTCTTGACTTATGTCTTTTGATATACCACAGGGTGACATCTACATTTTAATAGTGGTATGCATGTTAGTGTGTTGGAGGCATGACTCTTTTGATAGATCCTCTTTAGGAGTAGTTGATATCCTCTTATATGTGTTATCTTGTAAAATTGAAAAATTAGAGTGCTCAACCATTTAGATACATAGGTGTAACCGAATGGTATACTGTATATGGATGGTAAGTTTTTCAGCAGTGAGATATTGGAATATAAGATAAAAATAATTGGGAGGGTAAGACAGAACTTGTCCTTAAGCCGATTATAGATAATCCTATAGGGATATAATACATTATGATATGTCATGGAGACTTAGCTATACGGGCTTCGTAATTCCATATAGTTCTGGAGTGTAGATCTAAGATTTTAGTAAAGTAGCGTTAGAGTTTATAATTATAAAATGTAGATTTGGGATATTGTGTTTCATAATTATCGGGAGCTTGAACTATGTAGGTCTATTAAGTCTCCTATGCTAGCTCATGAAAATCCTGTAACGATAGGGCGTGCTTTTCCAATAGTTAGTGACTTGTGTCAAATTATCAGATTGGATGAAATTTTGATAAGATTAGATAATTCATGTCTATTTATTGGTTGAATTAATTTTGTAAAAATTAATTCAAGATAAACTTGTTGAATCATCGGGATCAGATAATTCATGTTTGTTTATCGGTTTGATTAATTTGAATAAATTAATTCAACATAAACTTGTTGAGTTATTAGGAATATTTATTTTCCTAGAGATTGTCTAGATATGACTTTTTTAATCAGATAACTTCTCTATTGGGTTGTTTGAATTAAAACTGAGGCTTTATCCTAAAAATCTCGGGTGAGAAATAAAAATTTGCATGGATCATTTATCGTAAGTTTGGCTTGCCGATGGAGACAGTTCAGCAAGCCGATCTTTCAATTTTGCTTGCCGACTGAGTGATAAATAGATCACGTATTTTCATGCAGATTTTATTAGATATTGATCTAGATTTGATTCTAATTTGAATTTTTGATGCCTTATCTGATAAGGACTGACTCTTGGGTCTAACCTCTATATAAAGGGGAGTGAAAGTTATTGTTATTTAGATTAGTTAAGAAATCTAGAGTGAGACTTTGCCAGTGAGGCTCTGTAATTCCTCGGAGAGCTGTCGTTCACAAATCATGAACTATAGCTTTAGGTATTTCTCAATTGGTTGGAAGGAGAGTCACCTAGGAAAGGCTAAATGACATGCGCCCACGCGCGCTCCGATCATGGATGGAGAATAGCAAAGAAGACAAGTTGGTTGAGGCTCTTTTGGAAAATCTGGTTAATTTATGCATATAGTGCGTCAAACTTGTGTTTTAAAAAATACTCTGATATAAAAATTTTAAAATTTCTCTACATACTGTTTTTTCAACAATTGGTATCAGAGCCATAGTTTTTACATAAATTTGTAAGTTTGTGATCATACTATATGAATAAACTATGGGATCTTGCTCTCTCCTTTGCTTGAATATTGATTTTTGGAGAGTTGACACTCTAGGGTTTCTATATATCTATATGTTGTTATTGATTATATAGTGAATGTTTATTAATTAATCATGGTTGATTAAATTATTATTTAATTATTAATTGATTATTTAATTTATGCTAGTTATGGCTTCTTAGAGGTTAGAATGTATATCTAGGTTTTTTATGTAATTAGTTAGCGGACCATAATCTCCGTCTAGAAATTATTATTTAATTTTAAATTTTGTAAGAATTTTATAATTAAATAATCATTTGAATAAGATGAATCTAGAAAATGGATGATAGTGTTTCTAGGTATTGCCTAAGTCTCTAATTTTATCTTTTTAAATTGTTAAAAATAAAATTGATAAATTACATTAAAAGATGTATTTTCTAGATGTTGTGACTCTGCTCAGTCGGCATGTCCAACTCTCAGGTCCGGCAGGCCGATGGTCGCAGATCGACAGGCTGGACTTCAGGTTCGATTGACCATCAGCAGGGCAAAAATCTAGTGGCTTTAGTGGCAGGCCGAACTTTTCAGTTTGGCAGGCCGATCTGTCATGACTGGCAAGCTAACCTGAAAAGATCGACAGGCCAAAGGGTTATGACTAGCAGGCCGATCACATAGATCGGCATGTCGACAAAGAGCTGTAAATTTCTTTAAAAAGGTGTGTTTTTTGATGCAGTTTTGATTTTATTTTTGGGACAATTCTAAGAAACATTAAATTTGGATATGATCAGAAATTTGGAGTACTCGATCTATGTGGGATTGAAGACTTGAACACAGAAGTTACATGAAGAAGATACAATTTGAAGATTCAAGGATGAAGAATTGATAATATGTTTCGATTATTCTCTTGTAATCTTTGTTTTCTTATCTCTAGGGTGGAACCATAATATTATGCTTACTTATTATTATTTGGCTTGTGGCTTTGCATGATTGCTTAGTTTGTCTGCATTATAATATGATTTGCTATGTATATTGATAACATGTCATATAGAATAGGGAGTGCCGCTCATTAAAAATTTATTCATGCATGTTTATAAAATAAAACCTTGATTTCAAAAGATTGAGTGGGAGAAGGTTTTCAAAGAGAGGACCTACGGCCTCCATCGCTGGTCTATAGGTAGCATATGGTGGTTTCGACCCCTAGGAAAGGGCTTCATCTTGTACTGGGTTGGATTTATGAGGAGATAAGATATTTTAGCATGCTTTATCGTTGCACACCCCTAGGTAGTGATTATAAATCATTTATAAAATATTTAAAGGATGGTTATACACTCATGTTGATTTTATTATTAACCTCCCCTAGGACCTCTGTTAATAAAATTGATGGCCAAAGAAACGATTATTAATATATATTGGATCATACGGGTCCTAGATAGCATATATTAATCAAGAGGGGTTCGTGTTCCTGATTGAATTTGGCAAGACTCCTTTATGAGCTTGTTGAATTCTAAGTTAGGAATTATTGTTGTAAGGTTGTAATATTTTCAAAGTTTTGAAACATAAACACATTTGTATGTTTACATGATTGTGTTATCTTACTAAATTATTATGATATGTTTGCTTTTGTTTGGTATATGATTCTTTATTTTAGATTAAAAATGTCTAAAAATGCTTTATCATCGATATTTGACAAAAACCAATTAACAGGTGAGAACTATAATGATTGGAAACGAACCTAAACATCATCCTATTCTTTGAGAAATTGAAATTTGTGCTAACGACACCTTGTCCTCCTGAGCCGATGAGAGATTCCACTAACGATCAAATCCAAGCATATAATCGTTGGAAAGATGCTAATGATCAGTCTTGCTGCTATGTTATGGCTAGAATGAATAACATGCTGCAGGCTCAACATGAGGATTATGAGACTGTTAGGCAAATCATGGATAATCTGGAAGACGTGTTTGGTGGCCAGGCCCTAACAAAGTGACAAGGGCCACTTCAAAAACTCTTGAACTGCAAACAGAGACCGGGGATGTTTATAAAGGAGCGTATGATGTTGGTTATGGGTTGCCTCATTAAGGCATAAACCAATGGAGCTGGCATTGATGCTAAAACTCAAATGACTATGGTCTTTGAGACTTTGTCTAAGAAATTCATTCCATTTAGAGCTATCTTTCATTTGAGCAATAGACGGGATATGACCTTGATGGAGTTGATTAAATAGTTATAGGAGTTGGAACTGTTAATCAAGGAGTCTCTTGTTGGTGGTGAGGCCAACTTGGCAGCTGCTTTTGGATCCAATCTTAACCCAGGGGATAGAAAGAAGCAACAGGTCAAGTATGGAAAGTCTTCTATTCCTGCTAACGGCAAGAACAAGAACCCCAAGAAGCTAAAGTGCTTCTTTTGCCAGAAGGTCGGGTACATCAAGAAGGATTGCAAGGACTTCCTTTCCCGAGGAGGTAAATGTGATCTTCTATATTTAGAAACTTGTTTGGCTGAGGAATCCAGTGTCATTTGGGTCATGGATTCTAGAGCAACTAATCATATTTGTGTTTCTCTATAGGGGTTCAAAGAAATGAGAAGCCTGCTTCGTGAAGACTTCATGCTTCGGATAAGCAACGGATCCTTGGTCTTAGTTGAAGCAGTGGGAGACATCCATCCGTATTCTGATAATTATAGGAATTTAATTTTGCAAGATTGTTTTTATGTTTCTAAATTGAAGAGGAATTTAATTTCAATAGCTTATTTATTTAAAGACTCCTATTTGGTTTCTTTTAATAATAAAGTGGTGATTCATAAAAACAAATCTTTTATCTATTCTAGATGGATGCAAAACTATATTTTATCAAACCTAAGATGAACTTACTGCTTAATGCTGAGATGAATGATAATAACTCTAAAAGACTCAAAACTTCTCACTCTAATAAGACCTATCTTTAGCATTTACGACTTGGCCATATTGACCTGAATAGGATTCAAAAGTTGGTAAGGGATAGACCTTAAAGTCACTTAAAGGTGGAATCTATACCACAATGTGAATCTTGTTTGGAAAGTAAAATGACCAAAAGACCATTTGAGTCTAAGGGCAATAGGGCTGAAGGGGTTTTGAAAATTGTGCATAATGATGTTTGTGGATCGATGAACATTCGAGCATGAGGTGGGTATGAGTATTTTGTCACTTTATTGACGATCACTCAAGGTATGGGTATTTGTACCTGATGCACCACAAAAGCAAAATTTATGACAAGTTTAGGGAGTTTTGAGCTGAAGTGGAAGAGCAATTGGTTAGACCCATAATGGCACTTCGATTCGATCGAGGTGGTGAATACCTTTTTGATGAGTTCTTAGGACACTTATTAGAGAATGAGATTTTATCCCATTTGGCTGGGCTGGGCACTTTGCAGCAGAATGGCATAGCAGAGAGAAGGAATATGACTTTGTTGGATATGGTCAGGTCCATGATGGGTTATTCAACATTGCCTTTATCCTTTTGGGGATATGCACTACAAACCACACGTTATCTTTTGAACAATGTGCCTTCAAATTGGTTCCTAAAACTCCTCATGATTTGTGGACAGGCAAGAAAGCATCTTTAAACTATACTCGAATACAGGGATGTCCAGCTTATGTCCTGTTTAGGGATGTGAATAAGTTGGAAGCACGTTTGGAAGTTTGCGTGTTTGTAGGATATCCAAAAGGGACTAAAGGGCGTTATTTCTATAACCTAGAGGAAAAAAATGTTGTGGTTTCAACTAATGCAACTTTCCTTGAAGAAAGTTACATGGACGACTTTAAGCCTCAAAGCAAAGTGGTGCTCGAGGAGTTAAGGAGTGATTCAATCATTTAAGGTAGAAACCACTCCAATAGGTGTTGAAAAACCAAATGAACCCGAACAACAACCTAAGAGGCTTTGGCGTAGTGAGAGGATCGGGCGTCAACCCGAGAGGTATATGTTCAATGGTGAGGCCTACTTGGCTGAACCTAATAAACATGATAGGGATCCTTACACTTATGTAGAGGCTATAGAGGATGTTGATTCAAAACTTTGGACAGAGGCTATGAACATAGAGATGAAGTCTATGAAGACTAATCGGGTCTAGGAACTTATGGATCTTCCCAAAAGGGTAAAACCCATAGGGTGTAAATGGATCTACAAGAGGAAGAGAAGAGTGAATGGAAAGGTCAAAACCTTTAATGTTAGACTGGTAGCTAAGGGATACATGTAAAAGGACGGAATTGATTATGAGGAAACCTTTTCGCTTGTAGCCATGCTTAAGTCATCTAGATTCTCTTGCCCAGAGCTACCGTACTCAACTGCAAGATTTGGTAGATGGATGTTAAGACGACCTTTCTAAATGGCTATTTTGATGAGCCCATTTATATGGAACAACCAGACAGGTTCAAGGTCAAGGGTCAGGAGGGTAAGGTTTGTAAGCTGCTAAAGTCAATATATAGACTTAAGCAAGCTTCCCGTTCTTGGAACATAAGATTTGATCAAGTGATAAAGACTTATGGGTTCACACAAAATGTGGACGAGCCATGTGTGTACAAACACATTAAGGATGGGAAGGTGGTTTTTATATTGGTCTATATAGATGATATTATGCTAATTGGCAATGACATTGGGGCATTGTTATTGGTCAAATTATGGTTGACCAAGCAATTTAACATAAAGGACTTGGGTGAGGCTAATGTTGTTCTCAGTATTCAGATCTTTTGGGATAGGAAGAACAAAATGATAGCTTTGTCTTAGGCTGGCTACATAGATAAGAGTCTCATGAGGTTTGCAATGCAGGATTCCAAGAAAAGTAGGCAACCATCCAGGTCTAGAATTACTCTTTCTAAGAAAGACTCTCCAAAGTTTGAGGAAGAAAAAGAATACATGAAGAAGGTGTCTTATGCTTCAGCAGTGGTAGTCTCGTGTATGCCATGCTTTGCACACAACCAGATATTTGTTACGCGGTCAAGATTGTAAGTCGATTTTAGGTGGATCCAGGACCCAACCATTGGGTTGCGGTCAAACATATTTTCAAGTACCTAAGAAGGACTTGAGAATATATGCATGTGTATTCAGGTGAGGACTTAACTCTTCCAGGATATACTGATTTGAATTTCTAATCCTATCTAGATTCTAGGAGATCGACTTTAGGTTTTGTGTTTACTCTAGGCGGCGGTGCCATGAGTTGGAGAAGTATGAAGTAAGATTGCACTTTGGATTCAACGATGGAGGCTGAGTATGTGGCAACTCGTGATGCTTCGAAAGAAGTAGTGTGGCTCCGCAAGTTCCTTGGGGGTTTTGAGGTAGTTCTTGGTATGGATAAGGTGGTATCTCTTTACTGTGATAATAGTGTTGTGGTAGTTAATGCTAAGGAACCAAGATTTTACAAGGAGAGTAAGCATATTGATCGGAAGTATCATGTGATAAAGACTTCGTAGAAGTCGGGCATGTCACTGTGTGCAAAATCGCGTCAGAGGCTAATTTAGCTATCCATTCATGGAGACACTTATTGGGAGAGTCTTCAAGAGGCATGAAGAAGCTATAGGGATACGAGATTTGTCATATGTACTCACTTAGTGCAAGTGAGAGATTGTTAGACATGTATGCCCTAAGCAGTAAAAATGTAATATGTTTTTGGAGACATTTTTATCAAGAAAGAATTTATTTATTATTTATCTACCAAATATTATCCTCTTTATGTTCATATTTGTTGAATGTATGTTAAGCAAACAAATATTTGAGACTGTCAGTCTAAACCCTTAAGAATTAGGCATATGATAGACAGATTATATAGAAGACACTATTCTTAAGGTGACAATCTAAATCATAAGATCGATAATCAAGGGAATAAAGTTGGGCGCTTTATTCATGCAAGAATCCTATGTTATCTTCATGTTCGGCTTACCAATAGAGTAAGTTTGGCAAGCCAATCTGCCGGTTCGGCATACAGACTGAACGATAATTTGATCACACGTTTTTACACGATTTTATCAGATATTGATCTATATTCAAATTTTTGAGGCCTTATCTGATAAGGACTAACCCCAAGGTCCAACCTTTATAAATAGTGAGTGAGACTTCATAGTTATTTAAATCAGTTGAGAGATCAAGAGTGAGCACTCTATATAATGAGTCTTTGAAACTCCCCTGAAAAGCTATTTTTGACAAATCACGAATGTTAGTTTTGGGTATTTCTCAATTAGTTGGAAGGAGAGTCACCCAGGAAGAGCTATACGAGGTGTGCCCACACATACTCTGATCGTGGATAGAGAATAGCAAAAAAGATCAGTTGGTTGAGGCTTTTTTAGAACATTCTTCTCTTCATCGATTGCAAGGAGCTCTTCAGCAATCAAAGTTAGTAAGATCTGGTTAATTTATGAATATAACGTGTCAAACTTGTGTTTTAGAAAATACTCTAGTATAAAAAAATTTTAATTTCTATTGCACACTATTTTTCCAACAGGCAAAAGGTTAATACTAGCATCATGATCTAACAATGCATGGTCAATTTGAGTGTTTCCTATGACACAAGAAATAATGGGATAGCTTGGATCTTTGTACTTCAATGGTGAATCATGTTAAATGATGGAACTAACATTCTTAGCTAAAAATACAGCTTTAGTCACATTATGCTTCCTTTTAATTGTACAACAATCTTTCCAAAGTTTATCATAAAATGGGGCTTGTTTAATTTCATCTAAAAGTGGAATATTAATCTTAACTTGCTTGAAAAGTTCAAAATTTCAGCATTCTTATCAAACTTCTCTTTTGAAAGTTAAGCTTGTAGAAAAGGAACCTTTGGAACAAATTTCTCTTTAGAAACAACATTTTCTTTCTTAGACCTTCCCTCATTACTATTAACTCTATCATAAAAAGTTGAATCAATAGTTTTATCCATAGTTTTACCAATTTGAAGGTTGATTTAAAATTAACTGTTTCTTATTGTGATGAGGAACTTGAAGAGGCAATTTCATTAGCAGAAGGACATAATGCACAGGTTAAGAAGAAAGTTTGCCTTTTTCTTTAATTGCAAGCGAAGAAGTAAGCTTAGAAATGGACTCCTTAATCTCATGAATGTCTTGTGAAGTGCGAGTGTTATGAACTTCTTGTTCCTAAATAAATGTTTTTTTTTGACTTGCATGAATGATTACAAAGTGTCTTTAAGAGTTTTGATTCAAGAATGAAGATTTTCAAAAGGTGGAAAATTTTCAGGAGGCCTTTTAGAAATTTTGTGAATTTGATGGAAATTATGGATTTTGAGGTTGTTGTGAAAATGTGGACCATTTTGAAAATTTTGAGGTGGCGGTAGTGGTGGTTGCTTTGGTTGATCATTCCTTCTACTGAAATTACGATGATTTCTCCATTGCTGATTATATGTGTCAGAATGTAGAGATGGAAAAGGTTTCCTAAGTTGATTCATTTGATTTGTATAATCCTCCTGTTCATGGGACTCTTCCTTAAAAGTGGACAGTTATAAGTTGAGCAACCTAGAGTTTGGCAAACACCACAAAGTTTCGATCTTATGTTCTTGAACATTCTTAGGTTCTATGGCTTTAATCTTTCTTGAAAAACTAGCAATCCTAGTACTTAGATTATCCTCTTGACTAAGTTGATGAACACCTCTTTGAGCATTAGCAAAATGAGGCCTAATTGAACCTTCAGAATTAACATGTTGCTAATATTGAGAGTCTTCAGCTAAGTTATCTAGAAAACCTAACACTTCATCATGTTCTTTATCAAGAAATTCTCCATTACACATTGTTTCAATTAATTGACGAGTTTCAAGAGTTAAACATTAACAAAAGAAACTAATAAAATGTGATTTTTCAAAACCATGATGTGGGCAAGTGTTCAACAAATCCTTAAAACATTTCCAACACTGAAAATAAACTTTCTTTGCATTTTGGGAAAAATTTTGAATTTTTTTCTTCAAGGCATTAGTTTTATGACCTGTAAAGAATTTGGGACTAGCAGCTAGGTCTAGCGACGCTACTGATGTAAGAATTTGGCCTCATATTCCAGTTGAAGGAAACCTTTGTAAGGAAGCCATAGGTAAGGGAGAAGGAGTCAGGAGTATCCCTATAAATTTTAAAGACATAATCTATAATTCTGATGCTTTTATAGCATTACCTGGTGGTCTAGGTACTCTTGAGGAAATATTTATAGTTGCTTGTGGGCAATTGTTGGGCTTTTATTCCAAACCTTTGGGACTGCTGAACGTAAAGGGTTTTTATGACGGTCTTTTGAAATTTCTAGATTACGCTGTGGAAGAAAACATCACTACAGAATCGGAGAGACAAATCTTTGTCACTGCTTCAACAGCTGAGGAATTGATAGATAAAATGCAAATCATACATCCAGAATCCGACACTGCAACATCCAAGCTTGAATGGGAAAGGGAAAGCCGGGAGCGGCCAATTGATTTGAATCTCCATCTGTAATCTTTTTGTTTTATCTTTGGCATGTAGGCATGTGTGTCCGTATTTCGTGTGTTACGAATAACCGTTTGCCTTGTATTCTGCGTTTCTTGTGGTACGTCGTTGTTAAATCTTTTAGATTCATTGAGCCTAATGCCGGGATGGCTGGATACGGAGTACTTGATGCTCTCGAAACGCATCCTTCTTAAGGTCCGATCTTTTGTTTATCGATGTTTTTGTATCCTCTAAGCATGCATGATATGGATAGCTGGTATACGGAGTGCCTTGTACTCTCGAAACGTATCCGTATCATGTTTGTAATGTGTAATATTCTGTTAATATTATGTGGAAGTACCAGAGTCAGTTATGGGGATATTCCATATGAAATATGAGTATATTATTTGGGTTGAATGTTTGTGTCATGAGGATAGCTGTTTAATGAAAAATATGTCGGGTATGTTTGCAACTCTGAGATTCCGTTTAATATCTCTATGAATAAGTTTAATGTATGGTTTTGAATAAAAGTGTTTGTGATATATGTTTTATGATTATGTTTTAGTTTATTAGTTGAGGTATGAAATCAAATATATTTGACTTTTCCTTACTTAAAAAGGGAAAGGAACCTAAAGATGAAGTATATAAAATTTCTCTAGCAATCTCCTTAAATGTGATTGTAAATCACAGTCCATGGACAATGAAGGACTGGAATCAAGGTATAGTCAATATGTATGCCTAATCAGATTCTTAGACTATTATACGGTGTTACAAGTTGAAACTTGTCAGAAATACTCTCATTGAGGGATTTAGGAGTAAGATTTATTATGCAAGTAAATAAGTGGAGATACGATAACTTAAATTTGGAGGACAAACAACATTAACGGTTTAGACTCAGAATTGGAATCATAGTGGAATCATAATTTTTACTAGTATTGCTAGAATTGAAATTTCGAGGACGAAATTTCTTTAAGGGGGGTAGAGCTGTGACACCCGTTATTCTTCTAACGGGTATTGAGGTAATTAAATTAATTTTTAATGTATAAAAAAAATTGCTTCATTTAAATTTATTTTATAATATTTATTTTTATCTATTTTTAAATTTTCTAAAATTCTCCTATATTTATTTAGTATGTTTACTAAAAAGTCTTAGAACTTCTAATAAATCTCAAAAATGTCATATTGGCATTATGTGTGTTAAAGTCTTTAGATGAGACATGGATATCTTTTCCAACTACTCTTGACCCTCATTTTCTTTATTTCCTCCGTGACATGCTTCAACATGTCTCCTCTATAATTGTTTCTATCACTTCTCTTCAAAGACTTCATCTTTTCTTCCTTTCTCTTCCACGGTTCCCACACTCTTCTTCTCATTTCTTTGCTGAAGCAAAATACTTAGAGAACTTCTTCAAGGCAGCCATAAAAATCAGCCACCATCACCTCCATTTGAGCAAGAATTTCAGTCATACCGAAGTAAAGGAACCTGTTTTGAAGCCATTTCAAGCTTCCAACTAACCATAATCCGAGGTTAGAATCTTATGAACAAATTTAGTCTTTCATTTATAAATTTTCTTTTATACTAAAGGATTATTCAAATTTGCGTTCTTAAACCTAAGTATATGTTTGTTGCTATTTTGGAGCATATGTATGAAGTCTAAGTGTATATGCCCTAAACAGAAAATTTATATTGTTAAACTTTATAATACCTCTATGGGCAGTGGTTATTTCTTGAAATTCTAAGATTAAATTAAAATAAATTTTATGAATGTAGTTGTATGTTGTGCTTTAGTTTTAATTGTCCTTATGCACGCCTTAGGATCAAGGGAGTATGGAGCTAACGTTAATTGATTCCAGGATTAAGAGACTGTTGATAAGCTTAAAAGGTAGGGATTCTATTACTCATCTTTTGTGAGGTTTTTATAGAATTAAAATTGATTGTTTTGCCGCAATATATATATATCTATGTTGAACTGATATTATATGATTATCACATATGAAACTATGACATGGACTCGTCTTGTATTGTACGGCGAGGAACATAATGAATTGACACATGTTATAAATTGAGAAGCATGGTTAGGAAAACTAACTCTATTGATAATGATTCAATATAGAGAAATTGTGAGACATGAAGAGGGCGACGGTTACGTCCTTGGGCATGAATACCCTAAAAGGTAAAATAGGGGGAAGGCGATGACGCTTCCTTGGGTTGAAAGTCCCAGAACACACTGTACAGGAATCGATTTGGTGAGGACTCGGGGCTTGATGTCCCCTCACCGGAACACCCTTGGAATGTTTATAGGGTGATCAAGTGCGCCCATTTGGGTTTCGATGAGTTGAGTGATACTCAATTTAACATGGATACCTAGGAACAATGATGATTGGTAATATTTGTATAAATGTGTAATTATGACACTTGGTAATGATTAACTACGGTATCCATAAGATGTGATCATAATAAACCTCATAATCTGGAATATGATGTGACTTACTGACCATGCAGATTTTAATGTGGTAATGATAAAAACCTAAAGGTGGGTAATGGCTTTCTCTACTGAGCATAGTGTTGCTCATACCCTTATGTTTATATCTTTTCAGGACTCACTAAGTGTGAGGTGGCTACGAGAAATATAGTTGAGGAAGTGATGTAACTATATTACATTGGGACTGCTCAATTGTAAAGAATGTTCTTCATGATAATGTAAGCATCAATTGTTACTTTCTGTGACTGTATTATAATGTGTTGAGGGTTAAAATGATGATGACAACAGTTTATATTATTAAATTTAAGGTGCTACATTAAAACTGTGGTTTATTTATCGTTTATACTTTTATTTTTGAGTTGAGAGTTTTCATTTAAGTCCCGGGCAAATTTTATTTTTAAGGTTTTACTTTTATTATTTATTTTTATTTTATCTCATTAAAAACTGTTAACCCCCATATAGGGGCGTTACAGAATTTTTGGTATCAGAGCCTAGGTTCGGTTAACCTAGGGAGTGTAGCACCACTTTAAAAAAATATATTTTTGAGATGGTTTTGAAGCTGAATTTTTATTGTCATCATCAAAATGAACCTTCACATTGATTTATACAGTCTAGAAGGATGTAACATGGAAAGGCCATAGAATGAAAATACTAATGATTATATGAGTACAATAATTACATAGAAGGAAAGTATTAATAGTTATGAGGGAATGATAATTATATGGAATGAGTTTATAAGTAGAATGCTTATGAGAGATTCGTATAATATTTGGATCTATAAGCATATCTAATTCATATAAACGATGAGAAATTCGTGTAGATACGAGGATTTAATAGCCTCTTGTCTCGTGAAAAACAATAAGAAATATAAGGCTTGATTTATTGATTTTAAAGTTTGGCATAGATATGCCAAATTTTTCGTAATTGATTCAAACCTAAGTAATGATTATGTGTGGATTCGATGGAGCACATAAGTGTCAATGTCTTTTCTTAAAAGTTCTATTTATTTGAGGAATATGATATAAGTTGAGAATCATGGTATTGAATCTTGAAAGAGATAAATGTTAGACTTTTGGTCTGTTGAGACTGTGTAAAGTCTAGAATACATGAATCTCAAAATTGAAATATTTCGTTACGTACATTGTATTTAAGTGTATCAGTGAATCTTTTGGTTACCTAAGGTTTTGTTATATGAGGAAATTATATATTGTATGAGTAGAATTGTGGGGATTGTAGATGTTCTTAAGTAGTAACATCAAGTGTCTTTGTTCATTGATATGGTCTATGTTGGAAGACGTAAATCGTATTGATTTCAAGGTTAGTCGCATTCTAAACCCTTGGTAGTAATGATGATGAATCCATTGATAGATGTTAAGTATTATGAATAACATATAGGTGTATGTATTGTTCAATAAGGTTTTGATTAAAACAAAATTATTTGAGTTGCTGGAAGATTATGTTGTTATGAAATGATTTTAAATATCATTCAAGAAGATCCTTGTTGTCGTTAAATTAGATTTGTTGTTTATAGTTAACTTTATCTATAGTGGGCTTTGAATTGGGTTTAAGATTCATACGAATTGGTTTTCAATTTTATGTTTGTTATTTAACTCGTTCCAAATGTGTTAAGGCCCGAAACAACCTGACCATTTTCAACTTAGAACATTTGGGCCTAGTTCAAATCCTAAATCAGTTTGATTCACACTGTCTCTCCCACGTGGTTTCTATACGTGTCATATACAGTGGTTTAATTATTGTTTACAAATACGTTTACTGTGCATAGGAGCTTATTTCTCCGAGTTCACTTTTTCTCTCTTAATTTGTTATTTTCTCTTTAAATCGCAAATCCTCTTCTTTTTCATTAAAAATTCTTCTTTTCCTCCAAAAGAAGAAGGAATTCTAGGATTCTGCAATTTACTATCTTAATTTTTCCTTTCTATTTACTCTTATTTCATCTCATCATGGACCCAAAGTACCAACACCTGAGAAAGTATTTCCCATCACTCTCCCAAAAGATTCTCAGAAAGAAATACAAGGCTAGAATTACTCGGTTGTGGATTCTTATGCGTTTTGGTATCCCTTGTGATGTGAGAATGTTAATAGAGGGGAAAATCCGTCCGAGTGACTTTAGTCAAGATGTCGGTTTACCAGGAACAGGTACCAGTCGTAGTGCAATGAAAAGAAGAGCTCGTGCCATCGTGGTCACTTGTAACAAATGTGGAAGACAAAATTGTAACGGTAAATGTACTTCACCTGGTTATATGTCTACGAATAGAGAGGATAAAATAAGGTTTTGTAGGGATGGACTTTCAAAGGAGAACTTGGATAGCATCCATCCTCCTCTCCACGGTCACCCTAGTGGATATGTTCAAGGAGCTATTTTTAAACTCTGGCCTAAATTTTATACAGAAAGACAACGCCTCAGGAATATGGTATTTCTAGATCCTGTTTGTCAAGCCATAAGAAAACTGGATGGGGAATAAGTCATCGCTCTATAAAGGTTATTTAGTCTTTACTTATTTGAAGCAGTTTTAGCTGATGTTCAACAGTTTGTGTTTTTCTTTTACTCAGAATATTTGCTTTTGTGTTTGAAATAATTGTGATTATTAGATTGATACAGTAAGTGTTAATATCTTATTTAATTTATGATTTTCTTAAATATATATATAATAAAATATATTATCTTATCAGACACGTTACATACGGTACAGTAATATGTTTGAATTTTGAAAAACTTATCCAGATATTTCAAGATTTGTGTCTCAAATTTCAAAAGTTCTACAGTATTTGTCGTTTATATTAAATTTCTAGACTTGGTGTATATTTGTCAAAAAGTCTACAGTTGTGTCATGAGGGTCTTCTGTCGAATTGTTCTCAATTGTCAAAAGTTATACAATTAGAGTCTAATCTTTTTCAAAAAGTGAATCAGATTTTCTGTAAACTATCAATCACCTTATCTTACTTTCTTATCCGCACAAGATTTTGTTTAAATCTTTGGATTACCTTTTTCATTACCTACTCGTCTATCTCTTTAGCCCTTTTTGTATATTTCTCATCTTTAAAATCTCATATAGAACCCGAAGTCTAAGTGGAGCAGACATTAAGCAACCACTTCTATAAACCAAATATGTATACCTCCCAGTCCACGAAGAAAATAAAGAATGTTTGTGTCTTTTGTGGTTCCAGCCTTGGAAAAGATAAAGCTTATTTAGAAGCTGCAAATCACTTAGGGCAAGTCCTAGCACGCAAGAAGATTAACATAATCTATGGGGGTGGTAGTATAAAAATGATGGTAAATATGGCACTAGCAGCTAGGTCTAGCGACGCTACTGATGTAAGAATTTGGCCTCATATTCCAGTTGAAGGAAACCTTTGTAAGGAAGCCATAGGTAAGGGAGAAGGAGTCAGGAGTATCCCTATAAATTTTAAAGACATAATCTATAATTCTGATGCTTTTATAGCATTACCTGGTGGTCTAGGTACTCTTGAGGAAATATTTATAGTTGCTTGTGGGCAATTGTTGGGCTTTTATTCCAAACCTTTGGGACTGCTGAACGTAAAGGGTTTTTATGACGGTCTTTTGAAATTTCTAGATTACGCTGTGGAAGAAAACATCACTACAGAATCGGAGAGACAAATCTTTGTCACTGCTTCAACAGCTGAGGAATTGATAGATAAAATGCAAATCATACATCCAGAATCCGACACTGCAACATCCAAGCTTGAATGGGAAAGGGAAAGCCGGGAGCGGCCAATTGATTTGAATCTCCATCTGTAATCTTTTTGTTTTATCTTTGGCATGTAGGCATGTGTGTCCGTATTTCGTGTGTTACGAATAACCGTTTGCCTTGTATTCTGCGTTTCTTGTGGTACGTCGTTGTTAAATCTTTTAGATTCATTGAGCCTAATGCCGGGATGGCTGGATACGGAGTACTTGATGCTCTCGAAACGCATCCTTCTTAAGGTCCGATCTTTTGTTTATCGATGTTTTTGTATCCTCTAAGCATGCATGATATGGATAGCTGGTATACGGAGTGCCTTGTACTCTCGAAACGTATCCGTATCATGTTTGTAATGTGTAATATTCTGTTAATATTATGTGAAAGTACCAGAGTCAGTTATGGGGATATTCCATATGAAATATGAGTATATTATTTGGGTTGAATGTTTGTGTCATGAGGATAGCTGTTTAATGAAAAATATGTCGGGTATGTTTGCAACTCTGAGATTCCGTTTAATATCTCTATGAATAAGTTTAATGTATGGTTTTGAATAAAAGTGTTTGTGATATATGTTTTATGATTATGTTTTAGTTTATTAGTTGAGGTATGAAATCAAATATATTTGACTTTTCCTTACTTAAAAAGGGAAAGGAACCTAAAGATGAAGTATATAAAATTTCTCTAGCAATCTCCTTAAATGTGATTGTAAATCACAGTCCATGGACAATGAAGGACTGGAATCAAGGTATAGTCAATATGTATGCCTAATCAGATTCTTAGACTATTATACGGTGTTACAAGTTGAAACTTGTCAGAAATACTCTCATTGAGGGATTTAGGAGTAAGATTTATTATGCAAGTAAATAAGTGGAGATACGATAACTTAAATTTGGAGGACAAACAACATTAACGGTTTAGACTCAGAATTGGAATCATAGTGGAATCATAATTTTTACTAGTATTGCTAGAATTGAAATTTCGAGGACGAAATTTCTTTAAGGGGGGTAGAGCTGTGACACCCGTTATTCTTCTAACGGGTATTGAGGTAATTAAATTAATTTTTAATGTATAAAAAAAATTGCTTCATTTAAATTTATTTTATAATATTTATTTTTATCTATTTTTAAATTTTCTAAAATTCTCCTATATTTATTTAGTATGTTTACTAAAAAGTCTTAGAACTTCTAATAAATCTCAAAAATGTCATATTGGCATTATGTGTGTTAAAGTCTTTAGATGAGACATGGATATCTTTTCCAACTACTCTTGACCCTCATTTTCTTTATTTCCTCCGTGACATGCTTCAACATGTCTCCTCTATAATTGTTTCTATCACTTCTCTTCAAAGACTTCATCTTTTCTTCCTTTCTCTTCCACGGTTCCCACACTCTTCTTCTCATTTCTTTGCTGAAGCAAAATACTTAGAGAACTTCTTCAAGGCAGCCATAAAAATCAGCCACCATCACCTCCATTTGAGCAAGAATTTCAGTCATACCGAAGTAAAGGAACCTGTTTTGAAGCCATTTCAAGCTTCCAACTAACCATAATCCGAGGTTAGAATCTTATGAACAAATTTAGTCTTTCATTTATAAATTTTCTTTTATACTAAAGGATTATTCAAATTTGCGTTCTTAAACCTAAGTATATGTTTGTTGCTATTTTGGAGCATATGTATGAAGTCTAAGTGTATATGCCCTAAACAGAAAATTTATATTGTTAAACTTTATAATACCTCTATGGGCAGTGGTTATTTCTTGAAATTCTAAGATTAAATTAAAATAAATTTTATGAATGTAGTTGTATGTTGTGCTTTAGTTTTAATTGTCCTTATGCACGCCTTAGGATCAAGGGAGTATGGAGCTAACGTTAATTGATTCCAGGATTAAGAGACTGTTGATAAGCTTAAAAGGTAGGGATTCTATTACTCATCTTTTGTGAGGTTTTTATAGAATTAAAATTGATTGTTTTGCCGCAATATATATATATCTATGTTGAACTGATATTATATGATTATCACATATGAAACTATGACATGGACTCGTCTTGTATTGTACGGCGAGGAACATAATGAATTGACACATGTTATAAATTGAGAAGCATGGTTAGGAAAACTAACTCTATTGATAATGATTCAATATAGAGAAATTGTGAGACATGAAGAGGGCGACGGTTACGTCCTTGGGCATGAATACCCTAAAAGGTAAAATAGGGGGAAGGCGATGACGCTTCCTTGGGTTGAAAGTCCCAGAACACACTGTACAGGAATCGATTTGGTGAGGACTCGGGGCTTGATGTCCCCTCACCGGAACACCCTTGGAATGTTTATAGGGTGATCAAGTGCGCCCATTTGGGTTTCGATGAGTTGAGTGATACTCAATTTAACATGGATACCTAGGAACAATGATGATTGGTAATATTTGTATAAATGTGTAATTATGACACTTGGTAATGATTAACTACGGTATCCATAAGATGTGATCATAATAAACCTCATAATCTGGAATATGATGTGACTTACTGACCATGCAGATTTTAATGTGGTAATGATAAAAACCTAAAGGTGGGTAATGGCTTTCTCTACTGAGCATAGTGTTGCTCATACCCTTATGTTTATATCTTTTCAGGACTCACTAAGTGTGAGGTGGCTACGAGAAATATAGTTGAGGAAGTGATGTAACTATATTACATTGGGACTGCTCAATTGTAAAGAATGTTCTTCATGATAATGTAAGCATCAATTGTTACTTTCTGTGACTGTATTATAATGTGTTGAGGGTTAAAATGATGATGACAACAGTTTATATTATTAAATTTAAGGTGCTACATTAAAACTGTGGTTTATTTATCGTTTATACTTTTATTTTTGAGTTGAGAGTTTTCATTTAAGTCCCGGGCAAATTTTATTTTTAAGGTTTTACTTTTATTATTTATTTTTATTTTATCTCATTAAAAACTGTTAACCCCCATATAGGGGCGTTACACAGGTGGTTGCAAATAATCTCACATTGAACGAACAAGATTAATGATTTGTTGATTAATAATGATTTCATTATGAATACTTTCATCATCAGTGATTTTAGGTAAATATGAAGACACAACAGAGACAAAAGGTAGTTCTAAACTTTTCCTAATCAATCCACAAGTTTTAAAAACACGAGACAAACTGGCATACAAATTATTTAAAATATTTACAAAATTTTATAGACAAGATACTAAGCTTTTCTTTATTCGAGGAGAATAAAGTAGGGAGCTAAAAACATCCACCTTATTTATTTTGTCGGTTTTGAGAATTAATATCCTTTAAGAATGTTCCCAAGAAAGATTGGTTGGGTAAAGGCTCCTTAAAAACTAGCCTTCTAGTCAGAAAAACGTTTTTGGAAAGATTGGTGTTGAGAGAATCTCCCAAAATAATTGGTTATGGGAAAGGGTTTCAAACCAGCACAAATCCCTAAACGAAACATTCTCAAAGAATGTTATTCACAAAAACACTATTATTATTAAGTATTCTGAAATAACCTAATCTAAAATTTTATGAAATTTTATTTCTAAGTCAAAACCTAAAACTAGACTTAAAACTAACAAAATAAATATATTACAAATAAAAGAAAAGAAAAGAAAATTTTTAAGATTTTTAGAATTTTTTATTTTTTAATTTAATTATGAATAGTAAAATGAACAGTACTAGACATGAATAGTAACTATGTAAATAGTAACTTACAGAAAATCCACGTAGATTAATATAAACTGTACCTAACTCCTGCAAAATAGTAAGTATTAATAAAAGAAAAAAAATAAAACAAAAAATAAGTTAGTAAAATAGAAAATAAAAGGAAAAAGAGATATAATATACAAAATATATTGTATTGAAAACAATTCTATTCCTTGGCAGCAGCGTCAAAAGCTTGACTTGGTCTAAAAATGTACAATCCAGTATAACCATAAGTTTAAGGTTGTCTCAAGTAATAAATACTCAGTGAATCCAAGATCAAACCCATAGGGGAGGATTTTGTTTAATACTAGTATATTTAAAATATTAACTTTTTATTGATTTAAACGTTAAAAAATATGAAGATTAATATTTATTATTTATAATATATTTTCACAATATTTCACACATTTTTATAGCATTTTTCATTTTTAGAATTTTGTTATTTTGGAACTTTAATAACAAGAAAATGCAACATAAATTAAAATAAAACTGTAACAACAAAGGCAACTAATTTAAGATAACTTTGACAAAATAACAACAATAATAACAAAAATTAAAAGGGGTAAAACAACAATTATAATAAAACTAAGATTCCATTCTGGTAATCAAGTAAAACAAATTATAGTTTTTCTAATTATTTATATTTTGGTTTAAGAACACATTATGCCATCTTAGGTCGACAATAAATCAAGCATTACTAAGCATTTACTATGTTATTTCATATATATAACGCAGTAAAAACTCAACTTAATGAACTAACACAATTTCAACATTACTTAACTAAAACAATAACTACAATAATAAATTAAACATTTACCAAGCCGTTCTCTATCTACAGCTAATCGAGGTCCTCCCAAGGATTATCCGTATTAGTCTATATTGTTAGAAAATTAAAACCAAAATTTTGGTAGAGTTTTAGCTAAAAAAATATTAAAATCCAAAGTTTTCTAGAAAATATTTTGGCATTATAACGGCTTAGAAACTAAAAAAAACTAAAAATATTTAAAACGGTTTTGTCAGAGTTTCCTCCTCTCACATTAGCTAAAAAGAAAAAATTAAAAGATATATTTAATGAAATACTAGAAATATTATTGAGCATGATTTTTACATCATAAACTTAGAAATATTTTTAAAAAACTAAAAACTAAAAACTAAAACTATTACACAGTGTCTTTATACTAAAGAGAGACTTGTCAACCGATGTCCCCTCCCTCCTTTTATTGCCAATTTTTGGCTACTGTTCATTATTT
This sequence comes from Artocarpus heterophyllus, assembly GCA_025403435.1. NCBI lineage: Eukaryota > Viridiplantae > Streptophyta > Magnoliopsida > Rosales > Moraceae > Artocarpus > Artocarpus heterophyllus. Next base: position 19,895,773 of record CM046333.1, read on the forward strand.
TTGTAACTTTTTAGAGTCCGTTTGGTTCATAGATTTAAATAAAGAATTTGAATGAAGATTTAAATTTTTATGAGAGAAAATACTATAATAAAATGATTTAAACCGTAATTCGAATCACAAAATAAACGTACCTTAAACTATTTAAGTTGCAAAACTTGGAGGTAATCAACACATTTTTTCGAACCTTTTTTCCTTTCTTTTTTCCCTCTGCTCTCAGCTCTTTAGAATGCATGTTTCTAGCCGAAATCCTCTGCAATGAGGTGGCTAACAGTACGCGATGTGGCTTCGTCTAGTGTGTTGAATGTGCGATCCAACAGTTGAGAAATATAGCAATAAACAGGTCTAGGTGGGCTAGATGGGACCAAAATAAGAACAATCCTAAGCCGTTAGTTAAGTCAATAGACGACTAAGATTGTAACTTGACTGAGAACACATAAAACGACAGCAGCAGATCTGACTTGTCGCATGATTCTCCCACGTGCGCGTGCTCCCCTGTTTGGTGACGGCTGCAGTGAATGACGCATGATGCTGATCCAACAGCTCATAGCGAATAGTGGCACAATTTGATGGGCAAGAATGTACCATGTGGCTCCTTCTAGATCAAATTCAAATCTTATGTGTTTTTGGGAGGCATTTGTTGTCCGATTCTGCTTACTTTAGTGTCGTTTTGTTTTATTTTTCCACCATATTTCAAATTCAAATATGAAAAATTAAAACAAAATTAATTATTTTACAAACATATTCTTTACAATAATGTTGAAAATATTTAATTTACATAAAAACATGCCAACATTATTATAAAGTTTTAAAATTCTAGTCTCTTTTGGTTTAACATAGACATGATTTTTAAGACTTGAACATATTTTTAGAAATTACAAAAAATATTTTAGAATATATTTACAAACTTAAAACACACTATCAAAATAAAATTACTACTCATTATTTTTATGGTTTTTATTAATTTCAAGCTAAACTAATATTTTACGTATGAAAATGATTCTAAAAATTACTAAAAATATTAGTAAACATAAAAACTTAAATTTGAACATATTTTCACACTAAGACACTAAAATACTATTATTACTTAATTACTATAATTAAAGAGTTTAAAGAGAAATATTAATATAAAATGATTAATTTTAGCTTTAAGAAATGTACAATTTTTTTATGTCTCATCAATAACAAATAAAATATGCGCATGTGCAAGTGATGTTTTTGATTAGCACATATTTATATACATTAAAGTTCTAACATTAAGGGGTTCTTAATCTTTACAAATAACTTTGGGTCTTATAACTTATGACGTAGATTAGACATATTAGATGCTCCTATTGTAACACCTATGAAATTCCTAGTGCATTATGTGTGCAATATTTAAGAGTTATTGTGAGCAATTTTATATCACAACAATTTTTATTAAATCCAAATTTTATGACAAATATTTACGAAGTAAATGTTTAATGTCATTCAGATAAAAATTACATGATGGATGAGGGAAAAGAAAGCTAGAAGTAAAACCTATCAAAGAATCCGTTGTAATAGATTCTACAATGGAAATGTAATATAGGAGTTATACTCTATAAAATAATATAGTATAATGATTTAATTGAATGAAAAGTTTGGATAATAATGGAAGGTTATGGAAGGATATGGAAGCTTATACGAAGGATACTAATAGTAGAGGAGAACATTTACACAATATAAATTTGGACTACAAAAATCAAAGGACTTTTCTTCTTTAAAAGTGTGGACAATTCTACACTATTCTTAATAATTTCATGGGCCTTAGAAGGGGAAGGAAACTAGAACTTTTTATTTATAAAAATGCAAATAAAAGGGCCTGTAAATAGCCATACACTTGGTGAAATTCACAACTTTACTTTCTCCACCTTTTCTCTTCAAATTCCTCACTTTAAAAACCCCAACCCTCTCAAAACTTTGTCAAGTTCCAACCATATATCATCCTTAAAAATAAGTCTCATCACTTTGGAGAAGGATTTAAGAAGATTTTAAGGCAAAAACTCTAATTATCTGAAGTATATTTTTTGGAATTTCAAGCTTTAAATATGGGTTTTTATTGGTTATGTTTTGAGTATGGTTAAAGTGTGTTGTGAATCTATTTTTCATGGAGAATAAGAGGCTTATGATTGTTGAAGAGGATACAAATGTTTTTGAAACTTTTGAACACAAAGTTTAAGTAAAATTATATTTTGATTAGTCATGCATATTATATAGCATGACTGTTAAAACATTTATGTTTTAAGATATGCCAAAAAGGTTGAAAACGGTTTTGTGTGCGTAAGAAAATTGAATTTGTCATAGATTTTGTTGCAATAAAAACTTCAAAAAAAAAAAAATCAAAACAGAAAATAGAATAGTTTTCAAAAGCGGTTATAAGCTATATCAAGTAAGAGGAATGTTTCTAGAATAATACTGTAGGCTGTGTATATAATCATAAGCTTAAAGATCAAAATTCAAACATAAACAAGGACAAATAAGCTTAATGAGTTAAACCGTTACACTTTTTATTGTAACAAAAAATACAACAGATTTCAAAGATTTGTGTTTTTGATATGCTTAGAAGTTGAATTAGTTTCTAAGCTTAACATAAGAGTTATCAAAAATAATAAACCAAATTTTAGTTAAGAAAGCTTCCTCGAATTCCAATCGGATCAAGTTGAAAAGAAAGGTTTTCAAATCTGCTCATTTTGAAAGTGGCCAAAAATTCTTCAAGATGTTCAAAAAAAAATAAAACACAAAAATTGTAGATCTCATCAAAACTAATAAGTTTACGAAATGAGATTTTAGTCAATTTTGCACAAATTTTGACATATGAATTTTATGGGAATTAATTACGAAGTTTTTCAGTATGATTTTAAAAAATGAACCCTGAGTTCTTTGAATTAGCTTAACGTCCTTAAGCAAGAAATATTCCACACAATGTTAAGTACAAAACTATATGATGGGCCCTATGATCTGACAATAGTTTGTCTAAGTTATAGAATGTAGAAACAAATCAAGGATGAAGATTTGTATTAACAATCGAGTATTGCTTTAACATGATATAAAGCCAACTCATAAAAGGAAAGGACAAAGTTGGAAGCGTTAGTGCAAAAACTAAGTCTCAAATCTCACCGATGACATGAAGAAAATGATTTTCAAATACTATATGTATGTTTGAAGTTTTGAAGTATGCTCTAACCTCAACTATGATGTGAGGATATGATTTTTAATGCTTGTAGTTTGATTGAAAGATGTTTGCATTTGTTATGCTTATTAAGAAATGATAAAGGCTTTATATGCTATTAAGTTAAATCTTAAGTCATGACATAAAGAATATTCACTAAAATTATATGGTTGGCGATCCAAACATGAGAGAAAAGATAAAGAAGTATCGTACTGGCCTCCTTGATGTGAGTATTCAAAGTTCAAAGTTTAAGCCTTCAGACCTAAGAAGTGGATCAGGAAGGTGTAGATCCTTGCTTGAGGGGAGGATCAAGTAAAGTTGGTTATGACCTCGTTGTTCGATAGTCTTGCACATTCGATACAAATACTTGGGCCCAAAATTTAAGATAAGTACAATGAGAAAAAATTTCATACTAAAGCATAAACAGAATCATGCAAGTGTACAATGAGAAATATTTATGTGAAAAGTTTGATCAAAAATATTTTACGTAAGATGTTTTATGAGAAAACATTTTATGATAGAATGTTTTCTAAAAAATGTTTTATGAGAAAACACTTGTAAGACATGTTTTATGAAAGAACATTTTATGTCAAAAGTCTTACAAGGTTTTATGATAACGTTTTTATAAGGAACGTTTATTAAAATGTTTTAGGAAAAAAGGATATAAAGAAAAGTTTCATGGGAAATGTTTCATGAGAAAACTTTTTATGAAAATGTTTTATGATAAAGGTTTTATGAGAATTATCTTATACATTTTATAAAAATGTTTTATGAAAGACGTTTTAAGAAAATGTTTTACGAGAAATGTTTTGTATGATATGTTTAAGCTTACTAAGTGAAAGCTCGTTAAAGTTCCTTCATGTTGTAGGAGGCAATATAGAAGGACATTATGATGTTTCATGTGCTTGGCAAGGTAGTGGAATGATTGCGAAGATTAAATTAGATATACTGTTACAGTTTTTTCTGCTATATTGAAAAAGAGAACTCTATAATTACAAAAGTATGAACATACATTTTGAAATTTTGATTTTGTTTAAGTTTATGTTGTGACAGAAGTTACAACAGCTTAAAAGTATGATTAGAGAAAAAAAATTATATGCATTTATTTAAGTAAGATTAAGATTACAAAATAAACTTTAAACAAGTTAAGTAACGGCTTGGGAAGTCAGGTCGTCACAAATCCTTACTAATCATAGGCTTTAAGAATTCTTGACATGGCTAAAAATGCATATATGTGGACAAAAAAAGACATACATATGTAATCACAAATACATAATTAATTCAAGTCATGATTTAAAAAATTCGACACGTAGATCCATGGTAGACATATTGTTAGGATATATGCCCTTAAAGCATATAATGTTTTTGTAACGGACAAGTTTATAAATAAATAAAATAAATTTTTCATTATATTTATATGCATGTACTTTGAATAATTTATAAATATCATAAAAATTTTACAATTATCTATGTGACCTTAAATATTGTATATAAGTGTTATATACAAGAGGATAATATTTAAGAATGATAATTTAAATGATTAGTAACATATAATTAATTCTTCAATTAAAGAATAGAATCTTTAATTGAGCCTTATTAGTGCAGGTCATTTCCATTAAGAATAGAATGGTCTTATCTAAACTGTTAATGTAGTGAGTCATTAAATGAGTGTACAAAACTTAATGAGATTATGTAGAACTAGGACATGATGTAATATAAGCACCTATTAATTTCTGTTTTTTAACAAGTTCTAATCACATCAACCGTTGGTCATGTATAAGGCGATCTTAATCCCAAGTTATTTGCAGAATTTATGTCTTTTTATTTCCTCAGTATAGATTCAAGAATCTAATTTTATTCCTTGTATTTTGGAGGCTTAATGAAGTAAGTAGATGAGAATGTTAGTATTACAAGACAAAAACAATTCTCTTTCACAAGAAGTAGATAAATAATTCTCTTGAGTATTGATTCAAATCTTGAATAATATGAGCGCTCAATTTGTGATTAAGTTGATGAATTTATTATTCATTAGAGAATCAATGGCACTTAAGGATAAAGAAGTAATTAAAGTGGTTAATGGATTTTACCAAGCTGTACTTGTGGATTATTAATAGAGGATCAACTTATATACAATGACTATATTAAATGGTCGACTGTAAGAAATGAATAATTATATCTATAACTTCAAGAATGTAATGCCAAGTATTTGGTGAAGTTACATTAGAATTAGTAAAAGAGTAATATGTTAATTAAAGAGTTTACATTGTAATTAGTAAAAGAGTAATATATTAATTAAAGAGTTTAACTAAAATTATCACCCAAAATAAATTAATTTTTAACTATTAAATAATGAGATTAATTAATAATAAATAATTAGTTTTGGAAGACATACAGTGGGTGGAACCCATTGTGTTGGCGAATACTATAAAGGGAAATGTTCCCTTTTGTAATCCAAAACTTGTTTACAAAAGTTTTCATATTTAGAATTTCTCCTTTTGGATAAATATGATTTAATCCAAATATGGAATGTTAAATTTGGAAACAAATGAAATTGGATAACAAGTAGTACTTCTTCCTGCACAGGTTGATGATAGGCACCACATGCATAAAGAATCTCGGTGTTGTGGTGCCAATAACAGTATAAGGAAAAGATATATTGTGCCATTTATTTTAATTCAATATTTTATATTTAAATTAAAATAAAGGAAACTTAAAGAGATTGAGAAAACTCTCCCAAAAATCCTTCAATAGGCGTGTAGAGAGAGAAAGAGAGTGAAGAAGTGTTCTTCACCTCAAAACTTGTTTTGCTTATACATTGAGATTAATAGGTAACTAAAAGTTATTAAGTGCTATTTACGATGACATTTCGTCGCAAATAAGTGATATCAATTTCCATCTTTTTTGTGATGACTTGTCAATACAGATAAATAAATGTTTGTGACCACATGTTGTTGCAAAAAGTAATTGTGACGACCTCTTCGAGGTAAACATATCAACTTCATTTGCAACAACAAATTGTCACAAAAAATAAAGTATTTGCGACGACAAATGTTGTCACTAAAGACCTACTTTGTCATAGTAAACATGCTCTGTACATTTTCCAGCACTGGATTTGTCGTGGCCATCATGACAGGAAACGGTGACATTCCTGACCAAGCTCCTTGTTGCCTAGTCTTGGGTTGCTAACAACATATTTCCCCTTCGCCCGAAAACCATCATCAGCCACGTTGCCATTGGAAACAAAATCATCACCACTTGCCGCTTCTAATGAAAGCCGTTCACTCAGAAATTGATTCATTGGTTTGATTTTATTTATGAGATAGAACTAGAAAGAATAATTTTTTATAGTAAAGAAAATGTAATGTACAACATCTAGAACTAGAAAGAATAATTTTTATAGAAAAGAAAATGTAATGTACAACGTCTCTTTTACCTTATGGGCTTTGTTTGGAAAATATGTTAAAACTAAAAAAATTTAACTATTATAGTGTAAAGTTTTTATTACTACAATAAAAAAAGAAATGTTTGATATAAAGTAAAACTCTCGTATGCTATAATATTGAAGTTTCAATTTTAAGTTCTAACTTATTTTTTAAATGCTCTCTTAGTTTTTTTTTTGGTGAATCAAGATTGAAGAGTCTGCCATTGTTATCATTACATCATGATGTAAAAGATGAAAAGATTTCTAAAATCAGTTTCGGATAAAATTTTTTATGTGGAAACCCATCTGTAACCCCATTGCCTTCTTTAGTTAGCCTCATTTTACAGTAGCTGATGTGTAAAATTTTTAATGATGTGTAAAATTTTTAATGAGGTGTTAAAATTTTATTGATACGACAGCTAAAGGCCAACAAATTTGGACTTCCTTCTTTAACCTCATATGGGTGACGTGTTTCTGATCGTTAAACTCATTCAAAATCTATTAAAAATTAGAAAATATAAAATAAATAGTATTTGGTACATATTTGATGGCTAAAAAATAATAATCTATGGTAGTTTGTTTATTTAAAAAATTTCTTAATTATCTATTGGAAGTTTTTTTTAAAAAATAAAAACCAAATTTGATTGATTGATTAGGATTATAAATTATTTAAAAGAAAAAAAAGGACTTTGTAATAAACTAATTAAGGAGAGAGACACTTTGAAAATTACCAACCAAAAGTAAAACCAAATTGACTTGGATTTTTGTGATTTGTGAATTTTTCTTTTTTTTTTTAAAGGTAAATTGTTTTTCGATTCAAAGAATTACACATGCTAATACTGACCTTGCAATACTAAGAAATATAATTTCTATCATAAACCAATTGCACTAATAAATTCTAATAGAACGCACAAGAGGATCAAATCTGCACTGAATTCCAACAGTAAAAAACCAATAAGGTGCACCAACAATCAAGCACTCATTTGGCTCTTTTAGCAATATGTGTTACGATATGTGGAAGCCTCTAATCAATTGAGATCAAGAAACCTAAATCATTAAGGTCACCAAAAAAAACTCTTGCAGATGGAAAATACAAAATAAACCGAGAGGTGGAAAAACCACCAACGTTATTCCGTAACTAAAAATATAGTGAAACAACAGAAAACAACACTAACAACACGGAAGCATCAACACAATTCTCAAAAACAAACAAACGGTAAGGAAACAATGAGAATCCTCAGCCATATGAAATGCCCACTAGCAACAAGCCATTGTGGCATGGAGGCCAATACATACAAATTTGAGTGGAGGAACCGCATAAGAAGCACAACTGCCAACCACGACCCCAAATGTGAAAACCACTAGGGGAAGCACTGCACCGCCGAGAATGAAATGCCACAGTCCTATGGAGGCCATCTGTGCCTTGTACCGATGAACGTTACCTTGCTTGCACCTCTAACACCAAGCAGCTCGTCCACACACAACACACCATCCTAGATTTTCAACAGCGAGAGGGTGAGACCCAGAACATCAACGCCATCAGATTGTCTACAAGCCCAAAAAAGGCGGCCGAACACTTCGCAATACCACTCCATCAACTCACGAACGGATTGTGCCCATTAACTATAGAATAGACCGCGAGAACTAGAGCACCGTCTCTAAGACTGAGTCCGACGTCCAACCAATGGCAGAATAAACTTTGGCCCTAAAAGAAGACCGACAAAGAAATCTTAGCAGAGAGAGAAATGGAGTCATTTTGATATTTTTTTTATCTAGTTGGTATTTAATCCTTTTTGTTTTCACGAAAGCTTTTCTTAATATTTTTGAACACCCCTATCAACCATGTCTTGACTAATAGACTAAAAAAGAGTAAAAGCTTTAATTTAATATTGGGACATTAAGGGTCAGTTTGACATCGTCTTGCCGTTGAAAATATTTTATTTAACTTTATCACTAGTTAAAGTTATTAGGACTAGTAGCGTATATGTGTTTGCTATTTTTTTTTTTTTCATGGCTCTGTGAATTCCAAAAACTGAACTATTGATGTTTACTAAACTATGTATAAATTTTATGAAGATATACTGACTAATTCACATGGATTTGAACCTATTTGCTATATTAGTGCATATGTTTTTTTTTTATATAGATTTTTTTTAAACCAATTTGAATTATAGTTTAAACCACATAGGTCTTGAATTTTTTATTCAAATAAGAAGGCTCAAAACCACACCAATTCAAACATGCGAATCAAACAGACCCATAATAGACATACTTTAGTGCATATTTTATAATTTTAGGTATTATTTCTAATTTTAAGGTCAATATTCATAATCTTTATACACCAAAATTATAAAAATATATATAATTTTAATTTATTTGTCAAAATCATTTGAGTAAAATTTAGGAGAGTATATTAATCAAAGATTTGTATTTTAGACAATTATTTTAAAAATATATATTTTTAATTTGCTATGGATAAATAAATGGGGAAGATTGACAGCTATACTTATTATTAAGGTTATTTTGGTAAATTTGATTAACGAAAACAATCTATTAGACAACACCTTTTAGAATTTGTCGGACAAAAGCAGATTTTATCCAACACCCCAACCTGTTGTAAGATTCTTACAAGAAGCTAAAGGCCTTTCCAAATGAACCGTGAATGATGCTTCATTCTTATTTATAGCTATTAGAATGCCAGACTTTTCACAGCTAGTTTTTATTATTGTCGTTTGGGGGATAAAATGGATACGATTTAAGTTGAACCAAAAATGTTAGCTAAGGGATCAGTTAAGCAATTAAATTATATGGTGTCAAATTACAAATTTTAAGTTTCTCAAAACAAAACGGTAATTTTAAAGAATAGAACAGTGTTTTTCAAAAGAATTAATTAGTAAGGAGATTTTTGTAATTGAACTTTGTAAGACTCCTTAAAAGTGAACTCGTTCCTCACTTAAAATTCTACCATGTGTAGTAGTGCCTGCGAGAGTGAACTGTAGAAAAGCAGAGCAAGGTACGTCTAATAATTTAATTAAAAAACGTCACACAAATTCTTATTGCCTCATACCTTTGTATGCCATTTCTTTGTTGCTTGCCTGCGAAGCCATATCAGATCACATCGTAAATTATGTTTGTTTATCAAGTCCATATTGACCTATTGAAGTACTAGTTTTTACCACTTTATCTTTGAAAAATTATAAAAATACAAATAAGAAAAAATATAATTTTGGAATTGACAAAAACTGAATATAATCAAATGTATAATAAGAAAATGGGATTTTTTTTGGCATATATGTGAATTTTAATTTATATTCTCAAGTTTCTCCATTCATTTATAACAATTAGAAAGAAAGAATGTCAAACAATGTAGGTTAAAAATCTTCACATGTTTAATATTACTAGTACGAGGGACGTACCCACGTCCCCCGTTAGCAATTTTTTGATCTCTTCTGCATTCTTTTTGCAAAAAAAGAAAAAACTTCTTCAAGTATGTTATCAATATTTTTGTATCAAAATTATTTGTCTAATTTTCTATCATTGTAAAATTAAATAAAAAATAGTTTTTATAATTCAACTTAATTTAAAATAGAACTTGAACATATATAGTATTTATATGTCCATAAATAAAGAAACAATTATTATTAAATATAAGAACTCCATTATTTTAAAATTTCAAGAATAATATAATAAAATTTTAAAATAATGGTAAACGCTGATGTGACATCTTGAAAATTACTAAATATTAGGAGTAAGACATCTAAACTGACTATAGCATACATTATGATTAAGCTTTATAACTATTTATTGAGTGTTGTTATTAGTCGCGTACAAGTGTACACAGTTGTAAGTAATAAAATAGGAGTATGAATGTCGATTTCCACCATATTAGATCATTTTGTTTTTACTATCTATCACGATTTAAGTACTTTTAATTTTATCTAGACAATCAAGTTTGAATAACAATTGTAATTAAAAAAGCAAGGAATTAAAGAAAACTAAATTAAAATATTAAAAGTGAACTTTAAGGAAGGATTAAAATAAGAAATCAATAATAAAAGAGCATAGAGGAACTACTTCACATAGTCTTCATCATACTTTACATTTGCCTAGATTATTATCAATTAATATTTCTAATTTTTTGAGCAACAATTCAATTGTATCCCAATTCTCCTCTCCCATATACACAATTGAGAAATGCCTAAAATAATTAATTTCAATATCCCTATCAAGAACCAATTGTTAAAGACTCGTTAAGTTCAAATTCTAATAAATGGTCATAAAGAAAGTTATAGGCCTCCTAACTCTATATTTTTATAAGTTAGGTTTTACAAACCAATATTTAGAATCCTCCTATCCTAAGTACTAATTTCAATGAACTAACAGGTGATCAAGCAATTAGAGATATTAAGATCAAAGAAACACAAATAAGTGGAAATAGAAATTAAATTGCAATAATATTAGACAAATTATCCAACATGAATTTAACTAGGCTACAAAGCCCAGTAGAACAAAAATTTAGCTCATAATAGTCTCAATCAAATCGAAAATAAAAAACATAATAAAAAACATATAATCCATAACAATCGTCAAAGGAAACCAAAAGAAGAAGAGAGGTAGAAACAAACTAATTGATCCAAGCTCCAAGCAATCTTTGACTCTTTCTTTTTTCTTCCAAATCCCAAAATGGTTGTTATCTTTACCAAATTAGCTCCCCTAAAAGTGTTGTTTCAAAACCATAATTTGGCTATTTATATGTTGTCCACAAATTGAGGAGTTTACTCTTAAATTCAGCATCAAGTTTATGCTTTCTTGGATTAAAAGTTAGATGGTGATGGGGTTATGGCACAAGGGTGTGCCTTTGCTGAACTCCAAACAAGTTTATTGTTTTACGCACGCGGCCATGCAGGTTCACTCGACGCAAGGGCATGCTTCAATACATGCTGGCTTTGGACTTCCTTTCACGTTGGGGCATGGCATTAAGGGAGCACCTTTGTTGCTCCTTCAAGCACAAAAAAAAAAAAAAAAAGGCTCAAATGATCTCCATTCCTCAATTTTGATCAAACCTAGAAAAAACATAAAAACACAACACAAAAAATTTAAAATAAGTCTCAAAACTGAGCAAAATATATGAGTAAGAATATCAAATAAAATTAACCTAACAAACTCCTCCAAACTTATAATTTTGCTAGTCCTCAAACAAAAAGAAAAAGAAATGAGCACAGGAGAGAAATGAAAAGACCCAAGGATTTTCAAAGTGAGTGCAAAGTGAGAAGTGTTCTATTTTGATAAACTCAGGCATCAAAAATGTCAAAGTTTAATGGCTCAAGGAATATTTCATGTACAATGTATGTTTAGAATTGCAGTCCTAGTATTACACTTGCCCAACTCTTAATCCTTTTAGTGTGTCTATGTGTATCGTCCCTTCCACTTGTCCTTTTGTAACCCGGATGACTCTATGTATTGGGTAATTTAATTGATCTCTAAATAAGATATTTTGTGAACTCCATAGGCTTCTTTTGCATACCATAAAAGGTAGGATAGAGGATCACATTTATGGCTCAAAACGCCCTAGAAATGTGACACATTCTAAGACCTTTGTGTAACTAACTTGTACTAACATAAATTAAGCTCCAATTTCCTCTATTTCTTTTTCTCAACACCATAAGTTTTATTCTCTTATTCCTTCTTTTCTTTCCCTTTCTTTTCTCCTTTTTTTTTTTTTTTAAGAAAGAGATGCTACACCCCTAAATTTCTGGTTCTATAACTTTTATTTGAAGCATTCCTTGAAATTTCATTTTATTTCATTTTTTTTTTGCATTACAAATAAATGAAAAGAAAAATAAATGACCAAACCTCAAATTGAAATTTCATCACAAAACCACCTTATATTTTTTCAAAGCACAACTCAAAGATTTGTCTTAGAAGAGTTTTGATGCTTGTGTGTGTCGAGTATAATGTGGGAAAATTTCTTTGAGGCTTGGCTGAATTTGTGCGGGTGTCCAAGAAAAAGATATAAACATATAAGGCTCAGATAGAGTGAACTAGGGAAAATTGTTGTGCAAGCTTAGCTAGAAAGGCCCAAACGTTCTAAATATTACCTAGATCTTGTCTTTAGTGATGTGTAGCCTAGGATTTCACCTCGAATAGTATTTGAGCAAATTCTAGAGCTCTTGAGATCATGTGTGGCTATTACATTGCATAAAGCTTCTCTAAATGCATACTTGGCTAAGTGTACAGGGATTTTGTGATTAAGTGAGTGAAGGATTAGGAACTAAGTAATCCAATACAAAGACCAAGCACACAAACATCATTATGCATGTCATATTCAAAAAGTCATTACTAAATTTATTTGTTACCTGTCTTGGCCTTTGTTTACCCATAAAACATGATTCACTAGTTTCTTTTCATTCTTATTCCTTTTATCCATTTTTTTCAAAATATGAAAATAATAAGAATTTTTTTGTTTTTCAAAAGAAAATTAAAAGGGCTAACAAAATAACACAAAACAAAGCACAAGACACAATATTAAACAATCCAACACAAAGTAAAGTAAATAACACAAAAACACTAAACACAACAAATAAAACATCAAGTTTCAAAAACATAATTCCCTCCCCCAAACTCAAATTAAGCATTGTCCTCAATGTGACAAGAGAAACAAAATAAATTAAGGGATAGAAAAAACTTCTCTACGAGATGAGACAGTGAGTCATCGGCTAATTGTCCCCTCATTCTTTTTCCATGTTGTCGCCTCCTGCTCATTCTTCTTCTCGATCTCCTTCAGCACCTTCTCCATCTTTGGCTTGTTGTGAGGGTTGCCAAACATAATTCAAAGTCAAGAGGTGCAGCGAGCAAACCAACATTCTTGGGAAGATTCCTAGAAGGTTGTTGGGGTCAAGGCTTCACTAAAATTGGAACATGTCTTTTAATGTTTGAAAACTAAAGGCTTCGTAAGATAGCTTCTCCACCTCCCACTTCCACTAAGCATAGATCATCTTGTTGGTTTCATGCTGAGAAGCCTCAAGGATATCTAACCGATCTCCTATCTTCATGCTAGACTGTAAAGATTGGCCTATTAGAGCTTTGCTCAAAGACGGGCCTTCTTAAGAGTTCCTCCCTTTAGGATAGGCAATGCGTAAGATATTATTGAAGTTAGTAGCAATGTTGGAGACAAAAGCTCCTCTCCATTGCCTAGCTAGACACTGGCATGGTGGCAAAGATCGATAATAAAAGATGGAAATAATAGGCTTGACCCTTCATTCTAGTGCAGGATGGGTTGGCAAATTATAATCCTTATGTCAATGGAGAAGCCTTTATGAATGGCGAAAACTAGAAGGGCCCTCTTTGAATTCACCTTCATAAAGTGTGTTGTTGGGTGGAGCTTCCCTATAACAAAGTAGAACCATACCTTTTGTTGATGGTGAGCTCAATGCCACCGCCAAGGAGCCGTACTCCAGGAGGTCGGCCAAACAGCTTGGCAAAGCTATAGAGGAGGATAATACTTATCCTGATGAGCCTGGATCTCTTGCCCAAGGTGCTTTTCAAGGTCTCCTGGGTCACACCTCAACAGGTTGCCTCCTTAGATTGAGTACCAGCTTGGGATGGACTCTTCCTACTTGAAAGTGGGTTACTACTTGCTATCTTTGGCCAACATATGACAAACAACTCACCGTTGGATGGGATGCAATCCACCGACGGAGGGAGGCGACACTTGTCCCCTGCCATCTGACATGCCTTAATGTGACACTCGGGATGTAGGCAAAACCCACCTAACACCTGGTCCAAGTAGTAGCCTATAAATAGGATGCATTTATTACATCCTGGCATGCATACTCCTTCCCACCTAACAAGTTCCCATTGTCTGCCGAGCAACCCCCACCGTGAGCATCGGAGAGCCCTTTTCTATTGATTGACCTGCCTCTTCTTATCTCTAAAGCGTCCCTCTTCTTGTTGCACGACCACCCGATCAGGCAGAGCCGAACAAAGAAGAGCCATCCGCCATGCGTAGCGGCATGTGATGTTGATCTAAGCCAAACTTCGGTAAGCATCAACATTTTGGTGCTAGAAAGAGGGCACCTATGCCTTCACTCAAGATTACCGGCCACAGCTTTAACCTAAGAACCAAGATGATAACTCGAGAAAATGCCCAAGATGATGCTGCCCAATAGGAGGGTTCGGGAGATGCTTAAAATCGACACCAAAATCTGACTAGACCTAGGGGCTACCCTCAGGCTACAAGATCATGATCCGAGGGCAGGGAAGCACGGCCAGGGCCAAACAAGTATAGGACCCGGTCGACCAAGATTCAATCCGTGAACTTACAAATGTTGTACGATACTAACTCAGCAGCTCGCATAGCAAGCATAGCGGCAGGTGGCGCCTGCCCTCCCACCTCCAGCCCCGGCTGACCAGGTTGGAGGTCGAGCAGGATGGGATACCGCTGTCCCTAGTGAAGCTGATCCCGAGCACTCTAGAGGCTCTACACATGGTGTCTCTACTAACAATAGACTCGTCCAAGAAGGTCAACTTGGCCTGCAAGGAGCAAAGGTTCCGTCACTACAACGCTCATGAGCATCCGTATTTGATAGGCTTAGACGCCGGGAGAAGCACACCAAGGTAGCCAACCCGAGGCAGGTGACCGCGCGGAGGGCAAAGCACCTACAGGCTCGAACTGCCCGAGGATACAAATAATCACCAGTTTCGGGAGTTGCAACTCTGAATTGATGAGATTCGCAACAATCGCTTTGGCTTGGATGACATAGGTGACCTAGACCCACTGTTCCTAGACGCTGTAATGCGAGCCCCTATGCCGTCCAAATTCAAGGTTTTGCAAATCAAGGCCTATGACGGGATCGTAGATGCATATGAGCATGTTGACTTATATCGAGGACACATGCTCCTTCAAAATGCTAGCGACGTGGCAATATGCAAGGCATTTTCACCTACCCTTACCAAACCAGCTTGACAATGGTTTCAACGACTTAAACTAACCTCCATAACATCTTTTTGCCAATTCGTAGATGCCTTCTCAGCAACCTTCTCCACCACCAAGACGAGGAGGAAGGAAATTACCTACCTGTATGCCGTAAAACAAGATGAGGGCAATGTCAGGGACTACATAAATAGGTTTAGCCGAGTAGCCCTCGAAGTCAAGCATGTCGAAAATGAGAGCCTCAAGCATGCTTTCATCGTTGGTCTCCAAGACGAGAAGCTTACTTGGTCATTGGCGTTTGAGCAGCTGAGCACATTTTCACAGATGCTCAGCTACACACAAAGGTACGCTGCTACGGCAAAATACATGATCTGCCGTAGAGAAGAGGCTGGCACTAGTGGGACGAAGAAAGAAAAGATGTAGAAGAAAGCACCAGAACAGACCAATGCCTCGCAAAATAAGAAACAAAACAAAGAAAAGAAACCTGAGAAGCCAAAGACACCGACTAGGAAGTTCCAAAGCTACATACCCCTAGTAGCAAGCATCGATGAAGTGCTCGCCCAAGTGAGCGGGAGGAACTTCCTAGTAGCCCCGCCCAAGGTTAAGGGTAGCAAGGCGAAGTGGGATCAAAATAGGTATTGCGAGTTCATAAGGACGTGAGGCACAACACCCACGAATGTATTTAGCTAAAGGACCAGATTGAGAGGCTGGTTCGAGACGGACACCTAAGGAAATTCATTGAGCCAGTCTTAACTCCGGGCTCCATAGTTGGGAGGAATAACCCATCGAGCCGAGACACATCAAACCACCCATGTAACGATGATGGGAATGCCCCGAAACCCCCAAACATCGTTCACATGATTTTTAGAGGGCTTGTCACCAGGGACACGTCGAGTGGGCGGTGGGCTTACGTTCGAGAAGCTCAACTGGTTGAAGGAGGCGAGTTCATCAACATGTCCGAGCATGTAAATAAGATTTGTCGCCAACAAGACACACCAATCACCTTCACTAAGGAGGAGGCTAATAAATTAATTCTTCTGCATAACGACTCTCTTGTGTATGAGCTGCACATCGTCAACAACATAGTGCGATGAGTGCTGATTGGCAATGTTAGCTCGACTGACATCCTATTCAAGCAAGCTTATGATAAATTAAAGATCAACGATGCTACCTTAGTCCCAGTCCAGACCCTGTTTTATGGCTTCACGAGGCAAATGTGCTGAGCAGTAGGTAAGGTCGGCCCATCGGTGACCTTCGAGGAGGGTGCTACTTTGGTCACACATGTCAACGAAGTCATCGACTTCCTTGTCGTTGACAAACCCTCCTAGTATAATATCATCATCGGCCACTCAATATTAAACGCATTGAAGCCCGTAGCCTCCACTTATCACTTGGCAATGAAATTCCCAATAGAGAATGGGGTGGGAGTAATCTGGTCGTCACAGAGAGACTCCCGAGCTTGCTATGCCAATGCCGTTAGAGTGGCATCGGCCTTGTAGTTAAACATCTCAGCCATCTACAAGGTCAACGAGATAGAATTTCCTACCGACCCGAAGCCCAACATGCTATCCGATATCGACCCCCGAATGCTTGAGAAAAAGGTGAGGGCTACTCCAATCAAGGACTTGGTACTGTTCAACCTAGACCCTACATACCCTGAGCGCACTGTCCAACTCGAATCCCAGCTGCGACCTAAGATCTGGGCTGATCTCGAGGGGCTCCTTACTGAGTATCGGGATGTGTTTGAGTGGTCTCATGAAGACATGTCCGGCATCGATCCAAGTGTAATCTGTCATCGGCTCAATGTTGGACCCAGTCACAAACCGATGATATAGAAGAAAAGGGTCTTTAATCTGAAAAGATATGCGGCTATCAATGAAGAGGTCCAAAAGCTTCTGAAAGCAGGATTTATCTGAGAGGTGAAGTATCCAGAGTGGTTAGCGAACACCGTCCTCGTCAAGAAGGTGAATGGGAAATGGTGAGTTTGTATAGACTACACCAACCTAAATAAGGTCTGCCTAAAGGACTGCTTTCCACTTCCCTGAATAGACCAGCTCATCAATGCCACGACTGGCTACGAGCTGCTCAGCTTCATGGACGCCTATTCCGGGAATAACCAGATAAGGATGGCTAACGAAGACCAAATAAAGATAGCTTTCGTCACCAACCAAGGGCTTTATTGTTACGTGGTAATGCCCTTAAGGTTAAAGAATGACGGGACAACCTACCAACGCCTAGTCAATTAGATGTTTGCTCGACTGATCGACAAAACAATGGAGGTCTACGTAGACGATATGCTAGTTAAATCAGTCTAAGTAGTGGATCACATGGCCGATCTCTGAGCAAGCTTCGACATCCTCCAAGAATATGGGATGAAACTCAACCTCGCAAAATGTGCATTTGGGGTTAGTTCGGGCAAGTTTCTTAGTTTTTTAGTCAATCAACGAGGCATAATGGTTAACCCAGCTAAGGCTCAAGCGGTTAATGGCATGCATTCACCTCGAACTATGAAAGAGGTGCAGAAACTTACCAACATGATAACGGCTCTCTCTAGATTTGTCTCCTGGTCTATCGACAAGTGTGACCCATTTTTTAAGGCACTCAAGGGGAAGTTTGAGCGGAGCAGGGAGTGTGAATAAGCCTTTTAGAATTTGAAAAAGTACTTAGCCACACCCCTGCTCCTGTCTAAACCTTTATCAGGAGAAATATTGTTCGCCTACCTTGTCGTGTCTGAGAAGGCTGTAGCCCATCTAACATACAAGCCATGTGGTTTAGGGTGCTAAGGAGTGGTACCCCCTGCTTGTCACCTCTGCTCGAAAGCTGCGGCCCTACTTCCAAGGCCACACAATACGGGTCCCAACAAAGTTCCTTCTCCAGTAAGTTTTTAAGAGCCCAAAAATATCAGGAAGGATGGCCAAATGGTCAGTGGAGCTCGGCCAGTATGATATCCATTTTGTGCTGAGGACAACCATCAAGGCTTTGCCCTTGCAAAATTTGTTGTTGAGTTCACCAATACCGAGCAAGGCACACCATTGGCTGAGAAGGCACCCGTGGAAGTACAAGACGCTTCCAGCTGTAACGAAGGTCCCACAACATCGAAACCAAAATGGAAGCTTTTTGTCGATGGATCCTTCTACGTGGAAGGTTCAGGCACCAGGCTGGTATTGACAAGCTAGGATAGATACAAGGCAATCTATGCACTTTGATTCGACTTCAATGCCTCTAATAATGAGGCAAAATACGAAGCACTCCTAGCTGGATTGAGAATTGCCAGAGATCTCAGAGTAGATCGTATAGTTATTCATAGTGATTTAATGCTAGTTGTCCAACAAGTAACTGGGGTATTTCAAGCCCAAACAGAGTCAATGGCTGTATATTTATAAGAGGTCAAGACACTGCTCGGACTGTTTAAGTCTTACTCATTCAGGCAGATCCCCAGATCGAAAAACTCAGAGGCTGATGTGCTTACTCGGTTAGCCTCGGGTCTTGGCGAAAGTGACCTAGCTTTGATCCCTATTGAAAGGTTAACTAAGCCAAGCATTAACAAAGAAGTAGCGTGTGTAGCCGAAGAACACAAAACCACTTGGATAGACTCGATCATCTGATTCCTGACTGTAGTCGAATTGTCCAGCGACCGAGACAAGGCATGCCAGATTTGCAATAGCTCGGCCTAGTATTCGATGATTGGCAAAAAATTATACTAGCGAGGCTACACTACGCCGTGTCTAAAGTGTGTCGGGCCCAAAGAAGCTGAATATCTAATGAAGGAGATCCAAGAAGGCGTATATGATAACCATTCTGACGGGTGATCCTTGGCTCAAAAATGTCTTCGACAGGGCAACTACTGGCCGACCATGGAGAAGGATTGTAAGGACTTCGTGCGAAAATGCCTCAAGTGCAAGTAATTCCCGAGGGTGCCCAGACACCATGCTGAGTCCGTCACCTCAATGACATCGACGTGGCCATTTGTCAAGTGGGCCATTGATTTGATCGGGCCCTTTTCCCAGGCCCGATCACAATTCAAGTACTACATTGTGGCCATTGACTACCTCACCAAATGGGCCAAGGTAGAGCCATGCACCAACATGACCGAGGCAAAGTGTACCAACTTCATTTGGAAAAACATCATTTGCCAGTTTGAAATCCCGTATACCATAGTGACAGACAATGCGAAGCAGTTTGAATCATCAAGCCTCCTCTGCTTGTGTGAGTATCTCGGTATTAAGAAAGTTTTCTCCTCTCTGAGCTACCCTCAGAGCAACGAGCAGGTAGAAGCTATCAACAAGACAATCAAGGACAACTTGAAGAAAAAACTCAAAGGCCTCAAGGGAGCATGGATCGACGAGCTCCTAAAAGTGCTATGGGCTTACTGAACAACTACCCGAATAGCTACCGGAGAGACCCCATTCTCGCTCATGTACAGAGCAAAAGCTGTCATCCCGACGAAGGTGGGACTACCGAGCTTCAGGGTTGAACATTATGATGAAATTTAAAACATCGAGGTCATGATGTCTAGGCTAGACTTGCTCAAGGAAAAAAGGAACTAGGTAGCAATCCATAACGTAGTGCGAAATCAAGTCGTTGCTTAGTATTACAACAAGCAGGTCCAGCCAAGAAGCTTTAAGGTTGGGGATTTGGTGCTTAAAAAGGTCACAGTTTAGCAGCCTAGGGTTGGGTCCTTTGGTCCAAAATAGGATAGGACATCCAAGGTCGTCGAAATTATCCAGCCAGGCAACTATAGACTGTCTAACATGAATGGCAACTTGCTCGATCATCCTTAGAATGCCGAGCTTCTGAAGAGATTCTTTTGTTAGTCGACGCCAAAAATCCTTTTTGACCTCTGGCTATATTTTTTTTGTAACTAGGCCTACTAAATAGGACTGGAATGTAAATACTATACATCCATGAAATGTAAATTCCTAAACTGTTCCGTCGAGCAATATGTGTTTAAGGAAAAAACAAGTCCCGAAGAGGGAAGTCGTAACTTCAACCCAAGGGACCAGACCATAACTCCTGAAGAGGGAAGGTCATCCCGACCAACTGAACTGGGGGGCTAGTTGGCATTTTGCCGACCCTTAGTCTGTCGCCATACGGACAACCCATATAGAGTCACCCTAGCATAATATGCCCAACCAACATTAGACTTGTAAAAGTTTCCACAAACTTAAACCAATCTAGGGAGACGACAAGGTACAGGGTATCACACGCCGTTGTGCTCTACCCGAACCAAGAAATGGACTTTTCCTACTCAGCTAAACTCGGTAATCACTTCTCCCAGGAAGTTTCCTTTGGGAAAGTAAGACACTTTGTCACTAAGGTATCGAACTCCGCAAGGAGAGTTGAAAGACGTAAGCTCGGAATCCAAATGTTTAGGAATGCTCCTCCTAATTTGATCCTTCTTGAGGTCTAAGTTAACTCGACGAGGCGAAGGTCAAACTTTGTTCCTGAGGAACTCCTCACTCAAAGTATGAAAATATCTACCGAAGAACAAACGCACTCGGAAAAATTTCAAAAACGAAGTACATAAAAATTTGAGAAGCGGTGAACTTGGAAAGATAAAATTTTCATTAAAAGAGTCATGGGGAGGTATAGTTAACCGGGCACCTCGCAAGCCCAGATAAACAAAACAAACCAAAAAAGAAGCTAAGCCTGGGCCCCTTCCTCGACGTCACCATCACCCCCTCCGTCGTCTCTGTCTTGTTTGTTCCTATCGTCCTCACCATCCACTTCAACGATCTCCTCATCCCTCGGCTTTTGTACTACATTTTGCTCTGACTCGACTATAAGCGACTAGTCAAAGCCCTCAGCCTCGGGGTGCTTCTGGATCAGGTAGTCTCTAAGGTCTATCATGCTGAAGTAGTAGTAGTCGGCATACTTTAGGGATGCCTTGAATTCATCCACAGCTTGAGCAAGTTGGCTAGGCAACTCTTCCCAGAAGCACTGGTGCTCGGCCTTTTGAAGCCTGTAGCTGCTCCCTGAGCCAGGCAGCCTCGTCCTAAAACTGGTCGGCCTTATTCCTCGCCTTCTACGCCGTCGCCCTGGCTTGGTTGGCATCTCGCTTGGCCTTTCTGGCCTCCTCTTTAGCCTGAGAAAGAGCCTCCTTCATTTGTTCTAGCTTGATGTTCTTGGCGCCGAGCTCTTTCTTGACCTCATCCTTGTCAAGGGCAGTCTTCTTGTGTCTTTCCTTCTCTAGGTTGAATTCCTTCAACCCAGCCGAATAGGCCATGTGCAAGAAGGCATATGTTTGAGGAAAATAGAACTTTTAACATGCGAGAAAAAGAAGAAAAGAAAGGGAGCTCGGGGTGGGATAATCACTCACCTTGGCGGCAGAGCGAAAGGCAACGCTGAACAAACCCTCGAAATCCTCTCTATGGAGGTTCTATAGAAAGGATTAGTCAGGCACCGCATCCCCAAGGTACTCAAAGATGTGGTGACAAAAGTTAACTCTTCTCCTCGGAGGGTCTCCCAAGGGAGCCACCACGGTTGTTGCTACTACGAGAGGTTGGGTCTCTCTCGACAAAGCCCTAGTCCTTGTCGGTGGGGCTAGGGGCACTTGGACTGAACTAGGTGGCTGGTTGGACCGCGTCAACACTTTCAGTCTCGAAGTCCTCTTCCTCTTCTTCCCGACCACCATAGCCTTCCCTTTCTATTTGTGAAGGCTCTCCATAAGGGCTCGTCTCTCTTCTGCGTTCCTTGGTCGGGAAGACATCTCTGTGAAATCAAAATCCAAGTTAAGGCGTGCTTGGCTAAAAAAAAAAAACTCAGGGCTAACCTCCGATCTGGAGCTGGCTAGGCAAGTGTAGGAGCCGAATCACATCCTCGAGGTCCTCGTCTGCTACGGGTGGCTCTGCGTCGAAGGAGCCACTCGATGAGTCCCTGGAGCTGGACGATGATGGCTCTCTCGTTGGCCACCCGGATCTAGAAGTGCTTGGCCCTGGGATGTCCACGACACTCGGCCTTGTGACTATAACCTACCCGGCCGACCGAGAATGTTGGATGTTTGATGAGGGATTGATTATGTTGGGTTCCCCGAACTAGTCATAACAGGAGAGGTTCTCCTTCCCGAGCAGGAATGACTATTGCCTCGTCGCTTTTTGCTTCTCAAACAGGTCTTCGACTGCCATGATAATATGGCTCTATGCCCAAGGCCTCTTAGACCACACGTGCCCTTGTTCGAATGTCCTCGGGACATGCTAATCTTCAGGGACAGCCTCACCAGCTCGGGCTAGGTAATTACCCCCCACATAGAACCACTCGTACTTCTAGAGTTTGTCTGAATTGGGATTGCCCAAAATGAAATCTTTCTTGAAGCTAGTGACGTGCTACCAGCCAAATTGCCGAGGAAGCTTCTTCATTTTATAAACCTGCTTGAATGCCTCCCACGGCATCTCGATAGCCTAGTGGTACCTCCATAAAATGTACATCCTGATCAGCGACCTGTAGCTGTTCAGCTTAAGCTGAGCTGGGCACATGTTAAGGACGTTAAGTGCCTGGTGAAGGAATAGATGAAATGACAGTTGCAACCTAGCTCTGAAAAACTCCACGTACAATGTTATACACCCCTCGGGTAGAGTCAAGGGTGAGTTGCTCTCCTTGGGTGCAATGAGGATGATGTCGGCCGGGATGTCGAACTCGGTACATAAATCCTCAAAATGAGACTCCGTCATTGCATTAGAGTAAGCCACTACTGAAGTCTGTCCAGGTTGAGTTACTCGATATGCAGTCACTCCCCATACTCGAGTGACTCAAACCCTTTCATCTGCTTCTTTGATGGCACTCATCACCAGCTCGGTTTCCTCAGCGGCCTGTTCATCATATATGTCAATGATAACCCTGCCTATGATCTAGACAGGGGCCCTGATGTCTAGACCAGAAGTGCTTGCTACATCACTGGTTGCCTCTAGCTCAGCCCATTCTTGAACTATAACTCAAGACGTGTCGACATTGGCTGCCTTGATGTAGGGATTCTCACCCCTACAAGGTCTCACCGGGCTCTCCCCATCCAACAAGTTCAAGAACTCTTGCTCGAGGACAGTCTGGGCATCGACCTTTAATATTTCAACCAACAGATTAGTCTCATCCTACTCTGAGGACAAACCTTCTATATCGACCTCTGTGGAGGACGATTTGGTCTCTGGACTATTTTTCGACAAGGAAATATTAATGTTCTGGGAATCTAACAAGTCCTTCATTTGTATCGTGCTTCTTGGGAAATTACCTGGTCGGACTGTGAAAGCTTGGGAACAGAAAGTTCTCGAGTTGTTAACTATAGCTTGGCAGTTAAAACTCAAGAAGTACCAGAGCGTGGCCTTGATTGCTTGTGAAAATGACAAGAAGATGGATTCTATTTATAGCCGCTTTCAAAAGGAAACCTAGGTGCATAAAATGAAGAGGAGCGATAATTACGCTTGTTAGGGAGGCACTCGCTCGTATTGCAACATGTGTCCCTCTACACTTCACCGCGTGACCTTTCATCTCACGTTACCTTGGGACATCGCTTGGAATTTTGTCTTGAGCCAACCTCACCCACTTGGCATAGTTCTCCAAGTTGAGCACCGACTAGGTGAACTGGGGGGGTACTGTTAATGGTGAGCTCGACGCCACCATCGAGGAGCCATACTCTAGATGGTCAGCCAAACAGCTCGACAAAGCTATGGGGGAGGATGCTACTTATCCTGATGAGCCTGGATATCTTGTCAGAGGTGCTTTTCAAGGTCTCCTATGCCGCACCTCAACAAGTTGCCTCCTCGGATTGAGTACCAGCTTGGGACGGACTCTTCCCACTTGAAAGTGGGTTGCTACTTGCCATCTTTGGCCAACAGATGGCAAACAACTCACCATCAAATGGGATGCAATCCACTAGTGGAGGGAGGCAACACTTGTCCCCTGCCATCTGATATGCCTTGATGTGACACTCGGGTTGTGGGCAAAACCCACCTAACACCCGGTCCAAGTGGTGGCCCATAAATAGGATGCATTTATTACATCTTAGTATCCATACTCCTTCCCACCTAAAAAGTTCTCGTTCTCTACCGAGCAACCCCTGCCTTGAGCATCGGAGAGCCCTTGTCTATTGATTGACCTGCCTTTTCTTATCTTTGAAATGTCCCTCCTTTTGTTGCAGGACTACCCGATCAGGCAAAGCCAAACAGGGAAGAGCCATCCACAATGCGCAGCCGCAAGTGGTGTTGATCCGACACCAAACTTCGGTAAGCATCAACAACCTTCAAGTTGTCTTTCAAGGTATTGTAGAGAAAATTAGCCCTACATTCCATGTTCACAGTCCACTGAGTCCCCAAATTGCTTATGTTGGGTTCCTTGGCATAGATGTTGTACTTATCATCATTGTCCTATGTCGGAAGGTTGGTTGTTAATCACCTTTTTGCTAAAGTTTTCTACGTGGTCTCTAAATCTGGTATGATGTTCTTCGTGCTCATAAGCATTGGCATAAAATTCTCACATGATTGAGAGAATGACATCCTTTGGCAGTTGAACAAGCCTTCACCATTTTTGCTCTTGAATGGTTCGTACAAAGTGTCATATATAGTAAGAATCAGTATCAAAGTCAATGTCGTGATCTAAAAGCAGAACCTCTTCTTTATTGACCTTTGGTATCTAGCAAAAGCCTCTGCTGAAACAAAAATATTTGTGTTGTAACTAGGGTTCAAAGAGGATCTTCTAGTATATTTAGAAGCCATTTTTTTTTTTATAGATATTCAAGGTTTCATCAAGCTTCTTCTCCATCCAACAAAATTCAAGACAACAATCCTAAAGACGAGTAAAAACCAACCCGAAGAGCCTTCAAATGATTACCCCTAAGCAAGCTTCTTTCTCACAAAACTTTTGTAAACACTTGGTATGTAAAAGTTTAAAGTTAACTAAAAATAATCCCCATACAACCACAATATCTCCTAATAATTCCACAATCATAAGTAAGCAATACACTTTCAATCCAAATACTAATCACTATTCCAAATCCAAGGATCACTAAAGAAATTCTCAAACTTAAATAAATGATTTCAAGAAATCCTCAAATTCAATCTCACTCCAACAATGCTTCACAGTCCTCAATCTTAAATAAACACCAAAATAATGAAGAGAATCCTTGAAATTTCACTTACTTAAGCTTATAATGATGAGAACCACACAGAATTGCACTTCCAAAGGTGGTGAAGAGCACCTTGAATCCCTTTGGAGAGAGTGATGAATGATGGAGTTGAGAGTATTGTGATGGAGTTTTGAAGAGGAAAAAAGGATGTTAAGTAAGAGTTTGGTTTTTGTAGAGTGAAGAATTTTAGATATTGTGGGCAAGTTTAGGATAAATTGTGAGGAAATTAGAGTGAAGAATTGGTGTTTGCGTGAAGAAATGAAGTAACAAGGGACCAAATGCGTGAGTTTATAAGGGAATTAGTCTTGCTCCGTAGCGCCCTTCTAACACCATAGCCACACGGGTTCTCTAAAACAACATTCGAGGACATAGCTGCACTATGAGACTTAAATAGAATGGTGGGGTGAGCTATCTCTGGTCTGCATTGGCACGCCAATTGAATGGAATTAAGGTGCTAGCGCTTTGATGAGAATTTTTCATTTTTTCAACTAAACCCATGCTGGAGCATGAAAATTTGTCACAAGAACATGACTCTATTGGTTGCTACTCCAAAATACCTAAAATAAAACAATAAATAAGAAAATAATTGCAAAAGAGAAAATAACCAAAAACTTGAAATTTCTTAAGATAGAAATAACAACAAAGAAGAAAAATAAAGAAATAAAGAAATAAAAGTGAAAAGTTTAGAAATTCTAGGTTGCCTCCTAAGAAGTGCTTTGTTTAAAATCATTAGCTTTGCCTTCCTCCTCCTTTCAAACTCAGCCCTGTATATCATCTATAAACCACCCCATTACAAGTGTGCTCTTAATGTTCTTCTTCTCCTTGTCTTCCTGAATCTTGTTTCCTTTCATTCCACTTACATCAGTATGCTGAAATTGAGTTGCTAACGGCCAAACAATCTAATCTCCAAAGCCTTAGTCCTTGCCTTCCCTTGGTCTTTGCCTTCTTCTCAGTTACCTCTTGATTAGCATTTTTGATTTTAAGGTGCAAGGTGGGTTCTTGTGGATTGCTGGGTGTCTTGAAAATACTAAATGCCACTTTCTCATCCTCTACACCCAAGCTTAACTCCCTCTTTAGTATGTTGATCAACGTATTCTTAATAGCTAGGAATGGTTGCTTAAGAATCAATGGCACTTCAAAATCCTCTTCCATGTCCAAAACAACAAAGTCAACAGGGAAGGTGCACTTGTCCATCTTGACCAAAACATCTTCAATGAAGCCCTTCAAATAGGTAAAGGACCTATCGTCTAGTTACAAGGTGATGTTAATGGGCCTCACTAACCCAATTTCTAACTTCTGAAATACCAAAAGAGGCAGAAGATTGATACTCATCCTAAGATCACACAATGCATTTTTAAACAATGCATGTCCATGAGCACATGAGATGTGAAACTTTCTAGATCTTTCAGCTTTGAGGCAAATTGTGTTGGAGAATTACGCTACACTCTTTGGTAAGGTTTTACCGTCTCATGGTCTTCCAATAGCCTTTTCTTTGAGATCACTACCTTCATGAATTCTACATTTGCTCAAGTACATCACGAAAAGAAATGTTGATGTGCATTTTTTTTAAAGCTCCATGAATTTGAAGAATTGGGCACCCAACTTCTTCTTTTGAAATTTCTTAGGGATTGAAAGTGGTCTGGTGAGAATAAGAGGATTGTTTGGTAAGAAAATTGATCTTGGCTTATTACTTTCTTTTGATTGCTTTACTTCTTGACTCAAGAATAGAGTAGAAATAGAAGAATTGGTATTATCTTCTTGTGGCTTGGACTCTTGCACCTTTATCCACTCCTAAGAATGATAGCCTTGTAAGGAACTTGTATATCAATGGTCTTCATGGATGCACCCAAATTGCCAAGGTTTGTGCCCATGTTACTAATAGACTCTCCCATCATATCTATCCATTGCTCGTGCTTGTTGAATCTTGCCCCTGACTTGTTACTCTTGGTGCCCTAAGGATTAAATGATGTAACAAGTTTTTGGAGACATTTAATCAATAAGGGTTTATTGATTATTCATGCATCAAATGTTTTCCTTTTTATGTTCATTTTTGTTGAATACATGATAAGCAAACAAAAGTCTAAGACTACCAGTCTAAATCTTTAAGATCATGTATATGATAGAAAGATTATACAAAAGACATAAATCTAAAAGGTGATAGTCTAAATAATAAGGCCCGAAATCAAGGAAATAAAGTTGGGCGTTTTATTCATGTTAAGATTATCGTGTTGTCGATATCTATAATAGGATATGACTTGTCTTGGTCATCAGATTGGGACTCCATGAGTAGAAACATTGGTATGTTGTCATAGGTGACGTTATATTGGATTGGGACAAAAAAGTTAAATTGATTTGATTAATAATTCTATTTGTTTAAATTAGTTCCGTGTAGACAATCATACATATTGCATCTTAATCCTGAAATGAATTAATAGGCCTATATTCTTGATTATGTCTTTTGTTGTACCAAAGGGTGACATCCTAAATTAGATGAAGGTAAGCATACCAGTACATTGGAGACATTATACATAGATACGAAATCCATAGCTCTTTAGTAGAGTTAATGATATTCACTTATAGGCATTATCCTGTAATTGAAAAACTAGAGCGCTCGACTAATTGGATACATAGGTATAACCAAATGGCTTACTCTTTATAAATAGTAAGTTTTTTAATGATGAGCTAGTGGAACATAAGATAAAAAAAATCAAGAAGGCAAAACGGAATTTATCCTTAAGCCAATTATGAATATCCTATAAGGATGTTGCATATTATAAAATGTCATGGATGATTAGTTTGTTGGAGCTTCATAATTTTATATAGTTCAAGATTGTAGCTCTAAGCTTTTAGTAGAATAGCGTTAAAGTTGATAATTATAAAATATATGGATCTCGGATATGTTATTTTATAATTATAGGAGCTTGATCTATATATGTCCATCAGGTCTTCTTTACTAGCTTATAAAATTCATGTAATGATGTGGTATGTTTTTCTTACATATTGGTGACTTATTTTAATTATTAGATTGGCTGAAATTTGATAGATTGGATTTAATAATTAATGTTGGCTTATTTATTGAATTAATTCAAGATAAACATGTTGAATTATTTGGATAATATTTTATTTGATATAGGATTATTTGTATATGACTGTTTTAATTAGATAACTTCTCTATTGGGTTATTTGAATTAAAACCAAGACTCTATGTAAGATTCCTATGTAAAATAAGATATTTTGAGATTTCTAGATTATTGCTCGATCGGCAAGCCGATTGTTGAGTTTGGTAGGCAGTAGGCCGATGCACGAGTTCGTGAGGTCGACTGTGTGAAAATCCTATTAAGCGCTTTTTGACGTATTTTTTTATCAGAAGTTGATCCAAACTCAAATTTGAAGCCTAATCTAATAGGGATTAACCCTAAATTCAGCCATTATAAAGAGCGAACTAGCTTTCGTTGTTCCTTAGATCATTTGAGAAGTATAGAGAGAGTTTTCTAGTGAGAGCAACTTTGGAACTCTCAGAGAGCGATTGTTTAACATCAGGAATCTTAGCTCTTGGTTTTCTCAAGTAGTTGAAAAGAGAGGTCATCGGAGAAAAAACTGTACGACGTGTGACCATATGCATTCTGATAGTAGAAAGAGAATAGCAAGAAGGACTAGTTGGTTGAGACTCTTTCGAGACGTTCTTCTCTTGTTGCAGTTTCTATAGTTTTTAGTCTACTGAAGAGGTATGTAAGACCTTTTATTAATTTATGTACTCAGCATGTCAAACTTGTTATTTGAAAAAGACTGAGATTTAATTTTTTTAAAAAAATTTCACTATGTATCATTTTCCAACAATTGGTATCAAAGCCATAGTTTTATGTTGGTTTTATGGGTTTGTGATCATGCTATATACATAAATTATGTGATTTCCTATGCTTGAATTAAATTTTTTAAAGAGTTGGTACTCTAGAGTTTCTATATAATTATATGTTATTATGAGATTATATGGTGAATGTTTATTAATTAATTATTGTTAATTAAATTTCTATTTTAATTATTATATTAATTAATTAATTTTATTGGTTATGGTTCTTTAGAGGTTAGAATGTGTATCTAGGTTATTCATGTAATTAAATAGTGGTCTGTCATCACCGTCTAGGATTTATTATCTTAATTCTTATTTGTAAAATTTGAATTAAAATAATTATTCAAAGTGAATACGAATCAAGAAGATGGAAATGATTGCGGTTCTATGTGTTTATAATTTTTTTTTTACTTTTTTGAATTGTTGAAAAATAAATGAAAAATTGCTTAAAATTATTTTTACAAAAGTTTAGAAAAACACGAGTTCAGTGTCAGTCCGTAGGCCGATTATCCAATACCGGTAGGCTGATGGTCCCGGACCAGTAGGTCGACAATGAGCAGAACTGTTTTTTAAAAAAGTAAATTTTTTGATGTAGTTTTTATTTTCCTTTTTAAGACAATTCTGAGAAATATGAAATTTTATGATAATCAGAAAAATAAATTTTTGATCTATATGAGATTGAAAAATTGAAGACGGATACTACATGAAGAATGATACAACGAAAAGATATAAGATGAAGAATCGATATATGTTTCGATGGATCTTTTGTAATCTTTATTTTCTTTTTCCTAGGATGGAACCATGATATTACAGCTATTTATTATTTGCTTGTAGCTTAGGCTGTTGCGTTGCTTGTTTCATTATAACATGTTTTGCCATGTATGTTGATAACATGCTATGTAGAATAAGAAGTGTTACTCATTAAAATTGTTCATGCATGTTAACATAAAACCTTAATTTCTAAAATATTGAGTGGGAGAAGGTTTTCAAAGAAAGGACCTAAGGCCTCCATCGTTTGTCCATAGGTAACACATGATAGTTTTGACCCTAAGGAAGGGATTGCATCATATAATGGGTTGGATCTTCAAGAGGATAATTTTCTTTAGCATGGTTTATCGTTGTTCACCCCAATGTGTCAATTATAAACCATGGATAAAGTAATTTAAACGATGGTTAAACAATCATGATTAATTTTATTCTTGACCTCCCTGAAGAGCACTGTTAATAAAGTAAATGGCCAAATAAAACAATTATTAGTATAGGCTAGATCATACAGGTCTTGGATGGTATATATTAATCGGAGAGGATCTGTGTTCCTAATTGAATTTGGCAAGTCTCCTGAAGGCTTGTTGAATTCTAAGTTAGGGATTATCATTGTAAGGTTGTTATTTTTTTCAAGGATTTGACACATAAACATATTGTATGCTTACTTGTATGTGTTATCTTACTAAATTGTTATTGACTGTTTGTTTATGTTTAATATATGATTCTTTATTGTAGATTAAAATGTCTAAAAATGCATTATCTTCAATACTTAATAAGAACACTTTTAACTGGCAAGAATTATAATGATTGGAAATGGAACCTAAATATCATCTTATCCTTTAAGGAACTGAAATTTGTTGCGTCCTTCTGCGCCTACTAGCAAATCCACTAAGGAACAAATCCAAGCATATGATTGCTAAATAGATGCTAATGATCAGGCCTACTACTATGTCATAGCTAGCATGAATAATGTGTTTTAGGCTTAACATGAAGATCATGAGACTGCTCAGTACCTTATGGATAATCTTAAGGACATGTTTGGAGGCCAAGCCTTGATAAAGAAGCAAGGGACTGTACAGAAGCTGCTTAACTACAAGCAAAGATCGAGGATGCATGTGAAGGAGCATATGATGTTGGTCATGGGTTACCTCATTGAGGCTCAAACCCATGGAGCCGACATTGATGCTGAGCACAGATGAATATGGTCTTTGATACTCTTTCTAAGGAGTTTATTTCGTTTAGAGCTTCATATAATTTAAGCAATAGATAGAATGTAACCTTAACTAAACTGATGAAGCAGTTATAGGAGTTTGAAAATCTAATCAAGGAAGCTCCGGCTGGTGGTGAGGTGAACTTAGCGGTTGCATTTAGTTTCAATTCCAACTCTATGGATGGAAAGAAGCACAAGGCTAAGAACGAGAAGTCTTTTATTCCAGCAAAAGGCAAAGATAAGAAGAAAAAGAAGAGGAGCTCGAAGAAACTAAAGTGTTTCTTCTGCAAAAAGGTTAGGCACATAATGAAGAATTGCAAGGACTTCCAATCTAAAGAAGGTACGTATGAACTCTTGGTTATTGAGACTTGCTTAGTTGAGGAACCAAATGACACTTGGGTCATAGATTCTAGAGCGACGAATCATATTTGTTTTTCTCTATAAGGATTTAAGGAAACGAGAAGTCTGTTGTATGAGTACTTCACACTTTGGATGGGTGGTGGATCTTTAGTGTTGGCTCAAGCTATGGGAGATATCCACCTTTATTTTGATAGTTATAGGAGTTTAGTTTTTAGAGACTGTTTTTATGTTCCTAAACTTAAAAGGACTTTAATTTCTGCCACTTGCTTATTTAAAGACTCTTATTATGTTTTTTTTTAACAATAAAATTGTGATTCATAAAAACAAATCTTTTATCTATTGTGGATGGATGCAAAATAGCCTATATTTTATCAAACTTAAGATAGACTCACTGCTTAACACTGAGATTAATGATAACTTTAAAAAACTTAAAACTTCTAACTTTAATAAGACTTATCTTTGGCACTTGCAATTAGGTTACATTAGCTTGAATAAGATTAAAAGGTTAGTAAGGAATGGACCTTTAAGTAATTTAGAGGTGGAATCTATACAATATGAATCTTCTTCGAAAGGAAAAATGACCAAAAGACCATTTGGGTCTAAGGGCAATCAAACAAAACGAGTTCTATAATTTATGCATAGTGATGTTTGTGATCCCATGAACATCGAGGCGCGAGGAGGGTATGAGTATTTTGTCACTTTTATTGATGCTTACTATATGAGTATGTCTATCTAATGCATCATAAGAGCAAAACTTTTGACAAGTTTAGTAAGTTTCAAGCTGAAGCAAAGAAGCAATTAGGTAAACTTATAAAGGCACTTCGATTCGAATGAGGTGTAGAATACCTCTTTAATGAGTTCATAGAACACTTGTTAGAGAATAAAATTTATCCTATTTGGCTATGCCTAGTACTCCATAGCAGAATGGCATGGCCAAGAGAAGAAATTGGACTTTATTGGACATAGTTAGGTCCATAATGAGTTATTCAACATTGCCTTTATGTTTTTGGAGATATGCATTATAAATTGCATGTTATTTTTTGAGCAATGTGCCTTTAGAATCAGTTCCTAAGGCTCCTTATGAGTTGTGGACAAGTAGAAAGACATCTTTAAACCATATTCGCATATAGGGATGTCCTGTTAATTTCCTAGATAGGAAAGTGAATAAGTTTGAAGCACATTCGAATGTGTGCATGCTTGTAGGATATCTAAAAGGGACTAAAAGGGGTTATTTTTATAACAAAAAAAAAAAAGTAAAGTCATGGTTCCAACGAAAGCAACCTTCCTTGAGGAAAGTTACATGAATGACTTTAAGCCTCATAGTAGAGTGGTACTCGAGGAGTTGGCAAGTGATTTAATCACTTTGGGGGTTCCAGTTGAAACAAATCTAATCAATATAGAAAAACCGATCGAACAATAACCTAAGAAGTTTCGGCATAGTGGAAGGATCGGGCATCAACCTAAGAGGTATATGTTCAATGGTGAAGCTTACTTGGCTGAACCGATTGAATATGATAGGGATCCATACACTTATAAAGAGGCTATAGAGGATGTTGATTCAAAGCTTTGGACAGAAGCTATGAATACTGAGATGAAGTCTATGAAGATTAATCAAGTTTGGGAGCTTGTGGACATTCTCAAAAGGGTAAAACCTATAAGGTATAAGTGGGCCTATAAGAGAAAGAGAGGAGCAGATGAGAAAGTCAAAACCTATAAGACTAGACTGGTAGTAAAGGAATACATGCAAAAGGAAAAAATCGATTACAAGGAAACCTTTTTGCCTGTGGCTATGCTTAAGTCTATCCGCATTCTCTTGTCCATTGCTATCGCTCTCGATTATAAGATTTGGCTAATGGATGTCAAGATGGCCCTTCTGAATGGCTATCTTTGTGAGACCATATAGATAGTACAACAAATGGGTTCAAAGCTAAGAGTCAAGAGAAAAAGGACTATAAAGTGCTAAAGTTTATCTATGGAGTTAAGTAAGTTTTCCATTCTTGCTACATAAGATTTGATCAAGTGATCAAACTTCTGGGTTCAAACAAAATATGGATGAACCATGTGTTTACAAACACGTTAAGGATGAGAATATAGTTTTTCTACTGCTCTATGTTGGCAATGACGTCGGGGCATTGTCATTGGTCAAATTATGGTTAACTAAGCAATTTGACATAAAGGACTTGGGTAAAGCTAATTATATTCTAAGTATCCAGATCCTTCAAGATCGGAAGACTAAAATGATAGCTTTATATTAAGCTGCCTACATAGATAAAATTTTCGAGAAGTATGCAATGCAGAGTTTCAAGAAAGGTGGGAAACCATCTAAGTCTGGAATTACTCTTTCTAACAAAGACTCTCCAAAGTCTAATAACGAGAGAGAATACATAAAGAAGGTGCCTTATGCTTCGATAGTAGGTAGTGTCATGCATGCTATGCTTTGCACACGACCGAACATATGGTATATGGTCGGGATAGTAGGTCGATTTCAGTAGGATCCAGGACCAAACCATTGGGTTACGATCATGCATATTTTCAAGTACTTGAGAAAGACTAGAGGTTATATGCTAGTGTATTATGGTGAGGATCTAACACCTCTTAGATACACTGACTTATATTTCCAATCCTATCTGGATTTGAGAAGATCGACTTTAGCATTTGTTTTTACTCTAAATAGAGGCGCCATTATTTCAAGAAGTGTCAAGCAAGATTGCACTTCAGATTCAACGATAGAGGTCGAGTATGTGGCAGCTAGTGAAGTTTCAAAAGAAGCTGTGTAGCTCTATAACATCCTTAGGGATCTTGAGGTAGTTCATAGTATGGATAAGCCAATGTCACTGTATTGTGATAGCACTTTAGCGATAGCTAATGCTAAAAAACTAAGATTTCACAAGAAGAGTAAATATATATATCAAGAGTATCATGTGATAAAGGAATCATGGTAAGTGGAAATGCGACAATATGTAAGATTGCAGCTAAGAACATTATAGCCTATAGGGGCTGTGGGGATACATAACATATCACATGTACTTACTAAGGGCAAGTAGGAGATTTTTAGACTTGGTGCCCTAAGGATTAAATGATGTAATATATTTTTGAAGACATTTAATCAATGTTTATTTATTATTCATGTATCAAATGTTGTCCTCTTTACGTTTATTTCTATTGAATATATGATAAGCAAACAAAAGTCTGAGACTGTTTGTCTAACCTTTAAGAACATGCATATAATGGATAGATTATGCAGAAGACATAAATCTTAAAGATGATAGTCTAAATAATATGGTCTACAATCGAGTGAATAAAGTTAGGCCTTTTATTCATGTTAAGATTATTATATTGTCTGCATCTCTAATGGAAGATGACTTATCTTGGTCGTCAGAATGGGGCTCCACAAGTACAAACATTGGTATGTTGTCACATGTGATGATATATTGGATGGGGACAAAAAAGTTAAATTGATTCAATTAAAAATTCTGTTGCTTAAATTAATTCACTTCAGATAATCATATGTGTTGCATTTTAATCCTGAAATGAATTAATGAGCCCGTGTTCTTGACTTGTATCTTTTGATGCACCAAAGGGTGACATCCTAAATTAGATGAAGGTATGCATACCGATACGTTGGAGACATGACTCTTGATTGACGTAGACATAGATATGGAATCCATAGCTCTTTTGTAGAGTTAATGATATTCTCTTATAGGCATTATCTTGTAATTAGAAAACTAGAGCACTCAACCATTTTGATACATAGGTGTAACTGAATGATATATTATTTATGGATAGTAAGTTTTCTAATGGTGAGATAATGGAACATAAGATAAAATAGAATTTATCCTTAAGTCAATTATGAATATCCTATGGGGATGTCATACATTACAAAATGTCATAGACGATTAGTTTATTGAAGCTTTGTAATTTTATACAGTTCCAGAATGAAGCTCTAAGCTTTTAGTAGAATAGTGCTAGAGTTGATAATTATAAAATATATGTATTTAGAATATGTTATTTTATAATTATAGGAGCTTGATCTATATATGTCTATCAAGTTCCTTTTGCTAGCTCATAATAATTCCTACAATGATAGCCATTTTTTTTTTACATATTGGTAACTTATGTTAATTATTAGATTGTCTAAAGCTCGATAGATTGGATTTAATAATTCATGTTGGTTTATTGGATGAATTAATTTTGTGAATTAATTCAAGATAAACATATTGAATTATTTGGATGATATTTTTTTTAATATGGGATTATTTATATATGACTGTGTAAAATATGATATTTTGAGATTTCTACATTATTGCTAGGTTGGCATGCCGGTTGCCGAGTTTGGCAAGCTGATGTTGCCAGTTCGGCAGGCGGATGCATGAGTTCGGTAGGCCTGTTAGAAAATAAGTACTCAATAGAATTTAAAAAAAAAATTAAATCAAAGTATTTTCCAAAACACAAGTTAGACAAGGTAAATATATAAATTAATGATAGATCTTACTTAGCTCTTTTGTATACTGAAGTGGGCTCAAATCCATGCAGAGAAGAACGTTCCAGAAAAGCCTCAATCAATTGGTCTTCTTTGCTATTCTCTATCCATAATCGGAGTGTGGATGGTCACACGTCGTATAGTTTTCCTCCGATGACTCTGCTTCAAACCACTTGAGAAGACCTAAAACTAATGTTCTTGATGTTGAGCAATAGTTCTCAGGGAGTTTCAAAGTTTCTCAAACTAGAGTGCTCACTTTATACTTCTTAACCAATCTAAATAACTGAGAAATTTCACCCCCTATTTATAGTGGTCAAATATGGGATTAATCCCAATTAGATAATGCCTAAAAATTCTAATCGAGATCAACTTCTAATGAAAAACACTTCTATAATGCATATACAGATTATCACAAGATCGGCAGGCCAAACTGGGAGATCGGCCTACCGAACTTACTCCATCGGTAGGCCAAACTAACGTATCGACCTGTCGAACTTGTGATAATTTGATCCCTGAGAATATCTTATTTTTCACCTAAGAATCTTAGATAGAGCCTCAGTTTTAATTCAATTAACCCAATAGAGAAGTTATTAATTAAAACAGTCATATCTAGATAATGCAATGGAAAATAAAATATTATCCAAATAATTCAACATACTTATCTTAAATTAATTCAACTGATAAACTAGCATGAATCATTAAATCCAATCTTATTGAATTTCAGCCAATATAATAATTTAACATAAGTCACCAATATGTAGGAAAAAAATGCCGTGTCGTTACAGAATTTATTATGAGCTAGCAAAGGGGACCCGATAGATATATATAGTTCAAGCTCTTATAATTATAAAATACAATATCATAAATACATATTTTATAATTATCAACTCTAACGCTACTCCACTAAAAACTTAGAGTTGCACTCTCGAACTATATAAAATTATGAAGCTTCAATAAGCTAACTGTCTAGGACATATCATAATGTGTCACATCCTCATAGGATATTCATAATCGGCTTAAGGATAAATTCCATTTTACCTTTCCGATTATTTTTATCTTATGTTCCATTATCACACAATTGGAATACTTGCTATCCAAAGATAGTATACCATTCGGTTCCACCTAGTATCTAAATGGTTGAGCACTCCAGTCTTCTAATTACAGGATAATACATATTAAAGAATATCATGAACTCTACAAAAAGAGCTATAGATTTCATATCTATAAATAACGAGTCTACGTCAATCAAGAGTCATGCTTCCAATGTACTGGTATGTGTACCATTATAAAGTTAGGATGTCACCCTTTGGTACATCAAAAGACATAAGTCAAGAATATGGGCCCATTAGTCATTTCAGGATTAAGACACAATGCCTATGATTGTTTATATTGAAACGATTTACACAAATCTAATTATTAACCAAATCAATTCAACTTTTCTGTCCCTGATCCAATACATCATCACCAATGACAATGCACCAATGTTTCTACTCGTAGAGTCCCACTCTAATGACTAAGACAAGCCATCTCTCATTAGGAATGTAGACAACATAACAATCTTAGCATGAATAAAGTGCCCAATTTTATTCCTTCTATTGCAGATCTTACGATTTAGGCCATGACCTTTTAAGATTCATGTCTTCCATATAATTTGCCTATCATATGCATGATTCTTAAAGGTTTAGACCAACAGTCTCAGACTTTTATTTGCTTATCATACATTCAACAGAAATGAACATAAAAAGGACAACATTTAGTATATGAATAATGAATAAACTCTTTATTAATAAAATGTCTCCAAAACATATTACAATATTTTACTCCTTAGGGCATCATGTCTAACAAGACCGACCATGCAAAAATCCTATTACTCAGTTTTTACTCATTTTTTCTATCAGAAGTTGATCCAGACTCAAATTTTAAAGCCTAATCGGATTAGGATTAACCCCAAATTCAGCCACAATGTAAAGGGATCCATTTTTCATTGTTCTTTAGATCATTTGAGAAGTATAGATAGGGTTTTCTAGTGAGAGAAACTCTAAAACTTCTGAAGAGCTATTATTCAACATCTGGATCCTTAATTCTTAGTTGTCACAAGTGGTTGGATGGAGAGGTCACTGAAGGAAAAACTATATGATGTTGGACTACCTGCATTCTGATTGTAGAAAGAGAATAGCAAGAAAGACTAGTTTGTTGAGGCTCTTTTAGGATATTCTTCTCTTGTTGCAGTTTCTATAGTTTTTGATCTACTAAAGAGGTACATAAGATCTTTTATTAATTTAAGTACTTAGTAAGTCAAACTTGTTATTTGGAAAAGACTTTAATTTAAAATTTTTTAATGCATATCATTTTCTAACGTGACTTGGCTATGAATATTTCCAATTCTCGGCCACTTTGTGTTCATAACCTAGTGGAGGTTACCTTACACTTCTCGTGTTTCTATAAGAGAAGTTCTCATGATTTCAAAGATTCAGATTATAATGAATTGTTAAAGGATTATTCTAGAAATTAAAGTTTTGGTTCTTGATGAATTAAGCGCTTCTTTGTTTGCTTCAATCACCAAAAATGAAGCACTAGCTTAGGCGGCAAAGTCAATGCTTGATGATGATGAAGCTCTTTTGCTAAACAAGGCAGAGAACTAAATAGCCCATATCAAAATTTAAGCTTGTATTGTAATCATAGGATCCACATCATGAACCTTGACCACTTTCTTAGTCATTGACCTCTCATTAGGCTATTGATAGCTAATATAAACTATCTCTTCTAAATGTGCTTGGGCTTTGTTAGTCATCTTTGACATTAGAGATCCTCTGGCAACTAGAGTTCTTGTTTGGCCACCCAAACCATTATAGAATTGTTGAACCACAAACAAATCATGGTAACCATGATGGGGGCATTTCCAAATCAACCCTTTGAACCTATCACATGCCTCATGAAGAGGCTTAAAATTCATTTGATGAAATTGAGCAATGTTACTCCTTATTTATTAAGTCTATGATCGAAGAATGAACTTTTGAGGGGATCCCAGGTGCCAAAGATAACCACCACCCTCTTGCTTTATCTTGTAGAGGAAAAGAGAACAACTACAATAGGGTTTGGCCTTGAGTGATCATATTCAGCTTGATTATATCACAAATATCTAAAAATGTAGTCAAATGAACATTAGGATTCTGATGAAGCAATCCCCCAAATTGGTTTTGTTGCATCATGTTGATCAAAGCCTGTTTCAACTTAAAATTATTAGTGTTGATAGCTTGATGCTGAAGCTCTAAATAATTCTTGGTGTGAAGATTTTCTTCCTCTTAGGCTATGACTATAAATGCTTTCTTCTTCTCCTCTTGAATTCTCCAAAGTGTTCTTTCAATTTCTAGATCAAGAGGCAATAGATCAAAAGCTATTCGCATTCACTGCCAAAGTAAACCAAGTAAACAATTAAGCTAATGGAATGCAAAAATAAAAGTCTAAATTAAAATTGAAGCACTTAAGGCATAATAGTAACAAACACTAAGTAAATCTAGTCCCCGGTAGCAGCACTAAATACTTGGTTGCAAACAAGTGTACACAAATACAAGTAATAAAATGGGAATATGAGTATCGATTTTCATAGGGATTAGATTACTCAGTTTTTACTATCTATCACGGTTTAAGCATTTCCAATTTTATTTAAACAATCAAGTTTTAATAGCAATTTTAAGTAAAAAGCAAGGAATTAAAGAAAACTAAATTAAAATGTTAAAATGAACTTTAAGGAAGGATTAAAAATAAGAAACCAATAATACAAGAGCCTAGAGGAAATACTCCATCTAGTCTTCATCACGCTTTGCGTTTGCCTAGATTATTGCTTATTAATTTTCCCAATTTATTAAGCAAGAAATCAATTATATCCCAATCCTTTTCTCCTAAGTACATAATTAAAAAATGTCCAAAATAATTAATTCCGATATTTGTATCTAGAACCAATTATTAAGGACGCATTAAGTTCAAATTCTAATAAATAGTCACAAAAAGAATTATAGATCTCCTAACTCTATATTTCCCTAGGTTGTGTTTTCCAAATCAATATTTGGAATCCTTCTCTTTCAAGTACTAATTCCAAATATTTAATCAACTGCTTGGCAATCAAGCAATTAAAGACATTAAGATCATAGAAATACAAATAAATGGAGATGGAAATTAAACTACAATAATCATAGGCAAATTATCCAAACATGGACCCAACTAGGCTACATCGCCCTCTAGAACAAAAATCTAGCTCATCATGGTCTCAATCAAATCTAAAATAAAAAACATAATAAAAAACATAAATCTTACAATAATCATCAAAGAAAATCAAAAGGAAGAAGAAAGGTAGAAATAAACTAATTGATACAAGCTCCAAGCAATCTTCAACTGCTCTTCTTTTCAAAAACCTAAAATGACTACTATCTTTCCCTCAAAATCAACATGAAATTTAGGCTTTCTTAGGTAGAAATTTATATATTGCGTAGAAATTGAGGGTTCTCTCAAAATCAACATCAAATTCAGGCTTTCTTGGGTCAGAAGTTGAACGATGCTAGGGCACCACTTTTGTGGTGCAATGGCATGCCTTTGCTAAGCTCTAGATAGGGCGAGGGTTAGACGCATGCTGCCATGCTGGTTCACTCAATGTTGGGGCGCGCTTTAGCAAATGCTAGCTCTAGACTTTCTTTTATGCTGGGCTATGAAACTAGTGGCTAAAGGCGAGTATTTGCTGCTCCTTCAAGCCAGAAAAAGATCAAATGATCTTCATTTCTTAATTTTTGATCAAACCTAGCAAAAAATAAAAAATATAATATATGTCTCACAAATTCGCAAAATATATAAAAAAGGATAATAATAATAATAAAATCAACCCATTAGTTACCGATGATAATGGCAATGGTATGCACTCAAGGAGGTTCATGTCTATTATGAGGTGAGGTAAGGTATGAAATGGTTAATCATACGATTTAAGAATAAGATGAATTCATATGATACTATGCCATATATGTTTAGTTAAAGTCGAAGAGGTTTAAGTGGACAAAATGAGAGTTAAATCCTTCATTATGTGGCTTAAATGAATGAAGGGAGATTAGGCAGGGCAAAGTCCCAGTGCTAGCAAAGTGGCACCATAGTGCTGAACTCATGTCCAATAGGTCTTGTGAACAGGGACCTTAGTGTTGCGGCACCCACTCAGTGGCATTGGAGCTTAGCATTGGGCTTGAGCCCTTATGGGGCAAAAGTAGGCATCTTGGTGCTAGGAGTGTAAAGCCACAATGCTAGCCCGACAAAAATGGGGGATTTTGATGAAACCAACATTAATTAAGCATAGATCTATTTTAAACCCTTGGATGACTATTTTTACTATAGCCCCTTGCCTTTAGGTAATTAAAAGCCTACACTTACAAAATTAGGCATAGATTTTAGATTTCACATCAGAAATTGGCATTCCTCCTCTTCTAACGAATTTATTCACATTTATTACCTAGAAGAGATAGAATTTTGAGATTCAACCATTAAACCACTATAGTTTCTCTTCTTTTTGATTCTCTAGGCAATTATATTTGAAGAAGGAAAGGGTAAGAAAACACTTGAATTTCATGAGTTTGATTAATTAGGGTTTTGGGTAATTTTGATAGAAATCATAATATAAATATGGTTGGTGAAATTTATGATATTAGTATAAGGATTAATCATGAGAAGTTATTTGATAGATTAATAGAAGTATGGAATTAGGGTTTTGGTGAAATTTCTCAAAGACATTGGCTTTGTTTGAAACATAAGTTGGAATTTTAAGTTCTAACTTGCTACAGTGTAAAGCTCTCACATACTACATTATAAAGCTTTCACATGCTATAGCGTTTAATTTCTAATTTATTTTCCAAACTAAGTGATAAATTAGGGTTTTTATAGTTTCTTAAGTTTTGTGTCATGAATGTTAATTTTGCGATATTGCGACATGAACACTC
Source organism: Artocarpus heterophyllus (assembly GCA_025403435.1). NCBI lineage: Eukaryota > Viridiplantae > Streptophyta > Magnoliopsida > Rosales > Moraceae > Artocarpus > Artocarpus heterophyllus. The sequence goes on from CM046333.1 coordinate 19,938,049, forward strand.
TAAAGAGGCTAGTGTGTCAAGATCACGAAGCGCTGCACCACCCTAATTACGAATATAATAAGCCTATAAGCCGAGTAAGTAATAAAAGCAAGCACCATAGAGCAAACACATAAAAAAAAAGGGGACAATGAAACAAGATTTGTTGAAAAAGATTTATTGATATATCTCTGTTTCTTTGATTCCGCGCCAATTAACCAAATAAACATCATAATGACAAATAAATAAAACTAAATAAAAAATGAAGTAAAAGAGAAAAAAAAAGGTCACACCTAAAAGCCAAACACAAAATAAGAAGTAAAAACACAAAAAACAAAGGGTATAAATGGAAAAAAATTAAAACACAACTACTTCATCACCTTCTTAATATGGGTTAATTTCACTTTTAGCTCTTGTACACAGCTGCTTCATCACCTTGTTAATATGGGTTAATTTCACTTTTACCCGTTGTACTATACCCATTGTACATTTTTGCCTCTAAATTTTAAAACGTAGTAAATCATACCTTTAAATTATTCATCTTGTCTCATTTTGACCCTTTCGTTACTACATACATTAAATATTAACGAAACTGAGCTAATAGTTTCACTTTTACTTGCTAAACTATGCAACTTGTCCTATTTTGACCCCTAAACTTTAAACTGTAATAAAATCACACCCCTAAACTACGAAAACTTATCCTATTTTGGCCATTTAATTACTAAATCTGTTAGATATTGATCAATTAAGCCATATATATATGTACTTGATCCATTAATTATAAATCAATGTTCAAGATTAAATCTTTTGTAATCGACTTTATGTATCTTAGACATATAAATAAGGAATTTTATAAAAAATGTATACTTTTGTTGGCTTAAAATTAAGACAAATTTTGAGGTTGTTATTATCATCATCATCATCATTATTCGTGATTATTGAGTCCAATTAAACGAAGTATTCAGTATTATCTTATTTATGTAATTTAAAGCCAAGATTTAGTCACAAAATGACAAATAGGTTATACCATAGTATCTATGTCTTATTTTTGTTAGGTACCCATAGATTCAATTGTGTTTTTCCTCTTATTTGTTCATATATATATTTTTATTTTAATTCATTTAAAATCATATATGGTGGAGAAAATTTGATAAAACTTCTTGAACAAAAAAAAAAAAGTAAAACTTTTATCAACTACACTATAAAAAAAAGAAGAAAAATTGTAAAACCTGTATAATACGTAAATGAAATTTAGAAATTTTGACTTCAAAATATATGTTGAAAACATATATAAAATCAAAAGGTCAAAATATTTATTTGTCTCAATGCGTTGATATTTAATAGATTTATGAGGTATTTATAAAATAGTTTAAATCATCAATTTAAGTTTAAAAACAGTAATAGATAAGACTTTACATCATAACTTTTTACTATAAAAATTTTATATAATTTACCGTTTAAAGTGTACTCTTTCAAACACCTAGTCGTAGATATGTACAAAAAACAGAGGGACTCCCGTGCTGAGCACGAGATGTTTGCGTTTGGGCTTTAGACTGATCCGGTGTAGATTAGACTAGTAGAGTATTACTGGCGCCGCCCAACCCAAAGTCGTAGCAAAACGAGAGAGCGGAGGGAGAGAAATGGCGCTAAGATCAGCTCTACTTCGCCATGTCCGAGTGCCTGTTCAAACCCTAACCCTAACTTCGCGCAGATTTGACCAGCCATTTGGGGCTTCCACCACTTTTCTGCGGTTGATGTCCTCTCACGATGATCATCTCACGAAAGAGGAGGTCATCGACAGAGTTCTCTCCGTCGTCAAGAGCTTTCCCAAAGTTGATCCTTCCAAGGTACGCACATTCCGTTTGTTTCTCGAGAAAAGTATTTGAAAATTTGCTTGATTGATTCCAAAATTTTGGTCAATGAATGTTTGGATGGTATCAGATCAGGATTACTAATACTATTCTCTTTTCCTATGTTTTCTTGCCAACCAAACATGTTGTTCCTTTTTTTTTTTAAATTTCAGTGGGTAATTTTCTAGATTTAATTGATTTCGCAATTGACTTTGACATCGTGAAGTAAACCTGCTTTGTACGAATCCCAGCGCTTGATTTGGGCTCTCAATTTCTTGTTTGGTTGGAAAAGAACCATTCTTACTAGAGAGAAGAAAGGAAAAAGAGCTTAGATTTTTAGTATATTAGTTTCTTTTTTTTTAATAATTTTACACTAAAATGCATTCCTATACAAGGAACTAGTTAAGGATTGACGCCCTAATCCTTTAATAATAAGGATAATAAAATAAAGAAAGACAATATAATGCACAAGATTTGTAGCCGTTTACCATAACGTGAGAGTTATGAGCTACGTTTGCCTTAAATCAATGCACACATTTGCTATGAGGAGGAAGAAGTTTACCAGATAATCGTGCATCTTGCGCCTCTCGGATTCACTATGTTTATTCTCTAACCTAAATCCCAATATCAGCCTTCCTCCCAATATAAGTAAAATTAGGGCGAACTAAAGATACGTATGTGAAAACCCCTAATATATCCCTACCAAGGTTAATCTCGTTGTTTACTCTGTGTTAGGACAATAATCAAGCTTTATAAGGTATACACTCAACACAACAGCTCTATGAAAGCTCATCAATTGATCAATAGTCATTTGTCTCTTTTCTCCTTGCTTTTTATGAACTTTAATTTTCAGCTAGCCTTGCCTTAGCTTCGTAAATATATTTCGTGGCGGAAGTAATCCTCGAATCCCATTAATTTCGATAATGACATTGGTCAACTCTCCACTAAGTGCATTCATTAATCTGTTTGTCCGCCTTTTCTTTTGAGAATTATTCGAAATCATTATGGTTCAAAGAATTTCAACAAACAAGTGAGCTGGACTTGGGGCCTCTAGAATGGCATGGCCTGGTTTTTTAAGGCAGGCTTTTGATTTTTTTTTTTTGTCTGTTTTTTGTTTTTTGTTTTCCCTATATGTTATATCTATGATTCTGTTTTGCATTACCAAATCTCTTTTTTGAACTCCTACATCTCTAGAAACTTTAAGGATGCTTATTTGGTGCTGCCTCTCAGGCTGGCTCTGCTTGTAGAACTCTTGTTAATAGATGACGTTGTGGAACTACCATCTTGGTATAATTTTGTGTGATTTAGTGCCTCTGTCTTTCAAGCATGTATCTTCGTCTACATTTCATTTCACAATAACATTTTTTATTTATTGTCCACAGGTCTCTCCTGGTGTACATTTCCAAAAGGACTTAGGCTTGGATAGCTTGGACAATGTGGAGATTGTGATGGCTTTGGAAGAGGAGTTTAAGTTGGAGATTCCAGATAAGGAAGCTGACAAGATTGACTCCTGTAATCTTGCCATTGAGTACATCTATAACCATCCAATGGCAGGTTGATTTTCCTATGGGGCATCTTTTTTCTTTAAAAGAAATTTATCTGCTCAGGCTTTATATCTTTTTGTTTATTTGATGTTTATAGAAATTTGAGTTCATCTTGGGTGGAAAATAATTTGAATCTGTTTGAGAAAGAACAGTCTTTCCATGGCTGAACTTTTGTTTTGGTGGCAAAACCTCAGTGTTCTATCCATGCTTCACATTTAAAAGGTTATAATGTCTCATGTTTGCCATGTTCATTCGGTTTCTGGTTTTCTTTTTGTTGCTGTCCATGATTTAAATACTCATAATTCGTTATATTCGGCTTTTAAATTGTTACAAGGTCTCAAATGCAGGTTCTTAGTGGGCAATAAATCTGTGTTACTTTTTTCTTTAGTTTATCACTTGCAGTTTAAAGATCAAATTAAATGTCATCTTGAATTATCTACTGTAGAAGCCCTTGGGTAGGTCGTGTTATTTGTATTCGTTTCTTCCTCCAGAAGCTTATACCAAAACAATACGTAAGTTCTTTATTTCCTTTAATCCATTTTGCACAATGTCCTTGACTCATTTATGAAGTTCGATTTTGTACTTTGAGAAATCGTAGTGTATAACAGTTTCTTTTTAAATTGTGGAGGTAAATAACTTACGGTGGTCAAGATTTTGAAAGGCAGCATCGGGCCTTGGGGCGTTTTGCCTTTGTGGAGCATGGCGTAAGCTTCAAGGAGGTGCAAGCCTTAAAGAATGCCAATTAAAAAATTAAAAAAATTATCAAAACTAAATCCTTATTCACGACAATAATTAAAAACAAGAAATTTAACCAAAAAAATCCATAAAAGAACAAGTTTAGTTCACAATTAAGATCATATACGAGATTAAATAGTCAAGTCTTATTATTATCAAGTCCATAATTCATTTCTTAAAGCCTAGAAATCTCCCAAATCATCACTACTAAGTGGATCTTCAAAAGAATTATCAGCGAATTTAAATCTCCTTGTCCTCAAATTCCTGACTATTAAAGTCAAGAGTATCTTTAATTTGATAATTGCAATGAATGTTAGATAAGAGAACTAAATTTCATAAGATATATCAAGGCTACTAATCTGTTCTCTTATTTTTAGAACCTTATTGAGCTCTTGTGCCGGCATTAGTACCTATTCCCTTGTCAGAAACTTCAATGGCAAGATGATCTTTGACTCCTATATTTGAATTTCTTCATCGTGAATTCATGGCAAGTCATCAAAGTCTAAGGATCCTTATCTGGCTTAAGTACTTGTTTCTTCAAATGTCGATCTTTCAACTTCTAATTAAACATGATGTAGACCAAAGAATTTACCTTTTGTGTGGTTAAGCTATTTCTGCTCTTGGTATGAACTTAGTTACGTATACTCCAATTGCATTCACATCCGGAAGATGAACAAGTGAGACTTAAAAACTTTCACTGTAAAGCTGGCTAACTTTGGGGTGCCATCTCCAAATTGGGACCACCAATTATCTAAATTCAAAAATGAAAAAATAATTAGACCAACAATAATACTAATCTAAATTGTTTATAAGCAAAATCAGTAAGATAACATACACACACCAAGGTCGTATTTTAAGTATGATACTTGAGCTGGATGGAGGCCAAAAAAAGCCACGCTTGAATCGACATTGATCTAGTTGGAGATCAGCCTTCTCCAAATCATCCTTAAACAACCTATTTATACCGTGTTATAGACCAAGCTTGATCTCCATATGGGTGGAAGCATTATCGGAGTATCAAATCCTAAGGTTCAAGTAGTATGCCGCTGCATGTAAATGTTGATGTAACTGAAATTCCCATTTGTCATCCATGGTCTCCCAAATTTCTTTGTAATCCTTCTCTTCACCTTGCAAGTTTTTAGCAATCTCCTCTTTTGCCTTGTCCATAGCCCCATATATAAACCTCATGGCAGGCATTAATCCAGAGTCAACTAATATCAACACCTTCACTAGGGGTTGTGTGGACTTAAGGACATATGAAACATAATAAATTACACTGACATCTCATGTGTTTATCCTATATACAAAGACACACTTTGGACTAAAACTAATCACACTGACACCCCTTGAGTTTTAAAACATATTACAAAGGAACCCCCTACCATGATAGAACTATTAATTTGTTAAAAACGTCAAAACTGCCTCTCCATCCATCAAAAAACATTTAAAGCTATTTATAGACTTAGAAATGACATTTTTGACCTCATTTGACGTTAAAAAATGAGTACAAACAATTTGAGCATGCTTGTTGTAATACCTGAGAAATCTTCATGTTCATTACACTTATAATATTTAAGAATTATGCTAATCAATATACGTGCCATGAAGATTAGTGTTTTAAATCTAATTTTTATGACAAATTTCATAAAAGTAAAAATGAGATTTTTAAGATTAAAAATCATGCCATAGTCTTAAGCAAACAATGAATGATATAAAAGCAAGCTAGAAAGCTTAATTGTTGCAGAATGCATTGCAACAAATTTTAAAATAAAAATACAGTAAAAGAAAAATATTGTATAGAAATATAAAAATTATATAGTATTAGGATAACCCAGTATAAGAATTAGATTAATAAAGTTAAGCCATATAGAAACTATACTGCATAAAATTATGCAATATGAAAATTGGACTTTATAAAGCTAAGTAATATAACAATTATACTATGTGGAGGATATGGATAAGTATGTAAGGTTGTGGGACCTTATTAACTGTATAGGAAAATATACTAGTAGTACAAAAAATATATCGACAATATAAAAAAGTACTGTTAGTATAGAAAAATATTGTCTGTGTAAATTTAAACTAATAAAAAAGTTGATGAAGGGCCTACTTGATGGCACTCAAAAGGTGGAAAAAATTCCACATGTCACTCATGAGAGGACCTGTTGTGGCATGTGGTGGGACAAGTTTTCTTAATTGTAAATTAACCCCTAAACTAAGTTATTTTACAACCAAAGACCTAAGTGGATAAATCGACCAAAGTGCCACCCAAATGGTGTAAAAAAATCTACATTTCCTCCTAAATGGCACCACCTAATGGTTTTGTGAGTGATTTGGAGCAAAATTTTAAAGACTTTTTAGTCCTTGATGAGGTGTCTTGATGAGTTAAGTGTATGGTTAGAACTTAACTTGCTTTTGTCTCCATCATTCTCATGCAACATGAACAAAACAACCCTATTCCTTCCATTAAAAAAGTTGATGAGGGGCCCACTTGATGACACCCAAAAGGTGAAAAAAATTCCACATATCACTCATAAGAGAACTTGTTGTGCCATGTGGTGGGGCAAGTTTTTGTAATTGTAAATTAGCCCCTAAACTAAGTTATTTTACAACAAAAGACCCAAGTGGATAAATGTCACGCCCCGGAGTACGGGAGGTGACGTGGCGGATTATTTAAATTAATTAAAAGAAAATTTAATTAAAATCTAAAGTTTAAAAGTTTGAGTTAAATATAAAATATGAAAAATTAAATAATAAACATAGCGAATATGGGTCCCACAGACCCACAACTTGTGCACACACATGGTACTGACAATATCATAAATACAATTACAGTCCAAGATACAAATAAAGTTAAGATTCTTACATGCCTTGATTTAAATAATACAAATAAATTAAATAATCCTTCTATTGCTCCTGAATTCGGTCCGAAGAATCCTCTCCAAACCTAAATGGGAAACCACCTAGAGGGGGAAATTTAAAACAAATAAAACGTGAGCGAAAGGCTCAGTAGGACTAAGTTTTATAAATAATTTAATTTAAAGAAACATTTCATTATTCAGGAATTATTTAAAAGAAACCTTAACTAAATAAATAGATAAACAAATAAACAATTTTAAGTAAAACCATTCTTACCCAGAACAGTCTACTTGGATAACCAGAAATATCATTTTCCTTTTCTAGGCAAACCATAGTATCACCACCATAGTGGCCCAGCTGGGTTTCAGGACCTGCCCCCAAGGTCGATCGCTACACGACCCGATCTCTGATATGGCATCATGCCTATATGTTTATTATTATTATCATTCAAACCCAATTATCGAGTGTTGTCATTTACATTCATTATGAAATTCATTTCAGTTCACAGTATTTCAAAATATAACCGATAAATCCATTTTTCAAACAACCGTTGAAAACATTTTAATAGAAATCCTTTTTAAATCCAAATCATTTCAAAACTAGGCTACCAAAGAAGTGGGGTAGAAGTCCTACATCAATACTCGTGCTGGTGCCCCACACCGTAATCCCGGTCCGCTATACGTTAGCTCCATGGAACCACGAACGATCCTAGATACAAACTAAGTCGATCAATAACTAGTTCGAGACATTCTATGTTACTAAACCATTTCATGATGTCCTAGTGTGCCATTTGTATCATTAAAATCATTCTATAAGGTTGGAATTCAAATCAGGGTTCAAAACAGTGAAAATGGGTAAAAATCACAAAAATTTCCATGCCTCGGTCGCCCTGCCGGACTCCCTGCTTCGGCCTGCCGAACTGCACAGTTCGGCCTGCCGGAAGCAAAGTTCGGTCGGCCGAACAATTTTCAGGTTCGGCCTGTCGGACTGAAGAACACCGACTTGCCGATCCCTATTCTGGCCTACCGAACACGCAGTTCGGCCTGCCGAACTGGGAAAACCTAGAAATTCCAACCACGGGTTTCGATTTCCCCAAAACCTAAATCTTGATTCTAACCTGTTTTTCTCAAATCTCAGGCATGGAAAACATTCATAGATGATAGAAAAGCATATTTAGACATTTTAAAACTCATTTAAACAAGATTCAAACACAAAGTCCCTAAAATCCAAAAATAGGAAAAATGAAAAATCTTGAATCCAATCCGTTTTTCTTCAATCTAAGCTTAGATTCTAGGTGTTCTAAGTTCATTTAACTCAAATCCAAGGTTTTCTAAGCTTAAACAAACCTAGATTTCAAAAATGCACAAAATTGAAAATTTTGGAAAAAGTTTAGAAATTTCAAAACTAACCTCGAATCGAAGCTTCAATCCGCGTTCTCGGTTGCTAAATCATGTCCCCGAGCTTCCTCCTTGCTAACCCGAAGCTTGGATTGGAATTTGGTTTCAAAAATTTTGAGAGAGATAGAGAGAGAGAGGGTTGCCGAGAGAGAGATCAAGAGAGAGAGAGAGTGTGTGTCGTGAGAGTGAGGAGAGAGAGAGAGGGAAAGGAAATAAATAGAGAAAATCGATGGGCGGTTTTACTGTGCGAAAACCATGTGCCGCCCACGATTTTGTAAAACGGAGTATTTTTAAGATTTTACAAATTGTTGTGTTTTAAAACTCAAAACATCATTTTAAAACAATAAGAAATCATTTGGATTCAACAAATTAACAAAACAACCAAAAATTCAAAATCCAACCAAATAATCTAATTAATGTTAAAACATTAATTATGGCACATAATTCATCATTTATATTACATTAACATTAAATAAATTTTGGGGCGTTACAATAAATCGACCAAAGTGCCACCCAACTGGTGGGAAAAAATCTACATTTCCTCCTAAATGGCACCACCTAATGGTTTTGTGAGTGGTTTGGAGCAAAATTTTAAAGACTTTTTAGTTCTTGATGAGTTAAGTGTATGATTGGAACTTAACTTGCTTTTGTCTCCATCATTCTCATGCAACATGAACAAAACAAGCCCATTCCTTCCACGAGCAAAACCGGCCACTCCTCCTCTTCCCTTTATCTATATTTGCTAAAAACAACCTCAAATCTACATTAGAATCAAGTTCAAGAAATGATGATCAAGAATTGGCCATTTTGGAGGGAAACTAGCTAAGATTTCAAGCACCAACAGGAGGGCATAAAAAGTTTGGTTTTGAGGAGCTCTTAAAGGCTAAAAAGGGAGGACTAACATCTTGGAATTTCCATAGGTAAATTCTTAAATCCTAGCCTTGAAAGCTTAAGTGTTTTATGAGATCTATATATGGTTTTGTAATATATTCGACTACATGGCATGTTAAGAGGACATTATGGTATGATTGTATGGTATGTTTTAAGGATGATGATGATGATGATGATGATGATGATGATGGAAAGATAGGAACTAAGATTTTATGCTCAAAATGAAAACAAAAAGATAATAAACTTTGTCAAAATACAAAATTTGTGCAGTTAAAGTGTTTGATAAAAATGATTTTGTGTCATAGCATGAAAAGAAAATGTTATGACATATTTAGTTTGGGTGTTATGTTAATAATGATGAGATTGAGGAATTGAAAAATGAAGATTGTACATGAAATGAGAAAGTTTATTAAACTTTGTTAAAAATACAAAGTTTAACTAGTTTCTAAAGGATGAGTTTTTGATTAACTTAGAGGCAAAATTGTTTTCTGAGTTCAACACGAGATTTATTGGAAACTTTGAGCCAGACAACTTTGTGAAAAGATCTTGCTCGAATTCCAATCGAAACAAGCTAAAAAGTATTGAATTTGGTTCTGCCTGTCCAAAAACTCCATGAAAGTGAATGATTTCAAGAAAATTTAAAACATGAAAGTTGTAGATTTCATTAAATTTGTTTAAAATTACAAACATATCATAAAAATTCTGCATGATTCATGAGATATGAATTTTACGAGATTTAATAACAAAATTTTAAAAAAGTAAAATAAGGAAAACATTTTGAAATTAGTTATAAGATTGACTAAAGAGCTTTTGTAAGTTTTAATCCTAGTCTAAAACAGGTCATTTTGGCATAAGATAGTTATTTTTGGTTTTGAGGGCAATAATATCAAGATTTTGTGTTTTAGGCTAAAACTATAAAACTATGTGAAACGAAATTTTTCACTATACAAAGTTGGCTTTCTATGCTATTGTGAGCAAGTGTATAACCTCGAGTTTTAAGGTTTAAAGAAAATTTAGAATTTTCAAAGAAAAGCACTTTGAGGATGACATCGTCAAGATTTTCATATTAAAGGGCAACTATGAAGTGTTGCTAAAAAGGATTTTTCATAAAAAGAAAACCGATGCTTTTTTGGCAATATTACGAATGGTAAGAAAATGTAAGTTTTGTTTAAAGTGGGTTTTGAAAATGTTCTAACAGCCACCAAGAGCAAAATGATTATTTTCTGTAAAAACGACTAAAACGGACCCTGAAACATCCAATTTAGAAAAACATCCCTTAGTAGGAATTTTTCATAACCTATTAGTGTCGGGATGGTAAAGTAAAATGAGAAGTTTAGTAAAGTTACGTGATATACGAAAAATTCATTAATGGTAAGATTTTCTTTTTTAATAAAACCGCTAAAATAAACCTAGCACTTCGAATTAGCGAAACGCTCTTAGATGGAAAGTGTTACATATCACGTTAAGTATCAAAACCATCAAGAAATTTGAGAAATTTGATTAAGGAACATTTAAATTAAGTAACAGAGAAGCAAACTGACAAGTAATAAGACAAAGGGTTAAGAATGAATGTTTAATGTATAAATTGAGTGATCGATCAAGTAGGTCGATAATTAGAAAAGATAGCTAATAGTCAGGTGTCATTTGAATGTGACACAAAATTTGACAAATAGAAGGGAAAGGGATAAAGATGGAACACTAGAGCATTAAAGAAAAATTCAGTATTTTTCTTACTAGTAAGTAAGACAAAAGTTTTAAAAATGATGTTTAAGCAAGTTAAGTAACAGCTCCAAAAGGCAGGTCAATACACTTGTAATTATAAATTTTAATCTAATGGTAGAGAAAATATATATTTTTTTAAAAAAATTTGCACTTATAAAAGGATATAATTATTCTTCATCTACTAAAATGGCATACAACATAAATATATATAGGATACAAATTAGTGTTTTATAGTGCAAAGTCACAACATATAGATGAAAATTATATGTCCAAAGTAAATAAAATATGGTCTTAGCAAAAAGAAAAAATAAAAGTAGGTAGTCCAAATAAAGTTCACAAGTCATAATATGTTAAAAATTACATAGTCCAAATGAAATTCCGCAAGCTATAATATTGTAAAGATTACATAGTCCAAAAAAAGTCAATAAATCATAATATGAAAGTAAAAAAAAAAAAAAAACTACATAAGTCTGAAATATTCAAATTAAGTCATAGTCACATGAGAGCTGCCAACACAAAAAAAAGAAAAAACAAGAAAAAAACAAAAAATAATAAAAAAAAGAAATCATACCATTGTTGCACAAAATGGGCGACGGGTAAAGGGTAGAAGGTGGCTAAAAATGGCAATGGGTGCTGGCTTGGCAGCTAAAGCTAGCGACTAGAGGAGTTAGCAACGGCCGAAACTGCGACAGGTGGAGCGGAGACGGGTAGAGCGGCAACAGGCTAAGCGGCGAGTTGGAGACTACAGGATGAAGTGCAACGGCGGAGGAAGGTTATGAAGGGAGGGGACTTGGATAGGGCAGTTGGGAGGAGGGAGGGAAGGAGGGAGAAGGGAGGGATGTCAGGTGGGTTCGGGGCTTACTTTGTCTAAATAATGTTTTAGGGCTTTTTTAAAATCAATGGTTACGATTTTAATTTTGTAGATCAAGAGTTGAGATTAAACTAGGTATTTTGGTCATTTTAATAAAAATTTAACAAAGTTAATTCAAGGAGATGTCAGTGTGATTAGTTTTGGTTTAGATGGTATTATTGTAATTAGGGTAAAATACAGGAGGCATCAATGTAATTTACAATATACAACAGCAGCCCAAAAGTATGATCCTTTATAACTATCTTTTTCACTTGTTTTCCTTTGGCTCCATTGCCCATACATAATTGTTCCATTGTTCCAATATAAACATAGATTGTAGAGGTTGCATTAGTTTGTAGGTGCATTTCAAAGTCAGATAGGCAAAAGCAAATCTTGTAATAGCAGGTCGAATAAGATCATTTCCAATGAACTTTTTCATTAGTGACAATATCTAAGAGTGATTGTGTATGAAATTTCTAATTTTTTGGCTTTCAAGAAGGCACTTTTATGTTGTGGTAGTTCTCTTAGTTTTTCTAGAATCAAATTGACGCAATAAGCGGCACAAGAAGTCTCAAAATAAATGTTTTCTTTTCTCCAAAAGCTTTAGCTCGGCAGCCTTGTAAGCACTTGCATTGTCAGTTACAATTTGAACTATTAAATCTTTCCCAACTTCTTCGACAACCTTATCAAGCATCTTGAACAACAATCTACATCTTTCATTTTATTATAGGCAGATTTGAAAAAGACAATGCCATAGGGATTGTTCACTAAAAAGTTGAATTTACCTCAGTTTCTAGAAACGGGCCAGCTACCCGATAAAATAGAAACTCCTGTTTGTTTCCAAGTCATTTTTATCTCCTCCACCTATTTTTCAGTGTTTAAGGAATTCCTCTTTCAAGATCCATGTTCTAATCTCATGTATACTTGGTGGTACAAATTGTTTACCATAGTTCCCAAAAGATCTACATATATTGTAATAAGAAGGGCTCCTAGTAAAATTAAATGCAAGTGTATTTTCAAAAACAAAAATGCCAATGTCTAGCCATGCTTGATTGTATGCCTCTCTTTGACTTGTTGAGGTTCTATGAAGAGGTTCTTTCTTGAATATCATCATTCGCATTGACAGCAAACCTATCCATGGGACCTCTAACTCCTTTATCACTAATTACTTGTTTCTGTCCACTACTGCCATGACAAGAGCCCATTGTTTCAAATTGATCATCACCAAAATAATAACCCAAATCTACCATTTCCTCCAAACTCTATTGTGCCACGTGTTTTGCAGCAGTTGCCTTGTTCATATAATCAAAAATTTCTTTCTTCATATCATCGGGAACCTTAAGACAAGGCTTTATATTCTTACAAGTACAAGTAAGATGCTCTATCCTCTTAACATCTCCTTTATAGTCCAAGTGTAGAACACACATTCTAGGTAAACAGAGGTTTTTTTTTTTTTTTTTTTAATTCATTTCCCAACGATATAACTTCTTTTGCCAATATATGTAATTATAAAAAAAAGACACATAAATGATATTTGCACAATAAAAACAGATATTGACTCATTCCTTCAAAATGGTTAGATTGTGAAATTTTTACTTTTTTAATTCTGTTGCCCAGCTTATACAAGCCCAAATACACTAAATCAGATAGAGGAAATAAAGGCGTACTATCAAAGTCTTACTCTTTTCACAATGCGACTGTACATCTTTAGCAATCCCGATGCTAAGTTAGGCTTGAGTTCTCCCAAACTCACAAGACAATGATCAAAGTTCAGTAAGAACACAAAGAGAAAACTTAGAATAAGAAATACGAAGTAGGCTTCTATTAGTATGTAGGAACTTTATAAGTTTGGAGGGTTGAGTACAAATGAGGGGGTCTTTCCCTATTTATAGACCATTACTCTTCTAAGGAATGTTCTAGGTCTTTATGGAACATGGCTTATGTTAGACAAGTATGCCCTAAGGAGTAAAAATGTAATAAGTTTTTGGAGACATTTTTATCAATAAAGAATTTATTTATTGTTCATATACCAAATCTTGTCCTCTTTACGTTCATATTTGTTGAATGTATGTTAAGCAAACAAAAGTTTGCGATTGTCGGTCTAAACCTTAAGAATTGGGCATATGATGGACAAATTATGCGGAAGACACGATTCTTAAGGTGATGGTCTAAATCATAAGATCCGCAATTGAGGGAATAAAGTTGGGCACTTTATTTATTCAAAGATTGTTTTGTTGTTTATATCCCTTTTGGGAGATGGTTTGTCTTAACCATCGGAGGTGGACTCCATGAATAGAAACATTGGTACATTGTCATAGGTGACAATGTGTTGGATCAGGACATAAAGTGAATTGATTTGGATTAATAATTTTGTGTCGGCAAATCGATTCACTTTAGACAATCATTTGTATTATATCATAATCTTGAGATGAATAGTAGGTCTGTTGTCTTGACTCTTGTCTTTTGATGTACCAAAGGGTGACACTCACATCTTAATAGTGGTATGCATGCTGGTACATTGGAGGTATGACTCTTGATAGTGTAGACTTGTTATTCATAGATACAGAATCCATAGCTCCTCTTTAGGAGTAGTGATATCCTCTTATATGCGTTATCCTGTAATTGAAAAACTGGAGCGCTAAACCATTTGGATGCATAGGTGTAACCGAATGGTATACTGTCTTTGGATGGTGAGTTTTTCGATGGTGAGATAATGGAACGTAAGATAAAAATAATCAGGAAGATAAGACAGAACTTATCCTTAAGCCTGTTATGGATAATCCTATGAGGATGCGATACACTATGATATGTCATGGAGACTTAGCTATACAGGCTTCGTAATTCGATGTGGTTCGAGAGTGCAGCTCCAAGCTTTTAGTGGAGTAGCATTGGAGTTGATAATTATGAAATGTATATCTGGGATATTGGGTTTCATAATCATCGCGAGCTTGAACTATATAGGTCCATTTGGTCCCCTTTACTAGCTCACAAAATCCTATAACGATATTGCATGCTTTTCTAATAATTGGTGACTTATGTTAGATTTATTAGATTGGTTGAAATTAGAAAGAATCAAATAATTCATGTCTGTTTATTGGTTGAATTAATTTTGTGACAAAATTAATTCAAGATAAACTTGTTGAATTATTAGGATCAGATAATTCTTGTCTGTTTATCAGCAGATTTAATTTTTGAATAAATTAGATGAAGATAAACTTGTAGAATTATCAGGAATTCATTCATTTTTCTAGAGATTATCTAGATAAGGTTGTTTTAATTAGATAACTTTTCTATTGGGTTATTTGAATTAAAACTGAGACTTTATCCTATAGAATCTTGGGTGGAAAATAAAAGACTCGCTGAGATTTTTTTTCGGCAGTTCAGCATGCCAATCCTCAAGTCCGGCCTACCGATGGGGCAAGCTCGGCCTACCGATGAGCGGAAAAAAAAAAGATTATGTGTTTTTACGTAGATTTCATCAGATATTGATCCGAATTTGATTCTGATTTGAATTTTTGAGACCTTATCTGATAAGGACTGACCCTAGACCCAACCTCTATAAATAGGGAGTAAGTCTTATAAGTTATTCAGATCAATTGAGAGATTAAGAGTGATACTCTGCTGGTGAGAATTTGAAAACTCCTTAAGAGCTCTTGTTCACAAATCACGAACACTAGCTTTGGGTTTTCTCAATTAGTTGGAAGGAGAGTCACCTGGAGAAAGAGCTATACGTGTAAGCCCACACTCACTCTGATCATTGGTATGAACGCCCCAAAAAATTATGTTTATTCTTTTTAATAAACGGCAGACGTATGTAGTATAGAAAAGATTGTCGTATCCATAGGAAGGTGAAAATTTATAACTCGAGAGATTGTTAAAAATAAACGTTCAAAAAGGCAAGTGGTTTTTCAGAGCAATGTGTAAAAGTAAAAGAAATATTTTTGTAATTTTTTAATTCAAAATTTAAAGCATAAAATTAAAACGGTGAAGCTTTGAGAATCCCTTGTATGTTTTGCAACTGATATGGAATTTTAATTTTAATTAATAATTATCTAAAGCATTTGATTTATTATATCTTTTCTCATTAATTGCAAGCACATTTTACTAATTATATAGGTCAACCTAAATCGATAATATAGCAAGTCATAATGCAGTAAGGGTTTTCCTATAAAAACTAGAAAAATAATCATCTGTCACTAATGATTTGGTGCACTAATTATGAAAATTATAACCGCTGTCACTTAATTATAATGAACATAATTTTAAGATAGAAAAGATAATAACAAATCAAAATTTATATATTTTTATCGAATAAATTATTGCGTTAATTTCGACAGCACCTCGACTTATTAATTGGTTTAAGAATACACTATGCCATCCTCTGTTTACAATAAATCAAGAATCACCAAGCATTTACTGTGCCAGTCTATGTCTATAATGCAGCAGAAACTCAACTTAATAAATGAGCATGACTTTAGTATTATTAATATTAACTATGCAACACAATTAAATTACATAAAGAAAGCATGACTGAATTTATGTAAAAATTGGCAGCATAACAACTGTAACAATAATTATTAAAAACATAAAGATATAATTTATTCTACAAAAATATAAGCATTACAACACAGATATAGAGTTAAAACCCATACCAGACTACTACGCATACAAGATCATCTCTCTGCCTCACCAAACTCTCTACACTAAATTAAACATATATATATATATATATATTTTACCTAAGGGATAAAAAAAGAAAAAAAGAAAAATTGGGAGAAGAGGGAAGGGAGGCCCGAGGCCTTGAGGGATGTGTTCTTGAAGGAGGGGGGAGCAAGGTATTTATAGTGAAAATTTTTCACTATTTGAAGAATCGGATCAAAATGATTTGATCTTATCTCCGTTTCCACGCTGAGATTTGCTCTTTGATATGCAAATTTGAGTTTGTAATCTAGTATGATGCAGACCAGACCAGACCAGCACGGAACAGGCACGATCTGGACCGTTCAAAATAAGATCCAATGGTTGTCAAACGTGGGCAAGATGGGCCCAGGTGGGACCAGCGGGACCAAGCTTCATGACCGTCAGATTGGTCTTCGTCATCTCATCGAACGGTTGACATAACGGTTGCTTGTGAACTGGCCCGCACAGGATTCGAAGCTGTCTGCGATTCCCCTCTGACGCGTCTGCAGCTTGTCGGCGCGTGAATCACACGCGCTAATCGTTCTTCGACACGTGGATAGTACTTTGAGATTCAGCTGACGCACCGGATGACGCATTTACACGCGTCTCTTCCTCGGACGGCTGAGATTAATCTGTCAGTTGATCCGGCGGTCCTTGTTACACCACGTGTCCCTCTGAATATTTTAAGGATTTTTTTATGCATTTGATGTCCGATTTTGTCCGTTTTGGTGTTGTTTTGCTCTTTTTTTTCTCCAGATTTCAACTCTAAAAGTCACAAACACACTAAAATTAATTATTTTACACACATAATATTTACAAACATATTAAAAATATTTATTTTACATTAAAACACACAAAAATAATTAAAAACTCCTAAAATTTTCAGTCTCTTACAGTTTGACACAGATATAATTTTTATGACTTAGAAATATTTTTAGAAATTATTAAAAATATAATAGAACATATTTACAAACTTAAAACACACTATCAAATATGTTAAGACTCAAAATAAAATAACCGCATTAATTTTACGGTTTTAACTATTTACAGACTAGACACTTATTTAACACACCGAAATCACTCTAAAAATTACTAAAAATTCTATTAAACATAAAAACACACTAAAAACATATTTTTAAACACATTTACACACTAAGACACGAAAATACTTATTAACACAAAATTGCTATTAATTAGAGAATTTAATGAGAAATAAAAGCATAAATAAATAATTTATGCCTTAGAAAATGTACACTTTTACAGTCTCATCAATCATTGATAGAGAATAGCAAAGAAGACCAGTTGGTTGAGGCTCTTCTAGAATGTTACTTCTCTTCATGGATTATGAAAGTTCTTCGGCATTCAAAGGTTCGTGAGATTTGGTTAATTTATGCATATAGTGTGTCAAACTTATGTTTTTGGAAAATACTCTGATATAAAATTTTTAAAATTCTGTTGCATACTATTTTCCCAACAATTGGTATCAGAGACATGGTTTTTACATAAATTTGCAAGTTTGTGACATACTATATGTATAAATTTAGTGATCTTAATCTCTCCTATGCTTAAATTTAATAGAGAGTTGGTACTCTAGGTTTTTATATAATTTTATGTTATCATTGATTATGTGATGAATGTTTATTAATTAATTATAGTTAATTAAATGGTTATTTAATTATTAATTAATTTATACCGGTTATGGTTTCTTAGAGGTTAGAATGAGTATCTAGGTTTTTCATGTAATTAGATGGCGGACTATGATCTCCGTCTAGGAGTTGTTATTTAATTTTAAATTTATAAGAATTTTGTAATTAAATAATCATTCGGAGAAGGAGAATTTAGAAGATGGATGATGACACTCCTAGGTATTTTTTGAGTATCTAATTTTATGTTTTTGAATTGTTGAAAATAAAATTGATGAATTGCATTAAAAATTATATTTTCTGGAAAGGGTGATTTTTGCTCGATCGGCATGCCGAACTCTCTAGTTCGGTAGGCCGATGGTCGTAGATCGGTAGGCCGGACGTAAGGTTCGGCAGGCTGACAACGGGGCAGAAATCAAGTGGCTCTGGCGGCAGGCCAAACTTCTAGTTTGGTAGGCCGATCTGTCATGAATCGACAGGCCAATTTGTGAAGATCGGCAGGCCGGTGGGTCATGACCGGCAGGGCAATAATTTCTCCAAAAAAGGTGCATTTTTAATTTTAGTTTTGGGACAATTCTGAGAGACATTAAATTTGGATATGACTGAAAATATGAAGTATTCGATTCATATGGAATTGAAGACTTGAACATGGACATCACATGAAGAAAGATACAACTTGAGGATTCAAGGATGAAGAATCGATAATATGTTTATATTATTCTCTTGTAATCTTTGTTTTCTATTCTCTAGGGTAGAACCATAATATTATGGTTATTATTATTTTGCTTATAGCTTTGCTTGATTGCTGTGCTTGTCTGCATTATAATATGATTTGCCATGTATATTGATAACATGTCATATAGAATAGGGAGTGCCGCTCACATTAAAATTGTTCATGCATGTCTCTTAAAATAAAACCTTGATTTCGAAAGATTGAGTGGGAGAAGGTTTTCAAAGAGAGGACCTACGGCCTCCATCATTGGTCCATAGGAAGAACATCGTGGTCCCAACCCCTAGGAAGGGATTTCTATCATGTACCAGATTGGATCTCTGAGAGGATAAAATATGTTAGCATGATTTATGGTTGCACATCCCTAGGTGGTGATTATAAATCATTGATAAAATATTGAAACGATGGTTATACACTCACGTTAATTTTATTGTTAACCTCCCCTAGGAGCTCTGTTAATAAAATTAATGGCCAAAGAAATGATTATTAATATATGCTGGATCATACGGGTCCTGGTTGGCATATATTAATCAGGAGAGGATCCATGTTCCTAATTGATTTTGGCATGACTCCCTTAGGAGCTTGTTGAATTATGAGTTGGGAATTATCATTGTAAGGTTGTGATATTTTCAAGGTTTTGACACATAAACACATTTGTACATTTTTACATGATTGTGTTATCTTACTAAATTATTATAATATGTTTGCTTATGTTTAGTATATGATTCTTTATTGTCAATTAAAAATGTCTAAAAATGCTTTATCTTCGATACTTGACAAAAACCTATTAACCGGAGAGAATTATAATGATTGGAAAGGGAACCTGATATCGTCCTCTCCTTTGAGAAACTGAAATTTGTCCTGACAACCCCTTATCCTCCCAAACCTATGGGAGATTCCACTAATGAGCAATTCCAAGCGTACGATCACTAGAAAGATGCAAATGATCAGGCCCGCTGTTATGTTATGGCCAGGATGAATAATGTGCTGCAGGCTCAACATGAGGATTATGAGACTGCTAAGCAGATCTTGGATAATCTAGAAGACATATTTGGGGGCCAGGCCATAACAAAGCAGCAAGGGGCGCTTCAAAAACTCTTGACTTGTAAACAGAGACCGGGGATGTCTATAAAGGAGCACATGATGTTGGTCATGGGTTACCTCACTGAGGCTCAAATCAATGGAGCCAACATCGATGCTGAAACTCAGATGACTATGGTCTTTGAGACTCTGTCAAAGGAATTTATTCCGTTTAGAGCTACTTTTAATTTGAATAATAGGCGGGATATGACCTTAACAGAATTAATGAAATAGTTACAGGAGTTTGAACTGCTGATCAGGGAGTCTCTTGCGGGTGGAGAGGCCAATATGATAGCTACTTCTGGTTCCAATCTTAACTCTGGGAATGGAAAGAAGCAACGGGCCAAGAACGAGAAGTCTTCTATTCCTACAAGCACCAAAAGCAAGAAAAAGAAGAAGAAGAACCCGAAGAAGCTTAAGTGCTTCTTCTGCGGGAAGGTCGGGCACATAAAGCGGCATTGCAAGGACTTCTTTTCCAAAGGAGGTAGGTGTGATCTTTTGTATTTAGAAACTTATTTGGTTAAGGAATCCAGTGACATTTGGGTCATAGATTCCAGTGTAACTAATCATGTTTGTGTTTCTCTACAGGGGTTTAAAGAAACGAGAAGTCTGCTACATGAAGACTTCATGCTACGGATGGGCGATGGATCCTTGGTCTTTGCGGAAGCAGTGGGAGACGTCTATCTTTGTTTTGATAATTATAGGAATTTAATTTTACAAGATTGTTTTTATATTCCTAAATTTAAAAAGAATTTAATTTTTGTAGCTTGTTTATTTAAAGACTCATATTTGGTTTCTTTTAATGATAAAGTAGTGATGCATAAAAATAAATCTTTTATCTGTTCTAAATGGATGCAAAATAATCTATATTTTATCAAACCTAAGATGGACTTACTGCTTAATGCTGAGATGAATGATAATAACTCTAAAAGACTTAAAACTTCTCACTCTAATAAGACTTATCTTTGGCATTTGCGTCTTGGTCATATTAACCTGAATAGGATTCAAAGGTTGGTAAGGGATGGACCTTTAAGTCACTTAAAGGTGGAATCTATACCTCAATGTGAATCTTGTTTAGAGGGTAAAATGACCAAAAGACCATACGGGTCTAAAGGCAATAGGGCCGAAGGGGTTCTAGAACTTGTATATAGTGATGTTTGCGGAGCAATAAACATCCTGGCACGAGGAGGGTATGAGTACTTTGTCACTTTTATTGACGATTACTCAAGATATGGGAATGTGTACCTGATGCACCACAAAAGTGAAACTTTTGACAAGTTCAGGGAGTTTCAGACTGAAGTGGAAAAGCAATTGGGTAGACCCATAAAGGCACTTCGAAACGATTGAGGTGGAGAATACCTTTTTGAAGAGTTTTTAGGACACTTATTAAAGAATGGGATTTTATCCCATTTGACTGCACTGGGCACTCCACAACAGAATGGCGTAGCGGAGAGGAGGAATAGGACTTTATTGGACATGGTAAGGTCCATAATGAGTTATTCATCATTGCCTTTATCCTTTTGGGGATATGCACTATAAACCGCATGTGATCTTTTGAATAATGTGCCTTCAAATCGATTCCTAAAACTCCTCACGAGTTGTGGATGGGCAAGAAGATATCCTTAAACCATATTCGCATATGGGGATGTTCGGCTCATGTCCTGTTTAGGGATGCGAATAAGTTGGAAGCACGTTTGGAAGTTTGCATATTTATAGGATATCCAAAAGGGACTAAAGGGGGTTATTTCTATAACCCAAAGGAAAATAAAGTCGTGGTTTCAGCTAATGCAACTTTCCTTGAGGAAACTTATATGGACGACTTTAAACCTCAAAGCAAAGTGGTGGTTGAGGAGTTAAGAAGTGATCCAATCACTCTAGGGGTTCCAAATGAAACCATTCCGATGAGTGTAGAAAAACCAAACGAACCTGAACAACAACCTAAGGGGCTTCGGCGTAGTGGGAGGATCGAGCATCAACCTGAGAGGTATATGTTTGATGGGGAGGTCTTTTTGGCTGAACCAGATGAACATGATAGGGATCCTTATACTTACACAGAGGTTATGGAGGATGTTGATTCAAAACTCTGGACAGAGGCCATGAACACAGAGATGAAGTCTATGGAGACTAATAAGGTTTGGGAGCTTGTGGATTTTCCTGAAGGGGTAAAACCCATAGGGTGTAAGTGGATCTGCAAGAGGAAAAGAGGAGTGGATGGAAAGGTTGAAAACTTTAAGGCTGGACTGGTAGCTAAGGGTTATGTGCAAAAGGAATGAATCGATTATGAGGAAACCTTTTCGCCTGTAGCCATGCTTAAGTCCATCTAGATTCTCTTGTCCATAGCTGCCTCTCTCGACTACGAGATTTGGTAGATGGATGTCAAGATGGCCCTTTTGAATAGCTATCTTAATGAGTCCATTTATATGGAACAATTAGTCAGGTTCAAGGTCAAGGGTCAAGAGCTTAAGGTTTGTAACTTGCTAAAGTCAATTTATAGACTTAAGTAGGCTTTCCGCTCTTGGAACATAAGATTTGATCAGGTGATCAAGACTTATAGGTTCTCACAAAATGTGGATGAGCCATGTGTTTACAAACACATTAAGGATAGGAAGGTGGTTTTTCTATTGCTCTATATAGATAACATTTTGCTAATTGGCAATGACATTGGGACATTGTCATCAGGTAAATTATGGTTGACCAAGCAGTTTGACATGAAGGACTAAGGTGAGGCTAATTTTGTTCTCGGTATCCAGATCTTCTGGATAGGAAGAACAAAATGATAGCTTTATCCTAAGCCGGCTACATAGATAAAATTCTTAAGAGGTTTGCAATGCAAAATTCCATGAATGGTAGGCAACCATCTAGGTCTGGAATTACTCTTTCTAAGAAAGACTCTCCAAAGTCTGATGAAGAAAGAGAATACATGAAGAAAGTGCCTTATGCTTCGGTAGTGGGTAGTCTCATGTATGCCATGCTTTGTACACGATCGGATATTTGTTATGCGGTCGGGATTGTATGTCAATTTCAAGAGGATCTAGGACCGAACCACTAGGTTGCGGTTAAGCATATTTCCAAGTACCTAAAAAGGACTTGAGGGTATATGCTTGTGTATTCGGGTGAGGATTTGACTCCTCTAGGATATACTGACTTGGATTTTCAATCCTGTTTGGATTCTAGGAAATCGACTTCGGGTTTTGTGTTTACTCTAGGTGGCGGTGCCATTAGTTGGAAAAGTGTGAAGCAAAATTGCACTTCGGATTCAATGATGGAGGCCGAGAATGTGGCAGCTAGTGATGCTTCGAAAGAAGCAATGTAGCTCTGCAGGTTCTTTGGGGATCTTGATGAAGTACCTGGTATGCATAAGGCGGTATCACTATACTGTGATAACAGTGCGATGGTAGCTAATGCTAAGGAACCAAGATTTCACAAGAAGAGTAAGCATATTGATCGAAAGTATCATGTGATAAAGGACTTCGTTGAGGGCGGGTATGTCACTGTGTGCAAGATCGTGTAAAAGGACAATTTAGCTGATCCATTTATGAAGACACTTACTAGGAGAGTCTCCAAGAGGCATGCGGAAGCTATGGGGATGCAAGATTTGTCATATTTACTCACTTAGTGCAAGTAGGAGATTGTTAGATATGTATGCCCTAAGGAGTAAAAATATAATAAGTTTTTGGATACATTTTTATCAATAAAGAATTTATTTATTGTTTATGTACCAAATCTTGTCCTCTTTATATTCATATTTGTTGAATGTATGTTAAGCAAACAAAAGTCTAAGGCTGTTGGTCTAAACCTTAAGACTTAGGCATATGATGGACAGATTATACGGAAGACATAATTCTTAAGGTGATGGTCTAAATCATAAGATCCGCAATCGAGGGAATAAAGTTGGGCATTTTATTCATGCAAAGATTTTTATGTTGTCTATATCCCTTTTGGGAGATGGTTTGTCTTGACCATCGGAGGTAGACTCCATGAATAGAAACATTGGCACGTTGCCATAGGTGACGATGTGTTGGATCAGGAGATAAAGTGAATTGATTTTGGATTAATAATTCTGTGTTGGCAAATCAATTCACTTTTGACAATCATTTGTATTATATCTTAATCCTGAGATGAATAGTGGGCCCGTTGTCTTGACTTGTGTCTTTTAATGTACCAAAGGGTGACACCCACATCTCAATAGTGGTATGCAGCTGGTACGTTGGAGGCATGACTCTTGATAGCGTAGACCTATTATTCATAGATATGGAATCCATAGCTCCTCTTTAGGAGTAGTGATATCCTCTTATATGCGTTATCCTATAATTGGAAAAATGGAGCACTCAATCATTTGGATACATAGGTGTAACCGAATGGTATACTGTCTTTGGTTGGTAAGTTTTTCAATGGTGAGATAATGGAACGTAAGATAAAAATAATCAAGAAGATAAGATAAAACTTGTCCTTAAGCCAGTTATGGATAATTCTATTGAGATACGATACACTATGATATGTCATGAAGACTTAGCTATACTCGTAATTCTATATAGTTTGAGAATGTAGCTCCAAACTTTTAGTGGAGTAGCGTTGGAGTTGATAATTATGAAATGTATATCTAGGATATTGGGTTTTGTAATTATCAAGAACTTAAACTATATAGGTCCATTTGGTTCCCTTTGCTAGCTCACAAAATCCTGTAACGATACGACGTGCTTTTCCAATAATTGGTGACTTATGTCAGATTTATTAGATTGGTTGAAATTCGAAAGAATCAAATAATTCATGTCTGTTTATCGGTTGAATTAATTTTGTGACAAAATTAATTCAAGATAAACTTGTTGACTTATTGGGATCGGATAATTCTTGTCTGTTTATCGGTTGATTTAATTTTTAAATAAATTAGATCAAGATAAACTTGTAGAATTATTAGGAATTCATTTAGTTTCCTAGAGATTATCTAGATAAAGTTGTTTTAATTAGATAACTTTTCTATTGGGTTATTTGAATTAAAATTGAGACTTTATCCTATAGAATCTCGGGTGGAGAATAAAAGATTTGCTGAGTTTTTTTTGGCAGTTCGGCATGTTGATCATCAAGTCCGGCCTACTGATGGGGCAAGTTTTGCCTGCGGATGCGTGGAAAAAAAAGATTACACGTTTTCACGCGGATTTCATCATATATTGATCCAAATTTGATTCTGATTTGAAGTTTTGAGGCCTTATCTGATAAGGACTGACCCTAGGCCTAACCACTATAAATAGGGAGTAAGTCTCATAAGTTATTTAGATCAATTGAGAGATTAAAAGTGATACTTTGCTAGTGAGAATCTAAAAACTCCTTGAGAGCTCTTGTTCACAAATCGCGAACACTAGCTTTGGGTTCTCTCAATTAGTTGGAAGGAGAGTCACCTAGAGGAAGAGCTGTACGTGTGAGCCCACACTCACTCCAATCGTGGATAGAGAATAGTAAAGAAGACCAGTTGGTTGAGACTCTTCTGGAACATTACTTCTCTTCACGGATTGCGGAAGCTCTTTGGCATTCAACGGTTAGTAAGATCTGGTTAATTTATGCATATAGCGTGTCAAACTTGTGTTTTTAGAAAATACTCTAATATAAAATTTTTAAAATTCTACTACGTACTATTTTCCCAACAGCTTGTCCTAGAACATTCTAGTATCATTCCTATTACATATTCAAAGCCTAGAAGATTCTAGAGTCTTCTATAACAAACTAGTATATTACATATATCTCAAAGCTTCTAGAAAGTTTTGGAGTACTCTAGGGTCTTCCAAGGAGTTATAAAGTCTTCCAAAGAGTTCCAGATGTTTCTAGATCTTTCTTGAGTATTCTAGACTCATGAAGAACCTTTTAGAATATTACAAAGCCTTCTAGAATGTCATGGAAGCTTTTTAGAATATTGTGGAACATTATAAAAACTCCACGACTCTACCAAGTTGTTTTGATTTCTCTAGGACGTTCTAAAGGATTCTAATTGA
Organism: Artocarpus heterophyllus; assembly: GCA_025403435.1. Lineage (NCBI taxonomy): Eukaryota > Viridiplantae > Streptophyta > Magnoliopsida > Rosales > Moraceae > Artocarpus > Artocarpus heterophyllus. Next base: position 19,963,987 of record CM046333.1, read on the forward strand.
TTCCATCACTTAGAGAATACTCTAGAGAATCTTAAAGTCTTTATCAGCCTCTGAGGGTTAGGATGGGGCAAAAATTTTATAGCTTGTGACATTTTGCCTTGCTTAAGCTCACAATGTCCTCGTCGCACCTTCTTCTCAAAATTGCCAAAGTGCACCTTATGCTCTCAACTAACTTCACTCTCTAGCAAGTTCTTCCACTTAACTAAATACTTAAGATAGTTTGGTATGTCGTGCCTTTGAATTAGCCTACTGTGGATATGCTTTCGACTTCCCTATCAAATGGTGACTATGACATTTGGTGTATGTTTAGGCTCCCCTCAAGTAGGATTTTCTATGTAATATGGCTTTAAGAGACTAACATGAAAGATTAGATGAATTTGAAGCTTTGGAGGAAATTGGAGTTGAAAGGAAACATTACTGACACACTAGATAGTAGGGGAAGGGCCTCATCTCTTCTCACTAAGCCCTTGTGGACCTTCCTTAAGGACTTGAATTGTTAGGGAATTACTTCAATATGAAAAGATCTCCTTTCTTGAACTCTAGTAGCCTTCTTTTCATGTCTCCCTATTTCTTCATCCTCTTTGATGCCTTGTTCAAGTAGGCTTGAGCTAACTTAGCTTGCTCATGAAATGACTTTGCAAACTTGAATTATCAGTTGGACTCTTGCCTCATAGCTTGTGACAAGTGCAAGAGGCATCGTCGGTTGTTGCCCCATGATCACCTAAAAAGGACTCTAGTTTGTTGCCTCGCATCATTGAAGATTGTAAGAGCATTAGGCCACATCAAGCAACTTTTCCCAAGCTTTTTGGTTAGCACTCACAAAGTGCCTCAAGTATAACTCAAAAAGTGTATTGATGCACTCTGTTTGGCCCTTACTTTGGCGGTGGAAGCTTGTAAAAAAGTTTTTAAGTTTGAACCAAGTAGCTTGAAATGTTCTGTCCAAAACCTTCTTTTGAAGCGGAGTTCTGGTCGCTCACAATGTTTGAAGGTACTCCCCAAAGCTTTACCGCATGGCGTAGGAACAACCGTGCTGTTTCTTCAGTAGTACAATCAATAAGTGCAGGAATGAAGGTGGCATACTTGCTAAACCAATCAACTATCACAATAATGCTTCCATACCCTTTTGGTTTAGGCAAGGAAGTGATGAAGTCCATGGAAACACTTTCCCATGGCCTCTCTAGGATCAGCAAGTGTTCAAGCAACCCATCTGGTGCTTGTTGTTCAATCTTGTCTTGTTGGCATATAAGACAAGTCCTCACGTAGGTCTCCACTTCATCCCGCATTTATGGCCAATAGTAAGTTGTCTTCAATAGAACAAAAGTACACTTCATACCTAGGTGACCTACCCACTTTGAATCATGACACTCTTTTATTGGCTCCCTTTGAGGTTTCCCTACTTCGATACATAAATTTAATGTCCCTTTGTATAGAGCAAGTCATTTGCTCGCCAAAAATGCCTCATCTTACCCTCTTCTACAAGGGCAGTAATGTTCCTTGCAAGGGGATCTTATTGTAGCCCTTCTATGATACAGCTAAGTAAGGGGCTATCAACATGGCTGAGAAATGCCAACTCTACTTTATGGCTTAAAGCATCTGGATAACATTTGCCTTCCTCAGCTCTAACTCAATTTGACATCCACATCTCGCCTTGGTGGCAATCGTTTGAGCAATTCCTCAAGCATGACATCCTTGAACTCATCAAAAAAATCCTATGCCTCCTTTAGCATGGTGGATGGAGGAGATGATTCTTCGTCACCATACTCCTTGACAATAGCTAAGTAGCTATCTTCCTCCTTCCTCAAGCCCTTCTTGAATTGCATAGCAGACAACATCTTGAACTTAGTCTTGGTAGACCTAACTGTAGGTACTACCCAAGCCTTTTTGCCATCCAATATGCACATGGCATTGGCAAATGGAACTGGGAAGGCCTTAACTTAATCGATAAACGGCATACCAAGGGCAACTTTGAAGTCGTCTATAGGTACCACAGATAAATCCAAATGAACTACCCATGCCCCAAGGGTGGTCTTTATGCCCTAGGGTATGTCTTGAATAGGCTTGGCCAACAAGTGGATGGTTTTTTTGGAGCCCCCTCCACCAATGATTTTAAGACTTAACATTTGGGCTCCTTCAATAGAGATAAAGTTAGGGGACACACCTATATCGATCAAGGCCTTAGTGTCTTTCCCTTGATGTTAGCATCCACGAGTAACAGTCCCTTGGCTTGAGTCTTCGGAGTACTCTGAATAATGTTCAAGAGTTGCATGGAGCCGACATGAGCACTTTTATTATTACTTTTGTCCCTTGTTCTTCAAAGGATGTGGTCATAACATTGAGGGCCTTCCTTTTAGGACAATCACGAATCCAATGAGGTCCGTCATATACGAAGCAATTGTTTTCGGGTCTAGAGTTGTCTTGTCCATCCTTCTACTTCCTTTATCCTTTTGCTTAGACAAGGCATGGTCCTTGCCTCCCTCCTTGTGATGGTTCTTCGAGTGGTCTCCTCTACCCTTATTGGTTTTGCCTTTTTTCTCTTTGGACTTTAAATCCTTTTAGCTTGAGCAATCGATCAAGCTCTCAGCAACCATAATGGCTATAGTAAGGTCTTGCACACCACGATGCCTAAGCTCCATCTTTGCCCATGTTTGTAGTCCATGCCTAAAGAAGAAAAAGGTGTCGTTATCAGACATATCCAAAATCTCTAAAATAAGATTTGTGAAATCCATTACATACTTTCAGATACTACCCAATTGTTTAAGTCACTACAAGCAACCACATGCCTTTTAAGTTCATTTTAAAGGCATTAAAGGTTGGGATGGTGCACGTACTCCTCATGATGTCCTCTTGCCTTCTTTGCCACCATAGCATGGTGGTGTCCATGAGGAATAAAGTGGCAGACTAAATATTAATAGCATCCTCTGTAATGCCTGTAGTGCCAAAGTATTGCTCTAATCCCCAAAGAAAGTTATCCATCTCATGAGCATTATGTGTGCCTGCAAGGCTTTTAGGTTTTGGTACATCAATCTTGTGTGTATCTATGGTAGATGTGACTAGACTAGATGTAACAGTCCTCTTGCATAATGCAAGGTCAACACGTGCTTCTTCCAATTGGGCAAGCATGCTATTAATCCCCCTTTGGTATATGTCTCGAACATAAGCCACCTCCATTGAGAACTTTTTCCTAAAGCTCCTACATGTCCTTTTTAAAGGACTCTTCTAGCCTGCCAAGGGACTCACGCACAGCTCCATGGAGATCAGCATCCTCCATCTCTAGCCATCCAACTGTTGGTCTATATCCTCCATCCATGCATCTTAGGCACTAGAGCTATCCCCTACTCGAGTTAAGCGTTTATCAAAGCTAAAAGCCATGTCCTTGGACTTCCCCCATGGCTTTGGTATTGTGGGATCGAGTTGTAGTTCACGATCCAACCCTTATTCTGATGTCTCCACATTTATAGTGTCTGATTCTACAACTACTCTTGTTTTCTTCATGGCTGAACCGAGGCTCTAATACCAACTATCATGGCCTTCCTTTTTTCACAATGTGGTCATACGGCCTTTGCAATCCTGATGTTAAGTCAACCTTGAATTCTTCCAAACTCATAAGACAAGGTAAGAATGATCAAAACTAAGTAAGAACACCCAGAGAAAACTAAGGATAAGAAATACAAAGTAGGCTTCTATTAGTATGTGGGAAATTTATAAGTTTGAAGGATTGAGTACAAATGAGGGGGTGTTCCCTTATTCATAGACCATTGGCCTTCTAAGGAATATTCTAGGTATATATGGAACATCGATTATCCTAAAGCCACTAGCAGAGGGAGGGTAGGGGGGCCTTGGCACCCTTAGATTTTTTGCTTTTTTTTTTTGTTTTTAATTTTGCTCTACTAATCTTTTTTCTACATGTTATACATAGTGAGAGAGCTTTTAAATGTTATTTTCTCTCATGGACCTTGGGGGATGAAATAACAAAGCTAAAACATGGGATATTCTTGTTTGGTAGTAACCTTTCACATTGGGCTACCTAGACACATGTTTTATACATATTGTGACTTTGTCTACTCCTTGTGGGTAATGACCCATTATTCTTAATCACAGTTCGGCATGTCCATTTTAGCCAAGTGTAATGTCCTTCATAATATGCAGTATAGTGTCCTACATTGTTTATAAATCTTATCACTATGTATCAAAGCTCAGATTTGTTAAGCTCTTTCTTTCTCTAAAATTCTTCCTTCTCTCTAGAATTCTTTCCTTCTCTCTCTAAAATTTGAAATTTGTTCTTCATTTTCCAGATCTTCTTTCTTTCTTGTTTCTTTTTCTTTGTTTTTATAGATCCAAAGGATCATCACCTGAGGAAATACTTTCTATCACTTTCTCAAAAGGTTCTCGGGCAGAAATACAAGTCTAGACTCACTTGACTGTGGATTTTCATGCGTTTTGGATTCCCTAGTGATGTGAGGATACTGATTGAAGGAAAAATTCATCCAAGTGACTTCAATCAGAGGCTGGCCTTCTAGTATGGGTACTAGTCGTGGTGCAACGAGAAGAAGAGCTCGTGTCATCACCCTAGATGTCACAAATGTGTGCTACAAACTTGTGAAGGTATGTGTCATTTGCTTGAATTTGTGTCAGTAAATAAGGAGGTCAATATCTATTTCTACAAAGATGGCCTTTCTAAAGAGAACTTAGATGACCTCTATACTTCTCTCCAAAACCATCTGAGTGGATATGTCCAAGGTGCAATTTCTAATCATTGGCCCAAATTCCATACAAAAAGACAATGCCTTAGGAATTTGGCATTTAAAGACCCTGTTTGTTAGTTTGTAAGAAAATTATATGGGGAGTAAAGTCTTAATCCATAGAATTCATTTGAGTGCTTCTGCAAAAAAAAAAAAAAAGGTATTTCGTGCTTTGAGTGTTTGTTTGTTTTTAGATTGTTATAGTATGTGTTAAACAATAAATGTTTGTTTTTATTTTATCGTTATAATAGTTGTTATATATCTGTGTTTGCTTTATTAAAAAAATGTTACCTTGTTAGATGCATCACATGTTTGTTCCTGCTATTAGTTTGAAATTTTTAGATCCTAAATGATTTTTATAGATACAGTATGTCATATGTCTTTTACTGACTTTTCTAGATTCATGGGTATATAGTATGTTATATGTCTTTTACTAACTTTTCTAGATTTGTGCTGTTTTTGTCAAAAGGTTTATAGTATGTTATATGTCTTTTACTAACTTTTTTAGATTCGTGTTTATTTTGTCAAAAAAGTGTACATTTAAATGTGTCGGGTTTTGTTTGTTTGTTTATAAATTGTCAAAAGTTGTATAGTTATAGTCTCGTTTATTCAAGGTCAGTCTGTTTGTGTGTTTATTTTTCAAAATCTGAATTGATTTGGTTTGAATTTTTCTAACAGGTACATCACCTACCTATCATAAGTCCCGAGTCCTTTTCTATTTCCATCTTCTTTAAGAACTTATTAGAGACTTAAATTTTAAGCAGAGCGGACTTAAGACAAAAACCCAAATAAACAAATAGCAAAAAAATCAGTCTATTTTAGAAACAAAACATGTCCTCCTCTTATTCATCTAGGAAAATCAAAACCATTTGTGTCTCATGTGGTTCCAATCCTAGTAAAGGTAGAGTCTATTTAGAAGCCGCGGAACACTTAGTACAAGTCGAGGTACGTAGGAAAATTAGCCTGACTTATGGGGAAGGTAGCTTAGGGTTAATGGGGAATGTAGCAACAACAACAAATTCTACGGGTAGCCATGTTGTAGGGATTATACCTCATCTCTTAGCTGAGAGGAACCTTTGTGGGAAAACCATAGGTAAGGAAGAGAGAGTTTTGGACATCTCTAAGCACCTTGAAAACATGATCCATAACTCTGACACTTTCATTGCATTGCGTGGTGGTTTAGGCATCCTTGAAGAGTTATTCGTTGTTACTAGCAAGAGTCTGTTAGGCATTCACTCCAAACCTATAAGTCTTTTGAATGTAAATAATTTTTATGACAGTCTTTTAAAGTTTTTAGATTATGCTACGAAACAAAACTTCATTGTAGAGTTAAGGAGACAAATCTTTGTTACTGTTTCAATGGCTAAAGACCTACTTGACAAAATACAAATCATTCATCTAGAGTCTGAGACTATAACATCCAAGCTCGATTGGAAGAAAGAAAGCAAGAAGTGACCACTAGATTAGAACCTCTACTTGCAATCTTTCGGTTTTACCTATATCATGTTGATAACTCTTAGTTAGTGAATAATGCTATGTTCTTGAGAAAAATCATTTGAAATGCCCATATTTATAAAGATTTGCCTCTAATTATACAGGTTGAAGAAAAGAGAAGAAAATGGAGTAAGAGAACAGGATCAAGCGAGGAAAGGGGAAGAAAAAGGCCTTGGCAGAGAAGCAGCGTCGCAGCGCCCAAAATGAGTGCCATAGCACCCAAGTTTTGCACACCTAGTGAATTTTAATAGCATTGCAGTACTATAAAAGAGGGATGTGGCACCAATTGTGATCCTCAGACTTAATTTGTAGACGTGAAAAGGGGGGACTTAGTTAACCTAGGAGTAGTATAAGTAGATGAGGATGTAACTATCAAAAGACATCTAGGGTTTTATTTTCAGAGAAGTGTTGAATTTTCGTAGGAGCTTGCAAGCAATTTGGAGTAAGAAAGTAGAGATTGGTGATAGAATTTCTTGTTTTCTTAACTCCTTATGTTTGATCTAATTGAAATTTTAGTTTTTGTTTCTCTTTCAATTATGTTCTAATTTTCTTAGTTAGGGCTATGTTATATCCTAATCACAATGATGTAAATTTCATATTTATTTATGCACCGTAATTGATTTTATTCATGTGAGTTGTATGTTATCGTGCTTAAAGCTTTTAAATGATTAGCTACCATTTAAATGATATGATATGCATGTTTGAAACTAAGAAGGGAGAATATGCAAATGCTTTATATAACATATAACCATGAATTAAATGTGGATAGAGATATACCATGTTATTTGTGTGGCTTTCAGTGATAAGATGACCTAAAAGACTTATTGTAAACCGAGAATATTCATAGACCTTAATGCACTTCGGTTTATGTAAATTCACATAGAGATATAGTGAGTTAATAAACTGAATAGGCTTGCCCTACCGAGAGATAGGATAGTGAATAAATTAGGAATTTCTGCCATCACATAGGTATTATCAATTAGGGTATATAATTATATAGAATTCAAGTCTAGTGATTATAGTGAAATCAGATGCCTTAACGTTTCAGTCTCATTGGTTTATTCCTTAAATTCAATTATATTCTTTTCTTAAATTAGTTTTAATTTTGAGTATTGTGCCTTATTTTATTTCAGTTTCATTTGATTTGCTAGATAAATTTTAGGGTATCCAATTTTAGTAATTAATTAGGTTATTATTCAATAATCCCTATGAGATGATATCATACTTATTACTTTATTGCTTGATCGATAACGTGCACTTGTATTAGTGGATTTTATCGAACAAGTTTTTGATGTCGTTGCCTGGGACTATTTGTTTAATACTAATTAATATTAATACCAAATAATTCTTGATTTAATCTAGTTTTTTATTTAATTTCAAATTGTCTATTTTTTTTAGGGAGTGCGTTGGTGTATGAGAAGAACCAAACAAGATGAACTTGTTGAACTTGAGCTAGAAATCGAACATACTTTCAGAAGACTATTAAGAGAATAGAGAGATCGCGCTAGAAAAATGGCAGATGCAAGTGAAGCTAAAAATCCTCGTTGAATTTTTAAAGACTATGCATCACCAACTGTTCGAGGTCCCACTTCGAGCATCAAGAGGCTGGCCATTTAAGAAAACAATTTCAAGATCAAGCCGTCTCTCATCCAAATGATAAAAAAATTGGTGCAATTTAGTGGGCTGCTAAGTGATGATCCAAACACCCACATTGATGCTTTCCTCGAAATCTATGACACTATTAAATTTAACGGAGTGTTGGATGATGCTATTAGGTTGAGATTGTTCCCATTCTCTCTGAGGGATAAGGCCAAGAATTGGCTCACATGTCTTCCTGCAGGATCAATTACCACATGGGATACTATGGCCTAGAAATTCCTTGGTAAATTTTTCCCTCCAGCAAAACATGCAAAAATGCGTAATGATATTACTAATTTCTTGCAAATGGACAATGAATCGGTATATGAGGCTTGGGAAAGATTTAAGGAGCTATTAAGGAGATGCCCACATCATGGACTAGCAGTCTAGATGCAGGTACAAACTTTTTATAATGGGTCTAGTACAAGTCTTTGTTCTACCATTGATGCCGCTTTAGGTGGAACATTAAATAATAAAACTCCTAAGGAGGCTTTTGATCTGATAGAAGAAATGGCATTAAGTAATTATCAGTGGCCGACTGAAAGGCTACAAACAAGAACTGTGGGAATTCGTGAAGTGGATGCCCTTTCCACACTCACTGCTCAATTTGAAGCACTTAATAGAAAGATAGACCATATGAGTGCTTTAGCTATGAAAATTCAAAGTGTGACATGTGAATTTTGTGGAGGACGACATACTAGCACTGAATGCCAGGTATGTAACACTTTTCCTTAGCCTACTGAAAATGCTAACTTTGTTGGAAATTTTAACAGGTGGTAAAATAATCCCTACTCTAGCACTTACAACTTGTGGTGGCAAAATCATCCTAATTCTCATGGGGCAATCAAAATACGATGAGACCACCACTAGGTTTCAAGCAACAGGAAGAGAAAATGCCTAGTCTAGAAGACATTGTTGCTAAGCTGGCTACTGTTAGACATGTATGCCCTAAGGAGTAAACATGTAATAAGTTTTTGGAGACATTTTTATCAATAAAGAATTTATTTATTATTTATGTACCAAATCTTGTCCTCTTTACATTCATATTTGTTGAATGTATGTTAAGCAAACAAAAGTCTAAGACTGTTGGTCTAAACCTTAAGAATTGGGCATATGATGGACATATTATGCAGAAGACACGATTATTAAGGTGACGGTCTAAATCATAAGATCTGCAATTGAGGGAATAAAGTTGGGTACTTCATTCATGTAAAGATTGTTATGTTGTCTACATCCCTATTGGGAGATGGTTTGTCTTGACCATCGGAGGTGGACTCTGTGAATAGAAACATTAGCATGTTGTCATAGGTGATGATGTGTTGGATCGGGACATAAAGTGAATAGATTTGGATTAATAATTCTGTCTCGGCAAATCGATTCACTGTAGATAATCATTTGCATTGTATCTTAATCTTGAGATGAATAGTGGGCACGTTGTCTTGACTTGTGTCTTTTGATGTACCAAAGGGTGACACCCACATCTTAATAATGGTATGCATGCCGGTACGTTGGAGGCATGACTTATGATGGCTTAGACTTGTTATTCATAGATATGGAATCCATAGATCCTCTTTAGGAGTAGTGATATTCTCTTATATGTGTTATGCTGTAATTGAAAAACTAGAGCACTCAACCATTTGGATACATAGGTGTAACCGAATGGTATACTGTCCTTGGATGGTAAGTTTTTTGATGGTTAGATAATGGAACGTAAGATAAAAATAATCGAAAAGGTAAGACAAAACTTGTCCTTAAGCCGGTTATGGATAATCCTATGGGGATACGATACACTATGATCTGTCATGGAGACTTAGCTATACGGGCTTCGTAATTCTATGTAGTTCTAGAGTGTAGCTCCAAGCTTTTAGTGGAGTAGTGTTGGAGTTGATAATTATAAAATGTATTCCTAGGATATTGGGTTTCATAATTATCAGGAGCTTAAACTATATAGGTCCATTTGGTCCCCTTTGGTAGCTCACAACATCCTGTAACGATACATCGTGCTTTTCCAATAATTGATGACTTATGTCAGATTTATTAGATTGGTTGAAATTCGAAAGAATCAAATAATTCATATCTGTTTATCGGTTGAATTAATTTTATGATAAAATTAATTCAAGATAAACTTGTTGAATTATTGGGATCGGATAATTCTTGTCTGTTTATCGATTGATTTAATTTTAAATAAATTAAATCAAGATAAACTTGTAGAATTATTATAAATTCATTTATTTTCCTAGAGATTATCTAAATAAAGTTGTTTTAATTAGATAACTTTTCTATTGGGTTATTTGATTTAAAACTAAAGTTTTATCCTATAGAATCTCGGGTGGAAAATAAAAGATTTGTTGAGATATTTTTTCGGCAGTGCGGCAAGCCGATCCTCAAGTTTGGCCTGCCGATGTGCAAAGGATAAGATTACGCGTTTTCACATGGATTTTATCAGATATTGATCCGAATTTGATTCTGATTTGAATTTTTGAGACCTAATCTGATAAGGACTGACCCTAGACCCAACCTCTATAAATAGGGAGTAAGTCACATAAGTTATTCAGATCAATTGAGAAATTAAGAGTGATACTCTGCTAATGAGATTCTAAAAACTCCCTAAGAGCTCTTATTCAAAAATCAGGAACACTTGCTTTGGGTTATCTCAATTGGTTGGAAGGAGAGTCACCTAGAGGAAGAGCTGTACGTGTGAGCCCACACTCACTCCGATCGTAGATAGAGAATAGCGAATAAGACGAGTTGGTTGAGGCTTTTCTAGAACGTTACTTCTCTTCTCTAATTGCAAGAGCTTTTCAGCACACAAAGGTTAGTAAGATCTGGTTATTTATGCATATAGCATGTTAAACTTGTGTTTTAGAAAATACTCTGATATAAAATTTTAAAATTCCACTGCGTGCTATTTTTTCAACAATTGGTATCAGAGACATAGTTTTTACATAAATTTATGAGTTTGTGATCATACTATGTGTTTAAATTTTGTGATCTTAATCTCTCCTATACTTGAATTTAATTTTATAGAGAGTTGGCAGTCTAGGTTTCTATATCTTTTATATGTTGTCATGGATTATGTGACGAATGTTCATTAATTAATTATGGTTGATTAAATAGTGATTTAATTATTAATTAATTAATTAATTAATATCGGTTATGGTTCCTTAGAGGTTATAATGTGTATCTTGGTCTTTCATGTAATTAAATGGCGGACTATCATCTACGTCTAGGAATTATTATTTATTTTTAAATTTATAAGAATTTTGTAATTAAATAATTATAAGGAGAAGATGGATCTAGAAGGTGGATCTAGAAGATAGATGTTGGCACTTCTAGGTATTTTCTGAGTCTCTAATTTTATGTTTTTGAATTGTTGAAAATAAAATTGATGAATTGCATTAAAAATTGTATTTTCAAAAAAGGGTGATTTCTGCTTGGTCGGTATGCCGAACCATCCAGTTTGGTAGGCCGATGGTCGTAGATCGACACGATAGACATGAGGTTCGGTAGGCTGATAGTGGGGCGAAATTCAGATGGCTCTAGAGGCAGGCCAAACTTCTAGTTTGGCAGGCCGATCTGTCGTGCATCGGCAGGTCGATGGATTATTACCGACAGGCCGATCACCCAAATCGGCTTGCTGACAGAGTGTTGAAAATTTTTCCAAAAAAGATGTAGCTTTTCAATGTAGTTTTTATTTTATTTTTGGGACAATTCTGAGAGACATTAAATTTAGATATGACCGGAAATATGAAGTATTCGATTCATACGAGATTGAAGACTTGAAGATGGACATTACATGATGAGTGATACTACCTAAGAATTCAAGGATGAAGAACTGATAATATGTTTTGATTATTCTCTTCTAATCTTTGATCTATATTCTCTAAGGTGGAACCATAATATTACGGTTATTATTATTTTCTTGAAGCTTTGCTTGTCTGCATTATAATATGATTTGCCATATATATTGATAACATATCATATAGAATAGGGAGTGCCGCTCATATTAAATTGTTCATGCATGTCTCTTAAAATAAAACCTTGGTATCAAAAGATTGAGTGGAAGAAGGTTTTCGAAGAGAGGACCTACGGCCTCCATCGTTGGTCCATAGAAAGAACATGGTGGTCTCAACCCCTAGGAAGGGATTTCTATCATGTACCAGATTGGATCTCTGAGAGGATAAGGTATTTTGGCATGATTTATGGTTACACACCCCTAGGTGGTGATTATAAATCATGGATAAAATATTAAAACGATGGTTATACAATCACGTTAATTTTATTATTAACCTCCCTTAGGAGCTTTGTTAATAAAATTAATGGCCAAAGAAACAATTATTAATATATGCTAGATCATACGGGTCCTGGATGGCATATATTAATCAGGAGGGGATCCGTGTTCCTGATTGAATTTGGCATGACACCCCTAGGAGCTTGTTGAATTTGGAGTTGGGAATTATCGTTGTAAGGTTTTGATATTTTCAGGGTTTTAACACAAACACATTTGTATGTTTTTACATGATTGTGTTATTTTACTAAATTATTATGATATGTTTGCTTATGTTTGGTATATGATTCTTTATTATAGATTAAAATGTCTAAAAATGCTTTATCTTCGATACTTCACAAAAACCTATTAACCGGAGAAAATTATAATGATTAGAAACAGAACCTAGATATCGTCATCTTCTTTGAGAAACTAAAATTTGTCCTGACGACCCCTTGTCGTCCCGAGCCTACGGGAGATTCCACCAATGAGCAATTTCAAGCGTACAATCGCGGGAAAGATGCAAACGATTAGGCTCGCTGCCATGTTATGGCTAGCTTGAATAATGTGCTGCAGGCTCAACACCAGGATTATGAGACTGCGAAGCAGATCTTGAATAATCTTGAAGATATATTTGGAGGCTAGGCCATAACAAAGCGGCAAGGGGCGCTTCGAAAACTTCTTAGCTCTAAGCAGAGGCTAGGGACATCTGTAAACTTCTTACCTCTTTGAGAAACTAAAATTTGTCCTGACAACCCCTTGTCGTCCTGAGCCTACGGGAGATTCCACCAATGAGCAATTTCAAGCATACAATCGCTGGAAAGATGCAAACGATTAGGCTCGCTACCATGTTATGGGTAGCTTGAATAATGTGCTACAGGCTCAAGATCAGGATTATGAGACTGCGAAGCAGATCTTGGATAATCTTGAAGATATATTTGGAGGCTAGGCCATAACAAAGCAGCAAGGGGTGCTTCAAAAACTTCTTAGCTCTAAGCAGAGGCTGGGGACATCTGTAAAGGACCACATGATATTGGTCATGGGTTACCTCGTTGAGGCTCAAACCAATGGAGTTGACATCGATGCTGAAACTCAAATGACTATGGTCTTTGAGACTCTGTCAAAGGAATTTATTTCCTTTAGAGCTACTTTTAATTTGAGCAATAGGCGGGATATGACCTTAATAGAATTGATGAAACAGTTACAGGAGTTCGAACTGTTGATCAGGGAGTCTCCTGCGGGTGGAGAGGCCAATTTGGTAGCTGCTTCTGGTTCCAATCCCAACCCTAGGAATGGAAAGAAGCAATGGGCCAAGAATGGGAAGTCTTCTATTCCTACTAGTACCAAGTGCAAGAAAAAGAAGAAGAAGAACTCGAAGAAGCTTAAGTGCTTCTTATGTGGAAAGGTCGGACACATCAAGAAGCATTGCAAGGACTTCCTTTCCAAAGGAGGTAGGTGTGATCTTCTGTATTTAGAAACTTGTTTGGTTAAGGAATCCAATGACATTTGGGTCATAGATTCCAGTGCAACTAATCATGTTTGTGTTTCTCTATAGGGGTTCAAAGAAACGAGAAGGCTGCTACATGAAGACTTCACGCTTTGAATAGGTGATGGATCCTTGGTCTTAGCGGAAGCAGTGGGAGACGTCCATCTCTATTTTGATAATTATAGGAATTTAATTTTGCAAGATTATTTTTATGTTCCTAAATTTAAAAGGAATTTAATTTCTATAGTTTGTTTATTTAAAGACTCCTATTTGGTTTCTTTTAATGATAAAGTGGTGATTCGTAAAAACAAATCTTTTATCTGTTCTCGATGGATGCAAAATAATCTATATTTTATCAAACCTAAGATGGACTTACTGCTTAATGCTGAGATGAATGATAATAACTCCAAAAGACTTAAAACTTTGCACTCTAATAAGACTTATCTTTGGCATTTGCGCCTTGGTCATATTAACCTGAATAGGATTCAAAGGCTGGTAAGGGACAGACCTTTAAGTTACTTAAAGGTGTAATCTATGCCTCAATGTGAATCTTGTTTGGAGGGTAAAATGACCAAAAGACCATTCGCGTCTAAGGGCAATAGGGCTAAAGGGGTTCTAGAACTTGTGCATAGTGATGCTTGCGGACCAATGAACATCCGGGCACGAGGAGGGTATGAGTACTTTGTCACTTTTATTGACGATTACTCAAGGTATGGGTATGTGTACCTGATGCACCACAAAAGCGAAACTTTTGACAAGTTCAGGGAGTTTTGGGCTGAAATGGAAAAGCAATTGGGTAGACCCATAAAGGCACTTCGATCCGATCGAGGTGGAGAATACCTTTCTTATGAGTTCTTGGGACACTTATTAGAGAATGAGATTTTATCCCATTTGACTGCGCCAGGCACTCCGCAGCAGAATGGCATAGCGGAGAGAAGGAATAGGACTTTATTTCATGGTTAGGTCCATAATGAGTTATTCATCATTGCCTTTATCCTTTTGAGGATATGCACTACAAACTACATGTTATGTTTTGAATAATGTGCCTTCAAAATCGGTCCCTAAAACTCCTCACGAGTTGTGGACAGGCAAGAAGACATCCTTAAACCATATTCGCATATGGGGATGTTCGGCTTATGTCCTGTTTAAGGATGCGAATAAGTTGGAAGCAAGTTCAAAAGTTTGGGTGTTTATAGGATATCCAAAAGGGACTAAAGGGAGTTATTTCTATAACCTAAAGGAAAATAAAGTCATGGTTTCAACTAATGCAACTTCCCTTGAGGAAAGTTACATGGACGACTTTAAACCTCAAAGAAAAGTGATACTTAAGGAGTTAAGGAGTGATCTGATCACTACGGAGGTTCTGAATGAAACCGTTCCGATCAGTGTAGAAAAACCAAACCAACCTGAACAACAACCTAAGGGGCTTTGGTGTAGTGGGAGGATCAGGCGTCAGCCTGAGAGGTATATGTTCAATGGGGAAGTCTCTTTGACTGAGCCGGATGAACATGATAGGGATTCTTATACTTACATAGAGGCTATGGAGGATATTGATTCAAAACTTTGGACAGAGGCCATGAACACTGAGATGAAGTCTATGGAGACTAATCAGGTCTGGGAGCTTGTGGATCTTTCTGAAGGAGTAAAACCCATAGGGTGTAAGTGGATCTACAAGAGGAAAATAGGAGTGGATGGAAAGGTCGAAACCTTTAAGGCTAGACTGGTAGCTAACGGTTATACGGAAAAGGAAGGAATCGATTATGAGGAAACCTTTTCACCTGTAGCCATGCTGAAGTTCATCAGGATTCTCTTGTCCATAGCTACCGCTCTCGACTATGAGATTTGGCAGATGGATGTCAAGACGGCTTTTCTAAATGGCTATCTTGATGAGTCCATTTATATGGAACAACTAGAAGGGTTCAAGGTCAAGGGTCAAGAGGGTAAGGTTTGTAAGCTGCTAAAGTCAATTTATGGACTTAAGCAGGCCTCTCGTTCTTGGAACATAAGATTTGATCAGGTGATCAAGACTTATGGGTTTTCACAAAATGTGGATGAGCCATGTGTTTACAAACACATTAAGAATGGGAAGGTGGTTTTTCTACTGCTTTATGTAGGTGACATTCTGCTAATTGGCATTGACATTGGGACATTGTCCTCAGTCAAATTTTGGTTGACCAAGTAGTTTGACATGAAGGACTTGGGAGAGGCTAATTTTTTTTTCGGTATCCAGATCTTTTGGGATAGAAAAAATAAAATGATAGCTTTTTCCCAGGCCGACTACACAGATAAAATTCCCAGAAGGTTTGCAATGCAGGATTTCAAGAAAGATGGGCAACCATCTAGGTCTGGAATTACTCTTTCTAAGAAAGACTCTCTAAAGTCTAAGGAAGAAAGAGAATACATGAAGAAGGTGCCTATGCCTCGGCAGTGGGCAGTCTCATGTATGCCATGCTTTGCACACGATCGGATATTTGTTATGTGGTCGGGATTGTAAGTCGATTTCAAGCGGATCTACAACCAAACCATTGGATTGCGGTAAAGCATATTTTCAAGTACCTGAGAAGGACTCGAGGGTATATGCTTGTATATTCGGGTGAGGACTTGACTCCTCTAGGATATACTGACTTAGATTTTCAATCCTATTTGGATTCTAGGAAATCGACTTTGGGTTTTGTGTTTACTCTGGGCGGCGGTGCCTTCAGTTGGAGAAGTGTGAAGCAAGATTGCACTTCAGATTCAACAATGGAGGCCGAGTATGTGGTAGCTAGTGATGCTTCGAAAGAAGCAATGTGGCTCTGCAAGTTCCTTAGGGATCTTGAGGTAGTTCCTAGTATGGATAAGGCGGTATCACTATACGGTGACAATAGTGCTATGGTAGCTAATGCTAAGGAACCAAGATTTCACAAGAAGAGTAAGCATATTGATCGGAAGTATCATGTGATAAAGGACTTCGCTGAGGGCAGGCATGTCACGGTGTGCAAGATCGCATCAGAGGACAATTTAGCTGATTCATTTGCAAAGACACCTACTGGGAGAGTCTTCAAGAGGCATGTGGAAGCTATGGGGATGCGAAATTTGTCATATTTACTCACTTAGTGCAAGTGGGAGATTGTTAGTCATGTATGCCCTAAGGAGTAAAAATGTAATACGTTTTTGGAGACATTTTTATCAATAAAGAATTTATTTATTGTTTATATACTAAATCTTCACCTCTTTGCGTTCATATTTGTTGAATGTATGTTAAGCAAACAAAAGTTTGAGACTGTCAGTCTAAACCTTAAGAATTGGGCATATGATTGACAGATTATGCGGAAGACACGATTCTTAAGGCGATGGACTAAATCACAAGATCCGCAATCAAGGGAATAAAGTTGGGTGCTTAATTCATATAAAGATTGTTATGTTGTCTACATCCCTATTGGGAGATGGTTTTTCTTGACCATCGGAGGTGGACTTCGTGAATAGAAACATTGGCACGTTGTCATAGGTGACGATGTGTTGGATCGGGACATAAAGTGAATAGATTTAGAAGAATAATTCTGTCTTGGCAAATCGGTTCACTGTAGACAATCATTTGTATTGTATCTTAATCCTGAGATGAATAGTGGGCACGTTGTCTTGACTTGTGTCTTTTGATGTACCAAAGGATGACACCCACATCTTAATAATGGTATGCATGCCGGTACGTTGGAGGCATGACTTATGATGGCTTAGACTTGTTATTCATAGATATGGAATCCATAGCTCCTCTTTAGGAGTAGTGATATTCTCTTATATGTGTTATCCTGTAATTGGAAAACTAGAGCGCTCAACCATTTGGATACATAGGTGTAACCGAATGGTATACTGTCCTTGGATGGTAAGTTTTCTGATGGTTAGATAATGGAACGTAAGATAAAAATAATCAGAAAGGTAAGACAAAACTTGTCCTTAAGCCGGTTATGGATAATCCTATGGGGATACGATACACTATGATTACGTGTTTTCAACCTTAAGTTCGATCAAGTTCGGCCTGTCGATTAAGTAGTTCAGCCTGCCGATGTGTGAAGGATAAGATTACATGTTTTTACGCAGATTTTATTAGATATTGATCCGAATTTGATTTTGATTCAAATTTTTCAAGCCTAATTTAATAAGGACTGACCCTAGACCCAACCTCTATAAATAGGGAGTAAGTCACATAGTTATTCAGACCAATTAAGAGATTAAGACTGATACTCTGTTGGTGAGAATCTGAAAACTCCCTGAGAGCTCTTGTTCACAAATCACGAACAATTGCTTTGGATTCTCTCAATTGGTTGGAAGGAGAGTCACCTAGAGGAAGAGCTGTACGTGTGAGCCCACACTCACTTCAATCATGGATAAAGAATAGCAAAGAAGACTAGTTGGTTGAGGCTTTTCTAGAACGTTACTTCTCTTCACTGATTACAGGAGCTTTTCGACACACAAAGGTTAGTAAGATCTAGTTAATTTATGCATACAGCATGTCAAACTTGTGTTTGGAAAATACTATGATATAAAATTTTAAAATTTCGCTGCATACTATTTTTCCAACAGCTACGTCCACTCAAGACTTTATGAAGAGTGCGGATGCAAGACTCCAGAATCAAGAAGCATCCATCAGAAATCTAGAAATACAGATAGGACAAATGGCCAACATGATTTCAGGCAGGCCACAAGGTTCTCTGCCAAGCAACGTAGAGAAGAATCCCATTGAAAATGTAAAGGCAATAACTTTGAGGAGTGGCAAGTAAGTAGGACAAGAAAATGCTAAACAAGAGGTCCCTAATGAACAAGAAGAAGAGGTTACTGTGCAGTCAAAAGAGACAAACAAGAGCAAGCTCTTTCCAGATAACCCTAAGCCTTATGTGCCTCCTATTCCATCATTTCCTCAAAGGCTCTAGCAACACAAGATAAATAAGCAATTTTCTAAATTTCTTGATGTATTCAAAAAGTTGCATATTAACATTGCTTTTGCAGATGCTTTAGCATAGATGCCCAGTTATGCAAAATTTTTGAAAGAGATTTTAGCAAACAAAAGGAAGCTGGAGGACTATGAAACTATGAAGTTGAAGGAGGAGTATTCAGCCATTCTACAAAATAAGTTGCCACCAAAGCTAAAAGATCCAAGGAGTTTTACTATTCCTTGCACTATTGGTGACTTTTATTTTGGGAAAGCATTGTGTGATTTGGGTGCTAGTATCAATTTAAAGCCTTTTTCTATCTTTAAGTAATTAGGTTTGGGAGAGGTTAAAGCAACCACAGTGTCACTCTGACTTGCAGATCGCATGATTAAGCATCCAAGAGGTATTATGGAGGATGTACTAATAAAGGTTGACAAGTTTATTTTTCCTGCAGATTTCTTTATTCTTGAAATGGAGGAATATCATGAGGTTCCGCTCATTTTAGGCCGTTCTTTTCTAGCAACAAGAAGAATCTTGATTGATGTGCAACAAGGAAAATTAATTCTCAGGGTTCAAGATGATCATGTCACCTTTAATGTGTTTGAAGCAATGAAATATCCTTCCATTGATGAGTCTTGCTTTAGAATTGACATTGTTGACAAGTTGTTGTCTAAGTTTTTTTTTAGGAAAATGCTTTTAAGGACCTGCTTAAAGCTTGCCTAACCCAATCTAGTGGAGAAGAGGCTGAGAATGAGGAAATAAGGGAGTACAAAAATTATATGGAGGCAAATTCACCAATTTTGAGGCATAAGTCATTGCAATTTGTAGAAGTGGGACAGCCCACCACAAGGCCTAAGCCGTCAATTGAAGAGCCTCCAATCCTTGAGCTCAAACCCTTACCTCCTCATTTAAAATATGCTTATTTGGATGGCAAATCCTCACTACCTATAATTATTTCTTCTTCCTTGATAGGTTTGATGGAGGAAAAACTACTTAGGATGTTAAGAGAGCATAATGGTGCAATTAGATGGAAGATAGCAGACATCAAGGGAATAAGCCCCTCCATCTACATGCACAAAATTCTTATGGAGGAGCAATACAAACCCACCATTCAACCCCAAAGGCGTCTAAACCCAAAAATTCAAGAAGTGGAGAAAGCTAAGGTCATCAAACTATTAGATGTTGGGATCATCTATCCCATATCTGATAGTTTATGGGTAAGTCTTGTGCAAGTTGTGCCAAAGAAATGAGGTATGACTGTTCAAAAGAGTGATAATAATGAATTAATTCCAACTAGAATAGTTACTGGGTGGCGTGTGTGTATGGACTACAGGAAATTAAATGATGCCACTAGGAAAGATCATTTTCCTTTGCCATTTATTGATTAGATGTTGGAAAGACTTGTAGGACATGAGTTTTATTACTTTCTAGATGGATATTTAGGGTATAATCAGATTCCTATTGCTCCCGAGGATCAAGAAAAACCACGTTAACTTGTCACTATGGTACCTTTGCCTGTAGAAGAATGCCCTTCAGTCTTTGTAATGCACCAGCCACTTGTCAATGTTGCATGATGGCCATTTTTCTGATATGGTGGAGAAATTTATTGAAATTTTAACGGATGACTTTTCCAGTTTTTGGCTCATCATTTGATTCATGCTTATGTAATTTGGCTTTGGTGTTACAAAGATGTGAGGAGACTAACCTTGTTTTGAATTAGGAAAAGTGTCATTTTATGGTACAGGAAGGAATTGTACTTGGACACAAGATCTCTAGAAGCGGCATAGAAGTTGATCGAGCCAAAGTGGAGGTTTTTGCAAAATTACCTCCACCCACATCAGTAAAACTTGTTTGCAGATTCTTGGGGCATGCAGGATTTTATAGGCGGTTCATAAAAGATTTTTCTAAAATTGCTAGACCTCTATCTAATTTGTTGGTTAAAGATGCTCCATTTGTTTTTTCTGATAAATGTTTGTAGGCTTTTAACACATTGAAGGGAAAGCTCGTGTCAACACCTATCATGGTAGCACCAGATTGGGGTTTACATTTTGGGCTCATGTGTGATGCAAGCAATTCAATAGTTGGAGTAGTGTTGGGCCAGCAGAAGAATGGAATTTTTCAAACTATCTATTAGGCTAGTCGGACCTTGTCAGGAGCACAACTAAAGTACACAACAATTGAAAAGGAACTCTTGGCGGTAGTTTTTGCTTTTGATAAATTTCGTTCTTATTTGATTGGGTCAAAAGTAATTGTTTACTCTGATCATTCTGCTCTAAAGTACTTGCTAGAAAAGAAGGAATCCAAGCCCAAGTTAATCAGGTAGATCTTATTGCTACAAGAATTTGACTTGGAAATCAAAGATAAGAAAGGAACTGAAAACTTAGTTGCAGATCACTTGTCTAGAATTTCTAATCATGAAGAAGTGGGAAGGCCAATTCTGAAGGTATTCCCTAACGAGCAGGTATTTTCTATCAAGTCCACACAAACCCCCTAGTATGTTGATTTCGTAAACTATTTGGCAAGTAATGTTCTACCCCCTAATTTGTCATATCAACAAAAAAAAAATTATTTTCTGATGTTAAACTCTATTTTTGGGAAGAACCATTCTTGTTTAAAGTTTGTACAAATCAAGTGATAAGAAGATGCATTCTTGAGGATGAAATGATAAGTATTTTACAACTTTGTCATGATGGAGAGGCCAGTGGTCACTTTGGTAGTTCCAAAACTGCGGCTAAAGTGTTGCAATCAGGTTTCTATTGGCCCATACTTTTTAAAGATGCACACTCTTATGTAGTCTCATGTGATAGATGTCAAAGAACTGGAACTATTTTCAGGAAGAAT
Organism: Artocarpus heterophyllus; assembly: GCA_025403435.1. NCBI lineage: Eukaryota > Viridiplantae > Streptophyta > Magnoliopsida > Rosales > Moraceae > Artocarpus > Artocarpus heterophyllus. The sequence continues at coordinate 19,985,356 of CM046333.1, forward strand.
GAGAAGCCTTTAAACAATATTATTGTTTGTGAACTATTTGATGTTTGGGGTATTGATTTCATGGGACTGTTTCCACCTTTATTTAGGAATAAATACATCTTGGTGGCTATAGAGTATGTATCTAAGTGGGTAGAGGCAGCGGCTATGCCATCAGATGATACTAAGGTCGTGGTTAAATTCTTGAAACAAAAATCTTTACCCGATTTGGTACCCCTAGGGCAATCATCAATGATCAAGGGTCACATTTTAGCAGCAAGCAATTCGAGGCACTTTTGCGCAAATATGGAGTTACACATAAGGTTGCACTAGCTTATCACCCGCAGACTAGTGGTCAAGTGGAGGTTTCAAATAAGGAAATCAAGAGGATTCTGGAGAAAACAGTGAACGCCTCTAGGAAGGATTGGTCTCTCAAGTTGGATGATGCACTTTGGGCTTATAGGACTACATTCAAAACTCCTATTGGGATTTCCCCGTTTAGCCTAGTGTTTGGAAAAGCATGTCACCTGCCAGTGGAGCTAGAACATAGGGCTTATTGGGCAGTTGACATGTGAGGCCAGATTGTTGCAACTGAATGAGTTGGATGAATTTCAGCTTGATGCTTATGAAAATGCCAAGCTTTACAAGGAGAAAATAAAAAGATGGCATGATAAGCACATTCTCAAAAAAAAATTCAAAGTCAGACAACAGGTTTACCTATAATTCTCGCCTTAAATTGTTTCAAGGTAAGCTAAAGTCTAGGTGGTCAGGACCGTTTACAATAACACAAGTCTTTCCATCTGGAGCAATAGAGGTTACACATGACACCAAAGGCACATTTAAGGTGAATGGTCAGTGTTTAAAGCCCTACTTTGGCGATGGTTTTAACAGGCATAAAACTATCATTGAGCTACAATCTCCTACAGAGTAACATATGAGATAGTCTGGTTGAAGACTATAAAGCAAGCGCTTCTTGGGAGGAAACCAAGCACTACCCTTTCTATCATGTCATTTATTAAAAAAATAAAATAAATAATAAAAAATATTTAGATTTTTTTTTTTAGGAGTTGCTATCTTTTCTGCAGGTCTTGGAGTCAGCAACGGAGCTTATATAGGGAAAAGCCTTGAGAAAAACTGAGTTCTTGGTAGAAAATAAGCGCCGTAGCCCTCTTTTTAGCACCGCTATGCTCATTTGGAACTATCAAAATGAGAGTGGGTAGTGACACACCCCGTAGTATGGGAGGTGATGTGGTGGGTTATTTAAGTCAATTAAACGAAAATTTAATTAAAACATGAGTTTAAGTTTTAAATTAACTATGAAGATGTGGAAAATTTTAAATCCTTTTTTGAGAAAAGCATTCATAATCATTAAACAGATAAGAACATTGAGGCAAACATTAAGTAAGAAATAAAATAATAAAAAGATGCGAATATAGGTCCCATTGACCCACAACTTGTGCACACGCATAGTACTAACAATGCAATAATACAACCATAGTCCAAGTAAAAAGAAAGTTAAAATGTTACATGCCTTGATATAATAATTAGAATAACCTACTAGGTCCTTCTACTGCTCCTGAGTTCTATCTGAGGAATCCTCTCTAAACCTAAGCTGAAATCAACCAAGAGGGGGAAAGAGTTTAAAACAGATAAAACGTGAGCGAAAGGCTCAGTAGGACTATATTTTAAGAAACATTAAATTTTAAGAGAAAATATCATTAATCAAGAAATTACTTAAGAAAAGAATTGAATAAATAAATTTAAATAAAACCAATCTTACCCAAAACAGTTTATTGGTCGACCAAAAAGAATATCATTTTCCTTTCCTGGGCAAACCATATGAATAACACCACCGTAGTGGCCCAGCTAGGTTTCGGGACCTGCCCCCAAGGTCGCACACTACATGACCCGATCTCCTTTATGGCATCATGCCCTTATATTCATTTCTATTATCATTTAAAACTCATTTACCAGGTATTTTCATTTACATTCATTATGTGGTTCATTATGAAGTTTACTTCAATCCGCGGTTTATAAAATAACTGATAAAATTTCCTTTTTCAATCAACCGTTGAAAAACATTTTGATAAAACCCTTTTTGAAACCAAAATCATTTGAAAACTTGGCTACCAAGGAAAGGTTAGAAGTCTTACCTCAATACTCGTGCCGGTGTCCCACACCGAAATCCTAGTCCGCTATACATTAGCTCCGCGAACCACGAACGACCTTAAATAGAAACTAGGTCTATTAGTATCTAGTTTAAGATATTCTACATTGCCAAACTATCTTATGGTGTTCCAGTGTGCCATTTGCATTTATAAAATCATTTTATAAAGTTGAAATTTCAATTGGGGTTCAAAACAGTGAAAACGGATGAAAATCACAAAATTTTTCCTTGTTCGATCGGCCTCCCGGTCACCCTGGTTCGGCCGGCTGAACTGTGCAGCTCGGCTTACTGGAGGACCAGGTCTGGTTGACCGAACTTCTCCAGGTTCGGCCTACCGAACCCTTGAATCTGGCTTGCCGAACACGAAGTTTGGCCTGCCGAACTGGAAAATTCTAGAATTTTCCAAGCACGGGTTCTCAGCCATCTCGTGTCCAAGTCTTCATTTCAACCTGTTTTTCTTAGTTCTCAGGCATGGAAAACAATCATAGATGATAGAAAAACATAATATGACACTTTTAAACTTATTTAAACAAGATTTGAAAAACAAAATCCCAAAAATTCTGAAAATGGTGAAAAATGGAGAAAAATGAAAAATCTTGATTTAAATCCATTTTTCTTCAAACAAAGCTTAGATTCTAGGTATTCCAAGTTTCCCTAACTTAGATCAAAGGTTTTCTAAGTTCAAATAAGCTTAAACTTCAAAATGCAAGAAAAATTGAAATATTGAAAAGGTTTTGAAATTTGAAAACTAACATCGAATTAGAGCTTTAAATCGCGTTTTCGGTTGCTCAAACACGTTGCCGAGCCTCCAATCCATTAAACCGAAGCTTGGGGCTCGATTTAACTCAAAGATTTTTGAGAGAAAATGAGAGAGAAAGGGAGAGATGCACGTGAGAGAGAGAGGGAGAGCTAAGAGAGAATGAGAGAATGAGAGAAGAGAGGGAGAGTGAGAGATATAAATAGAGAGAAAAAATGGACGGTTTTACTATGCGAAAACCATCTGTTGCCCACGATTTTGTAAAACAAAACATATTTGACATTTGACAAATTGTTATGTTCCAAATATTCAAAATGACAATTAAAATAATTAGAAACAACTAGAAATCTTTAAAATAATCAAAACAACTTTAAACTCAAAAATTTCACCAAATGATCAAATTAAGTTTAAAATATTCAATATGGCACACTAATCTGCCATTTTACATTCTAATATCATTTAACAAATTTTGGGATGTTACAACTCTCCACCCCTAAAAGAAATTTCACCCTCGATATTTACATATCATTTCAGAAACAAAACAAATGTGGATACAACTCCTGCATGCTTGACTCTAATTCCCAAGTGGCTTCATCAACCCCGTAATGCTGTCACACGACCTTGACTAATGATATATCACGACGATGCAAGCTGATCACCTTCCTATCGATAATCTAAATCAGCACTTTCTCGTACGTCGTGTCTTCCTGAACCTGTACATCGCAAAATGAAACCATCTTGCTCTGCTCAGGCGGACACTTCCTAAGCATCGACACGTGGAACACATCATGAACAAGAGACAATTTAGGGGGAAGTTTGATCCGATAAGCGACTACACCAACACGTTGAGTAATCTCGAACAGTCCAACGTACCTTGATGCAAGCTTACCACTTACCCTGAACCGTATAATTCCTTTACGAGGCAATACCTTCAAGAGAACAAAATCTCCTACTACAAATTCCAAGGGTCGATGCCTTCTATCCGTATAACTCTTCTGTCGACTTTGAGCTGCCTTCAATCGATCTCAAATCACAACAACTTTCTCGATGCTATCGTGAATCTCATCCGGCCCAAGAATAATCCTGTCTTTTAGTTCTACCCAACACACCAGTGACCAACACGGTCGTCCATACAACGCCTCAAACGATGCCATGCCTATGCTCGATTGATAGCTATTGTTGTACGCGAATTCTACAAGATGCAAATATCTCTTTTAGTTCCTGCCAAAATCTAACGCACAAGCACGCAACATGTCCTCTAAAATCTAAATAACTCGTTAAGATTGCGTATCAATCTGAGGATGAAATGCCATACTAAAATTTAAATCCGTACCTAAAGCCTCCTGAAAGCTCCCCCAGTACTTAGCATTGAACCTGGTGTCTCTATCAGATGTGATGGACAAGGGAACTCGTTGTAACCGCACTATATTCTGCAGATACAACTCTCTAAGAACTTTCCTCAAACATGTTGACCTGAATGGGATGAAATGCACCGATTTTGTTAACCTGTCGACCATGACCCAAATTGCTTCGTGCCTTTGCTCCGTCCTCGACAAACTTGCAAGGAAATCCATCGTCACGTGCTCCAATTTCCACCCTGGAATAGGAAGTAACTGAAGCTGACCTGCTGGCTTCTGATGCTTGGCTTTCACCTGAAGACATGTTGTACACTTGGCTACGTATTCCTGGATGTCCTTCTTCATACCTCTTCACCAATATTGCCTCTTCAAATCATGATACATTTTTGTGCTCCCTAGATGAATGGCGAACTGAGACTTGTCGGCTTCGTCCATAATGGCTTTCGTCACCTCTGTGATTACTGGAACTGCTAAGCGCTCTCGAAAGTACAATGATCCATCCGCATGAATCCTCCATTCTTCAAATTGCTCTCCATCTTGAATCCGTGTCCAAATCCCTTGCAGATGCTGGTCCTGCCACTGATTCTGTTTCACCATCTGAATAAGAGTTGGGGTCATCTCCATATGGTACATCGAAGCTCGACCATAGTCTTTGTAATACTGTAGCCCATACTCACTCACTGTCGCATATCTTTTCCAATCTTCAAGAGCCAAACAAGCGAGAATCCCTGAAGACTTCCTACTAAGTGCATTTGTGACTACATTAGCTTTCCCAAGATGGTACTGCAACGCGAAATCATAATCTTCTATGTACTCCATCCATCTCTGTTGCCTCAGGATGAGATCCCTCTGAGTGAACAGATACCTTAAGCTCTTATGATATGAGAAAACCTAAAATGTTGCCCCATACAAATAACACGTCCAGATCTTCAGCGTGTGAATCACCGCTATGAGCTCCAAATTATGAGTAGGATAATTCTGCTCTTGAGATCGTAGCTGTCTCGATCCATACGCCACCACGCATCAATGTTGCATCAACAAGCAGCCAAGCCCGCATCCTGAAGCACCTTTATAAACCTCGTACGGCTCATCAATACTAGGACTAACCAATATTAGGGCTAAAGTCAACTGATTCTTCAATTCTTGAAAAGCAAGCTCACATTCTTCGTCCCACTCAAACCTGACATTTTCCTGATCAATCTTGTCAACGGCGCTGTAATCTTTGAGAAATCCTTTACAAATTTTCTATAGTACCCTGCAAGACCTAAGAAACTACGAATTTCTACTACATTCCTCGGTCGTTCCCATTCCACTGTGGCTTCTATCTTGGACGGATTGACTGAAATACCATGCTCGGAGATGACATGACCCAAAAACTTAACTTTTGTTAACCAAAACTCACACTTTTCTTTCTTGGCGTACAACTGGTGCTCCCACAGAGTCTGAAGCACGATCCTAAGATGCTACTCATGCTCCTCCCAAGTCTTAGAATACACCAGAATATCATCGATGAACACGATCACAAACTGATCTAGATAAGACCTGAATATCCTATTCATCAAATCCATGAAAGCTACCGGAGAGTTTGTCAACCCAAACGGCATCACCAGAAACTCAAAGTGTCTATACCGGGTCCTGAAAGCTGTCTTAGGAATATGTTCCTCCTTTATCCTGACCTGATGGTATCCCTACCGCAAATCAATCTTTGAGAAGTTCCGCGAACCTCCTAACTAGTCGAACAACTCAACGATCATGGGCAAAGGATACTTATTCTTCATCGTGATCCGATTCAGTTGTTGATAATCTATATACAACCTGAGAGTCCCATCATGTTTCTTAGCGTACAAAACCGGTGCTTCCTACGATGATAGTACTATTCCAAATATACCCTTTTATCAACAAGCTCCTGAAGTTGCTTTCTCAATTCTTTCATTTCTGCCGGCACCATCCGATAAGGTGTTGCTGAAATCAATGCTGTTCCTAGAAGTAACTCAATACCAAATTCAATCGCCCTGATGTGGTCGTAATCCTGACAATTCATCGGGGAAGACATCTTCATACTCATCAACCACTAGGGGTTACTGCATTTCTTCTCGAAACATAGGGCTCTATTTCTAGGTTCACGAAAAAGGCATAGCAAGCTAGGTTCATCCGCCTTCCAAGACATGTTTTCACAAGACGCTCACTCATTAACCGATCACGAACCACCCTGGTAAGTGATCATCGTCCCCCTATCAGACACTAGGGTTACTTTCCTAAGCTGACAATCTACAACTACGTTGTATCTAAACAAACAATCCATTCCTAAAATTACATCGTATGACCTCCTGGGGAGTACAATCAAATCACTTTTCAAAATATCATTCCCAATATTTATTTTACAAGCTTTACATACACAATTCACACACACCCGCCCTTAGGGTGAAGCTATAACTAAGAGTTCATTAAACTCTTCTATCTCCAATCCTAAGGCATATACAAAGGAACTCGAAACAAGAGATTGAGTGGCAGCTGTATCAAATAAAACATGAGCTAAGGATTAAGAAACTAAGATTGTACCATCAATAACTACGTTGTTGGTTTGGACATTTGAACTCTCCGTCGCCATCGCATGAACCTGAAACTGGTGCTTTTCCTTTTCCTCTACCAACATTGCTTGGTCCTAGATTATTTGGCCAATGCTGCTGCGATGGAGGCGACTGCACACTAGCTGTACTCGATGCTCGATACTGAGGGACGTTACACTGGAAGTTCTGCAGCTGCTGCTGGGGAGAGAACTGAGGAAACTGCAACTGTGGATATTGCTGAGGTGGAGGTAGAGGCTGAGGCTGACAACTGGCTCCTTTTCCAGTCTGAGATCCTAGATGAGCGCTCTTGACCATGCAATTCCTCTTGATGTGTCCCGCCTGCTGGCAATAATGACAATAAAAATTGTAGGGGTTGCTGCGCCCGCTACTTGATGACTACTGCTACCACTATTCATGCCACCTTGTTTATTCTTTCTCGGAGTTAGACGACTACTGGTGCTCCTCCTACCGCTCCTCTAGGGCCCTCCTGATGTCTTAGCTCAATCCTGATAGTACTACATATAATCATTTTCCATTGATATTGTTGACGATACAAGCTCTCCAAAATTCCTAAGTCACAGGGCAACCACCTGATGTCTAATAGGAGCCTTGAGCCCTTCCTAAAACTTAATGTATTTCTCACGTTTCGATGCCACTGTCGATGGGGCAAACCTAACCAGCTCATTAAACCATGTCTTATATTCCTAAATTGATAAGTCACCCTGCTATAACCTATAAAATTCAATCACCTTCTAGTCTTTATACCCCTGCGAAAAAATAGCAATCGTAGAACAACTCCTTGAACCTGTCCCAATTGATGTTACCATTGCGTTCCAAACGTTTAGCCTGGCTTCCACCAAGTATTGGCGCCACCCTCAAACTTATATGCAGCAAACTCCACTCGATACACAGCTGGTATACCAAGGGTATCCAAATGCTACACGATCGAATCTAACCAATTCTCGACCACCTGTGGGTCCCCATTCCTGTTGAAAGTCAGAATAGACGCATGCCATAATTTTTTAAAATAAGTATGACGACGACTAACATCAGAATCCTCCAGCCTAGCCCTGGCCGTCATCTGCCATAATGTAGCAAACATAGCTCTCATCATACCCTCATCATTTCCAAACTCGACGTCAACTGTCGAACGTCATCTAGGTGCCATTATCTCACTTCTAAAAACAAAATTTGGACTGTAAATGGTATTTTACTGTCGTACTTATGTGTGCACAACCACAAGGTTCATAACCTTGAGCTCTGATACCATTCTGTCACACCCCGCAGTATGGGAAGTGACATGTCATGTTATTTAAGTTAATTAAATGAAATTTTAATTAAAACATGGTTTAAGTTTTAAATTAATTATGAAGATGTGGAAAATTTTAAATCCTTTTTTGAGAAAAGCATTCATAATCATTAAATAGATAAGAACATTAAGGCAAACATTAAGTAAGAAATAAAACAATAAAAAGATGTGAGTATAGGTCCCACTGACCCACAACTTATGCACACACATAGTACTGACAATGTAATAATACAACTACAGTCCAAGTAAAGAGAAAGTTAAAATGTTACATGCCTTGATATAATAATTAGAATAACCTACTAGGTCCTTCTACTGCTCCTGAGTTCTATCTGAGGAATCCTCTCTGAACCTAAGCTAAAATCCACCTAGAAGGAGAAAGGGTTTAAAATAGATAGAACGTGAGCAAAAGGCTCAGTAGGACTATATTTTAAGAAACATTAAATTTTAAGAGAAAATATCATTAATCAAGAAATTACTTATGAAAAGAATCGAATAAATAAAGTTAAATAAAACCAATCTTACCCAAAATAGTTTATTGGTCGACTAGAAAGAATATCATTTTCCTTTCCTGGGCAAACCATATGAATAACACCACCGTAGTGGCCCAACTGGGTTTTTGGACCTACCCCCAAGGTCGCACGCTACATGACCGAATCTCTGTTATGGCATCATGCCCTTATATTCATTTCTATTATCATTTAAAACTCATTTACTAGGTATTTTCATTTACATTCATTATAGGGTTCATTATGAAGTTTACTTCAATCCACGGTTTATAAAATAACTGATAAAATTTCCTTTTTCAATCAACCCTTGAAAAACATTTTGATAAAACCCTTTTTGAGACCAAAATCATTCGAAAACTTGGCTACCAAGGAAAGGGTAGAAGTCCTACCTCAATACTCGTACCGATGTCCCACACCAAAATCCCGATCCACTATACGTTAGCTCGGCGAAACCACGAATGACTTTAAATCGAAACTAGGTCTATCGGTATCTAGTTTAAGATATTCTACGTTGCCAAACTATCTTATGGTGTCCTAGTATGCCATTTGTATTTATAAAATCATTTTATAAAGTTGAAATTTCAATCGGGGTTCAAAACAATGAAAACGGATGAAAAATCACAAAATTTTTCCTTGCTCGGTCGGCCTGGTTTGGCCGGCTAAACTGTGTAGTTGGCTTGTTGGAGGACCAGTCTGATCAGTCAAACTTCTCCAGGTTTGGCCTGTTGGACGGATGAATCCGACCAGTCGAACCCTTGAATCTGGCCTGCCGAACACGAAGTTCGGCTTGCCAAACTAGAAAATTCTAGAATTTTCTAGGCATGGGTTCTCGGCCATCCTTTGTCCAAATCTTCATTTCAACCTATTTTTCTTAGTTCTCAAGCATGGAAAACAATCATAGATGATAGAAAAACATAATAGGACACTTTTAAACTCATTTAAACAAGATTTGTGCACAAAATCCTAAAAATTTCAGAAATGGAGAAAAATGAAAAATCTTGATTTAAATCTGTTTTTCTTCAAACAAAGCTTAGATTCTAGCTATTCCAAGTTTGCCTAACTTAGATCAAAGGTTTTCTAAGTTCAAATAAGCTTAAATTTCAAAATCCAAGAAAAATTGAAATATTGAAAAAGTTTTGAAATTTGAAAACTAACCTCGAATCAGAGCTTTAAATCGCGTTTTCGGTTGCTCAAACATGTTCCTGAGCCTCCAATCCACTAAACCGAAGCTTAGGGCTTGATTTAACTTAAAGATTTTGGAGAGAAAATGAGAGAGAAAAGGAGAGGCAGAGTGAGAGGGAGAGATGCACGGGAGAGAGAGAGGGAGAGCTGAGAGAGAAGGAGAGAATGAGAGGAAGATAGGGAGAGTGAGAGATATAAATAGAGAGAAAAAGTGGACAGTTTACTGTGCAAAAACCGTGTGCTGCCGATGGTTTTGTAAAACAAAACATATTTGACATTTGGCAAATTGTTATGTTCCAAATATTCAAAATGACAATTAAAATAATTAGAAACTATTAGAAATCTTTAAAATAATCAAAATAACTTTATACTCAAAAATTTCACCAAATGATTAAATTAAGTTTAAAATATTCATTATGGACACACTAATTCACCATTTTACATTCTAATATCATTTAATAAATTTCGGTACGTTACAAGTAGAGGCAAGGTGCTGTAGTGCTACAACTCTAGCGCCGCGGCACCCAAAATTATAAAACAAAAAAAAAGAAACACAGGCCCCTTTTTGAAATAGCACCAGTGGCACTGTTAGACTTTTTTTCAAGGGATGTATAACTTAAAAAAATAAAATAAAAATTAGAATAATAAATAAAATCCTGATTAAATACACCCATGCACCCATTTTCCCATATTTTTTGCCTCATTCACTCTCTCTCACTAAAACCCTAACTTCTCTTTCCCCCTCTCTTTCTCTAGATAACCTTGCACACAAACTCTCCTCAAACATTCTAGCTGCCACTGTCCTCTTTTCTCAACTTCATTGTTGGGGGCTAAGGCTCTCTCTACAAGGTTTCTTCTCTCCTCACCAAGTAAGTCACCTTCTTTCCATTTTTTTTATTTGTGTTTTTCAATGAATATTGAGCCTTATAGTATATTTGTGATTTCAATTTTAGAATAAGCTATCAAGTTGAGATTTACTATGAGCATTTTAGGTGATTGAGTGTTTGAGGTGTTTAGTGTTTTTATTTTGCAAGTTAGGTGTTTTGGCATTATTGAGTGGTTTATTTGAGTTTTGGGGAGTAGTTCGTTGATGTTATGCCTCCTAAGCGTGCATGTTCCCTTGCTTCATCATCACACCATCCAATCGCTTCGTGAATAAAACAACCTGAAAATGACCCAATGACACCATTATCAAGAAAACTATCGTGCCAGAGTGGGGGTTAGATCCTAGTGACGATTTTTCTATGGCGTTCATTGATATGGTTATGCGAAGGGGATGGGGTAAGTTTATTGAACAACCTTGAGGCTGTTGTGGTTCCCCTTGTTCGAGAGTTCTATGCCAATGTACCCGAACATGACAATCTCTAGGTAAAGGTAAGAGGTAAGCTAGTGTGTTTTGATAAAACCACCATAAATAGGTATTACGGGCTTTGTAACATCGACGATGATGAATACTATGAGTATTTGAATGAGGACTTGGATTATGAGGAGGTTCTTGAGATGGTGGCCACTCCGAGCACTAAGTGGAAATTAACAAGGAGTGGAGAAGTAGTGTCTTTCTCCTCCTTCGTATTAAATAGGAAAATAAGGCTTGGTTATATTTTCTTGTTGGAAAACTGACGCTTGTAATGCATTTTTTTGATGTTACCAAGGATAGAGCTGCCTTGTTGTTTGATATTGTTACAAGTAAAACTATAGATGTTGGGAAGGTGATCCAAGACAACATTCTTTGAACTGTTAGTGGTTCGACGACTGGCGGTTTGGGTCATTCCTCCCTCATCACTAAGCTGTGCATTGACGCCAGAGTCTAGTTCGACCAAGGTGAAGCTCTATTGCAACCGAAAAAAATCATCATCAGAAAAGTTTTGGAAAGTTTCGAAGACCAAGATGCCTACCCTCAGCATCAACGAAGCTCTGTTGCTTCTTCCTTGTGCCAACCCCCGCAACCTAAACTCGAGCCTGCCGGTCCACCACCTTCCATACATGCTCTGGAGATGCAAATCACTGACTGCTTGCATTGGTTGGAACTCGGTTTGGAATACAACATTGCCATGACGCAAGCAATTGCCTGACACTTGGGAATGGATGACTCTTAACTGCCCCCTCCGCTGCATTTCCCTGATAGCCATGAGCCCTGACTTCTATTGTGCTATTTGTCTTATTAGTTAGGTGTTTTTATTTTAGTTCTTAAGTTATTTCAATTCCTTAATTTTGTTTTTATTTTCCAGGTTCTCTCTCAGATTTCCCACATCTCTTTCAAGTCACATTGACCCTATTATTAGCCCGAGGGGTTTTCTTTCCCTTTTCTCTTTTCTTATTTGCACATTGAGGGCAATGCTTCATTTTAGTTGGGGGGGATGGAGAACAAAATTTTCCTTTAATTTTTTTTTATTTTTCTTTAAAATCTTGTTTTAAAATATTGTTAACCCTTTTTGAAACTTGAAATGATACATACCTATGATGATAAATCTGGATATGATTCAATCCCTAATTTTGAAGTCCTGCAATTTGTAGGAGGGTGTTAATTTTTGTCTAGACTTGTGATAGATTTGCTATTTAATTCTAATTCTAAATTTATGATCCATCAAGTTATCGAGCACTAGAGCCTTGAATTTTTGAAAAGTGTGTATGTCCAGTTAATGTTCACCCATGTTCTAGAATTCATCTGATTTTCTTTCGAGGCAAAATCCTAAGCTACATCTAATTGAAAATATGATTTAGGCCATGTTTTGGATTGTTTGAACCTTTCAAACCAACCTTGTTTATGTATCCCTAGTCACCCCGTTGAGCCTTGATACAGTACCCATTCTTTTTTTGTTACCCGCATTTGTTAACCCAGCCAAAAATTATACCTTGTCCCACATCCCGGAACATGTTGATTTCTAAATACTTGTGAGAGCAATTTGGGAGGTAGGGCAGTGCATGGAAGTTATAGAGCTTGTCAGTTGATTGATTTCATTAATTGATGCATCTTGCTAATATACATGTCTTACATCCTTCAAGTTTTGGTTTCTCTTTCAAAAAAAAGAAAAAAAATCAAAAAAATCAAAAGCAAAAAAAATATAAATATTTATATACAAAAAAAGAAGAAAAAAAAAGAAAGAAAAAAAAAACAAAAAACAAAAACAAAATCATAAAAACAAAAGGGGGGGGGGGGGGGTTGGAATGACAACAGCAAGTGGTGATTGAGATAGTGAAAGTGGTTGAAAGGAGTGCAAGTGAGGGTGATGAAGAAAGCTCTAAGCAGATATTGGAAATCAATGTGGGAGCAGTGAATTGAGCCTAAATTGACCTTTATCTCACCTTTAGCCCAGCCTTACATTACAAGCTGAATAAAGTGCTAATGATTTTTGGTCAGATGGTTAGCCTATGTTAGTGGAGAAAGAAATGAAAGGTGAACTTATGAAACTTGGTCTTTTCAAAATCCTCAAGGATTCACATATCAATGTGGATGTTTCTAGACTGCAAGCAATTTGAAAAGAACGGGAAACACACACACTCATGGATCATGAAGTTAGAATTAGTCTTAACTAGCAAATCGATCTCAATGTTTGGATGGGAATTTGTCTTCTTCTTTGAATTGTAGGAGGGAAAAATTTTGGAGGATATCTTGAGGGGTTTGTTATTTTAGGTTTGTGTTATTTCTTAGTTTTGCTAGAGGACTAGCAAAAGTCAGTCTGGAGGGTTTTGATAACTCTAGTTCATAGAGTTATTTAGCCACTTTTAGTTAGTGAATAATGCTATGTTCTTAAGAAAAATCATTCGAAATGCCCATATTTATAAAGGTTTGCCTCTAATTATATAGGCTGAAGAAAAGAGAAGAAAATGGAGCAAGAGCACAGGATCAAGCGAGGAAAGGGGAAGAAAATGGCCTTGGTAGAGAAGCAGCACCGCGGTGCCCAAAATGAGTGCCGCAGCACCCAAGTTCTGCACACCTAGTGAATTTTAATAGGGTCGCGGCGCTATAAAAGAGGGCTGCGACATCAATTGTGATCCTCAGACATGATTTACAGATGTGAAAAAAGGGGACTTAGTTAACCTAGGAGTAGTATAAATAGACGAGGATGTAACTATCAAAAGACATCTAGGGTTTTTATTTTCATAGCATTGTTGAATTTTCTTCGGAGCTTTCAAGCAATTTGGAGTAAGAAAGTAGAGATTGGTGACAGAATTTCTTGTTCTCTTAACTCCTTACGTTTGATCTAATTAAATTTTAGTTTTGTTTTCTTTCAATTGTGTTCTAATTTTCTTAGTTAGGACTATAATGTAGCCTAATCACAATGATGTAAATTTCATATTTATTTATGCACCGTAATTGATTTTATTCATGTGAGTTATATGTTATTGTGCTTAAAGCTTTTAACTGATTAGCTACCATTTAAATGATTTGATGTGCATGTTTGAAACTGAGAAGGGAGAATATGCAAATGCTTCATATAACATATAACCATGAATTAAATTTGGATAGAGATATACGATGTTATTTGTGTGGCTTCGGTGATAAGATTACTCAAAAGACTTATTGTAAACCGGAAATATTCATGGATCGTAATGCACTTGGGTTTATGTAAATTCACATAGGGATATAGTGAGTTAATAAACTGAGTAGGCTTGCTTTACCTAAAGATAGGATAGTGAATAAATTAAGAATTTCCCCATCACATGGGTATTATCAATCGAGGTGCATAATTCTATGAAATTCAAGTCTAGTGATTAAGGTGAAATCAGATGCCTTAACATTTCAGTCTCATTGGTTTATTCCTTGAATTAAATTATATTCTTTTCTTAAATTAGTTTTAATTTCAGTATTGTGCCTTATTTTATTTCAACTTCATTTGATTTGCTAGATAAATTTTAGGGTTAATCAATTTTAGTAATTAATTAGGTTATTATTCAACAATCCCTGTGAGATAATACTCATACTCATTACTTTATTACTTGATCGATAACATGCACTTGCATTAGTAGATTTCACCAAACACATGTTCATCTATATTTCTTGTGTCCTGAATAACCGATCTCCTTCGCATCTTGTATTTTTATTGTGACATGCTATTGTTAAAACGTTTGGATTCAATGACTCTAGTGTCAGGATGGTTGATATTACAAAGTAACTAATACTCTCGAAATGCATTTTGTTTAAATTTTGATCTTTTTTATCAATGCTTCTATAATCTCCATGCATACATGGTTAGGATAGCTGCCTATATAGAGTATTTTGTATTCTCGAAACTTATCCATATCAGTCTGTAAATTCTCTATGTATTATTTTAATAGACGTTTTTTATATAAATACTTGTGTTATTTATAGTATTATTATGATTATGATTATGATTATTATTATTATTATTATTATTATAACATCCTTAATATAGTTATAAACCACAATTCAAAAATATTAAAAGACTGAAAAATGACATGATAAGCATATACACTTCTCTTGATATAATTAGAATAATCTTAATTAAAAAAATACACGGCCATCTCTGACTCAAAATTTTAGCTCCATCAGTGCCTAAAACATTTTAGTATTATGCTTATTAGATATTCATTGCCTAGAAGATTCTAGAGTTTTCTACAACATACAAGCATATTACATATATCTCAAAGCTTTTAGAAAATTCTAGAGTACTCCAGGGTCTTCTAAAGAGTTCAAAGTCTTCCAGAGAGTTCTAGATGTTTCTAGATCTTTCTTGAGTATTATAGACTCAAGTAGAACCTTCTAGAATATTGTGAAACCTTCTAGAACATCATGGAACCTTTTGGAATATTGTGGAACAATCTAGAAACTCCATGACTCTGCCAAGTTGTCTTGATTTCTCAAGGATGTTCTAGAGTATTCTAATTGATTCCAACACTTAGAGAATACTTTAGAAAATTCTAGAAGATGTTTTAGAGTATTCTAATTGACTCTAACACTTAGAGAATACTGTAGAGAATTATGGAGTCTTTATAAGCCTACAAGGGTTAGGATGGAGTAAAACTTAGGCAGGTTATGACAGTAAACCCCATAAACCTCTTGAGGCTGCGCCTCAAGGTGTGCAGTTGTAAATAGAAGGACTTGTCTAAAAATGCGATCATTGCCCTTACAACTGATCACTGGCTTTATTTCGGTGGGAATTTTTTCGGGTATGCTAATTTGATTGAATGAGATTTTTTTGGGCAAATTAGAGCGCAACAATGATAGTTGTATGTTATTGTGTATGTTAACACCAATTGAACTCGTTGTGGTTGGCACAACTTCGATAATCACTGGCAATCTCTTATTCCTCCTCCTGGTAGAGAAACTGATCAAGGCAGATATGGAGAAGAGCATATTTGCATGTTAACTATAACACCCTAGATTAAATTACCCTGCACTCATAAGAAGTTCTACCCTCAGAATTTAAAAACAAAGAAGTGAGTCGAAAAAGAACGAAAACTAATATTGACTCATGACATATTCTCAATATCCTATGTACTATTAGGGATGACAATGGGACAGAGTAGGATGGGGCCAGTTTTTGGTTAAGCCGCACCCACCTCACTATGATAATTGTGTAGTGTAGGTCAAAACCCAACGGGTCAGCAAGGACTCTACCCGCAACCCATTTATGCGAATTAACAGAAAAGATTTTTAAATTTGGACTTAAGCTGTGAATGAAAACATAAGCTTCAGAGATTGGTAAAGTGACTTGGTGATTATTGGGATTTTGTGCACACTCATACACAAACGATGAAGAGAGATATAGCAAAATCAGGTTATACATTTATTTGTTTGTCTTGTAATTAAATTGACGCTTATGTCTCCAACTCTTTGAGTGCTGGTGATTTTAATTTTAATTTGAGAGGAAGAAAATTTAAATTTAAAGCAGGTTCAAATGGTGGAAGAAGGTTATGTAGTTCACTCTCTCTTCTTTTCTGGAGAAGATGAACATTAAACACGTATATCCATACACAATGGTTATACATGCATATACACACATAATATCTTTCATTGTAGTTATCATTTTCCTTTTCTTTTTCATGGGAAACTGGCTCTTGTTGCATGGCTTTTGCTTCCACAAGTGTGCGAGTCGTTACGAGTAATATAAGGAGTGAATGTTATCGTTTCTACGAGGATTGTGTTCAATTATAATCAAATAACAAAATTAGATTAAATTAAAATTATTTAGATCACCAAAATTAAAATAAAATAAAATAAAAAATGAAAATGAAAATGAAAACTAAAAACTAAAACAAAAAGAAAAACTCTAGATGAATTACTACACTTTAATATTTCTATATTTCTTTAATTTTGTAATTGTTAATTAATTTCAATTAATTCATTAATCAAGATCACTCTAATCTTACCTCATTACCTCTCTCTAAGCATCAAATGAGATAATACGTAGAAATATTTAAAGTGATAATCCTATCGATTAAAATGTATGTACACTCACTAAGTTCAAGCCTCACAGATATCCAAGTATTGCCAGCCTCCCAAACACAATAACACTTTAAGTTGTGTTACTGGAATCTGATATATGAAATTTTCTCTCCTGAGTGTCAATTCCACATATCTAAATCATCCAATTTAATGATCAAGTAAATTAAAAGCATTAAGTGTAAAGCACACAAATCAATTGAAATGAAATTTTATTAACAAGAAACCAAATATTAAAAACATAGTTCAAATTAGGTTACATTAATCCTCTATATAAAAAAATCAATTCATAGCAATAATCATCAACAAAATCTAAAAGGGCTTACATATTTTTAAAACAATAAAAATAAAAGAGAATAAAGATTAAAATAAACTATTGTAGAGATGCACTAAATCTCTTCTCCTTTTTTGCCTTCTTGAAGCTCTAAAAATGGTCTCATATTGAAATTGTTGAAGATGAATTCCAAGATTAAAAGCTAAATCTAAAATTAAAAATTAAAACAAAATCAAACTAAAAGAAAAGAAACAAAACTAAAAAAAAAATAGCGAAAATTATGTATCATAACCCCAAACTTAAGATTTTGCATATCCTCAAGCAAAATAAAAGAAAAGAAACAAAACTAAAAAAAAAAAAAAACGGCAAATTATGCTAAATTGCTTATTTCTATGAATTCCTTGAAGGTTCGTTAAAGAATGTAACTTAGAGAAAATACAAATGTTGACTAAGCTTTGTGAGTAATCATAGAGTATGTTTTATTTCTAATTAGATTCTCCAAGTGTGTGTGTAGTCATTTTGCTTTTTGATACACGCAATTTTGGATGAGTTCAAGCAAATATGAAATCAACTAGAACCACAAAGAAAATAAACAAGTCCCATAGGCTTGCTTTTCATGTCTCTCTCTACTTATGTGAACCAACACAATATTAAGAATCTTTAAGACTTTTATAAAGTTGTAATGAATGGCTTAAGTGAGGGGTAAGATAAAGGAAAATTTGTGACTCAAATCAAACCCTAGGCACATAAATCTTCTAGGACTTTTATAGAACTCAGTTCCATTCTCCAAGTGATACCCCTAAACTTGTTTGAAACTTAATTTTGTCATCCACTTTATTTCTTTTTTTTTTAATTTTTTTTTTTGCTTTTTGTTACTATAGCCCTAAATCTACTCTTTCTTTCTTTGTATAGACCAAGAGTTTAACAACTTTTTTTCTTCTTTTTTTTTTTTTTCAAACATAAAGACATAACACAAAAAGAAAACTTTTAAACTCTACCGTTCCTCCCATAACTTAACATAGCTCAAAAATAATTCCTAGAAAGTTCAACATGCTTACAATAGGGTAAATAAATAGAAATTATTTAAGTGGCCATGGTAAAAACATGACTAACAAAGAAATGATAATTTAGGCTCAAAGGGATATGCTATGGGTGCAAATATATCAAGGTAAGTTTCAAAAGGATCAAATGGCCCAACAATAACCCAAGTCATTCCCCTAATGAAGTAAAGGTCTAGGATTTCGCCTTGAGAGAAAATCAAGCAAATTTTAGGACTTGTAAGATCAACGAAAATCACAATGCACATAAACATTCTTCAAAAATACACACGACTCAAAGAACAAGGCATGGTGCTTAAAATGGATTATCACAATTAAAATGAATCTAATTTAAGAACTAAGCGCAAACATAGGCAATATCTATACTTTTGACAAGCAATGCACAATTCCATCTAAGATTCTCATTATTGGCCAGGGAGAAATCACCAAAAAAAAAAAAAGCATAAAACAACTCTAATTATTCAAAAATTTTAATTTTTCATTTTCTCCAAAAAGCATAAAAAAAAAAAGAGTAAAATTTTAATCTTCCCTCCAAACGTAATATGCTCAAAATCCTCAATGTGTAAGAAAACTAGAAAAAGAGGAGAGTTTAAAGAAAACTCCTCTCGTCGATCCTTATTGGTGCTTAGGCATGACTTGAGGTCCTTTAAGTTCATGAGGTGACTCTTGCAGCTCCAACTCCCATTGGCTCCACCACTTGTGCTTACAAAAGAAAGAGAGAAAACAAAGTAAAAAGTTCTTGAAAACTAAACCTAAAACCCAAAATCAAAGAAAATAAGAAAAGATTTGGAAAATTAGGGTTGCCTTGCCATACATTTTTCTTTAGTCTAACTTATCGAGGGCCCATAGATATCTTTCTCATAATAAATGAGGGACAAATTCCTTCTCAATCACTCACATTCCTCACATGATTCACTCCATATCCAACAACAATCCATTCCATCATTCTGTTAAAGATAATATTAGAATGTGTCAAAATATAGAACTTGTCATGTAGGAAACAATGGTGATATCAGGTCAGAGGACTAGGATAATACTATTGTGATGAAAATCTCTTATGACAATTATCCATGCAGTATTCTCATAGTGGATCGATCTAATACATTACTTCTCAAATATGTATCTTTGAGTTGACTTAGTATCTCATACATATGATTAGTAAAACATAATCAATAGTCAAACTTCATACTAGTCTTCATTCATTATTATCCCAATAATAATGACCGACTAGGGATAATTTAGAATAGAATTCAGTTTTCACCTAAGAGTTTTACTATCAAGTCACATACTTGATGACCTTAGGCAGAATTAACTATTCATGAAATTATAATAAAAAATAATAATGAAAATGCCTCTTTATTAATAAAATACAAATGTAACGAAGTCAAAATGTGGTTGTTACATAATTGGCCTAGGGCGCATCACTAACAATCTCCTACTTGCACTAGGCCCAATCAATATTGTATCTAATACCCATTGACCTGGTATGACTTTCATGCTTAGGCTCTGGAATAGGCTTAGTGAGTGGATCAACAACATTGTCATTTGTAGGTACTCTGTATATCTTCATGTCTCCTCTCTCAATGATTTCTCAAATGAGATGATAACGCCTGAGTATGTGTTTGGATAGCTTATGTGATCTAGGTTCCTTAGCCTGTGCTATGGCCCCGTTATTAACAATACAAGTCTATTGGATCTAATATACTAGGAGCAACACCTAATCTAGTAATAAACTTTTTGATCTAAACTACTTCCTTTACTGCTTCTAAGGCAGCTATATACTCAACTTCTGTTGTAGAATCAGCAACGGTGTCTTGCTTTAAACTTCTCCAGCTCACTGCACCTCTATTCAAACAGAACACATATCCTGACTGTGATCGAAAGTCATCCTTGTTGGACTGGAAGCTGGCATCTGTGTAACCACTTACAACAAGCTCATCTTCCTTTCTTTCATACAGTAAGAATGCATCCTTAGTTCTTCTCAAATATTTAAGGATATTCTTGACTGTTGTCCAGTGATTTTCACCTGGATCTAACTGGTATTTGCTGGTTATGCTTAAGGCATTTGAAACATCAGGTGGAGTACATAATATTGCATACATGATAGATCCAATGGCAAAAGCATATGGAATCTTATTCATGCGGTCTTGCTCATCCTGTGCCATTGGACACTAAGTCTTGCTGAGACTAATTCCATGTGACATTGGCAAGGATCCCCTCTTGAAATCTTGCATACTAAACCTATTCAATACCTTGTCAATGTATGTACTTTGACTTAGGCCAATAAGCCTCTTAGATCTATCCCTATAGATCTTGATGCCTAGAATATAGGCAGCTTCACCTAAGTCTTTCATTGAGAAACAATTCCCTAACCATGATTTAACATTTTGTAGAGTAGGGATATCATTTCCAATGAGTAATATGTCATCAACATATAGCACTAGAAAGACTATTGCACTCCCACTAACCTTCTTATAAGCACAAGGCTCATCTTCATTTTAAATGAAACCAAACTCTTTGATTGCTTCATCAAAACAAAGATTCCAACTCCGAGATGCTTGCTTCAATCCATAAATGGATCTTTGAAGCTTGCAAACCTTTCCAGAATTCTCAAGACTAACAAAACCCTCAGGGTTGTGGCACATACACATCCTTAAGTAGGTTTCCATTAAGAAACACTATTTTGACATCCATTTTCCAAATCTCATAATCATAGTATGCAGCTATGGCAAGGAGAATCTGAATGGATTTAAGCATAGCAACTGGTAAAAAAGTTTCATCATAGTCTATACCATATGTTTGCTTAAAACCTTTTGCAACCAGTCTTGCCTTAAAGGTATACACATCGCCATCCACGTCTGTTTTCCTTTTGAAAACCCATTTGCACCCAATAGTCTTTAACCATCAGGCGGATCAATCAAAGTCCATACTTGATTATCATACATGGATTGCATCTCTAACTTCATGGCCTCTAGCCATTTATCACAATCAGGGCTATTCATGGCCTCTTGGTAGGATGTGGGCTCATTTTGATCCACAATCATCACATCATTATTATCAGTTAAGAGAAATCCATATCTCTTAGGGCTCTGTCGTGTCCTACCAGACCTCCTCAGGCCTTGTGCTCCTTGTGTAGGCTCAACAACTACTTGTTGATCTAGTTGAGATACCACAGGTGGTTCAATGCTATTTTGTGGTTCTTGAATTTCTTCAAGTTGAACTTTACTCCCACTAGTTCCTTTAGAAATGAATTCTCTTTCTAAAAAGACACGATTCTGAGCAACAAACACTTTGTTCTCAGAAGCATTGTAGAAGTAATATCCTTTAGTTTCTTTAGGATATCCCATAAAAAGGCATTTGTCTAATTTGGGTGCCAATTTATCTGAAATTTGACGCTTCACATAAGCCTCACATCCCTAAATCTTAAGAAGAGACAAACTAGGCGACTTCCTAGTCCACATCTCATATGGTGTCTTTTGAACCGCCTTTGATGAAACTCTCTTCAGTATGAACGCAGTAGTTTCCAGAGCATACCCCCAAAAGGATATTGGAAGATCTGATTGACTCATCATAGATCGAATCATATCCAATAAAGTTCAATTTCTCCATTCAGATACACCATTCCATTGTGGTGTTCCTCGTGGAGTTAATTGTGAGACTATCCCACAATATCTAAGATGATCAATGCATTCTTGGTTTAAGTATTCACCACCTCGATCTGATCGAAGTGCT
The DNA here is from genome assembly GCA_025403435.1 of Artocarpus heterophyllus. NCBI lineage: Eukaryota > Viridiplantae > Streptophyta > Magnoliopsida > Rosales > Moraceae > Artocarpus > Artocarpus heterophyllus. Next base: position 20,007,647 of record CM046333.1, read on the forward strand.
TTAATACTTTTACCAAGTTGATTTTGTACTTCATTTTTGAAAATTTTAAACTTTTCAAAAGATTCAGATTTTTGTTTCATTAGATAAACATAGCCATATTTACTGAAATCATCTATGAAAGTAATGAAGTACTGAAAACCTCCTCTGGTAGTGGAACTTAATGGTCCACATACATCAGAATGTACAAAGCCTAATAAGTCATTAGCCCTTTCACTATGTCCAATAAAAGGTGTCTTAGTCATTTTGCCTAATAAACAAGACTCACATACTTCAAATGATTCAAAATCAAATGAATTCAAAAGCCCATGTTAATGGAGTTTTGAAATGCGTTTCTCATTTATATGGCCCAAACGACAGTGCCAAAGATAGGTAGGGTTTAAATCTTTAGATTTAAACTTCTTTGCATTAACATTATAGATGGACTTTTCATTTTTGTTTTCAATTTTTAGAACATAAAGACCATTCGTTCATGAAGCATATCCATAGAAAATGTTATCACGATAAATGGAGCATTTATTATTCCTAATAATAAACTCAAAATTTTTCTTGTCCAAACAAGAAACAGAAATAATATTCCAACTCATAGCAGGTGCATAATAACAATTTTCTAAACTTAAAACAAGTCCACTAGGCAAAGTCAACTCATATGTTCCTACAGCTAAAGCAGCAACTCTTGCTCCATTTCCAACTCGCAGGTCCACTTCACCTTTAGCCAAGATTCTACTCCTCTTAAGACCCTGCACATTAGTACAAATGTGAGATCCAAATCCAGTATCTAATACCCAGGAATTAGAAGTACACAAATTAACTTCTGTAACATATATACCTAAAAGAGTAGTCACACTACTCTTTTTTTTTTCTTCAGATCATCCAAATAGAGCTTGAAGTTTCTTTTCCAATGACCAGGCTCATTGTAGAAAAAGCATACTCCCTCCTTTGGTGGTTTAGCCTTAGGTTCAGGATTAGGCTTAGGGTTAGGCTTGGGCTTCTTAAAGTCCTTGGGAGCCTTATTCTTGCTCTTACCCTTTCCTTTCCTTTTCATACCTTTCCCTTTATTAACCATTAGACCATCTTTGGTATTCTTGATGTTTTGTTCAATAGTCTTAAGCATCCCATGCAACTCAGAAACAGTCTTCTCCATATTATGCATGTTGTAGTTCATAACAAACCCATCATAAGCATCTGGCAAAGATTAGAGAATGATGTCAACAGCCAACTCTTGGCTAATCTCAAGACCAAGTTTCTACAAATGATCAAGATGACCCTTCATCTTTAGAACATGAGGACTCACTGAATCGCCAGCAGTCAACTTGCATGAGAGTAATGCCTTTAAGGTGGCAAACCTCTCAATTCTAGCTTTCTCTTGGAACATTTCCTTGAGATGGCCTATCATGGCATAAGCCTCCATTTCCATCAGTTGCTTCTAAAGCTCTAATTCTATGCTTCCAAGCATAAGGCAAGTGACATCAACAGAGTCATTGACATGCTTACTGTGAGCATTCTTTTGAGCTCTAGGAGCATTAGCAGCTAGTTCATCAGGGATAGGTTGATCAAGGACATATTCTTTCCTTTCTTACTTTAGAACAATTCTTAAGTTTCTATACCAGTCAAGGAAGTTAGTCCCATTGAGCTTATCCTTCTCAAGGATCGTTCATAGTGACAAGTTAGATGTAGTGTTTGATGCCATTATCTACAACAAATATATACACAGAGTAGTTAGCATTTTATTAAACAATTTTTAACGAGGCATAATTGAAATCCCACTAATTTTATCAAATTAATAACCCTCAATATTAATTTGGTAATCACAACAATTGTAATTTTAGTGAGCCAAGATCCATATTTCACCTCACTTTAAGTAAGCTTTGGCTTATCACCTAAAGTATCGTTATTTAGGTAGGTAACACTTTACCAATTACATCTTATATAACTCTTGGAAAAATATGGGATTTGACATCACATGTCTTGGCTAATTAAAATCCCATCTAATGCTCTAGGTCCAAAACTATTTTGATAACCTAGTTATGTCTAACCATTTCAAACATATGGATATCACTATTATCCATCTTGTCTTACCTAGATGGCTTAACACACCCTACTTTAGCAGAACCTATGTTTAGTAATCCAATTCTTGACAAGTGTTGAATTATGGGAGGCATTTTAATGACTTAATATTAAGTGAGGGTTTTACTTTATTTTATTTTATTGTTTATTATTATGTCGCATCACATACATAGCATCATATACACAGTATCACATACATAGCATAATAATAACACAATAAGCAGTGTCATAGCATGGCCTAAATCTAGATTGATCTTCATAAGCCAATATGAAGGTTAATGGTCAATCCTGGGTAATCTTTATCTCCATGGATTTCCTTAGGTTGCCACAAACGGACTCCATCTTGAGCCTCCATCTTGGACCTCCATCTTGAACCTCCATCTATCTTGATCTTGGGCTTTGATTTTGCATTACAAATTGCAATCTAAACTATTCTAGTTCTACTAAATAAATAAATAAATTACAACAAATTGAAAAACGACACGCAGCCGTATTTAAAATTCCAAACATAAAATAAAATTAAATAAACCTGACAATCACATTGGTATAAAAGGGCCATGCTATATGCACCATGCAATTCACACTAAACACATAAACATAATAATATAATTTCATTATAGTTAAATTTTTATTATGACCAAAACGATATATGTGACGAATCAATTTAGGGTCAAGGGGCAGCGCCCCTTGCGCGGTCCCAAGGGCAGCGCCCCTGACGTGGTCCAAAGGGCAGCGTCCTTAGCGGCAGTCCCGCTAGCTGATTAGCGGGCGAGGTTAAGGCGGTAGCGCCCTTGAAAGGTAAACGATTTACCTTACTCGTTTGAATGAGTTGCTGCCTAAATCCATGGATTTTAATTAATCAGATTACCTAATAAGTTCATAACAGAATTAATTAATCTTTGTTTAACACTTAAACGAATTCATGAAATTTATTGATATGTTTTCAACTGATCATCCTTGTTTAACAATTAAACAGACCCTATGATATATATTAATCTGTTCAAAACAGATCACTGTTTAACATTTAAACAGTATGCCACCTTAATAAAACCAAAACCAGATTTATAGGAATATCATTTAGTCATCTCAAAACAGATTACTAGATTCTTGTTAAATTGTAATATTAATCAAATTAACAACAACATGTTATAAGAAATAGTAAACGTATTAATTAAATTAACATGGTAAAAAAGTTTAGTCAAATAAAACCTCAAACACATTTATCTAATTAATGTATAAATCGTATCAATGCATATCACATATACACATAACCATATAAAATCAATTTAATCGAATTTGCAAGTCGCTCTGACACCACTATTGGATTTTGTTGATTTTGTGATTCAAATAAATAGCAAAAAATCAAAATTAATTCCCACAAAACCCTTGTAGGATCCACGCAATTCGATTAGATTGATAAGAAAGTCATAGAATCTTACCAGGATGACAAAAGGGGCAAGATTTCTAGAAAGAAGAGAGCAGGTTCACTTCGATGACACCCTAACTTAAGCTTTTCGTATTCAGGAACCCTCTGCAGGTATTCACACGAACATACTCTCTCAAAAATCGAATTGGTGTACTAGCACCCTTTCCTTGCATTAAATGACTCTCTCTAATTTTAGGGTTTTAATGCTTTCACCTTTTAGAATAAGAGAGCGCCTTTTCTCATCTAATTCAGCCAAAAACCCTAAAACAGATATATATATTTTGACTTCGAGATAGAGTCAGATTTTAACTAGGACAAACTGTAATTCAAATATGATTCATAGAATCTAGATAATGTCAGATTCAATAAACCTAGACATATCTAGTATATCGAATCTGGACATTATTAGGTTCATTAAACCTAGACACAGTAAACCCAAAATTTGTTTTTGGTTTGTTCTAAGTGTGCTGCCCTGTAGGTTCACATAGTGTTGGTAATGGCCTGAAATTATGTCTTAGGCCCATAAATCATAAGTAGCCTCTAGTAAGACATTATGATTACCCAAGTTATGCGAATGTCAATAATCCGACATAACCTAATCCACAACAAGTATTAAAGTCCTTTTGTTACTAGATACCTTGATTGAACATAAAGCATAGGTTTATGTCATCCTTGTACTATTCAATCATATTATTTCTCAATCTTAAGTAGACTGATATTAATAACCCTTATCAATTCATTCCAGTATGGCCATATATTTTTCTTCAGTCTAACTTATCAAGGGGCCCATAGATATCTTTCTCATAATAAATGAGGGACAAATTCCTTCTTAATCACTCACATTCCTCACATGACTCACTCTATATCCAACAACAATCCATTCCATCATCCTGTTAAAAGATAATATAAGAATGTATCAAAATATAGAACTTGTCATGTAGGAAACAATTGTGATTTCAGGTCAGAGGACTAGGATAATACTATTGTGATGAGAATCACTTATGACAATTATCCATACAGTATTCTCATAGCGGGTCGATCCAATACATCATTTCTCAAATATGTATCTATGAGTTGACTTAGCATCTCATACACATGATTAGCAAAACATAATCATCAGTCAAACTTCATACTAGTCTTCATTCATTATTATCCCAATAATAATGACCGACTAGGGATAATTTAAAATAGAATTCAATTTTCACCTAAGAGTTTTACTATCAAGTCACATACTTGATGACCTTAGGTAGAATTAACTATTCATGAATTAGAATTACAAACAATAATGAAAATGCCTCTTTATTAATAAAATGCAAATGTAACGAAGTCAAAATGTGGTCATTACATAATTGGCCTAGGGCACATCACTAGCAAGAAGCAATAGTCAAAGAATGGCTTCCGTCTATAGTCGGTGTCATATAACACCACATATGAGTCATGGTTTTGAATGCTCTTAAGCTTGGCAAAATATTGAAGTATGTCACACGTGGTGCCAGCTAGACTCGGCATCATTGAATGTGCTAGGTAGGTTTAAAGCAATGATGCCAAGGATGGTGGAGGTGTTAGCCATACAGGATCTTCATTGATGTAATCATGGATAACCGGTGATAGTAATATAAGTTGAAGATCAAAGACTAATTTTGCAGCACTTATTTCATGACTAAGTGTTACGTCCTTTTTTTATTTCATCAGTAAAAATTCATTAGTCTTTTGTATGTTTTATTAATATGATGAATATTGGTATTTTTCATTGGTATGTTTTAAAAATTTAACTGTACTTTTTTACGATGATTATGATGAATATTGTTTTTTTTTTTTGTACAGATTATGATTTAGAGAATATACTATAGAGATGGTGTATAATTTGTTGTAAAACTACTTGAAGAGATTTTGTCTTCTAAGATGTAACAATTATATAGAGATTGCAAGTCATGTTCTTATAAGAGATCGCAAAAACAAACTGTTGCGCTGTCTCAGGCATTATACATGGATTAAGTGCTTATCAGATTTTCGATGCAAAACTCCAAGAAAGGAAATTTACCTATATGTCATGGAGTTTATCTTTCAAAAAAGCAGTATCCTAGCACACCTCAAGAGGAAGAAACATGAGCCGAGCACCCTACGCATCTACGATAGGAAGTCTAATGTATGTCATGTTGTGTACAAGGCTGACATTTTCAATGCAGTGGGTATAGTCAGTCGGTATCTATCCAACCCAAGATTAGATCATTGGTTGGCGATTAAACACATTCTTAAGTATCTTAGGAGAACGAGAAACTATATTATGGTCTACTCTAGTGAGAATTTGATTCCTACTAGATACACTGATTCTAATTTTCAATTAGATAAAGACACACGTAAATCTACGTATGGGTCAGTGTTTACTCTAGATGGTGGAGCCATAGTTTGGAGAAGTATTGAACAATCTTGTATTACTGATTCGACTATGGATGCTGAACATTTAGCTGCTTATGAAGCAACCAAAGAAACTGTTTGGCTCTGTATGTTCTTAACTGATCTGGAAGTAGTTCCAGACATGGATAAGCCACTCAAAAGAACCTAGAAGTAGTAAAAAAGGAAAGCATATAAAGCAAAATATCATTTGATTAGAGAGATAGTGCATCAAGGCAATGTGGAAGATTACGTAACAAAATAATCTTGCCGTTCCTTTCACCAAGATGTTACCTGCAAAGAGTTTCGAGGAACATTTGGAAGGCTTAGGTCTAAGAGACATGTCTCAACTGCTTTATGACAAGTGGGAGATTGTTGGGGTTAATGTCCTATAAGCATTGACATTGTGCATATAGTAAATAATTATTTTGGTTGCTTATGTGTATTATGAATACTTTAATAAGCATCCAGAAAATTCCATGATTATTATTGTGACTATAAATTTAGCATATAAGTGTTATATGCTTAGGGATAAAATTTATAGATAATAACATAAATTGTCCATAATAATTAATTAAAGTTTAGGACTTTTAAATAAATTTTACAAGTGCGGTCTAATTTCATTGAAAATGAAATAGTCTAATCCAGGCTATTAGTATAGAGACATTAGAGTACTTTATATAATGAGATTACATAGAACTAGACCAGATAAATTATGAATCTCTAATAATTGTCGGTTACAAATAAAGCATTGAAATTTATCACTATGATGATTATATATATGACAGTCTTAATCCTAAGTATTTATTAGACTCTTGTTTATGATATTGTATTTTTTGACTTGCATGGTAAGATTTGTCTATAGACAGATCATAAGTTAGCAACATGGACACATGATGAAATAAATGGCTAGGAATAATATTATACAAATAAGGAATCCATTCTTTCTTTATGGAAGTTAGAAAAATAGTTCTCTTGAGTTATGATTCGAGACTTGAACAATATAGTGCTCATTCATAATAAGATTATGAATTAACTATTCATTAGAGAATTGTTAGAACTCAAGGACAAAGATATAATAAGAGAACTGAACGAAAATTAAACCTAACTCTTATTATGAACTATTTATGGAGGATTGACTTATATGTAATGATTATATCACTAGACTACTAGCTAATTTTCTTTTGAGTAATTATCACTATAAATTCATGAATGCAGTTTTAGGTTTTTTTGTAGAGTAACACTGAAACTAATAAATTTGGCACATTAATTAAAAAGTTCAATTAGTTGTCGAATTTATTAGAGCTTAAATTATAAGTTCATAGGTCCCCAATACGACCTCTATAATATTGTATTGGATTTAATACATAGAATGAATTATACATATTTAACTTAGAATTATTGAATTCTGAATTAATTATTTCAGACTAGAGATATTAACATGACACAGAAAAATATTCTCTGTGACACATAATATAATGTGATAAATGTTATCACATTTAACTGAACAATAGTTTATTAATTAACTATGTTTAATTAATAAGATTAATTAAACATGTTTTGAATTAATTAACTAATTATGTTTAAATAATAAGTTTATTTAAATATAATTTTAATTTTGTGTGTGACACATGTGCAGTGGGACTGCACTTTGTCTATTCTAACATAGATACAAAATTAAATAATTAATAATTTAAAATTAATTTTTAAATAAGTATGATTTATTTAATGTAAATATATAGGGTTCATTTAAATTAATTATCTATATATATATATATATATATTCACGCACATCCAAGTACATGGGATTTGGTTTTGAACCAAATACATATTATGTATATATGTAAACACGTACAAATGTATGTGGTTTAAATAATTTAAAAAAAAAATGTGGAGGCACTTAAAGCACCTCCTCCACATACCTATTGTAGGTATGTGTGTGGTTCACCCCATTAAAGAGTTTAGTGGATTGCTTTTAAATTTAAGATTAATTAAATTAATAACTAATTTCTCAGTTATAAAAAGAGAAAAAGATACAAGTTTTTTCATGTACGTGATATTTTTCTAAGTATCTAGAGAGAAAAACTGAAAGTTCTTTCTTTGAAAAAAAAGTTTTACTATCTCATATGTTGAATGTATAGCAGAATCAGAAAAGTGTGAGATAATTTATTCTTGCAATTTTATGTCCACTTGTCATTCTATTAGTGTAGGGCTTGGCTTGGAAGATTGTGGTGTCAAAAAGGAAAGCTAGGATACCCTGAAAGGTCTTCAAAAGGTTTGAAACAAATTCCTTTATGCTTTCAAATAAACAAAGTTTTTTAAAATTTTTGTTTATCAATCAATCCATTTTTCCACTTCATTTTTATATTTAATTCTAAAATAAACAGCATGTCTGTACTATTGACTCACACTAGTTGAAAAATCTGGTTCCATGACTTCATACAATTGATTGAACTAAAAAAAAACAAAACTCATACAACCAGCTTAATTTAACAAAATCTAATCTGATCTATAATATGATATTGCCTTCAAAAAATTGGCTGACATTGACAAACATGCCAAGAACACAAAATCAAATTCTAATAGCCTCCAGTGCCAATGAAAAGTTTCACTTGCAACGAGGTTTGTCGATGCTGCTTTAATCATAGCAATAAAGATCCGAATAGTGGAAAGGTGTGCAATGGCATCGCAATCTCGAATGGCAGAAATCCATGATCTCGCAAGGCTATGTGTCGCTCACTGCGACAATTCATGATCGGGATCTTGAACGGCATCATAGTTGCAAACTCAACAGTGAGGAGATCCTCCATTTAACGGATCTTACTGACAATTTCGAATGAGATCCATCATTGGCGGAGCTCCCTTTGCTGGTGAAGAATCGACGGATGATGTTGCACAGCGAGAAAGAGCAAGAGGAGAGAGGGGGCAAGACGAGAGAGAGAGAGTAGAAAGAGATGTGGCTACAAAAAAAAAAAAAGAGATGAACAAATAAAAAAAATTATGGGCAAAACAGTAAATGTAAAATTATTTTTTAATGAAAAATAAGAAAAGGTCACTTTTAAAGGACAAAAAAGAAGCAAGGTTGATAAGGATTGTTTATAAGGGGTAGTCTGTGCAAATTTCTCTAATTAAAATTAGTAGGCCAAATTTTAGAAGATTGTAATTAATAGGCCCATTAGAGTGTAATCATAGATTACTTTAAGTAAAATACCAAAAAAACCCATGATATTACTGTTGTGTTGAGCCTGGAAAACATGTAAAATCCAGTAAAATAGGACTTTAAAATTTTTCTTAAACTTTCAGGATCCTTCTCATGATATTATATACACTAATTGAATAAAATACAAACTCACAAGTTTGGCAATAGCTTTGGATGATCAAGTTTTCCGAAATCTTCAGATCTTCCTCGCTATGTTCCTATTCTTGGATCAACTAATGTGTGGGCACTGGTGATATTTCTTGGATTATCTTTTTGTAACCTTTCTCAGGTGAGGTTCTTCAAATTCTAAAGGGGAGAGTTAAAGAACATTAGATGAAGGGCCAAAGAAAAGTTTACTGAAAATAGAACCTGTAAGGTCTATTTATAGATATACAGAGGTTAGAGGTTGAAGCAAAATCTTGTTAGGAGTCCTTGTAGATCACGCTAACTCCCATTAGTGATACGCGTGATTTGCTTCCTCCAATGGTGGAGTGACACATCATAACCACCTCCAATATGTGATATTGTATCTTCTAGTATATGTCTAAAATCTTATTTTAGTTCAAACTAAGATATTATTTATTTTAACTTTTAAAATAAATATCCTTCGTGATTTTTTAATTATTTATATTATCTCATAAAATAAATAATTATCTACAGAATCTATCTCAATTTTTGGAAAAGATATTTATCTGCACCAAGATAACAAATAGATTACATAAGGATCGTGTGATATATTTAATCCTTAAATCTTGGAATTGGTGCCACAAGGACTCCGAGATTTCATGTGTGTGGCGGCAAACATAGTCCATTTGGACTACTGTGTGAAATTACAATTCTACCCTTACAGACAGAAATAATCCAAGAAAATTTCCATTGATCCATCTAAAAGAATATTATGGACTAACAAGGGGACCCAATGGATGTATATAATCTAAGCTCCAATAATTATTTATAATTTAATTACCTCATAATTAAATTAATAAGTATTATTAGCTCTAGTTTGCACTACTATCGAAAACCAAGGTTGCACTTTTAAATTTTATATAGAATTATATGGAACCTTAAATATAAATGTCATCAATAAGGTCATCCATTGATATAATCATTCGCCATGTGATAATACCTTACACAATAATATCAATAATTAGAACTAGATTTATAGATTTTTGTGCAACCTCTCTAATTACTTCTTTGTCCATGAGTTCCATTAATTCTCGAATAGGCGACCTATTTATGAACAAATCATAAATGAAGATTTAGGTAATATTTGATATCCCATTTCAAATGTCATGTATACTTCACCCAAGTTCCTAAACTAATACTCATGGGAATATTATCTTATTATCCTATCCAATAGGAGCTGTGGATTCCATATCTGTGAATGGCATTCCCAGCTACCTATAATACTATGTCTCCAATATATCGTTATGGATCGTGTATTTATAAATCTCACCTATTGACAATCAAAAGACATAATAAAAAGTTGTAAGTCTAGTAATTAACTTAGGATTAAGGTATGATCCATTGGATGATGAAAATGATATAATTTTAATTTCTTGTTACAAAATTACACAAGAACTTAAGTTCTATCTCGGTCCAAGTTTAATGAGTTTTAAACACACTAATGTCTCTATCTACCAATCATCACATTGCTGTAATCTAGATAAAATTATTCCACCAAGTTAGGAATAAACGATATCACAATCTTAAGCAAGATAAAGTGTCTCGCTTTATGTACTAATTATAAACCAAAGTTTATAGTAAGTTACATAATCATATCCTCTATATTATGAACAATGCATATACATGATTATGGACTTTTACAAGTATTAAAACCTTTATAATATTTGTACATATATATGTGTGCATATATATATAAATATACTTATCAAGATATACATATAGGAGAATAAAAGAATTTATTTTATTAATTATATAATACTTTACGTCTTATAATGACTATGTAGAATTTACATTATGCTATATAAGCTTCAATTCCAACAATCAAACTAGAAGACCAAAAATTCTCATTTTCTCTCTCTCTCTCTCTCCTTGATATTTCTCTAATCTCTCTAATCTTTTTCTCCACACCTCTCTCTTCGAACTCTGAACATCACAATATTTTGGTATATATTTGCTTTATGGTCGATTACTTTTTGAATTTATATTCTTCATAGTTTTGATTGTTGATATTAAAATTGATAAAGGATTTTCCAGATTGTTGTCTAGTATAAAAATGTTCAAGTTCATGAAGTAACTATAAGCTTCCTGAACTTTTAAAACCTCATTTCATTATTACAAGTAGATAAATAGATAATTATTGAATCATAATCACGAGTTCCTTATAATTGCTATTATTATTATTATTATTAACTAATAAATTTATTTAGTGTTTTTTAATTGCATCATGAAGGTTCGAGCCTTGACTAAGAGCATGGAGTGCTAGAATTTAAATTATTATGGTTTGATCATAAATCTTTAATTTTATTGATGGCATTAAGTGTTTAATTATTTATGTGTGCTATTTTAATTTTTAGAAATCTTTAGAATTTATTGTTAATTCCTAGAATTATTAGAAATTATTTTTTTATTTTCTTTATATATATATATTGGTTTATTATTATTATTATTATTATTATTATTATTATTTACATTTTTTCATTTTATATTTTTTGGAATTTCAAAAAAAAAAAGAGAAACTACAAGTCGTAACTATAGTTGGATGCTTAAACATCCTTTTAGGACGTCGTATCTATGCTTGTATCTAAAATTAAAAAAGTGACGACAATATTCAAGCTGCGTTGTATCTTTTTTCTTCCACGACTTCAAAATTGCATAGCACGTCCATGGTTTCCAAATTTTGTTTTCAATCATTGTTTTTCAATTTTCAACATCCAAAACTTCCCTAAATCCCCCCAAAGCCTGCCCAAACACTGCAAATAATCATTAAAGAAATTTTGTTGAGGCTTTCCTTGAGTAGCTTGTTATTATCCCATGTAATTTCCATTCAAGAACTTCTTCCCTCCTTTTTCCATATATTGTATTCTCTTGTTAACTAAGCCATCGAGAGGACTATAAATTCCAATAAAATTTGTCGACCATACTTGTAATCTTATTTCCTAATACAAGGACAACATAACTGTTTAATAGGTGTGAACAAGATAACTAGTCTTGATTTCATGATTCCGAATTTTTAGCAATCTTGTCAATATTATTACAACCTATTTACACCTCTTAAAAAAACTCTCCCTCTCTTTCTCTCATTCATAATCTTCCTTTGTCTTCCTTTAGTAGCTCCTCCACCATTATCAATTCCTTTCTTCCTCTCGTTCACTCCTCAATTGAGAAGACAAATGGGAGCACACATACACAACTTATAACCAAGCATTTTTTTGAACCACAAACATGGTTCTTTAGACTAAAAACCATCCCTAATCATTCCTCAACTAAAAAAAAAAAACAAATCCTTTTTCCAAACGAAAGCTAAATTGTCAAGTTTTACAGTGTGATCATCGAAATCGTTTTCAGAGCCATAATAGTGGTTTGGTCACATCATGAGGTCAGTTTTCTTATCTAATTTCATATAAAAGTGTCATTGTGATATCATGATATATGTAGGTTTGATTTCATATGGCTTAATATTTGGTTGTGTTTAGGAAATAATTTTTTATTTAATATGTTTAAACTCGTTTTTAAACCAAAAATCTAAATTTTGAGATTTTCTGGGAAAAATAGAGAAGTGATTTTGTGAAAATTATTTTTAAGTATTGTTCATAAGTATGTTAGGGATGTCTCATAATAAAATTTCCGGTTCAAATACACTCTTTTTGATTGTTTAGAAAATTTTTATGGAAATGTCATTCTTGCAAATCTTAAAATTGATTTCAATTTTACCGATTCATTTGAGCATATTTTGGGATCTGATTACAGTCAAAATATTAGCATTGATATTTGATTATATGTGTAGTTATTTTCTATAAAATTTGGCCTACATATGAACGTTAGATTTTAAGTTATAGATCTACGTGTATCTATATCTGTCATTCGACTATTTTGATTGATTTCCAATCATGTTTTTATGTTTATAAAATCAAAAAGAAATACTTATATATAATTTAAATATCAAGAAATTTTATCTACATATATTTATGGATGTGTATTACATTATGTCAAAATTTTAGAGCTATTGAAAGTTTGTGTGATTTTATAAAAATCTTTGATTTTTGACTGCCTGTGATGTGTTCAAGAAACATTTTTGTATGGTGAATTCTAGAACATGAAATAAATAGTTATAATACTCTAAATGCCATGAAATTAAATCTAGATAGATGTATAAATAATATATTGTGTAAAAATTTTGAAGTCATTAGAAGTTTGTATGATTTTGCAAAATTCATTGATTTTTAACTGCCGATAATATAATTTCAATAGCAGTATTATAGATTATAAAATATGAAACTCATACTTTTAATAACTGGAAATTTGTAAAATTAAATATAGTAATAGATTTAGATGTATAGTATTCTATGTAAAAATTTCATAACTGTTTGAATTTTTTGTGATTTTTAAAAATCTGTGAATTGATGGCTGCTTGCGATGTTTCCCCAAAAACGACATGGTGTATTAAAAAAAATGTGAAAATAGTACTTATATTGATCTAAAAGTTATGAAATTTAATCTTGTAATATGTTTAGATATCTATTATATTGTATTTAAATTTCAAGTTACTTAATTTTCTATAATTTTATAAAATTCAAAGATTGTATGCTGCCATGGTAATTTTTCCAATAACATTGTTATCATTTATAAAATATGAACAATATACTTATAGTTGTTCAAATTTTATGAAATTAATTTAGGTAATGCTTATAGATGTCTTATTGTCACTACTAGAAACTTAAGGTTATACAACCCTTATTTAACTACGTTTTTTTCAAAACTTATCGTGGTAAGGAGAGGTAAAAACGTCGAGAGTATGCCTGAAAATACGAAAACTGTCGTGTTAGTGATACGGAACCTTTCACGATAGTTTTTAGCAAAACAGTCATGTAAGATTCAACTTTCTATGACAGTTTTTATAAAAACCATGGTGAAAGGTTGCACATATTGGCGCGTGCTTAAATTTAGGCGGAAGACTAAAAATTTTGAATATGTGGGGCCTTCCATTACGGCTTTTATAAAAACTATAGTGGAAGGTCAGCCGACCAATTTTAAGTACGCCTAAAAATATGAAAATTGCCGTGTTAGTGATGCGGAACCTTTCATGATGGTTTTTAGTAAAAACCATAGTGGTAGGTGTAATTTTACACAACAGTTTTGCTAAAAACTATCGTGTAAGATTAACCTTTGACGACGGTTTTTAGCAAAACAATAGTGTAAGATTCAACTTTCTACGACGGTTTTTATAAAAACTGTCGTAAAAAGTTTCATATATTGGCGCGTGCTTAAATTTAAGCGAGAGACTAAAAATTTTAAATTTGCGGAACCTTCCATGACACTTTTTATAAAAACCATCGTGAAAGGTTTCGCATATTGGTGTGTGCTTAAACTTGGGTAGTGGACCTTCCACGATGGTTTTTATAAAAACCATCGTGAAAGGAGCATATTGGCGCGTGCTCAAATCTAGGCGGGGGACTAAAAATTTTAAATATGCAGAACCTTCCACGATAGTTTTTATAAAAACCGTCATGAAAGGTTCTGCATATTGCATGCTCAAATTTGGGCGGGGACTAAAATTTCCAATATGCAAAATCTTCCACTACGGTTTTTATAAACCGTCGTGAAAGTTTGCATGATAAATTTGGGTGGGGGACTAAAATTTCAAATATGCGAAACTTTCTTTGACGGTTTTTATAAAAACCGTCATGAAAGCTAATGTAGAACCTTTCACGACGGTTTTTACAAAAACCATCGTGAAAGGTTCCTGGGACTAAAAATTTTAAATATAAAAACCATCATGAAAGGTTCCGGGACTAAAAATTTTGAATATACCCATGACAGTTTTTATAAAATCTATCGTGAAAAGGTTCCGCATATTTGAAATTTTTAGTCCCCCACCCAAATTTAAGCATGCGCCAATGCCATGGCCTTCTCTATTTATTCAAAATTTCTCCAATTCAAACCCTCTCTAACTCTCAAACCCCCTTCTCTCTCTAACTCCTCCCTCCCATGGCCCAGCGACCGACGAACCTAGCCACCCATGACATTCCATGGACTTTCACATTCTCCTGTCACTCTCTCCATGACTCCACCATCATTCAACCCAACCCCCAACAAAGTCGACGCCATTTGTTGCCGTTCGTCCTCATCCCTTGACATTCCATAGACTCCGTTGTCGTTTGACTCCTCCCTTGACATTCTACTAACTCTACCACCATTGGTAAATTTTAAACCATTAGTTTTAGCTTTAGTTCTAAACTTAGTATTATTTGGCTATTTTAGTGTTATTTAGCTTTAGTTTTAGTTTTAATGTTAGTTATATTACTTTGTTATTTGCCATTTAGTATGTGTTACTTGTATTTGGTGTTTAAAAGAACTTTGAACAACATTTAGCATTTTGGCATGAGAATAGTCACTTTCTATGTGTTTGTGATGCCTAAATATTATTGTGATGTCCACCACATGTTTGATAAAAAGCTTCTATGACTGTGTGTTTGTGTTTATTCTTGTGTTTTAGGTAGTTAGTTTTATTTTCAATATTTTTCTTAATTTTATTTATTTTTGTTATCGTTTCTTTACCTCACACATGACAACATGGACATAGACACCAAGAATCCATCAACTCTTGTGCAAGCATAAAAAAAGTACATGAGTTTACAATGTAAATTTATATATATGATTTTGCAAAAATTTTATAATTCAATGTAATTATGTGATTATGAATTCGAGGCATTGTATTAATCGTGAAAATGCAAAACTATTCATATTGTGGGAAACCAAAATTTTTGGTTATTTTTTTAGCTTTAGAACAGTTTTGAGTAAAAACCATTGTGAAACAAGAGCCTTATATGACGGTTTTTATGAAAACTGTCCTATAAGGCATAACATACACAATGGTTTTCATAAAAATCATCGTATAAGGGATAGCATACACAACGATTTTTATAAAAACTGTCGTGTAAGCTTAGAGTTTCATGATGGTTTTTAGTGAAAAGCGTCATGGTAGTCTCGTCCCAAGATCCTAGAACCCCGCCAAAATAAGGATTCCACGACAGTAAAAACTATCATAAGAAGTTTTGTTGGTATCACAACAGAAAAACGTACCACGATGGTTTTAAACTGTCGTGTAATCTACAGTTTCTACTAGTGCAATTTTAAATTTCAAACTCATTTGAATTTTCTATGATTTTATAAAATTCATTGATTGACCTCGACTCATGATGGTATTGTGAATTTGCTAAATTAGAATTTTGTATATAAATGTTGTTTTGTGATTATCATGATATGATTGAAAACCTTGATTTGTAATATGATTAAATCATTATAATGATGATTTGAAGACTAAATAATGAATTAATAATACTAGGAATTAAAGCACATCATCGCTTCGAGAAAAGGGCCGACTTTTCAACAATTGCTATTTTCAGGATAATCTGTATGTAAAGTGTTCACCTGTAACACATAGTAGTATATGCTTTTGGTATTTTGAATATTTTGATATATTGTTTGTCAGTTGGAAAACAATACGCAATAGAATTTTAAAAATTTTAAATCAAAGTATTTACCAAGACACAAGTTTGATATTCTAAATATATGAATTAATGACAAATCTTACATAGGTCTTTTGTATACAAAGCAATAGGACTCCGTGAAGAGAAAAACATTCCAAAAGAGCTCAACCAACTAGTTTTCTTTGCTGTTCTTTATCCACGATCTGAGTGTGCGTAGTCACACGTCTTACAGCTTTTCCTCCAATGACTCTCCTTCTAACCACTTAAGAAAACCTAAAGCTAAGGTTTTGGATGTTGAATAATAGCTCTCAGGGAGTTTTAGAGTTTCTCTCACTAGAGTGCTCACTTTATACTTCTCAAATGATCTAAACAATAAAGAAAACTCACCCTTTATTTATAGTGGTCAAATCTGGGATTAAACCTTATCAGATTAGTCATCAAAATCCAAGTATGGATCAACTTCTGATAAAAACACATCAAAAAGGCATAACCTGATTATTTCATGATCGGCATACCAATCTAGGTGTGTTGAACTTACCCTATCGGCCTGCCAAACTTAACCATCGGCTTACCGAACTTATGATAATCCAAAATTCTCAGAATATCTTATTTTCAAACGGGAATCTTAGATAGAGCCTTAGTTTTAATTCAAATAACCCAATAGAGAAGTTATATGATTAAAATAATCATATACAAATAATCCCATAGCAAATAAAATATTATCCAAATAATTCAACATATTTATCTCAAATTAAATTACAAAATTAATTCGACCAATAAATAAACAAGAATTATTAAATCCAGTCTTATCGAATTTTAGCCAATCTAAAAATGTAACATAAGTCATCAATATATAGAAAAAACACACCATATCATTATAGGATTTATTATGAGCTAGCAAAAGGGACCCGATGGACATATATAGATCAAGCTCCTATAATTATAAAATAAAATTTCTCAGATATATATTTTAGAATTATCAACTCTAACACTACTCATCAAGCTCCTATAATTATAAAATAAAATTTCCCAGATACATTTTTTAGAATTATCAACTCTAACACTACTCTACTAAATGCTTAGAGCTGCACTTTTGAATATATATAAAATTACAAAGCTTTTATAAGCTAATCGTTAATTACATATTATAATATGTCACATCCCTATAGGATTTTCATAATCGATTTAAGGATAACTATTGTTTTGCCTTCTCGATTATTTTTATCATACATTCTATTACCTTACCATTGGAATACTTATTATTCATAAACAGTATACTTGCACCTTTGCATCCAAATGGTTAAGCGCTCGAGTGTTCCAATTACAGTATAGTGCATATAAGAGAATATCATTAACATTATAAAAAGAGCTATGGATTCTATATCTATGAATAACGAGTCTTCATCAATCAAGAGCCATGCTTCCAACATACAAGTATGCGTACCATTATTAAATCAGGATGTCACCCTTTGGTACATCAAAAGACATAAGTCAAGAATACCAGCCCATTAGTCATTTCAAAATTAAGACACAACACATATGATGGTCTGAAATGAATTTATTTGAACAAACAAAATTATTAACTAAATCAATTCAACTTTTTGTCCTGGTCTAATATATCATCACATATGTGAATTTATCAATGTTTCTACTCGTGGAGTCCTACTCCAATGACTAAGATAAGCCATCTCTCGTCAAGGATGTAGACAACATAATAATCTTAGCATGAATAAAGTGCCCAACTTTATTCCCATAATTACGGGTCTTATCATTTAGACCATCACCTTTAAGATTCATGTCTTTCGCATAATCTGTCCATCATATGCACAATTCTTAAAGGTTTAGACTAACAATCTTAGACTTTTTATTTGGTTATCATACTTTCAACAGAAATGAACATAAAGAGGACAACATTTGGTATATAAATAATAAATAAACTCTTTATTGATAAAATATCTCCAAAAACATATTACAAAATTTTATTCCTTATGACACCATGTCTAACATTGTCCTTTACATATTTCCAATGATTTTGGATATTGTGAAATGATATATATGTGACTATCTTGAAATGCACGATATTATTATTATAAAAAAATATTGAATTCATGACGTTCTCAAATAGTTTAGTGTTGTGGTTACAAGACGCCAAGCACTGGGTGATTAGTCCTCTTTACATTATTACTAGGAGAGATAAGTTCCGATGGGGTGATTAGTGTCCCTTACATTATTATTTTGGGAGATTAGTTCCCATAGGGTGATTAGTGCTCTTATATTATAATCGTGGGGGACTAGTACCCACAGGGTGATTAGTACCCTTATATTTAAATTCCTGCAGGTATAATTGTGCCCATATTTATATGAATTAGCCTACACTAAAGCCCGGGTCTGAACAAGTTTTAATATGCAATCATGAGCTTTGAAAATATTATTTTGTAAGCTAAAACTTTACTTAATGAGTTATTCACTCATTATTAAGTTATGTGCTATAGAAATTTCAAATGGAGCCTGTAGCTCCCATGCTAATTGAAGACACCATTGTGGCTACTTCAGGACCGCGGTGTGCATAAGACTTCACCTACGTGTTTTGAAATGAACTGTGTTTATGTGTTTTAAGTTATTACCATGTTATTGTAAATTTAATAATTTCCAAACATAAGACTTTGAAAAAAAAAAAGGGTTTCTTGTTATGGTTGTTACCATAACTTAAGAATTATTATGCATTTAATATTCTAAGATATTTTTTGCATAATTGATGATATTGAATTATTTCTTCTTGTAGAATTTAAATCATTTGATGAGTGAGAGCAGCCTAGTTGGTTGTAAGTCTTTCTACTACAACCATAGGTTGAGGGTTCGAGTCACGCTAAGTCCCATTCAATAGTAGTGGTATTCCCCCCTCCCCTCCCCTTGTATATATAAAAAAAAGAATTTAAATCAATTCCGTTTCAAAATTTTAAATTGTTTTTTGAAAAAAGGGTAAATTTTGATAATTGCATTCACGATCCAGGGCCTGATAGTAAGCATGCTAACGCCATAAAGATAAAAGGGGTAAGAACCCGAAGTTAAGACCCTATGCCTCGATTGTGGTTAATTTGTTTGACTTTAGGTTTTTGAAATTTTATATTCATGTTTTTCATTTTTCGAGAAAATTTGTAGGCATGGATTTTTTTAGTTAAATAATATAAAAGAGGTTGCGCAAAAGTAATATACCTTCTTTAATAAAAAATAATAATTTCAATAGTTTTAAGAAAACAAAAAATAAAAGGTACATGTTATAACAATTATTAATGTATAAAACCAATGACATACGATTTATAAAAAACAATAATAATAATAATAACAATGATTTTGAGGCGGCCAATGAATTGGTTAATGTTGTTGACAAGGGCATGGCCTGGAATGATCTTTTCTTTTCTTTTTTTTTGGTTATTTGAAGGAGTTATGGTAGATACATTAATTTTAATTCTTTCTTCTTCTTTTTTTTGTCCTAGTGAGTTGTCTTTTGTCAATGGTATGTACTTATTAATAGACATAAGTGATTGAACTCTCTTGAAGGAAGAAAAGAAAGTGCAGAGGAAAGAAGAAAATGTGTTTTGTGTTAATTGATTTTCTTGTATTGAACTCAATGTGTACAGATCTTGTTCTTAAATACATTCTTCAATTTGTAACCGACTTAAGATAAGCCCAATATGTGAATGCCACATGTCATGATCATTAAACTAATCTAACTAACTAACCATCTATAACTACTTTAGTAACAAATGACAATCAATGCAAAAGTCCTTCTCTAACAGCCCCCCTCAAACTCAGGGTTAAATAGTTTTCAACTGTGAGTTTGTTTCTGAGTGTAGGAAATTGAGAGCTAAACACAAACTTAGCTAACACATCTACAATATGATCTTGGGCAGGAACATGTTTGACATCTAGCATATTCTCAATGACTTTCTCTCGAACAAAGTAAAGATCTAGTTCGACATGTTTAGTTCTAGCATGTAGGACAGGATTTGCAGCAAGTTGAACTGTGCTTAAATTGTCACACCAAACAATTGGTTTCTTAGTAAATGGTATCTGTAATTCACCGAAGTAATGACTGTCGCCAAGTGATTTTTACCACTACATTAGCAAGACTCCTATATTCTGCTTCTGCTGAAGATCTGGAGATGGTATGTTGTTTCTTGGAACACCAAGACACAATGTTTGAGCCAAGAAACACACGATAACCAGAGGTGGAGCGTCGATCATTAGGGTCTGAGGCCCAATCTGCATCACAAAAGGCTACCAGATTCAGCTGCTTTGATTGATACAAATGTAGACCAAAGTCTAGAGTGCCTTTAAGGTATCTTAGAATCCTTTTGACAGCCTGCTAGTGAAATTCAAGGGGCCGTTGCATGCATTGGCACACCTTGTTTACTGAGCATGATATCTCAGGTCTTGTTACAGTCACATATTGAAGTGCACCAACAACACTTCTGTATAGCTGAGGATTGTTCATCTCTGGACTGCCAAAAGCTGAGAGTTTCAGATTGGTAGTCATAGGAGTACTGATGGCTTTTGCATTGTCCATCTTGACTTTATGTAAAAGGTCAGTAATGTACTTCTTTTGGGATAGGTGTATACCACTCGCAGTAGGTTGAACTTGTATACCCTAGAAGTAGTTGATTGTTCCCATGTCTTTTAAAGCAAACTACTGATGCAAGTTAGCAATTAGACTTTGGACTTCACTCTCATGGCTTCCTATAATAAGAATATCATCAACATAGACAAAAATAAACGTGGTATGATGAGCTGTGATTCTAAGAAACAATGATTGATCTGACTTTGAGAAAGTGAACCTAATTGCAGAAGTGCAGTCTTGAGTTTGTTAAACCAAGCTCTTGGTGCTTGTTTTAGACCATACAATAACTTGTGAAGTTTGCAGAGAAACGAAGCATGTTTAGGATCTTCAAAACCCTAAGGTTGAGTCATGTAGACTTCTTCTAGAAGGTCTCCATTGAGAAAGGCATTGTTTATATCCAACTGCCTGATTGTCCAGCTTCGAGATAAGGCCACTGTTATTACAACTCTTACAGTGATAGGTTTGACAATAGGACTAAATGTTTCATTAAAGTCAAACCCAGCTACTTGATTAAAGCCTTTAGCTACTAAGCGAGCTTTAAATTTATTTACTTTAAATACCTATCAATAAATTATGACAACTAATTAATTGATACGAAAGTTGATATTAGAATTGGTGTCTATGAATTTTTCTTTTCGAAGTAGAGCTGGGTGAGAAAAAAAAAATCTATAAAATTTAAGCTAAGGAAGCTTCTAAGTTGATATTAAATTAGCCAAAATTTTGATCCTGACATAATAAAAATAGTAATAATAATAATAATAATAATAATAATAATAATAATAATCCATTCAACAGATACCAACTTTGAGGCTCGAATAGTGAATGTTTATAGTTATGTCGTAATGAGCTTGATTCTGGATGGACCTAAACATTGTGTAGATTTCAAGTCGAAGATAAGCAACAACCAACAGAATTAGCAAACCCAGCCTTGAAGTTACCCCAATTACCGCACCATCAAACCTGCTAATTTTTTAAATCCTTCCAATTATCTACAATTTCTACAATATATTTAAAAAAAAATCAAAATTTTCTCTGTCAGACATCCAAACGAACGAAAAAGAAATAGCCAGCTTAGTTTTTCTGCCACGCGCCCATTAATTTTTGAATGGCACCATGGGAAAACTATAGCTGGTACTACCAACCATTTATTTGAGTGATATGATTTAATTTAATTTAATTTATGAAGAATTAAATGTTTTACACCTGAAAATTCTTGTCTGCTATATTAATTAAGTGCCACTCTCTAACTTAATTTATATTATAACCTTTTATATTCAGCAAAAAAATAAAAAAGGAAAATTCTAAGCACAAGTAATCCACTTGATTAAAGTGCTTTGACGGATATATATCCACCTTATGTAGTTGAAGGAATCATTAACATTTTGAATGCAAGCTTTACATTTTATTGGTGACTGTCCAAAATTAACTTTTTCCATTATTTATTTATTTATAATTGGCCTCCGTGTGAGTGCAAGTCATTTTCTAGCCTGATTTGTGGTTCCTACATAAGCAAGCATTACAATATGGTGAAGCGTGAGAATGAACCCCTTGAAAAAAAAACAAATTCAAATTGCAATTTGTTAAATCAATTATTTTTCATTTATCAAAACCTAAAATAATGAGTACTGTTTGGTATAAATATATAAATATATATATAGGCACACTTTAATCGAAAGTCTGTTTTTCATCATTTTTTTTCTTTCTGAATCTTAGCTTCAAAGCTCATCAAAACATAATTAGTCTCCTCGTATATACAATTATTTACTACTCACAATATTTCAATCAACTTAACGAAAATATATTGAAGAAGCCAAAAAGAATAGGCAATCAACTCAATTACTTTCTAGTTTTATTTTTTTTTCGTTTTTGATGGGACTAGTTTTAACTATTAATGAACGAATGTAATTTATTTATATATATAGATGAATATTAAAATAGTAAAATAATTCGAGACTCACTTTATGAACAATACTGTTATACAATTAATCTCAAATTCTTGAATTGTAACTCTTCCAATATATTGCGAATGTTACAAGTTCTGCACAAATATGCAAATTCTAAGAAACCAATTAAATACAAATAAATGATCAAAACAATTCAAGAACAACATATCTTCTTCTTTACTCAATTTTTCATTTCTTTTTTTTTTTCTTGGATTTTGTAACATAATTAAGTTTTAAACAGTGTTTTAATTAATTAAGAATATTTATGATGGAAAGAGAAATAACAGTCAACTGAAAAGTATCACTGTTCCTCTTGGTCAATGGCGAAACGACATTTTCCTTTTCCTTAAACCCATCTTCGCATGTGGTTGAAGCGTCAGTGACAGAGCTCAAAGCAATATTCGCATCATCATATTCCTTGGACTTGTATTTCTTCACAGCGTCTTTGATCGAGAGAAGCGCACCCGTATAAAGCTCCATGCAGTCGCCTAAACACGCCTTGACGTAAGGGTCAAGCTTGGTTTCCTTGTTCTTGAGTAGGCGTTTGATGAAAGTCCTTGTGCTTGTCACGTTCTGCTTCGTTAGCTTGAAGGAGTGCAACCCGAGTTGGCGGAGATTGGAACAGCAGTGGAGGTGGGGGCTATCGGGCGAGGACTCGAGGGCAGCGGTGCAGAAGTTGTAGCTGAGGTTCGGGTCAGCGTCGGAGCATCTTCTGCAGGTATCGCTGATTAGGGTTGTGGTGAAGCCGGTTGTGGGAAGAAGAGTGAACAAGGAGAAGAAAAGAGGGAGGAAAACGGGGAGGGATATTTTTGGAAAAGGAAGAGGATGATGAGATCTCATGATGGAATTTTGTTTTTGTGTTGTTTTGGGATATTAGTACTTAATTATAAATGTGGAGGTATGGTGGGTTTTTATAGTAGTTTTATAGATAATATTAGCAATTATGATTCTTTTTTTCTTTCTGTCTCAAGAAAATCTTGATATCGAGGTTCATTTTTATTAGAAGTTGTTATGTAATAGACTGGTGCTCATTTTAACAACAATATACTAATTTACAAAAACAAAAACAAAAAAAAAAAAAGAAAAGAATATACTAATTTGTTGATGATATTGAGAAAAAATGAACTTTTCATTTAAGCTATACTTTGGCTAAAAAGAATTTGAAATTGAATTTAAACATGTAAGGCAGAAGGAGAAGATTTCAATACACGTGGGAGGACGATCTGGATGTCATTATAACAGTATGCACGCTTTGCTTCTAAATTATCTATTGCATTACAAGTCAAAACACTAAAGACGAAGAAATTATTTCTTTCTATTAAAGAAAAAGTATTTTCCAAATTATCGACAATGGCCTCATATAATGTAATAAAATAATGACTAGTGATAGAGCCAAGATTTATTAGTAAGAGGGGTCAATTTTTTTTATCATGATTATACTAACACGTAAAAAACCATTAATTAAGAGGGTCAAGTCTAATTTGTATATGTATCTACTATATTAAAATTAAAAAGTTAGCCTTTTTTTCTCCGTCATTGATAAAGACTTTATAATAATATATATATATGCATATATTTAATTATACGTAATAATTACTTTTAAAAGTTGTAACAAAAAGAATTTATTCAATCATAGACCGATGTTACAAGAACTTAAAAAGACACGAAATTAAATTTATGAGTTTTAAACTCGTTTAATTTTATTTTTTTTACATATCTATGGCATCTAGTAGGATTTATCTGAGTGTGTCAAGCCTTTTGATTTTTAAAAATCCCGGATGTTCACCGTAAACAAATTCAAAAATTTGAAAATTAATGAATTTACTCCTATGAAATTCTAAATTTAAATAATAAGTATTCAGAATTTACTATTTTTTATTTACTTAATATTTACTAAATTTTTAATTAATAAACTCATGCTTTAGCCTACAACACTTTTTTCAAATATTATCATTTGTTAATTTGTAATGAATATGCAATTTACTATTCAAAACTAAACTACAAGAAAAAAAAGGTTTGTTGCGACCCAAAAATTAGTAGCAACATTTGTTTTTATGGTTGCAGAAAGTTTGGTTGTGACCAATTTTTTAGTCACTAGATAGTCACTGAAATTTGGTTGCTGAAAGTTTTATCGTGACCTAAGTTTTTTCCGCAACAAAACTGATTTTTTACAACCAATATTTTAATCATTAAATATAAATAATTTGATCTCTAAAAGTTCAAAATATTGATGTCGAAAGCACCCAAATGCCTATTTTCGCGACCAAATTAAACACTTTCTGTTACGACATTGTTGGTCGTAATAAGTTCTTTTGCAACTAAACATTTTGGTTGCAAAATATTTTTATTTTTTGCTACTAATTTTTTGGTCACAAAAAGACCTTAATTTTAGTCACCATTGAAGTAGTGCCACCAACACGACTCGAGAATAAAAGACCTTTTGTAACTAAATTTTTGGTCGCTTAAACTTCCTTCGCAACCAACAATTTGGCAGCAAAAAATTATTTTAAAAACCATTTGCGACCAAATGTTTGGTTGCTAATATTGTATAGCAATTTTTAATTAAATAAATAACCATCAAATTTGAACTTGGATACAACCAAATATAGTAATGCAAATATAATCTATAAGAACATAATAATCACATCTTTATTAAGAGTTGACTGCGTTGATACATAAGTTTAATATTTTATTTATTTTTGAATTGTCAAGACAACGCATAATCCAAATCCTTAAACTCCACTGAGCGAAGTTAACCATGGCATTTGTAGAACTAGACTTCAAAATCTGCTATCTTCAACCCATGGATGACTCTTGCAAACGTTCCTTTAGCACACAGGTGAAGTTTTTGCTAGTCCAATTGCGTTCAGACTTTAAAATATCAGCCAAGTCATTTCTGCGCTCAAAGCAATTGCATTAGTCAAAATTGAATAATCTAGAGATAAGATATTAAGGCACATCCTCATTATGTCAATATTTGTTCAAAGAAAGAAGAATATCGTGAGCTAAATTAAAAGAAACCAAACTAGCAAATACATTTTCACCCACTTTGCATTGGTCCAGAATTCTAGGCAAGTCGCTGCCAGTGGTTACCTTTTTTCCCATTCACAGATGGAATGATGTCGCCCAATATAAGTCCGCCGTAGGCATCACGTTTTGCTGGTTTAAGTCCCTGCAGAGTATACTTCAGTTTCACTGAAACAGAGTAATAATGATCATCTTTTCATGCAAATTGCAATAACGCAAGCGCAATACTTTTAGCTGAAAAATAAAAATGCATATAACTCAGATTGGTAAAAGAACAAGGTGAAAAAAATACCACTTTGCCGGCACGACCAGTAGCAAGGTGGTATTTTTGTATCGAGCATGATCATGAACTCCGTAAAACCATAGCTTTGATATCAATTGTTAGAAAACAAATATGTAGCGGAATTTTAAAATTTTTTAATAAAACCATTTTTCACAAAACGAGTTAGACATGATATATACAATAAATTAATCAAAGTTCTTCGTATCTCTAGTAGACCAGAAACCGCACTTCTGACACGAAACAAAATCTATAGAACTGTCATGTGGGAATTGTGACTGGAAGAATATCAGCCAACTAATCTTCTTTTTTATTCACTTTTCCAAGATCAGAATGCTACTAGGCACACATTGTTCAACCTTCTTTTAGGTGACATCTCTTTTCAACTACAAGAGAAAACCAAGAGCTATTGTTCTTAATTTTAAACAACAACTCTACGGGAGTTTCAGAGTTTCACGCTCTAGAAATCTCTCTAAATTTCTCTAATGATCTAAATAACTATAGGAACATATTTCCTATATATAGTGGTTGGCTGGGCATTCATTCTTATTAGATTTGGTTTCAGAAGTCAACTTAGGATCAAATCCCGTAGCAAAGCATGTAAAACACATTTTGTTGAGCAGCCGGCCCTAGTGTTCGAGCAGTTGACCGGATGGTCATGGCTAACAAGGTATCGTCCTTTCCAAGCTCCAGACAAGCAACCTGATCCACTCATTCATTGGTTTCAATCCAATTGGATAATAACCCGTTATATTTGACCCAGGAATCTTTCATAGAGTTTCAGTTTTAATTCAAATAACCCAATGTAGAAGTTATCTAATTAAAACAATCATACACAGATAATCCCATATTAAATAAAAAAATGTATACAAATATTCACTTTGTTTATCTTGAATTAATTTACAAAATTAATTCAACTAATAAATTAACATGAACTGTTAAAATCCAATCAACTAAATTTTAGCCAATCGAAGAACTAACAGAAATTACTAATTTGTAGGAAAAAACACGTTGTATCATTACAAAAAAATATGTTAGCTAGCAAAAGGGGCCCGATGGACATATATAAATTAAGATCCTAAAATTATAAAATGACATGTCTTCGATACGTTCATTTTATAATTATCAACTCTAAAGCTATTCCACTAAAAGCTTAGAAGTGCACTCTCAAACTATATATAAATAAATAAACTACAATAAGCTATAAGTCCATAACATATTATAATATGTAATATCCCCATAGGATACTATAATCGCTGTATGGATAAATTTTATTTTACCTTTCCGATTATGTGCATCTTATGTTCTATTATCTCACTATTTGAATACTTATTATTTATGACCAATACAAATAGTATGCCATTCGATTATGCATATGTATCCAAATGGTTGAACGCTCTAGTTTTTCAATTCCAAGATAATACTTATAAGAGGACAACATTAACTCTACAAAAGATCTATGGATTCCATATCTATGAATAATAAGACTACATCAATCAAGAGTCTTGTCTTCTATGTACCGTTATATGTACCCTTATTTAATTTAGGATGTCAACCTTTAGTACATCAAAAGAAACAAATTGAGAATACAGATCCACTAATTCATTTCAGGATTAAGATAGAACATATAAGATTGTCTAAAATAAATTGATTTATTCAAACGGAATTATTAACTTAATCAATTCAACTTTAGTCCCGATCCAATATATTGTCGCCAATGATAATATACTAATGTCTCTACTCACAGATTCATACTCTGATGACCAAGACAAGCCATCTCCTGTTAAGGATATAGATAACATAGCAATCATAATATAAATAAAGTACCCAACTTTATTTACTCGATTACAGATCTTTTATATTTAGACTATCACTTTAAGATTCATGTCGCTCAGTTTCTCATCTCTTTCTTTTTTTTTTTTTTTTTTCCTTTACTTTTGGCAAAAAAATGTTCAAATCATTTGTTAGTTATTATTATAGAGGTTTTTCATTCTCGATGTTCATATTCGTGGTTTTTTATACTGCGATAATTTCCTTTCTTTCCACTAAAGCAGAGTTGGATCTAGGTTTTTGTATTTGATTTGGTTTTGATTTCATTTAGATCTGTGGTATTTGTTTCGTGTGGGGATTCGATGGTTTGAGGTTTGGACGGCTCTGATTTTCAACATTAAGTTAAAGATTTATAGTTTTAGGTTGAGAATTTAATTTAATAGTAGTATTTTGTTTGCTTGCTAGGGGATAAGATTTCAGGGTTTCTAGATTAGTGGATCCTTAGAATTTAATTATTTCTCTTGTATAAGGGCCTGTTTCAGAGCTACTTAGAATAGTTTTGATTCTTTATGATTGAGAAAAATAGACTCAGAGAATTTTTTAAATTATAGCTAAATAATGAAAGAAGTATGATACAATGTGAACCAAGATAACATTTGAAATTCTGAAAACAGATGAATATAAAGCATTCCAAGAGCTAAAAGAAACAGTGAAATATGTCATTGGTGTCTTTTCTATAAAGAAAAAAATAATAATAATAACAACAACAACAAAAAAAAAAGCAGAAAGAGAAGCTAAACTCCTGGGTTCTTAATCGTACAGCGTATACTAATGAATAAATGACCCAGATCTCAACTGTTTTACTTAGGATAACCAAGATGATTCTCTTCTATTTTGCTCGATAATAATTGTCATTGTCTTCTTTTTATAAATGGTGTTCATGTTTGTCTTCAGGTTTGCTATTTACTTAGTGCTTTCTGCTGCACAGATTTTACCTTGGCTCATATTTTCCTATTGAATTTGTCTGTCTCAAACATGTACACGTGAGGGCTTCGCCTAAGTCACCTTTTGAGCATCCACTTTTGTTGATCTTGTTGCATATGTTTGTTTTCTCACTGAGACAGCAAAAAGGGGAACACAAATTCTTTTCTTGCTTATTCTGTATTTTGATTAGATTTTGTGATTCTCTTGTGTTACACGTAGCATTTTTTGAAGTTTCCTCCGGAGTTGCAAGCGATATTGTCTTTTGGTTCTGCCAAATATGTTTGTTTTTCATGCGGACCAGCAAAAAAGGAATGCAAATTCTTTTTCTATTACTATTTTTTTATACTCTGATTACATTTTGTGGTTCTTCTTTGTGTTAAATCAGCTCTGTTGAAGTTTCCATAGAACTGGAAAGTGATTGTTTGTTTTCAATAATAATGTTTATGTTCAATAATAATTGTCATTATCTTCTTTTCGTGTAGATTTTATGCTGTAGAGGTTCTTTAAACACTTTGTGTTCTTGATGTTGGTGAAACAACAACCATTTATTGGTCATTATTGTGCTTTTTCTTTTTAACTTTTTGTCATGTTGTTTTTCTAACTTGATATTTTTAAATCATGTATTTTTAACGGCATATATCAGGTCTTCAACATGCTTTTTTTTTTTGTGTGTAACTTTTTATATTTGGTGCTTGGGTACGTTTCAAGTACTATTTTTTTTTTACTGATTTGAATTTTATACAATGTATGAATTTTTAGTTGGCATTAATAAAAAAGAAGCTTCAATTTTTTTTCTTGAGAAATAAATTAATAAATAATTATTTAAAAAAAATAGTAGATTTTGTTTCAGAATCTACAAGTTTTCACTTCGGCACCTTGCACCGGCCACTAGAGACGTTTGGTATTTTCTTATTATCAAAGAAAATAAGAGATAATTTGATAGATTTCGCTCCTAAAACTGGCAGGTTCCGCGATGGAACTTGGCAGGTTTAGGGACAAAACTTGACAAGGTCAAAGAAAATATGAGGGAACATGGTAAGTTACTACTCCGGAACCCACCAGGTTATGCTTCGAGACCCTATGCCAATAACCGCAGGCGGATGGCATTTCTTGTTTCAAAGAAAATATGAGAGAACCTGGTAGTTTTCAACACCCCACGTCGGCGACGAGAGGAGGTTGGTATTTCTTTGTTTCAAAGAAAATATGCTAGAACCTAGCAGGTTCTAGCTCCGAAACCTTCCAAGTTAAGCTCCGACACCCACGTTGGCGACTAGAGACAGTTGGTATTTCCTTTGTTTCAAAGAAATTATGAGGGAACCTGGTAGGTTCCAGCTCTGAAACCTACCGGGTTACGCTCTAGCACCCCACTGGTGACCCGTGACAGTTGGTATTTCTTTGTTTTAAAGAAAATATGACAGAACTTGGCAGGTTTCCACTTCGAAACCTACCAAGTTATGCTCTGGAACCTCGCATAAATGATGAAGACAGTTGATATTTCTTTGTTTTAAAAAAATATGGGGAATTGGCAGGTTCCCACTCCAAAATCTACTAGGTTATACTCTAGCACCCTACACTAGCACCCAAAGTGGTTGGCATTTCTTTGTTTCAAAGAAAATAAGCAAGAACCTAGTAGGTTCCTGCTCTAAAACTTACTAGGTTACGATGATTAGAGGTGATTAGTATTTCTTTGTTTCAAAGAAAATATGAGGGAACCTGGTAGGTTTTCGCTCTAGAACCTGCTAGGTTACGCTTCTGCACCTCGTGTCGACGACCATAGGCAATCGATGTGTCTTTGTTTCAAAGAAAATATGAGAAAACTTGACAAGTTCCCACTACAAAACCTTCCAAGTTATGCTCTTTCACCACGCCAATGATTGGAATAAACTATCACATGAGGAAGTGAAAAGAAATGGTAATTTTAACTTTTAATAAATCACATTTTCTAATTAAAAAAGTAAGGGTAAGTTGGACTTTTAATATATCACCGGTGGTTTTGAAAAGAGCTTTTTAGGAAGGTAGTCTTTAAAAGGTGCTCCTTTAGGGGTATACTTGTGTTTTTCTCTTTATTTTACTATTTATGATTGGCCAATAAATAAAAAAGGATAGCATACAATATGAATAGTTTATGATCCCCAGTCTAAATATAGCGTATTGCTATTTTCTATTCACATCCCATCACTAGGTGAATTAAGGTTTTTTCTACAATACAAAGTTTTAGACTTCACAATAGATTCAGCTATGTCTTCCTAACAAATTTCTTTATGATTTAACATGTGATTCAGTTGGCAGGGGACTGTTTCACTTAAGCAAGTGACTAGAGTTCGAGTCCTTGTGAACGCAGCTGTTAGTGTTGAGAGACTCTTATCGCCTTCGAGTCTCTCCATGGGTCGGCTCCGAATTAGTCGAATAAACCCCATGGGAGTTGAGGGGCTCTTTATATAAAGGGTTCGTGCCTCCCGTGGTAGGCTCTAGAAACCAGGGATGTGGATCATCACCATAAAAAAAAAAAAAAAAAAGAATTTATTACCCAACCCTTTCATCTTTTCAATTTATCTAACAATAACTGCTTTAAACAAATTCTACAATTGCAAATTAATTATATAAGTATACTTCTTAAGTTTAATTTCTTTTTGAATTATTCTTATAAACTACAAATGTCTCCTTTGAATTTAAAAAATGTGCTTTAATGTTATCCTCTCAAACTAATTTTTAGAAAAAGAAAAGCTAAAAATGGCAAAACTTACTTATACAGTTTACGAATAATATTTTAAGAAATTTTTGTGTTTTCTTTCAAAAACATTATTAGAGTGTTGTTTAGCCTGAGCAGGCAAAATTCACAACCCACATGTTTTGAGGTTAGACATGACATGAGATTCATATATCACGTGGAAGACAAATTTCTTTCAAAATCACAAAACTCTCTAGGTGTGTTTGGTATGCAGTAATTGTTAGAAAAATAGTACGCAGTGGAATTTTAAAAATTTCATGCCATAGTATTTTCCAAAACACAAGTTTGACATGCTATATACATAAATTAACCAGATCTTACTAACCTTTGAATGCTGAAGAACTCCCGCAATCCGTGAAGAGAAGTAACATTCCAGAAGAGCCTCAACCAACTAGTCTTCCTTGCTATTCTCTATTTACAATCGGAGTGAGTGTGGGCTCACACGTATAGCTCTTCCTCTAGGTGACTCTCCTTCCAACCAATTGAGAGAACCCAAAGCTAGTGTTCATGATTTGTGAATAAGAACTCTCCGGGAGTTTTTAGATTCTCACTAGTAGAGTATCACTCTTAATCTCTCAATTGATCTAAATAACTTATGAGACTTACTCCTTATTTATAGAGGTTGGGTCTAGGGTTAGTTCTTATCAGATAAGGTCTCAAAAATTCGAATCAAAATCAAATTCAGATCAATATCTCATAAAATTCACGTGAAAACGTGTGATCTTTTTCTGTTCATCGGCAAGCCGATCTGCCTAATCGGTAGGCCGAACTTATCCCATCGGCAAGCCAAACTTGAGGATCGGCATGCTGAACTACTGAAAAAAAATCTCAGTAAATCTTTTATTTTCCACCTGAGATTCTATAGGATAAAGTCTCAATTTTAATTCAAATAACCCAATAGAGAAGTTATCTAATTAAAACAACTTTATCTAGATAATCTCTAAGAAAATAAATGAATTCCTAATAATTCTACAAGTTTATCTTGATTTAATTTATTCAAAATTAAATCAACTGATAAACAGACAAGAATTATCCGATCCCAATAATTCAACAAGTTTATCTTGAATTAATTTTGTCACAAAATTTAATTCAATTGATAAACATGCATGAATTATTTGATTCTTTCGAATTTCAATCAATCTAATAAATCTGACATAAGTCACTAATTATTAAAAAAACACACCGTATCGTTGCAGAATGTTGTGAGCTAGCAAAGGGGACCAAATGGATCTATATAGTTCAAGCTCCTGATAATTATGAAACCCAATATCCTAGATATACATTTCATAATTATCAACTCCAACACTACTCTACTAAAAGCTTGGAGCTGCACTCTCGAACTACATAGAATTACGAAGCTCGTATAACTAAGTCTCCATGACATATCATAGTGTATCATATCCCCATAGGATTATCCATAACCGGCCTAAGGACAAGTTTTGTCTTACCTTCCCGATTATTTTTATCTTACGTGCTATTATCTCACCATTGGAAAACTTACTATCCAAAGACAGTATACCATTCGGTTACACCTATGTATCCAAATGGTTGAGCGCTTCAGTTTTTCAATTACAGGATAACGCATATAAGAGGATATCACTACTTCTAAAGAGTAGCTATGGATTCCATATCCATGAATAACAAGTCTACACTATCAAGAATTATGCCTCCAATGTACCGGCATACATACCACTATTAAAATGTGGGTGTCACCCTTTGGTACATCAAAAGAAATAAGTCAAGACAACAGGCTCACTATTCATCTCAGGATTGAGATAGAATACAAATGATTGTCTGAAGTGAATCGAATTGTCGAGATAGAATTATTAATCCAAATCAATTCACTTTATGTCCCGATCCAACATATCGTCACCTATGACAACGTGCCAATGTTTCTATTCATGGAGTCCATCTCCGATGGTCAAGACAAACCATCTCCCAATAGGGATATAGACAACATAACAAACTTTACATGAATAAAGTGTCCAACTTTATTTCCTTGATTGCGGATCTTATGATTTAGACCATTACCTTAAGAATCGTGTCTTTCATATAATCTATCCATCATATGCCCAATTCTTAAAGGTTTAGACCGACAGTCTCAGACTATTATTTGCTTAACATACATTTAACAAATATGATTGTAAAGAGAACAAGATTTGATATATAAACAATAAATAATTTCTTTATTGATAAAAATGTCTTCAAAAACTTATTACATTTTTACTCCTTAGGGCATATATGTCTAACAATCTCCCACTTGCACAAAGTGAGTAACTATGACAAGTCTCGCATCTCGATAGCTTCCATATGCCTCTCGAAGATTCTTCTAGTAAGTGTCTTTGTAAATGGATTAGCTAAATTGTCCTCTAGAGTGATTTGCACACCGTGACATGCTCGCCCTCGATGAAGTCCTTTATCACATGATACTTTCGATCAATATGCTTACTCTTCTTGTGAAATCTTGGTTCCTTATCATTAGCTAGCGCCACACTATTATCACAGTACAGTGATACCACTTTATCCATACCAAGAACTACCTCAAGATCCTCAAGGAACTTGCAGAGCCACACTGCTTCTTACTAACTGCCACATACTCGGCCTCCATCGTTGAATTCGAAGTGCAATCTTGCTTCACACTTCTCCAACTGATGGCACTGCAGCCTAGAGTAAACACAAAACCCGGAGTCGATTTCCTAAAATCCAAACAGGATTGAAAATCTGAGTCAGTATATCCTAGAGGAGTTAAGTCCTCACTCAAATATGCAAGCATATACCCTCGAGTCCTTCTCAGGTACTTGAAAATATGCTTAACTACAACTGTTGAGGTGTTGAGATCCCCGACCGGAGCTTGGCGAACACCTAGAATCTATTGCTGAGAAGGTCCCTACTCGGGGAGAGACCCTGCTCAGATTTGTCTCACATGGGGGGAGCGTGTCCCCCAGGAGTTAAACCGTATCCTAGAGAAGTTAATTACGAAGCGTGTCCCCCAGGGTCTTAGGGTCTTGAATAAGAGGGTCTGCAAACATCACTATGCACAAGTTCTAGAACCCCTTCGGCCTTATTGCCCTTAGACCCGTATAGTCTTTTGGTCTTTTACCCTTCAAACAAGATTTACATTGAGGAATAGATTCCACCTTTAAGTGACTTAAAGGTCCATCCCTTACCAACCTATGAATCCTATTTAGGTTAATATGACTAAGGTGCAAATGCCAAAGATAAGTATTATTAGAGTGAGAGGTTTTAAATCTTTTAGAGTTATTATCGTTCATCTCAGCATTAAGCAGTAAGTCTATCTTAGGTTTGATAAAATATAGATTATTTTGCATCCATCCAGAATAGATAAAAGATTTATTTTTACGAATCACCACTTTATCATTAAAAGAAACCAAATAGGAGTCTTTAAATAAACAAGCTACATAAATTAAATTCCTTTTAAATTTAGGAACATAAAAACAATCTCGCAAAATTAAATTCCTATAACTATCAAAATAAAGATGGACATCTCCCACTGCTTCTGCTAAGACCAAGGATCCATCATCCATTCGAAGCATGAAGTCTTTATGTAGCAGACTTCTCATTTCTTTGAACCCCTCCAGAGAAACACAAACATGATTAGTTGCACTGGAATCTATGACCCAAATGTTATCGCATTCCTCAACCAAAGATGTTTCTAAATACAGAATATCACACCTACCTCCTTTGGAAAGGAAGTCCTTGCAATGCTTCTTTATGTGCCCGACCTTCTTATAGAAGAAGCACTTAAGCTTCTTCGGGTTCTTCTTCTTCTTTTTCTTGCTCTTGTTGTTAGCAAGAACAGAAGACTTCCCATTTTTGGCCTGCTACCTCTTTCCATTCCCAGAGTTGGGATTGGTACCAGAAGCAGCTACTAAATTGGCCTCTCCACCTGCAAGAGACTCCTTGATCAGCAGTTCAAACTCTTGTAACTGTTTCATTAATTCTGTCAACGTCATATCCCGCCTATTGCTTAGATTAAATGTAGCTCTAAACGAAATAAATTCCTTTGACAGAGTCTCAAAGACTATAGTCATCTGAGTTTCAGTATCAATGTCGGCTCCATTGGTTTGAGCCTCAGCGAGGTAACCCATGACCAACATCATGTTCTCCTTTACAGATGTCCCTGGTCTCTGCTTACAGTTTAAGAGTTTCTGAAATGCCCCTTGCTACTTTGTTATGGCTTGGTCTCTAAACATGTCTTCTAGATTATCCAAGATCTGCTTAGCTGTCTCATAATCCTTATGCTGAGCCTGCAGTACGTTATTCATGCTTGCCATAACATAGCGCGGAACTGATTAGTTTACATCTGTCCAGCGATCGTATGCTTGGAATTGCTCATTGGTGGAATCTCTCGTAGGCTCGAGAGGACAAGGGGTTGTCAGGACAAATTTTAGTTTCTCAAAGGAGAAAATGATATCCAGGTTCTGTTTCCAATCATTATAATTCTCTCCGGTTAATAGATTTTGTCAAGTATCGAAGACAAAGTGTTTTTAGACATTTTTAATCTACAATAAAGAATCATATACCAAACATAAGCAAACATATCATAATTTAATAAGATAACACAATTATGTAAAAAAAAAAAAACATACAAATGTGTTTATGTGTCAAAACCTTGAAAATATCACAACCTTACAACGATAATTCCCAACTCATAATTCAATAAGCTCCTAGGGGAGTCATGCCAAACTCAATTAGGAACACAGATCCCCTCCTGATTCATATATGCCATCCAGGTTCTATATGATCTAGCATATATTAATAATTGTTTCTTTGGTTATTAATTTTATTAACAGAGCTCCTAGGGGAGGTTAATAATAAAATTAACATGAGTGTATACCCATCATTTCAATATTTTATCCACGATTTATAATCACCACCCAGGGGATGTG
The DNA here is from genome assembly GCA_025403435.1 of Artocarpus heterophyllus. Taxonomy (NCBI): domain Eukaryota; kingdom Viridiplantae; phylum Streptophyta; class Magnoliopsida; order Rosales; family Moraceae; genus Artocarpus; species Artocarpus heterophyllus. The sequence goes on from CM046333.1 coordinate 20,044,660, forward strand.
CAACCATAAATCATGCTAAAATACTTTATCCTTTCAGAGATCTAATCTAGTACATGATAGAAATCCCTTCCTAGGGGTCGGGACCACCATGTTCTTCCTATGGACCAACAATGGAGGCCTTGGGTTCTCTCTTCGAAAACCTTCTCCCACTCAATCTTTTGAAATCAAGGTTTTATTTTAAGAATATGCATGAACAATTTTAATATGAGCGGCACTCCCTATTTTATATGATATGTTAGCAATATACATGGCAAATCATATTATAATGCAGACAAGCAAAGCTACAAGCAAAATAATAATAATCGTAATATTATGGTTCCACCCTAGAGAATAGAAAACAAAGATTACAAGAGAATAATCAAAACATATTATCGATTCTTCATCCTTGGATCCTCAAGCTGTATCCTTCTTCATGTAATGCCCATCTTCAAGTCTTTAATCTCATATGAATCAAATACTCTATATCTCTGGTCATATCTAAAGTTAATGTTTCTCAAAATTGTCTCAAAAATAAAATTAAAACTGTATTAAAAATCATACCTTTTCTAGAAAAATTTCCAACTCTCTACCGGTAAGCTGATCTGTATGATCGACCTGCCGATCATGACCCATCGGCCTACCGATCTTCACAAATTGGCCTACCGATTCATGACAGATCGGCCTGCCGAACTAGAAGTTTGGCCTACTACCAGAGCCTCCTAATTTCTGCCCTGCTGACGGCCTACCAAACCTTATGTCCGGCCTACCGATCTACGACCATCAGCCTACCGAACAGGAGAGTTTGGCATGCCAACCAAGCAAAAATCACCCTTTCTAGAAAATACAATTTTTAATGCAATTCATCAATTTTATTTTCAACAATTCAAAAACATAGAGACTCAAGAAATACCTAAGAGTGCCATCATCTATCTTCTAGATCTACCTTCTAGATCCATCTTCTCCGAATGATTATTTAATTACAAAATTCTTACAAATTTAAAATTAAATAATAATTCTTAGACGGAGATGATAGTCCACCATCTAATTACACGAAAAACCTAGATACGCATTGATGAGGACATCATTAGCACAAGCAAGAGCACGTGGGAGACATATTCAGATCCAATTCAAGTTCCCATTGGTCCGGTTACGAGAGCTCGTGCGAAGAAGTTCAAAGAAACGCTTATTGGGCTGATTCAAGCAACTTGGGCTCAAGCCATTGCATGGAGGCCCATTGAGGGAATTGCATGCGACAACCAGACCAACAAATGCGTGATTCAAGCTCTAGAAGGGATCAAGTAATTTACATTTAAGTTACTTTCCCGTTTTGAGGCGACACATGGCGAGAAGAATCAGCTTATGACCTTTTAATGTCTAGTTTCCTTTTCGCGTTTAATTTATTTCTATTATTGTAAGGCTTTTAAGCCATTAAGGGAACTTTCCTTATTTGCTTTAGATTTGACATTTGGTAATTGATTTGCCCGAAATTCTGTGGGTAATTAGGAGCTAAAAATTCGCATAGGGGAACCCCTATATATTGTAACGAATTTCATTCAATGGAATACAAGTATTAACACACATTTGAGGTTTAATTCTCTTTGGTTCCTAAACGAACTAATCAAACTTATCGAAAAATTCCGTGGCATTCATAGACTTATCAATCAGTCCATCCATAGCTGATTGTGGCTTCTTCATACACCAAGACTTATCAATCAGTCTATCCATAGCTGATTGTGGCGTCCTCGCATACCAAGGTTCGTGCTTCTTGTTAGGCATCGGGTCGCTGTTCCATCCAAAACCGGTTAGGAATTTGATCTTGGAAACCAATTTTGGTTAGGGTTGCGTCAGTTCTTGGCGGGGATCGTATCACGCATTCTAACCTCTAAGGAACTATAACCAGTATAAATTAATTAATTAATAAATAATTAAATGATAATTTAATCAACCATAATTAATTAATAAACATTCACCATATAATCCATGAGAACATATAAAATATATAGAAACCTAGAGTGCTAACTCTCTATAAAATTAAATTCAAGCATATGAGAGATCAAGATCACGTAATTTACACATATAGCATGATCACAAACTTGTAAATTTACGTAAAAACCATGTCTCTAATACCAATTGTTGAACAAATAGTATGCAGTAAAATTTTAAAAATTTTATATCAGAGTATTTTTTAAAACACAAGTTTGACATGCTATATGCATAAATTAACCAGATCTTTCTAACCTTTGAATGCCAAAGAACTCTCGCTATCTGTGAAGAGAAGTAACATTCTAGAAGAGCCTCAACCAACTGGTCTTCTTTGCTATTCTCTATCTACAATCGGAGTGAGTATGGGCTTACACATGCAGCTCTTCCTCTAGGTGACTCTCCTTTCAACCAATTGAGAGAACCCAAAGCTAGTGTTCGTGATTTGTGAACAAGAGCTCTCAGGGAGTTTTTAGATTCTCACTAGTAGAGTATCACTCTTAATCTCTCAATTGATTTAAATAACTTATGAGACTTACTCCCTATTTATAGAGGTTGGGTCTAGGGTCAGTCCGTATGAGATAAGGTCTCAAAAATTCGAATCAAAATCAAATTTGGATCAATATCTAATAAAATCTACATGAAAACGTGTGATCTTTTTCCGCACATCGGCAGGCTAAACTTGCCCCATCGGCAGGCCAAACTTGAGGATCGACATACCGAACTGTCGAAAAAATCTCAGTGAATCTTTTATTTTCTACCCGAGATTCTATAGGATAAAGGCTCAATTTTAATTCAAATAACCCAATAAAGAAGTTATCTAATTAAAACAATTTTATCTAGATAATCTCTAAGAAATGAATTCCTAATAATTCTACAAGTTTATCTTGATTTAATTTATTCAAAATTAAATCAACTGATAAACAGACAAGAATTATCCGATCCCAATAATTCAACAAGTTTATCTTGAATTAATTTTGTCACAAAATTTAATTCAACCAATAAACAGAAATGAATTATTTAATTCTTTTGAATTTTAACCAATCTGATAAATCCGACATAAGTCACCAATTATTGGAAAAGCACGCCGTGTCGTTACAGGATGTTGTGAGCTAGCAAAGGGAACCACATGGACCTATATAGTTCAAGCTCTCGATAATTATGAAACCCCCAATATCCCAGATATACATTTCATAATTATCAACTCCAACGCTACTCCACTAAAAGCTTAGAGCTGAACTCTCGAACTACATAGAATTACAAAGCTCGTATAGCTAAGTCTTCATGACATATCATAGTGTGTCGTATCCTCAAAGGATTATCCATAACCGGCTTAAGGACAAGTTCTGTCTTACTTTCTTGATTATTTTTATCTTACGTTCCATTATCTCACCATCGAAAAACTTACTATCTAAAGATAGTATACCATTTGGTTACACCTATGTATCTAAATGGTTGAGCACTCCAGTTTTTTAATTACAAGATAACACATATAAAAGGATATCACTACTTGTAAAGATGAGCTATGGATTCCATATATATGAATAATAGATCTACGCTATCAAGAATCATGCCTCCAACATACCAGCATGCATACCACTATTAAAATATGGGTGTCACCCTTGGGTACATCAAAAGACACAAGTCAAGACAACGAGCCAACCATTCATCTTAGGATTGAGATACAATACAAATGATTGTCTAAAGTGAATCAATTTGCCGAGACAGAATTATTAATCCAAATCAATTCACTTGATGTCCTGATCCAACACATCGTCACCTATAACAACGTGCCAATGTTTCTATTCATGGAGTCCACCTCTGATGGTCAAGACAAACCATCTCCCAATAGGGATATAGACAATATAACAATCTTTACATGAATAAAGCACCCAACTTTATTCCCTCAATTCTAAATCTTATGATTTAGACCATCACCTTAAGAATCGTGTCTTCCGCATAATTTGTCCATCATATGCCCAATTCTTAAAGGTTTAGACCGACAGTCTCAGACTATTGTTTGCTTAATATACAATCAACAGATATGAATATAAAGAGGACAAGATTTGGTATATAAACAATAAATAAATTCTTTATTGATAAAAATGTCTCCAAAAACTTATTATATTTTTACTCCTTAGGGCGTACATGTCAACAGTGTAACACCCACCTATTTTTATGTAACGGATCATGTTAAGTTAGTAACAATGTTAAGGAAATTTTATTAATAATTTATGTTATATGTTATGAAATATGATTTTAATGTTACTAACTTTTATGTCAAGTTTTATGACAGGTGACGACCGCATGAAATCGTTGTGCTCAAGTGTTCATGATTATTTTAATGTACGTTTAATTATGATGCAATGATGAATTGAATGTTTTAATGTATGGCATTTAAAGATAGTTCGGTAGGCCAGACTTTTAAGTTCAACAAGCCGAAAAAGACTGCAAAGATCGACAGGCCGATGGGAACCATCGGCAGGCCAAACTTGGTGGAACCGGCAGGCCGAACACAGCTGACGAGCAGTCAGCAGGAATCTCTCCAAATTTATGGCTAAGATGACTACGTTAAATGGGTGATTTATTGTGATTAATTGGCATAATAATAGAATAATTTTGTTTGTTAACGAAATAAAAGGTTTGACTTCGCATTTGATTTGTATTTTTAAGTGGTTTCCTATTTTTAGAGGGCAAAAATATGGCAAGTAAGACTAAAGTTTTGACTTTCCCTCTTTTCTCTCCTTCCTCCATGCCAATAGTCATCAATTAGTCAGAAAATTCTGACTTAATGGAGGGTATTGAATTTTTCGGTTATGCTCATTACGTTACAAAAATTTTTAACGTTCTTTTCCATCTCCTTCCTCCACGCCAATAGTCATCATTATGTTAAAAAAAAATTAATATGGTTAATGTAATGAAAGATATGTTCTATGAAATTGTGCTTAAGGCACTTTTATGATATGATGATGATGTATATGAAGTGTTTTTAAATTGTGAGAATTATATGTACTTACTAAGCATTAGCTTATTCAAGATTATGTCATATTTCAGATAAGGGTAAGAAGATCATGGATTAGATGGAGGACATGCGAAGGCGCATGAGCATTAAGTACGATGAATTGTAACCGGAAGAATGCCAAGAAGAATGTTTTTATGTTTTAAATCAAGTTTTATATTTTGAACATATTTTTATGTTAAGTTTTAAGAATACTTGAACTATCATTTTATATTTTATTTTATCATTTTAAAGAATTTTTGATCTTCCGTATTTTTATGAAAAGTTGGTTTTGTTTTAAAAATTAAGTTTTCTCAAGGATTTTTGGCTCGGTCAGCCTGCCGAACATCTTTGGTCGGCCTACCGATGTTTGAAAGTTTGGCTTGCCGATCATGTTTTCGGCCTGTCGAACGATGATGAGTTTTTAAGCCTAATTTGCAAAGCCTCTGCCGGCCTGTCGGTTGAGGAACTCCGGCCTGCCGAAGTCCTAAGTTTGGCCTGCCAAACTGTGGGAGTAAGTAATTTTTAAATGATGTGATGATTAATAAGATGTGATGTGATTTTTTTTATAAGTTATAATTTTACAACTTGGTATATCTATTCTATTAAAACAAGTTTATGATCAATTTAAAGTATAATTAAATTAATTATGGTATGAAATAAGCTAAACAATGTTGTTAAAAAAAATGCATGAATGGATCCTGGTTATGTATGTTTTAATTATGTTTACTATTAAACGTATCTTATAAGTTTTGTATTTATGTTTATGTTTAAAGTTCAAATAAGTATGAATGTATGAATGTAACGACATTTGTGACGTCCGTAAGAGGGGCGTTATAGTTTTTCGTATCAGAGAAAATTTTCGATTACAATTATTATTGCCACACGTCAATCCAAGTCCTCTAAGTAAGTATGTTATAAAGTTAGATGTTACGATGCAAGTATGATGATAAGAATAAGGTCTAAATGTTTAATGATTGATGATCTAGTAGTGAAAACCTGTCTCATAATTGGAAGATTATTTCTAAGTTCTAATTCTTTTAGGAAATTAACGATGGACGGTCATAGAAGAATGCAGACTCGCACCTAGACCAATGAAAGACTCATGACAATGATTGCTGAGTTGCAGAGGCAACTTGAGGACCAAAGAAGGGAAATACCTGCGTTAAGGGGCAACGACCAGAATGACGACCGTTGAGGCAATGATGTGCCTCCTCCTCCTCCGCAGCCACAAGTCAACGAAGTCCCAGTTCCTGCTACTGAACCAAGAGTGGCTTATCAGGAACCCCTACTGGTCAGATGGAAGAGGGTTAAGCCAGTGGATTTCAAAGGTTCTAAGGATCCGCTAGTAGCTCAAGGATGGTTAAAGACGATTAAGGCCACCTTACGACTCATGGATTTCACAGACAATGAAAAGGTCCTCTGTGCCTCGTACTGCCTCACTATGGAGGCCAGAATATGGTGGGATGGCATTGAAATGAGCAGGAATGTTGAAGAAATGTCATGGGCTGACTTCGCTCATGAATTCAACACGAAGTTCTTCCATATGAATATCACGAGGAAGCATTTTGAGGAGTTCGAGAGCCTGCGCCAGGGGGATATGTCAGTCACTGATGTGGTGACGAAGTTTGACCAGCTTGCTCGTTTATGTCCAGGAATGGTTATGGATGAAAGCGAAAGGGTCAAAAGACTAATCAGAGCCCTTAGACCAGAAATTGCTGCTATTATGGATGGGGCAAGTCCACCCAAGAGTCAAGAACAGGTTGTCATGAGAGCCCAATGTGCGGAGTTCCATCTATCCAAGTTAAGAAGGAACCAGCCTCAGTCGGGCCAACAGGTTAACAATGCAAACAACCAGAACTGCCCTCCACACAGGAGCAACAACAACAACAACAACAACAGCAACAACAGCAACCAAAACTGGAGGAATAACAAGAGGAAGGGCAATCCTCAAAATCAGCAGGGCCAAGACAACAAGAGGCACAATGATGGTCAGCACAACAACAATAACAGGCGATTTCAACCATGTGCCAAATGTGGAAAGAAACATCTAGGGGAATGTTGTTTGGGAACAAACCAATGTTTCATTTGTGGGCGTGAAGACCACTTTGTTAAGAACTGCCCAAGTTGATAAATGCCAATGCCCCGCAGAGAGCACCTCCTCAAGCCCAGCTACATCATATGCAAGCTTCCCTTGAAGGGCCACTTATCAGTCAAGGGAGAATTGAAGCCCCACCGACGAATGCCCAAATCTATGCCATGATGAAGGAACAAGTGGCTGCTGAAGCCTCCAATGTGGTCACAGGTTAGATAACAAGTTTATCTAATGATGCGCATGTCCTTTTTGATACAGGTGCCATGTATTCTTTTGTATCCATGTCATATGCTAAGGAGTTAGAGGTTCATTTAGAACTTATGAGACAGGGATTCACTACGACACTACCTTCCAGGGAAGTGATATTATCTACACACTGTCTGCGTACAGTACCCCTATGGATTTCTGATAGGAAGCTATTCGTCGACCTCATTGTGATCGACATGCATGACTACGATATGATTCTTGGGATGGATTTCCTAAGCAAGTATAATGCTTCTATAGAATGCCGAAAACGAAAGGTGATCTTCCATCCAGAAGGTGATCAGAAGTTCGTTTATGTTGGCGAATCCAGAAAGAAACCCCACATGTTTTTATCAGCCATGAAAGCAAGGAAGTTATTAGCAAGTGGCTGCATGGGCTATCTAGTGAATATAGTAGACAAAAACCAAGAAGAAAAGATAAGAATTGATGTACTACCTATAGTGCATGAATATACAGACGTGTTTCCTAATGATTTGACGAGTCTACTGCAAGAAAGAGAAGTTGAATTCGAGATTGAGCTCGCTTCTGGCACCAATCTGATCTCTAAAGCGCCTTACAGAATGGCCCCGGCAGAGTTAAAGGAGCTTCACACGCAATTAAAGGAGCTACTTGACAATGGTTTCATCAGGCCAAGTCACTCACCATAGGGAGCTCCAGTCTTGTTTGTAAAGAAGAAGGATGGCACTATGAGACTCTACATTGACTTCAGAGAACTGAACAAGGTGACGATCAAGAACAAGTACCCATTGCCTCGAATCGATGATTTGTTTGATCAGCTTAAGGGTGCATCGGTGTTCTCAAAGATTGATCTACGATCAGGATATCACCAGTTGAAGGCTAAAGAGGGAGATATTCCCAAGACTACTTTCAGGTCAAGGTATGGTCACCATGAATTCGTGGTTATGCCTTTTGGTCTGACTAATGCACCTGCAGCGTTCATGGATTTGATGAACAGGGTATTCAAGGATTTTCTCGATAAATTCGTTGTTGTATTTATTGATGATATTCTTGTCTATTCAAAGAATCAAGAAGAACATGAGGAGCATTTAAGGATTGTACTGGAGACTTTAAGAAGACACCAGCTATATGCAAAGTTCTCTAAATGGAAATTTTGGCTTGATAAAGTGTCATTCTTGGGGCATGTTATTTCAAAGGAAGGGATTATGGTTGACCCTGCTAAAGTAGAAGCTGTTCTTAATTGGAAGCAACTGATGAATGCAAGCGAAATAAGGAGCTTCTTGGGTTTAGCAGGTTATTATCGGAGATTCATAGAAGATTTCTCTAAGATAACAGCTCCACTCACGAACCTGACTCGCAAAGGAAAGAAGTATAAATGGACAGATGCATGCGAGAAAAGTTTTCAAGAACTAAAGAAGAGGTTAACAACAGCTCCGATATTGGCTATTCCTGAAGGAAATGATGGGTTTGTAATTTATAGTGATGCATCCAAGATGGACCTTGGAGCTGTATTAATGCAAAATGAAAGGGTGATTGCTTATGCGTCAAGACAATTGAAGGATTATGAAAAGAACTATCCTACTCATGACCTCGAGTTAGCAGCAATCGTTTTTACATTGAAGATATGGAGACACTATTTATATGGGGTCCAATGTAAGATCTTCACTAATCATCAAAGTCTGAAGTACTTCTTCACGCAGAGAGACTTGAACATGAGACAACGAAGATGGCTAGAGTTGGTGAAGGATTATGAATGTGAAATCCTTTATCATCCTGGAAAAGCTAACCGAGTGGCTGATGCTCTAAGTAGGAAGTCAGTTGCCACGTTGATGTCAATGCAAGCGATGTCTTCACCTTTAAGAAAGGAAATTCTGGACTTCGATTTGGAACTTATAGCAGGCCAGCTATCAGCACTCTCTCTTGCTCCGATGATGTATGATGAAATTCAGAGAAAACAAGATAAAGATGTAAGTCTTGTAAGGATTAAGCAAGAAAAGAAAGAAGGAAAATGTCAAGAGTTTCGTATTGTAGATGACGGAACTCTGTACCTCAAGGACCGCTTATGTGTTCCTAATGTTGATGACGTAAGGGAAGAGATCTTGGCAGAAATTCATGACACTCCTTACACTATTCATCTAGGTGGAACAAAGATGTACAATGATCTAAGGGGTAACTTCTGGTGGTTTGGAATGAAACGTGATGTTGCAAGGTATGTGAAGAAATGTATGACATATCAACAAGTAAAGGCTGAACACCAGAGACCTGGTGGTGAACTGCAGTCTATCCAAATACCGAAATGGAAATAGGAGGATATAGCAATGGGTTTCATTACCAGTTTGCCTAGAACTACGAACGGTTACGATGCAATTTGGGTAGTTATGGATCGACTGACTAAGACGGCGTATTTCATTCCTATCAAGATCACTTACTCTATGGAACAGTTAGAGGAACTCTATGTTAAGGAAATTGTACGACTTCATGGGATTCCCAAGACGATCATCTCAGATCGTGATGGCAGGTTCACATCTAAGTTTTGGAAGAGTGTACAGACTGCTATGGGAACCAGGTTACATTTTAGTACAGCTTTTCATCCTCAGACAGACGGCCAAACAGAGAGGACGAATTTGATTTTAGAGGATATGTTACGGGCTTGTTCTCTCGATTTTAAAACCAGCTGGTGTAAAATGTGTCGTTAGTAGAATTTGCTTACAACAACAGCTTTCAGGCGATAATTGGAATGGCACCCTATGAGGCACTGTATGGACGAAAATACAGGTCACCTATATGTTGGCACGAAGCTGGTGAAAAGAAATTGATGGAAAGCGTCGATGCTGAAAGAACTTATTTTGTGAATGAAACTTCTGAGATGATAAAGTTGATAAGAAGAAGAATAGAGACCGCTCAAAGCCATCAGAAGAGTTATGCTGACAAGAGAAGAAGACCCTTAGAGTTCACCGTGGGCGAATATGTGTTTTTGAAAGTTGCACCAATGAAAGGAGTTATGAGGTTTGGAAAGAAAACCAAGTTAAGCCCAAGATTTATTGGTCCATTTGAAATCATGAAGCGAATAGGCAAAGTAGCTTGTCAGCTGAAGTTGCCTTTAGAAATGTCCGCAATGCATGATGTATTTCATGTCTCCATGCTTAAGAAGTATGTCCCGGACCCTACGCATGTGATTGAGCCACAAGTGATCGAGATACGAGAAGACTTAAGTTATGAAGAAAAGCCAATGAAGATACTCAGATCAGAAAACTAAAACCTTGAGGAATAAAGAAATTCCATTGGTCAAGGTGTTATGGCGAAATCATCAAGTTGAAGAAGCTACATGGGAACGTGAAGATGACATGAGATCTATGTATCCGCATTTATTCTAAGTTTCGAGGACGAAACTTTTATAAGGTGGGGAGAATTGTAACACCCACCTATTTTTATGTAACGGATCACGTTAAGTTAGTAACAATGTTAAGGAAATTTTATTAATAATTTATGTTATATGTTATGAAATATGATTTTAATGTTACTAACTTTTATGTCAAGTTTTATGACAGGTGATGACTGCATGAAATCGTTGTGCTCAAGTGTTCATAATTATTTTAATGTATGTTTAATTATGATGCAATGATGAATTGAATGTTTTAATGTATGGCATTTAAAGACAGTTCGGCAGGACAGACTTTTAAGTTCAACAGGGCAAAAAAGACTGCAAAGATCGGCAAGCCGATGGGAACCATCGGCAGGCCAAACTTGGTGGAACCGGCAGGCCGAACACAGCTGACGAGCAGTCAGCAGGAATCTCTCCAAATTTATGGCTAAGATGACTACGTTAAATGGGTGATTTATTGTGATTAATTGGCATAATAATGGAATAATTTTGTCTGTTAACGAAATAAAAGATTTGACTCCGCATTTGATTTGTATTATTTTAAGTGGTTTCCTATTTTTAGAGGGTAAAAATATGGCAAGTAAGACTAAAGTTTTGACTTTCCCTCTTTTCTCTCCTTCCTCCACGCCAATAGTCATCAATTAGTTAGAAAGTTCTGACTTAATGGAGGGTATTGAATTTTTCGGTTATGCTCATTACGTTAAAAAAAATTTTAACATTTTTTTCCATCTTTTTCTCTCATCTTCTCACTCTTCTCTCTCTCAGTTTTTGAGAGTTTTTCTCATTCCTCTCTTCCTCTTCTCTTTTCCACGAATTCCATTTCTTCTCTCTCGAAAATTCTCTGCAAGAAAATTGAAAGAAAAAGTTATATTTTTGTTGGTTGAATTCAAGGGTCTTGAGAAAAAATCTTTTAAGGTAAGGACTCGTTTCTTTGTGTTTTTGAAAAGAATTTCTCCTCCTCAATTCGTCTACAATACCTTTCTCTAGGTGTTGTATTTTGCTCTGAGTTTTTTTTAATATGATGTTCATGTATGTATTATGTGATGTTTTTCCAAGTTTCATGTCATTTCGTTGTTTCTATGATAAAATATGAATTTTCTATCCTCTACCCTTCACAGTGAAATATTGTTGTTTGGATATGATGCATGAAAAATGTAATGTTTATTCAAGGGGTAAATGAATGATGTTTTTCATGAAAGTTGACAAGAATGTTCATGTATATGTTATGATATTGATTGCAAGGTTTCTTAATGTTTTGATGAATGTATTTTATGTTATAAAATTTTTATGAGATTACGTCAAGAAAACTATTTTAACAATGTTGTTTTTGGATTTTCGTTTTATGAAATGTTTTATATGTTTGAATGATTTTTATTGATGATGAAATGATTCTATGATATTGAAATGCATGATAATAAGATGTTTGTATGAATTTTAAAATTAAAATATATGTATTTTAAATTATTAGAAAACGTTTTCAAAAGATTTTTGTGTTTGTAATGTATGAGATGTTTTGATGATTATACTTAAGGATGCATGTTATGAATTATGTTTGTAATATGAGATGAATGTATATGTGATGGTATATGAATGGATGTTTTATGATAAGTATTACTTTTATTGTATTTTTATATGGATAAATCGCATGAACACTCAAAGGAACAAGCACATCGAGACCGCGGCTTCGTCACCAAAGCATATTAAGGTTAAGTAAGCTAGCTTTAAGGTAAGTACATTCTCACCTGCAACATGACACGTTTTATAAGGTTTGATGATATGTTCACAATGATATTCATGATGATTTTATGGTTATTTTCCTTAAAGGATTACTTATGAAAGATTTTCATGATTTAAAGTTATGCATGTATGATGATGACATGTTTCAAAGCATAAAAATTATGTATACTTATGTATCACCTAATAAGTGTTGCACACCAATGTTATGTTATGATAAGTTATGATGTCATGTTTGGTTTGGGATTAGCTACCCTTCTCCTCTCATGACGGTGCGCCTACAATGATGATTATGGTGCAACACTTGGGCCCTTAAGATAAAATGGAATAAGTTTTAATATGGTTAATGTAATGAAAGATATGTTCTATGAAATTGTGCTTAAGGCACTTTTATGATATGATGATGATGTATATGAAGTGTTTTTAAATTGTGAGAATTATATGTACTTACTAAGCATTAGCTTATTCAAGATTATGTCATGTTGCAGATAAGGGTAAGAAGATCATGGATTAGAAGGAGGACATGGGAAGGCGTGTGAGCATTAAGTACAATGAATTGTAACCGAAAGAACGCCAAGAAGAATGTTTTTATGTTTTAAATCAAGTTTTATATTTTGAACATATTTTTATGTTAAGTTTTAAGAATACTTGAACTATCATTTTATATTTTATTTTAGTATTTTAAAGAATTTTTTATCTTCCGTATTTTTATAAAAAGTTGGTTTTGTTTTAAAAATTAAGTTTTTTCAAGGATTTTTGGCTCGGTTGGCCTGCTGATGTTTGAAAGTTTGGCCTGCCGATCACGTTTTCAGCCTGCCAAACAATGATGAGTTTTTAAGCCTGATTTGCAAAGCCTCTACCGGCCTGCCGGTTGAGGAACTCCAGCCTACCGATCATGTCTGGCCTACCGATCATGTCCGGCCTGCTGAACTGTGAGAGTAAGTAATTTTTAAATGATGTGATGATTAATGAGATGTGATGTGATTTTTTTTATAAGTTATAATTTTACAATTTGGTATATCTATTCTATTAAAACAAGTTTATGATCAATTTAAAGTATAATTAAATTAATTATGGTATGGAATAAGTTAAACAATGTTGTTAAAAAAAAATGCATGAATGGATCCTAGTTATGTATGTTTTAATTATGTTTACTATTAAACGTATCTTATAAGTTTTGTATTAATGTTTATGTTTAAAGTTCAAATAAGTATGAATGTATGAATGTAACAACATCTGTGATGTCCGTAAGAGAGGCGTTACAAACAGTAATTAGTAAGAATCATATTCCTGAGAAAATAATGAAAGACAATAAGATTCATAGAAAACTAATATTATAATGTTTGGTTGTACATAAGAATCCTATATAATTGACAAAAATACTTTGCAGTATTAACATTAAATGTATTAATATAATGTGTTAGTACTAATATTAAATAATAATAAGAATATGAATATAAATAATAAAGTAATATTATATATAATTTAACATTAATTCTACCATGAATATTAATATTATTATTATCATTATTATTAAATAATTATTATTTTATGTTAATATAATACTATATTTATATTATATAAAAATTTAATTTATAATTATCATAAAATTATTCAGAAAAACTGATTTTGGCAAAATTGGCCTTTTTTTTTTGCAGTTTTTTGACGCAAAAAAAACATGCTTTTTGGGCATGAAAACATTCCAGTTTTTTTTCTTTTCACTCTGTTGAGGTTCCTCTCCTCGTTACAATTATTTTCGTCTTTTTTCTGAAAAAACTGGAACAGTTTAACTGCCTAAAAAAGCGTGTTTTTTTCTGCCAAAAAAAAAAGAGACCATTTCCTCAATTAGGATTTTTTTTTTTGCCCTTTCGTCAAAATCTCCCATAGAACATATATATATATCGATATATATGCACATATATATATATATATATAAGACTTTGCTTCTATCCATCAAATGGAAGCTTCATCCATGATGTGGCAGCTTTTGTAGCTTGTACATATGAGGTTTGTCTACTCAAATCTTGCCATATGGCTTTTTTAACCTGTTTTTAATATAACTGGTTTTGTCGGGTACTGATTATTATAGGTTAAATGCTGTTCTTGATTAGGTAACTCTGGAAACTTAAGTTATATCGAGTGGTTAATTTGTGATTTTGCTAGACCTGAAGTAATGGTTTTATGTATGGCCTGTAATTTGCGGACAACACTAAATTCTATCTGAAAACGTAACCCTTTTTATTGCAACGTAACTTTCTGTCACAAATAACAAAACTTTCTTAGATTAATAAGTACCAACAATATATTCCATTTTAGTGATTTTCCTAAAATTGGCTGATATAATAGTTAAATAACTACATAATACCCAAAATCCAGGAATGAAACATATTGTCATAGGCACAAAAGTTTTTTTTTATTTTTATTTTTACTTCTTTGCGACAGTAGCATTAACTAGTGATATTTTCAAATTTGTAAATAACATATTTAGAGTGACAATTAAGAGCCTACCAAATTAAAATGTTGAGCAGTATGTTTGGTCCATATCCTTATCAACCAACTCAAAATTATAAGGACATGTTAAACACACTGTATTGTATTACGTTATATTATATTATATTTTCTATATAATATAATACAACACAATATATTATGATATGCCAAATAAGCTCTACGAGTAGTTATATTGTCGAAACGTGTCCTATTGGCTGCTTTTCATAGAGAACAAGTGTCGGTGCACACCTTTATGACCCTGCATCACGATCAAACCAAACATGTTAAAATTGGCAAATGTTTTATTAAAGAGAAAATTGGAGTCATTTGTAGGGTCTACCTAACCATATCTGAGCAAGCGATCGATTTGTTAATAAAGGGACATGCTAAACCATTGATCGAGAAGCTAATAGACAAGTTGCGTAAGTTCAACATGTTGGATCAAAATCCAATATATGGGCTAATATATTAAATAAATGTGAATTAAAGGCTATCAATAAGGTTGTCCAATTAAAAGTGATCAATTTGGGTTTTAGGCTTTTAATGCATCATTAAGTGTGGGCCTCTATGTGTAAAGACCAAAAATATAATTACTAATTTTATGATGGGCTAAATTGGTAATTAAGGATAATTGCTAGGGTTTAGTAATTATATAAAGGGGGTGTGGTCCTCAAGTCAGTACGTACATTATTTTTCCGTTCTCATCTACAGAGAAATAACAGAACATTCTGAGAATAAGGATTTACGTACTAGACTTGGAAGATCCTCAACCTACAGACTCAAGAATCACATTCAATCCATGGATTCAGGTTAGTTTCCGCATCTTATTAATATTCTTGATGATTTGACATGAACAATCCTAAGTGATGATGGTTTTCATCACAATTTTATTCTAACAAGTGGTATCAGAGCCTCTTCATGTTGAATCATTGGGAATCAATAATTTTTTAGATGTGATTCTCGTAAAAAAAAAAAATTGGTCAACGTCAACATTGACTGGGTCAGGGTTGGACCGGGTCGGGAGAATCCTACCTGGATCCTAAAGGAAAAAAAAAACATGAATGAAGAGATAAAGTCTATGAAGGACAATGATGTTTGGGATCTTGTCCCATTGCCTGAAGGTGTGAAACCCATTGGTTACAAATGGATATTTAAGACCAAGAGGGATTCGAAAGGCAATATGGAGATATATAAGGCTTGTCTTGTCGCTAAAGGCTTTACACAGAAAGAAGGCATCGACTATAAAGAGACTTTCTCTCCTTTTTCTTCGAAAGACTCCTTTAGGATTATAATGGCATTAGTGGCACATTTTGATCTTGAGCTTCATCAGATGGATGTTAAGACTGCGTTTCTCAATGGTGACATTGATGAAACAATCTATATGGTGCAACCGGAAAACTTTGTGTCGGGAGATGCAAAGAAGATAGTTTGCAAATTAAAGAAATCCATCTATGGGCTTAAGCAAGCTTTTCATCAGTGGTATTACAAATTTCATCAGGTTATTATCTCGTTCAGGTTTTGAGATGAATTTGGTCGATGATTGTATATACCATAAGTTCAGAGGGAGTAAGTATATTTTCCTGGTTTTATATGTCAATGACATTTTGCTTGCCAGCAATGATATAGGCTTATTGCACCAAGCCAAGAGATTTCTATCAAAGAAATTTGAGATGAAGGATCTTAGTGATGCCTCTTTTGTGCTAGGTATACAGATACACTGGGATCGCTCTCGGGGTATTTTAGGATTATCACAGAAGAGCTATATCGAAAAGGTTCTCAAGAGATATGGCATGCAGGATTGTAAACCAGGTGATACTCCTGTGGCTAAGGGAGAAAAGTTTAGTCTCAATCAGTGCCCCAAGAATGATTTTGAGGTTAAGGAAATGCAGCAAAATTCCTTATGCATCAGCAGTAGGGAGTCTAATATATGCTCAGGTTTGTACGCGTCCGGATATTGCGTATGTTACAGGGATGTTGGGTAGGCACTTAAGCAATCCTGGAAAGGATCATTGGGTAGCAGCCAAACGAGTCTTGAGGTATTTACAGAGAACAAAGGACTACATGCTCACGTATCGGAGGTCGAAACAGCTAGAGATCATTGGGTATACTGACTCCGATTATGCTGGATGCCAAGATTGTATGAAATCTACATCAGGCTATGTCTACCTTTTGGTTGGAGGTGCTGTCTCTTAGAAGAGTGCTAAACAATCTCTTATAGCATCTTCTACGATGGCGGCAGAGTTCATAGCGTGTAATGAGGCGTCCAATCATGGAATATGGCTGCGAAATTTTGTCACGGGGCTGCGTATAGTGAATAGTATTCAAAGACCACTCAAGTTATTTTGTGACAATAAGCCAGCAGTTTTGTATTCCAACAACAACAGGAGCTCGATGAAGTCAAAGCATATAGAGATCAAGTTCCTAGTTCTGAAAGAAAGAGTTCAGAGTAGATAGTTGTCTATAGAGCACATCGACACAAACTCCATGATTGTGGATCCACTTACTAAGGGATTGCCACCCAAAATGCTTCATGAGTATACTGCTCATATGGGTGTCATATTATTTCAGAATATTCAGTTTTAGTGGGAGTTTGTAATTTTAAATGCTCTTATGATATAGACATTTTCAGTTATTTCAGTTTATGGATATTTTAAGGTTATTTTCTGCAGAAATAAAGTTTTCAATTAATTCACACTCTGATTTTGGTATGGTTTGATCTCATTAAGGTTTTCAGGTGGACCAATTGGAAATAGGCATGTTAAGATCACATTGCATGAAATTTCCATGCTACACATCCATGCTTGATATTGTCATTAGTTGTATTTGTTTATGTGATCATTGATAGGTCTAGTTACGACATATGCAACGAAGGTCGCTTTGGTCCTATATTTATATGGTTAATAGACAAGATTGTTGAGGTGCATAAGTTTTTGGTAGCAAAATTCATGAGCTCATAAGATATAATTCACATTTATAAAGTTTCATATATAGCCCAAGTGGGAGATTGTTTGATCAAAATCCAATATATGGGCTAATATATTAAATAAATATGAATTAAAGGCTATCAATAAGGTTGCCCAATTAAAAGTGATCAATTTGGGTTTTGGGCTTTTAATGTATCATTAAGTGTGGGCCTCCTATGTGTAGGACCAAAAATATAATTACTAATTTTATGATGGGCTAAATTGGTAATTAAGGATAATTGCTATGGTTTAGCAATTATATAAAGGGGTTGTGGTCCCCAAGTCAATACGTACTTTATTTTTTCTGTTCCCATCTACAGAGAAATTACAAAGCATTCTGAGAAGGAGGATTTACGTACTAGACTTGGAAGATCCTCAACCTACAGACTCAAGAATCACATTCAATCCATGAATTCAGGTTAGCTTCCGCATCTTATTAATATTCTTGATGATTTGACATAAACGATCTTAGGTGATGATGGTTTTCATCACAATTTTATTCTAACACAACATGTACAATCTAGCTTCAGGGGAAGGGCTGACTATTTTGAAATTTGATAGTGTATGTGGCAACGAGAGTTTCAATTAAAATTTTTAGTTGTCATAATATTAAGCTCTCACATACTATAGTGTCAAGAAAAAATAAACTACGCCATAAAACTCTCATGTGCTAAAGTGTTTTTATCCAAAATTAGTTCAAACCACACCTTCGAAATACCGTATGAATCTTTTAGTTTTTTTATTATTTCATTTAGTTTTTCAACAATTAATTCGGAAGGTCGTATTTCTCCTATTTAATACGAAGTTAGGCAGGGCTGGAATAAAGGATTTTATTCAGAATCTATTTAATAGATGTGATCGTTTTTCCTTTTTTTCTTTTTATCTTACTAAATTAATGAGAATTGTTGCAGTGTATGTTAGAGCATCTCCTTCATTGTGTTAGCTTTTAATTAAACATTAATATCAACAATCAGAATAACAAAAAAATTACATCAACAATTAGAATATCAATTTACTTTTAGAAGCTTTCTTACCGATGTACTTGGTAAGAAAGATATGCTTCTGTTAAGATTGGTTTAATCCACATTATTTGGCCAAATTTAACTTAAGTTTAGAATTATAAATCATAGTCTCACTAATTTGAGTAACCGACATGCTATTTTTAATTAGAAGACTTATTTGCTTAAAAATTTGCGTACTATTATGCGAAGTTGAAAATGTATGCTTAGAATACCAACGATTGGTCAAAATGAAGTTGATAACTAAATTTTCTAATCATAATTTCACAAAATTGTCACTTAGCACTACTGTCATACTATAGCATTAACATCAATAATTAGATTTATAAATCATTAAAATTTTCAAAGCCAATGAACTATTTCCATGTAAAAATATAACACTAACAATGTCCGTATTAACTAACGACCAAGGCCATATTGTTAATTAGAAGATTGAGGACCAATCTGCGTGGTCTGAACGATCTGCTTAGAAGACTGGTCATCAGTCTGCACGGTCAGAACAAAATGGGGAATAAGTTGTCTACAACTACCAAAAAGAAAGAAAAAGAAAAAAAAAAAACTTAGCATTTGAATTCCATAAAATGATAAAACAATCCGTTTGATAGTGTTTTTAAAATATGTGAAAATTATTTTGTTTTGAAAAATAAGAATTTTTTGAGAATTGTATTGAATGTTTTTAAAATTTTTACCTCAAAAATGTACAAAAACATTTTTAAAAATCCTAAAACAAAACCAAACGGGGCGAAAATTTCACCAACAAAGCCCAAATTGTCAAGAGCTGCGGTTTTTCCCCATTCTGCTTGAAAGCTTTTAGTCTAAAATGAATTTGGTTAGGAACCAAGATGTAGACTTTTTGTTTAAGAAGCATAACCCAGTTGAAATTTGTTGGATCCTTTTCTACGTAAAGTATAGATTTCTCAAGTTATAAAATAATTTGGATATTTATTCCTGTATGGTTGATGAATTTTTTCTCTGAGCTAACTATAACTATAAACGACCTCACTGTGGTGTTTGGCAGTTAATGGTCTATACCACTTTCTCAATTATAAACAGTGCAAAGCTCTCACATGCTAAAATAACAATAAAAAAATTGCTACAATGTAAAGCTCTCACATACTACAGTAAAAACAGTTTTAACCAATAGTTTTAACCACTCTCCCAAACACCCTAGTATACAAATTAGACAGTCAATCTACTTCAGTTACTTTCAGAAAGCCAATAAATGAACATTCTAATTTTCCTAATGATTCTTCTTCCTCCAATTGAGTATTAACTGTATTTTTCTTTTGATAAGAAAATTTGAGAATTTTATTCAACAAAAGAGTATTTGAACAATGCAAAATCAGGATGGATGAAGGATCCATCAAGAAAGACCTTTACTCAATAGGGAGCATAAGACTTCCAAATAGAATTAAAGGCCTCAAAGGGAGAAACAGTAGATTTGAAATCAGGTATTGAAAACAAGAACTGCATGAGAACCCATTTAGATCGCAACTTCAAAAAAGAACTGCACAAAATATTAATCTTTAACGATATTACTACAATGTCAAATACTATTTAGCATAATAGGTTTTCCCTTTTTTTTTTTTTCCTACTCTAATGTTATCAATAAATAGAAGGGAAGTTTTAATTTTTTTCTTCCCATTTGTTTCTTAAAACAAAGATCTAACAACCAACTATCAATTCACAAATAAAAATAATATATATTTCTACATTCAACTTAACATTAGAAAATAAATTTCACTCATATGCTCAAATCTAGTTTCAGTATGAGGTATAACATGCCAATTAAAATGGACCTTTTTAAAAATATAACCTAAAATGAGGAATTTCTTTAAATCATATAATCTTGAACTTAAATATATCTTAATATACAGTACTTAGATTCACGGAATAATTTTTTTAAATGTAACAATAATCTCTTAAATTATTTTCTTTTAAAACATTTCTTAATTTAAAATAAAACCTTTTGAAACTTTTCTAATTTAAATATCGTTATAAATATTCTTATGTTGAAACTTAAATATATATTTGTTGCAGTCTCTGTCGTAACATATGAATCTTAGAATTATCTAGACTAAGGTTGTATGTTTTCTAAAACATATATACATAGTTTAATCTAATTGATATTACGAAAATTATATTTGTGTAAGCGGTATCCATTCTCATCTCCACTAGTCATCCGTCGCTCGCCACTATCTATCAAGTGTTATTGTCAAGTTTCTTATCTATAACATAAACATAGTGGAATAAGCTTTACCTCAACAAATAAGAACTTATACTCGTAAAATATAGTTGAAAACTTTAAATAAAAAACATGCATGAACAATTTATGCTTGTTTATAGACATGTATTATGCTTAATTTTAAGCCATATCTTTTTATACTGAATAGGCTGAGGTGTTCGTGCCAGTTGTGCGTAATTCTTGGGAGGTTAGGGTTTACAAGACCCTAATGATATCAAATCGTAAAGTGAACTCAACTGAGCTGAATGCCTCCCATAGATTGATAAGTTGGTACGACACCTATTACTAATCTTGTCTTATTTTTTAACTTATCTTATTGTGTGTATATAGTATGATACATCACTACATAGCTTCACATATCATATATCATAAACATAATTTAACTGAAATTGAGTAAGGAATATAATTTAATGCATATATCACATGCTACATATGATATAATCATAACATTTCATGGAATTAATGTAGCGTAACTAAACTTAGCATTTCATATAGTGACAATACATAATATAGCATAACATGGTACGTCATGGCATGGTATGTCATATCATATCATAACATGGCATGGCATAACACTGATCATGCATTTCATAATTTTCAAAAATCATGTAAAAGTGTTTTATTCGGAAACTGTTCATAATATAGGTAAGATTCCTACTTACTTGTTTTCCAACAATATAAATTAACTGGCTAAAGTTTTTCATACACTACTATTAAATTCTATAGAAAAACAACCATTGAGAATGTAAAATTAGCTTATGTTATGTCATTTAATTTAGCATAGTCATAAAGAAATTTTATCCATTAAAGGATCGTTTAATTATCAAATTTATTACAAGGATCAATTGAACTAATCCTCATAGCTTAGTTTGCCTTAATTGTCTTTAATTATCCATACTAGAGTTGATAATTATCCAATTTAATAATTAATTATCTTATCCATTTATTAAGTCTAAGTAAAATCCCTTTATTATACTTGTTGGGCTCGTAATTGTATAACGGTCCATATTAAGATACTTATTCACTTTCGCAAGCCTAATATGTTCCATTAAGTCTAGAGGTGTTCTACAGTGTTCTAAACATTATGTCGTCAAAACTTAGATCGAAGAGGTGACTTTTGAACTAGTATGGGTGTTGGGCTCGCATTTAATGTTGTAATGCTATGGACCAAACTTGTATGACTTCTGTGATTCCCGTTTTAAATTATTTTTAAAAAGCCATTAAAATTTGTCAAGAAAATTTCATATCTCATATATGAAAAAATTTCATATCAAAAAATCATATTTTAAAATAGAGTATGAATTCAATAAAATTGTAAATTGTAGGCTTGTATAGTCCTTCGAGCGCTACAATTCTTCTATTGGTCATAAATTACAATTATGCCCCTTCAACAAGCACTTTGTTTGAAAATTAGTATCAAAAGGTACTTTTTGGTTAGTCTTAAAAGTCACCATGTAACTATATGTTAGCGTAACGACCTTATTTACATTGTTGTTGCTTATCTACATAATCTTATTTTTAATATTAACTTATCTAAAATATTGAGATTTGTGGAACAATATATATATATATATATATATATATATGTTTCTTAAATAACATAGTAATAATGTCTTAAAACATTTTCTTTTATATATGTTGCAACATATTAGTCTTAAAGTAATCTAATCAAAGGCTATGTATTTACAACCTCAGTTTCAAACCATGCATGCATAAAATTACTTATACATACATAATTTATTTTAAAACTAATGCGGAAGATACTTTTGTAAGTGGTATTCATACCCATCTCCATCATTCATCTGCCCTCGCCACTGTCCATTACCAGTTGCTAACATCTTACTTACCTACAAAATGAACATATTTGAGTAAGTATTTGCTCAGCAAGTAGGAAACATTATTTGCAACACAAAGCTTAAAACATTTATAAAAGCATGCATGAGTTGATTATGCTTCATTATGAACATATCTCATGTATCTAATCTTGCATACTTAATCATCCCATATATGTACGTATCCATTGCACATGATCATCAAAAAGTAAGGGTTTGCAAATGTCCCCAATGTCCCTAGACCATAAAATAAACTAAATTGGATGTCTCCCCGTAGATCAAAAGGTCTTCAATCTTCCCTGTAGGTCGAGATATTGGTAGGACTCTCTTAACTTAACTTATATTGTCTTATTACACTTGTCTTATTGTATGTATGCAGTATGACATGTTACTATATATCATCACATAACATAAATTACAACTATTCTTAACAAATGGTGAAAATGCAATATAATTTTACATAGCATACATCACATATATTACACTTCATAACGTAAACATCGCATAATATAATACATCCTAATATAGCATGACATGACGTAGCATAATACAGATAATGCATTTTCACAAAACATGTAAAAAAACACTTATAGTTTGAAAACCGTAGTTTTCATAGTATAGGCGAGATTCTTACTTACTTGGTTTTTGGAGCTCGGATACGCTAACTTGCCACTTACTTCTCCACTATTCTTAAAGTCTAAGGAACAACACCTAATAAGAGTGTGAGTTTAACTTTTTTTATGCTAATTAATTTAGCATTTTGTAAAAAGGAAATTAAATATTTTCTTAAAAACTTTCCTTTATTATCTAACTGACTATTTGGGTAGTTAAAAAGCTTAATTAAATTTAAATCCTCATAACTCATAATTCTTGTCTAATTTATTTTCCTTAATTTACTTTAATTCAATCGTACTAATGTTAATAATTAATTAATTAATTTGATTAATTATTGCCTTCATTTAACTTGACTTACTAATCTCTTATATTACCTGTTGGCTCATTGTTGTACTATCAGTCTATTTAAATATGAATAGTATTATTGGCCCATAAGCCCATGTCTAGTTACTATTTAAGTCATTAGGTCCAATATTTCTTTTTGGAACTAAAAGTGTTCTATGATATAAATTATTACAAATTGGGATTCAATAACTTGCTCCTAAATGCGTGCGAAGATTGGACCGTAATTACTATTGTGATGTAATGGTTTATAACCTATATTTTCTACGCTTTCTTGTTTTTCTTAAAACCATTTAAACCTTATGTGTAAAGCTTTTTTTACTAAAAACTGTATTTTAAATTTGTGTCTAAATTTTGGTAAAACTGTGAATTGTAGACTTTTATAGCTTTCTGAGTGCTACAATTCTTTTTTTAATTGTAAATGATGATGCTACCACTAAACATGGATTTTATTTTGAAATCATTATCGGAAGATACTTTTGTCAGTTTTAAAAGTAACTTTAATCGAATATCAAAGACAGTTTTGATAAATTTTCTTTTACGAAAATTCCTCGTTCAAACAAGGCCTTTTAAATGTTCATTTTTTTGTCTTTAGCAATTTTGTAAACTTTACTAATTAAGCCATTTTTAATAAATCTATTTAAAGGTTCCTTTTAGAGGCAGGATTTTCCAAAGTTTTCTTCACGAAAGTTCTTTGTCTCGTTAAGATCTAAAAGTTTTGTGTTTTGTAAAAATCGTGATTTGGAATGTTTGAGGGTCACTCACCCAAAAACATAAACTGCATTTCCAAAGTCGTATAATTATGTCGCAACATCTCCTATAACATGTAATGGAAACAATTCTAGAATGGCCACCGACTATACTGCAGTTGCAGTAATAATTTTGTATAATAGTAAGCTATGCATTTGATCCTTAAGAATCAAAACGAACTGGATAGTTTTGATATCTACACTTTTGATGTCATAACTCATGTTGCTACATCACATGCGACACTAATTGAAAAAGTTCCTTAAATCACAAAATCATAGGGAATCATAAACTAAATGTTTGCCACTCACAAAAACCAAGAAGTTTCTAAATGAAAATCACTCTGCACTATAGATGTCACAACTCAATGTTACATCACAATGTGCTATATCAATTGCAAAATGTTGATAACAACTATTTGGTGGGTCCATAGTTACTACAGGAGTCTTGTTAAACAATAAGATGAGGTTTCAAATAGAAGAATGTGTCATTTAAGCCTTATGTACTATTGATATTACAGCTGATGTCGTAACCCATATTGTAACATCTACTGCAACATTGCTATGATAGCTAGTAAAAAAATGCTAGAAATATCATTTTAGAGTTGAGATTTCAGTTTTTAACATCTTAAACAAAATCATTTATGATGTTGTGAGTTAGAAATTCCCAGGTTTTTAATATACATTAAGACCAATCTTTAAAGTGTCATTTTAAGGTTAAAGAGAGGGGATAAATCCCTCAAAAACACAAAAATAACCTAGATCTAAGCTCTTTAATACACACATTTATAATACTAAAACTACATAAATAGAAACCCACATAAACCATAACATAAATATAGATAAACATTATTACATGCCAACATCACTTAAAATCATATCACAAACTATTTGAAAAGAGATGTTTGGATGTATACCCTTGAAATTCTACTCCTTGGGGGATCCCACTAAAGCTTTCTCCTAAGTTTTGATTTTAGCTAGTGATTTTTGAGTGAGTGGGAAGAAAATTTTAAGAGAAAGAGTAGAGGAGCGTCACTAGTCTTAGAGAAGAAATGGAGGAAGTTTTCTTTCTTGGAGGAATGGAGAGAAAGAGCAAAAAAATGATCTCATAGAGACATAAAGCTTATTTATTGACTTATGGCTAATTGAACCTAACTTTCTAACATTAATTTTCTTAGTTTCGAAGCAAGCTTAAAAGATGAAAAATCATGCTTAAATACACTAAAAGGGACGCCATTACTAAGGAGAAAAAAGGAGGGTAAACTTTTTTAACATTTCATGAGTCATTTCCACCTTTAAAGAATAGTGCAAATTGTGTTACTTTAAGAAACATGATCCACTTTTTAAGGAATTTCTTTTTGACTTAGAAGGCTTCATTTCCAAGTTTCTCCTAAAGCATATAAAATTTCATCTAGTTGAGGGAAGCTAACTAGCCGGCAAGAAATTTCGGTACAATCAGGTTTGCTTAACATAGTCTAGAACTAATATCGGTGTAAATCAATACTAGTATAAATTTTAAATCATGTAAAAATTAAATTGTTTTAAATCTCAAATTCATAGCCTAGAACTAATATCAGTCTAAATCAATACTAGTATAAATTTTAAATCGTGTAAAAATTAAATTGTTTTAAATGTCAAATTTATTCCTACTCTGCATAAAAATAATCTTGATATTTTCTACACCATACCTTGGTGTTGACATATTTTTGACAGTGTCAATTCTGAACTCGGATGGTATTTTTCATCGAAAATGCTAATCGTATAACTCTGATTTTTAACTAATTGGCAATTAAAGATTTATTATGTGTTAGAGTGCTTCTTGAAACACTAATAACACCATACTATACTTAAAAATTCTTATAATTTAAACAATTAAGATATTTACGGATTGAAATTTTTCACCTTAAATTGTAGTGGAATTTATCAACAGAATTATTTAATTACAAAAGTTAATAAATTTAATTTTAATATTTTTAATAGAATTTTGGAATATTATTAATTCCATGAATCTATCAGTCATAAAATCATATATGATATTTTCTAAGAAAAATTCTTGACTTAAACATGTAAATTATATTCTTTAATTTTAGGATTTTTTTTCGTCATTACATGAATTCTCTCTAATCATAAAATCGTGAAATTTCATAAATCTTTACATGAAACAATTTATTTGGCTCTTTTAAGAAAACCCTAAACTCGTATACTTATATTCTATTTGTATAACCAATCAAATGCTAAAATCTATGCTTATAAGCTATAAACTTATACTTCTTATGAGCTTAGTGGTATAGTTATAGAAAAATCCTCAATTAATTATATTTATTAATTACTTAGTTTTTTTGGACATTATAGTTAGAAAGTTTTTTGAAAATTTTTTCTCACGAAAGTTTTTCATTTAACGAGGTCTAGAAAAATTTTATTTTTTTGTCTTTAACATATCCGTTTTCAATGATTTTCACAAATTTTACCAATTTAATAGTTTTTGTAAAAGGTTTCGACTATTTTTATGAATCTATTTTAAAGTCCATTTTAGAGGAAGATTCTTAAAAAATCGTCACAAAAATTCTTCATCCTATCAAAATCTATAAATTTTGTGTTTGTGAAAATTATGATTCCAACTTTTCAGGGGTTGTTTTTGTCAAAAACAAAAGCAACACTGCTTTACTGATTAAAAATTGAAAGTTTTCTAAACTTGCCCGTAACGATATCTTAAAAGACAGAATTTTATAATATTTTCTTCACAAAATTTATTCCATCTCGTCGAAGTTCTAAAACTTTCATGTCTTGCAAAAATTGTGACTTGGCCTCAAAGTGGCCCATTTACGACAAAGACGACGCATGCCCTTATTTTTATTTATTTTTTTTGGGCAGTTTTTTAAAATAGCTCAAAACCCCATCCTAGAGTCAAAATTACAAAAATCTACAATCATGATGATTTGTGCAAAACATCAAAATTCAAAAGTTTCGTGTTTGAGAAAATTTTAAAATCAATCTCTAAAAGGTCCGTTTTTACGCTCAAAGTAGAAAAATATTCGAACATAAATCATTCCAAAAACCTAAACTAAGCCATACTCAAGTTACGTAAATCTGAACAATCATAACTTAAACTTATAAAACCATTATAAATACACAAATAAAAGCTTATTGACATGTAAAATCTCTAACAATCATAAACAAAACAAATTCTTGCAATAAAAAAGAGAGAAAGAAATTAGTTTATGTTGGAAAAATAGTACGCAGCGGAATTTTAAAAATTTTATATATCAGAGTATTTTCCAAAATACAAGTTTGACATGCTATATGCATAAATTAAACAGATCTTACTAACCTTTGATTGCTGAAGAACCCTCGTAAAACGTAAAGAGAAGTAACATTCTAGAAGAGCCTCAATCAACTGGTCTTCTTTGCTATCCTCTATCCACGACTGGAGTGAGTGTGGGCTCACACGTACAGCTCTTCCACCAGGTGATCTCCTTCCAACCAATAGAGAGAACCCAAAGCAAGTGTTCATGATTTGTGAACAAAAGCTCTCAGGGAGTTTTCAGATTCTTACCAGCAGAGTATCACTCTTAATCTCTCAACTGATTTGAGAAACTCATATGACTTACTCCCTATTTATAGAGGTTGGTCCCAAGGTCAGTCCTTATCATATTAGGTCTCAAAATTCAAACCAGAATCAAAATCGGATCAATATCTGATAAGATCCGCGTAAAAACGCGTGATCTTATCCTTCGCTCATCGGCAGGCCGATCATGATGATTGGCAGGCCGAACTGCCAAATAAATATCTCTATGAATCTTTTATTTTCCACTAGAGATTCTAAAGGATAAAGTCTCAGTTTTAATTCAAATAACCCAATAGAGAAGTTATCTGATCAAAACAACTTTATCTAGATAATCTCTACGAAAATAAAAACAATTCCCAATAATTCTACAAGTTTATCTTGATCTAATTTATCCAGAATTAAATCAACCGATAAACAAAGAATTATCCTATCCCAATAATTCAACAAGTTTATCTTAAATCAATTTTATCACAAAATTAATTCAACCGATAAACAGGCATGAATTATCTAATTCTTCCAAATTTTAACCAATCTAATAAATCCGACATAAGTTACCAATTATTGAAAAAGTACGCCGTATCATTACAAGATGTTGTGAGCTAGCAAAGGGGACCAAATGGACCTATATAGTTCAAGCTTCTAATAATTACAAAACCCAATATCGCATATATACATTTCATAATTATCAACTCCAACGCCACTCCACTAAAAACTTGGAGCTGCACTCTCGAACTACATAGAATTACAAAGCTCATATAGCTAAGTCTCCATAACATATCATAGTATATCGTATCCCCATATGATTATCCATAATCGGCTTAAGGACAAGCTCTGTCTTACCTTTTCGATTATTTTTATCTTACGTTTCATTATCTCACCATCAAAAAACTTACCATCCAAAGACAGCATACCATTCGATTACACCTATATATCCAAATGGTTGAGCGCTCCAGTTTTTCAATTATAGGATAACGCATATAAAAGGATATCATTACTCCTAAAGAGGAGCTATGGATTCCATATCTATGAATAATAGGTCTGCACCATCAAGAGTCATGCCTCCAACGTACTGGCATACATACCACTATTGAGATGTGGGTGTCACCCTTTGGTACATCAAAAGACACAAGTCATGACAACGGGCCCACTATTCATCTCAGGATTAAGATACAATACAAATGATTGCCTAAAGTGAATCGATTTGTCGAGACAAAATTATTCATCCAAATCAATTCACTTTATGTCCTGATCCAACACATCGTCACCTATGACAACGTGCCAATGTTTCTATTCACGAAGTCCACCTCCGATGGTCAAGACAAACCATCTCCCAATAGGGATATAGACAACATAACAATTTTTATATGAATAAAGCATCCAACTTTATTCCCTCGATTACGGATCTTATGATTTAGGCCATCACCTTAAGAATCGTGTCTTCTGCATAATCTGTCCATCATATGACTAATTCTTAAGGTTTAGATCGACAGTCTTAGACTATTGTTTGCTTAACATACATTCAACAAATATGAACTTATTACATTTTTATTTGTTATATAAATAATAAATAAATTCTTTATTGATAAAAATGTTTCCAAAAACTTATTACATTTTTACTCCTTAGGACATACATGTCTAACAATCTCCCACTTGCACTAAGTGAGTAAATATGACAAATCTCACATCCCCATAGCTTCCACATGTCTCTCGAAGACTCTCCTAGTAAGTGTCTTTGTAAATGGATCAGCTAAATTGTCCTCTGATGCGATCTTGCACACCGTGACATGTCCACCCTCAATGATGTCCTCTTTCACATGATACTTTGGATCAATATGTTTACTCTTCTTATGAAATCTTGGTTCCTTAGCATTAGCTATAGCTGCACTATCATCATAGTATAGTGATACCACCTTATCCATACTAGGAACTACCTCAAGATTCCCAAGGAACTTGTAGAGCCACACTACTTCTTTTGAAGCATAACTAGCTGCCACATACTCAGCCTCCATCATTGAATCTGAAGTGCAATCTTGTTTCACACTTCTCCAACAGATGGCACCGTCGCCCAGAGTAAACACAAAACCTGAAGTCAATTTTCTAGAATCCAGACAAGATTGAAAATCCGAGTCAGTATATCCTAGAGGAGTCAAGTCCTCACCCAAATACACAAGCATATACCCTTGAGTCCTTCTCAGGTACTTGAAAATATGCTTTACCGTAACCCAATGGTTCAGTCCTAGATCCGCTTGAAATCGACTTACAATCCCAACCGCATAACTAATATCCAGTCGTGTGCAAAGCATGGCATACCTGAGACTACCCACTACTGAAGCATAAGGCACCTTCCTCATGTATTCTCTTTCTTCATAAGACTTTGGAGAGTCTTTCTTAGAAAGAGTAATTCCAGACCTAAATGGTTGCCCACCTTTCTTGGAATCCTACATTGCAAACCTTTTGAGAATTTTATCTATGTAGCCGGCTTGGGACAAAGCTATCATTTTGTTCTTCCTATCCCGAAAGATCTGGATACCTAGAACAAAATTAGCCTCACCCAAGTCCTTCATGTCAAACTACTTGTTCAACCATAATTTGACTGATGACAATGCCCCAATGTCATTGCCAATTAGCAAAATGTTATCTACATAGAGTAGTAGAAAAACCACCTTCCCATCCTTAATGTGTTTGTAAACACATGGCTCATCCACATTTTGTGAGAACCCATAAGTTTTGATCACCTGATCAAATCTTATGTTCCAAGAACGAGAAGCCTACTTAAGCCCATAAATTGACTTTAGCAGCCTACAAACCTTACCCTCTTGACCCGTGACCTTGAACCCATCTGGTTGTTCCATATAAATGGACTCATCAAGATAGCCATTCAGAAACGCTGTCTTGACATCCATCTGCCAAATCTCGTAGTCAAGAGTGGCAGCTATGGACAAGAGAATCCGGATAGGCTTAAGCATGGCTACAGGCAAAAAGGTTTTCTCATAATCGATTCCTTCCTTTTGTGTATAACCCTTAGCTACCAGTCTAGCCTTAAAGGTTTCGACCTTTCCATCCACTCCTTTTTTCCTCTTGTAGATCCACTTACACCCTATGGGTTTTACCCCTTCGGGAAGATTTATAAGCTCCCAGACCTGATTAGTCTCCATAGACTTCATCTCAATGTTTATGGCCCCTGTCCAAAGTTTTGAATCAACATCCTCCATAGCTTCTGCGTAAGTATAAGGATCCCTATCATGTTCATCCGATTCAGCCAAAAAGACCTCCCCATTGAACATATATGTAACTCCCCCTTACAGACGTCACATATGTCGTTACTTTCATCATTGTTATCATTATTTTTAAGATAAACTATTTAAATTTAAACACAATTTGATAAACATATCCTAGGATCCATGCATACAAAATTTTTTTATTATTTTAAAAAAATATTTCAAATGTTTCAAATCATTTTTTTTTATAGTTTATCAATGCCAAATTAACAAAACCATAATTCAAATAAAATTTCAAAACAAACTTTAAAATCTGTTTAAACAGTTTGGTAGTTTAAACTTCTACAAAATCAAAATAAATGGAAAACAAGTCTTTTTACTCAATAGTGCATAAATTTAAGCATTCAAATAAATAAAAACATAGTTTTAAAAAAATTTCTTTCTTCATGTTCTTCTGTTTCCAATCCATCATTCTTAATCCACACGCCCGTCTTCACCCTCCACCTATTCCATGGTCCATTTATCTTTATCTGTAACATGATTATAAACTAAGTAAACAAAAGCTTAGTAAGTACACTTTTTTTTTATCTCACAACATAAAACATTTTATGAACACCTTTATGAAACATCAAAATCATAATCATCATTAACATAATAGTGCACTTGGCATAGTTTCATATAGAACATATCTTTCATTATCATTATCATATTAAAAACTTCATTCATTTTATCTTTGGGGGCCCAAGTGTTGCATCATAAACATCATCATCATAGGCGTGCCGTCATGAGAGGAGAGGGGTAGCTAATCCTAAACCAAACATGACAAGTCCAACCTTCGGGACATCATAAACGTTAACATAAACATAGGGTGTGCAACACTTAATTAAGTGATACATTTATATAGATATACTTTTAACATACCTTATCATTGAAACACTCGTTAAACTTTCTTGTTGCAACAAGAGTTTTCATGAGAAAACATGTAAAAACAAACTTAAAAATTATCATAAAACATGTTTTCAAAACTTTTCGTAAACCTTTATCATGGTGTAGGTGAGAATGTACTTACTTGTCTTGCTTGCTTACTAAACCTTAACTTGGGTGACATTGTTGCGGTTCTTGGTGTGCTTGCCTTTTGGAGTGTTCATGTCAAACATTCATATTAACCATAAGTCACTAGCAATACTATTAGCAATATATAAAAATCTCATACTATCACTAAACATCACCTTATCACGTAATAATATCAAAAAGCACAAAATCACAATTTATGAACCTAGGGCATAATTCCCAAAAGTAGGCAGAATGACCTTTATTCACTTAAAAATTCATAATAATTTCATCTTAACTCCAAATCAGTCAAAACCAGTGGTATTAGAAACTAGACTCAAAAACAAAGAATTTGATATATCATACGCATATTTTGATAATAATTTGCTTAAAGAAAAAGTCCTCAAAATTCAATCTAAATTTTAGGTTTGTGTAAAACTGTATAGCTTTTAGGGTCAATTTCGAAAAATCATAACTATTTAAAGAAAACTCCAATTCTAGCGATTCAAAAGCCAAACGACAGCTTAAGATGCTAGTATTTGAAAAAATATAACAAAAATATAAATAGACCAATATAGAATAAAAAATTACTGAAACACAGCGGCTGTCAAATGTTTGTATGGAAAGCAGACTTAAGGCATCAAAAAAATTCAATACCAATTAATAAGCCAATAAAACCTCAATTAAAATTATAAACACATAATTAACATGATACCAATTGATAATAAATATATACCCATAAAGATCTACATAATAAAATATGAAAATATATGATATCTTCAATCTAGGGTTTAATGAGAAGTTAATCAAAACAACCAAATTATCAACTCTTTTCAATCACCAATTGACATGAAATACATACAACAAAAGAATCTTTGTGATGATAATAATAATTCTAATACTAACACAATATACCAAAACTATAACATATCCAAAAATTAGCTTCAAATAAATTTTCAACAATTCAAAACATGCATTAGAATTTAGAGACCAAACAAACTCTAATTACCTAAAGCAGTGAGCAACACAAGATCACAAAATTCCAATAATTGAAATAAAATTACTTTAATCCTAAAATTTTTATGACAACTTAATAACATATATATACAGCACCACAAAAAGTCTCATTAGCAAATAAATTTTTTTAGCCATACCAATAGGTCACATAAACAAGAAGTACCAAATTCACTGAATAGACAGCCATAAAAACCTATCTTCAAGAAAATTCAAGAACTCATAAAATATTCATCAAATAACTATGAAATTTTCCAGATCATAACTTAACATATGCATGAATACCTCTGTAAAATTTTGTTCAAATCAAAGTTTGCCCCTTAAACATGGACTATACTTTTGTGCAAAATACCAATCAGCAATAGTTTGGTCATGAGTAGCAGAGAATGAAAATTTAATAACTCAGCATAGAAAATTCCAAATAACGTGAAATTTTGAGGAATATCACATAACACATACATAAACATTATACTAAAATTTCAGAGCAAATGGAAATTTGTAGACAAAGTTATGGTTGTTGGATTACAAAGGAAACAAAATTTCAGCAATAGTCTAAAATGAGTTTCTTTCCTCCAAAACGACTCTTTGCAATTCCCTTGAATTTATCTAAGTGAAAACCCAATATTTCAATCAATTGTTTGCAGAAAATAAGGGAGAGAAGGGAAGAAAACGTGGAGAAGAAACAGAGTGTGTCTAAGAAAATTTTAGAGAGAGAATTTTCTTTGGCTAGAAATTTAGAGAATAAAGACTTTGGTGGCTTAGAGGTATATTTATAGGTCTATGAGAGAGAAGAGACTAAATATGTATAGAAAACCCTAATCCTAATCTAATTCAACTTCCCTTTTATTTTTTTTTTCTTTCTTCTTTTTTTTTCTTACACGGCAATTGCCATTAATGACTATAACATAACATATATATATATAATATAATATAATATAATTAAAATATATAATTGTTTATAAACTACAATAATATTTACTCTATGACCCAAAAATATTAATACACATGTAATTATCATGACATCATTAATATTATAAAAATAAGAAAATATGCAATAAAATTCACATCATCATCAAGAATATAACCCTAGGCATACATAACCCTAGAACATTATAAAGATCATGAATTTAGGGCAAGTTGAAAACTCTTAAGAATACAATAAATACTTTAAACTTATCATCATTTTTGACATGAATATCCCGAGCACATCGATCCCATGAGGCCGTCACCTGTCATCATACTCAAAATAAAATGGTCAGTAACATTATATCATAAAGAAATTACTTAACATCGTTATATGTCAATCATTAGCCGTTGTATAAAAATGGCAGGTGTTATAATTCCCCTCACCTTATAAGAGTTTCGTCCTCGAAACTCAGAATAGTTGTGGATACTTGGCTCTCATTTCATCTTCACATTCCTATGTAGCTTCTTTGACCTTATGATTCGCTATAAAACCTTAATCAAAGGAATCTCTTTATTCCTTACGATTTTAGTTTTCCGATCTAAAATCCCATCTTGCTTTTCTTCATAACTGAGTTCTTCTCGTATTTCAATCATCTGTGGCTTTCTCACATACATAGGATCTGAGACATACTTTTTAAACATCGAAACTTAAAATGCATCGTGAGTGGATGACATCTTTGATAGTAAACTCCATTGATAAGTTACCTTGCCTATCCACTTCACAATTTTACAAAATCCGATAACCTTAGTTCAGCTTTCCTTTCTTTCGATTCTCATATCTTCCTTCATTGGTGCAACTTTTAAGAATACAAAATCGCCTACAGTGAATTCCAAGGGCCTTCTCTGTTTATCGGCATAACTCTTCCATCGACTTTGAGCAGTCTCGATTCTTTTACGCATTAACTTTACCATCTATGTCGTCTCGTTGACAAAATCTATCTTTTCATTGTCATCACTTTCCATCATCTTCTTTTCACCAACTTCGTGCCAACATAAAGGCAATCTACATTTCCGTCCATATAATGCCTCATAAGCTGTCATTCCTATCTTCACCTGATAGCTGTTGTTATAAGCGAATTCTGCTAACAAAAACATTTTACACTATCTAGTCTTGTAATTAAGGTTACAAGCACAAAGCATATCCTCTAAACTCAAATTCATCATTTCCATTTGGCCATCAATCTGAGGATGAAAAAGCTGGCTTAAGTGTAACCTAGTTCCCATTGTAGTTTGTATACTTTCCCAAAATTTGCATGTGAACTTGCCGTCATGATCATAAATGATAGGCTTAGAAATTCTATAAACTCTCACTATTTCTTTGACATAAAATTCCACTACCCGCTTCATAGAGTGATTGATTTTGATGGGAATGAGGTGTGCCATCTTTGTTGGTTGATCAATAATTACCCAAATAGCATCAAATCCATTCGTAGTTCTTACCAATCTTGTGACAAAATCCATTGAAATTTCTTTCTATTTCTATTTCAGTGTCTATATTGACTGCAATTCGCTGCAAGACAGTTGGTGTTCAGCTTTAACTTGCTAGTATATTAAACATTTCTTTACATACCTTGCAACATCACGTGTCACTCTAAACCACTAGAAACTGATCCTTAACTTGTTGTACATCTTTGTCGTACCTGGTTGAATTGAATAAGTGAGTATCATGAATCTATATCCTTTCCTTAAACTGTTAACATTGAAAACAAGTAAGAAATCTTTGAGACATAACGTTCCATCATCAGTAACTCAAAATTCCTCAAATCTTCCTTCCTTTATTTCTCGCTTGATCATTGCTAGACTGGCATCTTCGTTTCGATTACTTGAATCTCATCAGTCAACGCTGAGAGTTGTCATGTCATAAGTTCTAAATCGAAAACCATAATTTCCTTCCTTAGAGGTTGAGGCCTCGATTACAATAGCATCAATGCTACAATAGTCTCCCTACTTAAAGCATCAACTTATCCAATTCGTCTTTCTTGGATTATATAAGATTTCACAATTAAACTCCTTTACTAGTTCTAACCATCTTTGCTACCTTATATTCAGTCCTTCTTGGTGTAGATATACTTTAAACTTTGATAATCGGTAAAGGTCTTACATTGGACTCCATAAAATAGTGCCTCTAGATCTTTAGCGCGAAAACCATAGCTGCCAACTCGAGGTTGTGAGTGGGATAGTTCATCTCATAATCCTTTAGTTATCTTGGGGCATAAGTGATCACTCTATCATTCTACATCAATACAATGCCAAGGTCCATCATAGAAGCATCGTTGTAAGTCACGAATCCATCATTCCCTTCTGAAGTAACCAAGACTAGAATTATAGTCAACTTTTTCTTTAATTCTTGAAAGTCCTTCTCGCATACATCTGTCCATTCAACTCTTTCCTTTACACATTAGGTTCGTGAGGGGCGTCGCTATCCTAGAGAAATCCTCTGCAAACTTCTAAAAATAACTAACTAATCCTAAGAAACTTCTTATCTTACTTACATTCTTTAGTTGCCTCTAATTTAAAACAGCTTCGACTATAGAATGATCCACCATTATTCCATCCTTTGACGCATATAAGCCAAGAAAGATATGTTATCGAGCCAAAACTCACACTTAGAAAACCTTGCATACATCTTATGTCTCTTTAGGGTCTTTAGCACAATCCTCAAATGCTCAGCATACTCTTCCTGACTCTTCGAATACATCGAAATATCATCGATAAACACTATAACAAATTCATCAGGATAAGCTTTGAATACTCGATTCATTAGGTCCATAAAGGCTGCTGGTGCATTTGATTAAACAAAGGTATAACCAAAAATTCTTTAACATATCTCGATCTAAAGGGCTGTCTTAAAAATTTCTTCTTCTATTATCTTCAGCTGATGATATCCCGACCGTAAATCTATTTATGAGTATACAGACACGCCTTTATGTTGTTCGAACAAATCATCAATTTGAGCAATGGGTACTTGTTTGTAATCGTCACGTTGTTCAGCTCCCGATAGTGGATGCATAATCTCATGGAACTATCATTCTTCTTTACAATCAAAACTGGTGCTCCCCACGGTGAGTGACTAGGTTGGATGAAACCCTTGCTAAGACATTTTCTTTAATTGGAAATGCAACCTTTCGATTCAGTTGGAAATATTCTTTACGGTGCCTTGGAAATCGAATATGTACTAGAGCAAATTTGATCTCAATTTTGATTTCTCTATCTGGAGGTAAGCTTGACAGGTCATTCAGAAATTACCTTTGGAAATTCTTGAACCTTCAAAACATCTTCAATCTTTTTCTTTCTTCTTGACTTTTATCTATGATGTTTGCTGAATAACTTATACAGCCACTTGCTAACAGCTTTCTTGCCTTCACGACTAACAAAAGCATATTTGGCTTCTTGACTCTCCCACAAATATGAATCTTTCTTCACTTTTCGGATGAAGAATCATCTTTCTTCTTCAGCATTCAATAAAATATTATACTTACTTAGGAAATTCATCCTGAGAACCATATCATAGTCATACACGTTGATTACAATACGATCAACGAAGAGTTCTCTTTCGGTAATCTATAAAAAAACTGAATGCAATTAATGTGTAGACATCATCGTTTCCCAGAGGGTGTTGTCGTAGTGAATCCTTGTCTCATAAGTTCCTTATTTCTTTCTACTTTTATATCATTCCATTGTCCTCACTCTCTTTTCATCATAATACTTTCTTCAACACCATCCTGATTCTTTAGTCCTATAAATATTAACATCATGGTTCCTATTATAACCTCAAGAAAATTCATCAACTTATTATTGCATATCATTCATCCAATAATAGATCACTATAACATGTTGTCCGACTAACTAGATTTCCATTAGAATATAATGGGTCCACTCCTAACCATGAAGTAACTTACATTTCAAATCCTGTTCTTTCCTTTTCAATAGCAATAAAATCCTCTAGTAACTCCAATAATTTACATATAGACAATTACCTTATCCAATAATATACATGCTCAGATTTCATGTTTAACACTCAAATTATAAAACACATCTATTAATGAATTCCTTTATAATCAAACTATATATATCCTCAAAATTGTTGTCAAATTAACTCTTCCAAACATCTTGTATTAGTAGTAAAAACTATTGCCATTTCCACATGAAAGTATATGCAAACCTAAATAAGTCAACTTACAAATTCCTTGACTTAGCAATATTTCTAGTTAACTTAAAAGATCATCACTTAACTATGTTGGACACCATATCATTAGATTCCTAAGTTCTCTCATATTACCTTAAGAAATTAGTATCTCCTTCCATCACTTCGTATTCCATATTAATCTAGCCAACTTAATAATAATTATATGGGTTGCATCACCAAGAATTTATCATAGGCATATTTGCTCTTAATATCGACAACTCTAGCCTTTTATGCCACGTTATTTCTTACATGACAGAAGACTTCCAAATCCTCATAGCCATGCAAATTCATTTAAGTCATTCTATATCTTAATTTTCATTAACTTACGATTAGAAACTTATTCTCCATAAAGGAAGTTCAATACATTCTTTCCTCATTTTGTTCCTTCATATTGTTTTGTTCATTGAGTCAAATTCAACCATATAATTAATATAACCATGACCATTAGTTTTGAGTTCTTTCTAAAAGAATCACAAGCTTAGGAAGAAACGTCTAATTGTGGGAATGAGATAGGATTTCACTACTAAATTATACACTAGGGCATTTAACATAAAACAACTAAATCTTATACTTATCATCAAACTTACATTTATGCAATTAACTTAAAATACACTTACTTGGAGGACTTGAACTAACGTGTGGCGGTGTGTATTGGAAACGAAAATCCGCTCTGATACCATAGCTATAACGCCCCCTTACGAACGTCATAGATGTTGTTACTTTCATCCTTGTTATCATTATGTTTAAGATAAACTATTTAAATTTAAACACAATTTGATAAACATATCCCAGGATCCATACATACAAAATCTTTTTTTATTATTTTAAAAAAATATTTCAAATATTTCAAATCTTTTTTTTTATAGTTTGTCAATGCCAAATTAACAAAACCATAATTCAAATAAAATTTCAACACAAACTTTAAAATCTGTTTAAACAGTTTGGTAGTCCAAACTTCTATAAAATCAAAATAAATGTAAAACAAGTCTTTTTACTCAATAGTGCGGAAATTTAAGCATTCAAATAAATAAAAACATAGTTTAAAAAAAATTCTTTCTTGGCGTTCTTCCGTTTCCAATCCATCATTCTTAGCCCACATGCCCGTCTTCGCCCTCCACCTATTCCATGGTCCTTTAACCTTTATCTGCAACATGATTATAAACTAAGTAAGCAAAAGCTTAATAAGTACACACTTTTTTTTTATCTCACAACATAAAACATTTTATGAACACCTTTATCAAACATCATAATCATAATCATCATTAACATAAAAGTGCACTTGGCATAGTTTCATATAGAACATATCTTTCATTATCATTATCATATTAAAAACTTTATTCATTTTATCTTTGGGGGCCCAGGTGTTGCACCATAAACATCATCATTATAGGCGCGCCATCATGAAAGGAGACGGGTAGCTAATCCCAAACCAAACATGACAAGTCCAACCTTCAGGACATCATAAACATTAACATAAACATAGGGTGTGCAGCACTTAATTAAGTGATACATATATATAGATATACTTTTAACATAACTTATCATTGAAACACTCGTTAAACTTTCTTGTTGCAACAAGAGTTTTCATGAGAAAACAACATGTAAAAACAAACTTAAAAATTATCATAAAACATGTTTTCAAAACTTTTTCGTAAACCTTTATCATGTTGTAGGTGAGAATGTACTTACTTGTCTTGCTTGCTTACTAAACCTTAACTTGGGTGATGTTGCTGCGGTTCCCAGTGTGCTCGCATTTTGGAGTGTTCATGTCAAATATTCATATTAACCATAAGCCACTAGCAATACTATTAACAATATATAAACATCTCATACTATCACTAAACATCACCTTATCACGTAATAATATCAAAAAGTACAAAATCACAATTTACGAACCTAGGGCATAATTCCCAAAAGTAGGCAGAATGACCATTATTCAGTTAAAAATTCATAATAATTTCATCTTAATTCTTAATCAGTCAAAACCAGTGGCATTAGAAACTAGACTCAAAAACAAAGAATTTGATATATCACATGCATATTTGGACAATAATTTGCATGAAGAAAAAGTCCTCAAAATTCAATCTAAATTTCAGGTCTGTGTAAAACTATACAGCTTTTAGGGTCAATTTCAAAAAATCATAACTATTTAAAGAAAACTCCAATTCAAGCGATTCAAAAGCCAAACGAAAGCTTAAGATGTCTAGTATTCGAAACAAATACAAGAAAAATATAAATAGAGCAATACAGAATAAAAAATTATTGAAACAAGGTGGCTGTCAGATGTTTGTGTGAAAAGCAGACTTAAGGCATCAAAAAAATTCAATACCAGTTAATAAGCCAATAAAACTTCAATTAAAATTGTAAACACATAATTAATATGATACCAATTGATAATAAATATATACCTATAAAGATCTACATAATAAAATATGAAAATATATGATATCTTCAATCTAGGGTTTAATGTGAAGTTAATCAAAACAACCAAATCATCAACTCTTTTCAATCACCAATTGACATGAAATACATGCAATAAAAGAATCTTTGTGATGGTAATAATAATTCTAATACTAACACAATACACCAAAACTATAACATATCCAAAAATTAGCTTCAAATAAATTTTCAACAATTCAAAACATGCATTAGAATTTAGAGACCAAACAAACTCTAATTACCTAAAGCAGTGAGCAACACACAATCACAAAATTCCAATAATTAAAATAAAATTACTTTAACCCTAAAATTTTTATGACAACTTAATAACATATATATACAGCACCACAAAAAGTCTCATTAGCAAATAAATTTGTTTAGCTATACCAATAGGTCATATAAACAAGAAGTACTTAATTCACTGAATAGACAACCATAAAAACCTATCTTAAAGAAAATTCAAGAACTCATAAAATATTCATCAAAAACTACGAAATTTTCTAGATCATAACTTAACATATGCATGAATATCTCTGTAAAATTTTGTTCAAAGCAAAGGTTGTTTGCCCCTTAAACATGGACTATACTTTTGTACAAAATACAGATCTGCAATAGTTTGGTCATTAGTGGCAGAGAATGAAAATTTAATATCTCAGCATAGAAAATTCTAAATAACGTGAAATTTTGAGGAATATCACATAACACATACATAAACATCATCCAAAATTTCAGAGCAAATGGAAATTTTTAGACAAAGTTATAGGGGTCGGATTACAAAGGAAACAAAATTTCAGCAATAGTCTTGAATGAGTTTCTTTCCTCCAAAACGACTCTTTGCAATTCCCTTGAATTTATCTAAGTGAAAACCCAATATTTCAATCAATTGTTTGCAGAAAATAAGGGAGAGAAGGGAAGAAAACGTGGAGAAGAAACAGAGTGTGTCTAAGAAAATATTAGAGAGAGAGAATTTTCTT
The DNA here is from genome assembly GCA_025403435.1 of Artocarpus heterophyllus. Taxonomy (NCBI): domain Eukaryota; kingdom Viridiplantae; phylum Streptophyta; class Magnoliopsida; order Rosales; family Moraceae; genus Artocarpus; species Artocarpus heterophyllus. The sequence continues at coordinate 20,086,714 of CM046333.1, forward strand.
TGGCTAGAAATTTAGAAAATGAAGACTTTGGTAGCTTAGAGGTATATTTATAGGTCTATGAGAGAGAAGAGATTAGATAAATATAGAAAACCCTAATCCTAATCTAATTCAACTTCCCTTTTATTTTTCTCTTTCTTCTTTTTTTTTTCTTACACGGCAATTGCCGTTAATGACTATAACATAATATATATATATATATAATATAATATAATATAATTAAAATATATAATTGTTTATACACTACAATAATATTTACTCTATAACCCAAAAATATTAATACACATGTAATTATCATGACATCATTAATATTATAAAAATAAGAAAATATGCAATAAACTTCACGTCATCATCAAGAATATAACCTTAGGCATACATAACCCTAGAACATTGTAAAGATCATGAATTTAGGGCAAGTTAAAAACTCTTAAAAATACAATAAATACTTTAAACTTATCATCATTTTTGACATGAACATCCCGAGCATATCGATCCCACGAGACCGTCACCTGTTATCATACTCAAAATAAAATGGTCAGTAACATTATATCATAAAGAAATTACTTAACATCGTTATATATCAATCATTAACCGTTGCATAAAAAATGGCGGGTGTTAAATATACCTTTTAGCTTGACGTTTGATCCTCCTAGTACACTGAAGCCTCTGAGGTTATTGTTCAGGTTTGTTTGGTTTTTCTACACTGATCGGAACGGTTTCATTCGGAACGTCAGAGTGATCGGATCACTCCTTAACTCCTCAAGCACCACTTTGCTTTGAGGTTTAAAGTCATCCATGTAACTCTCCTGAAGGAAAGTTGCATTAGTTGAAACCACGACTTTATTTTCCTTTGGGTTATAGAAATAACCCCCTTTAGTCCCTTTTGGATATCCTACAAACATGCAAACTTCCGAACGTGCTTCCAACTTATTCGGATCCTTAAACAGGACATGAGCCGGACATCCCCATATGCGAATATGGTTTAAGGAAGTCTTCCTACCGATCCACAACTCGTAAGGAGTTTTAGGGACCGATTTTGAAGGCACATTGTTCAAAAGATAACATGCGTTTGTAGTGGATATCCCCAAAAGGATGAAGGCTATGATGAATAACTCATCATGGATCTAATCATGTCCAACAAAATCCTATTTCTTCTCTCTGCTACGCCATTCTGCTGCGGAGTGCCCGGCACAATCAAATGGGATAAAATCTCATTCTCTAATAAGTGTCCCAAGAACTCATCAGAAAGGTATTCACCACCTCAATCAGATCGAAGTGCCTTTATAGGTTTACCCAATTGCTTTTCCACTTCAGCCTGAAACTCCCTGAACTTGTCAAAAGTTTCGCTTTTGTGGTGCATCAAGTACACATACCCATATCTTGAGTAATCGTCAATAAAAGTGATGAAGTACTCATACCCTCCTTGTGCCTAGATGTTCATCAGTCCACAAACATCACTATGCCAAGTTCTAGAACCCCTTCAACCCTGTTGCCCTTAGACCCGAATGGTCTTTTGGTCATTTTACCCTCCAAACAAGATTCACATTGATGTATAGATTCCACCTTTAAGTCACTTAAAGGTCTATCCCTTACCAACCTTTGAATCCTATTCAGGTTAATATGACCAAGGCACAAATGCCAAAGATAAGTCTTATTAGAGTAAGAAGTTTTAAGTCTTTTAGAGTTATTATCATTCATCTTAGCATTAAGCAATAAGTCCATTTTAGGTTTGATAAAATATAAATTATTTTGCATCCATCCAGAAAGATAAAAGATTTGATTTTACGAATCACCACTTTATCATTAAAAGAAACCAAATAGGAGTCTTTAAATAAACAAGCTATAGAAATTAAATTCCTTTTAAATCTAGGAACATAAAAACAATCTTGCAAAAATAAATTCCTATAATTATCAAAATAAAGATGGACATCTCCCACTACTTCCGTTAAGACCAAGGATCCATCGCCCATCCGAAGCATGAAGTCTTCATGCAGCAGACTTCTCGTTTCTTTGAACCCTTACAGAGAAACACAAATATGATTAGTTGCACCGGAATCTATGACCCAAATGTCACTTAATTCCTCAACCAAACAAGTTTCTAAATATAGAAGATCACACCTACCTCCTTTGGAAAGCAAGTCCTTGCAATGCTTCTTGATATACCCAACCTTCCCATAGAAGAAGCACTTAAGCTTCTTCGGGTTCTTCTTCTTCTTCTTTTCTTGCTCTTGGTGCTAGCAGGAATAGAAGACTTCCCGTTCTTGGCCTGTTGCTTCTTTCCATTCCCAGGTTAGGATTGGAACCAAAAGCAACTACCACGTTGGCCTCACCACCCATAGGAGACTCCCTAATCAGCAGTTCAAACTCCTATAACTGTTTCATTAATTCTGTCAAGGTCATATCCCATCTATTGCTTAAATTAAAAGTAGCTCTAAACGGAATAAATTCCTTAGATAGAGTCTCAAAGACCATAGTCATCTGAGTTTCAGCATCGATGTCGGCTCTATTGGTTTGAGCCTCAGCGAGGTAACCCATGAGCAACATCAATGCTCCTTTACAGATGTCCCCAGTCTCTACTTATTGTTTAAGAGTTTTAAAACGCCCTTCACCGCTTTGTTATGGCCTGGCCTCCAAACATATCCTCAGGATTATCCAAGATCTGCTTTGCAGTCTCATAATCCTGATGTTGAGCCTGTAGCATGTTATTCATGCTAGCCATAACATAGCAGCGGGCCTGCTCATTAGCATCTTTCCAGCAATCATACGCTAGGAATTGCTCATTAGATGAGTCTCCTGTAGGCTCGGGAGGACAAGGGGTTGTTAGTATATATTTTAGTTTCTCAAATGACAGGACGATATCCAGGTTCCATTTTCAATCATTATAATTCTCTCCAGTTAGTAGGTTCTTGTCAAGTATCGAAGATAAAGTGTTTTTAGACATTTTTAATCTACAATAAAGAATCATATACCAAACATAAGCAAACATATAATAATAATTTAGTAAGATAACACAATCAAGTAAAAACATGCAAATGTGTTTATGTGTCAAAACCTTTAAAATATCACAACCTTACAACGATAATTCCCAACTCAGAATTCAACAAGCTCCTAGGGGAGTCATGCCAAATTCAATCAAGAACACGAATCCCCTCCTGATTAATATATGCCATCCAAGACTTGTATGATCTAGCATATATTAACAATCGTTTCTTTGGCCATTAATTTTATTAATAGAGCTCCTAGGGCAGGTTAATAATAAAATTAACGTGAATATATAACTATCTTTTCAATATTTTATCCATGATTTATAATCACCACCTAGGGGTGTGCAACCATAAATCATGCTAAAATACCTTATCCTCTTAGAGATCCAATCTGGTACATGATAGAAATCCCTTCTTAGGGGTCAGGACCACCATGTTCTGCCTATGGACCAACGATGGAGGCCTTAGGTCCTCTCTTTGAAAACCTTCTCTCACTCAATCTTTTGAAATCAAGGTTTTATTTTAAGAATATGCATGAACAATTTTAATATGAGCAGCACTCCCTATTCTATATGACATATTATCAATATACATGACAAATCATATTATAATGCAGACAATATATGGGTATGTGTATGTGATGTTCATCAATTTTTAATGCAATTCATCAATTTTATTTTTAAAAATTCAAAAATATAAAATTAGAGACTCAGAAAATATCTGGGAGCATCATCATCAATCTTTTAAATCCGTCTTCTAGATCCGTCTTCTGTGAATAATTATTTAATTACAAAATTCTTACAAATTTAAAACTAAATAATAATTCCTAGACGGAAATGATAGTCCGCTATCTAATTACATGAAAAACCTAGATACACATTCTAACATCTAAGGAACCATAACCGGTATAAATAAATAAATTAATAAATAATTAAATAACTATTTAATCGACCATAATTAATTAATAAACATTCACCATATAATCTATGACAACATATATAATATATAGAAACCTAGAGTGCCAACTCTCTATAAAATTAAATTCAAGCATAGGAGAGATTAATATCACAAAATTTATACATATAACATGATCACAAACTCGTAAATTTATGTAAAAACCATGGCTCTGATACCAATTGTTGAAAAAATAGTACGTAGTGGAATTTTAAAAATTTTATATCAGAGTAATTTCTAAAACACAAGTTTGACATGCTATATGCATAAATTAACCAGATCTTACAAACCTTTATGAGCCGAAGAACCCTCCGCAATCTATGAAGAGAAATAACGTTCTAGAAAAGCCTCAACCAACTGGTCTTCTTTGCTATTCTCTATCCACAACCGAAGTGAGTGTGGGCTCACACGTATAGCTCTTCCACCGGTGACTCTCCTTCCAACTAATCGAGAGAACCCAAAGCAAGTGTTCATGATTTGTGAACAAAAGCTCCTAGGGAGTTTTTAGATTCTCACTTAGCAGAATATCACTCTTAATCTCTCAATCAATCTAAGTAACTTGTGAGAATCACTCCCTATTATAAAGGTTGGTCCTAGGGTCAGTCCTTATCAGATTAAGTCTCAAAACTCGGATTAGAATCAAATTCGGATCAATATCTGATAAGATCCGCATGGAAAGTGTGATCTTATCCTTCGTTGATCGGTAGGCTGAACCACCTGATCGGCAAGCCGAACATGGTCCCATCGGCAGGCCGAACATGTCCATCGGTAGGCCAAACTGCTTGAATAAAAAATCTCACGAATCTTTTATTTTCCACCCAGGATTCAATAGGATAAAGTCTCAGTTTTAATTCAAATAACCCAATAGAGAAGTTATCTGATCAAAACAACTTTATCTAGATAATCTCTAAGAAAATAAATCAATTCCCAATAATTCTACAAGTGTATCCTGATCTAATTTATCCAAAATTAAATCAACCGATAAACAAACTAGAATTATCCGATCCCAATAATTCAACAAGTTTATCTTGAATTAATTTTATTATAAAATTAATTCAACCGATAAACAAACATGAATTATTTAATTCTTCCAAATTTTAACCAATCTGATAAATCCGACATAAGTCACCAATTATTGAAAAAGCACGTCGTGTCGTTACAGGATGTTGTGAGCTAGCAAAGGGGACCAAATGGACCTATATAGTTCAAGCTCCCGATAATTATGAAACCCAATATCCCAGATATACATTTCATAATTATCAACTCCAACAATACTCCACTAAAAGCTTGGAGCTGCACTCTCGAACTACATAGAATTACGAAGCCCGTATAGCTAAGTCTCCATGACATATCATAGTGTATCGTATCCCCATATGATAATCCATAATCGACTTAAGGACAAGTTCTGTCTTACCTTCTCGATTATTTTTATCTTACGTTCCATTATCTCACCATCAGAAAACTTACCATCCAAAGACAGTGTACCATTTGGTTACACCTATGTATCCAAATGGTTGAGCGCTCCAATTTTTAAATTACAGGATAACGCATATAAGAAGATATCATTACTCCTAAAGAGGAGCTATGGATTCCATATTTATGAATAACAAGTCTACGCCATCAAGAGTCATGCCTCCAATGTGTCGGCATGCATACCACTATTAAGATGTGGGTGTCACCCTTTGGTACATAAAAGACACAAGTCAAGACAACGGGCCCACTATTCATCTCAGGATTAAGATACAACACAAATGATTGTCTAAAGTGAATCAATTTGCAGAGACAGAATTATTAATCCAAATCAATTCACTTTATGTCCCGATCCAACACATTGTCACCTATGACAACGTGCCAATGTTTCTATTCACGGAGTCCACCTCCGATGGTCAAGACAAACCATCTCCCAAAAGGGATATAGACAACATAACAATCTTTGCATGAATAAAGCGCCCAACTTTATTCCCTCGATTGCGGATCGTATGATTTAGACCATCACCTTAAGAATCGTGTCTTCCGCATAATCCATCCATCATATGCCCAATTCTTAAGGTTTAGACCGATAGTCTCAGACTATTGTTTGCTTAACATACATTCAACAAATATGAACACAAATAGGACAAGATTTGGTATATAAATAATGAATAAATTCTTTATTGATAAAAATGTCTCCAAAAACATATTACATTTTTACTCCTTAGGGCATATATGCGTGAGCTTCAAAATAATATAACATAAAAGTTATGTTATATTACATAGTAGAAAGTTAACAATTAAAGTGCTAAACTTACTCTATGTATCTTTGGATTTCTGGGCAATTGTTTAAAATATACCACTCTGCCTTTTTCCTTACTTGATCATTTAAATGAGTTGCTACAATCTTTCCCATTGGTCGGCAATGTGATTGGAAGACCAATAACTTTTTGTTTGGAGTAGAATCACGATCAGGCAGGTTCCTTTCAGGCCAATTGAACTTAGTTTCAATACCATGAAAGTAACGTGAACAGAAAGTCAAAGCCTCATTCACAACATAAGCCTCTGCAATTGACCCTTCCGGTCGTGCTCGATTTCTAACATACTGCTTAAGTGACCCAATATACTGCTCAAAGGGATACATCCACCTTGTATGAACAGGACCTCCTTGCATGGCTTCTTCTGGCAAATGCAAAGCTAAATGAACCATGATATTGAAAAATGCAGGCGAGAATATTCTTTCCAACTTGCATAAAATTATGACAATTTGGTCTTCAACTTTCTCTAAATCAGATATCTTTAGGGTTCTAGAACAAATTTGTTAAAGAAATAACAAAGTTCAACAATTATATCAGTGATCTCTTTTTCCAGAAATGGACGAATACCGACTGGTAATAGATGTTGCATGATCACATGACAATTGTGTGATTTAAGTCTAGTGATTTTACCATCAGCATCTACGTTCTTTTTCAAATTTGCCACAAACCCATCTAGAAACTTTATGGATTTAATAAAGGCACCAAATTGTTTTCGTTCTAAGGGAGTTAACGTGTAGTCTGTATGAGGTTTCATCCATTGATCCCCATCCTCATAAAGATGTGCCCAACAAGCTATTACATATGTTCTTCTCAACATGCATGACATCTAAGTTGTGTTTTAGCAACAAATCTGACCAATATTCCAATTCAAAAAATATACTCTTTTTTGTCCAATTTAACTCGTAAGTTTCTCGCCTACGTTTCTTCCCACCAAAATCAATGTGCTTGCCTAGTAGTCTACTTCGCACATGTTCTAATTGATTTAATATTTCAGCGGTAGACAAGCATGGAGGCGGGGGTTTTTTCTCTACCATACCATCAAATTTTTTGTCTCTCCTCGTCCTATTTGAAGTTGGAAGGAATCGTCGATGGCCTATATAACACGTCTTACTCCTTAATCGCTTAGAAGGAGTATGCATGTTGCACGTTGGACATGCATTGTATCCCTGACCACTCCAACCGGACAAACTACTTTGAGCAGGAAAATCATTGATAGTCCATAACAACACAGCACGCATCCTAAATGATGTATTAGCATAGGCATCATGAATTACCAATCCATGCTCCCAAAGCTCTTTTAACTCATCTACAACTGGTCTCAAAAACACATCTATATCCTTTGTAGGGGCATTAGGGCCTGGAATCAACAAGGTCAACATCAAGTATGATTCCTTTGTACAAAGCCATGGAGGTAGATTGTATGTTAACAAGATAACTGGCCATATACTATAAGGTTGACTCATATTTCCAAACGGACTAAACCCATCAGCCGCTAAACCCAAACGAACATTTCTAACTTCAAAAGTAAAATCAGGATACCGATGATCAAATGCCTTCCATGCCTCTCCATCTACTGGATGTTGTAGAACTCCTTGCATAGATCGACCATTTACATGCCATCTCATATCTCTTGCAGTATGTCTTGACGTATACAAATGCTTCAACCGATCCTTTAAAGGGAAATATCGTAATACTTTATGAGGTACTCTCTTCCCTTTTGTGTTCAGATTCAGCCATCGATTCTCACCACATATAGGACAAGTGTTTCGATCAGCATATTCTTTCCAAAATAAAGCACAATCATACTTGCACACATGAATTGTCTCGTAACCTAAACCCAACTTGCGTAACTTCATCTTGGCCTCATAATGTGAAGCAGGAATATTGTTCCCTCCTGGTAATGCCTCCTTTAAAAGCTTTAGCAAAGAGTCAAAAGATTTATTAATCCATTTGTGAAGCACCTTTAAATATATCAATTTTACTAAAAAATCTAGAGACGAAAAGTTTTCGCATCCAGGATACAACTCTGCCTGAAGCTCAGCAAAAAGTTCTTCAAATTGCCCAAAATTGTGTTCTTCAGTTGGACTTGACTCTTCTGGTTCGACATGATTGATGGACCCCAACTACATCATCTAAGACGTTTCGCATCTCCTCAGTAGATTGTTCATGTGTTTCATTACTATTATTGTTCGTATTATAAGATTCTCCATGGTATATCCACGTAGTATATGTTCAACTAAATCCCTTGTCAATTATATGAACTTCAACTACTGCTAATGTTTGCATTGTTGCATTCAAACAATTAATGCATGGACAACTAACTTCCCCATCCTCATTCATGTAGTTGTTTGCTCTTTCCAAAAATGCCATTGCACCATTCTAGTATCGGTCCGAAAAAACAATCATTTTTAAAAATCCAACTCTTGTCAATCGTCATTCTGATGTTTTCAATCCTATTGTCAAATGTAATACTACCTCATTAAATAAATTTGGTTACATAATACAAACAAAACACTGTCTGTTGGTAAATAAATTTTCTAAATCATAATAACTTCACACGATGAGAATTATAACATAATAACACATCAAATTTGTGAATGACATTACCTCAAATAAGTGATCTAAGAAGAAATGTGACAGAGAACCAGCTGACACCAACAACAAACACTGTCCCTTGGTAAGGGCAACCTGCATTGTCAAACACAAAGAAATCTTAAGTAATCATAGCACACATTTAGCATCCAAGGTCCAAAGATGTAAACTTACAGGGGTGTTTGATTAAAGTAGATGTTACTAGGACTGTACAAAAAAACTGAAAAACCGAAACTGACAGAACCGAACCGAAGAACCGCCCAAGAAAAGCCAAAAAAATCAGTTTCATGAAAACCGAACAGGTTCGGTTTGGTTAACCGAACCGAATATCTTGTGAGTGGTTCGATTTCGGTTTTGACTTCTTATAAACCAAACCAAACCGAACCGAACCAAAACTGAATGCCTATTCTACTCCAAAGCTAAATAATATTTTTTTAGCCTATTTCGGTTCGGTTATAGTATTTTTTTAGCACCATTTCAAAAAGAACCTAAATAATACACAATACATTATACTATTTTAGCAATTCTTTAACAAAAAAATAAAATAAAATGTGGTAAACTGATAGTATGCTTCTTGTATACCATTAGATAACCTTTTCACAAAACTGACCAAACCGAACTGAACCGAACAAAACTGACCATAAACGCTCAGTTAACCGACCAAATACTCTTGGTATGCGGTGCGGTTTCGATTTTGCAATTCTAAAAACTAAAAGTTGCGGTTCGGTAACCGAACCGACCAAAAACTGACAAAACCGAACCAAAGAACACCCCTAGATGTTACCTTTTTTCCAAAATAAAATTAAACTCTTCACTTTTAGGCAGAATCAATTGTGATTATACAGCTAGGTTATGCTCGCAACCCAATAGTTTTCTACTAAGTGTTTGGTGTATATGATTGATATCTACCAAATTGCTTTCCGATAATTAATGATAATGGCTGTATTTGAAGAAGTATAGCCCTTAATGGACAAAGTCATTATACAAAAGAAAAGGGATTCTCAAAAGAAAAACAAAAGAGGAAAAAAAAATAGGAATGATTTTTTTTTTTTAAAGCAAAGGGGAATAATATAGCTAGTGAACAACGCGAGTTCACATAAATCAAATTTAGCCGTATCATACTGCACGGATGTCGAACCCTTCACATGCTTCTTTGGTGCCATGGTTGCAATTCACACTAATTCCTCTTCAAAAACCTTTTTTTTTTTTTTACAATGGCACTCCCAACTCTCTCTTAGACTTTCCAAATCAACCGCTAATGTCACCAAACGATCTCAAATGCCCCACATGTAATGTCTACTAACACCTTTGATGTCAATTGGTAACAACCAACACTTTTGTCTCTCTCAGACTTTTTATCGAACACTTGGTGTGCACTCAATAATTCCACCCTAGATAGACTCCTCTTTATCAATTAACTCTCCCTAAATTGCAACGATTCTCAGGCAAAGCATAAAAAAAAAGTGGAGTTAATACCCACAACGGAAAAAAAAAAATTCGAGGCCCAAATTCAATATAACAAATTCCAGTAACAGCAGCGGCAGCAACAACAACAACAACAACAATGCATCATCAATCACACATCCCCTCCATATTTATTAGATACAATTTCTAGATAGACAAATTCTAAATAAATCAAGACAGGAAACTATAACAAAAAAAAAACTCACAGACTCCGGTGGCAGACGGTGATGACGGTGACAATTTAGCGTGGAAAACAACAATCCAGCAAACGAATAGCATCGGTGGAGCTCCCAAGGATCACAATCTTGATCATATCAGAAGTGTTTTTCTAAAAAAATTTCAAAGAGAGAAATCAAAACGGGATGTGAGAGAGTGTTGAAGAAGGAGAGGGGAATTTGAAGAACAGCCTGGATCGATGGAAAAGTGGCGGAGGGGAACCACTGCTCGGTGAATTAATACTGCCTTTCAGCGACGACATAAATATTTACCATTCAAAACGACATCATTTCATAAAATGTGCAAATTCAACGACGACATTTATCGTCACAGAACTCCTAAACTATAAGCCCACGAAAATATGGCGGGTGTTTGGGAATTTTTGGGTGGGAATTTTAGTTAATATATTCAATGACGACATATGCCATTGCCAAATGTCACGCAATACTAGGACATTTAATAGGACAATTAGAGATGATATAGTCGTCACAATGTACTAGATTTAGCGACGACAAATGTCGTCTCTAAAAAATTCATCGCTGAATCACAAAATTGTTGTAGTGGATCAGTAGCAAAGCCAGAATATTTTCTGTATGGTACTACAAAAAAGTCAAAGGTAATTTTTAGTGAATAAGGACATAATTATATGTTTCTACTTCAAAGGGGGTGCATGGCTATAATTTTTTTTACAAAGTGAAGGTGCAACTAAAATTTTACACAAAAATAGGATGCTAAAAACTAAAAGAGTGTTTGGTAAAATGAGTTAGAACCATGATTGAACTAATTTTGATTAAAAACAATGTACCATGTGAGAGCTTTACACTGTAACAACTTTTTGCACTTTACTGTAATATGTGAGAGTTTTTTAACGTTTAAGTAGAACTTATGAGTTTTAACTCACTTTCCTAAACACCCTATAAATTTCAAAATATGAGTGAGGGTGTGTGCACCTACTCACACATATTCCCTCTACTCCTGACCATGATCCTTGGAGGCAAAATGTTAATATAAGCAATAATTTTGGATTATCTTAAGATTAATGCTTGAGTTTTATGTGGTGCTCATAAAGTGCTTGAAACCCAAAACATTTCAGCCTTTTTTTTGAATTTTTTTTCTAGTTGAAATATTTTTAAGGTTTTTTGAAACTTTTTTCCTTTTAGGTTTTCAAAATGTTTTTTTTTCTTTTTTTTTCCTGAAACTTTTTTTTACTTTTTATTTTTCCCCCTTTTTTTTTCTCTTTTCTCCCATTTTCTTTTCAATTCTTTTACTTTTTTTGTCATATATGTCCATTTTTTTCTCATCCTTGTCCTGTTTTCATGCATATTTATATTTTTCTCAATTGTTTTAACCTTCGTTTGGGTCCGTGCTTGCTTTTCTACTAGTTATAATAAAAACAAAGTTATGAGGTGAATGTACCAGTGGCCTATTGACACATCTGTGCATTATACTTGAGTTTTTCTTTTCATTTTTTTGTGTTTTAATATATATGTAATATATATTACAAATTTATTTGTGTTTTAAATTTGAAACATACCATTTTTTATAGATCAAATACTCCTAAATATTTTTAAAGGTCAAATTCTTGACCTAGTTGGCTGGATGGAAACCAGGATTTGCCTCCGTTTAGGACACTACGTAGAAAGGGCGAAAGGGTCAATGTCAAAAGAAGAGGAGGAGGGGATGGGTTTTAGTTTCTTTGCAACAAGGAAAATCGTTAAGATTATCGAAAAATCTGCTCCTTCGTCAACAGAATCAAATTCCAATTCAAAATCAGGATATTCTTGGTTGTCTCATATTGTGGTTCTAAGCCGATTCCAAACCTTGACAAATTGTTGATGGATCAAAGGATTTTTAGGCACTCAGATTTTTTCTTCAACATACCTGACTATAGGGAGTTTTTTTTTTCCTAGTTATCAAATTAGAAATTTATAGCACATAAAAATTCTTTTTATATTCTTGTTAAAAAGTGTAAATTCTAATTTTTTTTTCTAGATTAATATAATCAGATTTGTCAAACCTTTATTTGGTAACTAGTTGAGGCACATATCTGTTTTTCTTCTAAACTCATTGTAGACCTATGCTATAAAATAATTGAGTATTTATATTTTTTAATTTGCTCTAAAAATAGGGTTAATAACTCTAGTGATCCCTAACTTTTAATGTAGTCCTTTTGTTTTAGGTATAAAAGGACTAAACTAATTGACTTTTTCTTATCTCTTAACTATAATCTTCTACGTCTTCCACTTTCTCAATCACTCCAATTTTCTACGTCCTTTTTCACTAAAAAAAATATAAATCTAAAAAAAACACTCCATCCTTTCCAACCTTTCATGTCTTCAATTAAACTAATTCTCATCGTTATAGTATAAAGTTTTAACATGCTATAACATAAAAAAAGTAAAGTGCAGTGTAAAGCTCTTACATGCTATTGTGTTTTTATCTTCTTTTTTTTTATGTGTAGTTTTTCTTTGTTTATTGTTAAAATGTGTAACTATATTTATTCTCATGGATATTGAGAACAAGTGGGGTTTCCCTTTATGAAAAAGTAAGAATCAGAATATGTATATAGTAGTGATCGTACCAACTTTAGACATGAAAAATAAAGAAAAATGAGATAATCTGGTAGATTCTACTTCAATATCTACAATCTACTTTGGCACACCATGCCAACAATTGGAGACAATTGGTATTTTTTGGTTTTAAAGAAAATATAAGATAGTTTGGTAGATTTCGCTATGGTAGACTGTGCTGAAAACTAGAGGCAATTGGTTTTTTTTTTTTTTTTGTGTTCAAGAAAATATAAGATAATCTAGTAGATTTTGCTTTAGCATCTACCTGGTTCCAGTTTGGCACCCTATACCGGTGATTGGAGGTGATTAGTATTTTTTATTTTAAAGAAAATATAAGATAATTTGATAGATTTTGCTCTAGCATGTACCATGTTCCACTTAGGGACCTACCAGATAGTGCTCTGGCACTGGCAAGTTTTGCACCTACACATGGTAGGTTTTGCTCTGGTATTTATCAACATGCAAGATAGTTTTTATTCAGGTTTTGCTCTGGGAACCAGTGTTTTTTGCTTCGACACTTGGTGGGTGGTAGATTTCACTTTGGCATCTACTAAGTTCCATTCTAAAACCTACCAGATTTTGCTTTAGAACCTAGCGGGTTTTGCCTAGGCACTTCACGGGTTTCGCGCTGGCACCTGCCGGGTTCTACTCTTGTGGCCCACACTAGCAATCAGAGTAATCTACCACATAAGGGAGTGAGAAAGAGGAGCAATTTGGACTTTTAATAAATCGCCTTTTTCCAATTAAAGAACAAAAGGTAACTTGAACTTTTAATAAATTATCTTTTTAGTTAAAGAGGCAGTTTTTAAAAAAGTTTTTTAGGAAGGCAGTCTTGAAATGGTGCTCCTTTAGAGAAGTATTCTTGTGCTTTGCCCTAAAATGAATATCATCTTATAGGTATGATAAATGAGGGAAAATAAGTTACATCGATAGAGAGGCTGAGTAGTCACAATTTTAAAACAACACTCTTGTATTATTTTCTCAATGATGTGAATTAGATGATAAATTGATAGCTCTAATTTGATCAGCTTTTAAATTGGTGCAAAATCCTGTTGGCTAGTTCTATTGGTTAGGTGCCGTCATTTTACCAAGTGTAAAAAAATATGAAACAAAAAATAAACATAAAGACATACAAAAAATTTAGTAGTTCACCTTCAACGTGAGATCAATGTCCGCTTTCAGAACAAAGTTTGCAAGAGAAAATTGAACACACTCTCTCTCTATGTGTGTGTGTGTGTCTCTCTCTCTCTCTCTATATATATATATATATTTTAAGCTACACAAATAAGCCCTAGCATCTCCTATTATAGGACTATACAAAAGAAGAGGACAGTTTCCTAAAAATAAAGTTGACTCGCGACTAGGTGCTGTGGCCTCAGCCTCTTAGCATTGCGAAGTCGAATGCTTACAGCACTTCAGTAATTCTCAACCTAGTGCCACAGACCCACCAAGTGGGTGCTGCAGCCTTGGTGCATTGCCACTCAAGAGACAATCTTTAAAACTCCAACAATGCGACAGTCCTTCTTATGGCCACGGCTTGATCCCTGTAATCCTTTGTATAAGGTGATAAATCATCGCGCATTAAATTAGTCTTCATACCTTAATAAGTTTAGTAAACTAATACGGATAATGGGACAAGCCGAGCAAAATACGACATTTGCCACCTTTATTTGCTCACTATCCATATGAAGGTCTTCTTGGTACCAAATTGCCAAGACGGATGAGTGCCCACACAACCAATGCCTTCTGAGGAAAGTCCAAATGGGATCTCTATGTGGCACCTTTTCCAAAATTCGAATGGTGGGGCTCTCAATTTGTTGGGATGTGAGACGTATGGAAAGTGACCCATAATTCCCACAACGATAGTACCTCAAGTTCTGTCAAGTATCAGATTGGGTCTGATTATTACCCAGACCTATAGTATTTTATAAATGTCAAGCTTATTAACTCAGCTATGCACATTTTTACCTTGCCTACACTCTACATCTCGACTTGCTTTTTCTATTAGTTCGTTGACTTAAGCAGCAAAGTGCCCTTAGCAAATACCTCATCAGTGTCCCTTAGATATGTCAAACGTACCATCCTAACCTAGCATAGCCTATTTAAATTGAGTCAAAAAGTGCTTCCCATCGTGTATGAGCTAGCCTATTTACTTATCATATCATGCTAGGCTGTGTTTTTTTTCTTATATAGAGTCAAGCCCGGCCCATGGCCTGTTTATATGCATGTCATGCCTTTAACATGCTCATGCTTTAAATCATGCCCAATAATAAAATTATAGGTGAAAAAAGTAACATAAATATCAGACTCAATTAACAATTAAACTTAGAATGAAGCAAAATAAAAAAATTCAAATGAGATAAAATCTTATTTAGAAAAAATAGTGTATTATAATTCTTATAAGAAAATTTCAAAAATACATTATAAAAGAGCAATAATGACATGCCATTATCGTGCTGCATACCATACCCGTCCCGTGCTCTTAGCATATTGTGCTCTTAACATGCTTTGTGTTCAAAATCATGGCATGCTGGGCTAAGCCTATAAATAATTGCATACTGTGCCTATTTTTAGCTTGTCTTGTCCATGCCATCCCATCAAGCCTGGCTCATTTTGACACTTTTCCTCTTATTTTGAGACTTTTTTCCTTTTCATAGGCCTTCCCAAGGTAGAGTCTTTAATCCAATGACCAAACGTAGCCTGTTAGACGTGTATGCCCTAAGGAGTAAAAATGTAATAATTTTTTGGAGACATTTTTATCAATAAAGAATTTATTCATTATTTATATACTAGATCTTGTCCTCTTTATGTTCATATTTGTTGAATGTATGTTAAGCAAACAATAGTCTGAGGCTGTCAGTCTAAATCTTAAGGATTGGTTATATGATGGACTGATTATGTGAAAGACACGATTCTTAAGATAACGGTCTAAAACACATGATCCGCAATCGAGGGAATAAAGTTGGGCACTTTATTCATGTAAAGATTGTTATGTTGTCTATATCCCTTTTGAGAGATGGTTTGTCTTAACCATCGGAGTTGGACTCCGTGAATAGAAACATTGGCATGTTGTCATAGGTGACGATATGTTGGATCAGGACATAGAGTGAATTGATTTGGATTAATAATTCTGTCTCTGCAAATCAATTCACTTTAGACAATCATTTGTATTGTATCTTAATCCTGAGATGAATAGTGGGCCCGTTGTCTTAACTTGTGTCTTTTGATGTACCAAAGGGTGACACCCACATCTTAATAGTGGTATGCATGCTGGTACGTTGGAGGCATACTCTCGATGGCGTAGACTTGTTATTCATAGATATGGAATCCATAGCTCCTCGTTAGGAGTAATGATATCCTCTTATATGCGTTGTCTTGTAATTGGAAAAACTGGAGCACTCAACCATTTGGATACATAGGTGTAACCGAATGGTATACTATCTTTGGATAGTAAGTTTTTTGATGGTGAGATGATGGAACGTAAGATAAAAATAATTGGAAAAGTATGACAGAACTTGTCCTTAAGCCGATTATGGATTATCATATGGGGATACGATACACTATGATATGTCATGGAGACTTGGCTATACGGGCTTCGTAATTCTATATAGTTTGAGAGTGCAGCTCCAAGCTTTTAGTGGAGTAGCGTTGGAGTTGATAATTATGAAATGTATATCTGGGATATTGGGTTTCATAATTATCGAGAGCTTGAACTATATAGGTCCAATTGGTCCCCTTTGCTAGCTCACAACATCCTGTAACGACATGGCATGCTTTTCCAATAATTGATGACTTATGTCGGATTTATCATATTGGTTAAAATTTAGAAGAATTAAATAATTTATGTCTGTTTATAAGTTGAATTAATTTTGTGATAAAATTAATTCAAGATAAACTTGTTAAATTATTGGACAGATAATTCTTGTCTGTTTATCGATGAATTTAATTTTGGATAAATTAGATCAAGATAAACTTATAGAATTATTGGAAATTGATTTATTTTCTTAGAGATTATCTAGATAAAGTTGTTTTGATCAGATAACTTCTCTATTGGGTTATTTGAATTAAAACTGAGACTTTATCTTATAGAATCTCGGGTGAAAAATAAAAGATTCGCGGAGATATTTACGTGGTAGTTTGGCCTGCCGATCTACATGTTCGGCCTGCCGATGGGGCCTGTTCGGCCTACCGATCAGCGAGGGATAAGATTACGTGTTTCTACGTGGATCTTATCAGATATTGATCCGAACTTGATTCTGTTTTGAGTTTTTGAGACCTAATCTGATAAGGACTGACCCCATGACCAATCTCTATATAAAGGGAGTAAGTCTTATGAGTTACTCAGATCAATTGAGAGATTAAGAGTGATACTCTGCTACTGAAAATCTGCAAACTCCCTGAGAGCTTTTGTTCACAAATCATGAACATTTGCTTTGGGTTCTCTCGATTGGTTGGAAGGAGAGTCACCGGTGGAAGAGCTGTACGTGTGAGCCCACACTCACTCCTATGTGGAAAGAGAATAGCAAAGAAGACCAGTTAGTTGAGGCTCTTCTGGAACGTTACTTCTCTTCACGAGTTGCAGAGGTTCTTCGGCACACAAAGGTTAGTAAGATCTGGTTAATTTATGCATACAGCATGTCAAACTTGTGTTTTAAAAATTACTCTGATATAAAAAATTTTAAAATTCCGCTGCGCACCGTTTTTCCAACATAGCCATAGGTAGTGTTGTGTCAATTATATAAATGAGAAACTCATTGATTTTAAAGGTGGATCAAAATGAGATTTGACCTTTACTTTAAGGGACTAAAATGAGATAAACGCTTTCAATAATCTTTAGTGAAGAGAAATTTGAGAAATTGCATTATTTTGTTCCAATTCAAACAAGCAGAGAGACTTGACATAAATCTCAAATGTGAGTGGTTCTTCATAATTTATGAATACATAATGTAAGTACAAAACAATAATATAACCAATGGTTTGAATGATGAACAGTATAAAACTCTTACATGGTACAAGAAAAAGTAGGGCTAGCAATTCATGTTTGCGTGTCGTGTTCATGCCAACAAGTTTACAACACTATACGATTAGGATGAATACGAACATAACATGATTAATAAATGTGCTTGAAATGCAAACATGAACACAAACCGCTTATGGCACGTATAACATAGCACGACACGATTAACACGATTATTAAACGGACCATGATAGGTTAACACGATAAAAACATGTATATGACACGTTTATGACCTAGTTAACTAAAAGTTAAAAAATAATTTTAAAAAAAAGCCAAGAAAAAAAAATAACAAAGACACAATATCTAATTAGTAATAACCTACTACTACTAGGCATGCAAAACTGTCCAAGCAATATCTTGCCTAGTTTCAAAACATAACAAAACACTCAAACTAACTTTCAAACATAACAAACATATCCAAATCGAAATTCAAGACATAACCAACATCCAAATGTTCCTATCCAAACATCTAACAATAAACAATATTAGTGCATAAAACATCAGCCTTCTTGAACTTAAAATGAGGTCCTTAAATCCAAGCTCCCAGCACTCTCCAAAAGTCTTTAACGTTTTCATCCTGTTTAAGATTTCAAAGAATAACAAAGTTAAAAAAAGCAACAAATTAAACAAAGCACCATGTTTATCTCTCTCTGCACTTTAGAGATAAAGATACTTTCTCCTTCACATTTTCGAGATTCTAGATGCCTGCATCCTTTTCCACATTAACGAAGCCAGTAGTTGCGTAAAAAAGAAAAAAAAAAGCTAAAACTAAAACTAAACTAACTAAATTAAATATTGTTGAGAAAGTGAAGTTATGAGCTGAAAATTATTTATTATTATATTATATCATAAACTAAATAGTACTTGTTTGTGTTTTCAAAAATATTTCATGACAGCACTTGCCAAAAGAATCTTTGCTCGATGATAATAAGAAGACTGGCACAAAGCACTTCCAAAACAACAATATTAACAAGGCAAGTCAAGTGATAAAGATAGAGACAAAGAGAGACAATAAAAATCTAAAATTAGCTTGCTAAACTGTCCCAGAAGTGATCAAGAAGTAACTTGTAAAATAAAACAACATGCCTAAAGGTTTGTCCATTAACCTGATAAATTGTCCTGGCATTTTGCTAATGACTACATTTATATATTAACTTAAAAGAAACATAATTAAAAGGGAAAGTATAAGGCTAACCAATGAGTTAAAAGGCACACTGCTGAAATTTTTACTCATATCACAGTCTTGAAGTAGAGAAGTAAAACAAATCTAGCAATAGAGAATGGTTCAAACTATCCTGTATAGTAATAGGCTACAATTTAAAAGCCATCATATGTATAATAATTAGCAGCAATCTTTTCTTTAAAAAAAAAAGGAAGCATAGCCTGCTAACTGGTGCAAAAATATTGGCTCTTTATTATTAAAAGCAAACTTGCATTTATTATACATGCTAATATGAAATAAACTAAAATTATAGCATAACTATAACAAATTTCATGATTGTGATCACATTCAACTATTCTAAATCTCATGATTGAATCAAAACAAAGTAAAACATACAAAAAAAATATACTTCAACTCTTTTAAAACATCAAAAATGAAAAAAAAAAAAAAAAGCAAAACAGAAGGGTCGACAAAGTTTGTCATATCCAATCTCTAGCTTAAAACAAGAGTTTACTTAGAAATTTAGGCGTATACTACCAGGTACTACTAAGGTAGAAAGCGAGAGAGGAAAAAAAAGGCTTACAATTATGCAAAACCAAATCCAATTCAAAGAATACTTGAACCAACTTCAAGCCTGCAGCTAACATACAAAAACTCATAAAGAAAAATAGAAGCATAAAAAAAATCATTTCAGTTTCAGAGCGAGTGAGAGAGACAGAAAAGTAAAGCATACAGTAACATAACAACAATCCACAAAAACTCCGAACAAGATTACACTAACACATAATCACAAAGTAGAAAAGAAGAAGAAAGAGTTCAATTTTAAACCAGAGGTAGAGATGAAGAGCAGGAGAGGATTCTAGAAGAGCTTCTTTCAAGAACAAATTCAGAGGAAGATGACGGCACTGGGAGGCGACCACAGTGGGAAGGCAACAGCTGTGGGAGGCGAAGTTTGTGTTGTATAAGGCGAGGGTTTGGGTGGTGAGGCCGTAAGGGTTTGAAATAAAATTGTCTGAATGGCTAGGATTTGAAATTGAAGGTTGGGTATAACATGCCTTGTATATTTAAGATTTAAATTTTAAATATTTTATTTTTAAGCTTAAATGTACTATAAACAAGTAGATTGTACCGTATCGTGTTAACATGTTTACGGCTCGTTTAATTAAACATATTAAAAGGTGTTAAACATACTGGTACAAATCTAGCCCGTTTATTTTCGTGTTATTCATGTGAACCCATTTATGACTCAATTAATATATGTAAAATCCAAACCTGTTTATCTTGTATCATTTTCGTATTATATCATCGTGCCGTATCAAAAATTGCTAGCCCTAATAAAAAGTTACAATGTGAAGCTCTTACATGTTACAGTTCTCAAACTCAAATTGATAATTTAAATTACTCTGCTAAATATCCTAAAATTAGTAATGAATTTTGGAGTGACTATGAGGTTAAAATTGTTCAACCTTTGCCGTCAAAAGAGGCTTCTCAGTTAGTTCTCAGTGCTGAAATTTGCCTCATTTTCTATGGAACAGAAACCCAAAGACAACACACACAAACGGTTACTAGGGACCACCACCATATATTTTTTGTCCTTAAACTCTGCAACACTGCAACACTTCATCAGTAGTCAAGCACTTTTCCTCCCTACACTTTCTCTTCAATTTTTTTTCTTCCCTTTTCTAGTTCTCAGTTCCCACCTCCCTCAATGCTTCTGTTTAGACACGGCCAAACCCTTTTCTTAAATCTGGGTTCCTCTACCTTTTCCTTCTTCTTTTCTCCTTTGTAAATTAAAACCCTTTTATCTTTCTCACACTTTGTTTTTGAGTTTGGTGACCATGTGGAAGAAGCTTTGTTGCTGTTGTTGGCTATTATTTTGTCAGTTATTGCTTGCAGCTCTTGTTTGCTCCAAGGACCATGGTATTCTTGACTACACAGTCACTGATTTTTTTTTTCTCCCTGTGTTCTCTCTAGGTGATGCTAAAGCTTCAAAACACATATTTTCTAGTGTGTAATCTAAGAGATTTAATCCTTAACAGGGCTGTTGTTAAAGAAAATTAATTATAGTGCTTTCTAGGAACTTTTATATAATCCCATCCTTTCTAAACATAGAGAAACGTAACCATGTTTGGTATTATTTTGAAAGTTTTTGAAAATATTTTTTTACGTTTTTTGTAGTAAAAATTTCAAAAACACTTTTAGCATAATTTCTTAAAAATTCTTACCTTCCAAAACAAAACTATTTTTGAAAACACATATCCTTTGTAATTTTTTTTTCTGTAATTAATCTCCAGCAAGTTGAAGCGCATTTACATTTCTGTCCCTAGATTGAATCCTCTTACGTTGTGTTTTGAAGAGCTCATTTCCATTTTTCTCTCTTTCTAACAAGTTAGTGAATAAACCACGGTATAGATTGACAGATACCACATTGCACAAATAGAAGCTACTATATTCACCTTTAGAATAAGCAATTATTGATTATTGATATTATGGTTTAACTGTAGGATGCATCAAAATGTAGCTCCTTTTTTTTTTTTTTCATTTAAACAGTTCAACTTCAGCACACTATTTTTAGTTGGCCATGTAAATTAATATATGTTTTAATAGTTTCAGCCTTGAACTCTGCTAATGGTGAACCTTTCTGTGGAATGAGAACTTTAGAACCTCATTTTAGTTGCCTTTCTTAAATCTATCTTGAGTATCATGATACTTGTGAAGTCATTTAAAAAAATAAATACTTTGGTTCCGCTCAATTAGTAGTAGTCTATGATGCATAACTTACTTCTCACACTGATGAAATGCTCTCTTAAGCTTGATTAGTGGGAATGACTTTCAAACTCTGTACTTTGGATAGTAACTCCATAGTGTAGCATTGAAAACTTGACCTTTAGTATCTAAAATTTATTTTGGGATTGTTGTGATTTTTACTTATTAAGTAGAAGTCGAGTTAAATATTCTATTTTTTTTTCCAAATTACTAGAAGTGCATCAGTGTTTGCACTAACTACTTTTAAGCACTTTTACCAAACCTACTACTTGCATTGTGTTATGCGCGCAAAGGACTTTTGGGACTCAGAAAGCAATAACAAACTGCCAAATCTTTTCCTTTGTTTGCCATTTGAGGAAACTTCCCATATTTTTTGTAGCTAAGTCCAACTCTTAAAGTTCCGTATTGACTAGACCCAAAAAGTGAAAGGGAATGACTTGCCAAACATTCCGTTGTCACTTTATGATCTTCATCAATACAGTTAAAATTGAACTTTCGGTTGATTGTTGGATACAGAATTGTATTGTGTTCAATACTTTTTTTTTGGTATATTTTGACACCCCCATATAGAAATCTACAACTTGTATCATTTTCCTTGTTCTTTGCAGAAAGAAATGCATAACAAGATAAGAACATGTAGTTTTAGTGCTTCCTGAAGTTAGCAAGAAGTTCAAGCATTTTCCCATATAAACTTTTTCTAATGTTAAGTTATTACATGCCGCTTGTTCCACAGGGAACCCTGCAAATGATCTTGTCAACATGATCAACAATAACCGAACAGCCCATAAGCTTGGCAAACTAACCGGTAGCCCCGGACTTGGGTGCATGGCCTTGCAATTAGTTGAATTCTGCAACAACTGCACTATTGACAACACTATTAACTGCAAACGTTCAGAAGATGACTTCACTGAAATATTCGCTCCAAACTGCGGCGTAGAGCTTCCCACTTTTGGCACCATCACTGGCCACATTGTTGGTTGTCGATCAAAGTATCTCGAGCCATTGCTAGCCTTCTCAAACGTTCTTGTCCAAGACAAGAGTGCCTTGTCTATTCTCAGTAATAAGTCGCACTCGGAGGTGGGAGTAGGCATGGTTGGAGACCATAAGGGGCCTTTCTTTTGGTGTGTTCTGTTCAGCAGCGGACGGACAAACTCCACATTTGTCCTTGAAAATCATGGTCTGGGAATTAAGCAGAAGAACGGGTGCTACAGTGGAAGCAGTATTCCATGCAGTGTAGGACACAAGTCTGCTGTGTTTCCGAGCAATTTTTTGATCTTGAGCTTTGTAGTTTATCAGTTGCAAAAGTTATAGTCCAACTTATTCGTCTTCCCCGTGTAAGAAATGCACCACCCAACGCTTTGAAATTTTTGACGCATGTCCCTATTTTCATTCCTTGAAAATTTTGTTACCTTGTTGTTGTGATAGTTATAGTATTTTCCTAGTGTGTTTCTCCTGCCCCTGCAAGTACTTATAGGCTTGGTGAATGGTCAACAAGCACGAGAACTTTTTGCATGATAGCAACTGCGAAATTTCTTCCTTTGTTTGTTTTAAAGTATATTGAACAGTTTTTTTTTTTAATAGACAATTGGTGCCATTTGTCCCTTTTCACCATCTGCACAACACATTGGCCGGGCAGGACATCTGAAAGGGGCTATGTTAAAAAGCAAAATTGTGAACCATCCTCTTCTTCATGCCTAGTGTAAACTAGGTAGTTTAAGCCACAGTGACAATAAACTAATTAACATGCGTTTGAAGTTCCAACGTAATAATGTATTCAAATCACAAATTCTAAGAGGCTAATTTAGAACTGAAATTGTTGGAATTAAAACAAAAACGCAGCGGAAGGAACGGATCGTTGACAAACAAAAAATTTTCTAAAAACTTTGTTAATCGGGAATAGATATATAATTAAAGTTATAGAAAGCTTTAGGAATTTTTACTAATCTTTTGAAGACTATCAGGGTATCCTAGCTTTCCTCTTTGACACCACGATCTTCCAAACCAGGCCTCCACACCAATGGAAAGACAAGTGGGCGTCAAACTGCAAGAATGAATTTTCCTCACACTTTTTTGAATCTGCTATGTACTCAACACATGAGATAGCAGACCTTTTTCTTTAGAGAATAACTCTCAGTTTTTCTCTCTAAAAATTACGTGAATAAAAATCATCATGAGATAACTGATATCTCTCCTTTTTATATCTGAGCCATTAGTAATTTTACTTTCCCTTTTCTTTTTCTTTTTCTTTTTCTTCTTTCCCGAATCACTAAAACTGATTCGGTTCACACACACATACATATGTATATATATAAGTTACCGTGAAGAAAAAGGAAGCTTGCCTTTTTTTTTTTTTAATTTGATTTGACCGAATCAATCAATTCGGTTATATATATATATATATAGTAAAGCGTGAAACTTTCACGTACTTTACTTTTTTTTATTATATTAATATATTATAAAATCTTATATATATATAAAAAGATTTGGTTCAAAACCATATATATATATATATCTAAATCTAAATTTAAAATAAATCATATTTATTTAAGAATAGATTTTAAAATTAATGAATCAATTAATTAACTAATGCTCAGTTAAATATGACAACATTTATCACATTTCATTATGTGTCACAGAGAACATTTTTCTGTGTCACATTAATAATTCAAGTGTGAAATAATTAATTCAGAATTCAATAATTCCAAATTAAACATGTATAATTCATTCTATGCATAAATCCAATATAGTGTTACAGAGGTGGTATTGGGGACCTATGGACCTATAACCCAAGCTCCAATAAATTTAACATTTAATCAAACTTTTTAATTAATGTGTCAAATTTATTAGTTTCAGTGTTACTCCACTAAAAATCTGAAACTGAACTCTTGAGATTATAGTGAAATTACTCAAAGAAAATTAAGGAGTAGTCCATTGATATAATCATTACATATAAGTCAGCCCTCCATAAATAGTTCATAATAAGAGCTAGGTTCAATTTCCGTTCACCTCTCTTATTACATCTTTATCCTTGAGTTCCAATAATTCTCTAATGAACAATTAATTCATAATCTTATTATGAACGAGCGCTCTACTGTTCAAACCTTGAATTATCACTCAAGAAAACTATTTTTCTAACTTCCATAGGGAAGGAATGGATTCCATATCTGTATAATATTATTCCCAGCCATTTATTACTTTATGTTTTTAAGATGCTAAGTTATAATCTGTGCTTAGACAAATCTTACCATGCAAGTCAAAAAACATAATGTAATAAATAGGAGTCTAATAAATACTCAGGATTAAGACTGTCAAATATATGATCATCATAGTGATAAATTTGAATACTCTATTTGTAACGGATGATTATTAGAGATTCATAATTTATCTGGTCCAGTCCTATATAATCTCATTATATAAAGTACCTCAAATCCAATGTCTCTACATTAATAGTCCGGATAATGACTATTTCATTTTAGATGAGATTGGACCGTACTTGTAATTTTTAATTAAAGATCCCAAACTTTAATTAATTATTACGGACTATTTAGATTATTATCTATAAATTTTATCCCTAAGCAAATAACACTTATATGCTAAATTTATAGTCACATAAATAATCATGGAATTTTCTTGATGTTTATAAATGCATTCATAATACATACAATCAACCAAAATAATAATAAATGTCATTTTATTTATTTATTAACAATATGTATAATGTTACAGTTTTTAGGGCACCAAACCCAACAGAAATTCCATTCAATACCTAAATTGAGGAAATGTATCCAAGTTCACGAGCCATTGAAATAACTAGTAATTTCCAAAGCTTTAAATAGGACACTTAAGAGTGTAGCATAAGAGGCAGAGACATGGAGAGGATATTAAATTTTTAAAATTTTTATCCTCTACGCCAGTAGAATCAGATTTTCAAATTTCTTGAAGTTTCGGTCACATGGGCATTTTTTTTATTATTATTTTTTTTGTTATGGGTACTTTTTTAATCGCATTCATTGTGACATAATTTCACATTCATAAATATTCTCTCTCTACAACAAAATTTCCCCCTTTTTTTCGGCTAGCTTTGTTAACGAAATTGTGGTAAATATGGAAAAAGCCTAGGTAATGGCCATCTCAGAATCATCAAATTCTTAGCAGTTACATGACGTATATATTTCTTTATAATCGTTGCAATCCACTCTAATCTGATAGTAAAAAAGAAAAAAAAAAAAACACGCATACTTATTCTTCCCCAAAAAAATTAAAAAAAGCATACTTATTCTTATCACAAAATTTGTTTATTATTATCATATTTATCATGCTAATTGTTCTTTCCTATCAATATCTGTAGATCTTTTTTTTTCTTAATTTAAATATATAAACTTAAGTAGTACTCGACGATCATTCTTGTTTATTTAAGTTTTTATATTTGAAATTAACCATACAAGTTAAAACATTGAAATAAGAAGTATTATTAAAAGTTAAAACTGGGAGTATAAATGAATTTTTCAAAATTATTTGCATAAAATTTGAAATTAATAAAAATTAGGGGGTGATGTAAGAAAAAGTGTAGGAGAAATCTGAATTTGTAAAAATTATAATGGAACCCATGTTTGTTATTATAAAAAAAAAAATTAGGAAGAAGGGGTTAAATAAATAAATAGTGAGAAAATAAAACAAATTAGCTTGGGGAGTCAATGTTGTTAGGTTTTTTTAACTGGCATAACTGGCTATGTAATTATGTAAAGGAAAAAACAAACGTAAAATATAAGAAAAAAAATGTCAAATTCTAAAAGGTTCTAACCATAAAAGATTCCAGAGTTGTTCTAGGTATTTTTCAGAGATTTTTTAGAGCCAATTCGAATTCCAATTTGATTCTAAGTCTATCTTGTCATGTAGTACAAGTTTGAATTAATGAAGGATTAAGAATTGAATAAAGGTAAGATTTATCTCTTATTTAAGGATGCTAGAGCTTGGACACGTTTTGAAAAGTTTAAATGAAGTATATCTGATCCAAAGTAGGAGATCACGAGTATGAAATTTGTTAACTATAAATAACAACAAGCTCTTTCTTAAATCGGAATCTATTAAATAACCTTGAACAAGCTTTCTATATTTAACTCCTAGAAGCATTAGGATGAGAAAGATAGGTTAATCTAAGCAACAAATACACAAACTCGATCATTTGGCCTAGGTGATGTTCCACATGCAATAATACGAAAACTTGATCATAATTAATAGCCACAATTTGTTATTAATGATTAGGAAAAAAAAAAAGAAGACAATTATGGATCAACTCATCTAAACTAGCAATAGATAATTCTCAAGTCATATTTAGTTGTGCGTCCTAAATAAAACAAGAAAATAGTCATAACAAATATTATGGAAGAACATGAACAATCTCAATTGAAAAATTAAAAAAATAATATCAATCACATAGCCATGTCTAGGTTTTTGAAATTACCTTTAACCAAAACTAAAATTAAACTAAAAACACACAAAAAAAAAGAAAAGAAAAGAAAGAAAGAAAGATGGAGAACAATTATGACATTGAAGAGTCTTCTAAGCAGATGATTCTCCTTGAACTATCACTAGAGCTTTTAATTCATCTCTCCTTTTGTTCTTTTAAACTATGAAAAGGGAAGCTTTATTGTATTCAAGAATGAAATATTTATAGACTTGCAAAGTTAGGGTTGAAAACGGGAAAGTTTGGAGCTTTTGGACAAAAATTCAGGCAAGAATATGTCTCCTCACATTGCGACTTTGAAAGGGAGTGCCCGCAGCTAGTGTTTTCTCGTGAAACCCAGACTTCCTCTCTACTAAGAGCCTAGGCGCCTAAAATATAGTGCAAAGGTGCTCTAATGATGCTGCCTAGGGCGCTTCAACACCTATTTCCTATGCCTCAGCACCTAGGTCTCAAGTTTTTTGCCTGAAATCCTCCATTTTGCAAGCCACAATGCTTATTCTTCTTGCTGTGGTGCCTGATGAGATAGGAAATATGGAAATGTGATTCTTTATGCTCCTAAGTTCTTGGCTTTTACTCTCTTTTCATTATATTGTCTCAAACAACTATAAAATACAAAAACGCACAAAAACACAAGAAAACCGAAAAACTAATGAATAAAACATAAGGAAATCTATAAACAAAAATATAAAATTAAGCAATCATTAGGCCATGGGTTTAAAATATTTGAAGGAAAAATTTGAATTTTAATATATATTAAATGTGATTGCCTTTTTTTTCCCCCCTAACTATGTTCTTCTTTAAGTATGTGTATCTAGAATTAGTAACTTCTCACAAAAGCCCTAACTCCATTCCATAATCGAGAGAAGTTTTTATTTCTTTAGTTTTGTTTTCACTAACAATGGTGAAAACTCAGGGTGGAAATCAAGTTCAATCCCAAGGAAGGGTCGTGATGGTTCATCACCATCTCAACCTCAAGAATTTGAAAATATAGGGTCAAAAAGCAAAAAATCAAGGGAGAACTTGTGAGTCTAGAACCAATCTCTATTGTTTAATTGGAGGACAGGGATCAGAACACTGTCTTAGTCGTCTAACGACCATATATGGCCGCCGAAGTCCAAGATATAGGATTACCTACTTCGAATGAGGAAATTCAGGGAAACATTAATCAAGAATCAGTTCTCGTTCTGCCATGGCCTGAATCCCCAGTGGTAGTGCGTCCATCTTCGCCGCGAGAGAAAATCTCCGCCCCGAGAGAAGATCCCATCTCCGACGAGTGGTTCAACGAAGTTTTCATAATCTAAGATATGAATGATGCCCTCACCGTCTACTCAGCTGCCACAGCCGCCACGAGAGCAACCTTCATCACAGAGTCATCGCCACTAACTAGAGACTTGTCACCAACGGTTGTGACACCATTGTCCACACTCCGTCGTGGCAATGGTCCCCATTGAGTTACTCAAAGACTGAAATCTCTAAATCATCATTGTTGAAGAAAAAGAGGTCAAGCTCCATGTAAGCCGACCTTGAATTTATTCCAGGACTACTGTGAGGCAACTAGAGTTCAGTGAGTCTTCTTCTTTAGATTCTGAGACCGTTGAAGCCCAAATTGAAGCAGAGATTTTTCCATTAGAGTCCACACCAATAAATTAACTCCAAGAACCTGCACTACAACCAAGAAATCCCTAAGAACCAAGGACAAAGGATATGTGCTTTCTAAAGCTTTCTCTAGTCGGTTTTATACTAGTAAGAATGAAGATCTATGGAGAACTATGACTAAGAGAAGATTGTTTAATCAACAGGTTCTGAATGTGACAAAGTTTAGACAAAAAGGTTGTGACACCCGTTATTCTCCTAACGGGTATTGAGGTAATTAAATTAATTTTTAATGTATAAAAAAAATTGCTTCATTTAAATTTATTTTATAATATTTATTTTTATCTATTTTTAAATTTTCTAAAATTCTCATATATTTATTTAGTATGATTACTAAAAAGCCTTAGAACTTCTAATAAATCTCAAAAATGTCATATTGGCATTATGTGTGTTAAAGTCTTTAGATGAGACATAAGGATATCTTTTCCAACTACTCTTGACCCTCATTTTCTTTATTTCCTCCGTGACATGCTTCAACATGTCTCCTCTATAATTGTTTCTATCACTTCTCTTCAAAGACTTCATCTTTTCTTCCTTTCTCTTCCACGGTTCCCACACTCTTCTTCATATTTCTTTGCTGAAGCAAAATAATTAGAGAACTTCTTCAAGGCAGCCATAAAAATCAGCCACCATCACCTCCATTTGAGCAAGAATTTCAGTCATACCGAAGTAAAGGAACCTGTTTTGAAGCCATTTTAAGCTTCCAACTAACCATAATCTGAGGTTAGAATCTTATGAACAAATTTAGTCTTTCATTTATAAATTTTCTTTTATACTAAAGGATTATTCAAATTTGCGTTCTTAAACCTAAGTATATGTTTGTTACTATTTTGGAGCATATGTATGAAGTCTAAGTGTATATGCCCTAGACAGAAAATTTATATTGTTAAACTTTATAATACCTCTATGGGCAGTGGTTATTTCTTGAAATTCTAAGATTAAATTAAAATAAATTTTATGAATGTAGTTGTATGTTGTGCTTTAGTTTTAATTGTCCTTATGCACGCCTTAGGATCAAGGGAGTATGGAGCTAACGTTAATTGATTCCAGGATTAAGAGACTGTTGATAAGCTTAAAAGGTAGGGATTCTATTACTCATCTTTTGTGAGGTTTTTATAGAATTAAAATTGATTGTTTTGCCGCAATATATATATATCTATGTTGAACTGATATTATATGATTATCACATATGAAACTATGACATGGACTCGTCTTGTATTGTACGGCGAGGAACATAATGAATTGACACATGTTATAAATTGAGAAGCATGGTTAGGAAAACTAACTCTATTGATAATGATTCAATATAGAGAAATTGTGAGACATGAAGAGGGCGACGGTTACGTCCTTGGGCATGAATACCCTAAAAGGTAAAATAGGGGGAAGGCGATGACGCTTCCTTGGGTTGAAAGTCCCAGAACACACTGTACAGGAATCGACTTGGTGAGGACTCGGGGCTTGATGTCCCCTCACCGGAACACCCTTGGAATGTTTATAGGGTGATCAAGTGCGCCCATTTGGGTTTCGATGAGTTGAGTGATACTCAATTTAACATGGATACCTAGGAACAATGATGATTGTTAATATTTGTATAAATGTGTAATTATGACACTTGGTAATGATTAACTACGGTATCCATAAGATGTGATCATAATAAACCTCATAATCTGGAATATGATGTAACTTATTAACCATGCAGGTTTTAATGTGGTAATGATAAAAACCTAAAGGTGAGTAATGGCTTTCTCTACTGAGCATAGTGTTGCTCATACCCTTATGTTTATATCTTTTCAGGACTCACTAAGTGTGAGGTGGCTACGAGAAATATAGTTGAGGAAGCGATGTAACTATATTACATTGGGACTGCTCAATTGTAAAGAATGTTCTTCATGATAATGTAAGCATCAATTGTTACTTTCTGTGACTGTATTATAATGTGTTGAGGGTTAAAATGATGATGACAACAGTTTATATTATTAAATTTAAGGTGCTACATTAAAACTGTGGTTTATTTGTCGTTTATATTTTTATTTTTGAGTTGAGAGTTTTCATTTAAGTCCCGGGCAAATTTTATTTTTAAGGTTTTACTTTTATTATTTATTTTTATTTTATCTCATTAAAAACTGTTAACCCCCACATAGGGGCGTTACAGAATTTTTGGTATCAGAGCCTAGGTTCGGTTAACCTAGGGAGTGTAGCACCACTTTAAAAAAATATATTTTTGAGATGGTTTTGAAGCTGAATTTTCATTGTCATCATCAAAATGAACCTTCACATTGATTTATACAGTCTAGAAGGATGTAACATGGAAAGGCCATAGAATGAAAATATTAATAGTTTATGAGTACAATAATTATATAGAAGGAAAGTATTAATAGTTATGAGGGAATGATAATTATATGGAATGAGTTTATAAGTAGATTGCTTATGAGAGATTCGTATAATATTTGGATCTATAAGCATATCTAATTCGTATAAACGATGAGAAATTCGTATAGATAAGAGGATTTAAAAGCCTTTTGTCTCGTGAAAAACAATGAGAAATATAAGGCTTGATTTATTGATTTTAAAGTTTGACATAGATATGCCAAATTTTTCGTAATTGATTCAAACCTAAGTAATGATTATGTGTGGATTCGATGGAGCACATAAGTGTCAATGTCTTTTCTTAAAAGTTCTATATATTCGAGGAATATGATATAAGTTGGGAATCATGGTATTGAATCTTGAGAGAGATAAATGTTAGACTTTTGGTCTGTTGAGACTGTGTAAAGTCTAGAATGCATGAATCTCAAAATTGGAATATTTTGTTACGTACATTGTATTTAAGTGTATCAGTGAATCTTTTGGTTACTTAAGGTTTTGTTATATGAGGAAATTATATATTGTATAAGTAGAATTGTGGGGATTGTAGATGTTCTTAAGTAGTAACATCAAGTGTCTTTGTTCGTTGATATGGTCTACGTTGAAAGACGTAAATCGTATTGATTTCAAGGTTAGTCACATTCTAAACCCTTGGTAGTAATGATGATGAATCCATTGATAGATGTTGAGTATTAGGAATAACATATGGGTGTATGTATTGTTCAATAAGGTTTTGATTAAAACAAAATTATTTGAGTTGCTGGAGGATTATGTTGTTATGAAATGATTTTAAATATCATTCAGGAAGATCCTTGTTGTCGTTAAATTAGATTTGTTGTTTATAGTTAACTTTATCTATAGTGGACTTTGAATTGGGTTTAAGATTTATACAAATTGGTTTTCAATTTTATGTTTGTTATTTAACTCGTTCTAAATGTGTTAAGGCCCGAAGCAACCTGACCATTTTCAACTAAGAACATTTGGGCCTAGTTTAAATCTTAAATCAGTTTGATTCACACTGTCTCTCCCACGTGGTTTCTATACGTGTCATATACAGTGGTTTAATTATTGTTTACAAATACGTTTACTGTGCATAGGAGCTTATTTCTCCGAGTTCACTTTTTCTCTCTTAATTTGTTATTTTCTCTTTAAATCGCAAATCCTCTTCTTTTTCATTAAAAATTCTTCTTTTCTTCTAAAAGAATGAGGAATTCTAGGATTCTGCAATTTACTATCTTAATTTTTCCTTTCTATTTACTCTTCTTTCATCTCATCATGGACCCAAAGTACCAACACCTGAGAAAGTATTTCCCATCACTCTCCCAAAAGATTCTCAGAAAGAAATACAAGGCTAGAATTACTCGGTTGTGGATTCTTATGCGTTTTGGTATCCCTTGTGATGTGAGAATGTTAATAGAGGGGAAAATCCGTCCGAGTGACTTTAGTCAAGATGTCGGTTTACCAGGAACGGGTACCAGTCGTAGTGCAATGAAAAGAAGAGCCCGTGCCATCGTGGTCACTTGTAACAAATGTGGAAGACAAAATTGTAACGGTAAATGTACTTCACCTGGTTATATGTCTACGAATAGAGAGGATAAAATAAGGTTTTGTAGGGATGGACTTTCAAAGGAGAACTTGGATAGCATCCATCCTCCTCTCCACGGTCACCCTAGTGGATATGTTCAAGGAGCTATTTTTAAACTCTGGCCTAAATTTTATACAGAAAGACAACGCCTCAGGAATATGGTATTTCTAGATCCTGTTTGCCAAGCCATAAGAAAACTGGATGGGGAATAAGTCATCGCCCTATAAAGGTTATTTAGTCTTTACTTATTTGAAGCAATTTTAGCTGATGTTCAACAGTTTGTGTTTTTCTTTTACTCAGAATATTTGCTTTTGTGTTTGAAATAATTGTGATTATTAGATTGATACAGTAAGTGTTAATATCTTATTTAATTTATGATTTTCTTAAATATATATATAATAAAATATATTATCTTATCAGACACGTTACATACGGTACAGTAATATGTTTGAATTTTGAAAAGCTTATCCAGATATTTCAAGATTTGTGTCTCAAATTTCAAAAGTTCTACAGTATTTGTCGTTTATATTAAATTTCTAGACTTGGTGTATATTTGTCAAAAAGTCTACAGTTGTGTCATGAGGGTCTTCTGTCGAATTGTTCTCAATTGTCAAAAGTTATACAATTAGAGTCTAATCTTTTTCAAAAAGTGAATCAGATTTTCTGTAAACTATCAATCACCTTATCTTACTTTCTTATCCGCACAAGATTTTGTTTAAATCTTTGGATTACCTTTTCATTACCTACTCGTCTATCTCTTTAGCCCTTTTTGTATATTTCTCATCTTTAAAATCTCATGTAGAACCCGAAGTCTAAGTGGAGCAGACATTAAGCAACCACTTCTATAAACCAAATATGTCTACCTCCCAGTCCACGAAGAAAATAAAGAATGTCTGTGTCTTTTGTGGTTCCAGCTTTGGAAAAGATAAAGCTTATTTAGAAGCTACAAATCACTTAGGGCAAGTCCTAGCACGCAAGAAGATTAACATAATCTATGGGGGTGGTAGTATAAAAATGATGGTAAATATGGCACTAGCAGCTAGGTCTAGCGACGCTACTGATGTAAGAATTTGGCCTCATATTCCAGTTGAAGGAAACCTTTGTAAGGAAGCCATAGGTAAGGGAGAAGGAGTCAGGAGTATCCCTAAAAATTTTAAAGACATAATCTATAATTCTGATGCTTTTATAGCATTACCTGGTGGTCTAGGTACTCTTGAGGAAATATTTATAGTTGCTTGTGGGCAATTGTTGGGCTTTTATTCCAAACCTTTGGGACTGCTGAATGTAAATGGTTTTTATGACGGTCTTTTGAAATTTCTAGATTACGCTGTGGAAGAAAACATCACTACAGAATCGGAGAGACAAATCTTTGTTACTGCTTCAACAGCTGAGGAATTGATAGATAAAATGCAAATCATACATCCAGAATCCGACACTGCAACATCCAAGCTTGAATGGGAAAGGGAAAGCCGGGAGCGGCCAATTGATTTGAATCTCCATCTGTAATCTTTTTGTTTTATCTTTGGCATGTAGGCATGTGTGTCCGTATTTCGTGTGTTACGAATAACCGTTTACCTTGTATTCTGTGTTTCTTGTGGTACGTCGTTGTTCAATCTTTTAGATTCATTGAGCCTAATGCCGGGATGGCTGGATACGGAGTACTTGATGCTCTCGAAACGCATCCTTCTTAAGGTCCGATCTTTTGTTTATCGATGTTTTTGTATCCTATAAGCATGCATGATATGGATAGCTGGTATACGGAGTGCCTTGTACTCTCGAAACGTATCCGTATTATGTTTGTAATGTGTAATATTCTGTTAATATTATGTGGAAGTACCAGAGTCAGTTATGGGGATATTTCATATGAAATATGAGTATATTATTTGGGTTGAATGTTTGTGTCATGAGGATAGCTGTTTAATGAAAAATATGTCGGGTATGTTTGCAACTCTGAGATTCCGTTTAATATCTCTATGAGTAAGTTTAATGTATAGTTTTGAATAAAAGTGTTTGTGATATATGTTTTATGATTATGTTTTAGTTTATTAGTAGAGGTATGAAATCAAATATGTTTGACTTTTCCTTACTCAAAAAGGAAAAGGAACCTAAAGATGAAGTATATAAAATTTCTCTGGCAATCTCCTTAAATGTAATTGTAAATCACAGTCCATGGACAATGAAGGACTGGAATCATGATATGGTCAATATGTATGCCTGATCAGATTCTTAGACTATTATACGGTGTTATAAGTTGAAACTTGTCAGAAATACTCTTATTGAGGGATTTAGGAGTAAGATTTATTATGCAAGTAAATAAGTGGAAGTACGATAACTTAAATTTGGAGGACAAACAACATTAACGGTTTAGACTCAGAATTGGAATCATAGTGGAATCATAATTTTTACTAGTATTGCTAGAATTGAAATTTCGAGGACGAAATTTCTTTAAGGGAGGTAGAGCTGTGACACCCGTTATTCTCCTAACGGGTATTGAGGTAATTAAATTAATTTTTAATGTATAAAAAAAATTGCTTCATTTAAATTTATTTTATAATATTTATTTTTATCTATTTTTAAATTTTCTAAAATTCTCATATATTTATTTAGTATGATTACTAAAAAGCCTTAGAACTTCTAATAAATCTCAAAAATGTCATATTGGCATTATGTGTGTTAAAGTCTTTAGATGAGACATAAGGATATCTTTTCCAACTACTCTTGACCCTCATTTTCTTTATTTCCTCCGTGACATGCTTCAACATGTCTCCTCTATAATTGTTTCTATCACTTCTCTTCAAAGACTTCATCTTTTCTTCCTTTCTCTTCCACGGTTCCCACACTCTTCTTCATATTTCTTTGCTGAAGCAAAATAATTAGAGAACTTCTTCAAGGCAGCCATAAAAATCAGCCACCATCACCTCCATTTGAGCAAGAATTTCAGTCATACCGAAGTAAAGGAACCTGTTTTGAAGCCATTTTAAGCTTCCAACTAACCATAATCTGAGGTTAGAATCTTATGAACAAATTTAGTCTTTCATTTATAAATTTTCTTTTATACTAAAGGATTATTCAAATTTGCGTTCTTAAACCTAAGTATATGTTTGTTACTATTTTGGAGCATATGTATGAAGTCTAAGTGTATATGCCCTAGACAGAAAATTTATATTGTTAAACTTTATAATACCTCTATGGGCAGTGGTTATTTCTTGAAATTCTAAGATTAAATTAAAATAAATTTTATGAATGTAGTTGTATGTTGTGCTTTAGTTTTAATTGTCCTTATGCACGCCTTAGGATCAAGGGAGTATGGAGCTAACGTTAATTGATTCCAGGATTAAGAGACTGTTGATAAGCTTAAAAGGTAGGGATTCTATTACTCATCTTTTGTGAGGTTTTTATAGAATTAAAATTGATTGTTTTGCCGCAATATATATATATCTATGTTGAACTGATATTATATGATTATCACATATGAAACTATGACATGGACTCGTCTTGTATTGTACGGCGAGGAACATAATGAATTGACACATGTTATAAATTGAGAAGCATGGTTAGGAAAACTAACTCTATTGATAATGATTCAATATAGAGAAATTGTGAGACATGAAGAGGGCGACGGTTACGTCCTTGGGCATGAATACCCTAAAAGGTAAAATAGGGGGAAGGCGATGACGCTTCCTTGGGTTGAAAGTCCCAGAACACACTGTACAGGAATCGACTTGGTGAGGACTCGGGGCTTGATGTCCCCTCATCGGAACACCCTTGGAATGTTTATAGGGTGATCAAGTGCGCCCATTTGGGTTTCGATGAGTTGAGTGATACTCAATTTAACATGGATACCTAGGAACAATGATGATTGTTAATATTTGTATAAATGTGTAATTATGACACTTGGTAATGATTAACTACGGTATCCATAAGATGTGATCATAATAAACCTCATAATCTGGAATATGATGTAACTTATTAACCATGCAGGTTTTAATGTGGTAATGATAAAAACCTAAAGGTGAGTAATGGCTTTCTCTACTGAGCATAGTGTTGCTCATACCCTTATGTTTATATCTTTTCAGGACTCATTAAGTGTGAGGTGGCTACGAGAAATATAGTTGAGGAAGCGATGTAACTATATTACATTGGGACTGCTCAATTGTAAAGAATGTTCTTCATGATAATGTAAGCATCAATTGTTACTTTCTGTGACTGTATTATAATGTGTTGAGGGTTAAAATGATGATGACAACAGTTTATATTATTAAATTTAAGGTGCTACATTAAAACTGTGGTTTATTTGTCGTTTATATTTTTATTTTTGAGTTGAGAGTTTTCATTTAAGTCCCGGGCAAATTTTATTTTTAAGGTTTTACTTTTATTATTTATTTTTATTTTATCTCATTAAAAACTGTTAACCCCCACATAGGGGCGTTACAAAGGTATAGTTGATTTGTTGGACAGAACTGGACTGATCGGAACTGTGACTAAAGCCAAACCGTTTGTTGGGAACATCGCATATGAATTTTATGCCAATTTGTCGTCTGAGATTGCAAACCTAGAATCGGTTTATTTTCACAAGGTCTTTGTTTAAGGTCATATGTTTGAGTTCTCACTCATAATGATTAATGAATTCTATGATCTATTTCCTATTGATTCTAGGGAAAATGTGTTGAAAGGACATTTTGATCTTATTCTATTGCAATAGAACTAACAGGATCGAAGACTACTTGGCCTCAAGATAATGTGATTCAGTCATCCACTTTGACAACCACAAATTCTGCATTGCACAAGATTGCACTTGTTAATTGGTTTCCTCGCAAGCATATATTTATTGTTTCTGGTGAGTTGGCAAAGGTTCTGTCTCCAGTTGGGACTGGTATACCATTTCATTTAGGTTATCTTATTTTTGGTATGATTGCTGGTATGGCTGAGACAAGGGTTACTCATAATATTTTGCCATTTCCTTCATTAATTTAAGAGTTGTAGATAAGGCAAAAAGAGATTCGTAATCCACAAGAGCCTTTAATTTTTCTACAGAAGCCACTAATTTTTTTTTTTCAAAGTTACTGAAAGTAAAGCATGTGGTCGACATTGAGGGAATCGAGAAGAAACAGTTGCATAGTTTTCACAAGCACCTGTTGCAACAGACTCTGTAACAGCAGGTCTATCTGACAGTTTTTTGCAGGGACTGAAAGCTGAGTTGAAGGAGATTAAGGAGACTTAAAAGGAAGTTTTGTTGTCACAGAAAGAAGTCCTACTATTCCAACAGCAATTTGAAGTGTATCAAAAGCAGCTTGCAGAAACATTAGCTCGCCTTGAAGCTCGTGTCATCAAGGTTGAATCGTTGGTTAAAACTGTTTTTACTGTAACATATAAGAGCTTTACACTGTAGCGATTTTTTTATTGTTACTGTTGCATGTGAGAACTTTACACTATTTATAACTGAAAAAATAATGGAAACCACAATCGCCAAAACAGGGGTACATAATTTTCATCTACTCCAATGGATTCTTAGTTTCCTTTTTTATTTTGTTGTCTTTATGTTGTTATGATGTTGACTTTGACATTTTTAACAAAAAAGGGAGGACAAATTTTTTTTTTTTTTTTTTTTTTTTTTAAGATTTGTTTTTCGATTTTGTCAAATATGCCAAAGGGAGAGATTGTTTAAGTTTTTTGAATTGGCATAATTCGCCTTGTAATCATCCAAAGAAAAAAAAACGTGAAATATAAGAAAAAATGTCAAAATTCTATAAGTTTCTAACTATAAAAAATTCTAGAGTTATTCCTCAAATTCCAATCTAATTCTAAGTCTATCTTATCATGTGGAGCAAGCTTGAATTAAAGAAGGATTAAGAATTTGAATAAAAGTACGATCCATTTCTTATTTAAGGAAGCTAAAGCTTGAAAGCATTTTAAAAGATTTAATTGAAATATATCTAATTTTATTTAAGAGATCACGAGTTCTAGAGTGCAAAATACATCTTGGAGATAATGGTTTTAAAATTCAAATTCAAGTATGTTGCAATAGATTTTGCAACATTTGAATTTTGGATAAGTTTTAGCTGCCTATAAATAGAGTTTGGGTTTGTAACTTCTACGTAGAATTTCTAGTGAGCAAAAACAAAAACATGGAGTATTTATTCAATTATTTTTAGGAGAAGGTACTTTGTTTTTTGGGAAAAAGATTTGCAGTCTTTGGAAGAAGGCATTTTGCTATTGATGAGAGTCATATGAAGCAAAGATGAAAGTCGAGTGGTGCTCGTTGAACAAGGCCGTAAGTAGTATAGCAACATAAGTTTTAATCACTAAGAGAGAGTCTTAAATTGAATAATTTCGATTGGTGCTTGTAAATTGTTTCTTTTAGTAGATTGTTCAACATCTGGACATAGCCCTATAGATATAGGTTTTACAAACGAATCATGCTACCTTTGCTATGCTTTTTTATATTTTGTGTTTGGTAATTTTAATTAATTTGACTTTAATTAAAATTTGTAAATCCTAAAACGGACATTTTAAATGTTATATAATAAAATTAAGAAATATAAATCCCTTGATAACTCTTCCTTTTAGTTATGTGTTCTTATGTTTCTTCTCTATCACGCCCTAGAGTACGGGAGGTGACGTGGCAGTTTCATTAAGTTAATTAAGTAAAATTTTAATTAAAATATAGGTTAAAGAATCTAATTAATTAAGAAATAAGTGATAATTTAAAACCCTTTTTAAGCAAGTATTTATAATAATTAAACAAATAAGATAAACAGACGGAGATAAAATAGTAAGGAAAGAGAAAATTACGTGTTGGGTCCACTGACCCACAACTTGTGCACACACACAGCATCAACAATATTTAAATTACAACCACTGTCCAAAATAGAAAGAAAAATTAAAATAATACATGCCTTGTTTATGTATACAAATAACCTACTCAGGTCTTTCATTGGTCACAAGTCCAGTATGCGGACTCTTCATCAATCCTAAGCTGTATTCTACCTATGGGGAAAGATTTAAAAACAGATAAAATGTGAGCGAAAGGCTCAGTAGGACTATGTTCTGAAAACGGATAAATAATTTGAATGTAAAATTTCCTTTCAAAGAAATAATTAGAAAATAGAGCTAAGTAAATAAATTCATTTAAATAAATCTTATTGAAAACAGTTCGTCCAGAAAGTACCTTTTTCTTTCTTGGGCAAACTATAAATAACACCACCGAAGTGGATCGGCTGGGTTTCAGGACCTGCCTCCAAAGTCGCACCCTACACGGCCTGATCTATGATATGGCATCATGCCCATTTATATATTTCTATTAATTATTAAAATCTCTTTTTACCAAGTATTTTCATTTACATTCATTATGAGGTTTGTTATGAAAATTACCTCAATCTACTGTGTATGAAAACAATCAATAAAATTCTTTTTCAACCAACCATTTTAAACATTTTGTTAAAATCCTTTTGAGGCCAAAATCTTTTAAAAATTAGGCTACCAAGGAAAGGGTAGAAGTCCTACCTCAATATCAGTGCTGATATCCAACACTACAGTCCCAATCCATTATATGTTAGCTCCACAGAACCACGAACAACCTTAATAAAAACTAGGTCTATTAGTATCTAGTTTAAGGTATCCTATGTTGCTAAGCTATCTCATGGTGTCCCAGTGTGCCATTCATGTTTATAAAATCTTATTGAAAGTTTAAAATCTCTATCGGGGTTTAGAACAGTGGAAACATGTGAAAAATGTCAAATTTTTACTATACCCGGTCGGCCTGTCGATTTCCCTAGTTCGGCTTGTGGAACTGTGTAGTTCGGCCTACCAGTAATCCAAGTCCGACTTGCCGGAGTTTTTCAAATTCGGCCTAAGTTCGGCCTACCGAACTAGAAAATTCTGGAATTTTTCAAAACCCGAGTCTTGGCCTTCCTGAGCTAAATTTCTCATTTCAACCTATTTTTCTCAGTTCTCAGACATAGAAAACATTTATAGAAGGTAGAAAAACATAATAGAATACTTTTAAACTAGTTTAAACAAGATTTACATAAAAAAAAAAATCCAATAAAATCTGAAAATAGAAAAATAGAGGAAAAATGAAAAACCTTGATTCAAATCCATTTTTCTTCAAAGTAAGCTTAGATTCTAGATGTTTTTGGTTTCTCTAACTTGGATTAAAGGTTTTTCTAAGCTTAAATGAACTTAGATTTCAAAATACGAAGAAAATTGAGAAATTTGAAAAAGTTTAAGATTTTAAAAACTAACCTTGATTTAAGCTTTAAATCAAAGTTGTGGCAGCTAAATCACATTCCCAAGTTTCCAATTTGACTGAGGATTAAAGTTTAAACTCAAAAATTTTGAATCAAAAGAGAGAGAAGAGAGAGAGAGCGGGGCAGGGAGAGAGGGCGTGAAAGGAAGAGAGAGAGAGAGAACAAGAATGAGAGGGAGAGAGTGAGGGAAAGAAATAAATAGGGAGAGGGACAGTAAAACTGATGAGGAAAAACTGTGTGCCACCCACGGTTTTGAAAAGAACGTGGTTGGTATTTGACAAATTATTTTGTTCCAAAATTCAAAATAACAAATAAAAATAATTAAGAATAATTAAAAATCATTAAAATAATAAAAAATAACATTAATTTAGAAATTCACGAAATGATCTAATTAAGTTTAAAACATTCATCATGGCATACTAATCTGCCATTTAATTTAATAAAAACCACTTAATTAATTTCGGGGCATTATAACCTCTTAGAATTATGACCTTAATCTGATTTTAATGTTAAAAAAAATTGCACTTACAAGAGTATATAAGAAAAAAGAGAAAATTTTTATGTCACGCACTAAAAAGCAATCCTCTAATATTTCTCCCTTCAAGCAGACACAGACTTCATCGTTGTTGGGTATGTCTATAGTTGTCAGCCCATTTTGATCTCATTAAAAGAAGAACATAGAAGAAATGAAGCAGGTGTAACAGAGAAAAAAAAATGTTGGACATCAAGTGACACAATTGTTGATTATCACAACTAGGGTTCACGATATCCGTGGAGTTATGGATTGATTCTAGATTGAAAAAGATCCTAATTCAAAAGTTTTGGATTCGATTACGGATCGAGAAATTCTCAATTCATTAATCTAAGACCCCATATATAAATTTATATATTTTATAATTTTTATAATATATATTTAATTAAAACTTTTTCAATGTTTTTTGCCAAGCAATTATTATCAGGTTATGTTTAAAAAGCCTAGTCCAAGTTAGAAATAGGAAACCCTAAGAAAAAAGATAGAACTTGAAATGCTTTGAAGTCTTAAGTGTTGTTGATGAATAAACAAAAATTTATTTTAAGTTTTTTTTTAAAAGAGTTTATTTTAAGTTTTATTGAAGCTAGTTTGTCTTAATGATTGGTTGTAACAAATTTAACTTTTTGTCAGCTATTTTATATTATGGATTGTTTATTTTAATATTTAATATTGAAAAAAATTGGCCTTCAATATTCATATTTGAAAATGACAGAGCTTAATCCGTGAATCCGTAAAAACAATTTGAAGGTTTTGGATCAAATTGTGGATTAAGATTTTTCTAGTTATCTGAAGGTTTTGGATTAGTTTGCTAATCTTGATTTTCTCAATCTAAAGATTTTAGATTGGATTGTGGATTAACCTTTAATCCGCAAAATCCAATATGTGCACACCCCTAATCACAACTTGCTAAATTTGATACCATGTTGTAACGCATAAGCTTATTTATTGTATCAATAACAATATATAGAAAAATCATTTTCATAACACTCCATTACTTTAAAATAGAGTATACTTTTTAGACTGGGACCTACGATTTTACAAGCAACAAGATTTTAATCCTATAAGATTAAGTAAGAGTGCTCATGTATAGTGCCTACAAAATCAATACTTGTCATTATCAGAAGAGTAGTGAAGAGGACTTCTTGTTATTCTTATTTTATAGTGAAGAAAATTATCGAATTGCTGATCAACTTTTAAACATGAAAGATTTGACCAAGCAAGAATGAAGCATCAGGGATCAGACAACTATGTTATTGACGTTGCGTGTGCCTTGCATAAAAGTCCCATTAGTTGTTTCCTAGAAGACAAAAAGAAAAAGATTAGTTTCCATTATTGTCTTGTTCTCCTTGGAAGTCATACACACAGTAGCCTTTCCAAATTGTCTTGTTCTTCTTGAAAGTTGTCAAAGGGTGTTCCATTGTTTGGGGAAGATAAAAGGGACTTGACTTACATAAATCTTTGTATATTTGTGGTAAGAAAATGTAAAGGCAAAGTTGGTTCAAGATGCTGCAGCCTTTTTGGTCAAGTCATTAATGAAATGAAAAAAAAAAAAAGTAATAAAAATTAATTCTTCAACTTTATTTAAGGGTGAAATATTTGAAATTAAAGTAAATAGTGGGTTTGAATCTGCATGACTTTAAAGATTTAAAAATATATTGAAAACATTGTCGCATGAAATAATAAGAGGTTTGGATTTCCATCCAACAA
Organism: Artocarpus heterophyllus; assembly: GCA_025403435.1. NCBI lineage: Eukaryota > Viridiplantae > Streptophyta > Magnoliopsida > Rosales > Moraceae > Artocarpus > Artocarpus heterophyllus. The sequence goes on from CM046333.1 coordinate 20,130,278, forward strand.
AAAAAAAAGAATTTTAAAGAAAAAGCAAGAGTACTACATGTTCCAATTTGCTTTTTAGCCTAATTTTTTTTTCTTTAATGTAATGTACAAGTTAAGATCTCATTTTTCAGTCTAGTAGAACACCCTTTTTAGAAATTCAAGTATATGTAATATTCACAAGTTATATGAGTCGGTATAAATTTATTGGAAAGATCATTGTGCTAAATAATTATAATTCAGACTTGTTGTTTTATTAGAAATTTTACTTTGAAACAGCCTTCACTGCTAACCAAATTTTTTTTATTTATATTTTTCCGTAAGTCACTCACTATAACAAAAGTGATATTTAACAACACGTAAAAAATGTCATAAAAAATCTTTTATGATAATGGTCCAGATGTCGTCCATATGGCGGTGTTGTAAAACTCCAAAGCTTTGATGACGTTTATTTTGATGCCATCTCATATGGTTTCAATTACATCTCCTACTTGTCGTCAAAAACTAATATTACAACACCTTATAGAATTTCGTTTTTTTCTTTCTACAATACTTACTTAAATATAGTTAAAGTATTTTAACGATGTTATATAACTTGTCGTTACAATATTTTAACGATATTACATAAATTGCTAAAAGATATATTGATATTGGACAAGCCATTCCTCATTTAGATTCATAATAATTAAATTCAAACTAAATTATTCTATAATTAAATTTAGTATGGAAGCATATAATGTCAAAGATGATATACTTATAAAATATAACTTCATAATTGGCAATAGAATGTGTAGAAAAAATGTCAAATTTAAGTAAATGTAACAAATCCCATATACAAATTTGAGCAGTACAAAGTAGACCTATCAAATCAACTGTAGAAAAGTGAAAAATTAAAAACAGATCCAAATGTCGTAAAGTTAGAAGCGACCCAGATATCATCAGAAGTAGTTTTAAGGTTAAGAGTTTATGATGATCGATTTTATGTTTTAGTCAGAACACAAACTCGTAGGTAATGATCGCAACGATATTATTCAGTCAAAAAGAACAATTAAAAATGACAATTACTCTGGACAAACATAAATACAAATAAAAACCATGTATAGCAAATTATACAGACTTTTGAAGGATTTAAATAAACCAGAAATAAAATAATTTATGCGAAAGTGTAAGCACCTGCAATACCAGATACCAATATGAATTCTTGAATCGTGTCAAGCAAGAAAAAAGGAGAAAAGTGAGTGCTTTGAGTATGCCTTGAGAATTTGGAAATGGAAGGAGAGACAAGTGGACCAGAAAATGCAAAATAATAAAAAAAAAGTCAACAAAAAATCTTCTGAAAACTGGTGAAAAAGAGATAAATATCTACCATCAAACTGAGAAATTAAAGACTTGGATCTGGTCTTGATCTTCTACCATCAAGTAAAATTACAGTAATGTAGTCAAACAAACATCTCTTTATAATAATCTCAGTCGCTAAATAATTTCACGGCATACCATACGACGTCGTTAAAAAAAAAAATTTAATGACACTAAAATACTATCGTTAAAAGAAGAGTTTTAGTATGACATCTTTATGGATGTCTTTAATTATTGTTTTAAATGTTAATAATGACATCTTTATTGAAGATGTCGTTGTATATACTTTTTAACAATATTTAAAAACTATATGTCATAAATAACGTGTCGTTAAATGTAATTTTTCTTATAGTGTTTGATTCATTCTATATTATATTATATATGATCACCCTTGTTTTTGTGTGGAAAAAAAAGAAAAGAAGAAAAACTCAAAGTAAATTTGCAAGGTCAATTGTAATTTCCCGGGGTCACAAAACTTATATTAATAATTATGGCCCTATCAAATTCACCACTAAATTATTTGGATTAATTTATTGTATGCTATGTTAGTGGTCAAGTAAATTTTTTTTTTTTTGAGGGACAAGTAATTTTATATTTTCACAAGAGGATATAATATCAATATAGGCAAGGGTCAGCCAGTTATAAAACAATATTAGCTGTATATTTCTTTTTGACTGCTCTACTTTTCCAAGCTTATCTGTTTAATCATGAACTTGTGGAAAGTGGACCAAATGGAAGTTGGTGACTTTCCTTGTATTTCTATCCATATCGAAGAATTTTCTTTGTAATTACCTTGCAACTTACGTTAATATACTAATATACTATCATGCTATTCCATGTTAAATTTCCACATACATGTGCATACCATGCTCCGGAATTTATATTATATTATACACACACAATATCTATTCGTACCTTAAACTTAACTAATATATTTTCTGTTTAGTTTTTACTTAAATGAACGTTATTTATCTTCTTTCGACACCCAAGTGGATGAAGATTAATTACCCTATGTGATATGTCAGGAAAAAAAAATCATGCTAAATATAAAGAGCTTGTCCATATTCCTATTGATAGTTAATTATTTTTAACGCTAAATTCAATCAAAATCACATTAAAATAAGAATTAAAATAAAGACACATGCATTGATGGAATCTTATACTGTAATAGTTCAAAATACAGTATTAGGGGTATGATACTTTTTTTTCATATTCTGTTGTAAGATTTTCGTAATCAACACTATTATTTAAAAAAGCGAAGAGAGGACAAAACCAAAAACATAAATAAGAGAAACAAATTAACGAAGCTTAAACTTTAGGTCCATCGGTTGGTATTTTCACACGTACTGCACATTTTCAATCCATTAGTCTTAGTCAAAATCATCCTTTTTCAAGATCTAACGTCTGGAAAATAAATACCAACTGGTAAAACACTTAACCTTTTAAGAGGGAGTATTCTTAAGTTATCACCTAAAGGATCGGCCTTCAGGTGTTGTTCACTGCAGTCACTTTCATGTGAACCTTTTTCCAATGAATAACAAAATCTACATGTGAACAATGGAACCGAGACTGACGGTAAGAAAAAAAAAAAAGGCAAGAGCATTTTATACGCATAAAGACAAGGCTACGGGGTACGAAACATAACGTACACACCCATATTACTAATACAACATACTCAATCTTCCCAACCTAATACGATCTAACATACAAGAGTTAGTTTCTCATTCACTTATTGTAGTTAGAGCACTAACTAGTTCACCTAACAATGTTTCCCCATCTTTAGTTTCACATTCCTTTCTTTCTTTTCTTTTCTTTTTGATAATAAGAGATTGTCATACTAATAGAAGATGACGAACTAAGATAATTCTAAAAAAAACAATGTTCCTGTCATGGGTGGAGTCAAAAATTTTAATCAGCAGAAAAGTTTTATAAAAATTTTACTTATTTAAAAAAAAAAATTAGGGGGCAACTACCTCCCTTTATTTATGAGTGGCTACGCCCATAATTCGTGCTTGACATATAATGCTTTTTACGATGTGGATTGTTCATCTATGCATTTCGCTTTTGCTATTAATTCCATCTTGTGATAAGGAACAATACTTTTATCCCTTTTTTTTTTTTTTTTTTTTTTTTGCATATTGTGCAAGTGTTGGGAACTTGTTCGCGAAGCCGAAACATAGATTCTTTCTTTATTTAGAAGGGATTTTAAATTTTAGATTATTTAAATAGATAGGTTGGTATGCTTTTTGAATTAGGTTGGACAATGGATATCAGATCCATCGAAACCGCTAGACTGTATATCAAACGAGTTCTTGAAATTTCAGTGCTAGAATTATTGATTTCTAGTTGTGGAATAAATTTTTGTACCATTTTTCTACCAAACAATGAAAAGAGAAAGAAAAAGAAAAAAAAAGTTATATATTGGGACTTGATTTCTGAACCCGCTGCCTTTATATTACTCTTGGAAGCAGGAGTCTTTCGTCCAACTTTATTAAAGAAATGACGCAAAAATTAATCGCAGAAAACATTATTGTAATCACTTTATTGATCTTATATACTAAAACAAAGGATTATGGAGTTACTTATACAAAATTATTAAAATTTCTGAAATTATGATTTCAGCAATGATTATATATATATATATATATATATATATATATACAGGTACTAAGAAAATCCCATAATCTGACTTCTTTTTGTAAATCACATATGTCAGCATAGGACATTAAAAAAAAAAGAGAGAAAATCTAACATAGGATTAAAGCCACGAGTATATATAAGACACATTAGACGGATAAAAGAAGGTGAACATGCTGAAGGTGCCTATTACCGAAAATCGGTCCAACCGTCGGAATCTTTGAAAGCTCCAAGTCACTACTCACCCAAGTTTTTTGGCACTTCTCTTTAATTTCTCTCTTTTTTTGAACTTTCTTTTCTTCTTCCTCTTTTTCCGTTGACAATGTAAGCAAGCAAAGTCAGGATTCCAAAAGAACAGCACACCCTAGTATATTTATTCCAAAATTTTCAACAAAATATAATAATTTAATGTTGGGAACAAAGCCTGTTGACGCAATGTCAACATTAATCTGTGCAGACAAAGTCGTCACAAAAGTAGAAGCAATAAAATTCCAAATCATTGTATTGTATTGTATGATACAATAGATTGAATGGAAACATTTCAACCCAAATTAAATAATAATAATAATAATAATGTTGATGCTTACCGAAGTTTGGTGTCGGATCAATACCACATGCTGCTACGTATGGTGGATAGCTCTTCCTTGTTCGACTCTGCCTGATCGGGTGGACCTACAATAAGAGGAGGGACGCTTCGGAGATAAGAAGAGACAGGTCAGTCTGCAAACAAGGGTTCTTCGATGCTCAAGGCATGGGTTGCTCGGTAGAGAACGAAAACTTGTTAGGTGGGAAGAAGCATGCATGCCAGGATTCAATAAATGCATCCTATTTATAGGCTACAACTTGGATGGGGTGTTAGGTGGGTTTTACTCACAACCTGAGTATCACATCAAGGCGTGTCAGATGACAGGGGACAAGTGTCGCCTTCTATTGATGGATTGCTTCCCATCCGACGGTGAGTTTTTTGCCATCTGTCGGCCAGTGATGGCGAATAGCAGTCCACTTTCAAGTGAGAAGAGTCCGACCCGAGCTGGTACTCAATCCAAGGTGGCAACCTGTTAGGGTGTGGCCTAGGATGAAAAACACCTCGGGCAAGAGACCAGATTCATCGGGATCAACAGTGAGCTCCTCGTAACATTGCTAAGCTGTTTGGCCGACCACTTAAGAGTACGGCTCCTCGACGGTGACGTCGAGCTTACCCTCGACAAATAATAATAATAATAAAGAGGACTGAATGGAGGTGGGGCAAATACTAGCTTTTCCGTTAAAAGGTTGGTGATGACTAGCTGATATCATAAATGAGCACGTTATTTACTACGGTGTGCCCTCACCCACCAAATCACGGAAATCCCACATTGGCTGCATTTTTGTTTTTTGTTTTTAATTTTTGAGCATTTATCTTACAGTAGTCTTGAAGCGGTAAAAAAATAAAAATAAAAATAAAAATAAAAATAAAAAATTGATCCAATCTTACCTATGATTAATTCCAAAGTCCCAACTATAACATAACATGCACAAGGATCCCCAACGTCAAACATTAACGATCACACCGTCAATCTCCCCGAAGGTTTTACTGTTTTTGTTTGTTCACGAATTTTCCATGATTTCACTCGAAGAAAAACATCCATACAAGGAGCAAAGCTGGAATATCTTTTATTTCCACCCAAAATCTTGCTGACTTCTCTCCAAAAGCTATACAAAATTCGCATTTCACACTCCACACGTGCCACAATTCTAACCAATTTTCGGCAATTAATTCACTATAATCGGACAAAAATAGGAGAGATAACAGCACAAGCTAGAGTGATGATCAATTCATGAATATTTTCTTTTTGCCCATTTTAACCCTAAAATGAAGGCGTTTTACCAACTCATACCCCTGAGACCCACCGAAAGAGCTCGCTGATCTCCTCGCCAACTCTACTAGCTTCCAAGTCCCACTCTCCAACGCCCAAAACGACGTCGCTCCTGCGACTGCTCCCGCTGAAGAACCTCCCAGAACTACGAAACGACATAGCTCGTGAAGACAACGACATCGATAACCTGTCCACGAACTCCTTCAGCCAACTCCTCCCCGACGACGCCACATCCGCGTCGACGCTCGGCTCTGGTGGTGGCTCAACGGTGGCCGGAGGAGGTTCCTTGAAGTCGGAGACCGTTCTTCGGTGCGCATTGGTGAGGACCACCTCGGAATCCTCCTCCACAAGATAGTCGAAGGATCCAATGGAATAGGACCGCGATTGCCGCCCTAACTCACTGGATAAATTGTTGTCCGACGGCGTCGTTTGGCGGCTGCTGACGTTTCCGATCTCCACTCTGAAGCTGTTGTCGTCGCGGCGATTGATCTCTCCCAAGGTCTTGACGATGTCGGCGTCGGAGACGAAGATCGGCGATCGGCAGAGCGGACAGGTCTGGTTCGATTGCAGCCACGTGTCGACGCAGAGAGCGTGGAAGGCGTGACAACAGAGAGGGAGAAGGCGGAGCTGGTCGTCGGGCTCGAACTTTGACAGGCAAACGGCGCAGTCGGCGGGGGAGATTGCGGAGGCGGCGCCGCGGCGAGTGACGGAGGAGAAGGCGAAGAGAGGGAGGGAGTAGATGAGGGAGGAATTGGGGTTACTCTCTGGCGAGACGCGGCGGCTGGAGATCACGCGGTGAGAGTCTCCGACGTCGACGGCTGCGGTGGATGAAGGAGAAGAGGAGGATAGTGGCGAGAGGTGGCGGAGACAACGGCGGTTGAGGTGGCGGATAAGGAAACAGAGGGAGACGGAGGCGATGACGGTGACGGCGAGGATGATCATGATGATGAAGATGCTCGGGCTGATGTTCCCCAAGGACGACGTCGTTTGGCGCAGTGGCGGAGTGCCGAAACCCGTCGAAGTTGCAGAGGCTCCGAATACACTCGGCCATGGCGGTGGAGACGACGACATTTTTTCAGTGAGAGAGAAGAAATGCGTGAGAGAGAGAGAGGAATGAGAGTAATTTTCTGAGTTTGGTTGTGGTATATAAATGTCGTTTAGTTTAGAATAAATGTCGCCTCGCTCGCTCAACTAGGAAAAGAGTATTGTAATATGTGCGTATTACTATATGTTGTATTGTAAGAGGCACGTGAGTGCACGTGAGATTTGTGTACGGAAGCGAGCGTGGTTTTTATTGTTGTTAGTATTTTTATTTACTGTTGCAAATAACTGCCTTAACTGGCGGTCATATTATGGAGCTCGAGTTGTGAAGTTCTTGGTCTTGTCCGTTTGGTTTGGATTGAGAGAGAGAGAGAGAGAAATAAATGAGAGAGAGTAAATGTGGAGGGCAAGTCTAATTCTGAATACTGTTTACAAGAGTGAGAATGATCAAACTAATGCCCATGGCCCATGCTTAGACTGGCTTGGGAATTGGACATTTCATGTCCCTGTCTTCTTAATTCTTAATTTCAAGTTTTTTTATTATTGCTGGAAAAAAAAAAAAAAAAACAGAGTTTCTACCTCGCGTGTATTGCAAGAGTTGTCTAAAAAGTTTACAAGACAAAAAGAAATAAAAACTATGTGGTGTCATATTACTCAACGTTAACAATTTGTTTTTTAATTATTAAGTTGTATAGGTTGTAGTTTCAACCACAAATAATATAAAGCTCTTACTATTATAATATAAAGCAAATTTTCTATTATAATATAAAACAAAAATTTGCTTTAATATAAAACTTTTATATTCACAATATACAGTTTCAACCACAAAGTTTTAACTCTTTTCTCAAACGCTATATATGTTGTTTTAAAAACTAAAAGTACGTTGCCCAACATATTTACACGCACAACAAAATATGAATAATTATATAATTATGAATTCTACGTTGTACCTATAGAGCATAATGACATATACATGACAACGTAATAATGTCAAAAAAATACATTTATTGAAAAGCAATCTTCTTCCCCGAGAATTCATCAAAAAACCTCCCTCCCTCGTCCTTCTCTTATATTGAATTAGTAGGGAAACACTAATAATTTTTCAAAGTCAAAAAAATTACTTCAGTTATTTCTCTAACATATTGGTGTTAATTGTATACATGGGACATTTTCCTACCAATTTCAAGGAATTGCTTTTTATTTTTATTATTTTGATAAACACTATTATTCTCAAGATTTGAACTTTTTCTTGGAGAAATTACACAAAATGTCAAGTCAAATCCCAAAAATACCCCTAAAAAATTCGATCTTCATATTTTTTCTCTTCTTGCTCTCCCTCCCCACGTTTCACTCCTTCTTTCTCTCTCCTTTTTTCTCACTAATTAACATAGCTGCCATTGTTATGCCCTCCAAGTCCAGTCATCATCATCAACGTCTGCATCAACACTACTAAGGTCAGAGCTTCAATTAGGAAGACGACGAACACTGGACAGGAAGCATCGACAAGAAGAGAATGAGCTCCGACAAGATCCCAATCGAGAAATTTTGAGATGGTTTCGCCATTGACAGCGATTGAGTTAGGTAATGATCTCTATAGGTTTTGATTTCTACTGGTTTTTGAGTTGATTGAAGGTGGCTGCGATCAATAACGTGCAATGGATGGGGAAGGGAGACAATGAAAGCGTCGCGGCTGCTTTACATGATCTGACGGCGACAGATGATAGGTGAGCTCGTCATAACCGGCGTTGTAGAGATCAGCTCGTTCGTCGGAGGGCCGTCGTGTGGGCGTGCGTGGCTAGAGTGTCACTAGAGTAGGGGGTAGCAACTTTTATTTTTTTTTGTTATTTTTTTGCTGTGGTTGTTTGTGATAAAATCCTTATAATCCATTATTTTTCACTGGCAACAAGTCACGGGTCTTGATGATATTTGGCGAAGCCACCAGGACCGGCGACGTTGTCTAAGATTTTTTTTTTATTTACATAGAAATATTGTATTTCCATGTTAATAAACTATTTATCGGCTGCCAACATCATCATTAGTGTTGGCGATATTTAGCAAAGTCACTTGTGAAATATAGTATTATAAGGTTGATACTATATTTTTCAGCCGTCGACAGTATGTCAAAGTTGCCGATAAACTATAGTATTTATAGTATAATACAGTATTACATGATTAAAATTATATTTACAAGGTTAATATAGTATTTTCTAGCCACGGATGGTCCATCAAAGTCACAATGAATTATTTTATTCACACGATAAATACGATATTTCTTGGCTATTAGCAGTCTAAGTCGTCAGTGAATTTTTATATTTAAATAGAAAAAATAGTATTTTTTGGTAAATATTATATTTTTTGGCTGTCGATGGTCTGACAAGTTGTCGATGAATTTTTGTATTCACATGGTAAATATAGTATTTCTCGGTTGCCAGTGAAGTCGCTAGTGAATTTTTATATTTACATAGTAAATACGACATTTTTCCATAAATATTGTATTTTTTGACCGTCGGCACTCTGGCGAACTCACCGGTGATACATGGTAAATATAATATTTCCCTTTAAATTTGTATTTCCCACCCACTGGTAAAGTCACCAGTGAATTTTTGTATTTACTTGATAAATACAGTATTTGTCTATAAATATTGTATTTCTCGGCCGCCAACAGTCTGGCAAAGTCGCTGGCGAGTTTTTGTTGTCACACGATAAATATAGTTTTTCCTAGTAAATATTGTATTTTCCAGCTGTTAACAAAATCACCAATGAATTTTTGTACTTACAAATACAGTAAATATAGTATTTCTTGATCATCATCGGTCCGACAAAGTGGCCAATAAATTTTTATATTTACATGATAAATATGGTATTTTTTAGTAAATATTGTATTTCTTAGCCGTTGGTGGTTTGGTAAAGTTGCCAATGAATTTTTTGATTTACACGGTAAATAATATATTTCTCAGTAAATATTGTATTTTTTAGCCACCGCTGGTCTGGCGAGGTCGCTGGTGAATTTTTGTATTTCACAGTAAATGCGGTTTTTCCTAGTAAATATCATATTTCCTAGTCTCTAGTGGTTTGACGAAATTGTAGGTGAATTTTTGTATTAATATGATAAATATGATACTTTCTAATAAATATTGTATTTCTGAGCAGCCGGCGATGGCGAGGGAAGAGAGTAAGAATTATATAAGATAAGGAGGTGGGGCTAATTTGGAGGTTTTGTTTTCAATTTCTTAAGAGATATTACTCAATTTTTTATGATATGCTATTTATTACACATTTTAAAACTATATGACATTATTTATTAAGTTTTAACCTAAATATGCTATTTTGTTCTTTCTTCCTTTTTCTTTTACCCCACTTCATACTTACCGACTGTGCTAATTTTAGTTGGCTCTATTTTTTATTATTATATAGATAACTTTAGTTTTAAAGAAGTTGTTGCAATTCGAACTAAGATAAAATATTTGGTTGCACAAAAAGATCGATATCATGAGATTCCAGATCTCAATTTTCTTATCTTATTATTTAGTAATCATATAAATCCGTGTGTGTGAGTGGACGGCTAAATTCCTAATAGGGGCTGATAAATAATTTGTTTTCTTTAATATATATATATATAGTAAAAATATGTTTCATGTGGTGATTTCTAGAGCTTGAAACTCAAAACATTTAACTGTTTCTCTTTTCGAAAGGTTTTTCTAATTTCTTAGCTGAAACCTTTTTTTTTTTTTCCTTTTAACTGCCCAAAACATTTTTTTTAGTTCCAAAATGTTTTTTTTTTCCATTTTTTGGTTTTTTTTTTTAATTTTTGTTAATATGTTTACACTCGCTTGGAGTGTGTGCTTTTGACCTAGTCATTGGGTAAAGTGAAGAAATAACCAAAAGAGAGAAATTTTAGAATTGCCGACCTTTATGGCATGTTTACCAAAGCATAAGAAATAAATAAATAAATATGGGTAACAAAATTGGCAAGAGAAGTAAATATTGAGTATGAGGATCATTTATTTCATTGTTAGGTGTTTATTTATCTCTTTAATGATATAATAGAAAACAATTACATTTTTTTTCTATTATTTACTAACTAATAAATGGTAAGATTTATCAATATAATTAATTAAATATCCTTTGATATAACTAAATTACCATTGAATTATGATATTTATATTTAGGCATTTAAGTAAATTTGACATTTATTTTCTTTGATGGAGAATTCGTTCTCTTTTCTCATTTTTGTATTATGTAAGGCTTACAAAATTTTCCTTATTAATTTTGTAAGTAAACAAGTTATTCTACGTCTAGAATTATGTTTCATAGTTTCATTATATGTAGAGAAAATCCAAGAGAAAGCTCGAATACAAGGAAATAAATTGCTTAGGGTGAGGTGTGATTGAATGCCTATGAACATGAATGAATAATTGAATTCGTCATTTTGCTCCATGGAAAGTTTTTTAAGCAAGTAATCTTCCCAACTTGTCTAAGTTTCGACTTTCCCAATCCTCGTACATATGTAACATGTACAATGTATAGTGTTGAGGCCCCTGTATATCACATGTACAATATTATTGTCAATGGGAAAACTAACTTTACGTGGATATATGGCTATTATCCTAAGCTACAAACTAACCCCATCAATTTCATTTCATGCATTTTTAGCAAAAAAAAAAAAAAAAAAAAAATCATTTCATGCATATATATATATATATATATATATATAAAGTACTAAATCTGCATGATATCAGCTCCATTATTGTAAAAGAGAAATTGGATCAAGGATTGTAACGCCCCGAAATTTATTTAATGATAATGTAATGTAAAATGATGAATTAGTGTGTCATAATTAATGTTTCAACATTAATTTGATTATTTGGTTAAATTTTGAATTTTAGGTTGTTTTGTTAATTTAATAAATTCTAATGATTTCTTATTGTTTTAAAAATGTTGTTTTGAGTTTCGAAACACAACCATTTGTAAAATGTTGAAAATATTCTGTTTTACAAAACCGTGGACGGCATATGGTTTTCCCACAGTAAAACCGCCCACCGTTTCCTCTATTTATTCTCTCTCCTCTCCCTCTCTCTTCACTCTCTCAGCTCTCACTCTCGCCCGTGGTCTCTCTCTCACTCTCTCTCTCAGTTTCTCTCTTTCCCTCACAAATTTCTTTGAGATTTTTGAATCAAAATTCAAATCCAAGCTTCGGGTTAGCAAGGAGGAAGCTCGGGAACGTAATTTGGCAACCAAGAACGTGGATTGAAGCTTCGATTCAAGGTTAGATTTTGAAATTTCTAAACTTTTTCAAAATTTTCAATTTTGTGCATTTTTGAAATTTAAGTTTGTTTAAGCTTAGAGAACTCTTGGTTTGAGTTAAATGAACTTAGAACACCTAGAATCTATGCTTTGTTTGAAGAAAAACGAATTAGATTTAAGATTTTTTATTTTTCCTCGTTTTTTCGCATTTTTGGATTTTTGGAATCTATGTTTTTAAATCTTGTTTAAATGAGTTCAAAAGGGTCCAAATATGTTTTTCTATCATCTATAAATGTTTTCTATGCCTAAGATTTGAGAAAAATAGGTTAGAATCAAGATTTAGATTTTGGGGAAACCAAACCCCGTGGTTGAGATTTCTGGGTTTTTTCAGTCCGGCAGGCCGGAGTTCATCTGTCTGGAAGGCCGAACCTGGAAATTATCCGGCCGACCGGACTTGGTTTCCGGCAGGCCGAACTGAACAGTTCGGCCGGCCGAAGCAGGGCTTCCGGCAGGCTGGCAGGGCATGGGTCAATTTTGTGATTTTTCACCCGTTTTCATTGTTTTGAACCCCGATTGAAATTCCAACATTGTAAAATGATTTTAAAGATACAAATGGCACACTAGGACATCATGAAATGGTTTAGTAACATAGGATGTTTCGAACTAGATATTGATCGACTTAGTGTGTATCTATGATCGTTCGTGGTTTCGCGTAGCTAACGTATAGCGGACCGGGATTACGGTGTGGGGCACCGACACGAGTATCGAGGAAGGACTTCTACCCCATTCTTTGGTAGCCTAGTTTCAAAATGATTTGGCTTTGAAAAGGGTTTCTATAAAAATGTTTTCAACGGTTGATTGAAAATGAATTTACTGGTTATATTTTAATAAACCGTAAACTGAAATGAACTTCATAATGAATGTAAATGACAATACTCGGTAAATGGGTTTTGAATGATGATGAAAATAAACACAAAGGCATGATGCCATATCAGAGATAGGGTCGTGTAGCGATCGACCTTGAGGCAGGTCCCGAAACCCAGTTGGGCCACTACGGTGGTGATATCCTTATGGTTTGCCTAGGAAAATGAAAATGATGTTTCTGGTCAACCTAATAAACTGTTTTGGGTAAGAACGGTTTTATTTAAATTTATTTATTTATTCAATGTTTTCTTTATATAATTCCCTGAATAATAAGATTTTCCTTTAAATTAAATGATTTATTAAAACATAGTCCTACTGAGCCTTTCGCTCACATTTTCTTTGTTTTTAAATTTCCCTCCTAGGTGGTTTCCCACTTAGGTTCAGAGAGGATTCAACGGACCGAACTCAGGAGCAGTAGAAGGATTTGTAGATCATTTTGCATTATTTAATCAAGGCATGTAATGTTTTAATTTTCCTTGTGCTTGGACTGTGGTTGTATTACTATATTGTCAGTACTATATGTGTGCACAAGTTGTAGGTCAGTGGGACCCATACTCGTGGCTCTTTATTATTTTATTATTCGTTTAATGATTTCAATTGCCTAATGTTATGAATTCTTTTATACAATGTTGTTTTTGAAACTACCACCTTTTATTATTTAATGTAACCCCTAAAATTCTTGATTTTAATTAAATTCTTAATTTAATTAATTTAAATAAACCGCCACGTCACCTCCCGTACTCTAGGGCGTGACAATCACCTCCCGTACTCCAGGGCGTGACAAGGATACAGAGCTAATCAATAGCAAAAAATTGAAACAGATTAATTTTGGCCTTTTTTCCCTCTAAAATTAATTAATATAATACACATAGCATATGAAAGAAGATCGCGACATAACGTGAGGTCAAAGAATTCCTTATAACGTCCCAAGTGTTTATAAGAAAGTCAACGCTTTCACTTGGAAGTTCAAAAATTGATGATATAATATTCCTGTATAGGAATCTTCACGCTTTAAGTTTTTGTTTTAAGTAAGCAGAACCATAATAAAGAAGTTGTGTACGTAATTGCATTGTTTGTTTAATGGATTTTATTATTGTATATGACATTCTTTTTGGCATTTGAAAAATGAATATGTTTATTATAAAAAAAAAGTACGAAAAAAGAGATCTAGAAAACACATTGTTGAGGTTAAGGAATGTAATAAGATAATGTAGATGAAATGCTGTATCCGAAATAATAATATAATTCAATCATCTACACCCAATATACACATGTAGATGTCCCCTTATATGCTACGCTTACATGCTTATATCATTAGTATAATACCGTAACTGTGTCCTTATCTATTCCAATTACATTTGATGTTCAGCTTCGATTCTGTCTGTTAATATCAATAATATTGTTGCTATTGTAATTTTTTTTTTGAAATAACATTTGTTTTGTTAAATTCTAATTTGGTCCCTCATAAGCTACATACAAAGAGAGCACCTGACAATTCCGTCTAAAATTTTGTCACTGTTATTGATCGATCTTGTTATGCAACGCATTTTTGAAGTTTCAAGCACCGATTGTAAAAATTTTTAGTTTAAAAACTAAATTGTCGAAAACATAAAGTTCTAGGGTCCTATGCAAAGCCTTTACTATTCCCCCTCTCCCCTCTTCAACAAAAAAAAAAAAAAGGGGACTAGAGCGCCAGAAGAAAAAAGATTCTATTTTACTAATTTTTCAAAACACTTTCTTTCTCTCTCGTTTTTTTTTTTTTTTTTTTGGAAGGGGCCAACATTTGGAAGTAGTACTTGCACTAACTGCCTTAAAATATAGCAAAAATTACACTCATCCCATGTGTTTTTACCTAAATTGCACAAAAATACTCTGGACCAAAACTAATTACATTGTTACTCCATGATTGTTCAAAAAAATTATGGAGAGACTCTCTATTAGTTGATTATGAATTGACTATTAATTTTGTTCAAAATGTTAAAATTGCCTCTCTATTCATTTATAAACGTTTTTAGTTATTTAGTGGTTTAAAATGACAATTTTATCCTTCTTTGATATTAAAAATGAGTTTAAATATTTTGCACACACTTGTAACTATAAATTTCACTTTAATGAAAGATAAAATGTTTTTCTTTTCTTTTTTCCTTTTCTCCAAAGACAACAATTAGTCCAAAATAAGTTCAGTTGATTTTTACACACTTTTACCTATAATTTTCACTCACATAAAAAAAAGTTTGTTGATTTTTTGGCGAACTTTCAAGAACTTAAAATAAGACATGTTATTATAATTTTTTTTTAGTATTTAAAAACTAGCTAAATCTCACTAAAGTAGTTAATTATCATTTAAATGCTATATTTTTTCATAAAAGTTTAAAAAGTATAACTTAAACGATAAAAAATGTTTAAATGCTTAAAATAATAATAAAAAATAGAGATATAACTTCAAAAATGTAAAAATCAAAAGAACATAATTTAAAAAAATCTAAAAAAGAAATTAAAAAAAGTAACCCATCTACGATAAAAATAAAATACACTTAAAAAGAAATTAAAAAACAAAAAGGGAAAAAAAAGGAAAAAAGAAATCTCTTTCTCTCCCAATATCACTCATTCTCTCTCGATGATGGGGATGGGATGAGGAGGGTGCCAAGGATGGGGAGGGTGGGCGACAGAGGTGGGCGGCTGATGGTGTCAAGGAGGGTGAGGGTTTGCGATTGGTGGGGGGGGGGGGGGGTGTTGCAATAAGGAGTGGTGGGCCATGTTTGAGTGTGGGTGGCGAGCTTTGGGGTGGTCTAAGGGGTTGGGGGAATCTCTGGCTACCAACGTGGAGAGGGAGGTCGGAAGGTCAAGCAGTTGGGGTCAAGGTTGGTCTCGGGCTAGCCAGCTTGCAGAGAGGGTCAGGAGGGGGTGGTCTTGGTGGGTGTGATGTCAAGGGATTGGGCGGTCTCTGGCCGCTGACATGCAGAGGCAGATTGAGAAAAAGAGGAAGATCGGGAGGGGGTGGGAGGAAGGGGGTTTGGGCCTTTGTTGGTCTAGCTAGTGATTAGGTTTTTTCAAATTAATCATTAAAATCTGATTTTTGGATCAATAGCTAAAATTAAATTGGGTATTTTGGTTGTTTCAAACTAAAAGTTAACAGAGTTATATTGAGGGATGTTAATGTGATTAGTTCTGATTTAGTAGGTGTCTCTGTAATTTGAGTAAAACATAGGAGTGTCAATCTAATTTATCTTTAAATATATTAGAAGAGTACATATTAATATAGACCATTCACCTTACGTGGTCAAAAACAAGTGTTTTAGTTTTTTTTTTCTTTTTTCCTTTCTTTTTCCTTACTAATATTTTTTTGCTTTTTTTTTTGTTTTTGTTTTTTTTTGTTTTTTGTTTTTTTTCTTTGCTTCCTTTGTATTTTCATGTCTGAATCTTTCTATCCTTTTTACTTCACCATTTTTGTGTTGTCTTTTTTTCTTGTCTTTTTTCTTTTTACAAAAACCCTCTTTTTATCCACCATTATCTAACACAGATGGTGTTTTATTTTTTTTTCTTAATTTGTTTGGTATTCAATCGTTTTTCTTTTTCTATCTTTTTTGGGGCTTTATCTTTTTTTGCTTTTTTATTTTTTTGGTGCTTTATCATAGACTACATTTATAATTTTTTTCTTTTTTTTCCCCTTTAGATTCTATTTATCTATCGTTGTCTTTTATATTTGATGCTTTAGTTTTTTTTTCTTTTTTTTTTTTACTTTTTATTATTTCACCAATTTTTTCTTTTTTCATTGTTTTACTTCTTTTTCTCTTCTTTTTTTTTTTTTTTGGCTCCGTTAGTCTACTGGAGTCGTACCTAAATGTCCTCCTATTTTTTCCCTTTTGATTACTGTTTCATTTTCTTTTCATTTCAACTTTATCCATCTCTCTCATACTATAATGTTAACTTTTTTGTCCAAATAATCTCATTCCTTATAATAATAACACATAAGAAGTTGAAAAAAATATTGTAATAAAAGAAAATTCGAACAAAAAATTTTGAAATAATACATATTTAAAATAAAAGGTCAAATTATATCATCAATATCTTTTTTCGTTTTGAAAAAAAAAATATTTTTGCATCTATTTGTTTCTTTTTTACTATTTTACTCATCCAAATACTCAACCTGTTATATTTTTGTCATATTTTGTGTAAAATAAACAATTTATTAACTAAGTAATCAAAGTTGTATATTTCATAAATTCTCAAGATAGTTAGACCTAAAAAACAAATGTCGGAGGTCAAAACAAAGGTGGAGGAAGCTTAGGTGCTCCCTGAATTTTTTATCATTCATAGCTTTGCCCATAGTTTTCAAGAACATTTCATATATGCCCCCTTCTCATTCATAAAATTTTATAGAAACCCCCATTATTAACAAATTTTTTCCTCTAATTTTTTCCTATTAATTTTTTTGTATACTTTATTAATCTTTTGTTTCTAATTTTTCCCCATTGCAATAATGTTTCTCAAATGTGCCTCTATTCAAGTATTTTTTTTTCTTTTAGTTCACTAAAATAATACTATTTTTAAATAAACATGATCTTCAAATACCATTTTGTAATTGGCTTACTAAAATAATTTTCTTGACTATGTTTATACTTAAACCTCTTTTCGTGCGTTTCTTTTGTACTCCCTAAATAATTTATTATTAGTTTTGTTTTATCAAAATCATTTTCTCATAAGTGTTCTACTCTTTTTTTTTTTTACTAAATTAAACTCAGAAGAGAATAGTAAATCAAGAAAAAACTAACTTTAAAGAAAATTTTGCATTTAAGAAGTAAAAAATTCAACAAATTGAATGTGTATGTCCTTTTAACTATTTTATAGTATTGTAAGTTGACATGTTACTAGTTTTTAGAGTTATTTTACATTCTTGGCTTATGTTCCCTTAAAAAAAAAATATCTTGTCTCCTGCCCTAGGTCAAAATAAAAAAAAAATACATATTTTCAGTTATTAGTGCAACATTTTTTAATCTTTGAATAAAAATTTTTCTTCTATTCATTTTTATTCATAATTTACATTATAAAAACTTCAATTAGAAGTTGATAAGTGCATCGCACATGTATGGACTAATTATATCTGAAATTTGTTAATAAACAGGCCATTTTTGCTATCCAACTTTGTCAAGTCATGAATAGGTCAATTATAAACTCTGAAATATGGGTAAATCTCGCACTGGGAAGTTCAAAATAAAGCGTATATAAATGCAAATATTCGAATACTGTCAGAATTAGGAAAAATGGAGAATATTTTCAACGACTAGTTTAATTAATAACAAAGAAGGAATTGGTTGAGAAAAACGTCGGACGGTAATCAGAAATTAACAAGAATTCTTCACTACGAATACATATGTATGCATTGTATATGAAAAACTGCAGGTGAATATGCATTAAATAAAATAGTACACAAACATAAAATCTTTCATCGACTCCTGGACTCACTATTAAATGTGCATCGCCCCACTTAACAAGTCAAATCAACACTCATCATAACCCAGATAGATCGAATAGGTCGCCTACGTAATTGTTCTCGTTTTACTGCAGTTTTGAAAATCTTAGCTTTATCTTGTATCTATGAACTTTTGTTTAATTTTAACAGGAAATTGTATTGTAAATGAAGGATATACAAAAACTAATACTGACCTTATTATACAAGGACACTTGACCTCGATAACAGATCGTTTCTATCAGTACAATCTAATGAAGCATAAAGGGGTGGAAAACGTGTGCGCGAGGGCAAAATGCCAAGACATAACAATCATTGAGCTCCCAAACGATTCTTTTAAATTCACTCAATAATTGATAGAAAGTACCAATCCGTCTCAACCAAGAGACATGTAGAACAAAGTTCACGCAACACACCACAAGGAAGCAACTCTTATACATAGTACACATACAAACAATTTAAAAAGAGAAAGACCACCTCGATTATTACATCAAATAACTTAAAAACTTACAAAAATTAGAAAACAACAGTTCAACGAAAATTCAGAAGCCATTATTTCAAGAAACAAAAGCAACAACAAACGAAAATACCACCATGGGCCAATGATGCACCTCCATCAGCAGTCCAAGCCCCAATTTCAATAAGGCCTATCTCCCCTGGCCATACCCATCTCACCAGGGCCGATCGCCTCCAAATTGGCCACGATCCAAACGCACCAAAGCAAAGCTCCTTTAATCACATCTTCCTCTCATCCCGGTAGGGTTCTTTCGACAAGGATGCCATTTCTACAAATTCGGCTTCGTCCAGACATGTTCTTTAACTTGCACGCGCTACACATCTTCCTCATTCTCTCCTTCTCTCTTTTTTATTATTTCTTAATTTTCTTTTTGTATTTTTTGTGTCATTTTTTTTTGGTTGCTCCTACATAGTTTAACTTCTTTCTTATAACATATCTCTTAAAATAATTTTGTCCTGGGTTGTTTCTATTAAAATATGACAAGTGTTTAATTTCACATATTTTTTCTATCTTTTTTCTTTGTTAGCTTGTTGGTTTTCTTATGTTTTTAATGTGTGTTTTGTGTTTTATAGATGTTTTGAGGCCAAGGAATGAAAAGTGAATGAAAAACGTGGACTTAGGATCATTTCAACATGCAATAAGGGAAGAAGCAGTAAATTGGCGCCCCAACGGCACTCTTTTGGCACCCTAGCTCTGCAGGGTCGGGAATTGGTGCCCAAACTCTAGACAAGCAACAGAAATCCAACATCATGCCCCAATGCTATTCTCTCATCAGATTTTGACCTAAAAAGGCTCCAAACTTACTCAATTTCATCCCAACATTATAAATCTATAAATACAATACTTTGGAACACAAGAAAGCAAAGCTTTTTTTTTTTTTTAGTTTTTCTTACTTTAGGTGTGGATACATGAGAGAGAAGCTCCAGTGGTGGCTCAAGAAATATAATTCGTGTGGAAGGCTCTTCAACACCTTTTTTTCTCCTTTCTTTCTTTCTTTCTTTCTTTTCCTTTTCTATGTTTTAGTTTAATTTTATTTTTAGTTGAGGATAATTTCAAAACCTTAGACATGGATATGTGATTAATTTTTATAATTATTTTTTAATTTTCCAACGGCGATTGTTTATATTCTTCTATAATTATTGTTTATGACTATTCTTTTTTTTTTTTGGCGCACAACTAAATAAGACTTGATATTAATCTATTACTAGATTGGAATGTTTGATCGGTAATTGTGTTGTTATTTCAGTCATTAATAGTGAATTGTGGTTATTGATTATGGTCAAGTTTTCGTATGATTGCATGTGAAATATAATCTTGGTTAAATAAATTGAGCTTATATCTTTCTCACCTTAATGCTTCTATTAAGTTAAATTTAGAGAGCTTGTTCTAGGTTATTTAATAAAAAGAGGTTAAATAAAGAGCTTGTTTTATTTAATAACACAATAAAGAAAGATTATGATAATAGAGCTTGTAGTAATTGATGATGAGTAGTTTTAATAGAGAATTGGAGTAATTTATGTGATTAATTTAATGGCTGTCATCTAGTAGTGGTGATTGATCTTTTAACAAATTTTAATATTATTGTTTTGTATTATTTAATTTTCTATTGTTTTGCATTATTTAATTTTCTTGTGTTTTTTAATTTAATAATTTAGTTAATAATCAAAACCTCATGTTTTGTGTTTAGTGTTGGTGTATCTTGTGTTTTGAAATCTATAACTAATTAATTAAAATTAATACTCTGCGGGAATGACCCTTGTTCATTACTATACCCACTATTCATGCCAAAATCATGCACAGTTTAATTCTTTTTCATTTGCTTTTTGAAATAGTTTTATCTCCTCTCTTGCCTCTATTAAATAATTTTTTTTCCACAAATTTGTCCCTACTCAAGTTTTTCCACGTAATGCTTATTATGTCAAATGTAATATATATATATATATATATATATATATATGTATATATGTAGTACTCTTTGTTTAAAATGTGCCATTACTTAGCTCTTATTTTTTTCTTTTTACAAGATTGCCTGAGGCCACTACAAGAACCAAAGTCTCTAGCGATGACATTTTTAGCATCACAAAAGATGGGAATGACAATTGCTTAGAAAAATCAATAAATGTATCAATTGTCTAAAACGAACATCTAGCAACAAAACTTATCATTTGCCATCGCAAATAGACTTTTAGCAATGACATGTATCATTACGAGAAGTTTGGTGACAAAAGATTAGGCTTTTCACCTTTGAAAATGACAAATAGTGCCTAAGAACAAAGTTGTCGCTAAGAGTTTGGGCAGCAAGGGCATAATTTTGGCATGTGGATGTGCCGACTGGAGTTTTTAGCGATGTTAGTTACAGTTGAAATTAAATTTTCACAAAAATTAAGATGGTAATAATAAGCAAGAAAAATATATTTTTTAAGACTTTTAGTGATGACAATTGTTGTCATTAAAAGTTTTGTCATCACAAAAAGTGTATTTTAATCTGTCGAAACAAAAGTTAACTTTATAATAGCCAACGCCTAACCTCCTTCCTCATTTCTCCAAGTTTCTCTCTTTCTTTACCTCCTCTCTCTCTCTACCCTTAACCTTTGTCCAGCCGGACCGCCACCCAGCCTCCTCAACACGCTGCTACCATCGCTACTTTTACCTCTTCGTACTTTTCTCTCTCTCCTTTTCTCTACCTTTCTTTATCTTAACTCTTTCTCCTTTCCTTTCTTTGCCTCCATCGACCGCCATTCGCCATTGACCATAGTCACCATCAATAACCTCCCTCTTTTCCTTTTCTTCCCCCTCTTTCTTTCTTTCCTTTGCTCTCTCTCTATTTCTTTGTCGCTATACTCCGCCAACCGTTGCTATTTGCTGCTCTCTTATTGTGTAATCACCCCACTCTTGTGCTCATTAAAATCTAAGTTTTTTTGTAATTTTTTAAAGATGTGGTTTAATTAGTTAATTTGATATATAGTTGGTTGTTAATGTGTTTAGTTGTTAATTTGATCGGTAACTTATTAATGCTATAGCTTTTAAAATTAGTTTAATTGGTAATTTGTTTATATAAATTAGTTTTGTATTTAATATGTATTAAATTTTTGTATATATGCGTGATTATGTTTTGATTTTTTTTTATAATATGTTAGGCTAAATATGTTAAATTTGTTTGTTTTGAATATATTATCTTTTTGAAAATTTTTGAGTATATTATTTATAATGGTGAAATTATTAATTTTGATTGATATGAATACATGATGGTTGTAAATAATATGTTCTCATTAAATGTGATAACAGATGTTAGTATATAATGTAGAATTGTATAATTAGTAATTATAAATAAAACAAATCAAGATTAGTACTAACTAATGATATCAAGAGTAATTAATGATATCAAGATTATTACTAAAAAAAATTTGTAAAAGATTGCTTAATACTAATGAAAAAATAGTGTAATTAATAATAATTAACCTAAATATATTTAATAAGAAATTTAAAAAGGAATTTAAAATAACGAAATAAAAATAAGTAATTATTATAAATTAGTTTTTTGAAGGAATATTAGAAATCAAGACAAGTATTAACAAAGAACAAATATTTAATTGGCAATTATTAGTTGTTTAGTAATGGTGAATAATAAATAATACGTAACAAATAAAAAATGGTTAATTGTGAATTATTTAAAAACAATAATTATTAAACTTAAAATAATAATAAGTAGATTAACAAGAAATAATAAAGAATAATTATTTAATAATGAATTATTTAGTAATTTATTAGTAACAATTATTAATGAGTAACAATTATTAATAGTAACATAAACTTGATAAAATTAGATAAGAGTTATGAAGACCCGTTACCACTATTTCTATTGACATTCAAGAATTGAGTCGCAAGTGTATTACTAAGATTACAGTACGCAATCATTTAGAATTGTACGTGCGTAAAACTGTTAAGGATCCTAACCATTAGTAGAAATGTTGTGATCGATTTAGCTTGCCTCAATTTTAGGTTTGTTTCCCCATCAATATTTCTTTAATATGGTTGACATAGCAAAATATATTATAATATGAACAACTTTTTTTATAGGCTAAATCCCGAATGATACAACAAATTGCAAAGAATGAAGATGGCCAACCTTTCAGAAGCAATCATCTTACTTACATCATCAATACAAAAAGGTAAAATACTATATGCATTTTTATTAGATTAATTTTTATAAATAAAATGTCAATAATTAAACTTTAACATCAATTCAACGTTATAAATGAACCCCAAGACATCCCGGCCGCAATCATTTATTGATAACTGGTGTGACCAACATTTTCACCAGGGTAGGGGTTAGGCCAACGAGGCTATGGAGGACCGCATATGCAATTATATTAGAGTCATCTCTTTTAATATGTAATTATTTTATAACTATGTTATTTGTTAATTAATAATATTTTTTACCCTTAATTATAGGGCTAGATGATTGACGACAGGCAAACTTAAGTGTTGCAATCTTGTTCCAGCTCTTCCACCCCTGTCTTTGACAAGGTTGCTATTCTTGAAAATGTGTTGGTCACATAGAGGTCATTGACCCAGAGTGAGACCTAGACTGAGTTAGAGACAATAAGATTCTAGCTCTTCCTTTTCTAGATCACAGTCCAGCTTTCAGCGCATATAGTTACCTCATAAATTGTAACAGTGGCTTGTACAATGTACAACAATAACTTAGAGATGGTTGGTGCAATGAGGCAAATAAAGGCAAATAAAGCCAGTATTATGGCTCTACTGATGAAGAAAATGAAGAAGATAATGAGAATATAAACTTAGCAAATTAGACATTACATATTTCATTGAAGTTTGAAAATTTTTAAAAATTTTTAAACTTCTAAGGATGACAAATTTGAAAACTGTGATCGCTATAAATTTGACTAATGTCATACTTTATCCATTCTTTGCCTCATGAAGTAGCGACAACTACAACTTCACGACGACACCTGCTAAAAGTTTTTAGTGATGAATTATTAGCGACTATAGTTTAGCAACAATATGCAATGTCTGAGCAATGACTTTTGCCATTGCTTAAGGCTTTATTTCTTATAGTGGGCTCTTGGACATTTAAATTATCCTAGGATCTGCTTTTTTGAAATAGTTTTTTTTCTCAATTGCTTCTGTTATTTTTTTTTTCATGACTGGATCCCAACTTGCCTTTTTCGTTGTAGTACTTATTATATTATTTGTTGCAAATAAGACTCCTTAATTCTATTGAGAGCAAAATATACTAAACAAAAAATAAAAAGAATACACATAAAATTTATAATGGTTCAACCTTAAAGCGAGAACTATATTTGCTTTCAGCTGTTGTAGAAATTCATTATAATGATGAAGAATTTACAAAAGAAGTATAGCATACCCACTCTCTCTTTAGATTCTTTGTCTTTATATATATATATGTGTGCGTGTATGTGTGTGTGTATTTTTTGAGTTACACAAATAAGCCCTACCATGTCCTGACTTAGAGTTAAGGCGAGTATTGTGCCTCTGTCGATGAAGAAAAGAAGAAGATAATGAGAATATAAAGTTAGGGGATTAGACATTATATATTTCATTGAAGTTTGAAAATTTTAAACTTCTAGGGACGACAAATTTGAAAACTGTCATCGCTATAAAGTTGGTTGACGTCATACTATATCCATTCTTTGCCTCATGAAGTAGGGACGACCACAACTTGACGATGACACTCGCTAAAAGTTTTTTAACAACGAATTATTAGCAATTATCATTTACCAACAACATTCAATGTTTTAGTCATTGGTTAAGGTTTTGTTTCTTGCAGTGAGCTCCTGTACATTTATATTATCTTATTATGTGCTTTTTGTCTCAATTTCTCCTATTAAATTTTTTTCTTAACCGGATCCCAACTTACATTTCATTGTAATACATTATTTTATTTGTTGCAAATAAGACTTTCTAATTCTATTGGGAGCGAAATATACCAAACAAAAAAATAAATAAGAATACACATAAAATTTATAATGGTTCACCCTTAATATGTAAATTATATCCACTTTCAGCTGTTGCAGAAATTTATTAAAATTACATACCTACTCTTTTTTTATATTCTCTCTCTTTATGTGTGTGTGTGTGTATGTGTGTATATATATATATGTATATATATTTTTTAAGCTACACAAATAAGCCCTACCATGTCCTATTTAAAAGTTTATAAGAAAGTGGAAACAAACCCCCTTGATGGTTGGTACAATGAGGAAAATAAATTCAGGACTTAGAGTTAAGGCAAGTATTGTTGCTCTGCTAATGAAGAAAAGAAAGAAGATAATAAAAATATAAATTTATGGGGATTAGACATTGGATATTTCATTGAAGTTTAAAATTTTTTAAAAAATTTTAAACTTTTAAGGCTGACAAATTTGAAAACTGTCATCACTATAAAGTTGGCTGACGTCATACTATATCCATTATTTGCCTTATGAGGTAGTGACAACAACAACTTGACAAT
Organism: Artocarpus heterophyllus; assembly: GCA_025403435.1. NCBI lineage: Eukaryota > Viridiplantae > Streptophyta > Magnoliopsida > Rosales > Moraceae > Artocarpus > Artocarpus heterophyllus. Next base: position 20,155,792 of record CM046333.1, read on the forward strand.
AACACTTGATAAAATTTTTTGCGAAGAATCATTAGGGACTATAATTGAGCAACAACATGCAATGTTTTAGTGACAACTTTTGTCATTGCTCAAGATTTATTTCTTGTAGTCGGCCCCTGTACATTTAAATTATCCTATCATGTGCTTTTTTGAAATAGTTTTTTTTTTTCAATTGCTTCTGTTAAACTTTTTTTTTCATAACTAGATCCTAACTTACCTTTTACGTTGTAATATTTATTATATTATTTGTTGCCAATGAGACTTCCTAATTCTACTGAAAGCAAAATATAACAAACAAAAATAAACATGAATACACATAAAATTTATAGTGGTTCACCCTTAATGTGAGAACTACATCCACTTTCTGCTGCTGCAAAAATTCATTATAATAATGAAGAAGTTGACAAGAGAAATATTGCACACCCACTCTCTCTTTAGATTCTTTCTCTTTATATATATATATATATATGTATATATATTTTCAGAGTTACATAAATAAGCCCTACCATGTCTTGAATTAGAGTTAAGGTGAGTATTGTGCCTCCGTTGATGAAGAAAAGAAGAAGATAATGAGAATATATACTTAAGGGATTAGACATTGCATATTTCATTTAATTTTGAAAATTTTTGAAAAATTTTGAACTTCTAGGGGGGACAAATTTGAAAACTGTCATCGTTATAAATTTGGTTGACATCATACTGTATCCATTCTTTGCCTCATGAAATAGGGACGACTACAACTTGACCGCAGCTTGCTAAAATTTGTTTAGCTACAAATTATTAGCGAGTATAGTTTAACGACAACATTCAATGTTTTAGCGACGCCTTTTGTCATTGCTTAAGGCTTTATTTCTTGTAGTGGGCTCCTGAATCATTAAATTATCTTATTATGTGCCTTTTTGAAATAGTTTTTTTTTTTCTCAATTGCTTTAGTTAAATTTTTTCCATAATTTGATCCCAACTTACATTTTGTTGTACTACATTATATTATTTGTTACAAATAAAACTTCCTAATTCTATTGAGAGCGAAATATACCAAACAAAAAATAAACAAGAATACACAAAAAATTTATAATGGTTCACCCTTAATGTGTAAACTATATCTACTTTCAGCTGCTGCAAGAATTTATTAAAATTGCACACCAACTCCCTCTTTCGCTTCTCTCTCTTTATATACATATATATATTTTCTAAGTTATACAAATAAGCCTTAGATGGTTGGTACAATGAGGAAAATAAATTCAAGACTTAGAGTTAAGGTAAGTATTGTGGCCCTGCTGATGAAGAAAAGGAAGAAGATACTGAGAATATAAAATTAAGGGATTAGACATTGCATATTTCATTAAACTTTAAAAATTTTTAAAAAATTTTAAGCATCTAGGGATGATAAATTTGAAAATTGTTATCATTATAAAGTTGGCTGACGTCATATTGTATCCATTCTTTGCCTCATGAAGTAGTGACGACTACAACTTGATGCAACACTTGCTAAAAGTTTTTTAGTGAAGAATTATTAGGGACTATAGTTTATTGACAACATGTGATGTTTTAGTGACGACTTTTGTCATTGCTTAAAGTTTTATTTCTTGTAGTCAGTTCTTGCACATTTAAATTTTCCTATTATGTGCTTTTTTGAAATATTTTTTTTTTCAATTGCTTTTGTTAATTTTTTTTTCTATAATTGGATCCCAAATTTTATTTGTTACAAATAAGACTCCCTAATTCTATTGAGAACAAAATATACCAAACAAAAAATAAACAATAATACACATAAATTTTATAGTGATTCACCCTTAATGTGGTGAATCTAATAAGTAACACATTAAGGGTATATATATTGAGAGAATCTGATAAGAGAGGGGTGTGCAACTTTTCTCTTGTAAATTTCTTCATTATTATAATGAATTTCAGCAGTAGTTGAAACTATATATATTATCTAAGTAACACAAATAAGCCCTACTATGCCCTATTTAAAGGTTTGTAAGGAAGTAAAACAAACCCTCCCACCATCCCCTCCTCCCCACAAAAATGATTGCTAATGCTCTGCTTCGTTTTGCTGGTGATCAACACCATATGTGGTTGTGCACGGTGGTCGGATGGTCTTTCTTGCTTATCTTGGCTTCTCATGGTGGACCTACACAAGGAGAGGGACGCCTCAAAGATCGACGAGACATTGGTATGATGCCGACCAAAGGTTTTCCTACGCTCAAGTTAGGTACCTGTTTGGATAAGTTTGAGGGCAAAGTTAGGTGGGAAAGAACACATTACCTTTAAGTGTAGTAAATATGCTCAATTTATAGGCCACCACTTGGACCTGATGTTAGATGGGTTTGAGCCATGACCCGTGTATCCCATCAGGTTATGTTAAGTAGTAGGTGACAAGTGGCGATCCTTTGAAAGGTTAGTTCTCTATCTGAGGGTTGACATGAGGCCATGTGTTAACCTATGGAAGCGAGTAGTTGCAGGGGTGTAGGCTTTATCAGATCATCCCGAGCACTTATTCTTCTAGAGGAGATGACGTTTTGTGTTGCTGCCAGCTAGGGCTCTGTGGAGCACCTCAGGAGGATATGCTAATCACATGAGACTCGCAAATTTGTCTATAAAGGCTTCTAGCCGAGCAATGTGGCTGGATAGCTGAGTAGGGTGTCTTTGGGAGAGCATGCCTAGCACACCCCTAATAGTAGCCTCCAATGCACTTGGTCGATGCTCAGCCTGATGTACTATGCCCTGAGGGGATGCTTGGTTGAATATGGTCTTTCGATTCGTCTTCAGAACCTCAAAATTTGAGAGGTCAACTAGTCAAGCCTGGCTGACACATGTGAGCTTATGATTGGTTGTTTCCCTAACGGGTGCAATCATTGCTTCTCCTTGTCTTCCATGTGTGATTTTGGTTATAAATAGGAGTTTATTCTCGCCTTTTAGGGCACCATGCATTCAACTTTTTGGCTTTCTAAGTTTATCTGCCAAGTAGGAAACTAGTGATTCCAAGGAACTTCTTTTCTTAGACTCGAGAAATCAATCCTGAATAAGCAATTCCTGAACAAAAAAACATGAGTGATTCGTAGAATTAGTCAGTAAATGTTTCTTAGTTGGACGAGAGTACCGAGACCAACTGGGCAACATTTGAGGATGTAGATATCATGGAGACGGTGACCAAGCCAGAAAGAGCGAATCAATTAGTGCAAATCCTTAGGTTGAGGCAATGAACAGTCCTTGAAAAGAAATTTTTGGACATGCTTGAGGGCAAGGGTCTTGTTAGGCCATGTAAGGGGACAGGACTCCTATATTAAGGTAGCCACCATGGGCACGTCTCTAGTTGTCACCTAGGAGCGAACCTACTAGGCTGTTGCCATGAGCAGGCTAAGTTCCTCTGGTCGGGGTGCCACGGTAGAGGCCCCTATAATGGGAGAAGTGGCCATCGATATGGTCGTTGCTGAGGACAGACAACCAATCCATGTAGGCAATGCTGAGGACAAGAACAAAGTACCACCTACATTTGAGACAAGACTCCGAGGTGCGGTGGTTTACTTGGTACATCGACCTAGCTAGACATTAGCGACAAAATATAAATCGATAATGATGTCAACCTAGTTGGAAGCCCTTCGTCGAGAGTATAAGATTCCCGATGACGTCGTCTTGGTCTTGCTAGAGTTGGAGACACTCCCATGAATCTACTGGAGGGGTATATCACAATATACATGGAATTTTTCTAAGCAGGGCTTCATCTTCCATTTCACCCTTTCCTTCATTGGCCATTAAACGATCCAAATATGTGCCCTGCTCAGCTCAATCTGAATTATTATCATTCCCTAATCAACATGCATATTTCATGGAAATACTATTTCATGACCGAGATGCCGTGGGAGGCCTTTAAGCAATCATTCAAGATAAAGAGACTTCCTCAGTAGATATAGTGGTATTACTTCACCATGTTCATGAAGGATTCATCTTCAATAACCACGACTCAGACAAGCTATGGAAATTCGAGTGGTTTTATAAGAGGAGAAACTGGTTATCCTAGCTCGGTGAAGTAGTCCCCATCGATCAAGTTGTATCTATCATATTCGAGTAGGGGCATGTATGGTCGAAGAGGCCGTGGGCTCCAAGAGGACTTTTGGCATCTATATAGGATCTACACACCAAGCCTGAGGCTGTCTGATAGTTGACATTTCTGCTAAATAATACCAATCTGGGCAACTATGGCTGGTTTAGGGGGTCTAGTTCAACCAACCCCTATCGAGATGATGTCCCACTTGCTTGGCCAACCAAGCAAGTGACAGTTGTAGGGTGCAGTGTCACCGATGTGCCCATGTCAAGCACCTTCTATGTCAGGTGGCCATTGGGGGAGTCATCATCGTCCAACTTCAAGGACTCTTTTGGTGGCTCCTTCGATTTAAAGCCGCCCATTGCTGATGAAGACTTCAAGGACATGATTAGGCTGTTCTACCTACCAGGCTAGCTCCGGATCAAAGGTCCAAATTGAGGAATTTTTTTAACTCTTTTCCTAGATTGGAGCGAGTCAAGGGCATAGCTAGGTCGAAGAGAAAGAGGACCAAACGAGCCAAGTAGCCTTCAACATGTGCCCCTTCTAGCATTTTGCCGTAGGTGTAAACGTTTCATGGGGCCTCAACAAGTCGAGGAGGTATCACCCAATGCCTCGAAGAGGTTATGCTTGAGGAGAACTACTTCTTTTCCATGTTTAGACCGACAGTCTCTAACTTTTATTTGCTATCATACATTCAACAAATATGAACGTAAAGAGGACAATAATTTGGTATATGAATAATAAATAAATTCTTTATTGATAAATATGTCTCCAAAAACATATTACATTTTTACTCCTTAGGACATACATGTCTAACAATCTCCCACTTACACCAAGTGAGTAAATATGACAAATTCTGCATCCCCATAGCTTCCAAATTCCTCTCAAATACTCTCTAGTTAGTGTCTTTGTGAATAGATCAGCTAAATTGTCCTCAGATGTGATTTCACATACAGTAACATGCCCACCCTTAATGAAGTCCTTTATGACATGATACTTTCAATTAATATGCTTACTCTTCTTGTGAAATCTTGGTTCATTGGCAGTAGCTATCACTATATTGTTATCATAATACAATGATATTGCCTTATCCATCCAGAAACTACCTTAAGATCCTCAAGGAACTTGCAAAGCCATACTACTTCTTTCGAAGCATCACTAGCTGCCACATATTCAGCCTCCATCATTGAATTTGAAGTGCAATCTTGCTTGACACCTCTCCAAAAAATGGCACCACCGCCCAAAGTAAACACAAAACCAGTAGTGGATCTTCTTGAATCTAGGCTGGATTTGAAATCTGAGTTAGTATATCCTAGAGGTGTTAAAGGCTCACCCAAATATACAAGCATATACCCTCGAGTCCTTCTCAAGTACTTAAAAAATGCTTGATCACAACCTAGTGGTTTGGTCCTAGATTCGACTGAAATCGACTTACTATCTCGACCGCATAACTAATATCCGGTCGTGGGCAAAGCATGGCATACATGAGACTACCACTGCCAAAGCATAAGGCACCCTCTTCATGTATTCTCTTTCTTCATCAGACTTTAATGAGCCTTTCTTAGAAAGAGTAATTCCAAACTTAGATGGTTACCCACCTTTCTTCGAATCCTACATTGCAAACCTCTTGAGAATTTTGTCTATGTAGCCTGCTTGGGACAAAGCTATCATTCTATTCTTCCCATTCTGAAAAATTTGGATACCGAGAACATAATTGGCTTCACCCAAGTGTTTCATGTCAAACTACTTAGTCAACCATAATTTAACTGATGACAATGCCCCAACGTCATTACCAGTAAGCAGAAATTCATCTACATAGAGCATTAAAAAAATCGCATTTCTATTCTTAATGTGTTTGTAAACACATGGGTACATTTTGTGTGAACCCATAAGTCTTGATCACTTAATCAAATCTTACGTTTCAAGAACAGAAAGCTTGCTTAAGTCCATAAATTGACTTTAGCAGCTCACAAACCTTATATATGGACTCATCAAGATAACCATTTAAAAAAGTAGCCTTGACATCTATCTGTCAAATCTCATAACTGAGAGTAGTAACTATGGACAAGAGAATGCGGATGGACTTTAGTATGGCTATAGGCAAAAAGGTTTCCTCATAATCAATTCCTTTCTTTTGCATGTATTCCTTAGCTACCAGTCTAGCCTTATAGGCTTTAACTTTTCCATTTACTCCTCTCTTTCTCTTATAGATCCACTTACACCCTATGAGTTTTACCCTTTCGGGAAGATCCACAAGTTCCCAGACCCGATTAGTCTCCATAGACTTCATCTTAGTATTCATGGCTTTTGTCTAGAATTTTGAATCAATATCCTCCATAGCCTCTTCGTAAGTATAACGATCTTTATCAAGTTCAACCGGTTCAACTAAAAAGGCTTTACTATTGAACATATACCTCTCAAGTTGACGCCGAATCCTCCCACTACAAAAAGGCCCCTTAGGTTGTTGTTTGGTTGGTTTTTTGACACTGATTGGAACGGTTTCATTTGGAACCCCTAGAGTGATTGAATCACTAGCCAACTCCTTGAGCACTACTTTGCTTCAAGGTTTAAAGTTGTCCATGTAACTTTACTTAAGGATTATTGCATTTCTTGAAACCATGACTTTATTTTCCTTTTGGGTTATAGAAATAACCCCCTTTAGTCCCTTTTGGATATCCTATAAACACACAAACTTCCAAACGTGCTTCTAAACTATTTGCTTTCTTAAACAGGACATGAGCCAAACATCCCCATATACGAATATGGCTTAAGGATTTTTTTTTTCCTTGTTCACAACTCGTGAGGGGTTGTAGGAACAGATTTTGAAGGCACATTGTTCAAAAGATAATATGCGGTTTGTACTGCATATCCCCAAAAGGATAAAAGCAATATGATGAATAACTCATCTTAGACCTAATCATGTCCAACAAAGTCTTATTTCTTCTCCCAGCCACACCATTCTGTTGTGGGGTGCCCAGCCTAGTCAAATGGGATAGAATCTGATTCCCTAATAAGTGTTCTAAGAACTTATCAGAAAGATATTTACCACCTCAATTGGATCGAAGTGCCTTTATGGGGCTACCCAATTGCTTTTCCACTTCAGCCTGTAACTGCCTAAACTTGTCAAAAGTTTCGCTTTTGTAGTGCATTAGGTACACATACCCATACCTTAAGTAATTATGAATATATGTGATGAAATACTCATACCCTCCTCGTGGCTAGATGTTTATAGCTCAGCAAACATTGCTATGCACAAGTTCCAGAACCCTTTCGACCCTATTGCCCTTAGACCCAAATGGTCTTTTAGTTATTTTACCCTCCCAAAAGGATTCACATTGTGGTCTAGATTCCACCTTTAAGTGACTTAAAGGTTCATCCCTTACCAACTTTTGAATCCTATTTAGGTTAATATGTCTCCCATTGCTTCAACCAACACTAAGGATCCATCACCCATCCAAACCGTGAAGTCTTCATGCAACAGACTTCTTGTTTTGTTGAACTCTTGCAGAGAAATACAAACATGATTAGTTGCTTTAGAATCTATCATCCAAGTATTACTAGATTCCTCAATCTAACAAGTTTCAATAATCAGAAGATCGCACTTACCTCATCGAGAAAGGAAGTCCTTGCAATTCTTCTTGATATGCCTGACCTTCCCATAGGAAAAACACTTGAGCTTCTTTGGGTTCTTCTTTTTCTTCTTCTTGTTCTTGCCATTTACAGGAATAGAAGACTTCCTATTCTTATCCCGGTGCTTTTTTCCATTCTTGAAGTTAGAATTGAACTAGACGTAGCCGCCAAGTTGGCCTCACCACCACCAAGAGTTTTCCTAATTAGATTTTTGAACTCCTATAACTGCTTTATTAACTCAGTCAAGGTCATATCTCATCTATTGCTTAAATTAAATGAAGATCTAAATGGGATAAACTCCTTAGATAGAGTCTCAAAGACTATAGTCATAAGTGTTTTAGCATTTATGTTAGCTCCAATGGTTTGAGCCTCAGTGAGGTAACCAATGACCAATATCATATACTCTTTCATAGGAGTCCTCAGTCTTTGTTTGCAGTTTAGAAGTTTCTAAAGTGTCCCTTGCTGTTTTGTTAGGGCTTGGCCTCCAAATATATCTTCAAGATTATTCAAGATCTGCTTTGCAGTCTCATAATCTTCATGTTGAGCCTACATGTTATTCATGCTAGCCATAACATAACAGTGGGCTTGATCGTTAGCATTTTTCCAGTGATCATACACTTGGATTTGCTCATTATTGGAATCTCCCATAGGCTCGGGAAGACACAGTGTTGTTAGCACAAATTTTAGTTTTTTAAAGGATAGGACGATATTTAGGTTCCGTTTCCAATCGTTAAAATTCTCACCAGTTAATTGGTTTTTGTCAAGTATTGATGATAAAGCGTTTTTAGACATTTTTAATCTACAATAAAGAATCATATACCAAACATAAGAAAACATATTATAATAATTTAGTAAGATAACATATTAAGTAAACATACAAGTGTGTTTATGTGTCAAAACCTTGAAAATATCACAACCTTACAACAATAATTCCCAACTTAGAATTCAACAAGCCACCTAAGGGAGACTTTCCAAACTCAATTAGGAGCATGATACCCCTCCTGATTAATATATGCCATTCAGGACCCATATGATCTAGCACATGTTAATAATAATTTCTTTAGCCATTAATTTTATTAACAGAGCTCCTAGAGGAGGATAATAATAAAATTAACATGAGTGTATAACCATCATTTTAATATTTTATCTATGATTTATAATCACTACTTAGAGGTGTGCAATAATAAATCATGCTAAAATACCTTATCCTCTCATAGATCTAACTCAGTACATAGTGAAGTCCTTTCTTAAAGGTCGAAACTAGCATGTGCTACCTATGGACCAACGATGAAGGCTGTAGGTCTCTTCGAAAACTTTCACCCACTCAATCTTTTGAAATTAAAGCTTTATTTTAAAAAAACATGCATGAACAATTTTTAATGAGCGACACTCCCTATTCTATATGACATGTTTTTAATATACATAGTAAATCATATTATAATGTAGACAAGCAAAGCAATATGCAAAGCTACAAGCAAAATAGTAATAAATAGCTGTAATATTATGGTCCCACCCTAGAGAAAAGAAAAACAAAGATTACAATAGATCAATTGAAACATATTATTGATTTTTCATCCTTGAATCTTCAATTGTATTCTTCTTCATGTATTATCCATCTGCAAGTCTTCAATCCTGCATGGATCAAATACTTCATATTTCTAGTTATATCCAAATTTAATATCTATCGAAATTGTCCTAAAAATAAATCAAAACTGCACCAAAAACGCACCTTTTTTGAAAATTCACAACTTTCTACCGGCATGCCAATCTATGTAATTGGCCTACCAGTCATGACCCTTTAGCCTGTCGAACCTTATAATTTGGCATGCCAGCCATAACAGTTAGCCTGCCAAACTTGAAAGTTCGACTTGCCGCCAGAATTGTCAGAATTCTACCCCACAAACGGCTTGTAGAACCACACAATTCAACCTGTCGGTCTACGGCCATCGGCCTTCCAAACATGAGGGTTCGGCCTGCCGACCGAACAGAAATTATATTTTCTAGAAAATATAGCTTTTATGTAGTTTTTCTATCTTATTTTTAACAATTCAAAAACATAAAATTAGAGATTTAGGAAATACCTGTGGAATTGCTATAATCTATCTTCTAATTAGTCTTCTAGATCTGTCTTCTTCGAATGATTATTTAATTACAAAATTCTTACAAATTTAAAATGAAATAATAATTCCTAGACAATAATGATAGACCGCCATCTAATTACATGAAAGACCTAGATATACATTCTAACCTCTAAGAAACCATAACCGACACAAATTAATTAATTAATTAATAATTAAATAATAGTTTAATCAACCATAATTAATTAATAAATATTCACCACATATTCCATGACAACATAAATATATAGAAACCCTAGAGTGCCAACTCTCTTAACAAAATTAAATTCAAGTATAGGAGAGTTTAAGATTACATTAATTATTCATATAACATGATCACAAACTCATAAATTTATGTAAAAACTATGGCTCTGATACCAATTGTTGGAAAAATAGTACGCAGTAGAAATTTAAAATTTTTTAATCAATGTCTTTTCTAAAACTCAAGTTTGAGACGCTATATGTATAAATTAACCAGATCTTACTAACCTTGTATGCTGAAGAGCTCCTGCAATATGTGAAGAGAAGAACGTTCTAAAAGAGCCTCAACCAACTAGTCTTTTTTGCTATTCTCTATCCATGATCAGAGTGTATATGGGCACACATTATATAGCCTTTTCATGATGACTCTCTTTCCAACCAATTGAGAAAAACCCAAAACAACTGTTCGTGATTTGTGAAAAATAGCTCTTCTAGGGAGTTTCAGAGACTCACAGACTAGAGTGCTCACTCTTGATTTCTTAACTTATCTAAATAACTGTGAAGTCTCACTCCCTATTTATAGATATTGGACCCAGGGTATAGTCCTTATCAGATAAAGTCTCAAAAATTTGAATCTAGATCAATATATGATAAAATCACGTAAAAACGAGTGATTAGATTATTGCTCGGTCGGCAGGCCAAACAAGCAGATCGGCCTATCAAACTTACTCCATCAACAGGGCAAACTTACAATAAATGATCCCTACAAATCTTTTATTTCTCACTCGAGATTCTTTGAATAAAGCCTCAATTTTAATTTAAATAACCCTCCAATAAAGAAGTTATCTGAATAAAGCAACGATATCTAGATAATCTATAGGAAAACAAATATTCTGATAATTCAACAAGTTTTTCTTGAATTAATTTTTCACAAAATTAATTCAATCGATAAACAGACATGTATTATCTGATCCTATCGAATTTCAACAAATTTAATAATTTAACATAAGTCACCAATTTATTGGAAAAGCACGCTTTATCATTACAGGATTTGTTATGAGCTAGCAAAGGAAAGTTGATGGACCTATATAGTTCAAGCTCTTGATAATTATAAAACCCAATATCCCAGATATACATTTCATAATTATCAACTCTAGCTCTATTCTACTAAGAGCTTAGAGCTACACTCTCAAATAATATAAAATTACGAAGCCCGAATAGCTAAGTCTCCATGATATATCACAATGTAACGTATCTCCATAGAATTATCCATAATCGACTTAAGGATAAATTCTGTCTTACCTTCCTGATTATTTTTCTCTTACATTCTATTATCTCACCATCGAAAAACTTACCATCCAAAGATAGTATACTATTCATTTACAACTATGTATCTAAATGGTTGAGCACTCTAGTTTTCCAATTACCGAATAACGCATATAAGAGGACATCATCGACTCCTAAAGAGAAACTATGGATTCTTTATCTATGAATAATTGGTCAATGCTATCAAGAGTCATGTCTTCAATATACCGGCATGTATACCAACATAAAATATGGATGTCACCCTTTGGTATATCCAAAGACATAAGTGAAGGCAATAGGCCCACTATTCATCTCAGGATTAAGATGTAACATATATGATTGTCTAAAGTGAATTAATTTTTTGAGACAAAATTATTAATCCAAATCAATTACACTTTATGTCCCGATCTAATACATCGTCACCTATGACAATGCACCAATGTTTCTATTTGCGGAGTCCACCCGATGGCCAAGCCAAACCATCTCCCATTGGAGATATAGACAACATAACAATCTTTACATGAATAAAATGCCTAACTTTATTTCCTCAATTGCAGATCTTATGATTTAGACCGTCACCATTAAAATCACATCTTTCGCATAATCTGTCCATCATATGCCTGATTCTAAGGGTTTAGACTGACAGTCTCAGACTTTTATTTGCGTATCATATATTCAACAAATATGAACGTAACGAGGACAATAACTTGGTATATGAATAATAAATAAATTCTTTATTGATAAAAATGTCTCCAAAAACATATTATATTTTTACTCCTTAGGGTATACATGAGCACCTATTGGGAAGTATCCCAAGGCCGCCGCTATGGATTGGTCCTTGATTGTCGACCCCAAGGTAGGGAGGAAGAGGCAAGGAATGAGGAGACTCTGGCACTAGTCGAGTCGGACGATGGCAGGTAGGAGCAGCTTACCAGTCGGGTGGCCATTGACTTGGATGCCAAAGACACTGAGGAAGATGCCCAGCCCTGACTTGGGGTTCCAATTCTTATCCTCTTCTTCTTTCATTTTCTTTTTTTGGGCCCAGGTATAGGAGATGCCTGATTGTTGTACCTTCTCCAAACTTTGTTTTAATAAAATTCCAATCAAATTTTCCCAATTTGTATGCTCAGATTATTAATATTATTAATTTTCTTGCTTTTGACTTTGATCAGGTAGGAATATATCTTGCTCAAATTTCTGGTATGGTAAGAGCATGTCCTACTTAGATTTATGGGTATGGTGGTGCCATAATACCCTTGTACCTGCCCAGACTTGTTGCATCCTTTATGATTTTTTTTTGTCTAGTTATGGTTAGGATTTTTAGTCCCTGGGTCTCTACCGATGCTCGATATTGGCTGGGTAGTTTGTGGTATAATTGGACTGGTGGACAAGTATTTTAAGTCTACTTATAGTCGGGATTTATACCGACTAGCCCCCAGTAGAGAGTTAAAGTGACCCTCCTCATCAGGAGTTGATTGGCCTTCTCCAAGTTTTGGAGTTATAAAGAAGTAAGTCGAAGTTGATCTAGGTCATCATCTCGACCCGTATTTTACTTGAGAATTCTTGAATTCACATTTTCATTATTTTCTTTTGTACATTTGTATTTTGCCCTAGTTTGTAGATCTTTACAATAATACAAAAAAAAGTAAGTTTGTAGATCTTTACAATATTACAAAAAAGTAGGGTTATAGGTCAAAAAAGATGATCTAGCTCATCACAGCAATAGAACTTCTTCAAGTGCTCGGCATTCCATGAGTGGATAAGCACATTTCTTTTAGTGTTAGTAATTTTGCAAGTACTTGATCGAACAATACTGACCACTCTGAACGGACCATCCCATTTGGTCTTAAAGGTCTAAGCTCAGGCTATTCAACAATAACTTTCTTCAAGACTAAGTCTTCAATTTTGAAGCTTTTTGGTTGCACGTGCTTGTTCTAATACCAAGCAATAACTTTATTCCGAGTTGTAATCTGGATGAAAGTAGTATCCCTCTTCTCTTCTAGTAGATCAAGCTCAACCATCATGAGCTGCATTTCACTGTTCATCGTAGTGTTCCACTCTGAAGCTTGACAAGCCGACCTCTATTGGGAGACAGCCGCAGCTCCCTAGAACAGGGAGAAAGGAGTCTTTCCCATGGCCATCTAGATAGTCATATGATATGCCTAGGGCACCTTCAAAAGCTCATCGATCAAGATGCCCTTGAGGCCTTCCAATTTCTTCTTGAGGTTGTCCTTTATAGTCTTATTGATGACCTCAACTTGCTAGTTGCTCTAAGGATAGCCTGGCAAGGAGAACATCTTCTTAATTCCAAGCTTCTCACACATTTTTAGAAGGCTTGTTGCTTCAAATTTCTTGGTGTTGTTGGTCACTATTGTGTACAGAACACAATATCGACATATTATATTCTTTTAGATAAAGTTGGTGTACTTAGCCTCGGTCATGTTGGTTTTGAGCTCAACTTCCACCTACTTGGTGAAATAGCCGATGGTCACTAGACATTACTTGAATTATGATTAGACCATGGGAAAAGGATCGATAAGGTCAATGGCCCACTTGGCGAACGGTCAAGCACACCGACAGAGTTGAGTGGCTTGGCGTGATGTCTGATTATCCAAGCAAACTACTAGCACTTGAGGCACTTACGGGTGTATTCCTTACAGTCCTAGTCCATGGTTGGCCAGTAGTAGTCATGGCAAAGGCACTTTAGGGATAAGGAGCATTCCCTTGTATAATTTTTGCACACCCCACTATGGATTTTTTCCATTAGGTACCGGCCTTTTAATAGTCCGACGCACTTTTGGTAAGGTGTGGTGTAGCCGTGCCAGTAAAGCCTTTCCTCAATCATCAAATACCAAGCCTAGCTATTGCAAATTTTGTTAGGCTTCCTCTCGGTCAAGCAGTTCAGCTATGGTCAGGTATCAGATGATTGGGTCTATTCAAGTTTCTATCTAGTCGCCAGCTTCATTCACTAATTTTTCCTGATGCTCAACTCAACTAACCTCTCGATTGGAATCGAAGTCAAGTTACTGTCTTCAAGGCTTGAGGCTAGCAAAGCAAACATGTTAGCCTTTGCGCTCTCTGCTTTCGAGATCTAAATGAATACTTAGCTCTTGAACTACTCGAGCAGTCATCACTTTACTTAGATAAGCTGTCATGCACTCGCTTAGGGCTTGGAATTCGTTGGTTACCTGCTAGACAACGAGTATAGAGTCACTGTGAATGCGGATGCAATCCACTCCGAGCTTCCGTGCAATCTTTAGACCAGTATCAATGCTTCATTTTTGGCCTCATTATTGGAGACCTTGAAATCGAATCAGAGTGCATAGTTGGTCATATATCCGTCTGGGTTGATGAGGATGAGACCGGTACCCAACCCATTCATGCTTAAGGATCCAATGACAAATAGCTTTGATTAAGTTTTAGGCCTAATCGTGCTGCTATTGGCTGGATCAAAATCATCCACAAGTGCCTTCTCAACTAAAAAAGTGGTTTGTCTAGCTTTTGTGAACTTTACTATGAAGTTGGCGAGAGCTTATGCTTTTATGGCCATTGGGGACACAAATTGTATATCGAATTCTCTGAGCTCTACTAGCCACTTTGACATCTGACCAGATATTTTTGGATTCTGAAGGATTTGGCATAAGGGGAACTTGGTCAAGACCTGAATTGTGTGCCCTTGGAAGTATGGTCAGAGTTTTTAAACAAAGGTGACAAGAGCTAAGGCTAATTTTTCTAATAGAGGGTACCTCTCCTCGGTACCTTGGAATGCTTTGCTGGTGTAGTAGATCAGTTTCTAGATGCGTCTTCTTCTCAAAGGGGGACCGAGCTGACTGCCTTCTTGGACACTACAAGTAAGCATACAGTATCTCTCTTAGTAGAGGTCTGGATAAAAGTGTGGGTATGGCTAAGTATTTTTTGAGGTTTTAAAGTGCTTCCTCACACTCTCTGCCCATTTCAAACCTCTCCTTGAATGCTTAAAAAAAAGGCTAGCACTTGTTGGTGGACTGGGAGATGAATCTGGACAAAGCGGGAATCATGTCAGTCAGCTTCTAGACTTCTTTGACTATTGGGGGAGAGTGCATGTCCACCACAACTCGGGCCTTGGCTGAATTGACTTTAATGCCATGATGGTTAACCATGAATTTGAGGAACTCGCTTGACTCTACTCTGAAAGTAGACTTGCCTGATTGAGTTTCATCTTGTACTCTCGAAGTACATCAAAGCTGTTTCAGAGGTCGACGATGTGATCGGCTACTCGGATGGACTTAATGAGCATGTCATCGACATACACCTCCATGGTCTTCACAATTTGCCTAGCAAACATCTTATTCACCAGGCGCTGATAAGTGGTCCTGGCATTCCTAAGTCCAAATGGTATGACGACATAACAGAATAGCCCTTGGTTTATGGTGAAGGCAGTTTTCACTTGATCTTTCTTGGCTATCTTGATCTGGTTGTAGCCAGAATAGATGTCCATAAAGCTTAGCAGCTCATGACCAACGGTTGCGTCTACAAGCTAATCGATCCTGGGTAATAGGAAGCAGTCTTTCAGGCAGACTTTTTTCAATTTGATGAAGTTAATACAGACTCGCCATTTCCTATTGGCCTTTTCGACCAAGGCCATGTTTGCCAGCCACCTCGGATATGTAACTTCTCAAATAAATCTAACCTTTAAGCGCTTTTGAACTTCTTCATTCAACATACCTCACAGGATCAAAAGATCTCCTCTTCTGGATGACTAGCTTGTGCTCGGGATTGACATTCAGATAATGGTGGATAATGTTTGGGTCGATCCTAAGCATGTCTTCATAGGAGCAAGCGAAGACATTCCGATATTCTATGAGGAACTTCTCTAGGTCTGCCCAGATCTCAAACTTTAGCTTAGACATAAGTAGGACCATTTGGTCGAGGTGTTCGAGGTCCAGGTGGTATGGCACTAAGTCTTCCATGGATGTGGCTTGCACTTCCTCCTCGGGTAGTAGTGGGTCAATGTTAGACAACATTTTTGGCTTTTACTCGATAGGCCAAGATGCTCAGCTGCTGAGCTACTACCTCCTTTACGGCCTTGACATAGCATTCTTAGGAGTCCTTTTGTCTCAACCTTATCACACCGACCCCATTCTTGATTGGGAATTTCATAGTTAAGTGGTAGGTCGAGACTATGGCCTTAAAAGGATTGAGGTCAGCCGCCCCCGCCCGATGATAATGTTGTGCTAAGACGACTTATCGATGATAAGAAATTCCACGAGGCATGTCACTCGAGCATTGCCTTCGTGGAGGGTAACCAGTAGGCAGATCATGCCGACAACTAGTACACATTCACCAAAGAAGCCATAAAGGGGTGTTTGGACTGGGATTAGTACGGCGTTGCTAATCTTCAGCTTGTCGAATGCCTATTTGAATAGGATGTTAGCGAGCTACCATTTTCGATTAGCATACACCGGACTATGTTTTTGGTTATTTGCAGCTCATACACCAAAGCGTCATTGTGTGGATGGATGAGCCTATCTGCCTCCTCCTTTGTGACAGTAATTGTAACATCCTCTTGCTGGCAAATTTTATTGATGTAATTGAACATATTCATAAGGTCCCTCTACTCAACTAGTCTGGCTTCTTGAGCATAAGCCTAGCGACCACTTATGGTGTCTATGGTAATTCGCTGCTGAAGATTGTATATACTATGTTCGGCAAGTCCGAGGTGTTCCCACTGTCTATGTTATGCACTCTCGGCTAAACTTCTCAAGTTGGTTGGGCGCTTTTCCTGGGATTGGTGCTAGGGGTCAAGACTTGATCGACAAATTCTCGGAGGTGCTCTTCTTGGATGAGCTTTTTGATTTGGTCTTTCAAATGAATATGATGTCGAGTGTTATGTCTGATGTCTCTGTGGAAGTTACAGTATTGTTCTGATCTCGCTTCACTCGATTTCCCTTCAGTAGAGGCAAATTTAGCAACAGGTTTTGGTTGTTAACCTAGTTAAACACCTCGTTGATGGTGGGCCACTAGAGGTGTGTAGCTCTAGAACTTTTTGGTGGAGACTTTGAACTTGTCAGTCGTGGGCTTTTTGTTCTAGTCGAGTTCCTGCTCAAGTGGATCCCTCTACTTCTTGCCTTTCTTGCTGCTACTACCTTCTCCGTCTTGATGGCTTTCAAGTAGTTGGCCGTGTCCGCATGCCTCTAGGTATAGCCGAGCATTTGAAAAAATGTGACAGGCTACTCAAGGGTGAGTAGCCAGATTAAGCCCTTATCTCTCAACTCCATGAAGAAGGCATGTTTAAATGTCTCATCTTCTAGATTTCTCACTTCCAATGCTACTCTAGTAAAGTAGTTAATGTAATCCTACACGTCTTTGTCTCCCTGCTTGACAGTATAATGGTGGGTGACTTCTTTCCTTCTCATTTGGGATGTGGCAAAGGCCACCAAGAAGGCATCAGACAACTATCGAAATGAAGACATGGTGCCTAGCTCTATATGGCAAAACCACTACTGAGTTGAGCCAGTCAAGGTTAACAGAAATGCCTTATACATGGCTACGTCACTAGCATTCTGGAGCATTATATGGCCCCTGTACAATTCTAGGTGCTCGTTGGCATCGGTCGTTCCATCGTAGGCTTTGATTTACAACACGTTAAACTTGTTCGGCATGGGAGCCTACATGATGGCGTTGGTGAAGGGTAGGTCAAGCATGCCTCCCTCTGCTACACTGTCACAGTAGTATTGAATCTAGTTAATTTGCCACTGCAAATCTCGCAATTATCAACTATAAGTATCTTCAGGTAATTCTACCCTGTATAGGACTCTACCCTCTACCTTGTCATCTCTAGCCTTTTGTCGATCCCAGGTGGGGCAAGCCCCCTAGTCCTTGAGCCTATCAAAGACTAAATCTCGGGAGCCTTGAGGGGAACAGTCACGACTATTTCTAGGACCAAGTCGACCTTCTTTGACCAACCAGTTGTTCTCATATATGCCTTTTGAGGCCTGTCGTCTAGTTTGTTCAAAGTCTCTTTCTTTTTGAGAATCGCTCTTCAGCCCTGCTCGACCACCTGCCTAGCCTTCTCGGGCCATAGGAAGAGAGTAGGGGGTGGCTATTATGCTTGTTGCTGTTGTTATTGTTGTACCATCTATTATGTAAGTAGGCAAACTACGATGGCAGTTTACGGATTAGGTCCTTTATGGCCTGATCTACCTTGTCTTTGCTACCCTGGCTGCTTGATCGAGACCTTGCTCCTCGGGGCCTCCCACGAGGTCTATTCTGGTTTCGATTCTAAGGTTCCCTAACCCCTCCTATCGAGGACCCTCGTCTTAGGTATTTCCTTTCATAGCCAAATTGAATATAGCTGTTGATAGATGTGGGTGTTGAGTAAGGATGCTAAAAAGGCACAGTGCTCTCCTTCTAGCGCCAAATGTTGATATGCTTGGCTTCGTTTTGCTAGTGATCAACACCATATGCGGCTACACATGATAGTCAGACGGTCTTCCTTGCTTGTCTCGACTTCCCAAGGTGGACCTGTATAAGGAGAAGGACACCTCAAAGATCGAGAGGACATTGGTGTAGAGATGGCCTAAGACTTCCCGGTGCTTAAATTAGGTACCTATTTGGTCGTCTTCGGGAGCAAAGTTAGGTAGGAAAGAATACATTACCTTTAAGTGTAGTGTAGTGTAGTAAATGCGCTCAATTTATAGGCCACCACTTAGACCAAGTGTTTGGTATGTTTGAACCATAACCCGTGTGTCCCATCAGGTTGTGTCAGGTAGCAAGTGACAAGTGTCACGATCTCTCGAAAGGTTAGTTCTCCATCTGAGGTTTGATATGAGGCCGTGTATTCACTTGTGAAAGCGAGTAACTGCCTGGGAATAGGTTTTCTTAGGCCATCCCAAGAATGTGTTTTTCCCGAGGAGACGACGCCTTATGTCACGGCCAATAGGAGCCTTATAGAGCACCTCAAGAGGAAATGCCAATTACATAGGAGTTATAGATTGTCTGTAAAAGCTTCTAGTTGAGCAGTGTGGTCAGATAGCCGAGGAGGGTGTCTCTAGGCGAACACGCTGAGCACATGCCCAACAATGGTCTTTCGTGTGTCCTTTAGCTCGACTCTATGACACCACTCGGTCGCGCCCCTTTGTTGTAGCTACAGCGTAAATTTCACACCCTCTGGATTTTGGCCATTGATGCTCGCAGACACACCCTTCATTTGGGGCTTTAACGAGCACTTTCTTTCACACTACTCTGCAGCGCCTATTTGCTAGGTGATAATTCAAAGAATGTTAAACTGGGCTCCACACTACTTAACACTATTCTCCTTCTAATTTATCATATTATACTATTCTTTTTTTTAGCTATGTACTTACTTAAATATTATTCTATGAAACGTAACCTCCACCTTTTGTTTCTATTTTTTTTTTTTTTGCTTTTGTCCTCCTCCTGCTCCTGCTCCCAATCTTTTATCTCTTATTTCATCACGTATATCACCAAAATACTTATTTATTTTTTCTAATCTGTCTCTATTATATAGTTTTTTTTCTCGACTATGTTTACACTTAAATATTTTTTTAAACTATTATGTTTTTAAAATGTACTTTATTAACTTTTTTTTTATACTCTTATCAAAAAGACTTTTCTCCTCCTCCTCCTCCTCCTCCTCCCCCCGCCGTATATCACCAAAAAAACTTTTTTTTTTCTAACTTGTCTTTATCACATGACATTTTTTTTCTCAAATATGTTCACACTTAAACATTTTTTTAAACTATAATGTTTTTAAATGTGCTTTATTAACCTTGTTTTTTTCTTTCCTAATATACTCTTGTTAAAATGACTCTCCTCAAATATGTAACTACCTAAACTTTTTTTCCCCTATTGGTTAATCGTTTCTTTTCAAATATAACCGTCATAGATATTTATTCCCATGAGTAACAGTTGTCTTTGATGATTTTTTTTCAAACTCTTAAATTAGTGATTAATTAACCAAATTAACAACATATGTTTTTAAAATAATAATAATAACAATAATAATAATAATAATAATAATAATGACAACATATGTTAAACATCTACCAGAATAAATCACATGCATAGTATAGAATTTAGGTTCATGGGTAATTAACAATTAATTAGGAACTAAAATAATAATAATATGTTTTCAATAATTTTTTTTAAAAAATTCTGTCACCTTTAATATTTTAAGGCCTTTTCTATTATTTTCACTTTAGAATTATTAGAAATAATCACAATAAGGATAGTAGACATTGTTAGTCACTAGATTATAAGTATTGTTATATTTTAGTCCCTAAACTTTTAATGATAAGGACATTGTTGGTTAATTTTAGTGGCAAGAACAAAAACTTTCAAAAAAAAAAAAAAAGAAAAGGTTAAGAAGTAATTTACCAAAATTAAAATTTTAGGTACCAAAGAGTGTAATACCCCTTGAGCTAACTAATAAGCTTGTGTAAAGCTTATTTAGTTAAGAAAAGAAGCATTAACCTTTCAATTTCATTATATGTGTTATAGTTTACTTAAAATATATATTTTAGTATTAAAGAGTCTTAAAACTGTTGTTTCATTCATTTCTTTATTTACAATATATACATTATTCAAACCTAGTAATATGAACATAACTATACTATCACATCCAGACTTAGTAACATATGTCTGTTTAGATTGTTGTCTTTAGCAATATAAGGGACATATATGTAACCTTCCTCGAATTTTCTAACATAATCACACATTGACATCCCTTCTTTCTTTAGCTCTAGAAATTCCTTTACTTTTGTGATTTAGCATCCTTAGTGAAATACTTTTCATAGAAGATCTCCTTGAATTTGTTCCATGTCAACTCATTCATATTTACTCCAAGCTTAGTTCCTTCCTACTAGGTTCTAGCCCCTTTTTTAAGCAAGAAAATTGCACAAAGTACCTTTTTAGCATCACTAATCCTCATGCAATCAAAGATGGCATCCAAAGACTTTACCCACTCTTCTGCAACTAATGGATCCAAACCACCATCAAAGTTACGAGGCTCCATCATCCTGAATCTCTCATAAACAGTTTGTGAAGCATCTGGCTGAGGTGGGGGTGGAGGAGGCAGTTAGCACTGATTATTCCTTTACATATCCAACAACTGTTGTGTCTGTTCACCATGCATCCTGGTCAGTTGTTGGATCAGATTTGTCAAATTAGCTACTAAATCATGATCACCCTCCTAATCATTATCTATTGTCATCCTTTTTGGTGTCATATCTTTTTGTATAATGCTCAATCTTATTCCTTTAATTAGCCAATATTAAACATAATATAAATTAACAAAACTGCAAAAACAATGAATCATAAAGACAAGAGATGCCAATGGTTGACCAAATTTCCCAGCCAAGATATGTTCATATACCTTCTTTTGTCTTCAAAATTGATTTAACCTCTGCTATGATACCAAAAACTATAATACCCCTTAAGCTAACTAATGAGCTCGTGTAAAGCTTATTTAGTTAAAAGAAGAAGCATTAACCTTCCAATTTCATTATAAGTGTTATGGTTTACTTAAAATATATGTTTCAGTATAAAAGAGTCCTAAAACTATTTTTTCATTCATTTTCTTATTTACAATATACACATTATTCAAACTTAGCAATATGAATTGAACTATACCATCACATCTAGACTTAGTAACATATGTTTGTTCACAAAAACCATAACAACGCTGGTAAGTTTTATAAAATAGAGTTCTAAGATACGTTTCAAAAGCTGCTCTAAAACATGGCATATGAACAAATCTCTAAATAATAGCTTTGGATACTCGGTCAACCCCTAACCCTGTACACCTTTACCTACATCATAAGAACTATAATGAGCTAAAAGCTCAGTAAGCAGAAATTGATGCATGAACATAAACATTGAATACGAATGGAATCAGACATTTTCTTTTATCCATTTTTTTCAACAATTCTTTCTTCTTTTGGGAACTCTTGGAGTGTGGTACTTAACTGGTAATGATAGGCCATGGTTTTCGGAACCTGATCTTCATTTTGGCCAACGTAACAATAATAATACGGGGTTTCCATATTGGTTGTTAGACCTCAGGTATTTGCCGTTTTCAGTCTCGATCTTTGTGGCTTTTCTTATCTTGGTTTTTCAACCTCAAAGTACTCACCACCCTTTATTGGGTCCACAAGTCCTACCCCCGTCCCATGCCTATCCGACCACCAATTAAGCACCAAACCCTCATTTTAGTTTAAAAAAAAAAAACTTCATTCTCTTCTTGATCATATCACATCTTCTAATGTAAATGTCATAAGTCATGAATGCATTTCAACAACCTTTATCATTCCCAAATAACAACAATCCAATCAATGCACCTTAAAACATAATATGATATAGTTCTTGTGATGTAGTAAATACTAGTTTCTACTTACCTCGAGTTCAATTTGCATTGAGCGAAAAGATTAGTTCCCTTTGAAGATAAGATGTGCTAAAGGCCTAGCATTATAAAATCATATACCATTCAATTCTTCAATAAACAAACTAAATGGATTATGTTATAAGTTCAGATTGCAATGGCTTTGCATTAATTCAAACACAAAATAGGTTGAACATCAAAATATCACAATGCACACTTTTGGCCAAGGAACATGCTATATTTACTAAAATTAAGATTAAACATGAAAATTAAATGTTCAACCATCTCAACAAATATTTCAACTATTCCTGCTACAAATTATACTGTGTCAAACACATAACAATTTTATCTCATTCTAACAAAAATCAGGTCTTCAATAAATAGATAACATTTTCAAACCTTAAACATCATTAAGGGAGGTATATAATCTTATAAAAATAACCTTATACATGAGAACCAAGCATGGTGCAAATTTGATCTTCCACTTAACCTACTTTTGTATTTTCTTTCTATAGATTCAGAAATAACATTCAAACTAATTCCACCTATTTATAAGCATTCAAAATCACTTAATAAACACTTAGAATCAATAGAAATAAAAGATATAATCAGATTTTACATGATTATCAATTTTGCAAAGAAACTAGCTAAACTAGCATAGTTTGAGCTCAAATCTGTCCTAGCTTACTTTCTCGACATCTATAATCATATATAACAGAAAATAACTTGATTTCATCATAAGAAACATAAATTTAAAGGGTACCTTGTAGGACTTGAAGTTAGAACTCTATTGGAGGTCAAAACACTTAATTTTCAAGCTCAAAATGGTGAAAACCTGGGGCTAGTTTGCATAACTCGAATTTTTATGGTCTTGTTTATGTTTTTGTTAGCTTTAGGACATGGAAAATGAGGAAAAAGAAGTGGGGAGAGTGCTGGACATTTTTAGACTTGCTTGCAAAAGAAAGATGCAAAAATAAACATTCTAGTTCATTTAACTCGGTCTAAATCTGGGAAGAAAAGAGGAGCTTACTTGGGTGCTTTTGCCAACCTTTTCTTGGTTTTGACATGTGGAAAGCGTGCTAAGTAAGGGAATTTAGCTAATAGCTAGCCACTTAGATCTAGTACAAGCAAGAGTAATTCAATTTGTTATAACCTATTCAACAAACCAATCAAATTGCACCATTTTGTATACTTTCAATTCCAATCAAATTTGTCTATTTTAAATATATAAATGGACAAAACAATTAGTTTAGAATACATTTCAAATGGAACAACACTTTCCAATCAATTCGTAACTATTTAGCACATCAATCTTCCTTAAAGAGAAACTATGCTTTTCATTACAACTAGAACATTTTTAAAACATGTTAAATTATATATTAATAATTCAATGCTATATTTATCAATATAAGCATGTTTATGCATGATTCAATCTTAAAAATAATGAGTACTCATGCTCATAAGATATGCTATTTTTTATATGCTCGAAATTCAATAACCTTCGTTAAATGCATAAACATGCATGCTTATTACTGACTAATTGTGAGTTAATTATGCATTACTAAGAGTATCAATATGATTATAGTTTAGGAGCTGATAATGCTAACACCTAAAAAATAATAATAATAATAGTAAAAAAAATTGTCTCTCTAAAATTAGATTTTTAGTGTTAATACAAATTAAATCCATACATGTGGTCCGCGTAATTTAGTGTGAGAAGTGCATTTACTTTATATACACACCTTAACCCAACTAGCTACTATTTCTTTTCTAGTTCTAGAAACGCTAAGTGCCCAAACCTAACCGTACATATGAAGCATTATAAGAGTATTTCTCTACCTCCCGTCACTTTCCTTTGGATTTTTATGTTTTCTGGCTATACATGACAACCACTAGTATGGACTAATACAAGGGCGGAGCTAGAAAATTAGTTGGAGATAATAACAGCGGGAGTGGGGCTTGACTAATAAGGTAGGGACCATAAAAATGTAGGATTTTAAAAGGATGAATTACAATTTTAAAGAGGATAATGTGTAAGTTTTATAGAATTTCATGTACAAAACTAAAAAGGAAAAAAAAAAAAAGTTTAGGGGCCACCCACCCATATCCGTGAGCAGCACCATCCTTAACTAATATGCGGGCTTCTCACGTCCCAACGATTGAGCACATCTACGCTGTAGAAGGCCAATTTCAAACTTATCAACGTATGACAATGGGGAAGGGGGGAAAAGGAAACAATCTAATTGAAAAATCTTTTCTTTCTTTCTACACTGTTTTTCATCATGTAGGCAGACTCCAAAACAGAAAATGGACTTTACCGGGTAATTAATTCACTTTTGAATGAAGTTGATGATCCTTCACTTTCAAATTAAAAAACCTTTTGACCAAAAGTTCATTTGTTTTCACATATAGTTAATACAACAAATCACTCTTTATGTGAGATAACACGTGATTAACTTATCTAACTAATATAGCTTCCAATTATATCCACAAAAATAAAAACCATAGCAACAATAAATAAGCAACAAAAACCTTCGCTACCCGTGACTGGTTTTTATAACATAAATACAATTCCCTTATCTTTTTTTGTTTGTTCTATTTCTATACGCTAATGATTTTTAACCAAATCTCCTTTTTAAGTAGTTCACGAGTGTACTTAATGCACATGCAAGACAAATGTGTTCACGTTGAGTGCTCATCATTAATGTTGCCAAAGCCAGGGGGCCCATGGCATAGAGTAGATATATGCATGTTTGTGAAACTAAATATCTCTCCTATAATCTAGAGTAGAAAGCAAATTAATGAATATTAAGGTTTGATTAAGGGATTTAGAACCTTCATTAGAGCAATATCAGGTTGAGAACAGCTCGATTATATGAAATTTCATTTTATTTTGAAGATTTTAAGCCATTTTCCTTGTACTTTCCCGAGGTAGAGATGGCATTTTTTCATTCAAATACGCCAGCGAAGTGAAAATTATTAATTTAAGCGCAAGAAAGATAATTTTCCCTGCTATATGCACATATATAAGAGGTCTGACAACACGAGTACTATAGTAATTAAGTTTGAAATTTTGGTGTGTTATTATTCTCCTAATAATCATAAAAGAAGTTGAAACATCATGAGGACTATTAGTTTTGGATCGGTCACGGGAATAGCACTAGTACAAAGAAACGTACCATTTTGCAAATTTTGTTATTTGTTCTCAAGTGTTCATAAACTTTGTTGGGAGAGAAGTTAAGTTGGACCCCAATTAAGTTTGTGGTGTCTAAACCAACTTTATGATGTCCAAAATTTGGAAACAGCCGTAAGAAAGTAATTACGTTACTATATATATGTACATATTTATATATATATATATATATTTATAATAATAGTCCTCATAAAAGTAATTACAAGTCTAAAATATATAATCGCACAATAAAAAAAAAGTAATGACGTAATTACAGATATTTTTTAATCCTCTCGAAGGAAAAATACATTCAACAACAGTATAGAACGCAATTTCGTTAAATTCTCATATTTTTCTTAATCAACATATACGATGTAATTGTGATGTAATCTAATATATAGATATCGTTTAGAAATGTGCCATGATGCAAGTTGACTTTATTCTCACATCCTACCATATATTAATGGCAAGAATTCAATATGCAGTGGTTCAGGAATGGAGGGAGGTTCTGTCGGTGCCCCACTCATTTTTTTTTTTTTTTGAAAATTTAGTTTTATCTATAATTTTTATTTAAAGTTTTAGTTGTGCTTTTATTAATTTCAATGATGCCTCCACTTTGTATGAAAAATTATCACCATGTTTTTATTAATATTTTTTTGAGAAGTGCTAGTTACACTCTTTTGTTTACTCTTTTACACTCTATTTATTTTTTGTTTGGCATCTAGACTCTATTATCTTATTTTCTGTTTAAATAATAATTTATAATATTAGTTGAATCTACGTGTCTTATAGTAAATAAGGAGAATAAAAAAGGAAGTGTTGCTAGTATTCTTCTCTTTTTTTCAGTGCTCTCGTTCAAAGTATTTTCAATATCCGTTATTGCAATGGTTAATGCTATGATATTTTTGGTCCTCAACATAGGGAGAGAAGAGTGAGAATTTAATATTAGAAGGGATGCGCACCCTACAGCGCAGCAGAACATTAAACTATAGGGATGATATATAAACCTGCAACCTAACCTCATTAAAGGCTGGAAGAAATGATCCCTTTGACATTTTTTATCATTTAAAAATTAATAGTTCCAAAAGGTTGGAACACAATGCATAACAATACAATAAAAAAAATAACTCAATATTGACTGGATATTGCAGCCACAGGCATAGGGTACTCTCTCATTCTTCCCCCCTTTCTTTATCTTTCAATCTTTGCTTCATTTGGACTCTTGGCATGGTTCCAAAGACTGATTTTTGAGGTTCTTGTGTCTATTTTTAATGGGCTTGGCAGATACCTTATTGCCACTCTGAAGAACTGTTGCACAAAGAAGGATGACAAAAGAACACCAAAATAAAGTGTAGAAGCTGATCAATCATGTCTAGTCAGGCTGTGCCCTCTCTTTTAAAACAGTTTTTTTTTTTTTTTGGTGGTGATGGGGTGGTTGAATTGAATGGTGGGGCTAATCAGATCGGCATATGAGATTTAAACAATTTGAGCATTAGAAAAGGGATTTATGTCATTTCAATCATAAGACAACATGTAAAAATGTACAGGCTTTTCTCCAGAGTAACCGGCTATGTAAAAGTCATGCCCATATGAAAATTGCTGTTGTATTATAATCGGTGGGTTAGCCAGTTGGAGATTAAACACATGTGAGTTCTTAAATCAATTGGCGCATATTTGATACTTGTATTGGCACTTTCCATTGTATTGTCTATAAAAATAATACCGTATTAGACAATATTTCTATATAGTATAATTCAATACAGACTCTGTCCTACATTCGTTCTCATATATTTGTACCTTTTTTAAAATTCCTAAAAAAAATTGAATTAAATCGTTTCACATTATTTTACATCTTGAAAAAACCGTAGTGAGTTATAAATGGTAACTTATTCAATCTAATTTAAACATAACATGTAAATACGACCTGTATCCTTCAAAGTTTAGTTCATTATCTTAAGAATTTGTTTTTTTATATTTTGAGATTTTGATTTGTTTTTACAAGATATTATTACTAAGTTATAAAAAGTTATTTAATTTGATAAAATTTATTTGAATGTAGATTTTATTTTTTTCTTTTAAAAAAAGTTCTCAATGTGTAAATAGGTAAGATATAAAGAAAGTCGCTTTCGTGGGAATCCCTAATCCTGACCCTACTCAAAAGGCGCGAGTACACGAAGAAGTATTGGGGGCAAAAGTGAACATGGGGTTGAGGCACGAGGGGGTCATTTTGAGAATTACCCTTGTGTGGTATTATTTTTAAATGATACTTTTACTAGAAAATTTAAAACATACTTACAACTCCATGAAAATAGAGTTATTGTGCACTTTTTATGCATTTAAAAAAAGTTAGTTCTAGAGACTTTTAGTTTAGTTTAATTTAATTGTTTAACTTTAGTTTATTTTAAATTTATTTTAGTTTATATTGTTTTTAGTTTATGTTATTTAGTTGTTGTTAATTTCATTTTATTTATTTTCATTTATTTGTGTTAGTAAATTAAGTGAAATGGGAATTTGTAATTTGGAGGTTAGGCCATGTGTGTTACATGGGCTTGGGATTAGGATGGGGATTAATAATCATAAGCCCACGTTTGGCAGCAGTGTTTGACCTAATTAGTTAGGATAATTTATCCCATCGACCACAAATAATCCCACTTAACGTGGGATTATTAATCCCAATAAAAAACATAGGATAATTTACCCCACATTAGATTGGACTACAACCTTAATTGTGCTCTTGCTCTCTGAGCCGTCTCTTTCCTCCGCCAACAGCAACTTTAACGCTGCTGATGTTTTGTCCTTCAGGTACGATTTTCTCATCTACGAAACGTTAAATTTCTTTACGTTTCTCTCAGCTTTCATCGAGTTTCCTTGTCTGTTGATGACGAGGACCTTGTTGAATAAGAATTGTCCTGATTGAAATTCAATAGAATTAAGGAAATATTTGAATTTTGTCAACTGCCTGAGTGTTTCTGGTTGAAACCTATGATTCTGTCAATCTGGAGCTTCTTTACAGTTTATGCATTTTGGTTTGGCGAGTTCCTGTCACTAGCCGGATAAATGTTGGTTCAGTACATGTTTATAATTCATTCGCGTTTTAAATTCTGTGTAGATAATACGGATGTGCTGATGTTTTATATATGTTCACCTACTTAGAATCAATTCTGAAAATGATTATAGACTTAAGATTTAGCTGATGAGAAGAATCTGGCTGAAATATTTGTTCAAAGTAAATTCCAAAATAGAAGTTTGTGGCTTCCAGCAGAGTTTTCTTTTCTTTTTATGGTAATTTTGGGTCCTCATCATACAATTCTGCGACTTATTTTGGGTTTTCTCGTGCTTTATTGAGTTCTTGCATCTACATTTCTTTTCTTTCTTTAAAATAAGGATTAGAAAGTACCAGCAATATGATATTTCTTTAGATTTGAACGGCTGAAGCTTTTGATTTTGGAGCTATTTACATTCCACAAACACATGATTAGACTACGAATTAAGAAGGGTTTTCAGAGCCCAAAAAAAAGGACTAAGAAGGGTTTGACATTTCTGTCTTTTATATCTTTTTCATCCTCATCTTTTCAGGTAAAGTAATTTAAATCAAAGATGCTTTCTTGGTATAAATTGGAAGTAAATGGCTAGAAGCTAAGTAACATTTTTGTAATTCTTGGTCCATCTTAGCCTGACATAAAACCAACTTGTTCTTGAAGCTTATGTGTTGTCTCTTTTCTTGTTGAAAAATCCTTTTGTTGTCATTTTCGTTGTTTCAGTTTATGCTTATGTTTTGCATGTATCTTGTTGGCACCCAATAATAGTGGCTACTTTTTCCAGACAAACTAGTAAGCAAATTTAAAGAAATGGAATACAATGCTTATTTTCCTTTTAAATCCATGTGTTTCATTTGGACATTCTATAGCTGAGATTCCTGCGCTTAGGTCATGGTATTGCTGTTGACTCTAAATTTTTGTTGCTTTGATAGATATGAACGAGATGGATATTATTGTATTAATAATTGCAAGACATATGCGTTTGAGGAGAATTATGATGGGTTGTTTGGTGTTGATTAATGCTTATATTATAGTTCAAAGACATTATGAAATATGCATGTTTAAGAATTGTACCTTTGTGAACTATGAGACTCACTTAAGTGTATTAGATAGTTATATATCTACTAGTGATATAGAGTGTGTAAACTAACTTCGAATGGATAGGAGAACATTTGGTCTATTATGTAAACTACTCCGAGTTCATGGGAGATTGAAGATAGATGGATTGGTCACCATTAAAGAACAAGTTTGTATTTTTTTATATATACTTGCTCACCATGTGAAGATTCGAACCATAGTGAATAGGTTCAAAAGGTCAAGTGAGACAATTAGTAGGTACTTCAATTCAGTTTTAAATGGGGTCGTTCGTTTACAAAGTATCTTATTGACGATGCCATCACTGGTACTCGATGACAGTAATGATGATAGACAGAAATGGTTTAAGGTAGGTCCAAAGTTATGACATCAACAATTCTAGTGTTTGGCCTTTCATATGCTCACCAATTATTTGATTCGTTCTTAATTCTTCATTAGGATTGCTTAGGAGCCTTAGATGGGACATTTATTAAAGTGCACGTATCTGAACTTGATAAGCCAAGGTATCAAAATAGAAAGGTTGAGGCTGCTACCAATGTTCATAGAGTTTGCGTTCAAAATATGAATTTCATATTTGTGTTAACTGGTTGGGAAGGTTTTGTATTTGATTCTAGAATTTTATGTGATGCAATTAGTAGACCAAATGGCTTAAGAGTTCCCAGAGGTGCAATATAATAGAGTAATTTTTAAGATATTGAATTTTTTTTTGTGGTTAGTTAATAATAAGGTTCTATTTTTTTTCACTTCTTAGGTAATTATTAACTAGTAGATGCTGGATACACAAATTGTGTAGGATTTCTTGCACCATATAGAGGAACAAAATATCGCTTATCTAAATGGCAAGATGGACGTGCACCTATAAATGACAGAGAATTTTTTAACATGAAGCATTCTTCAACAAGAAATGTCATCGAACGCTGTTTTGAATTGCTTAAGATCCGATGGGCTATTTTAAGGAGCCCCTCATTTATCCCGTGGAAACTCAATGTCGAATTATAATGGCATGTTGTCTTCTACATAATCTTATTATAAGAAGAGAAATGACAATTGACCCTATGGAATGTGATTTGGAGAGACAAGAGAGGGAACAAAATACCCAAGCTTCTTCAAGTCAAAATATTGTTGGCACAATCAAACCCTCCTATCAATGGACAACATTGAGAGACAATTTAGCAACACAAATGTTTAATGAGTGGAGAACACATAGGGGCATAGGAATTAGTTCATTATCATGACAACTTCGTGTAAATTTGAATAATGTTTTATGTTGTTCTTTCTTTTGAGTGATTTTTGATTTTGTATTTTTATTTTAATCATGTGTCAATTACTTGTAAACAGAATATTAATAATATTATTTCATTAAAACATAAGCACTTATTAGGAATCAAGGCAGTTCATATCGCGCAGCACGCGCACCAGGAGGGTACGCATAACGACCGGCAGATCAGCTCAGTTCTCCATCAGATGCGCGCGTGGTAGTCAAACGCTTTTTCTGCCACTTCAAAGTAGGTCGTCAGTGGTGGGACCCAGTGTGCACTCGAAGCCGAGCATGATCCTGTGGTGCACGGCTCAGTACGTTCCTGTGCAGCCTGCTTTTCGTTCAGCCAAAGCACCGACGTGGCTGGCTTATATCAAATTTGCTGAGTCTCTTCGCAGCCGTTGGCGTGAGAAAAGAGGAAAAGGCCAAAAAAAAAAAAAAAGATAAATATTTTTTCGAAGAAAAAAGGGGCAAATGCCTCTAATGAGAAGAAGAGGCCAGGCTCCAATGCCTGTGTTTAGTAAGACAGTAAAAGTGGAATTAGCGCTTACGCGCCAATTTATGGCGCTGCAGCAACCCTGAAGCTGACGTGAAAAAATCTAATATCCTGAATTTTTAATTGTTTGTTTTACTTGTAAAAGAGGACCCCCTTATGGTATTTAGGTGGAGGCATAATCCTCCAAACTAAAGAGCCGTGGTGAATTACACAAGCAATTTTTATTGTATTTTTATTTTTAGTTTTAAAAGTTGTGTTTTTAATAAATTCAAAAGAAAAGACAATTTGAAGATTAAGAAGAGAATATTAAAGATTGAAGAGTCTAAGTTTAAAGAATTGTGATACCCTTGCATGGTTTTTCTTTCCTATATTCTTATTTTTGCATTTTTATTATTTGAGATGTTTAACTCTTAATTTTTATTTTTTTGGGTTGTAAAATTTTCAATTCTAATTTAATTTCATTTCATTTACTTTTGCTTTCAAAGAATTTACTCTCTAAGAGTTTGTTATTCATAGTTGTTGTTAATTTTACCGTTCTTAATGCTTTTAATTGCTTGATCACCAATTGATTGTTTAAAAGACCTAAATTAAAACCCCAGAATGAGATTTTTAAGAATAACTTCTTTTAGAAATAACTGTAAGGTGCATGCGATATCGAGCGATAGTAGTATGACTTGCGTGAACATTTGAGAGAGCCGTAGATCATAATGAGTCTTTAGGGTGACAGAATTTACATCGAATAATAGTAGGTTTATATGTTAGAGATAGTTTTAATATCATCCTTACGAGGAATATTAAATAATTTAGGATTTCTCATTCTAACACATGACTAATAGGCGATATTAGTAAAAATAATGAATTAAATTAGATTAGTTTTAGTGAAATTGGATGCCTGAGTCTTTTATTTATTCAAGTGTTTTCTTTTCTATTTTCTTTTATTATTTTTCTATTTTATTTTTTATTGTTCAAAAAATTGTAGAGTTAACAAATTTCAGTACTTAAATAATTAAACACAATCTTCGTAAGAACGATACTTTCTCATCACTTGATTACTCGTTGCCATTCGTGCACTTGCGAAATTTCATATCAAGTTTTTGGCGCCATTGGGGGGATTGTTTTGTTTAATTTAGTTAATATCGATGCTGATTAGCTCTAGAATTAATTTGAGTTTTATTTTATTTGTTTTTCTTTTAATTTTTAATTTTTAGTGTTTTGTTTTTTAGGTTAAAAAAAGAAAAAAAATGACGATGAGTGAGACAGAGATGGGTTTAGCCATAACCACCTTTGTCCAACATGACATTGAACCACTTCATTAAGCTTGAGGGAGATTTAATGAGTTTCTTGATAGGTTTCCTCAACATGGTTTGCCAAAATGACTTCAACTTCAAGTTTTCATTAAAGGATTAAGCATAGTGACAAGAAGTTAGGTTGATGGTAAGCATGGTACAACCCCTTTCGGCGTAAGACCCGACTTGCAAACCTTTTGTTCTTGACCTTTGACTACAAACCCTTCTGGTTGCACCATATAGATGCTTTCCTCAAGATAGCCATTCAAAAGGGCAGTCTTGACATCTATTTGTCATATCTCATAATCAAGACATGTGGCAATAGATAAAAGAATCCAAATAGACTTAAGCATAGCTACGGGCGAGAAAGTTTCTTCATAGTCAACTCCCTCCTTTTGGGTATAACCCTTTGCCACAAGCCTAGCTTTGAAAGTCTCAACTTTCCCATCCACTCCTCTTTTCTTCTTGTAAATCCATTTGCACCCTATGGGTTTTTTCCCTTCAGATAAATCTACAAGTTCCCAGACTGAATTAGAGTACATGGATTCCATGTCAAGGTTCATAGCCTCTAGCCATTCCTCCTTCTCAGAATCTTCCATTGCATCACGATATGTCAATGGATCATCCTCACAATTATCAGAGATAGCAACTAATGCTTCTCTAATTTCCCTGTAGTGAGCAGGAAGTCTCACAACCCTCCTACTACATTGAGGTGGTATGACATTCTGATCGGGAGATATGGTCTCCCCATTTTGTCCTTCGACAATGGTTATCGGTTGCGGTCTAATCTAATCAGAAAGTAACTCTTCAAGTACAACTTTGCTACGAGGTTTATAGTTTGTCATATAATCATTATCTAGAAAAGAGCTTACCAAATGAGATAGGATATGGTGCAATTTGATCATGACTGTTATTATTCTAAGAAGTTTTCAAGGGAATATGAGCCTCTAGATGAAAAGAGGCCTCACAATGAAGAACAAGAACCCTTTGAATTTGTCTTTGATCAAACCTTAGCGAAGTTGGATTCTCATGTTGTCAACACTGATTTAAATTTGTTAAGTCACGAGATGTCCATTCAAAGCCATGAGTTTTACACATATCAAACTTCAAGCATGGTTATGGATCATAAAATAGAGAATGAAGAGAAATACAAAGGATTATTTGAGGAAATTCCTTCATGAAGAAGAGCTACAAAGGCCGTTAGAGGATATAACCTATGAGACCATTGATTTGAATTCATGAATGATGCTAACATACAAACAACAATGGATCCTTACTTCCCTTCAATACCACCACCATTATATTATGTCCTTTACAAGATTGAGCTAATAAAGAAGTTCTTCTCCCATGCCCAACAACTGAAACCAAATCGTGTTAGAGCAACATTCTGAATACTTCCATATTTGCCAAGATTGAAGGCATCGCAAGTCAAGGCCTATTTATAGTGCTGTATGACACTTACTATAGGTAGAAGCCACTCTTAGATGAGCCTTTTCAAAAGTCAAGTCGATGACTCTTAAATCAAGCATTTCTTGGTAGGTAACCCAAGTTTTCTTATTTTATTTTTGTTAATTTTTTGTTATTTTATTTATTTATTTATTTTTGTTTTTGTTTTGTTTTTGGTCCTTGAATTGGTCTTTGAGCAAATTTAGGGGTCGATGTACAGAATTCTCACATCATTTTCGACAATCTCAAAGTGAAAGCCACACCTAGAAAAAAAAAAGTTGCTAACATCATCCATAATTCAGGGAAGTTCTGTTTACCCTCTTTGTTCTTTCTTTTTCTTAACATTGAGGACCATATTAATTTTAAGTTTGAGGATAGGAGTTTACTTTCCTTAGGTTTTGTTAGAAGTTTTTTTTTAAAAATGAAAAATTCAAAAAATAATTTTGTTTTGTTTTTGTTTTTGCTGTTGAGTGATGATTAAGTTTGATGAGCTAAAGCCTACGATAAGACTAGATTTAACTTAATATAGCTCTTGAAAAATGATAGATGTTGTTTTTGTGTGTGTGCTTGATTCTTTTGTTAGTTTCTTGATAAGTGCATAATTTGATATAATTTTCTAATCAATTTTTCTATGAATCTCTTGATTAATTTTGAGTATTTTATGTTTAATTGTGGTTTTTGTGTTTTATAGGTGATTTAATATTAAAGGATGAAAAGAGCTTAAAAATATGAATTTGGAGTCCACCGGGAGTCATCGAAAGAAAATCAGGTGAGAAACAGGCCAAAAACGATGAAAAAGTGTAGCTCATCAACAGCCCCAATCTGTGCCTCTGCACTAAAGCACCCCTACGGTTGTTCTACAACATAGAGTCGTTTTATGGCCACACCAATCAAGTGTGGTCCCTCTCTACAACAGCGCCATGTGCGGCCAAGAGTAAGAGTTCCATGTGGTCGCAAGCTCACCTAGTCAATCCAAAGTTTTATTTCTGCCGCGGTCACACGTGAGGAATATGCCCCCAATCGTCTTGCTGTGTTGGCCTTCAAAATTGACTCAAAGAGCCAAAACTTACTTCTTTTCATCCTTAAAACATAAACCTATAAATACCTACTTAGAAACACAAAATGATATCATTTTTTCTTAGCCAAAGGAGATGAAGACGAGGAAGAAGAAAAGGGAGGAGTGATCCAGTGAAGGCTCATGAAGAGCCATTTGCGTTCCGACTCCAAAACCCATTCTTTTCTTTATTCTTGCCTTTTTTCCTTTAAATTATGTTATTTTAGTTTTGTTACGGTTAAAGAGAATTTTAAAATTCTAGACATAATTATATGATCTATTTATAGAATTATTTTTTGGTTTTCTAATTGAGATTGTTAATGTTTTTCTATAATTAATGTTGATGATTATTTTCTTGTTTTGTTTAAGTGTTCAACTAAACAGGACTTGAATTTAATCAATTACTAGATTAGTAGACTTGGTCCGTAATTGTCTTAATTTTCTAATCACTAGTAGCAAGTTGCATGGTATGATTATGAGAAGTTTGCATTAATTGCGATGAGGAGTATAAGCTAGGTTCAATAATCCGAGCTTGTGTGTTGGTTATCTAAATCAACCTAGTTTCTTATCGTAGTGTTCCGTTGAATAAAATCTAGAGAGCTTATTTTAAGTTATTAAGGAAAATGGATTAAGTGAAAAGCTTGTTTTACTTAACAACTAAGTAAGGAGAGTTGGAATAGCATAGCTTGTTGTTATCTATGATTGGTAGTTCCAATAGAAAATTGGATATAATTTTTGTGCTTTTTTGTAAGGTTATTGTTTAATGGTAGAGAATGATCCTTTAACCAGTTTATTATCATTATTTTATTTTATTTATTTTCTTATCTTTTCTTTAATTTGTTAATTTAGTTAATTAATTTCAAAACCCTAAATTTGTGTTGGTATAGTGTGTCTTAGGTTTTAATAGTGCTAATAACTAATTAATTAGACCAAATCCTATACTAGAATGATCCTTACTCATCACTATACTTGACTACAATTACACTCTAAGGAACGTTAATTTGGTTCTTCCCTAAGGCCTACCAAATTTTGGCCCTGTCACTGGGGATTGTTTCTTAATTAACTTGTTATTTTGTTTTTGTTTTTGTTTTTTGTTTTTGTTTTTTTTTTGTTAGTTTTTATTAGTTTTAATTAATTTTTCTTTTGTGTTTAAATTTTGTTCTTATGTTTGTTTTATACGAGGTACTTTAAGATGCTACATCGATGGGCCCTTACAAGTTTTGCCCAATGAGACTCGTAGCCATTCCATAATCCTTGGTGGAGATACAAGGATTTGCTTATCCAGTTTCCATAACACGGGTTCTCCAAAGAGTGACAACTTCAAATCTTCCTTGATCGTTTATGTACAACAATAAGATGTTGGGTTGAAAAAGACAATGGCCATCTCTTTCTACCAACAATCTATAGATGAAGCCTACTTCATGTTGGAAGACATGGCCGAGTATGATGAATGGAATTTGAATTGTTCAAGGACCAACCAAGGTTTGGAGGATGCTTACTACAATAGGAGCCATGGGTTGACACTTGACCTTATGATGTGAAGGTAGAAGCCATAAATGGAGGAGCCTTGATAGACCAACCACTTACAACTCTTGAAGATATAGACAAAGATTAGGCTACTAGCATGTTGCAATTTCAATAGGCTAGCCTTCAAAATTTTCAAAGTCATATCAATCAATTAGCTAGTATCATAAGTAGGCTAAAGGAACGAGGTACAAATTATGAAAAATATGGAAAGGCACGAGGATGACGATGACTTAAACAGCTTTGGTTAGGAAAGTAATTTGCCAAACATGGGAACTTCATGGGAATTTGAGCCTCTAGTGGTAATCGAGCCTCGGGATGAACATATAGAAGCCTTTGACATTGTTTTAGCTCAACAGTTCAACATTCATATGGTTGACACTGATTTACACCTTTTAAGTCATGAGACATCCATTCAAAGCCATGAATTTTATAAAGATCAAATCTCAAGCATGGTTTTAGAGAATCAAGGAGAGAGTGAAGTGCAATTAAAAGGGTTAATATGGAAGAATTTCTTCATGAAGTCGAACCATAAGACCCGTTGGATGATGAAGAAGCATATGAGACCATCGATTTAAAATCATCAATGGTCATAACTTATACACCACCAAAGGATCCCTTATTCCCATTGGCACCATGTTCACCATACATTCTCCATGAGCATAAGCGAGAATCGAAGTTCTCTTCTCAAGCACATTCAAAGATGATTCAACTTGGTGTGACATGCATAATTGTTCCACATCTTACCAAGCTTAAGGATAGTGATAATTAAGACCTATGGTTGGTGTTCTATGAGATCTTTTATCGACAGAAGCCACTTTTCTACGTCAGGCTGAGGATAAAACCAAGCGCTTCTTGGGAGGTAACCTAGTGGGTGGAGAGTGCACTATAACAAATTTGATCTTTCTAACTGTCCTCAATTTATCTTTCTATTTTTTTGTTGCTTTTATTGTTTTGTGTTTTTTTGTTTTTCTTGTCTCTTCAGTGCTTAGTCTTGCATTGAGGACAATATAAGGATTAAGTGTGGGGGGAATAATTGTGGGTTTTTATTTTTATTTTTCATTAGGTTTTTGTTTTCTTATCTAAAAACCCTTAAAAATTTAAAATTTTTTGTAAAATTTTTTCAATTTAGTTTCGGTTTTTGAGTCGTTTTTGAGTCTTAGGATACTTCCAACCTCATTGATGAGAACCAAATATTAATTTTTTATAGATTTGATTGATGATAGATGTTGTGTTGAATCTTGATGTTATTCTTTTGTGAATATGTCGTTTATGATGATTGTACTCGCATTTAATGCACATTGCCATGTTATTTGGTAATAAGTCACACATGTTAGATTAAGTAGATTCTTATACTCTCACATTAATTTTCATTTTAATTTTCTCTTGTCAAGGTTAAATATTAAAACTCTCCCAGAAGTCTTTTGAGGCAACTGACTGATCAAGCATCACTTGAAAATGGATTTGAGGTGCTAGGTTTCCTAGCATCAAGGCTAAATAAGTCAGAGCTCCGATCGATGTTTCAAGAGGACATCCCCCCTAGTAAGCCAAGTTGAGCCATCATATAGACTTTTTTCTTTGGCTAACTACATTATTATTAGATTACGTGCCCTAAGGATTAAATGATGTAATAAGTTTTTTGAGACATTTAATCAATAAAGAGTTTCTTTATTATTCATATATCAAATATTGTGCTCTTTATGTTTATTTTTGTTGAATATATGATAAGCAAACAAAAAATCTAATACTGTAAGTCTAAACCATTAAGATCGTCAGATGATGGACAAATTATATGGTGATATGAATCTTAAAGGTGATAGTCTAAATGATAAGGTCTGTAATTGAGGAAATAAAGTTGGATACTTTATTCATATTAAGATTGTTATGTTGTCTATATCCCTAATGGAAGATAACTTGTTTTTGTCATCGGAGTAGAACTTCGCAAGTAGAAACATTGATATATTGTCATAGGTGACGGTATATTGGATCAGGACAAAAAGTTGAATTGATTTGATTAATAATTCTGTTTGTTTAAATTAATTCACTTTAGATAATCATATATATTATCTCTTAATTTTGAAATGAATTAATGGGCTCGTATTCTTGACTTGTGTCTTTTGATGTATGAAAGGATGATATCCTAATTTGATAATGGTACGCATATCGGAACGTTGAAAATATGACTCTTGATTAACATAAACTTGTTATTCATAGATATGGAATCCATAGCTCTTTTATAGAGTTAATGATATTCTCTTATAGGCATTATCCTATAATTGAAAGACTAAAGCGCTCAACTATTTGGATACATAGGTGTAAACAAATGGTGTACTATTTATAGATAGTATGTATTTCAATAGTAAAATAATAGAACATAAGATAAAAATAATCGAAAGGTAAAATAGAATTTATCCTTAAGCCGATTATAAATATCCTATGGGGATGTTACGCATTATGATATGTAACAGACGATTAGCTTATTAGAGCTTTGTAATTTTATTTAGTTCGAGAGTGCAGCTCTAAGCTTTTAGTGGAGTAGCGTTAAAGTTGATAATTATAAAATATATATATCTAGGATAAGTTATTTTATAATTATAGGAGCTTGATCTATATATGTCTATCAGGCCTCTTTTGCTAACTCATAATAATTCTTGTAACAAGATGGCATGTTTTTCTTATATATTACTGACTTATGTTAATTATTAGATTGACTGAAATTCGATAAATTGGATATAATAATTCATGTTGATTTATTGGTTGAACTGATTTTGTGAATTAATTCAAGATAAACATGTTGAATTATTTGGATATATTTTATTTGATATTGGATTATCTGTATATGATTGTTTTAATGAGATAACTTCTCTATTGGGTTATTTGAATTAAAACTGAGGCTCTGTCTAAGATTCTCACGTAAAATAATATACTCTGAGATTCCCATATTATCGCTTGGTCAGTAGACCTGTGGCCAAGTTCGACAGGCCACTAGAGCCAGTTTGGCAGACCGATCGCATAAATCGACAGGCCAATCATGCAATAATCCTGTTACGCGTTTTAGACGCGTTTTTATCAAAAGTTGATTCAGACTCAAATTTTGAAGCCTAATCTAATAAAGATTAACCCTAAATTCGACCACTATATAAAGGGAACTGTTTTCCATTGTTTCTTAGATCATTTGAGAAATAGAGAGTGGGTATTCTAACGAGAGCAACTTTGAAACTCCTAGAGAGCTATTGTTCAACATCTAGAGCCTCAGTTCTAGGTCTTCTCAAGTGGTTCAAAGGAGAGTCACTGGAGTAAAAGTTGTATGACATGCGACTACCTGCATTCTAACATAGAAAGAGAATAGTAACGAAGACCAGTTAATTGAGACTCTTCTTGAACAATCTTTTCTATTCAGAGTTTTTGCAGTATTCGATATACGAAAATGGTACGTAAGATCTTTTATTAATTTTTGTACTTAGCATATCAAACTTGTTATTGTTGGAAAAACTGTGCGCAGCGGAATTTTAAAATTTTTCATCAGAGTAATTTCTAAAACACAAGTTTGACATGCTCTATGTATAAATTAAACAGATCTTACTAACCTTTGTGTGTTGAAGAACCTCCGCAACCTATGAAGAGAAGTAACGTTTTAGAAGAGCCTCAACCAACTGGTCTTCTTTGCTATTCTCTATCCACAACCGAAGTGAGTGTGGGCTCACACGTACAGCTCTTCTACCGGTGACTCTCCTTCCAACCAATAGAGAAAACCCAAAGCTAGTGATCGTGATATGTGAACAAAAGCTCTCAGGGAGTTTTCAGATGCTCCCTAGAAGAGTATCACTATTAATCTCTCAATCGATCTCTATTGATCTGAGTAAATCATAAGACTCACTCCCTTTATATAGCTATTGGTCCTGGGGTCAGTCCTTATCAGATTAGGTCTCAAAAACTCGAAACAGAATCAAGTTTGGATCAATATTTGATAAGATCCGTATAAAAACGCGTAATCTTTTCGCTCGCTAATCGGCAGGCCGAACAGGCCCCATCGGCAGGCCGAATACGTCATTCGGCAGGCCGAATACGTCATTCGGCAGGCCAAACTCCCGTGTAAATTTCTGCGCGAATCTTTTATTTTCCACCCAAGATTCTATAGGATAAAGTCTCAGTTTTGATTCAAATAACCCAATAGAGAAGTTATCTGATCAAAACAAACTTTATCAAGATAATCTCTAAGAAAATAAATCAATTCATAATAATTCTACAAGTTTATCTTAATCTAATTTATCCAAAGTCAAATCAACCGATAAATAGACAAGAATTATCTGATCCCAATAATTCAACAAGTTTATCTTAAATTAATTTCTTACAAAATTAATTCAACCGATAAACAGACATGAATTATTTAATTCTTTCAAATTTTAAACCAATCTGACAAATCCGACATAAGTCACCAATTATTGGAAAAGCACGCCGTATCGTTACAGGATTTTATGAGCTAGCAAAGGGGACCAAAATGGACCTATAAAGTTCAAGCTCACGATAATTATGAAACCCAATATCCCAGATATACATTTCACAATTATCAACTCCAACGCTACTCCACTAAAAGCTTGGAGCTGCACTCTCGAACTTTATAGAATTACAAAGCTCGTATAGCTAAGTCTCCATGACATATCAAAGTGTATCGTATCCCCATAT
Organism: Artocarpus heterophyllus; assembly: GCA_025403435.1. NCBI lineage: Eukaryota > Viridiplantae > Streptophyta > Magnoliopsida > Rosales > Moraceae > Artocarpus > Artocarpus heterophyllus. Next base: position 20,197,522 of record CM046333.1, read on the forward strand.
GATAATCCATAATCGGCTTAAGGACAAGTTCTGTCTTACCTTCCCGATTATTTTTATCTTACGTTCCATTGTCTCACCATTAGAAAACTTACCATCCAAAGATAGGATACCAATCGGTTACACCTATGTATCCAAATGGTTGAGCGCTCTAGTTTTTCAATCACAGGACAACGCATATAAGAGGATATCATTACTCCTAAAGAGGAGCTATGGATTCCATAATCTATGAATAACAAGTCTACGCTATCAAGAGTCATGCCTCCAACGTACCGGCATGCATACCACTATTGAGATGTGGGAGTCACCCATTGGTACATCAAAAGACACAAGTCGAGACAACGGGCCCACTATTCATCTCAAGATTAAGATACAATACAAATGATTGTCTAAAGTGAATCCAATTGCCAAGACAGAATTATTAATCCAAATCAATTCACTTTATGTCCCGATCCAACATATCGTCACTTTTTGACAACGTGCCAATGTTTCTATTCACAGAGTCCAACTCCGATGGTCAAGACAAACCATCTCCCAAAAGGGATATAGACAACATAACAATCTTTACATGAATAAAGTGCCCAACTTTATTCCCTCGATTGCGATTATATGTTTTAGACCGTCATCTTAAGAATCGTGTCTTCCGCATAATCAGTCCATCATATGCCCAATCCTTAAGATTTAGACCGACAGTCTCCGACTACTGTTTGCTTAACATACATTCAACAAATATGAACGTAAAGAGGACAAGATTTGGTATATATAAATGAATAAATTCTTTATTGATAAAAATGTCTCTAAAAACGTATTACATTTTTACTCCTTAGGGCATACATATCTAACAATCTCCCACTTGCACTAAGTGAGTAAATACAGCAAATTTCGCATCCCCATAGCTTCCACATGCCTCTCGAAGACTCTCACAGTAAGTGTCTTTGTAAATGGATCAACTAAATTGTCCTCTGACGTGATCTTGCACACCGTGACATGCCCGCCCTCAACGAAGCCCTTTATCACATGATACTTTTGATCAATATGCTTACTCTTATTGTGAAATCTTGGTTCCTTAGCATTAGCTACCGCCACATTGTTATCACAGTACAGTGATACCACTTTATACATACTAGGAACTACCTCAAGATCCCCAAGGAACTTGCGGAGCCATACTGCTTCTTTTGAAGCATCACTAGCTGCCACATACTTGGCCTCCATCGTTGAATCTGAAGTGCAATCTTGCTTCGCACTTCTCCAACTGATGGCACCACCGCCTAGAGTAAACACAAACCCCGAAGTCGATTTTCTAGAATCCAGATAGGATTGAAAATCCGAGTCAGTGTATCCTAGAGGAGTTAAGTCCTCACCCGAATACACAAGCATATACCCACGAGTCCTTCTCAGGTACTTGAAAATATGCTTTACCGTAACCCAATGGTTCGGTCCTGGATCCGCCTAAAATCGACTGATAATCCCGACCGCATAGCTAATATCTGGTCATGTGCAAAGCATGGCATACATGAGACTACCCACTGCCGAAGCATAAGGCACATTCTTCATGTATTCTCTTTCCTCATAAGACTTTGGAGAGTCTTTCTTAGAAAGAGTAATTCCAGACCTAGATGGTTGCCCACCTTTCTTGGAATCCTGCATTGCAAATCTCTTGAGAATTTTATCTATGTAGCCGGCCTATGACAAAGCTATCATTTTGTTCTTCCTATCCCGAAAAATCTGGATACCGAGAACAAAATTAGCCTCACCTAAGTCCTTCATGTCAAACTGCTTGGTCAATCATAATTTGACCGATGACAACGCCCCAACATCATTGCCAATTAGCAGAATGTCATCTATATAGAGCAGTAGAAAAACTACCTTCCCATCTTTAATGTGTTTGTAAACACATGGTTCATCCACATTTTGTGAGAACCTATAAGTCTTTTTCACTTGATCAAATCTTATGTTCCAAGAACGGGAAGCCTGCTTAAGTCCATAAATTGACTTTAGCAGCTTACAAACCTTACCCTCTTGACCCGCGACCTTGAACCCATCTGGTTGTTTCATATAAGTGGACTCATCAAGATAGCCATTGAGAAAAGCCATCTTAACATCCATCTGTCAAATCTCGTAGTCGAGAGCAGCAGCTATGGACAAGAGAATCCAGATGGACTTAAGCATGGCTACAGGCGAAAAGGTTTCCTCATAATCGATTCCTTCCTTTTGCGTATAACCCTTAGCTACCAATCTAGCCTTAAAGGTTTCGACCTTTCCATCCACTCCTCTTTCCTCTTGTAGATCCACTTACACCCTATGGGTTTTACCCCTTCGGGAAGATCCACAAGCTTCCAGACCCGATTAGTCTCCATAGACTTCATCTCTATGTTCATGGCCTCTGTTCAGAGTCTTGAATCAACATCCTCCATAGCTTCTGCGTAAGTATAAGGATCCCTATCATGTTCATCCGGTTCAGCCAAGAAGACCTCTGCATTGAACATATACCTCTCAGGTGGATGCCCGATCCTCCTACTACGCTGAAGCCCCTGAGATTATTGTTCTAGTTTGTTTGGTTTTTCTACACCGATCGGAATGGTTTCATTCGGAACCTCCGGAGTGAACGAATCACCCCTTAACTCCTCAAGCACCACTTTGCTTCGAGGTTTAAAGTCGTCCATGTAACTCTCCTTAAGAAAAGTCACATTAGTTGAAACCACAACTTTATTTTCCTTTGGGTTATAAAAATAACCCCCTTTAGTCCCTTTTGGATATCCTACAAACACACAAACTTCCGAACGTGCTTCCAACTTATTCGGATCCTTAAACAGGACATGAGCCGGACATCCCCATATACGAATATGGTTTAAGGATGTCTTCCTTCTTGTCCACAACTCGTGAGGAGTTTTAGGGACCGATTTTGAAGGCACATTGTTCAAAAGATAATATGCGGTTTGTAGTGCATATCCCCAAAAGGATAAAGGCAATGATGAATAACTCATCATGGATCTAATCATGTCCAACAAAGTCTCATTCCTTCTCTCCGCTGCACCATTCTGCTACAGAGTGCCCGGCGCAGTCAAATGGGATAAAATCCCATTCTCTAACAAGTGTCCCAAGAACTCATCAGAAAGGTATTCCCCACCTTAATCGGATCGAAGTGCCTTTATGGGTCTACCCAATTGCTTTTCCACTTCAGCCCGAAACTCCCTGAACTTGTCAAAAGTTTCGCTTTTATGGTGCATCAGGTACACATACCCATATCTTGAGTAATCGTCAATAAAAGTGACGAAGTACTCATACCCTCCTCATGCCCAGATGTTCATCGGTCCGCAAACATCACTATACACAAGTTCTAGGACCCCTTCGGCCCTATTGCCCTTAGACCCGTATGGTCTTTTGGTCATTTTACCCTCCAAACAAGATTCACATTGAGGTATAGATTCCACCTTTAAGTGACTTAAAGGTCCATCCCTTACCAACCTTTGAATCCTATTCAGGTTAATATGACCAAGGCGCAAATGCCAAAGATAAGTCTTATTAGAGTGAGAAGTTTTAAGTCTTTTAGAGTCATTATCATTTATCTCAGCATTAAGCAATAAGTTCATCTTAGGTTTGATAAAATATAGATTATTTTGCATCCATCCAGAACAGATAAAAGATTTGTTCTTACGAATCACCACTTTTTCATTAAAAGTGTAACACCCGCCCATTTTTATGTAATGAATCACGTTAAGTTAGTAACAACGTTAAGAATATTTTATTAATAATTTATGTTATATGATATGATCTATGATGTTAATGTTACTAACTTTTATGTCAAGATTTATGACAGGTGACGACTGCATGGAATCGTTGTACTCAAGTGTTCATGATTATTTTAATGTATGTTTAATTATGATGCATGATGAATTGAATGTTTTAATGTATGGCATTTAAGGACAGTTCGGCAGGCCAGACTTTTAAGTTTGGCAGGCCGAACAGTCTGCCAAAGATCGGTAGGCCGATGGGAAGCATCGACATGCCGGACTGGGTGGAACCGGCAGGCCGAAGAGGAAAATCGACAGGCCGAAACACGGCTGACGAGCAGTCAGCAGAAATCTCACCAAATTTATGGCTGAGATAATTACGTTAAATGGGTGATTAATTGGCACAATAATGGAATGTTTTATCAGTTAAGGAAATTAAAGGGTTTGACTTCGCATTGATTTGTGTCAATTTAAATGGTTTCCCATTTTAAGATGGCAAAACATGGTAAGTGATGAGTGATTGTTTTGACTTTCCCTCTTTTCTCTCCTTCCTCCACGCCAATTGCCACCTAACGGTCAGAAAATTCTGACTTAATGGAGGGTAATGAATTTTCATTATGCTTGTTACGTTAAAAAAAATTTTAATGTTCTTTCCTCAGATTTTTTCTCTCATCCTCTCACTCTTCTCTCATTCATTTCTGAGACATTTCTCATTCATTTCTCATTTCCTTTCTTCTTCTTCTCTTCTCCACGCATTCCATTTCTTCACTCTCGAAAATTCTCTGCAAGAAAATTTAAAGAAAAAGTCATATTTTGTTGGTTGAATTCAAGAATTTTGAGAAGAAATTTCAAGGTAAGAACTCAATTTTTCCGTTAATTCTGAAAAGAATTCTTCTCCTCCAAATCATTTGCAATATCTTTCTATAGGTATTGCATTTGTGCCTTGAGTTTTTAATATGATGTTCGTGTATGTTTTGTGTGATGATTTTTCCAAGTTTCATGTCATTTCGGTTTTCTATGAAAAATATGAATTTTCTATCTTCTACCCCTCACAGTAAAATATTACTGTTTAATCTTGATGCATGAAAAATGTAATGATATTCAAGGGGTAAATATGATGTTTTTCATGAAAGTTGTCAAGAATGTGCATGTGTAATGTATGATGAATGTATTTTATGTTATGAAATTGTTATGAGATTACATTAAGAAAACTGTTTTAACAATGATATTTCTAGAATTTTTGTTTATGAAAAGTTATTTATGTTTAAATGATTTTACGATAATGAAATAATTTTATTATATTTTTAAATGGATAAATGGCATGAACACTCAAAGAAGCAAGCACATCGAGACCGCGGCGTCATCATCAAAAGTATATTAAGGTTAAGTAAGCTAGCGTTAAGGTAAGTACATTCTCACTTGCAACATGACACGTTTTACAAGGATTGATGAAATGTTCACAATGATATTTATGATGATTTTATAGTTATTTTTCCTTAAAGGATTTCTTATGAAAGATTATCATGATTTAAAGATATGCATGTATGATAATGACATGTTTCAAAGTATGAAAATTATGTATATATGTATCACCTAATAAGTGTTGTACACCCAATGTTATGAAATGATATGTTATGATGTCATGTTTAGTTTAGGATTATCTACCCTTCTCCTCTCATGACGGCGCGCCTACAATGAAGTTCATGGTGCAACACTTGGGCCCTTAAGATAAAATGGAATAAGTTTTTAAATGGTCAATGCAATGAAAGATATATTTCTATGAAATTGTGCTTAAGGCACTTTTATGATATGATGACAATGATGATGATGATGATGATGTTTATGTAATGTTTTAAATTATGAGAATTATATGTACTTACCAAGCATTAGCTTAATCATGTTTTATGTCATGTTGCAGATAAGGGTAAGAAAATCATGGATTAGGCGGGGGACATGGGAAGGTGTGTGAGCACTAAGCACGATGAATTGTAACCGGAAGCACGCCAAGAAGAACGATTTATGTTTTAAATCAAGTTTTATATTTTGAACACTTTTTCTTTATGATAAATATTTAAAGGGTTCTTGAACTACATTTTATTTCATTATCCTAAGTATTATGATCTTCCGCATTTTTATGAAAGTTTGATTTTGTTTTTTTTTAAATTAAGTTTTCCTAAAGGTTTTTTGGCTCGGTCGGCCTGCCGATAATGTTTTTGGCCTGCCGAATGCTGACAAGTTTTTAAGTTTGTATTGCAAAGCCTCTACCGGCCTGCCAATTGAGGGAACTCCGACCTGCCGATTGAGAGAACTCCGGCCTGCCGAAGTCCCAAGTTCGGCCTGCCGAACTGTGGGAGTAAGTAAGCTTTAAATGATTTGATGATTGATGAGATATGTTGTGATGTTTTTATAAGTCCTAATTTATAACTTGGATTATCTATTTTATTAATATAAGTTCATGATAAATTTAAAGTATATTTGAATAAATTATGTTATAGAATAGGTTAAGCAATGTGATTTAATAAGGTTAAGATATAAAAAAAAATGTATGAATCGATCCTGGTTAAATATGTTTAATTACTTTTAAAATTAAAAGTATCATTTAAGTTTTGTATTCATATATATGTTTAAAGTCTAAGTAAGTATGAATGTAAGAATGTAACGACATTTGTGACGTTCAAAAAAGGGGCGTTACAAAAAGATACCACGTAGGAGTCTTTAAATAAACAAGATACAGAAATTAAATTCCTTTTAAATTTAGGAACAAAAAAACAATCTTGCAAAATTAAATTCCTATAATTATCAAAGTAAAGATGGACATCTCCCACTGCTTATGCTGAGACCAAGGATCCAACGCCCATCTGAAGAGTGAAGTCCTCACGAAGCAGACTTCTCGTTTCTTTGAACCCCTGTAGAGAAACATAAACATGATTAGTTGCACCAAAATCTATGACCCAAATGTCACTTGATTCCTCAACCAAACAAGTTTCTAAATATAGAAGATCACACCTACCTCCTTTGGAAAGGAAGTCCTTGCAATGCTTCTTGAGATACCCGACCTTTCCGCAGAAGAAGCACTTAAGCTTCTTTGGGTTCTTCTTCTTTTTCTTCTTTCTCTTGGTAGCAGCAGGAATAAAAGACTTCCCGTTCTTGGCCCATTGCTTCTTTCCATTCCCAGAGTTAGGATTGGAACCAGAAGCAGCTACCATGTTGGCCTCACTACCAGCAGGAGACTCCTTGATCAGCAGTTCGAACTCCTGTAACTGTTTTATCAGTTCTGTTAAGGTCATATCCCGTCTATTGCTTAAATTAAAAGTAGCTCTAAATGGAATAAATTCCTTAGACAGAGTCTCAAAGACCATAGTCATCTGAGTTTCAGCATCGATGTTGGCTCCATTGGTTTGAGCCTCAGCGAGGTAACCTATGACCAACATCGTGTGCTCCTTTACAGATGTCCCCGGCCTCTGTCTATAGTTTAAGAGTTTCTGAAGCGCCCCTTGCCGCTTTGTTATGGCTTGGCCTCCAAACATATCCTCAAGATTATCCAGGATCTGCTTCATAGTCTCATAATCCTGATGTTGAGTCTACAGCACATTATTCATGCTGGCCATAACATAGCAGCGGGCCTGATCATTAGCATCTTTCCAGCGATCGTACGCTTGGAATTGCTCATTACTTGAGTCTCCCGTAGGCTCTGGAGGACAAGGGGTTGTCAGTACATATTTCAGTTTCTCAAAGGATAGGACGATATCCAGGTTTCGTTTCCAATCGTTATAATTCTCACCGGTTAATTGGTTTTTGTCAAGTATTGATGATAAAGTGTTTTTAGACATTTTCAATCTACAATAAAGAATCATATACCAAACATAAGCAAACATATTATAATATTTTAGTAAGATAACACAATCATGTAAAATCATACAAATGTGTTTATGTATTAAAACCTTGAAAATATCACAACCTTACAACGATAATTCCCAACTCATAATTCAACAAGCTCCTAGGGGAGTCATGCCAAATTCAATCAGGAACACGGATCCCCTCTTGATTAATATATGCCATCTAGGACCTGTATGATCTAGCATATACTAATAATCGTTTCTTTGGCCATTAATTTTATTAACAGAGCTCTTTGGGGAGGTTAATAATAAAATTAACATGAGTGTATAACCACCGTTTTAATATTTTATCCATGATTTATAATCACCACTTAGGGCTGTGCAACCATAAATCATACTAAAATACCTTATCCTTTCAGAGATCCAATCTGGTACATGATAGAAATCCCTTCGTAGAGGTCGGGACCACCATGCTCTTCCTATGGACCAACGATGGAGGCCTTAGGTCCTCTCTTCGAAAACCTTCTCCCACTCAATCTTTTGAAATCAAGGTTTTATTTTAAGAATATGCATGAACAATTTTAATGTGAGTGGCACTCCTTATTCTATATGACATGTTATCAATATACATGGTAAATCATATTATAATGCAGACAAGCAAAGCTACAAGCAAAATAATAATAACCATAATATTATGGTTCCACCCTAGAGAATAGCAAACTAAGATTACAAGAGAATAATCGAGACATTTATCGATTCTTCATCCTTGAATCCTCAAGCTATATCCCTCTTCATGCAATACCCATCTTCAAGTCTTCAATCCCGTATGAATCAAATACTTCATATTTTCGATCATATCCAAATTTAATGTTTCTCAAAATCGTCCCAAAAATAAAATTAAAACTGCACCAGAAAAATTGTACCTTTTTTGGAAACTTTCCAGCTCTCGGTCGGTAGGCCGATCTAGGTGATCGGTCTGCCGATTATGTTTCATCGGCCTACCGATCTGATACATCGGCCTATCGATCCATGAAGGTTCGGCCTGCCGACAGAGCCACCCAATTTTTGCCCCACTAACGGCCTGCCGGACCACACATCCGGCCTATCGATCTATGACCATCGGCCTGCCGAACTGTGATGTCCGGCATGCCGATCGAGCAGAAAACCCTCTTTCTAGAAAATATAATTTTAATGCAATTTATCAATTTTATTTTCAACAATTCAAAAACATAAAATTAGAGACTTATCAAAGACCTAGGGGCGCCATCATTTTTCTTCTAGATCCGTCTTGTCCAAATAATTATTTAATTACAAAATTTTTACAAATTTAAAATAAATAATAATCCCTAGACAGAGATGATAGTCCGCCATCTAATTACATGAAAAACTTAGATACACATTCTAACCTCTAAGGAACCATAACCGGTATTAATTAATTAATAAATAATTAAACAATGATTTAATCAACCATAATTAATTAATAAACATTCACCACATAATCCATGACAACATACATAATTTATAGAAACCTAGAGTGCCATCTCTCTATAAAATTCAATTCAAGCATAGGAGAGATTAAGATCACAAAATTTATGCATATAATATGATCACAAACTTGAAAATTTATGTAAAAACTATGGCTCTGATACCAATTGTTAGAAAAACTATACGTAGCGGAATTTTAAAATTTTTCATCAAAGTAATTTCCAAAACACAAGTTTGACATGCTATATGTATAAATTAAACAGATCTTACTAACCTTTGTGTGTCGAAGAACCTCCGCAACCTGTGAAGAGAAGTAACGTTCCAAAAGAGCCTCAACTAACTGGTCTTCTTTGTTATTCTTTATCCACAACTGGAGTGAGTGTGGGCTCATACGTACAGCTCTTCCACCGGTGACTCTCCTTCCAACCAATAGAGAGAACCCAAAGCTAGTGTTCGTGATATGTGAACAAAAGCTCTCAGGGAGTTTTCAGATGCTCACTAGAAGAGTATCACTCTTAATCTCTCAATCAATCTCTATTGATCTGAGTAAATCATAAGACTCACTCCCTTTATATAGCTATTGGTCCTGGGGTCAGTCCTTATCAGATTAGGTCTCAAAAACTCAAAACAGAATCAAGTCCGGATCAATATCTGATAAGATCTGCATGAAAACGTGTAACCTTATTGCTCGCTGATCGGCAGGCCGAACAGCCTGATCGATAGGCCGAACAGGCCCCATCGACAGGCCAAACATGTCATTCGGTAGGCTGAACTCCCGTGTAAATTTCTGCGTGAATCTTTTATTTTCCACCCAAGATTCTATAGGATAAAGTCTCAGTTTTGATTCAAATAACCCAATAGAGAAGTTATCTGATCAAAACAAACTTTATCAAGATAATCTCTAAGAAAATAAATCAATTCATAATAATTCTACAAGTTTATCTTGATCTAATTTATCCAAAATCAAATCAACCGATAAATAGACAAGAATTATCTGATCCCAATAATTCAACAAGTTTATCTTAAATTAATTTCTTACAAAATTAATTCAACCGATAAACAGACATGAATTATTTAATTCTTTCAAATTTTAAACCAATCTGATAAATCTGACATAAGTCACCAATTATTGGAAAAGCACGCCGTATCGTTACAGGATTTTGTGAGCTAGCAAAGGGGACCAAAATGGACCTATAAAGTTCAAGCTCACGATAATTATGAAACCCAATATCCCAGATATACATTTCACAATTATCAACTCCAACGCTACTCCACTAAAAGCTCGGAGCTGCACTCTCGAACTTTATAGAATTACAAAGCTCGTATAGCTAAGTCTCCATGACATATCAAAGTGTATCGTATCCCCATATGATAATCCATAATCGGCTTAAGGACAAGTTCTGTCTTACCTTCCCGATTATTTTTATCTTACGTTCCATTGTCTCACCATTAGAAAACTTACCATCCAAAGATAGTATACCATTCGGCTACACCTATGTATCCAAATGGTTGAGCGCTCTAGTTTTTCAATTATAGGACAACGCATATAAGAGGTATCATTACTCCTAAAGAGGAGTTATGGATTCCATATCTATGAATAACAAGTCTACGCTATCAAGAGTTATGCCTCCAATTTACGGGCATGCATACCACTATTGAGATGTAGGAGTCACCCATTGGTACATCAAATGACACAAGTCGAGACAACGGGCCCACTATTCATCTTAGGATTAAGATACAATACAAATAATTATCTAAAGTGAATCGATTTGCCAAGACAGAATTATTAATCCAAATCAATTCACTTTATGTCCCGATCCAACATAGCGTCACCTATGACAAAGTGCCAATGTTTCTATTCACGGAGTCCAACTCCGATGGTTAAGACAAACCATCTCTCAAAAGGGATATAGACAACATAACAATCTTTACATGAATAAAGTGCCCATCTTTATTCCCTCGATTGCGGATCATGTGTTTTAGACCGTTATCTTAAGAATCGTGTCTTCCACATAATCAGTCCATCATATAACCAATCCTTAAGATTTAGACTGACAGTCTCAGACTACTGTTTGCTTAACATACATTCAACAAATATGAACGTAAAGAGGACAAGATTTGGTATATATAAATGAATAAATTCTTTATTGATAAAAATGTCTCCAAAAACGTATTACATTTTTACTCCTTAGGGCATACATGTCTAACAGTATCTGGAAAAGACTTTGATTTAAAAAAATTTTAAAATCATGTTGCATATTATTTTCTAACAATTGGTATCAAAGCCATGGTTTTACGTTAATTTTACGAGTTTGTGATCATGCTATGTATATAAATTATGTGATATTAATCTCTTCTATGCTTGAATTATATTTTAGAGAGTTGACACTCTAGGGTTTCTATATAATTAAATGTTTTCAAGAGATTGTGTGGTGGATCTTTATTAATTAATTATAGTTAATTAAATTTCTATTTAATTATTATATTAATTAGTTAATTTTGCCAGTTATGGTTCTTTAGATATTAGAATGTGTATCTAGGTTTTTTCATGTAATTAGATGGTGGTCTATCATTACTATCTAGGATTTATTATTTTAATTTTGATTTGTAAAATTTGTATTCAAATAATTATTTGCAGTGAAGACGGATCTAGAAGATAGAGATAATTGTAGTTCTATGTTTTTTCTGTGTTTATAAGTTTTTATGCTTTTGAATTGTTGAAAAATAAATTAAAAACTGCTTAAATTTTTTTTGTCGATAGGTCAGTTACTTAGTATAGGCAGACCAATTATGGTCGTAGCTTAGCAGGCCGATGGTAACAAATTGACAGGTCAGCAATAGGCAGAACCTTTTTTTTTAAATAGTGTATTTTTTGGTGTAATTTTTATTTTTGTTTTTTGAGGCAATTATGAGAAACATAAAATTTTATGATAACCAGAAAAATAAATTTTTGATCTATATGAGATTGAAAAATTAAAGACGGATGCCGCATGAAGAAGGATATAACGAGTAGATAAAGATGAAGAATTGATATATGTTTCAATTGATCTTTTGTAATCTTTACTTTCTTTTCTCTAGGATGAAACCTTGATATTACAACTGTTTATAATATTTCTTGTAGCTATGCATGTTGCATTGCTTGTCGACGTTGTAATATGTTTTATCGTGTATGTTAATAACATGCCATGTAGAATAGGAAGTGCCACTCAGTAAAAATTCTTCATGCATATTAACATAAAACGTTGACTTTTAAAATATTGAGTGGGAGTAGACTTTTAAAGAGAGGACTTAAGGTTTCTATCATTGGTCCATAGGTAACACATGGTAGTTTCGACCCTTACATAAGGGATTGCATTATATACTGTTGGAAACAAAGTGCGCAGAGGAATTTTAAAAATTTTTCATCAGAGTATTTTCCAAAACACAAGTTTGACATGTTATATGTATAAATTAGACAGATCTTACTAACCTTTGTGTGCCGAAGAACCTCCGCAACCTGTATAGAGAAGTAACGTTCCAGAAGAGCCTCAACCAACTGGTCTTTTTTGCTATTCTCGATCCACAACCGGAGTGAGTGTGGGCTCACACGTACAGCTCTTCCACCGGTCACTCTCCTTCCAACCAATAGAGAGAACCCAAAGCTAGTGTTCGTGATTTGTGAACAAAAGCTCTCAGGGAGTTTTCAGATGCTCACTAGAAGAGTATCACTCTTAATCTCTCAAATTGATCTGAGTAAATCATTAGACTCACTCCTTTTTTTATACCTATTGGTCCTAGGGTCAGTCCATATCAGATTAGGTCTTAAAAAATCGAAACAGAATCATGTTCGGATTAATATCTGATAAGATCCGTGTGAAAACGCGTAATCTTAACTGTCGTCGGTCGGCAGGCCGAACTTTTTGATAGGCAGGCCGAACATGCCAGTTCGGTAGGCCGAACACGTCATCCGGCAGGCTGAACTGCAGAGAAAAAATCTCCGCAAATCTTTTATTTTCCACCCGAGATTCTAAAGGATAAAGTCTCAGTTTTGATTCAAATAGCCCAATAGAAAAGATATCTGATCAAAACAAACTTTATCAAGATAATCTCTAAGAAAATAAATCAATTCACAATAATTCTACAAGTTTATCTTGTTCTAATTGTCCAAAATTAAAACAACCGATAAACAGACAAGAATTACCCGAACTCAATAATTCAACAAGTTCATCTTGAACTAATTTTCTTACATAATTAATTCAACCGATAAACAGACATGAATTATTTGATTCTTATAAATTTTAAACCAATCTTATAAATCCGACATAAGTCACCAATTATTGGAAAAGCACGCCGTGTCGTTACAGGATTTTGTGAGCTAGCAAAGGGGACCAAAATGGACCTATAAAGTCCAAGCTCATGATAATTATGAAACCCAATATCCCAGATATATATTTCACAATTATCAACTCCAACGCTACTCCACTAAAAGCTTGGAGCTGCACTCTCAAACTTTATAGAATTACGAAGCTCGTGTAGCTAAGTCTCCATGACATATCATAGTGTATCGCATCCCCATATGATCATCCATAATCGGCTTAAGGACAAGTTCTGTCTTACCTTCCCGATTATTTTTATCTTACGTTCCATTGTCTCACCATTAGAAAACTTACCATCCAAAGATAGTATACCATTCGGTTACACCTATGTATCTAAATGGTTGAGCGCTCCAAGTTTTCCAATTATAGGACAACGCATATAAGAGGATATCATTACTCCTAAAGAGGAGCTATGGATTCCATATCTATGAATAACAAGTCTACGCTATCAAGAGTCATGCCTCCAACGTACCGGCATGCATGCCACTATAGAAATGTGGGAGTCACCCATTGGTACATCAAAAGACACAAGTCAAGACAACGGGCCCATTATTCATCTCAGTATTAAGATACAATACAATGATTGTCTAAAGTGAATCGATTTGCCAAATAGAATTATTAATCCAAATCAATTCACTTTATGTCCCGATCCAACACATCATCACCTTTGACAATGTGCCAATGTTTCTATTCATGGAGTCCAACACCGATGGTCAAGACAAACCATCTCCTAAAAGGGATATAGACAACATAACAATGTTTTCATGAATAAAGCGCCCAACTTTATTCCCTCGATTACGGATCATATGTTTTAGACCATCACCCTAAGAATTGTGTCTTCCGCATAATCATCCCATCATATGCCCAATTCTTAATGTTTAGACTGACAGTCTCAGACTACTGTTTGCTTATCATACATTCAACAAATATGAATGTAAAGAGGACAATATTTGGTATATATAAATGAATAAATTCTTTATTGATAAAATGTCTCCAAAAACGTATTACATTTTTACTCCTTAGAGCATACATGTCTAACAATCTCCCACTTGCACTAAGTGAGTAAATACTGCAAATTTTGCATCCCCATAGCTTCCACATGCCTCTCGAAGACTCTCCCAGTAAGTGTCTTCATAAATGGATCAGCTAAATTGTCCTCTGACGCGATCTTGCACACCGTGACATGCCCGCTCTCAACGAAGTCCTTATCACATGATACTTCCGATCAATATGCTTACTCTTCTTGTGAAATCTTGGTTCTTTAGCATTAGCTACCGCCGCACTGTTATCAATGTACAGTGATACCGCTTTATCCAGACCAAGAACTACCTCAAGATCCCCAAGGAACTTGCGGAGCCACACTGCTTCTTTTGAAGCATCGTTGAATCTGAAGTGCAATCTTACTTCGCACTTCTCCAACTGATGGCACCGCCACCTAGAGTAAACACAAACCCCGAAGTCGATTTCCTAGAATCTAGGCAGGATTGAAAATCTGAATCAGTGTATCCTAGAGGAGTTAAATCCTCACCCGTATGCACAAGCATATACCCTCGAGTCCTTCTCAGGTACTTGAAAATATGCTTTACCGCAACCCAATGGTTCGGTCCTGGATCCGCCTGAAATCGACTCACAATCCCGACCACATGGCTAATATCCGGTCGAGTGCAAAGCATGGCGTACATGAGACTACCCACTGCAGAAGCATAAGGTACCTTCTTCATGTATTCTCTTTCTTCATAAGACTTTGGAGAGTCTTTCTTAGAAAGAGTAATTCCAGACCTAGATGGTTACCCACCTTTCTTGGAATCCTGCATTGCAAACCTCCTGAGAATTTTATCTATGTAGCTGGGTTGTGACAAAGCTATTATTTTGTTCTTCCTATCCCGAAAGATCTGGATACCGAGAACAAAAATTAGCCTCACCTAAGTCCTTCATGTCAAACTGCTTGGTCAACCATAATTTGACCGATGACAATGCCCCAACGTCATTGCCAATTAGCAGAATGTCATCTACATAAAGTAGTAGAAAAACCACATTCCCATCCTTAATGTGTTTGTAAACAGATGGTTCATCCACATTTTGTGAGAACCCATAAGTCTTAATCACTTGATCAAATCTTATGTTCCAAGAAAGAGAAGCCTGCTTAAGTCCATAAATAGATTTCAGCAGCTTACAAACCTAACCCTTTTGACCCGCGACCTTGAACCCATTTGGTTGTTCCATATAAATGGACTCATCAAGATAGCCATTTAGAAAAGCCGTCTTGACATCTATCTGCCAAATCTCGTAGTCGAGAGCGGCAGCTATGGACAAGAGAATCCGGATGGACTTAAGCATGGCTACAGGCGAAAAGGTTTCCTCATAATCGATTCCTTCCTTTTGCGTATAACCCTTAGCTACCAGTCTAGCCTTAAAGGTTTCGACCTTTCCATCCACTCCTCTTTTCCTCTTGTAGATCCACTTACACCCTATGGGTTTTACCCCTTCGGGAAGATCCACAAGCTCCCAGACCCGATTAGTCTCCATAGACTTCATCTCTATGTTCATGGCCTCTGTCCAGAGTCTTGAATCAACATCCTCCATAGCTTCTGTGTAAGTATAAGGATCCCTGTCATGTTCATCCGGTTCAGCCAAAAAGACTTCCCCATTGAACATATACCTCTCAGGTTGACGCCCGATCCTCCCACTACGCCGAAGCCCCTAAGGTTGTTGTTCAGGTTTGTTTGGTTTTTCTACACTGATCGGAATGGTTTCATTTGGAACCTCCGGAGTAAACGGATCACCCCTCAACTCCTCAAGCACCACTTTGCTTCGAGGTTTAAAGTCGTTCATGTAACTCTCCTCAAGGAAAGTTGCATTAGTTGAAACCACGACTTTATTTTCCTTTGGGTTATAAAAATAACCCCCTTTAGTCCCTTTTGGATATCCTACAAACACACAAACTTCTGAACGTGCTTCCAACTTATTCAGATCCTTAAACAGGACATGAGCTGGACATCCCCATATGCGAATATGGTTTAAGGATGTCTTCCGTCTTGTCCACAACTCGTGAGGAGTTTTAGGGATAGATTTTGAAGGCACATTGTTCAAAAGATAACATGCGGTTCGTAGTGCATATCCCCAAAAGGATAAAGGCAATGATGAATAACTCATCATGGACCGAATCATGTCCAACAAAGTCCTATTCCTTCTCTCCGCTACGCCATTCTGCTGTGGAGTGCCCGATGTAGTCAAATGGGATAAAATCTCATTCTCTAACAAGTGTCCCAAGAACTCTTCAGAAAGGTATTCCCCACCTCGATCCGATAGAAGTGCCTTTATGGGTTTACCCAATTGCTTTTCCACTTCAGCCCGAAACTCCCTGAACTTATCATAAGTTTCGCTTTTGTGGTGCATTAGGTACACATACCCATATCTTGAGTGATCGTCAATAAAAGTGACGAAGTACTCATACCCTCCTCGTGCCCGGATGTTCATCGGTCCGCAAACATCACTATGCACAAGTTCTAGAACCCCTTCGGCCCTATTACCCTTAGACCCGTATGGTCTTTTGGTCATTTTACCCTCCAAACAAGACTCACATTGAGGTATAGATTCCACCTTTAAGTGACTTAAAGGTCCATCCCTTACCAACCTTTGAATCCTATTCAAGTTAATATGGCCAAGGCGCAAATGCCAAAGATAAGTCTTATTAGAGTGAGAAGTTTTAAGTCTTTTTGAGTCATTATCATTTATCTCAGCATTAAGCAATAGGTCCATCTTAGGTTTGATAAAATATAGATTATTTTGCATCCATCCAGAATAGATAAAAGATTTGTTTTTACGAATCACCACTTTTTCATTAAAAGATACCATGTAGGAGTCTTTAAATAAAGAAGATACAGAAATTAAATTCCTTTTAAATTTAGGAACATAAAAACAGTCTCGCAAAATTAAACTCCTATAATTATCAAAATAAAGATGGACATCTCCCACTGCTTCCGCTGAGACCAAGGATCCATCGCCCATCCGAAGCGTTAAGTCTTCACGAAGTAGACTTCTCGTTTCTTTGAATCCCTGCAGAGAAACACAAACATGATTAGTTGCACCGGAATCTATGACCCAAATGTCACTGGATTCCTCAACCAAACAAGTTTCTAAATATAGAAGATCTCACCTACCTCCCTTGGAAAGGAAGTCCTTGCAATGCTTCTTTATATGCCCGACCTTACCACAGAAGAAGCACTTAAGCTTCTTTGGGTTCTTCTTCTTCTTCTTCTTGCTCTTGGTTGCAGCAGGAATAGAAGACTTGCCACTCTTGGCCCGTTGCTTCTTTCCATTTCCAGAGTTAGAATTGGAACTAGAAGCAGCTACCATATTAGCCTCACCACCAGCAGGAGACTCCCTGATCAGCAGTTCAAACTCCTGTAACTGTTTCATCAGTTCTATCAAGGTCATATCCCGTCTATTGCTCAAATTAAAAGTAGCTCTAAATGGAATAAATTCTTAGACAGAGTCTCAAAGACCATAGTCATCTGAGTTTCAGCATCGATGTCGGCTCCATTGGTTTGAGCCTCAGCGAGGTAACCCATGACCAACATCATATGCTCCTTTACAGATGTCCCCGGTCTCTGTCTACAGTTTAAGAGTTTCCAAAGCGCCCCTTGCCGCTTTGTTATGGCTTGGCCTCCAAACATGTCCTCAAGATTATCCAAGATCTGCTTCGCAGTCTCATAATCCTGATGTTGAGCCTGCAGCACATTGTTCATGCTAGCCATAACATAGCAGCGGGCCTGATCATTAGCATCTTTCCAGCGATCGTACGCTTGGAATTGCTCATTAGTTGAGTCTCCCGTTGGCTCGGGAGGACAAGGGGTTTTCAGAACATATTTCCATTTCTCAAAGGAAAGGACGATGTCCAAGTTCCGTTTCCAAACGCTATAGTTCTCACCGGTTAATTGGTTTTTGTCAAGTATCGATGATAAAGCGTTTTTAGACATTTTCAATCTACAATAAAGAATCATATACCAAACATAAGCAAACATATATAATAATTTAGTAAGATAACACAATCATGTAAAATCATACAAATGTGTTTATGTGTCAAAACCTTGAAAATATCACAACCTTACAACGATAATTCCCAACTCAAAATTCAACAAGCTCCTAGGGGAGTCATGCCAAATTCAATCAGGAACACGGATCCCCTCCTGATTAATATATGCCATCCAGGATCCGTATGATCCAGCATATACTAATAATCGTTTCTTTGGCCATTAATTTTATTAACAGAGCTCCTGGGGGAGGTTAATAATAAAATTAACATGAGTGTATAACCACCGTTTTAATATTTTATCCATGATTTATAATCACCACCTAGGGGTGTGCAACCATAAATCATACTAAAATACCTTATCCTTTCAGAGATCCAATCTGGTACATGATAGAAATCCCTTCCTAGGGGTCGGGACCACCATGTTCTTCCTATGGACCAACGATAGAGGCCTTAGGTTCTCTCTTCGAAAACCTTCTCCCACTCAATCTTTTGAAGTCAAGGTTTTATTTTAAAATTATGCATGAACAATTTTAATATGAGCGGCACTTCCTATTCTATATGACATGTTATCAATATACATGGTAAATCATATTATAATGCAGACAAGCAAAGCAATCAAGCAAAGCTACAAGCATAATAATAATAACCGTAATATTATGGTTCCACCCTAGAGAATAGAAAAATAAGATTACAAGAGAATAATCGAGACATTTATCGATTCTTCATCCTTGAATCCTCAAGCTGTATCCTTCTTCATGTAATATCCATCTTCAAGTCCTCAATCCCGTATGAATCGAACACTTCATATTTCCGGTCAAATCCAAATTTAATGTTTCTCAGAATTGTCGCAAAAATAAAATTAAAACTGTATTGAAAAAATTGCACCTTTTCTGGACACCTGGCAGCTCTCAGTCGGCAGTCCGATCT
Source organism: Artocarpus heterophyllus (assembly GCA_025403435.1). NCBI lineage: Eukaryota > Viridiplantae > Streptophyta > Magnoliopsida > Rosales > Moraceae > Artocarpus > Artocarpus heterophyllus. The sequence continues at coordinate 20,216,888 of CM046333.1, forward strand.
GGATGATCGGTCTGCCGATCATGGTGGTTCAGCCTGCCGAACATGAAGGTTCGGCCTACCAGCAGAGCACCAAAATTTCTGCCCCACTGTCGGCTTGCCAGACCGTACGTCCGGCCTGCCGATTTGTTACCTTCGGCCTGCCGAACTGTGAGGTCCGGCATGCCGACCGAGCAGAAAACCCTCAATCCAGAAAATACAATTTCAATGCAATTCATCAATTTTATTTTCAACAATTCAAAAACATAAAATTAGAGACCCAGGAAATACCTGGAGACGCCATCATCAATCTTTAAGATTCGACTTCTCGTTCCGTCTTCTCCGAATAATTATTTAATTGCAAAATTCTTACAAATTAAAAATTAAATAACAACTCTTAGACGGAGATGATAGTTCGCCATCTAATTACATGAAAAGCCTAGATACACATTCTAACATCTAAGGAACCATAACCGATATTAATTAATTAATAATTAATTAAACAACACTTTAATCAACCATAATTAATTAATAAACATTCACCACATAATCCATGACAACATATATATTATATAGAAACCTAGAGTGCCATCTCTCTATAAAATTTATTCAAGCATTGGAGAGATTAAGATCACAAAATTTATGCATATAACATGATCACAAACTTGTAAATTTATGTAAAAACCTTGGCTCTGATACCAATTGTTGGAAACAAAGTGCGCAGCGGAATTTTAAAAATTTTTCATCAGAGTATTTTTCAAAACACAAGTTTGACATGTTATATGTATAAATTAGACAGATCTTACTAACCTCAGTGTGCCGAAGAACCTCCGCAACCTGTGTAGAGAAGTAACGTTCTAGAAGAGCCTCAACCAACTGGTCTTCTTTGCTATTCTCTATCCACAACCGGAGTGAGTGTGGGCTCACACGTACAGCTCTTCCACCGGTGACTCTCCTTCCAACCAATAGAGAGAACCCAAAGCTAGTGTTCGTGATTTGGGAACAAAAGCTCTTAAGGAGTTTTCAGATGCTCACTAGAAGAGTATCACTCTTAATCTCTCAAATTGATCTGAGTAAATCATTAGACTCACTCCTTTTTTTTATACCTATTGGTCCTAGGGTCAGTCCATATCAGATTAGGTCTCAAAAAATCGAAACAGAATCAAGTTTGGATCAATATCTGATAAGATCTGCGTGAAAATGCGTAATCTTAACTGTCATCGGTCGGCAGGCCGAACACGTCATCCGACAGGCCGAACTGCCGAGAAAAAATCTCCGCGAATCTTTTATTTTCCACCCGAGATTCTAAAGGATAAAGTCTCAGTTTTGATTCAAATAGCCCAATAGAAAATATATCTGATCAAAACAAACTTTATCAAGATAATCTCTAAGAAAATAAATCAATTCACAATAATTCTACAAGTTTATCTTGTTCTAATTGTCCAAAATTAAAACAACTGATAAACAGACAAGAATTACCCGAACGTAATAATTCAACAAGTTCATCTTGAACTAATTTTCTTATATAATTAATTCAACCGATAAACAGACATGAATTATTTGATTCTTATAAATTTTAAACCAATCTGATAAATCCGACATAAGTCACCAATTATTGGAAAAGCACGCTGTGTCGTTACAGGATTTTGTGAGCTAGCAAAGGGGACCAAAATGGACCTATAAAGTCCAAGCTCATGATAATTATGAAACCCAATATCCCAGATATATATTTCACAATTATCAACTCCAACGCTACTCCACTAAAAGCTTGGAGCTGCACTCTCGAACTTTATAGAATTACGAAGCTCGTGTAGCTAAGTCTCCATGACATATCATAGTGTATCGCATCCCCATATGATCATCCATAATCGGCTTAAGGACAAGTTCTGTCTTACCTTCCCGATTATTTTTATCTTACGTTCCATTGTCTCACCATTAGAAAACTTACCATCCAAAGATAGTATACCATTCGGTTACACCTATGTATCCAAATGGTTGAGCGCTCCAGTTTTCCAATTACAGGACAACGCATATAAGAGGATATCATTACTCCTAAAGAGGAGCTATGGATTCCATATCTATGAATAACAAGTCTACGCTATCAAGAGTCATGCCTCCAACGTACCAGCATGCATGCCACTATAGAAATGTGGAAGTCACCCATTGGTACATCAAAAGACACAAGTCAAGACAACGGGCCCATTATTCATCTCAGGATTAAGATACAATACAAATGATTGTCTAAAGTGAATCGATTTGCCAAGACAGAATTATTAATCCAAATCAATTCACTTTATATCCCGATCCAACACATCGTCACCTATGACAACGTGCCAATGTTCTATTCATGGAGTCCAACTCCGATGGCCAAGACAAACCATCTCCCAAAAGGGATATAGACAACATAACAATCTTTTCATGAATAAAGCGCCCAACTTTATTCCCTCGATTGTAGATCATATGTTTTAGACCATCACCCTAAGAATTGTGTCTTTCGCATAATCATCCCATCATATGCCCAATTCTTAAGGTTTAGACTGACAGTCTCAGACTACTGTTTGCTTATCATACATTCAACAAATATGAACGTAAAGAGGACAATATTTTGTATATATAAATGAATAAATTCTTTATTGATAAAAATGTCTCCAAAAACGTATTACATTTTTACTCCTTAGAGCATACATGTCTAACATATACTAGGTTAGATCTCCTAAAGGATAATTTGCTTTAGCATGATTTATCATTATACACCCCAAGGTGGCGATTATAAGTCATGGATAAAGTAGTTGAAATGATGGTTATATGCTCAAAATTAATTTTATTATTAAACTCTCCTAGGAGCTCTGTTAATAAAAATTAATGGCCAAATAAAATGATTATTAGTATAAGCTAGATTAGACGGGTCTTGGATGGCATATATTAATCAAAGGGGATTTGTATTCCTAATTGAATTTGGCAAGTCTCCCCTAAGCGGCTTGTTGAATTTTGAGTTAGAGATTATCATTGTAAGGTTGTGACTTTTTTAAGGTTTTGATACATAAACATATTGTATACTTACTTGTTTCTATTCTCTTACTAAATTGCTATAGAATGTTTGCTTATGTTTGGTATATGATTCTTTATTATAGATCAAAACGTCTAAAAATGCTTTATCTTTGATACTTGATAAAAACACATTAACTAGCGATAACTGTAATGATTGGAAAAGGAACCTAAATATCGTCGTTTCTTTTGAGAAACTAAAATTTGTGCTAACTACATCGTGTCCTCCTAATCCTACGACAAATCTATTAACGAACATATCCAAGAGTATGATCGTTGAAAGGATACTAATGATCAGGTCTACTATTACACTATGGCTAGCATGAATAATATGCTACAGGCTCAACATAAAGATTATGAAACTGTTAAGCAAATCTTGGATAATCTGGAAGACGTGTTTAGAGGCCAAGCCTTAACGAAACGACAAAGGGCTCTTTGGAAGCTCCTCAACTACAAACAAAGACCGAAGACTCCCGTGAAGGAGCATATGATGTTAATCATAGGCTACCTCGCTAAGGCTTAAACTCATGGAGCCGACATTCATGCCGTTTAGAGCCTTATGTAACTTGAGCAATAGACATGATGTGACCTTAATTGAGTTAATGAAGCAATTATAGAAGTTCAAGAATCTGATCAGGGAAGCTCCGGCTGGTGGCAAGGGGAACTTGGCAGCTGGATCTAGTTCTGATCCTAACTTTGGGAATGGAAAAAAGCAAAAGGCTAAGAACAGGAAATCTTTTATTTTGGCAAAAGGCAAGAACAAGAAGAAGAAGAAGAAAAGGAACCCAAAGAAACTAAAGTGCTTTTTCTAGCGGAAAGGTTAGGCACATCAAGAAGAAATGCAAGGACTTCCAATCTAGAGGAGGTTAGTACGAACTTCTGGTTATTGAGACTTGTTTAGTTTAGGAATCAAATGACACTTAGGTCATTGATTCTAGAGCCACTAATTGTAACACCCGAGAATTTTTAATGTATTAAAAATGCAATAAGTCAAGGATTAAGTAAGACAAAAATACAGTTTAAGAAAAATATTGTATAATAATACAAGAAATTATACAGTATTAGAATAATGCAGTGTAAGAAAGTACAATGATAAAGTTATATAGTATAAAAATTACATTGAAAAAGTAACACACTATAAGAATTGGATTATGTAAGGTTAAGCAGTACAAAAATTAGACTATTTAAGTTAAAGTAGTATAGGAATAATACTATTTGGAGAATATGGATGAATAAGGAATGGTGTAGCAGTATAGGAAATATACTAGCAGTATAAGAAAAATACTGTCAGTATAAATTTAGACTGTATAAAGTTAGATAACATTGGAATTACATTATGTGATGGATGTAAATAAGTATGGGAGGTTATGGACACTCATGAATTGTATGGAAAAAAAACGGATAGTATAGAAAAAATACTATCATTATAATTTTGGACTGTATAAAAAGTTTTTGTGGGACCCACCATGGACACCACAACGAATGCGAAATTGCCACCAAACCACCTTTTTATCACAACTAATGTTTTTGATGACTCATGATGGTGAGTCATCAAATTTGGAAAGAAATCAAGTAGTATTTATCATATGATGCATGAAATAAGAACCAAAAGTAAAGAAAAAAAATATGCTCCATATTTCTCCTAAGAAAACCGTCTCCCCCTAGGAATTCCAAGTTCCAAATCATGCATTAAGGCAAGTTTAAGTGAAGGAGAAGAAGATTGAAGTCCTATTATGTCTAAGGGTTTTGTTCATGATTTGGATGAGTCTTGATTGGGTTTTGTCATGGTTTTTGTGGAGAAAACATGACAAAGTTTTAAGCTTGGCAAATGAGGATGAAAAAGGTTGGCAAAGTTTAGGTAAGTCCCTAAACTTTTTACTTGAAAATTCATGCTAAAAATATGCATACCAAGTGTTTGATGAAATGTTTTGGTCTATGGCATGTAAATGGATATTATGTCATGATTGGTTTATGTTCTATGATGATGGCGATGATGATGGAAAGAAGAAAAAGTAAGTTTTTGTGCAAAAGAATGAAAAGTTATTAAACTTTGCTAAAATTGTAAAGTTTAGTTAGTTTTCAAGAAGTGATAGTCTAGAGGGCCTTAGAGGCCAATTTATATTCCAAGCAAGGTCTAGAAATTGTCAACACAGTGAGAGAAAAAACTTTTGTGAACAAAGTTTTGTGAAATTTCAAAAAGACTAAATTGCAAAGTTTTATAAAGTCTCGGTAGATTTGAAAATCAACCAAAATGTCCCCCTAAATGTTGGAATTTCAAAAAAGTTACAACATAAAAGTTGTAGAACTCGTCGAAACTATTAGGATAGCATATATATTTTTCCAAAATTCTACCCGCTTGATAAGTTATGAATTTTACGAAATTTTGGGCATAAAATTTCAAGAAATGGAAACGTTATGAAATGTTTAGAATTCGACCATGGTGCCTTTGTAAGTTTTATTCCCTATAAAAAACTGAACATTTTTATATGAAATGATTGTTTTTAGTTTCGGGGGCAAAAATTTATATATATTCATATTTCGGGCCAAAACTATAAAATTATGTAAAAATTGGGTTTTCACCTAGAAACGTTGAGTTCCTACACTGCTATAGGCAGTGAGTAATCATAGATGCTAAGTTTTAAAGGATTAAAAGTTTAGTCAAGGAAAGAATAAAAGAAAAAGAGATTAAGGGCAAAATGGTCATTTTATGAAAAAGGGCCAAAACAGACCCGAAACGTTTGATATCGAAAAAACGCTCCTTAGTGGGAATATTTTCATAATATGTAAGTAATGAAATGTTAAAGTCAAGCAATGGGTTTTATAGAGTTGTGAACTTGACAAAAAACCTATCAAGGGTAAAATCATCATTTTTGAGGAAACGACAAGAACGGAGTCGAACACAGCAAATTAGCATAACGCTCTTAGATAAAAAAATGTTCCTAATATGTTAAGTAATGAAACTGCCAATGAACGGGAAGTTTAACTAAGGGACGCTTAAGAACAAAGGTAACTCGGTAGGTTACAAAGTCAAATAAAGAAGGAGGTGACCTGATGGATTGCTGAGCTAAGCAGAAAGAATGGTAACCTGGTGGTTATATAAATAAGCAAAGGGAAAGGTAACCTAATGGGTTACAAAATTAAGTAAAGAGAAGGGTGAATTGATCGTAAACCAAGTTATGAAAAAAAGGAATGAATGTTTAATGTTTACGTTTTATTATCAATCAAGTAGATTTATAAAAAGAATGTTAATTAATGAGCCGGTTGCTGTTTGATCAGGACACAAGAGGTTGACTAATGAAAGGGAAAGGAACAAAATAGAGAACGCTAGAGTGTAGTCCAGATAAGTTTTGAACTTCACCTACAGCATGAACTAAATGATTTTTAAATATTTATGTATATGTTTGTAAATGTGTTTGCAATTGTTAAGCAAGTTGATTTAAAAGTATGTTTGCATTTGTTATGCAAAAGGTTTTAAAGTTTAAATCATGATTTGCAATGTATTTTTTTTAAAGCATGATTGTATTTAATATGCATAAAGTTTTTGAAGATCAAGTAAAAGCTTGCAATGTAATTGCACTAATTATGTTTAAAGTATATTTTGCATTTTGTTAATGCATAATATTTTACAGTTTAAGTTATAAGTTTTATGCTACATTTGTTATGCAATAAGTTTTACAATACAAGTTATGATTTGCAAATGTGTTTGCATATAATGTGTTAGCATTTGATATGCTCACTAATGATAAAAAGAAGGTAAAGTAAAGATAATAAAAAGGAGTATCGTACCAGCCTCCTTGTTGTGAGGTACTGAAAGTAAAGTTAAAGTTGTGACCTCCTAGATATGAGGTACACAAGTAAAGTTAAAGTTTGACCTCTTAGATGTGAGGTACATGACCTTAATGTTCGATGGTCTCAAGTCTTCTACAAGGAAAGCATCATGTTTATGATCTCATGATTAAAGATGTTGGTACGAACACTAAAGGTTATAAGATAAAGAAAGTTAGGGAACAAGGATAAAGGCTAAGAAAGAAAGGAATGTTTAAGTTTACAGAATGTTCATAAAATGCTTATAATTGAAGATCATAATTGAGCATAATTGGAATTATGCATTATGAATTTGCTTATATTCCTTATTATAAAGTATTTACGTTAAATGCTTATAAAAAACATTCTGATGAATGTTTTATGTTAAGTGTTTATGAAAACATTTTCATGGCTACAAGAAAAGGTTTACAAATGATATTTTATGAAAAGCATTTTGAGGATCACTGCATGTTAAATGTTTTATGAAAAGAATTTATGAAACATGTTTTAGAAATGTTTTATGAAAAATGTTTTTAGAAATATTTATGAAGAACATTTATGAAAAATGTTATAAGAAAAAGGTTTTTATGATAAAAGTTTTTAAAGCATGTTTAAATGATTTGTGAGATTACGTTTAAACTTACTGAGCATAAGCTCATAAAAAGTTTCTTCATGTAGCAGGTAGTTTTATGGGCGACTAGTAGGACCCGTTAGAAGAGCTGGGTGCTGCAGATGGCATATGCGAAGATTTGGGTATGGATACCATCAGAGTAAGTTTCCGCTATACAAAGAAAATTTTTTCCCACTATTTGATACAATATTTTCAAAGTGCAAAAAAGAAAGTCAAAGTTTTGATAAAGTCAAAGTATTAAGAAATGTTTTTAAAGTTTTAAGATACAGTTTACGAACTGTTTTATATAATTATAAAGTTAAGTTTTAAGCTATGTTTTAGTAAATGTTTCTTATTAAGTTTTAAGAAACGATTTGAAATGGTTTTAAAGGCAAGTGTTGAGTGAGGTCTTAACTTGAATGGCGACAGAGGTCGCAACAGTTTTTAAATATGTTTTTCAAGGATGTTAAAAGGAAAAGAAAAAAAAATTAATTTAGTAATTCTTTTACTAAGTAAGTAAGATTACTGTTTAAGAATGGTATTTAAGGAAGTAAAGTGACTACCCTAAAAGGCAGCTCATCATACTAATCATGTTTGTGTTTCTTTGCAAGGGTTCAAGGAAACAAGAAGCCTGATAGATGAGCACTTCACACTTCATATGGGCGATGGATTCTTAGTGTTGGTTGAAGAAGTGGTAGACATCCATTGTTATTTTGATAGTTATTTTGAAGGATTGTTTTTATGTTCCTAAACTTAAAAGAAATTTAATTTTTGTCGCTTGTTTATTTAAAGACTTTTATTTAGTTTCTTTTAATAATAAAGTTATGATTCGTAAAAACAAATCTTTTTATCTATAGTGGATGGATGTAAAACAATCTATACTTCATCAAATCTACAATGGACTTACTGTTTAACACTGAGATTAATGATAATTCTAAAATATTTAAAACTTCTCACTATAATAAAACTTACCTTTGGCACTTGCGATTAGGCCATATTAACCTAAATAGAATTCAAAGGTTGGTAAGAGATAGACTTTAAGTTATTTAGAGGTGGAATCTATACGTTAATATGAATCTTGTTTGGAGGACAAAATGACTAAAAGACTATTCGAGTCTAAGGGCAATTGAGCCAAAGTGGTTCTAGAACTTGTGCACAGTGACATTTGTGGTCCCATGAACATTAAGGCATGAGGAGAGTACAACTATTTAGTCACTTTTATTGATGATTAATCAAGATATAGGTATGTCTACTTAATACATAATAAAGCAAAACATTTGACAAGTGTAGGGAGTTTCAAGCTGAAGCAGAGAAGCAACAAGATAAACCCATAAAGATACTTTGATCTGATCGAGTGGAGAATATCTCTTTGATGAGTTCTTAGGACACTTATTAGAGAATGAAATTCTATCTCATTTGACCATGCCAAGTACTTCACAGCAAAATGGCATGGTTGAGAGAAGAAATATGGCTTTGTTGGACATGGTTAGATTCATGATGAGTTATTTAACATTACCTTTATCCTTTTAGGGATATGTACTACAAACTACATGTCATCTTTTGAATAATGTGCTTTCAAAATGGGTTCTTAAAGCTCTTCATGAGTTGTGGATGAGTAGGAAGACATCCTTAAATGACATTCACATATGGGGATGTCTTGCTCATATCTTGTACAAGGAAGCAAAAAAGTTAGAAGCATGTTCAAAAGTGTGTGTATTTCTAGGATATCCAAAAGGGACTAAAGGGGGTTATTTTTATAACCCAAAAGAAAATAAAGTCATGGTTTCAATGAATGTGACTTTCCTCTAGAAAAGTTACATGAACGACTTTAAGCTCGTAGTAGAATGGTACTCAAGGACTTGGCAAATGATTCGATCACTCCAGAGGTTCTGGTTGAAACCAATCCAATCAATGTAGAAAAACTAACCGAATAAAAATCTAGGTAGCTTCAGTGTAGTGGGAGGATCATGCATCAACCCGAGAGGTATATGTTCAATAATGAAGCTTACTTGGTTGAATCAGTTGAACATGGCAGGGATCCTTATACTTACACAAAGGTCATAAAGGATGTTGATTTAAAGCTATGGACAGAAGCTATGAATACTAAGATAAAGTCTATGAAGACTAATTAAGTCTAGGAGCTTATGGACTTTAGGGATAAAACCAATAAGGTTTAAGTGGGTCTTCAAGAGAAAGAGAGGAGTAGATAGGAAAGTCAAAACCTATAAGGCTAGACTAGTAGCAAAGGAATACATGCAAAAAGAAGGAATCAAGTGCAAGAAAACCTTTTTGCTAGTAGCCATGCTTAAGTTTATCTGCATTCTCTTGTCCATTTCTGCCGCTCTTGATTACGAGATTTGGCAAATGGATGTCAAGACAGCCTTTCTGAATGGCTATCTTGGTGAGACCATATACATTATACAACCAGATGGGTTTAAAGCTAAGGGTCAAGAGAATAAGGTCTGTAAGCTGCTAAAGTCTATTTATGGACTTAAGAAAGCTTTCTGTTCTTGAAACATATGATTTGATCAAGTGATCAAGACTTATGGATTTGAACAAAATGTGAATGAACCATGTGTTAACAAACACATTAAGAATGAAAAGGTGGATTTTCTACTGCTTTATGTAGATGACATTCTGCTTGTTGACAATGACGTTAGGGCATTGTCATCAATCAAATTATGGTTGACTAAGCAGTTTGACATGAAGGAGTTAAGTATAGCTAATTATGTTCTAGGTATCCAAATCTTTCGAGATAGGAAGAACAAAATGATAGCTTTATCCCAAGCTACCTACATGGATAAAATTCTCGAGAAGTATGCAATGCATAATCCCAAGAAAAGTAGACAACCATCTAGGTTTGGAATTACTCTTTCTAAGAAAGACTCTCCAAAGTCTGATGAAGAAAGAGAATACATGAAGAAGGTACCTTATGCTTTGGTAGTGGGTAGTCTCATGTACAATATGCTTTATACTCAACCAAACATTTGTTATGTAGTTACGATAGTGAGTCGATTTTAGTCGGATTCAGGACCAAACTATTAGGTTGCTATCAAGCATATTTTCAAGTACTTGAGAAAGACTAGACGTTATATGCTAGTGCACTCTGATGAGGATCTAACACTTCTTGGATACACTAATTTGGATATCCAATCCTATCTGGATTCGAGAAGATTGACTTTAGGTTTTGTGTTTGCTCTAGAAGGAGGCCCCATTGTTTGGAGAAGTGTTAAGCAAGAAGCTGTGTGGCAGCTAGTGAAGCTTTGATAAAAGCTGTATGGCTCCACAAGTTCTTTGGGGATCTTAAGATAGTTTCTAGTATGAATAGCCGATGTCACTGTATTGTGACAACACTGCAGCGATAATAATGCTGAGGAACCAAGACTTCACAAGAAGAGTAAACATATACATTGGAAGTATCATGTGATAAAAGACATCATAGTAAGTGTAAATGTGGTAGTATGTAAGATCGCATCTATGGACATTACAACCTATCGAGGCTACGGGGATGTGTAACATATCATATTTACTCACTTAGGGTAAGTGGAAGATTGTTAGACTTGATACCCTAAGGATTAAATGTTGTAATAGTTTTTGGAGACATTTAATTAATAAAGGGTTTATTATTTATTTTCATATATCAAATATTGTCATTTTTATATTCATTTATGTTGAATATATGATAAGTAAATGAAAGTCTGAGACTATCAGTCCAAACCTTTAAGATCGTGCATATGATGGACAAATTATGCAAAAGACATAAATCTTAAAGGTAATAGTCTAAATGATAAGGTCCACAATCGAGGGATAAAGTTGGGTACTTTAGTCATGTTAAGATTATTATGTTGTCTGCATCCTTAACGAGAAATGGCTTGTCTTGGTCATCGGAGTCAGACTCCATGAATAGAAACATTGGTATATTGTCATAAGTGACAATATATTGGATCGGGACAAAAAGTTAAATTGATATGATTAATAATTCTATTTCTTTAATTTATTCATTTTAGACAATCATATGTGTTAGTTCTTAATCCTGAAATGAATTAATGGGCCCGTATTCTTGATTTATGTCTTTTGATGTACCAAAGGGTGACATTCTAATTTGATAATGGTATGCATACTGGTACATTAGTGACATGACTCTTAATTGACATAGACTCGTTATTCATAGATATGGAATCCATAGCTCTTTTTTAGAGTTAACAATATTCTCTTATAGGCATTATCCTATAATTGAAAAATTAATCAACAATTTCGATATATAAGTGTAACCGAATTGTATACTATTTATGGATAGTAAGTTTTCTAATAGTGAGATAATGGAACATAAGTTAATAATAATCAAGAAGGTAAAATGGAAGTTTATCCTTCAACTAATAATGAATATCCTATGAGATGTTACACATTTTGATATGTCAAAAATGATTAGCCTATTATAGCTTTGTAATTTTATATAGTTCGAGAATGTAGCTCTAAGTCTTTAGTGGAATAGCATTAAAGTTGATAATTATAAAATATATGTATATGAGATATATTGTTTTGTAATTATAAGAGCTTAATCTATATATGTCCATTAGGTACCTTTTACTAGCTTATAATAATTCATGTAATGATACGACAAGTTCTTCTTATATATTCATGACTTATGTTAATTATAGTGATGTTTTTTTTTTGGTCAAAAATCAAAAATTTCTAAATCAAATTCTAAAATTTTTAAAAATCAAAATCTCATAACCAAATAAATAAAAATTCAATTAAATCATCAAAATATAAAATCTTCAAGCAATAAATCACAATAATGATACAATAGGCACTTTATGTCATTAGAATTTTCTTAGTTCATAATAAATTTCACCATCATAAATATCATACTAGAATTATCACACAAGATGTGCTTCTAAGTCATAATTTTATTTATGTTGATGCATAATATCGTTAAACGTTACATATCGTTAGTTAAAGAAAACAACAATTGTTACAGTAATTGTCTTGAATTTTTAATCATCGATAGCAAATTGTGATTATTGATTGCGGTCAAGCTTTTGTATAGTCATATGTGAAACATAACCTAGGGTAAATGATATGAGCATATGTAATTGTCATCTTGATCAACCTATCTTTCTTATCTTAATGCTTCTGTTAGATCAAATCTAGAGAGCTTGTTCTAGGTTGTTTAGTGGAAAGGAGTTTAGTAGAGTGCTTGTCTTATGAAATTTACAAACTAAGGAAATATTGGGATAGCAGAGCTTATTGTTATCTATGGTTAGTAGTTTCAATAGTTAAATTGGAAATAACTTTGTGTTTAATTGCGTAATTGTTATCTAGTGATGGAGAATGAACCTTTAACCTATTTTATCAATATCATTTACAGTCTCGTGCAATTTAGTTTTGTTTTATTATTTTGAAAATTAATAACTTATTAGTTAAACTCAACCTCTAAAAGAACGACTCATACTCATTGCTTTACTTAATTAATGACGACACCTTAGAGTAAGATAGTAATTTGGTGTTCTCTCAAAACGTATTGCTTGATTACTAATTGATTGTTTAGAAGACCTAAATTGAACCATAGAAAGAGATTTTTAGGAATAGTTTTTTTGTAGAATTTATAGTAAGGTGCACGTGATATCGTGCGATAGCAGTATAACTAGCGTAAATATTTAAAACAGCTATGGATTGTAATGAGTCTTTAGGGTGACGGAATTCACATCGAGCGACAATGTATTTACATACTAGAAATAGTTTTAATATCATCCCCAGAAGGAATATTAAATAATTTAAGGTTTCTCGTTTTAATACATGACTAATAGGCAATGTTATTAAGAATAATGAATTAAATTAGATTAGTTTTGGTAAAATCAGATGCCCTAATCTTTTACTTATTTGAGAATTTTCTTTTATTATTTTTTTATTTTATTTTCGATTGTTCAAATAATTTTAAAATTAACTAATTTTGGTACTTAACTAATTAAACACAATTCTCGTAAGAATAATATACTCTCATCACTTTATTACTTGTTGCGATTTATGCACTTACAAAATTTCATATTACATACCATTTTTAATTAATATGAAGATATTGTCTGCAAGTATTTTTAATTAAAATTAGGTAAATATATATTATTAAAAAGTACTTTGGTCTTGTTAGACAGGAATATGAATTAAAGAAAAGAAAGAAAAAGTTTATTAAACACAAAAGTAATACCATCCAATTTGCTCGGCACGGGAAGCAAACCGCCCGATACTCGTCCCTGCATCAGTCTAATCTTTGCATAAAGCCGAATCGATTGAGCCTTGTTAACGGCCGGGGGTACTCCAAAGGCCCAATATACACCCTCCTGTCCTTCTTAACCCCATGAACTTGCAAATAACAAAACGACATCTACTTCCGAAAGCCCCCCCGCTAAACCCCCCCTCCAACGACACAAGATTTCGCTCTTCTACCAGTCCGATTGCTGTCCGGCAGCCGGAAGATGCCCGCTAAAGTGCGCCTTGTGCACAGCATTTCCCAGGTACCCTACCACACACTCAAGTCCTCCCAGCTCCTAACCTCTCATACCTTTGATTTTCTTAATCAGTTCTTGCCTTTTGCTCCTCCCAATTCGGTCTCTCCGGATTCTGTTAACCCCAACGAACGGCGTAAAATCGCTGTTGGGTTGTCTAAAATAATAAAATCTCAGAAAATTTATGTCTTGAAAGGATTTTCTAGAGAATTTTGTCCACACTTTCTTGTTGATATAATGAAACTGTTGGGAACTCGAGAGACAGCTTCTGCATTCTTTAAATTAGCATTTAGGGATGATTCAGACAGAATTGTTGAGTCTTGTTGTGTTGCCATGGGGATTTTTGCGTCGGAGAATCTCCAATTCCTTTCCCAGGACGTTGTTTCGTTTGTTATTGGGAGAATTGGAGCTAGTAGGAGTAGACATTTAGTTGATTTCATGTGGAAATATCATTGTATATACGAGTCAGATTTCTCGGTTCTCAATACGCTTATGCGCGGCTTCTTGAACGCGGAAATGGGTAGCGAGGCGTTGGAGGTTGTGAGTAAGATGAGGGAAGTGGGTGTTAGTCCAACTTCATCAGCTAGTAGAATTCTATTAAAGATGTTGCTTAGAATTGGTGATTACGGTAGTGTGTGGAATTTCTTCAGGGACATGGTTAGAAACGGACCTTTCCTGAGTACTCACACGTTTAATGTGGTGATTCTCGGGTTCTGTCGAAAAGGGTTGCTTAGAACCGCAGAGAGTTTGTTACATGTGATGAGAAAGTTTCGTTGTGAGCCGGATGTTTTTGCATACAACATTATCATCAATGCGAATTGCATGAGGGGAGAGGCTTCTAATGCGCTTGAGTGGATGCATTTTATGATTTCGAGTGGGTGTAAACCAAATGTTGTTACATTCAATACAGTGATAAATGCCTTGTGTAAGGAAGGGGAGGTGGTGAAAGCCAGGAGTTTCTTTGATGGAATCCTTGATGTGGGTATTTCTCCAAACACCATAACATACAATATCATGGTTGATGGGTATGTTAAGGCCGGGGATTTTCTTGAGGCGGAAAAGCTTTATGAAGAGATGAGGCACAAGGGTATATCTCCTGATGGCATGACGTTTAATATCTTGATTGCAGGTCATCACCAGTATGGAAGGGAAAAGATTAGGTGCAGGCTGTTAAGGGATTTAGCTACACCGGGATTCTTTCAGGATAATTCATTGTTTGATGTTTTGGTCGCAAGTTTGTGTTGGGAAGGACGCATGGATGAAGCCATGGAATTTTTAGAAGACATGCTTGAGAGAGGATTTCCTCTAAGTGTGGTTTCTTTTAACTCTGTCATTGCAGCTTATAGTAAAGCTGGGTTGGATGAAAAAGCCTATAGAGCTTATAAGATTATGACTATTTTTGGGTTAACTCCATCATCTTCCACATGTAGTTATTTGCTTTTGGGTTTGTGCAAGAAAAGACACCTAAAGGAAGCCAGAGAGCTATTGTGTAAGATGGTAGAAAAGGGTTTTCCTATTAGCAAATTGGCTTTCTTAGTGCTTATAGATGGGTACTTCAGGACGGGGGATCAGAAAGGAGCTCGGAGTCTGTGGAAAGAGATGCAAAGAGGGGGCATATTTCCTGATGCTGTTGGTTTTGCAGTCTTTATTAACGGACTTGCTAAAGTCGGTCTCATGGAGGCTTACGACATATTACTAGAAGCGGCGAGGGAAAGATATGTTCCTAGTAATTTTGCTTTTGATTCTTTGATTCATTGGTTTTATAACCATGGGAAGCTGAATCGAAAATTGATGTTAGGGAGAGAGATTAGACAAAAGGGCCTTTCCTCTGGATATCTTTGCGACCAACATCATCTCTCACTATTCCATTACGGAAGAATGAATTTTGGCATCATGTAAGTCAAGTTTTCTGATGAAGTTGAATTCGATTAACTGTTTCCAAGGAACGTATAACGGCAATAGTGGAAGGGGAGGACAACCTGAACAAAAAAGTGAAATAGAATACCCTGAACATTGCTGTAAATGCCTCTAGTTCTTTCAACCAGTAGAATGCTCAGCTTATTTACTTTTAAATGCATTAGAACTTCCATGTTCATGGTGGCCATTAGAGTATTTCGCGATTTCTGACTATGAGCAAACCGAGATTGGTCGTGGTGTCAAATGGAGAGGCCGAGCAAGAACATGAGCCTGAAGTGTTGTGTGAAATTATGTTTGCATGCAATAAACTGCCTCTTCAGTTGATGATATAAACTGCACTACCCGATGACGGTGATAGAAGGGGAAGATACCCTTTTGATGATGTCGCTTGTACTCGAACAAAAATGAAAGATCAAACAAGTAATGTTGCCGACTCTCTGTAAAGGCCTTCTTTCAACCAGACCAGAAGATTTCACTCATCTGGGAAGGATCTAACATGCTCGGACCTCAACTGTCGCCTAAATAATATGTTGCGTATATTAAGATTTATGACTATCAAGGATAATGAGGTCATTCATGGAGTGTAAAAGGGGTAAGAGAAACAAAAAGCGGTGCTCAAAGAATAGGTGAAATCATGTCAAGGCCAAAAAGTGCCTCAGCTGATGATGTCGTATATATACTAACAATGTATGTATGGTATTTTTGCCGTAAATGTATACGTTGACCAATTGATCTGTCATAAACTAGAACACGTTCCAACGTCTAAGTCACGCAAGGATGCTGAATTTAACATACACTAAACTGTTTAGCATAATGGTAGTGGTGATGTACACCCTCTGAAGCTTGATTTATGCAGTGTAAAACAAATTAGGAACAAAAAAAAAAGGGGAAAAATGATGGCTGCCCTTTTTGCTATTTTTTCTCCTCCTCTTTTTCTTCTGCTTGATTTGATTTGCTAAGAGGCCAGTTACGGGCAGTTGAAGGAATATACCAGGATAACACCCATATTTGTCAACTCAAAACGTTTGATCAACCTTCCAATGTCACGGATCGCATATTATGAAATTTCGCATGCATACTGTGTAGTACTATGTAGGCCGGGTAGACTTCGGAGACCAATGTTCCTGGTTCTGGGTTTTTTTTTTTTTTTTGCCTACGAAGAACCCCACCTTTCTTGCAGTCACTCACTCATATGCTACCACTGCCAATGTTAGAAAAACTTGAAATTTTTTGCCGACTCACAAGGTTACACATCAGGCAAAAGCATGTGCATTCTCATGGGGCATCATCTATTGCTGAAGAGGTACCAAACTCCTTAGGACGTCACTCTCTTCTACAATGTGACCTGTAGAGAATTTCAAAGAATATTATGACTTCGAAAATATGATAGTCATGTGAAAAGAAGAGAAACAAAAAAGGGCACAAAGATTAGGTATTTATTTCTTCATTTATTATTTTTACGGAAATGGGGTGCCTTCTAAGTTGATATCACCAGTACTGGAAATGATGAGACAATATGCTTTCATTACTAGAGAAGCACATAAAGAGTTGAAGTGGATTATGAAAGACCTCTTTTATTCCTTCAAAGTAAAGATGGATGAGAGTTATCAGCTAAAATAACCAACTTTAACCCAAACTGAAAATATCCAGAAATTACCTCAAAAAATACACACACACACACATATATCAAGAAAAGAAAAGGGTCTAAATCTATAATCACTACTAAACATAGAAAAGGGTCCAAATATGTATGTATTATCTACTATCTATCTATGATTATTATATTACAGGAAATTCTCTTAGGTTACTATTCAAAAAAGTTATCTATTTTGTCCCAAAGCTTCTGTTTACTGAATGAAGGTGTATCTGTATATTGAAAGAAGTATCACAAGAGACTAGACCCAACAAGCGGACAGTCAAGAAAGAAAACAAGTTTCCTATGTCACATAATGATATAAGTTATCTAGGATATCTGTGCTAAATACTTTCTAACGTTGAGTTTAAGTCCAGATCAAGCATCAATTTCCTCTGAATTAGCTGCGAACCCGACTCTGATTTTCTGAAAGGAATTTTTAGTACGCAAGGATTACATTAAGCACAACTATAATGAATTTAAGTGAATATAAATTAAATGGTTTTGAAATATTCAAATGGCGAATGACTAACTAACTTTCTTTGCAAGCCATGTTTTGAATTTCCTACAGTCCGCCTTCTTGTGCCCAGCCAAATGACAGAAGTTGCACTTTCCCTTGAAACCTTTTTTGTCTTAGGTGCTAGCTTAGTTTGTTGGGCAAGTTTACCAACCTTCTTTTCCATAGATGATCTGTTGCCACAGCCAAGTTTGAAGAAATTCTTAGAATTACCATCCTTGTGAGGAAGAACCGAAGTATGAGATTTCTGCTCTTTCATTGCCTCCTCTTCTTGAATGACGACGGCAGTCATCTCACTCAAGGTCCAATTTCTTCCTTGAGCACTGTAATATTGGTCAGGACTGGACCAAACTGAGAAGGAAGGGAGTGAAGTACTTGTCAAACCAAAAAATCTTCGCCTAGATCAATACTTAACTTCCTCAACTTGTAGAAGTATTGAGTTAGCTTCATATTATGCTGATGATCACCACTGACACCATCATACGAAGTGGAAATGAGCAGTCTGATATAAGTTTCCTTTTCAACATTCTTGCACATGAACCTTTTATCAATGCAAGCCAATAAATCCTTGGCATTATCACAGTGTGGTAGACTATCCCTAATTGACTCGTCTATAATGTATCTAGTAATCATTAGACAAATCCTGTTTGAGTCCTTCCACTGCTTGTAATATTGTTTATCCGTCGCAGAGCTTTCAGTGGTGGGTTTGGAGGGGGCATCTGCTGTTAAGGCCATATCCAAATTTGCAATGGCAAGGTAGAGATTGAGTGAATCCGACCAATCTTCATAATTGTCTCCATTCAGTGTCTTGATCATAAATAATTGTAGAAATGGACCAACATTAAAGAAACCTGCGGAATTCATTGCATTCATTAATCATGTTATCATGATTTTACAATTTTCTCACTTTCTGCTCATTTATGATTAATGGTATGAACACTTGGTAGTCTTTTTTATAACACAAATATAGACACTTGCATATGATAAAACAAGATCACGTGGAATTTCCCTCTTTCATTAAACACGTTTCTACAACATGAAAATTATCAACAAACAATATAACAAGCTATCAGATATCTATCAGAAATCTACTGGGAGAATATAAGAACTCATGAAAATGATTGCCGTGAAACTGTTCTCACAACATAAATTATGTATCATGTGTAAGCTTCACAAGCAATTTGTAAAGTCGAAGATAAGTCCCAATAGAGATATTTATTATTAAGAATAAGGCGCCCTAATTTTTCCGAGATAAAATTCCAAAAGGAAAATAAACATTCAAGAACATACACAAGATTTACAATGGCCCCAACATCCTGAGAGGGATCTCCCTGCTTCCCTTCCAAACCCCATGGTGATCTAATCTTAAAGATTGATCAACGTGTTGTCTCCGGATCAAGGCACTAATTAGGCTCCACATGCTCAACAATTTTCTTATCTTATAATCAAGGGTTTAGATGAAATCTCTCTTGTAGGATACTTGTGTGTGCTTGTGGCAAGCATCACAGATTTGGGCATCTTATTTTCCTTTCCCACTTCTTTCATGTGACTCAGTTGGTAATAAATGTTAGCTTAAATTTCTTGGAGGCCAAAAAGGGTTATGCATTTTTTTTTTCTATTGTGTAGCTAACTGTGCAACCAAAATTGATTTCAGAGAGAAATACTTGAAAATAGCTATATCTACTTATAGAAACCAAGATTCTTTGGTTATTCAGTTGCAAAATTAGTTTCTTCCCATAACATTTTTCACAAGAGCACTCCTGTTCAATTAAAACCCCGTTACTCGTGAAACAATAGGTCCCAAGATTAAAAATGCACTAGATACTAGACTGGGGCTCAATGCTTTGTGAGCAGTGGGATTTTATCCTCATAGGATGAGAAGACTTTTCTTTTCATAATGATGAAAAGTAATCAAGACAAATAGTGATGTTTATACAGCCACAATACAAAAAATAAAAAATAAAAATAAAATGTCTTAGGAAAAGTTCTAAACCTGTTTTATTTTTCATTTTTCTTTTTCTAATTTGCATATTGCTTTAAGCAAATAGAAGAAAACTAAACTAAAAATTAAAATAAAAACCTGAAGTTACCCAATTTGCTCATGTTTGAAAGCAGTTTCCACCTTCTTCAGACATTTTCTCTCTCTCAAACACATTTGAGCTGAAAAGACATTTCAATGAAAGTAAAATTGCAATGCTATTCAGGAGGGAAATTTGGACATAAAAATTAAGAATCGAATTAAACGCAACCATATTTTGAATACCAAAAAAAGGCCTTGGATTGCTTTAGACAAGTCTCCTCAGCAAGCTAAAACAAACAGACACACAACACACACACACACACACAAAATGCTGATAATTGAGTCAAAAACTTCTGTTTGCTTTCCCAGAAACTGCAGGAAAAATGAAAATCGTTACTTTTAAGGAAAAAAAGGAGAGATAGATTCGAACCTCTTTATCCCTGTCTAAGGACTAAGGAGTGAGTGAGGATTCAGTGAGAATTGCGAAGGGAGCAGATTGATATACATGACAGAGAAAAGGGATCATGTAGAAGAAAACCCTTTTAAGAGCAAAGCACAGGGTGTTTCATTGGGCAAACTTTTTTTTTTTTTTTTTTTTTTTGAACTTGGCTCAGGATTTCGACTCTTTATATTTGACTGATATCAGGTGTGATTTTACCCTCATATTATACTTGCATCTACCTTCTTTTTTTTTTAGTTTAAGCATGGTGTCTTTTTGATTTTACAAGTATTCAAAATTGATATCCCCAAAACCGTGGGCTCCTTAAGGTTTTGCACCCAAAACAAAATTTCTTATAATAGTTTGTTTATTTCCCTCCTTAAAATTTTTATGATTACAGCATTTACATAGATTATAAAAATTTACAATTACGCCATAAGTTTTGATTCTTTTAAGTAACTTCTTTTTTTGAAACGGCTCTTATTTCAAATTTAAAATCTCTAACAGATTAAAAATCGACTATACTATTATACAAATACAAAAATTTTGAACTCCAAACTTTGAAATTTTAGATTTTAGTTGTTGGTTTTAGAAAACATTTTTTTTACAAAATATAGTGGTTGACCATTTCATTATATGAATACATTAACGATTCGGATAAGACCGTTTGATTCTTAATGGAAATTACTTATACTAGTAACGCTTAAATAAAGATTTCATACTTTAATTGAATAATCAATTATAATAATTAATTATATGTTACCGACTATTTTAATTATCATCCTTAAATATTATCTTTTTGTATATAATGCTTATATACAATATTTAAATTTATATAAATAATTATAAAATTGTAATGATATTCTTAAAGTATTCAAAGTACGTACAAGCAAATATAATGAATAAATTCACTTTATTTATTTATAAATATGTCCATTTCAAAACATCATATGCTTTATGGGCATCTATTCTAACAATCTCTCACTTGCCCTAAAACAGATCAGACATATCTCTTAAACCATATCCCTCCATATGCTTTTCGAAAACTTTGACCGATAAGGTCTTCGTGAATAGATCTGCGAGGTTGTCTTCTGACGCAAACTTTAATACTATCACGTCACCTCTGCGATATATATCTTGAACCAAATAATACCTACTCTCTATATGCCTCGTGCCTTTGCGGTTTCTTGACTCTTTAATGTTTGCAATTGCTGCATTGTTGTCACACTACAGTCTAATTGGCTTATCCATATCTGGAACACCTTCTAGATCCTACAAGAATTTCCAAAGCCAGATTGCTTCCATGGATGCTTCACAAGCAACCACATATTCAACCTCTGTTGTCGAGTTAGAAACAACATTCTTGTTTCATACTCGTCCAGACTACGACTCCACCACCAAGAGTGAACGTGCATCCTAAGATCGACTTTCGATCATCCTTCTTTGATTGAAAATCGAAATCGATGTAAACGTCGAGAGATAAATCTCCGCTAGAATACATAAACATATAGTTTCTCGTTCTTCGAAGATACTTGAGGATGTATTTCACAATCGTCCAGTAATCAAATCCTAGATTTGACTGAAACTTACTAACTATCTCTATTGCATAGCAAATGTCAAGTCTAGTACACTAGATAGCATACATTAGGCTTTGAACTATCGATGCATAAGGGAAATGACTCATCTCTTCTTCCTCTGAGAAGTCTTAGGATACTGCTATTTAGAGAGATAAATACCATGCCTAGAAGGTAAATTTCCACTCTTAGAATTATGCATCCTATATTTGACAAGTATCTTGTTAATATATACATATTGAGACAATGCCAAAAGTTTATTTTTGCGATCCTAGATGAGCTGGATCCCAAGAACATAGCTTCGCTTTCCCAAATCTTTCATTTGAAATTTGTTGGCTAACCATTCTTTTACTTGTGATATTGATTCCTTGTCATTCACAATGAGCAAGATCTCATCAATGTAAAGTATTAAGAAGACCACTTTCTTCTCTTATGTACTTGTAGACACATGGTGCACCCTGGTTTTGTTTAAAACTATAAGACTTAATAGCCTCGTCAAACCTAATGTTCTATGATCTAAAGGCCTGCTTAAGTCCATAAATGAACCTTTGTAGCTTACAGGCTTTCTGCTCTTGGCCTTCAACTATGAAACACCCTCTGATTGTACCATGTAGATACTTTTTCAAGATAGCCATTTAGAAACGCCATCTAGACATCCATCTACCATATTTCGTAGTCATAATACGCAACAACAAAGAAGAGCATCCGAATGAACTTTAGCTTAGCAACCAAGAAGAAAGTCTTTTCATAGTTGATTCTCTTCCTCTAAGTGTAACCTTTGGCTACTAGCCTTGCTTTGAAAGTCCCTACTTCTCCTTCTACTCCTCTTTTTCTCTTGCAGATCTATTTACATCCAATGGGTTTTACCCCTTTGGAAGGATCAATAAGTTCCCAGGCCGAGTTAGAATACATGGATTCCATCTCGACCTTCATCACTTTCAGCCACTTCTCTTTGTCAAGAATCTTCTATTGCTGACTTGTAAGTCAATGGATCTTCCTCACCGGCACTCACAACGACTAGCGGTGCTTCTCCTTGGTAACGAGAGGGTAAACTAATTTCCCTCCCACTATGATGAAGCAATAGAGATGTCTGACTAGAAGTTGGAGCCTTTTCGGTTTACTCTTTGACAACTCTTGCCAGCTCGTCAACAACTATTACCGGCTGTGGACCGATCTATTCGATAAGTAACTCTTCTAGAACTATTTTGCTCTTAGGTTTGAAATATTTCATATAGTCATGTTCAAGAAAAGTGGCATTTGTTGATACAAATACTTTCTTATCTTTAGGACTATAGAACAGACCTCCTCTTGTACCATGAGGATATCCTACAAAGATACATACTTTCAAATGAGATTCCAACTTCTTGGTCTTAACCTTTAGCACATGTGTTGGACACCCCCATGTGCGGATGTACCTCAAACTATGTTTTCGGCCATTCCATAACTTTGAAGGCTTCTTAGGTATAGACTTAAATGGAACTAAGTCTAGAATATAAATTCCAGTTCTTAAGGCATATCTCTAGAAGGATGTGGCTAAAGAAGAATAACTCAGCATTGATCTCATCATGTCAAGTAGCTTTTAATTTCTCCTTTCGGTAACTCCATTTTGTTGTGGTGTTCTATGTGCAGTGAGTTGTAAAACTATTCTGCTTTCCATAAAATAGTCTGCGAACTCTGTGTCTAAACACTCACCGTCTCTATCCAATCAACGTACCTTGATTTGCTTTCCTAATTGTTTTTCAGCTTACTCTCAGAATTCCTTAAACTTTCCAAAAGTTTCAGATTTCCTAGGCATTATGAAAGTATAACCATATCTAGAATAATCATCAACAAACGTGATAAAATATTCATATCCGCCTCTTGCTTGGATGTCTAAAGGTTCGCATACATTGAAATGTATCAACTCTAGAAGCTCCTTGGCTCTTTTATCTTTAACTAAGAAAGGCCTCTTTGTCATCTCACCTTCTAGACAGAATTTACAGTGGGAGTTCACTAACTTTTAGCTCCCTCAAAGGATCATCCTATACTAGTCTTTAAATCTCGTTTAGGTTAATATGTCCAAGTCTAATATGTCATAACTATATTGTCCTTTTCAGGAGAAGTCTTTTACCTTTTATTCTTAGGTTCGACTAATTTGAACATTACAGTATGAAGTAGTGGTTTAGGACTAGGTTTAAGAAAATATAAACAAGCATTTAGTTTTCCATAGCATATATTTAAATCATTCTTTGAAATAGAAACAATTTTATTATCAAAAGAAACTTTTAAAAATTGTTCATTTAATCTAGAAACAGAAATCAAATTTTTTCTAAAATTTAGAATGAAATAAACATTGTTTAAAACTAAATATTTATTCCTAAAATGAAGTCTAACTTCTCCCATTGCTTTAGCCGATAGCCAAGCTCCATTGCCTACAACCATTGTGCACTCAAGCTTTCATGAAGATCTAAGGCTCTACAGAGAAGAATTAACATGATTAGTGGCTCCTAAGTCAATTACATAGGTTCAAAACTCATTCTCTACAACACATATTTTTAAAACAAGTAAATCACATTTACCTTGGTTCTTTTTTTCTTAATTTTAGGCTTTCTAGCATCTTTGTTCTTCCTCTTGTTTGGATTGGAAGAACTAGCATCATCTACAACATTTGCTTCATTGTTATCCATACAGTTGATAGTCTCAAACTTTTGAAGCTCGTTCAACAATTGAGTGAGCCCCATGTGCATATTGTTAATGACATAGTTAGTCTTGAACCACTGAAAGGGGAGAGTTAGACTCTTTAAGATCATTCCCACTTGTGTACCCTCATCTATGGTTGCTCCATTAAGCTTAGCCTCATGAAGATTATTGATCATGTTGAGCACATAGATGCAAATGGGAGTGCTCCGCCTCATCTTGTTGTTCATGAACAGCTTCACAGCATCAAGACAAGCCTTCTCGTTTGGTTAGCCAAACGTGCCATCCAATGACTGCATTATCTCATAAGAAGTCTCCAAA
The DNA here is from genome assembly GCA_025403435.1 of Artocarpus heterophyllus. NCBI lineage: Eukaryota > Viridiplantae > Streptophyta > Magnoliopsida > Rosales > Moraceae > Artocarpus > Artocarpus heterophyllus. Next base: position 20,241,923 of record CM046333.1, read on the forward strand.
TTTTCATGTTTTTTGCAAAGCTTTCAGACATAGCAACCAAGAAATAACACTTAGCTTTCTAATCGACTTTTATCAACAAGTGTAGGCATCTCGGTCTAGTACTCTAACATTTGCCATGAGGACTAGAGGACACCCATCTAGAAGGATGAATTTGCAATTGTCATTTACGAGCAAAAGGTTCATGTTATTTTTCCATTTGGCATAGTTCTCACTAATAAGTTATTCAAGTGCAAGTAGGTTAACAATAGGATTAGATATATTTTCTAGAAAATAAATAAACATTCAATTCACGTGCATGAATATCATAACATATATACAAGTTTTAGGCATAGTAAATATAATACATGGACGCACATGAAAAATACATAAAACATGTTTACTAAACATTTAGCTAACAACAATTCAATTTACCACAAATAAAGTGTCGCCATAGGGTAGGTCAAATATTTGCAAATTAAACCATGACATTCTCAATTCATAAATGTCATTGAAATTATCTCCTATTTTTTTCATTTATTAAGTGTGGTAATTTTGGTCAAGCATGCAATTAACATTTTATTACATCCTTTTTTAGTGTAACCCAACCTTTCAGTGTAACACTCGAGCATTTTCAATACATTAAAAATGCAATAAATTAATGATTATGTAAGACAAAAATACAGTTTAAAAAAATACTGTTAATAATATGAAAAATTATACAGTATTAGAATAATGCAATGTAAAGAAGTACACTGATAAAATTATACAGTATAAAAATTACACTACAAAAGTAATGCAGTGTAAGAATTAGACTGTTTAAGGTTAAGCAGTACAGAAATTGGGCGGTTTAAGTTAAAGCAGTGTAGGAATAGTATTGTTTAAAGAATAAGGATAAATAAGAAATGTTGTAGCAGTATGGAGAATATAACGACAGCATAAGAAAAAAATATTGTCAGTATAAATTTAGACTATATAACATTAGATAATATTGGAATTATATTATGTGATGGATGAAAATAAGTATGGGAGGTTGTAGGACCTCATGAATTGTATGAAAAGGAATACCGACAGTATAGGAAGAATATTGTCAGTATAAACTTGGATTGTGTAAAAAAAAGAGGGGACACTTTGAAGAATTTGATTGGACCACTACATCATCTAATATGGTCCAATCCTTAAAGGCCACCTTAGGTAAGTATGATTAAGTGGTGACTCACCACTTTAATTCAAATGAAATAAGCTTCCATAAAAGCTTAGGAAAACCATTCAAATGAAATGTAAATATTTTTGTATTTCGGGCCAAAACCGTAAAATTATATGAAAACTAGGTTTTCACTATGGAACGTTGATTTCCTACACTGCTATAGACAGTAAGTAATTATAGATGCTAAGTTTTAAAGGATTTTAAGTTTAGTCTAGGATTGAAAGAAAAGAAACAAACTTCAGGGCAAAATGGTTATTTTAATGAAAATGACCTAAACGAACCCGAAACGCCCGATATTGAAAAACGCCCCTTAGCGGGAATTTTTTTGTAAGATGTAAGTATTGAAATGGTAAGTTAAGCAATGAGTTTTATAAAGTTACAAAGTTGACGAAAAATCCGTTAAGAGTAAAATCGTCATTTTTGAGGAAACGGTTAGAACGGAGTCGAACACTCCGAATTAACATAACATTCTTAGATGAAAAATTTTCCGTAATACGTTAAGTAACGAAATTGTCACATGAGATAGGGAATTTAACTAAGCGATGCTCAAGAACAAAGGTAATCCGGTAGATTACAAACTCAAAATAAAGAAACAAATGGTAACCTAGTGGGTTATATAATTAAAAGGAAAAGTAACCTTGGTGGGTTACAAAGCTAAGTGAAGGAAAGGTAAACCGATGGTTTATAAGGTTAAGTAAAGAGAAGGGTAAACCGATAGGGTACCAAGTTAAGTTAAGAGGAAATGAATGTTTAATGTTTACGTTTTATTATCAATCGAGTAGATTGATAAAAAGAAAGTTAATTGATGAGTCGACTATAGTTTAATCAGAATACAAAGGCCCACTAATGAAAGGAAAAGAACAAAATAGAGAACGCTAGAGTGTAGTCCATGTAAGTTTAGACCTTTCCTGCAGCATGAAGTAAATAATTTTTAAATGTTTATATATATATGTTTGCAAATGTGTTTACAATTGTTATACAAGTTGTTTTTAAAAGTACGTTTGCATTTGTTATACAAAAAGTTTTGCATTTTTAATCAAGATTTGCAATGTATTTGTAACTATTATGTTAAAACATGATTGCATCTGATGTGCATAAAGTTCTAAAAGATCAAGTAAAAGTTTGCAATGTATTTGCAAATATTATGTATAAAATATGTTTTACATTTTGTTAATGCTTAGGAAAACCATTTTTTTTCTTCATTTTCCCCCACCATCCATGGCTACCTTGGTCTCCTTTCTCTCCAAACTTTTCTCAAGCAAACTTTCACGAGGTTTCACTTTCAAGCAAGTTTCAAGTTCAAGTTCAAGGTTTTTCAAACCTTAAGGTACGAAAACTAAACTTTTCCCTAAGCTTTTCTAGGGTTTTTGTTCAAGTTCTTGATGGAACATTTATGCTATGAAGTGGATTCTAATCAAGGGAATTTGGAAGCTCTCAAGTGCTAAAAGGTGGGGACAAACACTTGGGAATTATTAGGTAATATCTTAGCCTTACAAGTTATGTTAAAGTTTGTATTCTCTTATGCATGCCAAGTGTTTGATGATATGTTTTGAGCTATGGCATGTAAAAGGACCTTATGGCATGATTGTTTTATGCTTTATATTGATGGTGGTGATGAAAGAAAGAAAGAAATAAGGGTTTTGTGGTAAAAAGTGAAAAATTGTTTAAACTTTGTAAAGTTTAACTAATTTCAAAGGAATGGGGTTGTGAGGGCCTTAGAGGCCAATTTATGTTCCAAATATGGCATAGGATTTGCCAACACAGTGAGGGAAACAACTTTTGTGAACAAAGTCTTGTAAAATTTCAAAATGACTAAATTGCAAAGTTTTATAAAGTCTCGGCAGATTTGAAAATCAACCAAGAAGTTCTCCTAAACGTTGGAATATGAGGAAAGTTAAAACACAAAAGTTGTAAAACGTATCGAAACTATTAGAACAACGTGAATAGTTTTCCAAAATTCGGCTTGGTTTAAGAATTATGAATTTTACGAAATTTTGGGCACAAAATTTCAAGAAATGAAAATGGTATGAAAAGTTTAGAATTTGATGAAGGAGCTTTTGGAAGTTTTGTTCCTTGCAAAAAACTGAACGATTTGGTATAAAGTGGTCGCGTTTGTTTCTGGGGGTAAAAATGTAAATATCTTTGTATTTCAAGCCAAAACCGTAAAATTATGTGAAAACTGGGTTTTCACTAGGAAACGTTGATTTCCTACATTGCTGTAGGCAATAAGTAATTATAAATGCTAAGTTTTAAAGGATTTAAAGTTTAGTCAAGGATTGAAAGAAAAGAAACGAACTTAAAGGCAAAATGCTCATTTTATGAAAAATGACCAAAACAAACCCAAAACGCCGATATTAGAAAACGCCCCTTAGCGGGAATTTTTTTGTAAGATGTAAGTAGTAAAATAGTAAGTTAAGCAATGAGTTTTATAAAGTTACAAAGTTGACGAAAAACCCGTTAAGGGTAAAATCGTCATTTTTGAGGAAACGGCAAGAACGGAGTCAAACACTCCGAATTAGCATAATGCTCTTAGACAAAAAATGTTCAGTAATACGTTAAGTAACGAAATTGTCACATGAGACAAGGAATTTAACTAAGAGATGCTCAAGAACAAAGGTAACCCGGTAGGTTACAAAGTCAAAATAAAGAAGCAAATGGTAACCCAATGGGTTATATAATTAAAAGGAAAAGTAACCCCAGTGGGTTACAAAGCTAAGTGATGGAAAGGTAAACCGATGGTTTATAAGGTTAAGTAAAGAGAAGGGTAAACCGATAGGGTACCAAGTTAAATTAAGAGGAAATGAATGTTTAATATTTACGTTTTATTATCGATCGAGTAGATTGATAAAAAGAATGTTAATTGATGAGTTGGTTGTCATTTGATCAGGACACAGAGGCCGACTAATGAAAGAAAAAGGAATAGAGTAGAAAACGCTAAAGTGTAGACCAAGTAAGTTCAGACCTTACCTGCAACATAGAGTAAATAATTTTCAAATGTTTATATATATATGTTTACAAATGTGTTTGCAATTATTATACAAGTTGTTTTTCAAACTATGTTTGCATTTGTTATACAAAAAGTTCTACAATTTAAATCAAGATTTGCAATGTATTTGCAACTATTATGTTAAAACATGATTGCATTTGATGTGCATAAAGTTTTAAAAGATCAAGTAAAAGTTTGCAATGTATTTGCAAATATTATGTATAAAATATGTTTTACATTTTGTTAATGCATAATGTTTTACTGTTTAAGTAGTTAGTTTTATGTTGCATTTGTTATGCAATAAATTTCAAAAAGAATAATTATGATTTGCATATTATGTGATTGCACTTGATATGCTTACCAAATTAAAAAAGAAGGTAAAAGTAAAGATAATAAAAAGAAAGTTTCATACCAACCTCCTTGATGTGAGGTATACAAGTGAAGCTAAAGTTTGAGCTCCTAAATGTGAGGTACATGACCTCGGTACTCGATAGTCTCAAGTCTTCCACAAGGGAAGCATTATGTTTATGATCTCATGATTAATGATGTTGATACGAACACTAAAGTGAAATAAGGAAAGTTAAGGAACAAAGGATAGAAAGTTAAAGCAAGATAAGGAAAGTTAAGGTAAGAAAAGAATGTTCATAAAATGCTCATAATTAAAGTTCATAATGGTGCATAATTGGAATCATACATTATGAATTTGCTTGTATTCCTTATTATAAAGTATTTACGTTAAATGCTTATGAAAAACATTCTGAGGAATGTTTTATGTTAAGTGTTTATGAAATTATTTTCATGGTTACAAGAAAAGGTTTTTAAATGACATTTTATGAAAAGCATTTTGAGCATTGTTGTATGTTAAATATTTTATGAAAAGAATTTATTAAAAATGTTTTAGAAATGTTTTATGAAAATGTTTATGAAAAATGTTATAAGAGAAAGCTTTTTATGAGAATAGTTTTTAAAGCATGTTTAAATGATCTATGAGATTTTGTTTGAACTTATTGAGCGAAAGCTCATTAAAAGTTGCTTTATGCTATAGGTAGCCCTAAGGTTGACCAGTAGGACTTGTTTGAAGAGCTCGGTGTTATGGAGGGCAGATGTGAAGATTTGAGTATGGATATCATCACAGTTTGCTTTTGCTACACAAAGAAAAGGTTATCCACTCTTGATATAGTGTTTTCAACGTTTTAAGAAAATCACAGTTTTAAGAAATGTTTTCAAAGTTTTAAGATATATTTTACGAAATGCTTTATATAATTATAAAGTTAAGATTTAAGCTATGTTTTAGTAAATGTTTCTTATCAAGTTTTAAGAAACGATTTGAAATGGTTTTAAAGGCAAGTGTTGAGCAAGGTCTCAACTTGAATGGCAACATATGTAGCAATAGTTTTGAAGTATATTTTTCAAGGATGTTAAAAGGATAAGAGCAGAAAAAAAAATTTTAATTCAATATTTTTTTTACTAGGTAAGTAAGATTAATGTTTAAAAACAATGTTTAAGAAAGTTAAGTGACTGCCCAAAAAGGCGGGTCGTCACAATTAGATTCCTAATAATTAACTCTAAAGTGCTATCGTAGGGTAGGTCAATATAGAGATACATCCTAGAATCCTATCAGAAGGAAGAATAACCATGTATCGATTCGAATGGGCACCCTCTATAGGGAGGATATAATCAATTCCGTCTCGAGACACCATTTGTACCTTAAAGTGTTGTTTTAATGGTTGGGACTAGTGGCTCGTATTGTTATGCAACCCTTTCTCACTCAATATTTTACAAATTTGTATTTTATTTGTAAATCATCTCATGGTTTACAATTTCAGAGATATAAACATTTTATATTTCTAAATATATGAAATTCTTAAATTTAATTTCATGTATAATAATACTATTTTGTAAATCAAATTTGCAACCATGAATTGATTTAATCTTATTAAATTAATTTAAAGTGCATATTCTATATTTATAATTTAAACAATTTTAATGAAATAAAAAAATACGCGTGTATGCATGACATGTGATAAAACATATGAGTAGGCATACAAGTAATAGTATGACATGTTATAATACATGAACATGCAATAAATTATCAACATAAAATAAAGCTTTCAATTTGATAATTGACATAGATTTGACCAAGTTCCTTGGATGTATAAATTACAACCTAATTGAAGTAACGAAATTAAAATAAATTCCTAATCTATTTAAATCTTCAATATCTTCGTGATCTTCTTGTAATTGCCCTTAAATTGTCATCTTTCATCTAAAGGGCAAAATCAGAATAACAATGAAAAAACGGTTGAAAAACAAACCTAAAACCCTGGTTTTGGCTTCAGCGTTCGTATGTGGCTGCGAGCCATGATTGGCAAGGCTACGTGTCTTTACTGCCTTCTTGCACAACCACACGCGCCTACATTCCAGCCGACACTACAGTGCCAACAATTGGCGTCATGACGCCACGTGCTGGAGCTTTTGGCTTTGTTCTTTCATGTTTTCTTAACGGTTTCTTAAACCGTTAACCTCCAACCCTCTCATGGTCGTTACTTCTGATTCTTCAGGTCTTTGTGGGACTTCGAGCCTTCAAGAATTTTTCTTCCTTCGATATTACAACAATATAGAAAATTGTAGAAAAATAAATTACAAAAACTTCCTAACTCTTTAATTTTGGGCGAATATCAATTCTAATGAAAAATAAAATTACGATAATCAAAGAGATCCCCGAAACTATATAATGAACGATCAAATCCACCATCCATATATTTACCATTCATCATATGAATAAACAAACATACATATGAATGCAAAGTGCCTAATCATCACATATATACAAAGTAGAGAACATATCTATTTATTTATCATTGATCGTGTATAATAAAAATTCTCAAAACTTTTGTAATACGCTATAGATTATATTAATTTTACATATAAATAAATATGTAAATACCTTGATTACCAGAATTTGATCTGTGACAAAAAGAAGGAATAATAAAGGACGTTCTTTTCAGGTTATAACCATTATCTTTCTCACTTAGTCCTCGGCACTAGATAGACGAACGGGTGGGTGTCGAAGGAATATGGTTTCTAAAGGATCACTCAACTTATTTAAGTCGCAGAATAGAAGAACTATTCTTTTTCTTTCCCTCTTTCTACACACTTATATGAGTGTTTTTCTATAGAGTACTTTTAGTCTCTCCAAGATTCACAAGTATGTCTCTAAATGAGTAAAAGAGGCCTTTATTTATAGAGAATTAGAGAGCTAATCAATTTTAAAAAGTCTCTTTATTTTAATTTTAATATCAAACATTTAATTAAAATAAAAGACGTAACTTTCCTATTCCTACATTGTCATAGGTGCCACATACATAGATAGTCTATTTCTGTGTGGTGCTAATTCAAGGAGAAAGGGGAGAAAGAATCTACTTGTTACCAAATCTTATTTGTCTCCACATTAAAATTTTTATATTTTAATTAAATCATATTTATTCAAAATCAAAAATATTAAATATGAAAACTTTGTAAACAAGCTTTGATGTGCACAAAAGGACTTTCCTTTTGTAATATAAATGCCATACACAATAGGACCCACCCACTGTATGTTTTCCAAAATTAATTATTTTATTTTATTATATAATCTAATTATTTAATAAATATAAATTAATTCATTATTAATTTTGAGTGATATTTAATTTAGAATTCCATAATTTTAAATTATTTAGTTAGACCAATAATTCCACTTGTCTAAATAGAGTGCTTACAAAGATAGCAGAGAGTAATGGACCTATAATTTCAAGTTTCATAAAATCAATACATTAATTAAACTCTTTAATTAATTTATTATTCTTTTATTAATTCTAATGTAACTCCATTAAATACTTAGAATTGCATTCTTAAAATTATAGATATTTAATTTACTCATTTTTTAGAGTCGTCCATTTGATATAATCATTACATATAAGTCAATCCTCCATACATAATTCATAATTATAGCTAGTTAACATCCGTTAACCTCTCCAATTAATTATTTATCCTTAAGTGCCATTGATTCTCTAATAAATAAAAAATTCATGAACTTCAATATAGATTCAGCGCTCTTATTATTCAAGCCCCGAATCAATGCTCAAGAGAATTATTTATCTACTTCTCGTTAGAGAAGGAATGGATTCCTTCTTAAAATATTAACATTCCTGGTTACTTACTTGATCATGCCTTTAAAATACAAAGAATAAGATTTGATTCTTAAATCCATGTCTAGTAAATCAAAAGATATAAATCCATAAGTATAAGTCTACAATAACTCAGGATTAAGATCATCTTATATATGACCATCGGTCGATGTGATTAGAACTAGCTATATTTAACAGAAATTATTAGTTGTTCATATTTCATCATGTCCAGTCATACCTAATCTCATTATGCACAGTGCACTAATTTAATGACTTACTACATTAACAGTTTGGTTAAGACCATTCTATTCTTAATGAAATGATCTGCACTAGTAACACTCAATTAAAGATTCCATACGTTAATTAAATAATTAAGTATATGTTACCGACTATTTTAATTATCATCTTTAAATATTATCCTCTTTATAATGCTTATATACAATATTTAAAATCACATAGATAACCACATAATTTTAATGATATTCTTAAAGTATTCAAAATACATTCACGTAAATATAATGAATAAATTTACTTTATTTATTTATAAATATGTCCATTTCAAAACATTATATGCTTTATGGACATCTATTTAAATAAAAGTCTAAGGTTAAGGATATAAATAGATAAACTAATTTTCAAAAAAGAAATAATAAACATGCATGATTGAGTATTGCATAACAAATAACTTTCACATAAGTTGTATATACTTTAAATATATCATTGCTTGTTTTATTAAATAATATAACATTACATGGTATAACGTTTCCGTATTTTAATATTGAAGTTAGAAAGTCTTAAGAAACCAATAAAATAATATTTATAAAATTTGACGGTATAATTATTAAAAACAAATTGATGATACAAGCATTGAGAAGCAAAGGAGACGAGGGATTTTGAAAAGTAACTTTAAGAAAAACTGACTTTGGCAAAATGATTCTTTTTTTTAGGCAATTTTTTTATGCAAAAAAAAATACTTTTTGTGCATAAAAAACGTGTTTGTTGAAGTTTCTCTCCTCGTTACAGTTATTTTCTTCTTTTTTCTAAAAAAAACTACCTAGATTTTACGTGGTTTTTTTTGCCAAAAAAAAAAAATCATTTTCTCAGTTTGTATTTTCTTTAGGTCCTTTCGTCAAATTCTCTCAAAGGAGACAGTCAAACAGCAATAAAAGAAAAACACTCATCTTTCTCTAGAAAACCTATGTTCTCGCATATGTGCGATCATCAACTCATTTGCCCTTTTAATTTTTTTTTTTTTGTTGTCTAACTTTTAACATTTTCATTTCCTCCCGTTGTTTCCTACTTTTTTTTATTATTTTTTTTAATGTTCTCACCTCAGGCGTGTGACGTCTCGACCTCTAGTGTCGCCCCCTAGTGTCTTCCTAGGGCTCCTCTGTTTTGGTGCTTTTACCTTGGTGTTTCATCATCTTTCCATCGACTGGTGGAGAATGGTGTTTAGGACAAAGTGGATGACCTGGTGAAGCGTCTAGCAGCATTTCATTTCCTTGAAGAAGACTTAAAGCTTCTCCCTGACCAATAAATCGCTAACACTAAGGCAGTGGGAAGGGTTCTGGACAAACAGAAGCAGAGCAAGCTTTTTGTGAGGAGCAGCCCTGTAAAGGCGTGGTTGGATATCGCCGTGCGGTATATTTAAGAGGAAGGCCCAAACATATTCTCTTGCACTTTCAAATGCAAAGAGGATAAGGAATAGGTCATGTGGCGAAGACCATGGTCGATGAACGACGCCCATATGGTGTTACAAGATTGGAATCCCGAAGTCCCTCTGGCAAGCTTTGTCTTCAATCAATCCATTTTCTGGCTTCAAGTTCGTGGCTTACCTCTTGAGTTTTTCTCTAAGTCGAATGTGTCCTCATGCTAGCAAAGTCCTCGACATATGGATCCTTAAAATGGGATCAAAATCCTGGGCACGATACTTTAAACGCAAGGTGTTGGTCGATTTGAATAAACCGTAAGTTGTGGGTTTCTACACAAAAGATAGCTCAGGTGCGATAAGGTGGATCCCATTCAAATATGAGAGGCATATGGGATTATGTTTCAAATGTGGCTTATTTGGACACAATGGAAAATCGTTCACTCTGATAGCGGCAATGGAAGACAAAACAGAGATCGGAGAACTCGTCCCTCTTGAAGGTCATTGGATTAAAGCAGATGCTCAAACTTGGACATGGTGGTCGGAGCATGGAAAAAAAACCTCCATCGGTGAAAATCATTTCCCTGGAGGACACTGCCAGGCGCATTGTGGTTTGTGGGGACCAAGTCCTCGGTGCAGTAGTAGCTAACAACAGATGGTGGGAACAACATTCTCAGGCACGATCCTTACGTGTTAGGGCCCAAATTGAATTTTGTCCCTCCACAATGGTTGTTTGATAGAAGGCATGGCTTCATGCAGATGTTGGGAGGAAAAGACAAAAAAGTGACTAGCCATAGTGGGCAAACCAGACACATGTATTGACCCAGAAGGGCTACAGCAAGTATTGACCCAGGCCAATAATTGCACCAAGAGATGGCCAAGTCACGTGTGCTATAGAGACACATGTATATGCAAGGCCCAACCTGAAACATTCATAGATGTGGTGGATTTTATAATGGGCCCAAACTTGGTGGACAACTACTGAGCTGAACCAGCCTTTTGGATCCCACGTGTAAAATGGAGGCGTTTCAGGCCTAAAAAGATAACCTAAAGAGGCTAAAGTTCAGCTGTTGGTTTGCCCTGTTGTTGATTTATTGAGTTTATAAAGCAAAACACATCCCTAGCACTTCTAGCTTCGGAGAATGTAGTAGAGACGAAGGATCATTCTTTCCTAAACCAGCCAGCTGTGAAGTCCTTGGGAACTAATGAAGTGTTCTCTCCAGGGTATAAAGATTCGTCGATGAAGCGAAAGGCTCCATCGGAAAGAGGCAGGGGAAGAAGTTCGAGAAAAACTAAATATGTGTCGTGGCAAGACCAACTGAAGACGTCTAAGAGTATACAGACACTTCCTAACAATTTCGACTAGCAAAGTGGTCACAACAATCTGTAATGAATCTAATTGTATGGAATCTACTGTTGTGCAAGAAAATAGTATGGTTCTTGAGAACTGTTTTCAATCCGAATAGGCTGGGCTAACAGGGTGGCGCCCCTTGGAAAAATGAAAACCGTGGCAATCAACTGCCAAGGCTTGGCCCGAGCTTTGGCAGTTAGAGGGGTTAGGGTGGTGGTAAATTGCATAGGCAAGATTTTCTTATTTTGTCTAAAACAAATATGAGGAGGCTGCGATTACAAGTCTTTTAAAAAGGTAGAAATTTGGAGATTTTTGTTATGAGTCGGTTGGCTTAGCAAGAGGTTTTTGCATGGCTTGGAATTCGGATGTTAGAGTCCAGATTTTGAGTGGGGACAAGAACATTGTTAATTACGTAATGAGTCCTCAACCAGATTGGGTTCTATCAGTTGTGTATGGTCCTCTAGCGGTTACTAAAATAGCTTAGTACTGGGGTAGAGTTCAACAGCTTAGAGAGGAAATTCAACATCCTTGGGTGCTTTTGGGAGACATGAATACAACACTTTTTATGCCCGAAAGGTTTTCTGTTCGTAGGAGTTATAGTGATTAGAGGGCTTTGAGTGCCTTTTGTCGTTAAGACTTTGGGTCTTATAGATGTGGTTGCGGAAGGGCCCAAATTCAGAGTCATGGGTGGAGTACGGCAAAGGCTAAACTAGATCGAGCGCTTACCGATATTAATAAGAAGGGTTTATTCCCGCGTGCTAAACTGCAAGTGGGGCCGAACTCGTGCTCCAGTCATTGCACAATCATTGTTACCTTGGAAAAAACAAAAGTTTTAAATAGGCAATTTATTTAAGTTCGAAGCGGCTTGGACTCGACACCGTAGATGTCATTTTGTTGTCAAAAGTGCAAAAAATCACGGTTTGACAAAAGGTTTTTCTGGGCATTTGAGTGAGATTAGGCTCGCTCTCTAAGAGTGGAATAAGAAACAATTTGTTAATATTTAGTTTAGGATCAAGGAGGTAAAAGAGGCCCTACAAAGCCTATCCTCGCGTGCTGAGACTGAACACTCAATGGAGATTGAAAACAAAGTGAAGTTTGTGCAATCCAGACTCGATTAGCTTTTGAAAACGAGAGGACATATTGTGGAAGAAAAAATCCCGAGTTGATTGGCTCAAAGAAGGTGATAGATGCTCCCGTTTCTTTCATATCTCCACAATAGTGCGCCGAAGGCGAAACTAGATCAGCTCCATTTCCAAATAGGTGGAGCTCTATAATTCATAGTTCGGCCTCTTTTCTAGACAACAAATAGTGTTTCCTAGCAACTTGGATGGTCTTATCGCATCCTCAATAATGAACGAAGAAAGTGATGTACTGACTCTTATTCCCTCGGTGGATGAGATTAGAACTATGGTTTTTGGAATTAGTACTTGGACGGCCTCGGGGCCTGATAGATTCTCTGGCATTTTCTTCCAGCATTATTGGGACATATTGGGAAGCGATGTGGTGGAAACAGTGCAGCAGTTTCTTTAAAACTAGTAGGATGCTTCTGGTGCTAAACCACACTAATATCGTGCTAATCCCCAAAAAAGAGCTCTTTTCACAAGTTGGCGAGTTCCGGCCAATTATTCTTTGTAACATCGTGTATTAAGTTATATCCAAAATCCTTGTCGACTGTCTCAAGCCACTGCTTCGCAAGTTTGTATCGCCACTTCAATCAACTTTCATCAAAGGGCTTGTTGTCTCGGAGCACTGTTATTACTTAAGAAGTGTTGCATACAATGGAAAGAAGAAAGGCAAGAATGGGATGATGTTGTTGAAGCTAGATATGTAAAAGGTCTATGATCATATAGATTATAAGTTTTCCAAGTGCACTCTTCAAAATTTCGTATTTCATCCGACGTGGAATGGATGGGTGATGGAGCGTCTGTCATCCATGGATTTCACCCTCTTACTCAGGGGTCTAGTGGGAAAAGTCTCCGCGAGCCGGGGTTTCGTCAAGGGAATCCAATCTTTCACTCTTTGTTTATATTGTGCAATGAAGTGCTTAGTAGAATCATTGAGAGCTCGTGCAGTAAAGGGAAGTTCAAGGGAGTTAAAGTGGATAGAGTTGGGACAAAGTAAACCCATGCTCTTTTTGCCGATGACTTGATAATTTTTGCTAAAGTGGCAAAAGAGGAGTTGATGAAATTTCAAAAGTTAGGGGCGTTTTCTATAGCTGGTCAGGTCAGAAGTTTAATGCCCAAAAATATCTAATCTCCTTCAGCGGGAACCTACTTAGGAGGGACACTATTGCCATTAATGCCATTCTTGGGTAGAAAAGAGTTAGTGAAAAGCATATTTCATTTAAGGCTACGCTTACTTCAGAACAATAGGAGGCCTAAGAATTGGAATTTTCTGGTGGAAAAAGTTCTGTGGAGAGTGGCAGGCTAGAAACGACAGCTGCTGCAAAAGCGAGGCATCTTGTCCCAATTAAGTCAATCAGGGAGGCTGTTCCCGCCTACTCTATGGCTACTTCTTTGGGGCCGGATTCGCTGTGTGCGTGGTAAAATGGATGGTGTTTTAAGGGATTGCTGGTAGGATGCAAACTCTTGAAAATGTGTGTGTCGTCTGAAGCTAGTTGGAGGCCTAGTTCTTCGTCAAGCTAAGTACATAAATAGGGTGCTTTTGGCCAAATAGTGTTGGCAATTACCGACTGGTTTGAAGGCTCTATGGTCGAAGATATTGATGCAGAAATACATTAGAGGGTGCTATTTTAGATCTATTGAGGCAATAGCAACCGACTCCCATTTTTGGAAGGAAATTATATGTGTCCAAAAACTAGTCTTAAATAGTGCTTGTATTTTGGTAGGGGATTGTGTTCCTTCAACATTTGGAAGGATCTTTAGGTGCTAAATTGTGCTAATTTTAGACAAAGACCCATTTACTTGGATGCACTAGGTTTTTACAAGTTGGCAAACTTCATAATTGTGATGGGGATTAGAAGCGAGATCATATTAATCGGTGTTTTGAGATGGAGGATGCAAGGAAAATCCTTCAGTTGCCCCTCCCGGAGCTCCCTTGTCAGGATAAGTGGATTTGGACACCATCCACCTCGGGCATGTTCACCACAAAATCGGCTTTTATGCTTCAGCTGGACTGCAATGCTGAGACAATGGAAGAAAGGAAGCCTCTTTGGAAGAAACTCTGGGCTAGTAAGCAACACAATCACCATAAACTTATGTGGTGGGCTGGTGTGTGGGACATAATTCCAGTGCAAGAAGTTGTAGGTAAGAGGATTGAGGGGGGAGACCATTTGTGCCCGCTTTGTAGAAAGGAAGTGGTGTTCGACTCACCTTTTCTTGTTTTGCAAGTACACAAGGCCAGTGTGGTTTATGTCCACATGGCGTATTTGGATGAAGAATACGGGATGCAGCTCCCTTATCTTCCCAAGCTCGTCCTCATTGGAAGCCAATCCTTTCCTGCACTTTAGGAGCTTTTGTTCTACGCGCCATGTGTACTAGAGAACATCTGGCGTGCAAGGAATGAATGGGCCCACCAATTCAAGCCCTTTAACACTTTTATTGTGTTCACAGGCATGATTGTAGTTTGCTTGAATTTGAAGATTAATTGTTGAGAGTAAGCATAGAAGGGATGTGAATTGTATATGTGGTTTGGTTGTATCGTAAAGTTATTTTAGTGTTCTTTGAAATTTTTTTATTTGTTTTTCTTAGTTTCATTTATGTATTTTTCCCTATTATCCAAATGTATAAAACTAAATAAGTTTGGGGTTATTTCATTTCAAATTCATAAAAATGAGAAAAAAATGGTAAAAAGGTGAAAAAATTAAAGAATAAATTCATGTAAATTTCTTGTTTTGAGTTTTTGTGGATATTTGTAAGTGATGTTTTGTGGGAATGATTGATAACAAAGGAATATTTAAGTCGGAAGTTAGTGTGTGAGTTTTCATTCGTTCATGCAAGGTCCACAAGATGTACTGCATGTTTAGGGTGATTTGAGCCGAAAATTATCCTTTCTCATCTACCTGTTACTCTGGCCTTATATTATAAGCTTTGAAAGTTCTTGATCTTCGATGACATGATAACCTACATTAATTGAGAGGATACAAACAGTGAGCTTATAGTAGTTTCAAATTTCATTATCTAGAGTTTTTTTATCGTCTGTCTAATCACATAAGTCTATATATAGTTTAATTCGTAGAGTGAGAGTAATTTAGCATGCACTTACACTTAGAGAGGCTTGAATGAAGTGAAATTAGTTTTAATTATTAAATTCTAGATAATCTCAATGCTTGCCTTTCCGTTACACTTTGAATCATTTTGTGGCTTTTGAGACGTTTGGCTAGTTATTAAATAGATACAAAACTCACACTTCATTTTACATTTGTTTTCTTGTTGGTTTAATTTTTGTTGTTCCTTAGTGTTCTTGTCTTTTGCTTGAGGACAAACAAATGTTTAAGTTTAGGGGTGTTTGATGAGTTAGTATTTTATTCACAAATCAAATATTTCTTAAGCTTAAATATTGTGAAAATCCTCAAGCATTTGTGATGGTTTTATGTTTTTGGTGTTATTTTGTAGGAATTAAATAAAATGGGGATTTATGAATTTTACGACATTAAAAACCCTTAGGTTGTAGCCCAATAGTCTAGCGTCGCAGGCCAAAAAGGGCACTACAGCACCCAGTTGAGCACACAGCCTCACGCAACATTTCTCTACAGCCACTTGTGAGCTTAGAGAGGTGCAGCCCAACTTACACAGGCGCATACGCTAGGTACGCGGCCACATATCCTTGGGGTGCCCCTTCGTGCTGATTCCTATTTTAAAGGCTGATTGGGCCAAAATTCGATCCAATAGCTGAAAATTGAAGCTAAGATGAAGCCTTAACCTATTAAGATCCCAAATGAAGGTGTGGAGAATTGGAAGAAGAACCCATGAGTGAGAACCAAAATTCTGAGAGAAGAGCTTGAAGTTGAAGATTCTTGGAGGATTTTAATGGATTCTTAGAGGATTCAAGACTTGATGTTCATGTCCACATAGAATTTCTTCTTCCTTTCTCTGTAACCTAATCTTGATTAAAATTTGTATTTATATATGTGTGCTAAACATATTTATTTTTATGGATTTCATAAAAAGATTAGTAATGGATTTGTTTGTGTTTGCTTAAATTTCCTATTCTAAGGCTTGATATAATATGATTTGGATTATGTTTGAATTATTTTGTTAATTGCTTCCATTTCTATTCATTTATGTTTTTCTATGCTTAATGCTTCTTGTTTATTTGGCCAATGAATTAGTTGATTTGATTTATAAATTTCAATACTTGAGAAAGATTGACTCATTTATCGTTATTTAGGAAACATAATCTTTGTCGTTGTTGAGACCAGAGAGGGCTGTGAACACCTAGTTAATCAATTACTTGTTGAGCTTAATAAACATGTAGGTAACCAAGCTAGATAGGGATATCAATTTAGGTATTTATGCATAGAATCTCATTTAACATTCGAGAGAGGTAATGAGGTGAACTTAGGGCCCTAGATTATTGAATTAGATGGAATAAAGTTAATAATCACAAAATAGGATGAGCAAGGAAGAATTAAGCTAAGTCAAGTTCCTAAACACATTATTACATCGATTATCCATACAGTAAATTAATTCTTGTTTATGGTTTTTGTTTGATTAGTTTTATTTCCGACACGCCCTCAAGTTGGTGCATAGATATCAATCATGCCCAACTTGCTTACAAAAATCTCAAAATTAGGCCTAAACAGTCCCTTGGTGAGAACATCAACTATTTATTGGGTAGTAGGGAAAAAAGGCATGCAAATAGTTCCATAGTCATTCTTCTCTTTCATAAAGTGTCTGTCAATTTCTACATGTTTCGTGTGGTCATGTTGTGCTAAATTTTGTGCAATGCTAATGGCAGCTTAATTGGCGTGTTTTTTGGCATCTTTAGCTCCTTGAGAATTCTTTTCACCCATAGCATCTCACAAACTCTGTTAGCTATAGCTCTGTATTTTACTTCAGCGCTGCTCCTTGCAACTACATTTTGTTTTTTGCTTCTCTATGTGGCCAGGTTTCCCCAAACATAAGAACAATATCCTGACATGGATCTCCTATTAACAACTAACCCTGCCCAATTTGCATCAGTGTATGCCTCAATGCTCTGTTGTGGGGTCTTCTAAAAAAGTAAACATTTGCCTAGAGTTCCGTTCAAATATTGAAGAATCCGATAAACTACTTCAAGGTGTTTCTCATAAGGTGAATGCATAAATTGGCTTACCAAACTTACAGCAAATGCAATATCTAGTGGTGTATGAGATAAGTAGATCAATTTCCCCATTTTTGATACCAAGCTGTATTTACTAGATCACATTCCTTGTCATCTTTAAGTTTATGATTGGGATCAGTTGGAGTATCTACTAGCCTGTAGCAGCTCATCCCAACTCCTCAAGAAGATCAAAAACATACTTTCGTTGGAAGAAAACAATTCCCTTCTTTGATCTTGCAAATTCCATACGAAGAAAGTATCTCATAAATCCTAAGTCTTTGATCTTGAATGCTAAGAAGAGGGAGGTTTTCAACTGGTTTATTTTAAATACATCATCTCTGATGAGAATTATATCATCCACAGACACAATTAGCACAACTATTTTCTCGTCCTGTGAATGTTTAATGAATATTTTATGATTAGCTTTCCCTTGAGTGTACCCTTGACTTTTGATGAACTGAGTAAATTTCTCAAACCAAACTCGGCGACTGTTTCAACCCCATATAAAGATTTCTTTAGTCTATACACCTTTGTACTAAACTTTTCATCAAATCCTAGAGGCACATCCATTTACACTTCTTCCTTTAAGTCTCCCTTGAGAAATGTATTCTTAATATCCAACTACTGTAGAGGCCAATCAAGGTCAACAAGTGACAAGAGAACTCTTACAATATCCAATTTTGCAACTGGAGCAAAAGTTTCTAGGTAGTCAATGCTGTAGGTTTGAGTGAATCCCTTGGTAACCAATCATGTTTTGTATTGTTCTAGGGAACCATTAGAGTTATGCTTGACAATAAACACCCATTTGCACCCTATAGTTGTTTTTTGTCATGGCAGGTCTACTAACTCCCATGTATTTTCTTCTCAAGGGCCATCATCTCATCTAAAACAACCTCCTTCCACTCAGGGACTTTTATAGCATCTTGCATATTATTAGGAATCTCCATACAAGACAATTGTGCGGTAAAAGCATGAAAAAGAGGTGAAAGGTTTTTGTCTTTAATCATATGCTAAAAAAGATTTGTACTCTAGGAACTCTTTACTCCAAAATATACAAATGATTCTAAAATATTCAAATTTAACTTCAAGATATAGAAAAACATCATGCACTCTAATAAATCTAGCAATACATCCCTCCATTCGTAAAATAACCAATCTCGTTTATAACAGTAAAAATATACTATATTTGAAGCTTAACTTTCTTTTCTACAATTTTCACAACAAATATTAAACATTGCTTTTAAAATATCATGTTTCACTATAAAAACTTTAGGCTTATTCTATCACCTCATTCCATAATTTTTTCAACCAATATCCTCTAAAAGAAAATAATAATCTTATATTTAATCTCTAGTCTTCTGCATTAATAATTTCAGAATACTCCATTGAAGTCTCCACTAATTCAAAGGTCATCCATAAAAGGAACTATTGTGTGTGATCCCTATCATATCATGTTATGGACTATTTAATTTGCTAAAATATTATCATAAATAAATTTCTCCGAAAATTAATTTTCACTAAGCCCCAAACATTCATATAGTCAATCCTATTGATAAGATACACATTTTCAAAATGTCCTTTACTTAAAAAAATTACTATAGAGATCTCACATGTGACCTTGCAAAATTTTTTATTAATCTTGTATAATTCTCAAAATTGTTTATTAGAAATACATAACTATCATTACACTTATCTTGAGCTACCTATCATTCATCTACTCCTCTATAAGCTTTTTCTCCAAGAACAATAATATAATCACCTAACTAACCTCTTTGCCACAAAACTTCTTGATCATCAACTATTCCGTTATATATAAAGATGAGACAAGGATCGCTTCTTTCTCCAGATAACATAAGTATAAGTTTCATCAACTAATAGGAAATGTAACTTAACATCTATATATTGAAGGTTAATAAATTCTATAGTTATTTGGAGGACTTGAAACTGACACATGGCGATGCGTATTAGAAACAAAAACCATTCTAATACCATAACTATAACGCCTCTTATTGGCACCATAAGGAACGTTGCTTTTACTGTTAAACTTAATAATTATCAATAAGATGTTCGAAAACAATCAACAACACTTAGAGAAATATCCCAAGAAAACATTCATTTTTTTTACTACTTATTGGATTTAACTTCATCCTCAGTTAGCTAGACAGAACACTTAAGGCATTCGACTAACCAATCACCTGCAAAAAACAATTTGCAAATAAACAAATCTTTAGCAAATATAAAATCACACATATAATGCAAGCACTCTTAACTTCTAATCAAAAACTTAACTAAGACTAATTATGAAGAAATGAACTATATATATAAGTGCATTCTTTAATAAATAAACTAAGAAGCTAAAAATCTAAAATACAAATTGCATTCAACAAAACATAAGTTCAAAAGAACATATCATAAAATAGAACTGAGTCTCAAACAAATAAAAATGTGGAACATAATATATCAAATTTTGTTTGAGTTTAAATTCCTTTCATGACATGATTTCGTTTCCAATCCAACATTCCTTGCACACAAGCCCATCCTTGTCCTCCATCCTAGTCAACCTATATCTTATCTTTATCTGTAACATGATATAAAACTAAGTAAGCATAAGCTTAGTAAGTATACATTCCTATCTCACAACATAAAACATTTCATAAAATTTATTACATAACATCGTAATCGTAATCATAATAGTGCACGAGGCACAGGTTTATATAAGATATCTTTTCATTTAAGCTTCTATATTAAAACATTATTCATTTTATCTTTAAGGTCCCAAGCGTTGTACCATTAACATCGTAGGTGAACCGTCATGAGAGGAGTAGGGTAGCTAGTTTCAAACCAAATATGACAAGTCTAAGCCTTGTAGGACATCATAAACATAAACATAGTATGTGTAGCGTTTAATAAGTGATACATATACATATATATAAGCTTTCTTTAAAAACTTGTCATAAACCATAAAAACATACTTAGGAAAATTCATCAAAAAGGTCTTGAAATAAGAATCTTAAATCACAAATCTTTGCTTATAAAACATTGCCTAACATTCTCATAAACTTTATCATGTTATAGGTGAGAATGTACTTACTTGACTTGCTTGCTTACGAAACCTTAAATCGGGTGACGTTGTCGTGGTTCTTGGGGTGCTCACTGTTCGGTGGTAACGCCCCAATAAATGTTTATCCTCTTAATAAACGACGGACGTTTGTAGCATAGAAAAGTTGTTGTATCCACAGGGAGGTGAAAATTTGTAACTCGAGAGATTGTTAAAAATAAATAGTCAAAGAGGCACGCAATTTTTGAAAGCAAGAAATATTTTTGTGATTTTTCTTTTTACTCAAAATTTAAAGCATGAAATTTAAAATGGTGAAGCTTTGAGAATCTCTTGTATGTTTCGCAACTGATATGGAATTTTAACTCTAAATAATAATTATCTAAAGCATTTGATTTATTATATCTTTTCTTATTAATTGCAAGCACTTTTAACTAATTATATAGGTCAACCTAAATCGACAATATAGCAAGCCATAATACAGTAAGGGTTTTCCTATAAAAACTAGCAAAATAATCATCTGTCACTAATGATTTAATGCACTAATTATGAAAATTATAACCGCTGTCACTCAATTATAATCAACATAATTTTAAGATAGAAAAGATGATAACAAATCAAAATTAATGTATTTTCATGGAATAAATTATTACGTTAATTCTGGCAGCACCTCGACTTATTAAATGGTCTAAGAATACATTATGTCATCCTCTGTCCACAATAAATCAAGAATTATCAAGCATTTACTATGCCAGTCTATGTCTATAATACAGCAGAAACTCAGCTTAATAAACGAGCATGACTTTAGTATTATTAATATTAATTATGCAACACAATTAAATTACATAAAGAAAGCATGACTGAATTTATGTAAAAATTGACAGCATAACAACAGTAACAATAATTATTAAAAACATAAAGATATAATTTATTCCACAAAAATATAAGCATTATAACACAGATATAGAGTAAAAACCCATACCAGAGTACTACGCATACAAGATCATCTCTCTGCTTCACTAGACTCTCTACACTAAATTAAACATATGTATATATATTTACCTAAAGAATAAAAGAAGTAAAAAGGAAAAAATTGGGAAAAGAAGGGAAATGAGGCCCGAAGGCCTTCAGGGGTGTTTCCTGAATGAGGGGGGAAAGCCCCCTATTTATAGTGAAAACATTTCACTATTTCAGATTTTTTATTGTTATTTTTTTCTTTTCTTTTCTTTTCTTCGGCAGGAGCAAGCCCAACTTGCACTGAGATTCACGTGAACATAAAAATTTTCTTTGCTTCTGTGCTGATTTGCGTTCTTTGATATGCAAATTTTGGTTTGGAATCCTGTGCTTCGTAGGTCATGGCAGCACGAAACAGGCGCAATCTGACCCATTGAATGCACGATCCAATGGCTGGCAGAGGCGTTCGAGAATGGGCCTAGGTGGGACCAGTGGGACAGTAATTTTAGACCGTCAGATTGGTCTCGATCACCGCATCGAACGGCTGGAAGAACAACTGCACGTGGACTCACCCACACGTGAGTAGACATGGCCTGCGACTCCCCTCTGATGCGTCTGCAGATTGTCGGCACGTGTGATCGTTCTTCGACACGTGGACTGTACCCTGAGATTCTGTTGATGCACCGGATGATCCATTGACACGCGTCTCTTCCTCAGACGGCTGAGATTGATTTGGTAGTGAATCCGACGGCTCTCATGATGCCATGTGTCCCATTTAATATAAATTCGAATTTCCTTTATCTTTTTGATGCATTTGATGTCCGATTTTATCCGTTTTGGTGCCGTTTTGCTCCCTTTTTCCTCCAGATTTCAAATCTAAAAATCACAAACACACGAATATTATTATTTTACAAACATAATATTTACAAAAATATTAAAAATATTTATTAAAACACACAAAAATAAATAAAAACTCTTAAAATTTCCAGTCTCTTACGGTTTGATACAGATATAATTTTTATGACTTGAAAATATTTTTAGAAATTACTAAAAATATAATAAGACATATTTATAAACTTAAAACACACTAAAATTGAAAATAAAATAACTGTATTATTTTCACGGCTTTGACTATTTACAGACTAGACACTTATCTAACATACTAAAATGACTCTAAAAATTACTAAAAATTCTATTAAACATAAAAACACACTAAAAACATATTTTTAAACACATTTACACACTAAGACACGAAAATACTTATTACCACAAAATTGCTATTAATTAGAGGATTTAATGAGAAATAAAAGCATAAATAAATTATTTATGTCTTAGAAAATGTACACTTTTACAGTCTCATCACACCCCCCAACCAGTTTATTGCTAGTTTCTAGCAATTAAAGCGATATAATTTTGAAATGTTATATTGAATAATCATAAAATGGAAACCATTTAACTATAATTTGACTTATCCAACTAGATAAACTAACAAAACCAAAATTTTATTTGAACAATTTATATGCTATTTAACAAAATGTATATAAGGCAGACTTAGTGTAGAAAAAGGGGTATAATGAATAATTATGAAGTTTCATCCAAAACTAGGAATATTATGGTTATGATATTTTGCTTCAAATCACTCATTCAGGCAGCAACACTTCAAATTATTGATTTGAAACAATTAAAGAGCAGAAACATAAAACATAAATATTTACAAACTTTACAATTATGGATAGTGCAATATTTGGCTCCCTTAAGCTTTCTCCATAACCCATTTAACGAGCTTTGGGTTAGTAACTCTTAGACCAGTTGGCCTAAGGTACTAGGTGTTGAAGCACCCCTTAGAACTTACTTACTCGAGCTAAAGAGGCTACGAAACCAAACTTATCCAACTTTATTCATTTACATAATTACACACTTTATTTATTTACAATTTTTTTCTTTTTTTTCACTTTTTTTTATTCTCTTTTTTTCTTTTTTTCTCTTTTTTTTTTTGAAATATTGCTGCTTTAATAACAAAACTCAAATATTCATAGCTTGGACTTACCACCATAATTAAGCATTATAGTGAGTGTGTGAAAAAAATGGCTTACAAACACTTTGAAAAATAAACACATAAAAATGTTAAATAAAACTAAAGTTTTGAAAGCGTATAAAATTAAATAATTCAAAGAATAGAAAAATAATATTATGTTAATATGAAATTCAAAAATCAAAACAAAATAATAACACATTAATTACTAAGAAACTAATATTTACAAAACTTTTTTATTTTTATTTTTTTAATTTTATGACCCACACAAAAAAAAAATAACACACAAAAATGAAAAATGTACAAGAATCTGGAGCGAAATAAAAAATATGGGCAAAAATAAAAAAATTTTGGCACAACATTGAAGCACAAATCTCATATGCATAACTTTTAAGCACAGCCCTCTCATGCATAACTTTTAAGTACAACCCTCTCCCCCCAACCTAAAATGTACATTATCCTAAAAGAATAAAAATAGTGAGAGCAACAAAAATATTACCTGAATCAGCACAGCTGCAGAGATGATCTGTAGCAAACTAAACTAAAAACTAACAAAAAACACACATTTTTTTGTTGAAATTTATTTGAAAATCCAAACCAATTGCATTTACAAAATCAAACTTATTAGAATGCGTCTCAAGAGAAAACAATTTAACTCCTTAACTCAGCCATTCTGAACAAATTTAATTAATAGCCTTCATTTTAAATTTTCAGAACAAATCTCATTTTTAAATTTTTTTTTAAAAGAAAATCAAAATAGCATACAACAACACACAAAAATATATTACAAAATATATTACAAAGAAGGGAAGGTAAAGATATTACTTGAAAAGTGTTTTCCCATCTTTCTTCATACTCCTGCTCTGATGGACAATCGTCAAAGAGCGGCTTTCTCCCATAGTAAGTGTCAAAAGACACCACATATGGGTCTTGTGTGAACATGCCCTCAAGATTGGCAAAATTTGAAACTTTTAAACTCATGCAACTTAGACTCATTTTATATTCTTGGTAGGTCCTTAAAAACAATGCTAGAGACAGTGGAGGAGGTGTTGGCCACATAGGATCTTGGTAAAAATGGTCTTTGGTGAACTCTTGTGGCTACTGAGGTTGAGAATCTAAGACTAAGGATGATGATTGTTCCTGTTCTATAGCTAAGTCTTTATTCTCTTCCTTACATTCCTCTCCTAAAAGTTGTTCCTCAAAATAGGTGGGTTCTAAAGTTTCTTCAATTATTTCTTCCACACCTAAAGAATCAAGATGATATTCATGCCAATTTAATTATATTTTTCCCATGGTTTTCATGTATTTTTCTATAGTTCCTTCCAATGTTTCTAGGGTTTCTTCCAGATTTACCATATTTGGGTCAATATATTTCTTGCAATTCAAAATTTGACTCCAAATTTTCGGGTTGATTTTCAGGCCAAGGTTCCAAAAAATTTGAATTATTCTCCCAAAATAAATTGTTCCTAGAACTATTCAATTTCCAACAATCATATGCGGCCATATCTTCCAATATATAATAGGCTTCGTCAACAGATAATTGGTAAAAAACGGTGGTATCATCTCCTCTCTCTACCCAATTTTTAGTTTCAGGACTTAACCCATATATGAAAATTTCTAAAAGATAATCCCTAGAAAAACCATGTTGAGGATACCTATCTAGCAAGCCTTTAAATCTCCACTAAGCATTATAAAATGGTTCCAAGTGTTGTTGGGAAAAACTTAAAATGAAATGTTGATGAATTTCCCAAATCATTTTTTTTGTATTTTTATTTTATTTTTTTTGGATTTTTTTTTAAAGAACAAATTTTCAAGCTGAATAATGCTCAATTAATTGGATTCCCAGATCATTGGGGGGTCATAGTGGACACGCTTAGAATTCTCAACTTTCTTAGGCAAGGGTGTTAGTTTTATAGTCGTGAGATTGAATCCCAACGGTGGCCTTTTTGACAGAATCCAACAAATTTTACAAGTACCCAAACTTACAAAACCAAAAGACAGAATGCAAAGCTTTTCTTTATCCGAAACGAATAAAGTAGTAAGTGAAAAGCATCCGTCTGTTTTTTTTTTCTTTTCTTTTTATTTTTTTATAATTTTATTTTTAAAATTTTTTTAATAATAAACACACAAATTAAAAATGCAAAAAACCAAAATAATATTTACAAATGATATGAATAGATTACTTACCTGTTTTTTCGTTTAATTTAGCAATCTGACAGAGCAACGGCACCTCCCCGGCAACGGTGCCAGAATGTTTGGTGGTAACGCCTCAATAAATGTTTATCTTCTTAATAAACGGCGGACGTTTGTAGCATAGAAAAGTTGTCGTATCCACAGGGAGGTGAAAATTTGTAACTCGAGAGATTGTTAAAAATAAATAGTCAAAGAGGCAAGCAATTTTTGAAAGCAAGAAATATTTTTGTGATTTTTCTTTTTACTCAAAATTTAAAGCATAAAATTTAAAATGGTGAAGCTTTGAGAATCCCTTGTATGCTTCGCAACTGATATGGAATTTTAACTCTAAATAATAATTATCTAAAGCATTTGATTTATTATATCTTTTCTTATTAATTGCACTTTTTACTAATTATATAGGTCAACCTAAATCGACAATATAGCAAGCCATAATGCAGTTAGGGTTTTCCTATAAAAGCTAGCAAAATAATCATCTGTGACTAATGATTTAATGCACTAATTATGAAAATTATAATCGTTGTCACTCAATTATAATCAACATAATTTTAAATAGAAAAGATGATAACAAATCAAAATTAATGTATTTTCGTGGAATAAATTATTACGTTAATTCCGGCAGCACCTCGACTTATTAAATGGTCTAAGAATATATTATGCCATCCTCTGTCTACAATAAATCAAGAATTATCAAGCATTTACTATGCCAATCCATGTCTATAATGCAGTAGAAACTCAGCTTAATAAACGGGCATGACTTTAGCATTATTAATATTAATTATGCAACACAATTAAATTACATAAAGAAAGCATAACTGAATTTATGTAAAAATTGACAGCATAACAACACTAACAATAATTATTAAAAACATAAAGATATAATTTATTCCACAAAAATATAAGCATTATAACACAGATATAGAGTAAAAGCCTATACCAGAGTACTACGCATACAAGATCATCTCTCTGCTTCACCAGACTCTCTACACTAAATTAAACATATATATATATATTTATATATTTACCTAAAGAATAAAAGAAGTAAAAAGGAAAAAATTGGGAAAAGAAGGGAAAGGAGGCCCGAAGGCCTTCAGGGGTGTGTCCTGAATGAGGGGGGAAAGCCCCCTATTTATAGTGAAAACATTTCACTATTTCAGATTTTTTTATTGTTATTTTTTTCTTTTCTTTTCTTTTCTTTTCTTCTCTTTTCTTCGGCAGGAGTAAGCCCAACTTGCACTGAGATTCACGTGAACATAAAATTTTTCTTCGCTTCTGTGCTGATCCGCGTTCTTTGATATGCGAATTTTGGTTTAGAATCCTGTGCTTCGCAGGTCATGGCAGCACGAAACAGGCGCAATCTGACCCGTTGAACGCACGATCCAATGGCTGGCAGAGGCGTTCAAGAATGGGCCCAGGTGGGACCAGTGGGATAGTAATTTTGGACCGTCAGATTGGTCTCGATCACCGCATCGAATGGCTGGAAGAACAACTGCACGTGGACTTACCCACACGCGAGCAGACACGGCCTACGACTCCCCTCTGACGCGTCTGCAGCTTGTCGGTGCGTGTGATCGTTCTTCGACACGTGGACTGTACCCTGAGATTCCGTTGACGCACCGGATGACACGTTGACACGCGTCTCTTCCTCGGACGACTGAGATTGATTTGGCAGTGAATCCGACGGCTCTCATGATGCCTTGTGTCCCATTTAATATAAATTCGAATTTTATTTATCTTTTTGATGCATTTGATGTCCAATTTTATCCGTTTTGGTGACGTTTTGCTCCGTTTTTCCTCCAGATTTCAAATCTAAAAATCACAAACGCACTAATATTATTATTTTACAAACATAATATTTACAAAAATATTAAAAATATTTATTAAAACATAAAAATAAATAAAAACTCCTAAAATTTCCAGTCTCTTACGGTTTGACACAGATATAATTTTTATGACTTGAAAATATTTTTAGAAATTACTAAAAATATAATAAGACATATTTACAAACTTAAAACACACTATCAAAGACACTAAAATTTAAAATAAAATAACCGTATTATTTTTACAGCTTTGACTATTTACAGACTAGACACTTATCTAACATACCAAAATGACTCTAAAAATTACTAAAAATTCTATTAAACATAAAAGCACACTAAAAACACATTTTTAAACACATTTACACACTAAGACATGAAAATACTTATTACCACAAAATTGCTATTAATTAGAGGATTTACTGAGAAATAAAAGCATAAATAAATTATTTAAGCCTTAGAAAATATACACTTTTACTGTCTCATCACTCGCCTTTTAAAGTATTCATATCAATCATTCATATAATAAACAAAATTAATATTTATGTTTATTATACCATGTTACATCATCATACATCATTCTTCACAAAACAAAGCATCTTTGAGTCATAAACAAGCACTTAGAGTCAAGAAACATAAAGACAAAAAAACTTTATCTTTAATTACTCGAAGAAATTAATCTCGATTTATAAGCATAAATAAAGTCTAAACATATAAGAACATTTATTCAAATTTTCTTTTCTTGAAAATATTAATCCAAAATATGGTTTATCAATTTTCAAAACATTCAAGTAAATCTATCAGTTACAAAAACTGACTAACCTTTAAGGATTCATAACCTTATATCTTTCAATTCACATTTAATTAGAGCATGAAGATTTAAAGGAATAAAGTTAACACATATATATAACGTTTAGATTTTTCTTTAGTCATAAAAATTTCATTTAATAATTTAAATAAATCATACAATCAATAGTACAAAATCTACCAGCAAAGCTTGGGCAGCAAGTAATTCTAATTAAAAATTATGGATTAAATCCATTATGCCATAGAATAATTTATAAAAATTCCTATACATAATTGACACATGAAATTATAACATATCCAAAATTTAGCTCAGAATAGATTTAAAATAATTCAAAATATACGTTCAAATTCAAAGTTAATACTAACATCAGACATGCTAAACAATGAACATATTTTATTTAAACATTTTTATAAAATCAAATATGTATGATATATTTCTGAAATTTTTATATGACATGCTTAGCATAAATAAATGCTAGAAAAATAATAAATTATGTAAAACACATTTAAAAGTATGATTTATTATCTCACGAATTATATAGAGCACATCAGGTATATATTCATAACCACTTAGTACTTAGTAATCAACAAATTTTATCTTGAAACATATTAAATATATGAAGTTCAAAATTTACAAACACTTAGCTAACATATTACAATCACTCCTAATTTTTTTTTTTTGAATTAAAAGACAATTTTTGGCCTATAAAACAGACTCTATATAATATAATACAAATCTGCTAGCAAATAAAATTTCATAAGCAATGTTTGATTGAAAGCTTACAACATTGAAAATATATTGAACGAAAATTTATAAAAAATTTTAGACATTCTTAACATATATATACACATTATATCCAAAAATCATAGCAAAATAAAATCATTTGAATTTGAAACATTACCAACAACCTTAAAGAATAACTGAAATCGCTAAAATTCTCATATCACATTCCAATAACAAAATTATGTGAATTTGTAACAAACTCATACAACCGTAAAAATCAAACATAACATGAACATCATAAAATTAAACATTCCTAAAAATTAAAATCGTCATGTTCAAGACATATCATAAAAATTCAACAATTGAAACCAAAACCGCATATTCTAATTTAACAACATACCTCCAAATTTCAAACCTTAATCATACCAATACTTATAACTATAAATCCATTTATTAACAAAACTAAAACATCTTACACATATATAATTTCATACCTTGTATTCTTGAATCCTTTGAGAGTGAAAATCTTGAAGAAAACAAAATTTCAAACTAATGGTATGTGAAGCTTAGGGAAGAAAAGAGAGCATAAAAGCATAGAAGAATATGAGAAAAGATGGAGGCAAGAAAAAAAAGATAGGAATAATATGTGTGCTTGAAGCCACATATTTATAGGCATAAGTAACCTTAGTTCTAGTTTATTTAGGTTTCCTTTTTTTTTTTCTTTTTTTTCCTTTTTCTTTTGCCTTCACGTCAATTTTCTTTCTTTTTTTTTCATTTCCTACGTATACTATTTATCTTAATATAATATAATATAAACAGTTATATGGTTATATATAATATAATATAATGTAATTTAATTATAATACATAATTATTTATATACGATAATAATATTTTCTTCCATGACTCCAAAAAAATTAATTTATATATTATTCTTTTGGATACTTTATATTATCGAGTTTCTTAACGCTATAATAAAAATGTTATATGTATAATTATCATGACATTATAAATGCTATAAAAATAAGAAAATACACAATAAAATTTATGTCATTGTCAAGAATATAACTCTAAGGCATATATTACTCTAGAGTATTATAAAGATTATAAATTTAGAGAAAGTTAAAATTCTTAAAAGAACAATACATACTTTATTCTTATCATTACTTTTTGACATGAACAACCTGATCACATCGATCCGTCGTGGCTGTCACATGTAACATTACTAAACAAAATATTAACTCACTTAGCATAAATCATAAATAGAATATAAAATATCACATTCTAGTGTATTATTTATAGAAGGAAACGACAGGCATTACATATGGTGAAGTATTTGTTTAGTTTTGTTGATCAATGCACGGATTCCCTAAGTAGTTTTCTGAGTCTACTTGTGGACCCTATTCTAGGTCCTTGGACCTTTGGCTGTACCTTGACCTATTTCAGCTATCATAAATAAGTTCCTTTTTCATACGGTTGTAGGAATTTTCTACCAAAAAAGAAAAACTAAGCCCTTTCTATCAAATTTTGTCACATTTCTCACATATGTGCTTCACCATGTGGCTCTTTTTTCAATGAAAACACCCTCAAAAGAAATATTTAACATAGAGAGAATAAATCTCACGTGATACTCTTAAGACACTCGAAACTCAAAACGTTTTATCCTTTTTTTGTGAAATGTTTTTTTAGATGAATCTTTTTTTTTTTTTTTGTGCTTTCTAAAATTTTTTCTCTATAACCTTCTGAAACATTTTTTTCTTCATTTTTGAAATTTTTTTTTTTACTTTCTACTTTTTTCCTTCTTTTTTTTTTTGGTTAACATGCTTCATATGTACACAGGGACTTTTCAACTGGTAAATAATAAAGCTTGAACCTAAAAAACAAAAAAGTAAACTTTCCCTTCCATAAGACTCTCTACACCTTATAACATCAATTTCCCCTGCCCTTAATGAGAAACACTCCCACCACCTCCGCAACCCCTCCTCCACCCATAATATTATCGTAAATATCTTTTTGCAAAAAAGGTACCAAATAATGCAAAATTTCTTATCTTCTGTTCATTTTTCTCATCAACCAAACAAAATAAAAAAGGAAAAAAAATTCTAGAATTAAGCGCCATATATGGAGTGAATAAATCCAATATTCAACTAAACAAAACAAAAATATTTTGCCCATTATCTTAGAGACTCCAACCTATAACCAACTTCGAAGAGGTTAGTTTCAAACTGATCGATTGTGAATTGTCTAATCAACAGAAGTGCTATAGCTGTCGCGCCCCTTTCCGTGGAGATCAACTCACGCCCTCCGTCACCCAGCCCATGTCTTCCCCCATGATTGAACAGTTAAATTGCATTGATAAAGGAGAAGAATCTTCTAGATTTGAAGATAAACACATAAAAAAATTAAACTAGATAATAAAAAAAGTAAAAACAGACTAGGAGATCCTAAAATTACATGAAAAAGAATAGAAATAAAAAAGAGCTTTGTTTAGAGAGACTTTTTTTGGTAAAAGAATCAAACCTTTGGAGATGTTTGAGTATAGAGTTGGAATTAGAAAGGGAGAAGGGTTTGAAGACTTCCATTGCCCGTAACCATAACAATGGCTCACTGCCTCGATCACAAATCTCCTAATACCAACCCTCCCACTACAAGCCCTCCCTGTCACAAACTCATATTTTTGTCTCTTTCCTTTCTTTTATGTTTTTTTTTTTGTCCTTTTTTATTTACAAGAGTAAATATATAATTCCACTAAATTAAAATTCCACCCTTTCCTCAAGTGTGCTATGAGTCGTTCATTTATCTAATTTCAAATATTATATTGTTTACGTCAGATCTAAGGTCTAACATATGGTGAGGGCATTCAAGGGTACATTTTTGTGTATAGAGTGGTAAGAATTTGAGAGGTAAAAATATTTAAAAAAAAACTAAAGCATTGAATGAGGGAAGTAGACTCGAACTTCCTAAATGATCAGAGGCGAGAACTAGAGAGAAGATTGGCTTCAAACTGACTTTCAGGAAAATTTTCCTTTTTACACAAAAATCAATTTTGTGGGACCTTTTTTTGTTATTATTTTTAATGAAATATGACTAATATTTTCAACATGAAAATAATAAAAAAGTATTTATTAAGACTTAATTACTCTTTAAATAATTTTTTTACTTTTCAAATGAAAAGTTAAGAACTTCACAATGTAAAGTCAAATCCTTTAAGTTCATTTACTAGAGAGTAAAAGATTTTACACATACAACACAAGATGAAGAACTGGGTGGAGAGCAACAGGTGAGGGTATTGCAACAACTAGAAAACAACATATAAGAAGACATTGTTTGACTCAAATGAGCTGAAACTGATGGGGATTCTGTTGTCTTAAGCTTTGACTTCATGAGCTTCGGAACTAACCAAACTTCTTATGGTTATAATGTTCCAATGGGATCAAGTTTAGAAGTACAAAACCAAGATGGTTTTTTCAATATACTTGTGTATCCTGCACTATAAATTAATGTTGAGATCACATTATAAATCCATAAAGATTACTCATCAAGTTAGATGAACCAACAATATCTAATTTATGAGTTAACAGTAGGAAGAGATCAAGAAACATATATATAACATGTAAACAATTACCTCTAGTACTATTCAAGGGTAGTATCATGGCAAACGTATTGTTTAGATTAAGATCATTGCTTTCCAACATGCAAGCACCTTCTTTTAGTATTGAAAACACTTGAAGTTTTTATGTACTTTATTATATTTCGTAATAGTTTTTATGTATTTTCTATGTTTGATGATGATTTTCTGTGTACTCTATTATATTATTGTATCTTATTTTTAATGAGTATATAAAATAATATTAGAATCATGACAAATATATAATTTTAATGATTTCCTTTTATACTATAGGACACAACTCTCATATTAGACTAAAAATGTATTATTTAAGTTATTAACTTGGTTCAAGTTAAGCAATATTGATCGTTTTAGCATTTTATTAAGTTTTACGAAAAAATTTTAAGTGTTTCTCAAGATCTATTTTTTCCCGAGTATCTATAATCAACATTTCCATTACTATTTTCTGTAAATCAAAACCTTGACAACTCCATTGACATCGATATTTTCATCCTTGTTCTCTTCCCATTGCCCTCGATTATCATGTCTGTTTGAAAATGATGTGCAGTAGAATTTTAAAAATTTTAAATCAAAGTCTTTTCTAAATAACAAGTTTGACATGCCAAGTATATAAATTAATAACATATCTTAGGTATGTCTTTTATATACCGAAGATAGTAGAAAAACCGAGTAGAGAAGAATGTTCTAGAAAAGCCGCAACCAACTGGTCTTTCTTGCTATTCTCTATCCACGATCAGAGTACAGGTAGTCGCACATCATTTAGCTTTTCCTCCAGTGACTCTTCTTCTAACCAGTTAAGAAAACCAACTGCTAAGGTTCCAGATGTTGAACAATAGCTTTCTAGGAGTTTTAGAATCTCTCTCATTAAAGTACTCACTTTCTCAAATGATCTAAGGAATATGAAAAATAGTTCCCCTTCTATAGTGGTCGAATTTCGGGTTAGTCCTTATCAAATTAGGCTTCAAAATTTGAGTTTGGATCAACTTCTGATGAAAAATACGTAACTAGATTATCTCATGTTTGGCATGCCGATTTGGATGTTCGGCCTATCGAACTAGCTCAACTAGCCTGCTGAACTAACTACACCGGCCCTGTCGACCAAGCGATAATCTGGAGATCTCAGAATATCTTCTTTCACATAGGAATCTTAGATTGATCCTTAGTTTTAATTCAAATAGCCTAATAGAGAAGTTATCTAATTAAAACAGTCATGTAAAGATAATCCCATATCAAACAAAATATTATCCAAATAATTCAACATGTTTACCTTGAATTAAATCACAAAATTAATTCACCCAATAAACTAACATGAATTATTAAATCCACTTAATCGAATTTTGACCAATCTAATAATTAACACAAGTCACCAATAAATAGGAAAAACATGCTATATCATTATAGGAATTATTATAAGCTAACAAAAGGGATCTGATGGACATATATAGACCAAGCTCCTATAATTATAAAATTTATCCAAGATATATATATAATATATCTATTATAATTATCAACTCTAATGCTACTCCACTAAAAGCTTAGAGTTAGAGCTACACTCTCGAGCTATATAAAATTATAAACCTCCAATAAGCCAATAGTCCATGACAAATCATAATGTGTAATATTCCCATATGATATTTATAATCGGCTCAAGGATAAATTCTATTTTACATTCCCAATTATTTTTATCTTATGTTCTATTATCTCACCATTAGAATATTTACTATCCACAAATAGTATACCATTTGGTTACACCTATGTTTCCGAATGGTCAAGTGCTCTAGTCTTCCAATTATAAGATAATACCTATAAGATAATATCATTAACTCTACAAAAGAGCTATGGATTCTATATCTATGAATAACGGGTCTACATCAATCAAGAGTCATGTCTTCAATGTACAGGTATGCATACCATTATCAAATTAAGATATCATCCTTTGGTACATCAA
The DNA here is from genome assembly GCA_025403435.1 of Artocarpus heterophyllus. Lineage (NCBI taxonomy): Eukaryota > Viridiplantae > Streptophyta > Magnoliopsida > Rosales > Moraceae > Artocarpus > Artocarpus heterophyllus. Next base: position 20,276,678 of record CM046333.1, read on the forward strand.
AAGACACAAGTCACGAATATAAGCCTATTGTTCATTTTAGGATTAAGACATAACACATATGATTGTCAAAAGTGAATTGATTTAAACAAATAGAATTGTTAATCAAATTTATTTAACTTTTTGTCCCGATCTAATATATCTTCACCTATGACAATATACTAATGTTTCTTCTCATGGAGACCCACTCCGATGACCAAGACAAGTCATCTCTTATTAGGGATGTAGACAACATAATAATCTTAACATGAATAAAGCGTCCAATTTTATTACCTCGATTATGGATCTTTTCATTTAGATTATCGCCTTTAAGATTCATGTCTTTTGCATAATTTATCTATCATATGCATGATCTTAAAGGTTTAGACTAACAGTCTCAGACTTTTATTTGCTTATCATGCATTCAACAATAATGAACATAAAGAGGGCAACATTTAATATATAAATAATAAATAATCTCTGTATTGATTAAATGTCTCCAAAAACTTATTACATAAATTAATTTTAGGGCACCTATTCTAATAATCTCCCACTTGCCCTAAGTGAGTAAATATGACATGTCCTGTGTCCCCATAGCCTCTACATACTTCTTGAAAACCCTTGTCAATGTGTCTTCATGAAAGGATAAGCTATATTGTCATTGGACGCGATCTTGCATACTACAACATGTCCACCCTCAACAAAGTCCGTATCGCATGATATTTTTGATGTATATGTTTACTTTTCTTATTAAATGTTGGTTCCTTAGCATTAGTTATCGCTACAGTATTATCATAATATAGCAACATCACCTTATCCATATTAGAAACTATCTCAAGATCCCCAATAAACTTACAGAGCCACAAGCTTCTTTCAAAACTTCACTACTTGCCATACACTCAGCCTCCTCTGTTGAATCTGCAATGCAATCTTGCTTGACACGTCTTCAAACAATGGCGCCTCTACCCAAAGTAAACATTGAACCTGAAGTTGATTTTCTTGAATCCATATAGGATTGGAAATGCGAATTAGTGTATCCAAAAACTGTTAGATCCTCACCAAAATACACTAGCATATAATCTCTAGTCCTTCTCAAATACTTGAAAATATGCTTTACCATAACCCAATAGTTTTGTCCTAGATCCAACTGAAATTAGCTTACTATCCCGACTGCATAACAAATGTTCAGTTATGTACAAAGCATATCATACATGAGACTAACCATTGTCGAAGCATAAGGCACCTTCTTATGTATTCTTTTTCTTCATTAGACTTTGGAGAGTCTTTTTTAGAAAGAGTAATTCTAGACCTAGATGGTTGCTACATTTCTTAGAATTCTATATTGCATACTTATTGAGAATTTTATCTATGTAGGTAGCTTAGGATAAAGCTATGATTTTGTTCTTCCTATCTTGAAAAATATGGATACCCAAAACATAATTAGCTTCACCCAAGTGCCTCATGTCAAACTATAATGTGACCAATGACAATGACAATGACAATGCCCCAATGTCATTACGAATAAGTAGAATGTCATCTACATAGAGTAGTAGAGAAACCACATTTTTATCCTTAATGTGCTTATAAACACATGGTTCATCCATGGTTTTTTGAACCCATAACTATTGATCACTTGATTAAATCTTATGTTCCGAGAATGAGAAGCTTGCTTAAGTTCACAAATAGACTTTAGCAACTTATATACTTTACTCTCTTGATTGTTAGCTTTGAATCCCTCTGGCTGCACCATATATATGGTCTCATCAAGATAGCCATTCAAAAAAGCCATATTGATATCCATTTGCCAAATCTCATAATCGAGAGTGGCAACAATGGACAAGAGAATTGGGATAGACTTAAGCATGGCTATAGGCGAAAAGGTTTCCTCGTAATTGATTCCTTCCTTTTGCGTATATCCTTTTGCTATCAGTCTCACCTTATAGGTTTCGAATTTCCCATCTACTCCTATCTTTCTCTTATAGACCCATTTACACCCTATGCTTTTTCCACTTTGAGAAGGTCCACAAGCTGCTAGACTTGATTAATCTTCATAGACTTCATCTGAGTGTTTATAGCTTCTGTCTAGAGCTTTAAATCAACATCTTCCATAGCCTCTATGTAAGTATAAGGATCCATGTCCTGTTCAATCGACTCGGCCAAGTTGGCTTCACCATTGAACATATATCTCTCGAGTTGACACATGATCCTCTTACTACATCGAAGCTCCTTAGGTTGTTGTTTGGTCAGTTTTCCTACATTGATTGGATTTGTTTTTACCGGAACCTCTGGAGTGATCGAATCACTCGCTAACTCATCGAGTACTACTTTACTATAAGGCTTAAAGTCGTTCATATAATTTTTCTCAAGGAAAGTTGCATTCGTTGAAACCACGACTTTATTTTCTTTTGAGTTATAAAAATAACCCCCTTTTGTCCCTTTTGGATATCCTACAAACACTCACACTTTTGAACATACTTCTAACTTGTTTGCTTCCTTGTACAGAACATGAGCCAGACATCCCGTATGCAAATATGGTTTAAGGATGTCTTCCTACTTGTCTACAACTCGTGAGAAGCTTTAGGAAACGATTTTCAATGCACATTGTTCAAAAGATAACATGCAATTTGTAGTGCATATCCCCCAAAGGACAAAGGTAATGTCAAATAACTTATCATAGACATAACCATATCCAAAAAAGTCCTATTCCTTCTCTTAGCCATGCCATTCTACTGTAGAGTGCCTGGCGTAGTCAAATGGGATAATATCCATTATCTAATAAGTGTCTTAAGAACTTATCAGAGAGGTATTCTCCACCTCAATTGGATCGAAGCACCTTTATGGGTTTACCTAATTGCTTCTTCACTTCAGCTCGAAACTCTCTAAACTTGTCAAAAGTTTTGCTCTTGTGATGCATTAGGTTAACCTTCCCATATCTTGAGTAATCATCAATGAAAGTAACAAAGTACTTATATCCTCCTCACGCCTTGATGTTTATAAGACCACAAACATCACTATGCACAAGTTTTAGAACCCTTCAGCTCGATTGGCCTTAGACCTGAATGGTCTTTTGGTCATTTTGCCCTTCAAATAAGATTCATATTATGGTATGGATTCAACTTCTAAATGACTTAAAGGTCTATCCTTTACCAACTTTTGAATCCTATTCAAGCTAATATGACCTAATCGCAAGTGCCAAAGATAAGTCTTATTCAAATGAGAATTTTTAAGTCTTTTAGAGTTTTTATTAACCTTAGTGTTAAGTAGTAAGTCCCTCTTAGGTTTGATAAAGCGTAGGTTGTTTTGCATCCATCCATTACAGATAAAAGATTTTCTTTTACGAATCACAACTTTATTATTAAAAGAAACTAAATAAGAGTCTTTAAACAAACAAGCAATCGAAATTAAATTTCTTTTAAGTTTAGAAACATAAAAACGAACTCTCAAAACTAAACTCCTATAACTATCAAAGTAAAGATGGCCAGTCTCCTACTATTTCAGCCAACACTAAAGATCCGCAACGTGAAGTGCTCATACAGGAGACTTCTCGTTTCTTTGAATCTATACTAAGAAACACAAATATAATTAGTTGCGCTAGAATCTATGACCCAAGTGTCTTTTGACTCTTTAACTTAACAAGTTTCAAGAATCAGAAGTTTGTACTTTCCTCCTCGAGATAGGAAGTCCTTGCAATTCTTTTTGATATGCCGAACCTTCTTTAAAAGAAAAAAAAGCATTTTAGCTTCTTCGGGTTCCTCTTTTTCTTCCTCTTGTCCTTGCTCTTTGCTAGGACAGAAGATTTCCTGTTCTTAGCCCTTTGTTTCTTTCCATTGCCAAGGTTAGGATTGGAACTAAATGCAGCTGCCAAGTTCATCTTCCCACTAGCAAAAGCTTCCCTGATCAGATTTTTGAACTCCTATAACTACTTCTTCAGCTCAATCAAGGTAATATCTTGTCTGTTACTCAAATTATATAAAGCTCTAAATGGGAAACTCCTTAGAGAGAGTCTCAAAAACCATAGTCATTTGTGACTTAGCATCTATGTCGGCTCCATGGGTTTGAGTCTCAATGAGGTAACCTATGACCAATATCATATGCTCCTTCACCAAAGTCTCCAGTCTTTATTTACAGTTGAGGAGCTTCTAACGAGCCACTTGTCGTTTCATTAATGCTTGGCCTCCAAACATGTCTTCCAGATTATCCAAGATCTACCTAGCAGTCTTATAATCCTCATGTTGAGTTTGCAGCACATTATTCACGCTAGCCATGATGTAACAATGTGCCTAATCATTAGCATCCTTTCAGCGATCATACACTTGAATTTGCTTATTTGTGGATTCACTGGTAGGCTCAATAGGACACGATGTGATTAGCATAAATTTTAGTTTCTCAAAGAAAATGACGATATTCAGGTTCCTTTTTTAATCATTATAGTTCTCGCCAGTTAATATATTTTTATCAAGTGTCAAAGATAAAGCATTTTTAGACATTTTGATTTACAAGAAAGAATCATAAGCCAAATAAAAGCAAATATTCCTCAACGTTTAGTAAAATAACATAAACAAGTAAGCATACAATGTGTTTATGTACTAAAACCTTGAAATTATTACAACCTTACAATGATGATTTTAAGTCAGAATTCAATAAGCAGCCTAGGGGAGACTTGCCAAATTCAATTAGGAACACGGATCTCCTCCGATTAATATATGTCATCCAATACTCGTCTGATCTGTTATATACTAATAATCGTTTTTTTTGGCCATTAATTTTATTAATCTTGAGTATACAACCATCATTTCAACTATATTATCCATAATTTATAATCACCACCTAGGAGTGTACAATAATAAATCATGCTAAAATAAATTATCCCTTTAGAGATCCAACCCGATACATGATGAAATCCCTTTCTAAGGGTCGAAAACACCGTGTATTACCTATGTACCAATGATGGGGGCCTTAGGTCTTCTTTTCTAATATCTTCTCCCACTCTATTTTTAAAAAACAAGGTTTTATGTTAATATGCATGAACAATTTTTAATGAGCAGCACTCTCTATTCTACATGGCATGTTATCAATATAAATGGTAAAGCATATTATAATACAGATAAGCAAATCAACATGAAAACTACAAGCAATACAATAAACATCCGTAATATCATGGTTTTATCACAGAGAAAAAGAAAATAAAGATTACAAAAGATCAATCGAAACATATTATCGATTCTTCATTTCGTATCTTCTTGTTGTATCTTTTTTCATGTGGCATTTGTCTTCAATTTTTTTAATCTCATATAGATTAAAAAAAATTATCATAAAATTTCATGCTTTTCATTATTATTTCAAAAACCAAATAAAAACTAAACCGAACAACAAACTATTTTAAAGAATGGCTTTACACGTTGCTGGCTCCCGATATGGGAGATTGGCATGCAGTCTGTGACCACTGGCCTATCGATCTGGGGTAACTGGCTCGCCGATCGACACTAAACTAGTGTTTTTCAAACATTTGTAAAAATAATTTTAAGTAGTTTTTAATTTATTTTTCAACAATCAAAAAACATAAAAATTTATAAACACAGAAAAACATATAGAACTACAATCATCTTCATCTTCAAGACCTGTCTTCACTTCAAATAATTATTTTAATACAAATTTTACAAAACAAAATTAAAATAATAAATCCTAAATGGTGATGATAAACCACCATCTAATTACGTGAAAAACCTAGATACACATTCTAACCTATAAGGAACTATAACTGGCAAAATTAATTAATTCAAAATAATAAATAGAAATTTAATAACCATAATTAATTAATAAACATCCACTACATAATCTTATGACAACATTATATAGAAACCCAAGAGTTTCAACACTCTAAAATATAATTCAAACATAGAAGAGAATAAGATCACATAATTTATGTACATAACATGATCACAAACTCATAAAATCAACATAAAATTATGGCTTTAATACTAATGTTGGAAAACGATATGCAGCAGAATTTTAAAAATTTTAAATCAAAGTCTTTTCTAAATAACAAGTTTCACATGCTAAGTACATAAATTAGTAATAGATCTTACGTACCTCTTTTGTATATTGAAGGCAATAAAAAAACCGAGTAGAGAAGAATGTTTCAGAAGAGCCTCAACCAATTGATCTTCCTTACTATTCTTTATCTACGATCGGAGTACGGGTGGTCGCATATCGTACAGCCTTTTTTTTCGATGACTCTCCTTCCAACCATTTGATAAAACCATGAGCTAAGATTCTAGATGTTGAACAATAGCTTTCTAGGAGTTTCAGTAGTTTTTCTCACTAAAGTACTCACTCTCTGCTTCTCAAATGATATAAGGAACAATGAAAAAAAGTTTCCCTTTTATAGTGGTCGAATTTGAGGTTAGTCCTTATCAGATTAGGCTTTAAAATTTGAGTCTAGATCAACTTTTGATGAAAAACAAGTAAAAAATGCGTAATTGGATTATCGCATGTTCGGCATGTCGATCTAGAAGATCGGCCTATTGAACCAGCTCAACTGGCCTGTAGACTGAACAATAATCTAGAGATCTTAAAATATCCTATTTCATGTAGGAATCTTAGATAAAGCCTCAGTTTTAACTCAAATAACCCAATAGTGAAGTTACCTGATTAAGATAGTCATATATAGATAATCCTATATCAAACAAAGTATTATTCAAATAATTCAACATGTTTATCTTGAATTAATTCACAAAATTAATTTAAGCAATAAACTAAGATGAATTATTAAATCCACTCAATCGAATTTTAACCAATCTAATAATTAACACAAGTCACTAATATATAGGAAAAACATGCCATTGTTATAGGAATTATTATGAGCTAGTAAAAGGGACCTGATGGACATATATATATATATATATATCAAGCTCCTATAATTATAAAATGGCATATCATAGATACATGTATTTTATATTTATCAACTCTAATGTTACTCTACTAAGAGTTTAGAGCTGCACTCTCGAATTATATAAAATTACGAAGTTGCAATAAACTAATTGTTTGTGGCAAATAATAATGTGTAACATCCCCATAGGATATTCATAATCGGCTCAAGGATAAATTTTGTTTTACCTTCCTGACTATTTTTATCATATGTTCCATTATCTAACCATTAGAATACTTACTATCCATAAATAATATACCATTCGGTTACACCTATGTATCTAAATGGTTAAGCACTCTAGTTTTCCGATCACAGGATAATGCCTATAAGAGAATATCATTAACTCTACAAAAAAGCTATAGATTCTATATCTATGAACAATGGGTCTACATCAATTAAGAGTCATGTCTCCAACGTACCATTATATATACCATTATCAAAGTAGGATGTCACTCTTTGGTACATCAAAAGACACAAGTCAAGAATATGAGTCTATTGTTCATTTTAGGATTAAGGCATAGCACATATGATTGCCAAAAATAAATTGATTTAAACAAACAGAATTATTAATCAAATCAATTCAACTTTTTGTTCTGATCCAATATATTGTCACCTATGACAATAAACCAATGTTTATACTTGCAGAGTCCTACTATGATGACCAAGACAAGTCATCTCTTGTTAGGGATGTAGACAACATAACAATCTTAGCATAAATGAAGTACCCAACTTTATTCCCTCGATTGTGGATATTATAATTTAGACAATCACCTTTAAAATTCATGTCCTTCACATAATCTATCTATCATATGCATGATCTTAAAGGTTTAGATTGATAGTCTCAAACTTTTGTTTACTTATCATACATTCAACAATAATGAATATAAAAGGACAACATTTGTTATATGAATAATAAATAAACTCTGTATTGATTAAAAAACTCCAAAAACTTATTGCATCATTTAATCCTTAGGGCACCAATTCTAACAATGTCGTCATTGCAAAATCTGTCCTCTACGGTTATGTCATTTTGTGCATGTCAACCATAAATCCTCTTCTCATTCGTCTCCTTGCTAAGCTAGTAAAAATCGTAGACAGCGACAACAATCTTGAAGACACTCTTGGGTGTTAGGATCAACTTTATCAATCTCGTCTCAAACAAGCCCATATAGAGGACATTAGCAAGCTAAGATTAGAGGAAGAAGAAGATGCTTGGGAAAGAAGAAAGAGCTGAGTTGTTGACGATTGATTAGTAGGCAAATTTGGGTTTTGAATTTGTCATTTGTTTAAATTCCCACGAATTGTTTGTTGTCTTTTTTTCAATGGTTGGATTTCGTATATGCATACTTTGCTTTGTACCAAGAGATCTTAAGCTTTAATCTAATTGTTCTTTATGAGTTTTTGTCCATTGATTGGGGATATTTCAATGAGTCTCCATGAGTGTTAATTCTTCATGTTGTCTCCTTGAAATTACTAGTATGTGTGCCTCTATTTTTTTTCTTCTTTTTTGTTTGTCTAGAGCATGAGCTTTTCATAAGTATGAGTTAAACAAGACATTAGATTTTTGTTTCTTGTTTGAGGATATAAGTTTTATTAATATTCATGTCTCATATCCTTTAAAAAATCATGTCATAATCTTTAAAACTAAAATTGGCCTATTATTTCTTTATTATTGGAAAGATGCTCTTACTTTCAAAATTTTCATAATTTGGAATATTTAGAGCCCGTTTGGTTGAAGAGTTGATATGGTTTGAACCTCAAATCTCCCTTGAACTAGGAATGAAGTTGAGTTGTCCTTTCCCACATACATGGAAGCTCTATGTGCAACTACTTAGGCTCTATTTTTTTGACCTAGCTTAAGGTTTTATTTTATAGGACCTACTATAACCAAAAAGAAATTAGTTTTAATTTTTTCCTCCTCTCTCCCAACTCCTACATTTTGATGCCGCCTTAAATCCTTTCTCACTCAAATTGCCCCAAATCCTCTTTCTCTCTCTCAATTTGTTCTTCAGTTTTCCTACCATTATTTATTACGACTTGACTTCTCAAGCCATTAGTTAACTTGCTTAAACTTCATTTCATTATCATAATCATAATCTTACTTACTAGTAAGAAAATACAAAGTAATTTTTTTTCCTTAACATCTTACTTTAAACTATTTTAACTTTTGTTGCAACATAAACTTTAATAGAATCATAGTTTCAAAACATATACTTATACTTTAATAATTACAGAGTTCTTCAATATAGCGAAAACAATTGTAGCAGTATCCATAGCATAACTATCGCATTTATTCCACCTCCTTGCCAAGCCCATAAAACATTCATATTGTCGTTATACATTATCTCCTACAGCATAAAGGAACTTTAATAAGCTTTTTGTCACGAGCTTACTTTCTCCAAGCTACTCGTGCGGCCTTAGCACAGTCTCGATGCTAAGTCAGCCTAACTCACTCACGCTCTTGCCTTGAACACAAGGGAACACAAGAGAGAACAAGGAGAACTTTGAAAGGCTTTGATTCTTGACTTCCTTGGATTTCCTTGGATGGTTTACAAATGAATGGGATGGTCCTATTTATAGGCATCCTCCCAACTAATGGATGGTCTAGATTACATTGATCTAACGGCTACTATTTCCTATCTAGAATGTTCTAGCAAAGTGTGGAAGATATTTACAAGTATAGAGTATTCTAGAGACTTCTACACTATTCTACATTGTCCCTAAGTGCTCTTACAGTTCTAGAGAGTTCTAGAGTAGTCTTGAGTGTTCCAGGACCTTCTAGGTTCTTCAGGATGCTTCTAGACTGTGGTGGAACCTCCTGGAATGCTGCGGAACATTGTAGATCAATTTGGACCTTTCTAGAATCCTCTTTGGGCTATGATTTCTCTCAAAAACACCCAAGACAAGTGAGTGGCCTCTTCGTGGCTTAGTGGGAGGTGACATTCTCCCCCACCTTTGCTCGCGACGCCCTTGTCGCGTCCTCATGGTATTGTTGGATCATGTTTTTGAACTGCCAAAGTGCCTCCTCAGTTTCCCAACTAGCCTCGGTGTCAGGCAGTCCCTTCCATTTGATAAAGTACTCCCTGTAGCTTGGCACACCTCGTCTTCGGATGACTCGATCCGCTAGTATTTCATCAACCTCTTTGTCAAAGGAGGTGACCACGGTTATGGGTGCTCAATGGGAGACTCCCCTTGCTGGATCTTCCATGTCTTCATGGTATGGTTTGAGCATACTTACGTGGAAGACTGGATGAATCTTTAGTTTGGGTGGGAGGTGGAGTTTATATGAGACCTTACCTATCCGCTTGATTACCTCGAAAGGTCCTTCATACTTGTGTATTAGACCTTTATGGACCTTCCTGAATGTCTTGAACCGTTGTGGCAAAAGCTTCACTAATACAAGGTCTCCTTCCTTAAACTCTACGTGCCTCCTCTTCTTGTCGGCCCATTTCTTCATGCAGCTCGTCGCTTTGTGCAATGCTGCCTGGGCTAGTTCTGCCTGCTCATGCCATGACTTAGCAAATTTGAATGCAGCAGGGCTCTTCCTTTCATAGTGAGTGGCAAGGGAAAGAGGGGTTGTTGGCTGTTGTCCCATGACCATTTCAAAAGGACTCTTGTTGGTAGCCTCACTTTGTTGCAAGTTGTAGGAAAATTGCGCAACATCTAAAAGCTTGGCCCAGTCCCGTTGGTTGGCACTCACATAGTGACGCAAGTAGAGCTCCAATAAAGCATTGATGCGTTCTGTTTGGCCGTCACTTTGGGGATGGAAGCTTGTTGAGAAGTTCAAGTCCGACCCTAACATCTTGAATAGCTCCGTCCAAAACCTTCCAGTAAAACGAGGGTCTCGGTCACTGATGATGCTTGTTGGGACGCCCCAAAGTTTAACTACGTTGCGTAGGAATAGCCTGGCTACCTCCTTTACGGTGCAATCAGTTGGCGCTGCAATAAAGGTTGCATACTTGCTAAACCTATCAACCACGACCATGATGCTTCCACATCCATCGGACTTCAGTAGGCAGGTGATGAAGTCCATAGAGACGCTTTCCCATGGTCTCTCTAGGATGGGTAGTGGGTTGAGCATACCTCCTGGTTGCTGTTGGACTACCTTATCTTGTTGGCAGACAAGGCAGGTCCTTACATATTCCTCGACCCCATCTCGCATGTCAGGCCAATAGTAGACAGACTTCAAGAGAGCAAGTGTGCGTTTCATACCTGGGTGGCCCGCCCATAGGGAGTCATGGCATTCCTTTATTAAATCTTTCCTCAAATTGGCCCACTTTGTTACGTACATTTGGTTGCCCTTGGTGTAGAGGATGTCATCAGCTAGCCAAAACCTTCGTGTTTTGCCCTCGTTCGCCAAGGTGATGATACTTTGTGCCTGAGGGTCCGCCTTTAGTCCCTCCTTGATTTTACTCAATAGCGGGCTAGTGACTTGAGAAATACTCGATAGCTCGGCCTTTCGACTCAGCGCATTAGCTACCACATTCACCTTTCCTGGCTTGTACTCCATGACATAATCGAATTCGGCCAAGAAGTCTTGCCATCTAGCTTGCTTTGGACTGAGTTTCCTTTGGGTCTGGAAGTAGCTTGTTGCAATGTTGTCAGTCATTATCATGAACTTTGACCCAAGTAGATAATGGCACCACACTCTAAGGCAATGGACGACAGCTGTCATCTCTTTCTCTTGTACTGTGTAGCATCGCTCAGTCTCATTGAGCTTTCGGCTTTCATAAGCAATTGGGTGTCCTTCTTGCATAAGAACGCCTCCTATGGCAAAATCTGAGGCATCTGTGTGTACCTCATATGGTTTGGTGTGATCGGGTAGGCTGAGTACGGGCTCCTCACTGATTGCTTTCTTTAGATCTTCAAAGGCCCTTTGACACTTCTCTGTCCAGTCCCATGCTTTGTTTTTCTTGAGAAGCTCGGTCAGTGGAGCAGCCCTCGCCGAATAACTCTTGATAAAACGACAATAGTAGTTTACTAGCCCAAGAAAAGATCGCAACTCATGTACCTTAGTTGGTGGCTCCCAAGTTTGGATAGCATGCACCTTGTCATCCTCCATCATTAGCTGGCCATCCTTGATCTTGTGTCTCAAGAAGACTACCCCTGGCTTGGCAAAGAAACACTTCTCCTTCTTGATGTATAGCTCGTTGTCTCGTAGCACCTTAAACACCTCTCTTAAGTGTTGTACGTGCTCTTCCAAGGCCTTGCTATACACCACTATGTCGTCTAAATAGACGACCACGAATTGATCGAGATACGGGTGGAACAACTTGTTCATCAAAGTGCAGAATGTAGCAAGTGCATTGGTTAGTCCAAATGGCATAACCAAGAATTCATAAGACCCGTACCTTGTAACACATGTGGTTTTTGGTTCGTCACCTTCGGCTATGCGAACTTGGTAATACCCCGAGCGAAGGTCTAACTTCGAGAAGTAACGGGCATGACCTGGTTGATCAAACAAGTCAGCAATTAGAGAAATGGGGTATTTGTTCTTTACCATGATCTTGTTGAGAGCTCTATAGTCGATGCACATGCGCAAGGAACCATCCTTCTTCTTCTGGAATAGGACTGGTGTGCCGAACGGGGCTTTGGAAGGCCTGATGAACCCTGCATCAAGTAACTCCTTGAGTTGCCTTCTTAGTTTCGCCAATTCTGGTGGTGCCATACGATATGCACCCATGGCTGGTGGCTTTGTTCCCGGTTCCAGCTCGATCTGATGGTCTACCTCCCTCCTTGGTGGTAGCTTCTTTGGTAACTCTACTGGTGCAACGTCCTTGAACTCCTTGAGGACAGCTGCTACCTCCTTTAGCTCGATTTCTGGTGGCCCTTGTTCTTCATCTTCATACTCCTTGAGAATAGCCAAATAGCTTTCCTCATCCCTCCAAATGCCCTTCTTAAATTGCATTGCCGAGAGTACCTTTATGTCTTGCTTGTTGGTCCTTGTTGTTGGTACCACATAAGCCTTATCGCCGTCCATGATGCACATGCTGTTGGTGAATGGTACTAGGAATGCTTTGACTTGATCTAAGAATTCCAATCCTAGGACAACCCTAAAGTCATCCATTGGAACGACGGAGAAGTCCATATGTCCGGACCAGGCTCCCACGCTGGTCTTAACTCCTCGAGCTATGCCATGAATGGGTCGAGTAGCTGAATTAACTGCCTTGATGGAGCCCCCTCCCCCAGTCACCTTAAGTCCTAACCTTTGGGCTTCCTCGATTGAGATAAAGTTGTGGGTTGCACCTGTGTCAAGCATGGCTACCGTTGGTTTTCCTCCAATGGACACGTCCACAAAGAGTAGCCCTTTGGCTTGGGTTTTGGGAGTAGATTGTATCACATTGAGTAGTTGCAAGGACCCCATGTGTGCACCATTGTTGCCACCATCGGCCTCTGTCCCGTCTTGATGACTTGCAAGGAGTGAATTCAAAGCTCTTTTCTGTGGAAAATCCCTAGCCCAGTGGGGACCATCACAAAGGAAGCATTTATTGTTGTTGGACTTACTTGAACTCTTGCCTTCCTTTTGCTTGCCCTTGTCCTTGCCCCTTGAGGTGTTGTCTTGGCAGTGCTCATCTTTGTGTTGGCCCTTGTCTCCCCCACCTTTGGCTTAACCACTCTTCTTGTCCTTTGGCTTGTTGGTGGACTCCTTTTGGCTTGCATAGTCAATCAGGCTTTCAGCCACAGCTATGGCAGTGGCAAGGTCTTGCACCCCATGTCGCCTTAGCTCAGTCTTGGCCCATTGTTGGAGCCCATCCATAAAATTGAAGAGTGCATCTTTGTCGGACAAATCAGGGATCTCAAGTACTAAGTTAGTAAAGTCTTTAACATAATCACGAATAGACCTTGATTATTTAAGCCTTCGCAGGCGAGCTCTAGCCTCATCTTTAGCATTCTCTGGATAAAACTGCCTTTTAAGCTCCCTTTTAAAGTCATCAAAGGTAGTCATGGTACATGTACCTTTTTCAATGTCTCCTTGTCTTCTCCTCCACCAAAGCATGGCTGTGTCATTGAGATAAAGAGCCGTGGACTAGATCTTGGCATCCTCGTCTATGATGCCCATGGCTCCAAAGTATTGGTCTAGGCCCCACAAGAAGTTGTCCACTTCTCATGCATTGTGTGATCCCCTGAAACTCTTAGGCTTTGGCACCTCAATGCGCCTAGCCTCAACGATGCTACTGCTGGACCCTGTCGCCAATGCCCGCTTGCAAAGGGCTAAGTCCCCACGCATATCCTCAATGCGTGCGATTGTGCTATTCAACTCCATCTCGTGGGCTCGACGCATTTTAGTGAGCTCTCTTGCAAACTCGTCACGAACCTTCTCAATTTCAGCCCGCAAGGACTCCTCTAGTTGAAGCAACATGCCTCAGATCGCAGTGTGGATAGCGGCATCCTCCGCTTCTAGGCCATCCACCCGTTGGCTTAGGTCATCCACCTGGGTCTCCACGCCACCCATGGCCTCCTCTACCCGGGATAGGCGTGAGTCGAAACTAGAGATCATGTCCTTAGACCAACCCCTCTTAGCCACGACATTGGGGTCGACTATCTCTTCGCGGCCTCGCTCTTGCGTCACCTCCATGTCAGAAGGGTTGGATCCCGTGGCCCTTTGAGCAGCACTGTTCTTGGCCATTGTCTCAGCCTGAGCCTCACTCTGATACCAACTGTCATGAGCTTACTTTCTCCAAGCTACTCGTGCGGCCTTAGCACAGTCTCGATGCTAAGTCAACCTAACTCACTCACGCTCTTGCCTTGAACATAAGGGAACACAAGAGAGAACAAGGAGAACTTTGAAAGGCTTTGATTCTTGACTTCCTTGGATTTCCTTGGATGGTTTACAAATGAATGGGATGGTCCTGTTTATAGGCATCCTCCCAACTAATGGACGGTCTAGATTACATTGATCTAACGGCTACTATTTCCTATCTAGAATGTTCTAGCAAAGTGTGGAAGATATTTACAAGTATAGAGTATTCTAGAGACTTCTACACTATTTTACATTGTCCCTAAGTACTCTTACAGTTTTAGAGAGTTCTAGAGTAGTCTTGAGTGTTCCAGAACCTCCTAGGTTCTTCAGGATGCTTCTAGACTGTGGTGGAACCTCCTAGAATGCTGCGGAACATTGTAGATCAATCTGGACCCTTCTAGAATCCTCTTTGGGCTATGATTTCTCTCAAAAATGCCCAAGACAAGTGAGTGGCCTCTTCGTGGCTTGGTGGGACGTGACATTTCGCTTAGTAAGCTCAATCAATCTCACAAAACAATTTTATAAAACATTTCATGTAAAACATTTTCACTGAAAGTTTATGTAAAATCATTCTGATAAAACATTTTTCTAAAACTTTTCTCGTAAAACATTTTTTGTAATACCTTCTTATAAACATTTTTTATAAAATGATTTTTATAAAATGTCTTTTGTAAACATCCTTATAAAACCTTTTTTGTAAAATAATTTCATAAAACATTTTCTTATCAAACCTTTCTTGTAAAACATTTTCATAAAACATTCCTTTTGAAACATCTTTCATAAAACGTTCTTCATAAAACATTTTTCTTAAGTCATTCTCATGAAGGAATACAAACAACGATATTATGCATGATTCCAATTATGTTTCATTTTTATTTTACTTATCTTGAATTATCGGTTCACATATATGTATCAAATGGCATGCCTATCCAACAATGAGGTCATAGCTTAACTTAACTTGATCCTCCCCTTAGGCAGGGATCTACACCTTTTTGATCAACCCCTTAGATCTAGAGGTTTTAACTTTAGCTTAAATAACTCTCATCAAGAAAACTGGTACGATACTTTCTTATCCTTTTCTCATGTTCGGATTGCCAATCTTGTAATTTCTTTCTTATCTTTTTCTCATGTTCAGATTACCAATCCTGTAATCTTAGTAAACATGCTTCATGTCATGACATGAGTCTTGACATTTTACTTTATAGTATATCAAACATACATCATTTCTTGGTAGGCATATTAAATGCAAATGTTTGTCAATCAAGCATCGGACATTGAAAATCAAACATGACACTTTAAAATCATTTTCTTCATGCTATGGGTGAGATTTGAGACTTATTTGGATTCCGTTCTAGTGCTTTCCAACTTAATCCTTTCCTTTTATTAGTCGGCTTTATGTTCTATCCCTATTCAAATGACACTCAATTATTATCTTAAATTTTCATTGTGATCTATTTTCGTGCTTGATAACTTAGGCAAATTATTGTCGAATCATATGTCCTAATGTACGGCTTTATACTTAACATAGTGCAGAAAGTTTCTCACTTAGAGACATTAAGCTAATTTGAAGAGCTCGTGGCTCATTTTAAATCGTTCCAAAAAACCTTGTAATTAAATAACATGAAATTCATGTCAAATTCCATACAAAATTGGCCAAATTTTTATTTTATGAACCTTAACAGTTTCGATGAGAGTTACAACTTTTGTGTTTTAACTTTTTCTAAAATCAAACGTCATGAGGGTGCTTTGGCTAGTTTCCAAAACAACTAGACTTGAAAACTTTCATTTTCTAGGTGATCCAATTGGAATTTGAGGAAAATTTCCTCATGAAAGTTATCCGTCTTAATGTTTCCAATAAATCTCATGTTAAGCTCAAAAATTAGTTCAACCTCTAAATGTCTCAAAAATACATTAAATTCTCATTACTAAATACTCAACCCATAAAAAATTACATCACATAACATCCTTTACGTGACATGTTCCATAACTTAAACTTGAAAACTGTTATAATATTTGTTGCGACAAGTTCACTTTTTCCATATGTACATATTCGTTTTCAGCCTTTAAAGCATATCCATAACACATAAACCAATTATGGTATAATTTCTTTTACATACCATAATCTATAACACATCTTTTACTACACATAGCCACATAAAACATAAACTTTCTCAAAATAAGGGCTAGAGTTTTAACTCAAGGATTTGATAAGTGCTTGATTTGATATTATTTTCTAATCAATTTTCCCATATTTTCTTGCTAAATTCTTGTGTAATTTATGTTTATTTTGTAATTTTGTGTCTTATAGGTATTTCAAGGTAACGAGCTTAGAATGGGAGAAAAAGCTAAGATATGGGCTTAAAAATTTCATTTATTCATTTTGGAGGTCAATTAGGGGTCAAAATTGAAGTTTTGAAAACACTTGGGACAAAATAAAAAAAGTCAGCTAATTAGCCCTACGCCCTTGCCCCAAGGGGCCTTACAGCCATGCCATAGCATAAAGGCCAAGTGTGACCACGCCAATCACGCCATGCCCTCATGTAAGTTGACCGCAATAGCGTGCAGCCATGTGCATATATGGCACCCCTGTGCTCATCCCTAAGGCTAATCTTAAGTATTTTCTACATGTAAGAAACTTGCCCCATGCGTCCTTCGACCTTTGCTCCATTTTTTACTCAATTTGAACCCTGAGTTTCCCCTTTTCAATCGTACATCACCAAATCTATAAATACCTAACCTTAGAATAGAATTATATCAATTTTCATAGTTTTCTTTAGTTTTCTTAGTCTTAAGAGATGAAAAAAATAAGAAGAAAAAAATGAGAGGCTTCAGTGGTGGCCCAAAGAATTTTGACCTCGTGGAGAATTCTTCGACACCAAACCCATTGTTTTCCTTAATCTTTCTTTCTTTTCTCTTTCAATTATATTAGTTTAATTTTATTTGTGGTTGAAGGGAATTTCAAAACCCTAGACTTGATTATATGATTACTTTATAGAATTATTTTCTAATTTTTCAGTTGAGATTATTTATGTTCTTCTATAATTATTGTTCATGATAATTTTTTGGTTTTGTTTAGATGGCCAACTATGGACTTGAATTTAATCTATTACTAGATTAGAATGCTTGATTTGTAATCGTCTTGTTATTCTAATTATAAGTAGCAAAGTGCAATATATGATTACGAGAGGTTTTCATACATTGTTGTGAGGAATGTAACTTAAGTTGAACAATCTAAGCTTGTACGTTTGTTGTTTAGACTAACCTATCTCTCTTATCATAATGCTTATATTGAATTGAATCTAGAAAGCTTGTTTTAGATTACTTGAGAGAAAGAGATTAAATAAAGAGCTTCTTTATTTTAACGACTAAGTAAGGAGAGCCTGTTGTTATCTAGGTTGGTAGTTTTAATAGAAAATTGTATAATTTTTGTGATTAATTGTATGGCTATTATTTAATAGTGGCAAATAAACCATTAACTAGTTTTATTATCATTGTTTTATTTTATTTATTTTCTTGTGTTTTCTTTAATTTGTTAATTTAGTTAATTAAATAAAAAATCCCCCCAAATTGTGTTTTAATGTTAGTGTGCCTTAGGTTTTTAATGTCTATAACTAATTGATTAGACCTAATTCTCTATGGGAACGATCCTTACTCACCACTACACCTAATAACGACGACATTTTAAGTAAGGTTAATTTGGTGCTTTCCTAGAGGCCTAGTAGGATTCCAAAGTGTAAATCTCTTCTCTTAGAAGTTCAAGACTCCTTAAATATCTTTAATAACAATATCAAAACATAACCATTAAAATCCATGCAAAATCTTGAACCAAACTTTAAATTGTGTAAACAAAGTTTAGGTTTTACCTTAAAAACCTCCGTAAACTTTCTTTAGAACACTTGTTCTCATCTCTAAAAATGGTTTGGAAGCTTGAACCATCAAAATCTTGAGAGTATTTATACTTAAAGGAGGGCAGATTTCATGAACAAAAATTGAAGACTATAAACTAAACTTTTATTTTAATTTAACCCAGGGGTATTTACAGGCCAATATAAGGACTAGTTTGCAAATATTATTTTTTGCTAAAATGCCCTTCTCAAAACTGGTTTTACCTCCCATGAAATAGTGTAGAATTTTCCCCAACTTTGAAGAAGTCAAGTTTGACTTTTTCTTTGACTTTTGCAATCCAATTCTACATTATACAGTATTTTTTCTATATTGTTAGTATACTTTCCTATACTATCCATAAGCTTCCACGAGCTTCCACAAGCTTCCATAATCTCTAACACTTTCTATATGGTATAATTCCTATATTGTTTAATTTCCATTTGTGTAATTCCTATGCTCCTTAATTTTATATAATATAATTTCTATACTATATAATTTTCATACTATATAATCTTATATAGAATAATCCTTATATCACATTTTCATATCAAAATCTTTTGCAATATATTTTGCAATAGTTTTAACTTTCAAGGTCATTTTTCCTTGCATATTTTCTAACTTTCATTTACATGTCATTAAATACTTAGTTCATACTTTGCATAGGATTACAACATGATATTTTAATCTTATAGATCTCATATTTACTCTTATGGGATTTGTCACAAAAATTAAATTTAAACAATAATCTTTATGACACTTATATTGCCCTTAGAGCACTTGCCAATTTTTTTAGCACAACTTTTAGTTCACAAAACTTGCACATAAATTCCTCACAACAACTCTTAAATTTTACATATATATATATATATATATATATATAATGCACCAGGAATTTCTTGGGTTTTATAGTATCAACATCAATAAAAATTAAAAAAAGAAAAGAAAAGAAGAATAAGTAGAATCTCAAGCTTCTCTACTACCATTCCTTAGAGTCAAGTTGCTCTTTGTCTTCCCACTACACTGTAGCAACTTCTATAAGGAATTACAAATGGCGATGGTCCACGACGACTTGATCTATCACATTATAGATTTATCAGTGATTAATTAGTTTAAATGAGACTTTTTAAAGCCGTAATCAAAACCATAAAGGTCAATCACTATCCCAAATCCTTTGGAATGTTGAAGATGATTAGGGATTGGAAAATTTTTATGTTTGTGTTTTGCCCTTTTTGAAGCTCTAATTTGGAGCTTAAAAACAATGAAAGTACTCAATTTTGGGCAACATTGAAGGCAAAAAAAGTTAAAAAGATAGCTTTTTTAATTTAATGAAAAACAAACAATATTAATCTCAACTCTCACAATATTTTAGCATTCAAGAGTTCAAAGGGTAAGCCTAAGAAGCCCTAAGGAAGGGGCTGCACGTCTCCAACACTTTCTTTCTATCTATCTTTTCTTTTCATTTGTGACTGAATAATTTGCTCAATTTTTTTTTAAAATTGGGTCCTATAAAAATTCCAAATCAGTAGCCACATGTGTGCCACTTGGTTATGGAGATGGGCACCTCTGATGCCCCATATCTTTACTCTATAATGTTTGGTAACTAAAAACTCAAATCCATTTTAAAACATGATGATTTGACAGTTTAAACTCAAAATACTCTCTAAATTTAGAATTACTTCCCCTTGTTTTCAAGATTTTGAACGTATTTTCAAACACACTTTTCAAACTTCCTTTTTTAAACAAAAAAATTTTAAATCATCATGTTTCAGACCCACGGAACAAACAGACCCATGCCCTATTTGGTTTTGTTTTTAAGATGTTTCCTCCAATTTTCAAAAACATAAAAAATGAAAATGGTTTTGAAAACATGTTTGGTTATAATTTATTAGGAAATGAAAATGAAAATTTTTTCCAAAACACCCTGAATTTCCTTAGATTTTGAAAATAAAAAAGGTGTTTTCATTTTTTTTTCTTCTTTCTTCTTATGATTGACATACAAAGAACCACACCCTAAGCATGCCCACCCTTGCTAGTGACCCCAGCGACCTAGATTTGATGACGATGATGTGGGCGAGTTGGGTTTGACAACCCAAGCACCCAGCCCCTTCTTCCCACCTAGCCCTTCCTCCCCCTTTTCCTCACTATAGCAGCTTGCCTCATTGGAGCCTAAGCTCACCGGAGTGCCACCCTACCATAGCCTACTGGCCCCCAACGCTAGCGACTACAACACTAACTTGTTCGTGACAAGAGGATGCTCGTGATGGGAAGCTCCCGACGAGAGGAAGCTTGCAACGAGATGGTGCTCGCGACTAAAGGAAGCTCACGATAGGAAGCTTTGTGTGGATCTCAATGGGAAGGAAGCTTGTGACGAGAGGCCCGACGAATCCTAGGCACCCTACGATGAACCTGCTCTTCACGGATCTCGACGTCGCTAGTGTCCTAGTCTCATTAGAGCAAAGGAAGAGGAAGAGATCTTCTTCGTTTTTATTTTATTTTTTTTCTTTTATCAATATTATATTATTAATTAGTGTTATTAATATTAAAATTGGTTTTGTTTGTTTTAATAAATTTTATTAAAAAATATTTTGTTTTTAAAAACATACCACTATATATAACCAAAGACAATTTTAAAATAAATTCTAACATATTTTTCAAAACATTCTCATTTTTTAATTATTTTTTTTACAAAAATAGAAATCATCTTGAATTCACTACCAAGCATGCCTTGGTTTCTCAAATTGACCCAATAAAGAGTCCGAGAGCATTTGGGCCACGAAGCTAGCCATTCCAAAAGCCCAAAACATTTTTCTGTGGAAGACGAGAAAAGCTTCGTGTTATAAGTCAGGGATTAGGGATTATAGAAGCTGCTTCCGCCGCTGCAAAACCCTAGTTCATCGTCTTTCTACTTTCTGGTACGCACTCTCTCACTTTCTCGTATTAACGTGTTCAATCAACCATTCTTTTATCGTTGCAATCTAACGGATTGTAGATCTGTGATTCTATGTTGGTTTCCCAAGAAAATGTGAGAAATGATTTAGATGGAAACTAACTCTGGAGTATGAAAACTGTCTCCTTCAAGCTGAAATAGGCTTTAGATCCAACGTTTCTTAGTGACATTACTTTTCAATAGCTTTTGATTTGTTGGGGATTTGGATTAATTTGTTATTTTTGTATTTTATTTAATTTATACCCGATTTTTTTGTTTTACTTTGCAGGAGAGATTTCTCTGACAAACGGATAAGTTTCAATCATGAGGTATGTGAAATTTTTTTTCAATGCGTTTTATTTTTTCTGTTCGAAATTCAGTGTAGTGATTTATGGGGTTCAAAGAAACATTACTGAAAGAAATGGGTTTAGATTTCAGAAGCATTTCCATACATACAAATGCCAATAGAGATTGCATCTCAAAGCTTCTTGAAGATTGTACTTAACCTTATGGATGGTAATTATTATTAGTTACACGATATCTCAGTTTCTTGATAACATACCCTAATGGATAATTAGCCTTGTTAGTCTCTTATGCAGACCGTGATGCAAGAAAGTTTTGATATTGTTTTTATTTTATTTTTATTGATTTGAATGTTGTGTTAGTACCTGTTTTACTTGAAGTGTTCTCTTGGTTTGGTAAGATTACCTCTTTAGGTACCTTTTCTTTTGTTTGGGATGTGAAGCAGAGTGATGTTAATTGTTATTGTTATTGCTACAGTAAGCTCCAGAGTGATGTTCTTAGAGAGGCTATCTCTACCATAATGAACGAATCGAAGGAGAAGAAGCGTGGCTTCACTGAGACAATTGAGCTCCAGATAGGACTCAAGAACTATGATCCCCAAAAGGACAAGCGTTTCAGTGGTTCTGTGAAATTGCCACACATTCCTCGGCCTAAGATGAAGGTGTGCATGCTTGGAGATGCTCAACATGTTGAAGAGGTAATTTTATTATTCTTTTGGCAATTTTACTATGTTCTTGGTTATTGATGTTTGAATTTCTTTTGGTTTATTCTTTGCTGTTTTTGATACCTAATCTATCAGCTATTTGTATTGTAACCTTATTGACGATTTTCGAAATTTCTCGTTCAGCTCCTTCTTATTATTATTATTTTTTGGTTTATTTAATTCTTCAGGCAGAGAAAATAGGTTTGGACTACATGGATGTTGAAGGTCTCAAGAAGTTGAATAAGAATAAGAAGTTAGTAAAGAAACTAGCTAAGAAGTACCATGCCTTTTTGGCATCCGAAGCTGTGATTAAGCAGATTCCTCGTCTTCTGGGCCCTGGTCTCAACAAGGCGGGTGAGTGTGTTGGTCTATTTGTTTTGTTAAAATTAAATAATCTGTTGAAACCTAATTTTGTAGTGGTTACGCCGTCCCCGTTTTTGCCTTTTCTTCTGATGTGAGTTTTTATTGACCTTTTACGCCAGTTGGTTGTCATTCTTGGCATATTGAGACACCGTCCGTTCCACGTGGAAATATTAAATTTAGCGTTTTCTTTGTTTAAATATAAATTACTTACACAATTTTGGTTCACGGTTTCTTTTGAATTTGGAATTTTTTTTCTTTTCCAATTATTATTCAGGTTTGAAAATTCTTTTCCAAAGCTTTCTACGATATATGAAGTTGCTGTTTGTTGCTTATTCTTTATACTTTCAATCTTTCATTGCGAAATTAGGTAAGTTTCCAACCCTTGTCACTCACCAAGAATCTTTGGAGTCTAAAGTGAATGAGACGAAGGCAATGGTAAAGTTCCAGCTTAAAAAGGTTCTTTGCATGGGAGTTGCTGTTGGAAATGTCTCCATGGAGGAGAAACAGATCTTTCAAAACGTGCAGTTGAGCGTCAATTTCCTTGTTTCACTGTTGAAGAAGAACTGGCAAAATGTAAGTCCATTTTGCTCTGCTTTTTTTTTTTTTTTTTGGGTTTAAAGAAAACTGGCATCTTTAGGAACTTTTTTTTAAAAGAGAAAAAAAGTTTGTGGCTTCATTGCATGTCTCGAATCTGCTATACTCTCTGAAGCTTGTAGTCATTATTATCAGTTGTTTCCACTTTCTTAAGTGAATTTTTATTGTAGTCCTCTCAGGCTTGATGATTTGCTTTGTGCATATGGCACTTATGCGGACACTTATCGATCCATTGCATTTGTTATGGATACTCTAAGATGTTCGAATTATTTCCTCACTGCCGAACATTCTTAGCAACTTTTCATTTTTGATAAGAAGCATTCTTAGCAACTTACCATAGGTATATATCGCGCACTAGTTTGCTTAAGGAATTATTAAGTTTCTATATTTCTTGATCATCGCCGCTTCAATATGAATTACAAATAATAATTTCTATATTTCTTGATCATCGCCGCTTCAATATAAATTACAAATAATAATTTCTATATTTCTTGATCATCGCCGCTTCAATATGAATTACAATGATATATTTGTAAATCTCAAGGTTTCCTCTTGGTTTAAAGATTTCGGCGCCTTTAAAGATTTCAAAGATTCTTTTTGCATATTATTTTCTTTTCCTGTGGAACAGGTGAGGTGCTTGTACTTGAAGACTACCATGGGGAAGCCACAACGGGCCTTTTAGAAGCTTTCCGATTTTTTATCATTTAAATGTAAGGTGGAGTTTTGTAGGGAGAAGTTTTGCGACGTTGATACTTTAGTTTTGTGTTTGAATTCTCAAAGTTCTCAAGCTGGTTGGCTGTTCTACCCGAAAAATTGATTTTTCTTTTGTCGTCTTAGACTTCATATTTTAACTATTGGAGTACCATATTTCCGTATGCTTGAGTTTGCGCCTGATCATGAGGAATGGTGTTTATGATCATATGAAGCACGTCATGATTATGAAAGGTGCTCTATATTATGGCAGAAAATAGGAGTTAATTTATGTCTCACTAATTTTATTGAATTTTTGATACATCATGCATAAACTCGTTATTTGTTGAGATTTGAGATTCATACCAGGCCTTGAATGTCATCGAGAGTAGTGATCCTAGATTGCGAAGCTCAGGTTGGCGATTACTGATTATGCAATATGGCTCGATACTCAAAGCTCGTACCTAATGAACAGAACGGGGACGGCTGGACTAACGTTTAAGGGGAGCTAATACGGTGTGGATGATATATTTTTTGGACCACCGAAAGCTGGCATCACGGAGCAGAAGATTACTACAACGTTGTTATTTATTATTATATTTTTTTTAAAACCTGATTACGGCAGATTTAAGAGTGAAGTGTGCCCTCAATTACAAAAAAAAAAAAAAAAAGTGAGTGAAGTGTGGCATAAGGTCTCCTTCAAGGGGTCTCAAACTTCTATTTCCAAACCAGCGGTCTTGAACCAAGTCAGGTGGCTTACCAAGCGACAATCTTGTGCCTTGGTTATCGGGCAGCGACTGCCCGGCTGTCAACTGCTCCAATGGCACTCTTGGAAATGAGTTGAAGGAGAGCATTGATCGAGTAACACGCCTCAGTATACTACTACGAGCCACGTCTATGGTTGCGATTGATGAATGAGCTTGAACCTCTAATAAGTTATTATTATTTTTTTTTGCAGAGTAACTTCACAAGCGGTCATCGGTCTCTATTGTCAATATCATTTTAATCTTTGGTATTTAAAAGTTTACGTATTGGTGTCTAATTTATTGCTTTCTTTTAATTTTTATTACTTAGGTTTTTTTTTTAAATGTTTTATTTTGAGCCTTAATTTATTATTTTATTTAACTTTTAATCCTTTATTTGAATTATTTAAAGATTAAAGTGAAACATTTTAAAAGTTTTTTTGTCAAATGTTTAACACCTAATTAACGAAAAGATTTCAATTGAAACAAAATAAAAGAATAGTTACTAAAATGGGAGTTCTTAAATATTAAGAACTAGGGTGAGATTGAGGGGAAACCTCATAAAATATTTGTGAAATTAACCTTTTTTATTGATAGATGCAATATCTTATTATTAATTGATAGGATAATTGTTTGAACACTAGTAAGAATGAAAACCTATGTGTCTTGCTAGTTGATGCAATAAAATTGAGACTGAAATTGCTGTCAATAGAATTATTCATTCAATAAGCACCTTTTTTTTTTTTTGTAATGATTCAATAATAATATAAGGTTTTACAAAACCAACCAAAACTAATTTTTTAACTATATTAAAAAAGTGCATTTCCAGGCACTGTTTCTTTTCGTTTCTCCCCATTTATATATGTATTTATTTATTTATACTGCATTTAACTACCATTTTTCTGTTTATATGTTTCTTTTTTACTCCATTTTCTCACAACGTTCTTTTTTAACCTGCCAGAACTAGGTACATTCCATTTTTTGGGTCTACCATAAATCCCCATACAAGCCACTATTTGGTGTCTTGTCTCCGCTATAAGTACAGATTCCCTTCTCTGCCCGAAGGGCAAGAAAGAAAATGCAATAAATGTTCTACTTTTTTATTTTTCAAATAAGATAACTTTTTTTAGTTCTTTTAGTTTTTATATAAAGACAGCTTTTTTTTTTTTCTTTTCTTTCAAATGGCAGCTTTTAGATTATTTTCTTCTTCTTTTTGTGAGATATGACATCATAGTTTGTATGTTTTATCTCAGTTTTCTGTTTAGACTGTTAAGTTCTATTTTTATTTTTTCTTAATCATTTAAAATTAATTATTAAAAATAAATTAGTGGATTTTTTAATATTAATTACTATATAATAGTTACAAGTAGATTTTAAAAAAACATATGGAGTATAAAAGTTTTAACGTAGGATTTTAATGACGAATTTGGTACCCTTTCTTATTAGTGGTTGAAGTGGGTATTAGGAAATTATGATTTCATTCCGATTACAAATACATTAGATTTCACGAATTGATGCAAATAAACCCAATTTTAATCTAATTTCAGCATGTAGCATATGTTATAGCATATTAAGAAGTACAATTTGCGACATTGTACTTAGTGATGTTATTGAAAGTAATGTGAATTTCACCAATTAAAACAAAGCATTTTATTTTTAGTTTAATTTGAATATGTGATATTATGTTATTAACTTAATATGATGTTTCACAAGATAATAAAAATTAATCTTATTTAATTTAATTTGAACATTGACCTTATGTGATAGTCTTATTATAAGTGTTATAATCACATACTTTTAACATTTTTGAATACATTGACTAATTGACTAATTGATGTAAATTAATCAAATTTAATCTAATGTGAACTTTTGAATACTTTTTTATGTAATTATGATATAATGATAAGTACTTAGTCACTTATTTTATGAGATCCTGCTTAGTACTAGTAAATTAATGTGAACTTCACTAAAAAATACCTTAATAAATGTTAAGTGCTCTACTAGAGCGGCGCTCAGCTACTACGTGGGGCACTCGACCAACATGTTGGGTGCTCGGCCAGTACGTAGGGTGCTCGGTGGATAGACCTAGCTCATTAGATATTTTAAATTCAGGTAAATAGTTCAAATAGTTCCCAATCTTTTAAGTATGGGATGAATTGGTTCTTATTCTTTTTTTATTTAACTAGTTTAATCTTTTTGTTTTAAGTAAAAAATGATGAATTTAACAATCAAATGTGTAATTTTAAATGGTTTTTTGAATAATTTGCATAGTCGGCCTCTTAACTCTTTAGTATGTGATACTTTGGTCCATCTTTTTTTAATTTTGACAAAATGACCCTCAAACTCTCTAACCCTTGCCAAATAAGCCCTTTCAGTCTATATCCGTTAAGTTTTTAATGTGACTCATGGCATGTTCTTTTTTTTCATTGAAAATGCCTGTATACCCTCGAACCCAAAAACAACCTCAAACGCTGTATAGAAGAGGAAAAACATCTATCTTAGCCATCTTCATTTTGTCCACTAATCTCTCCACTAGATAACCAATATCACCACCCAATCAAAATAATGGCAATCAAATTAAATCCCAAAAATTCAAAAATCCAATTTATATTAAATCTTGGATTTTGTAATATTTCAACCTTGATTCATATTTGTTTCTCGTTCTCTCTCCTTTTCTTTATTTTTTTTTAGTTTATTTTTTTTGTCAACTTATTTAGCACTAAGATTTCCTAATTTTGGACAAGTGTCTGAAAGATTTGAAAGCCCTAGATTGTGTCTTTATTGTGATCTTTGAAAGAACTAATATTCAATTTCTTTGTAATTGGTTATAGAATTAAGAGTATTTAAGGGTCCGTTTGGTAAATGGATTTAAATTAGTGATTTGATTTAGTAATTTAAATTGTTATCTGAATTAACGTTTGGATATGCATTTAAGTTTTAATCTAAATATGAAATAAAATTAGAATTTGTGTTTGGAGAGATAGTGATAATTTTTTTTATTTATTAATAAATTTAATAAAATCTTAATGTTAATGATCTTAAAAAATATGCACACAATGAATAAAGAATCATCTTAATTGGATATCAAATGAAGAAGTTATGATTTTTTTCCCTCAAATATAAGAGAGAGAATTTTAGCTTTTACTGTAGTAAAGATATCCAAGTATTAAGAGTTTAGGGGAGATTAGAATTTTAAAAACTTGAATTCTTGATACTAATTTGATTCGGATTTTGGGAAAAACAAATACGTATCCAAAGGATTCTTGATACTTGAATTCAAATTTGAGTCCATTTAGTCTAAAGAATACTCCAACGAAACACACTCTAAATGTCTTGAGATCTAGAAATTAAGTGAATATCAATTGTGTGAGGCTAGAGCAAAAATTCACCCCGATGTTAAGTTACCCATCAACCATCACAGTTGACCAAGAATTACAAATGGGTGTTTAAGAGAACTATTGGAGTTGAAAGCGTTGGTTTAAAAACTATAGCATATGAGAGCTTTATATTATAGCAACTTTTTACTTTTTAGCTGTGGAAAGATTTATACTATTTGTTAATTAAAATCAACAAGTCCAACTGAAATGCAGCCTAAAATTAGTTACCCAGCCTTTTTTTACCTTCGTCCATAGGAGACAATTAATCACCATCAACCAACATTAGTTTACTTTATAATACAATAACGCTGTCTGGACACATAAATCTATGTAATAAGGAGTAGGACTCAGACGGTGGGCCCACTCTTTTCCAACTGAAATTGGAACACTAGTAGGAGGAGTTCTCCTGAAAAATTATACGCAAATTAAAGACTTGTGTATATATGAAAGGGACTTAGATCTTATGTTCAAAGAGAGTCAATTTAGGGCTCTCATGTGTGCTGTCGACGCATCCAGATTTGGCAGCTGAAGACGCCATGGCCCTCCCCAACAACCCATAACTCAAACATAACCACCTTCACAAGCGTTAGAGCACAATCCATGCACCTTGACATACATCCCTCTCTTAGGGTCAAGAGTCATCTAACCAACTCAAAGGTGACATAGGATTGTGGCCTTTGAACAAGCCAGGCAAGATAACAAAAACGTTGAGGAAAGAGTCTTTGAGAGAGAAGACCACGACCATTATTCTGACAATAATAAGCTCTTTATTCAATCACCGCAAAAAAGGGGTAATACTTCTAGCTATTATATATGTATTTTATTTTATTTTTTGGGAAAGGGGGTGGGGTGTGATAACTCTAATGAAATAGAGCTATTTTAGCACTTTTTAGTGTTTAAATTGGGTATGTTCTTGAGATTTTAATTCTATTTTGTTAAATTTTGTTTTATTTTTATTAAATTTTAATTTTATCAGTTGTTTCTTTATTTTATTTTTATTTTGTTTTAGTTTAATTTGATTGATGTAATATCCGAGAACAAAATTCATTAGTTTAAGTCTAGAGTTAAGTCAAGATTTAACCAAAAAAATTCCTTGGAAATTTCGTATTATGTGGATATGAAATTTAGCAACATAGATCCTATGTGCATTATGTATCTAAATTTTTATGAATTATGATGTACTTTATGTGAACATATTTTGTAAGTTAGTACTCAAAAATTTGTTAACTTCTTAAGGAGTAATATTAGTGTCGTAAGGATTTTTGTTAAATTTAAACTTTTTGACAAATATTCATGACGTAATGTTTAATGATATGAAGGTGAAAGTTAAATGATGTATAAGGAAAATATAACCTAATAAGCTACTATCACAGAATATATTGCAATAGATATGCAGTATAAGAACTATTGTATAAAATTACCTTGTATAAGAAATTATACTATATAGAAAATATGGAAGATTATGGAAAGTTATAGAAGGTTGTGAAAGCTCTAGGAGAAATATTAACAGTAAAGGAAAACTTTTACACTAGAAATTTGGACTACAAAAGTCAAAGTTTCAGTCAAACTTTGCTTCTTCAAAGTTGTAGAATTTTCTACACTTCCCCAAGAGGTAAAAGTGGTTCTATGCAAGGGTATATCAGTAAAATTTTATTTACAAACATGCCCCTACTTTGGCCTATAAATACCCAAGGGTTAGATTAAAAACAAAATTTTTTATCCACTTTTTCCTCTCAAATCGGCCATTTTTAAGCTCCATTTACTCTTAAAATTTTATTAGTTCCAACCTTCAATCATCTTTAGAAACAAGGATTAGTGCTCTAAAACAGATCAAAGAAGCTTTTAAGGCAAAAACTCTAACTATGTTTAAGCTTATCATGATTATTTTTATTTCAAATATAGCTTTTGATGGTTAAATGATTATGTTATTGTTACATTCTAAGTACGTTGTTGATTTAATTTCAAAGAGAATTAGAGGCTTGTCCTAACACCTGCCATTTTGCATGTAATAGTTAATGTTAGATATTTAACAACGTTATGTAAGTTCTTTATGAAATAATATTACTGATCATTTATTTTGAGAATTATGATAGGTGATGGACACGTGGAATTGAAGTGCTCAAGGTATTTATGTCATTTATAATGTATGCATGATAAATATTTAATGTTTTATTTGTGTATTTTTTAATGTGGTACTTCGACAGGCGGAATTTTTCAAGTTCGGCAAGCCAATTGTTTTTCTAAAACGGCATGTCGATGGATTTCTTTGGCAGGCGGAATCCTGCCACTTCGGGAAGCCGATCCTGAGTAATCAGCAGGCCGAAGGCTACTGACGAGTAATTAACAAAAAATTTCTTAAAAAGGTGGCATTGATGATTATAAGTTAATGGATTGTAATTTTTGACTGATTGGCATCTAATTATTCTTTACTTATTTCTTGTGGGGACATAGTTGACTTCTTATCAAAGGTGAATGGATTTTATGATAAGGTTTTGTCTTTTGACATTTAAAATTGGGCAAGTGGAGCAAATCTTTGACTTCCCCAAATTTTTCTCTATCTCCCACCAATTCACTTCACCATTTTATATAAAAATTTCTACCAGTAAAGAAAGCGATTCTCTTTTATTCGATCAGTAATTTTCCTTTTCACGTATATTTTTCTCTTTTACAAAACTTTCTCTTAGCCTCCCCCTTTCTCCCACGTTCTCTTCTTCTTTTCTCCCAATTTTTTTTTTTTTGCTGCAAAGATTTGGAAAAGATATCAAGTATTACCTTAGGTGAATTCAAAGAAATTAGAGAAGGACCATATTGAGGTAAGAATTCATTCTAGGTTTAATTTAGTGATTGTATGTTCTCTTTAATTTCATCTCCTATAACTTTTTCTATAGATGCCCATTTGCTATGAAATTTTAGTATAAGGTTCATGTATGTGTTAGATGATGTTCCTCAAAGTTTCACATCATTTGGAATTTCCTATGATATGATATTGGACTTTTACTCTCTGCCACTCATGAACAAACTGTTGCTGATCGGTTAGGTTTTACAAAAATGTAGTCTATATTCAAAGGGCAAACAAATTGTGATTTGTATGAAAATTTGTAGAAATATTCATGTATATGTTAGGTTATATCTAGAAAGTTTCATAGTGATTTGATGAATATTTTATGAGTTATTAAACTTTCTTTGAGATAGGTTTTTATCGTTATCAAATTAGTGAATTCTAGACTTCATGTTTATGTGACTTTTTTATCATGGATAAATTAATTTATTTGACAATGAAACTTTTTGTGGTATTGTATTTATGTGTTTATGGATTGTAAAAAAAACTTTAAGTAATTATATTTTATTTATTTTGAAATGTTAACTGAAGGGTGTTTGCTGCCTTATGTATTTAGAATTTATTTTGCTCTTGAGTTCCAATGCATGTTTTGAATTATTTTGAATTTATTTAAGGCTAAATTTTGGATGTGTTATAGTTTTGTGTGTCTAGTATATGTAATATTTTTATTAAATTATTTTATGGTATAGATAGTTTGTTTCATAGACTTTAATTTGTTCTGTTTTTGCTGCTAGATTTCATGTTGTGAAATGTGTAACTTATTTTAATTATCAAATGGAAATTTTATGACTAACGAAAAAAATAGGGTAATATATATATGTTGACTGGTCCCTGCAAAGTTTTATGCTTAAATTGTATGTGAATTGTAAATTTGTGAGTTGTAAATCCTTAATGGTCAGGCAAGTTTTACTATTGCAGTTTTGCTTGAAT
Organism: Artocarpus heterophyllus; assembly: GCA_025403435.1. Classification (NCBI taxonomy): domain Eukaryota; kingdom Viridiplantae; phylum Streptophyta; class Magnoliopsida; order Rosales; family Moraceae; genus Artocarpus; species Artocarpus heterophyllus. The sequence continues at coordinate 20,308,676 of CM046333.1, forward strand.
GTTTTAAAAGTTAGTAAAATGTATTTTTGTATTGGTAATTTTAGAGATGAAAGTATGACTGATGTATTATGGGATTGGATGATTTTGTGAAGATGAATATTGATTTTATGTGTATATGAATGAATAACATGAACACTCTAAGAGGTGAGCACATTGAGACCGCTGCAACATCATCTAAAATTAAGGTTTAGTAAGCAAGTCAAGTAAGTACATTCTTACCTACAACATAATGAAGTTTATGAACAGTTTGGAAGTATGTTTTATGGTGATTTCTATGATGCTTTTATATAAGGTTTTATCATGAAAGCCTTTGATGTTACAAGAAGGTTTATTGTATGTTTTAATGATGTGGTTTGTCAAAAATTAAGAGTATATATGTATACATGTATCACCTAATTAAGCATTGCACACCCTATATTTATGTTTATGATGTCCCACAAGATTTGGATCTGTCATGTTTGGTTTGGGATTAGCTACCCCTCCCCTCTCATGACGGTGTGCCTATGATGATGTTTAATAGTGTAACACTTGGGCCCCTAAAGATAAAATAAATGTAGTTTTAATATGGAAGTTTTAATGAAAGATATGTTATATAAGAACTTGTGCCAAGTGCACTACTATGATGATGATATTTATGAATATGATGTTAAATTATGATTTTATGAAATGTTTTATGTTGTGGGATAGGAATGTGTACTTACTAAGCTTTTGCTTACTAGTTTTATATCATGTTATAGACAAAGGTAAAAGAGTTATAGAATAGGTGGAGGACAAGGACGGGCGTGTGTGCTAGGAACGATGGATTAGAAAACGGAAGAATGCTAAGAAAAGATTTTAAGATACTGAACAATGGTTTTATTATTTGTATGTTAATTTTTCGCACAATATTGTTTTAAGACTTGTTTTAAGTTTTTAAGTTTGCAGTAGATCAACCCACTGATCATTATTGGTCAGACTGCCGATGTTAGTATTAGCCTGTCGATTACAATGCATCAGCTTGCCGATCTAAGTGTTTTAAAACTCTGATTTTGCAGAGTCTTGAACGGCCTGCCAATGGTTGAAGTTTGGACTACCGATCATGTTCGAACTACTGGTGTCTGAAGTTTGGCCTACTAAACTAGAAAAGTAGATTTGAATGATTGTTTTTAGTTTTATTTAAATTATGGTTTCATTATTTTGGTATTGGTAAATTCTTTAATATATATATATATATATATATATATTTAGTTTCAAAGTATACAAAAAAAAAAAAGAATGCATTGGTCCTAGGATAAGTTTATTAAACTATACTTTATATTAAATAGTTTATCTTAAAATCATGATAACAAGGATGAAGGTAACAATATCTGTGACGTCAGTAGGGGAGCGTTACACTTGTGAATATCAAGAATGAATACAAGTGTTTTTGAAACTTTTAAGTACAAACCTAGCATTAAATTAAAACTATTAATCATGCATATTAAGTGTTTGACAAGATGTCATGGCATAAAAATAAAATTATGTGGCATGACTGATTTATGTATTTTGTGTTCAAGGATGTTTCAGAAAGACTAAAAACGGACCTTCACACGTAAGAAAACATATCTATTGTAGTTTCTGTTGTTATAAAAATTAGAACAGATTTTAGATTTTTGTGTTTTTGAGATACTTAGAGGCTGAATTAGTTTTTGAACTTAACATGAGTTTTATTAGAAATACTGAGATGAGCAACTTTCATGAAGAAATGTTCCTCAAATTTTAACTAGATCAGGTAGAAAAACAAGATTTTCAGATCTGCCCATTTTAAAAAATGGCCAAAACTCTTTCACGACATATGATTTTGAAAAAAATTAAAAACACAAAAGTTATAAATCTCATCAAAACTATTAGGGTTTGTGAAATGAGATTTTTGCCAATTCAACACAAAATTTGGCTTGCGAATTCTATAAGATTTAATTACGAAATTTGCAAAACGATTTAAAAACGAGCCTCAAACTCTTTGCTTAACGTCTCTAAACAAGAAATGTTTTGCGCTACGTTAAGTATGAAATCATATGATGAGTGTAACACCCGTATTTTTAACGGGCATGATTTTGTAAAATTTAATGAATAAAATGTGACTATTTAAAATTACTAAGTTGTTTACGATCATTAAAAAAAAAAATACCACTTTAGTATTTTCTTACCAAGTCTTCCTAAGAAACATTCAAAATTTACCAACACTTCTACCAATCTTGTCTCCCTAAATTATTGCTCAATTATATAGCCTTCTTCTTATTTTGCTAAAGGTATCCGAAGGGGATATTGAATTATTTTCCCTCAATTCATAAAAGACATGGAGATATTTTCTCAACCACCTCTTTAATTATTTCCTTATCTTCTTCTATAATTCACTCCAATTGTCCCCTCAATTATGTTAGCATGATTTGCTAAAAATCTTCATGGGAGACAAGATGATATTTTCCTTTAAGACTCTTTTGTTTCTTCTTACAACTTTTCCCCGTAAACATCCCATTCCTCTTAAGCATTTTGATATCTTTTTATTTAACTATCACCACCTTCTTCTCTAGTTCTCATTCTCTCCCTTTCTCACTTCAAATTTCTAACTAAAGACATAGAGCACAAAGCTCTCTTTGTGGCCAAGACAATTATAATTCCCAACCATGATTGAGGCGGTTTTAGAGTTAATTCAAGCTTGATTGTTAACCCGAACTTTGGTGCTTTTCAAAGAAGTTTTGAGGTAGGTTTTCTTTAATCTAAACTTAGTTTTTAGTATGTATTTTCTCCATGTTTAATGCATAATTTTCGTGTTCAAAATTCATGCAAATTTCTAGTTAAGTTAACATGCATCCTTAAACATTTATGAACAAAAACTTGAGTCTTGAGTTACAACCCACAACCAACTTTTATTTTGGTTTGATGACAATGTTAGAAACATGTTAGGAATGTTTAAAACCGGTTTCCATAACTTTAAGATTGATGTTCTAATGTTTTGAGCTTAAAGAGCAAATTTAAGCATGTTTTCATCATTATTTACAAGAAAGGCTAGAGATATAATTTGATAATGATTTTGGTATAAAACTCATGAGAATATGTTTATTCTGATTATATAATGCATGTTGCATATTTTGGAATGGTTTTGAGATTTTAAACAAGGATAATATGCTTTAAGTTAAAGAAAAATTTGACATCCCATAAACTTTATAATACCTCTATGGGCAGTGGCTATTTCTTAAAATTCTGGAGTTAAATGAAAATGAATTTTGTAAATTGGTTTGCATATTTAAAAAGTAGACATCCTAAGCTTTCCAATGAGCTATCATGACCCTAAATCGGAGTTGTATTTTAATTTCTATGAATTTTTCAATTTTCGGATTAGAAACTAGTAAACCTGCCAGTGGTAATAAACCACCCGTCTATCTTAAGTAAACCACCTGTTAACCCGTGTGTTAATTGTAGATAGTGAACCCGCCTTTTTACAAAAGTATACCACCAAGTTGCCATGGTATACTAGCTGTTAACTTGAACCAAAAACCCAATTTTGCTCACCTTCTAGTCTCTTAATGTCTTACAACCTTTCCAATACTACCCTAAATGATTTATGAATTCTTATTAGAGACTAAAACATAAAAATTGCTTGTATGTATTTTATATTGCGTTTAAGATAAAAATTGTTTACTTGGTATTTAAAGAACAATTGCATAAAAATACTTTAATGGCACTAGTAGACGGGTTTACACATAATTCACTTATGAATGTGATTATACGTTGTGCTTTAGTTTTAATTGTCCTTATGCATGCCTTAGGGTCAAGGATGTGTGGAGCTAACGTTGATTAATTCCGAGAATAAAAGTTTGTTGTTAAGCTTTGAAGGTAGGGATTCTATTACTCATCTTTTGTGAGGTTTTGGTAAATTAAATTTGATTGTTTTATATTGTAAAATATGTATATTGTATAGCGATAAATATCATGATTTGACATATGTTATAAATTGAGAAGCATGGTTAGGAAATTGACTCTATAAATATAAATTGAATACAAAGGAATAGTGAGATGTAAAAAGGGCGACGGTTACGTCCTTGGGCACGAATACCCTAAAAGGAAAAATAGGGGGAAGGTGATGACACTTCCTTGGGTTGAAAGTCCCAGAACACACTGTACAGGAATCGATTTGGTGAGGACTCGGGGCTTGATGTCCCCTCACCGGAACACCCTTGAAATGTTTATAGGGTGATCAAGTACGCCCATTTGGGTTTCGATGAGTTGAGTGATACTCAATTTAACATGGATACCTAGGAACAATGATGATTGGTAATATTTGTATAAATGTGTAATTATGACACTTGGTAATGATTAACTACGGTATCCATAAGATGTGATCATAATAAACCTCATAATCTGGAATATGATGTAACCTACTAACCATGCAGTTTTTAATGTGGTAATGGATAAACCATAAGGTGAGTCATGATTTCCCTACTGGGCATGTCGATGCTCATCCCTATCATATCTTCATATCTCAGGTGGAACTCAGTGCAACATATTTGAAGAGGAATAAGCGAAAACAATCTTGCTGTTTTCGTGTTAGAAGACCCTGTTTAATTACAACTTATCTACAACATGTAAGAGTTGTATTATTTTTTTTTATGGCTGTGTTAAGTTATTTAGGAATTGTACTATGGTGATGATGACTGTAATTATATATATTTGGTGCTACACTAAAAACTGTGGTTTGTATTTAAAACGTTTATTTTTATTTTTCTTGTTGTTTAAAGACCCATGGGCATTGTTTAATTGATTTAAATAATATAAAATTTAAAATTATTTTTATTTATTTAAAACTGTTAACCCCCACATAGGGGTGTTACAGAATTTTTGGTATCAGAGCCTAGGTTCGATTAACCTAGGGGGTATAGCACCACCTTAAAAATTAATCTTTGGGAATGGTTTTAAAGTTAGGTGTTAATGTCATCATCATTTGGTACTGATCCTAGTTAAATTTTCGCAGCCAGTAGAAACTATGCCACCAAGACGTCAAATGCAATCGTCTGAGCTGTCACAACCGGTTGAACATGCTCAAGAAGTTGAGCAACCGGAACCGATGGAACAAGCTCAAGAAGATGAGCAACTACAACATGCAACACAATCCCCGCCAGCTGCACCAGAAGTAAATAATTTAGGACAAATTCTTCAAGCATTACAAAATGTGCAAAGACCTGTGGTGGTTCGTGATCCCGAACAACGACATCTAACTCTGTTGAAGGAGTTTATGAAGCAGAAACCACCCACATTTAGTGGAGAACCTAACCCGGTCATAGCAGAACAATGGCTAAAGGCAGTCAAAAAGAAGTTGGACACCTTGAGGATTCCACGGGAGTATTGGGTTAGCTTTTCAACATATATATTTGAGGGTAAAGCCGAAGAATGGTGGGATCTTCAGAAAGACGACTATGACGTGCCGAATCTTACATGGGAGCAGTTCGAAACCATTTTTCGCAACACCTATATTCCTCAGAGCCATAGGCAAGCAATGATGCGAGAATTTGAAAACCTGGTGCAGGGAGATACAACAGTTGCTGAATACCATGCTCGATTTATAGAATTGTCTCGCTACAATCCCGGGGCTGTATCGGATCCAATGGCGAGATGCGAAAAATTTAGAAATAACCTGAGGCCGAAAATCAGACAAATGATAGCTGCTGTTCCATCAACAGATTTTCTTGATCTTGTAGCTGCGGCACAGCGGGCAGAGACAGAACTAAATAACTCCTATGGAGAGTATAAGGGTTCTGGTGGGCGTCAAAGGAAAATAAGTAAGAAAGAGAAGTCACAAGGGCAAGTCATTCAGCATAGTGGAGTGACTATTGGTGGTGGATCTTCTGGTAGTGGTCGTTTCCAACCGTATGCTTGTCATAACTGTGGACAAGTGGGACATCTGAGGAGAAATTGCCCTAACCACCCTACACAATCATCCTTTGCACCAAGGCCACAAGGAAGTCATTTTGGCTCCACTGTTTGGGGAGGGAGTCAAAATCGTGGAGCGCCTCAGCAAAACACTCCAGCTTCCCAAGTCTCAGTAACTCAACCTCGAGGGTTCCAGCCTCAGTACAACTATCAACAGCGGCCACAGGGTTCCAATTTTTATGCTAATCAGAACTTCCAACCGACTCCACAAGGCTCAATGAATCAAAGGCCAAATTTTTCTGGGAGAAATAATAATAAGGCTAGTAGTAGCCAAGGAAACCGAGGAAAAAGTGATAAAGGAAAAGCACCAGCACAAGCTTATGCAATTACGGCTACAGCTGGACAAGCAAAACAGGCTGATCACTCAGTTGTAGACGGTATGATTCACGTGTCTCATTCTTGGGCTCATGTATTATTTGACACTGGTGCCACTCATTCATTTATATCTATGTTATTTGCTTCCGTACTACAATTAGAAACTGAGACATGTAGTTCATCATTAACCCTTAGTACACCAATGGGCGGGATAGCTGAAGTATCCATAATTTGTAAATCAGTGTGTATTGTTATAGGAGAACATAAACTATCGGCTGACCTATATGTAATAACTATGACAGAGTTTGATGTAATCTTAGGAATGGATTGGCTAACTAAATACCAGGCAATAGTAGATTGTCATAGGAAACGTGTCTCTTTATTCACCAAGAATGGACAAGTCGTCGAATTTCAGGCAAAAACAGGAACAGTGACACCAGCCCCGGTGCTAAAGGCTTGTATTGGAGGACGAAGGAATTTCACCAATCTTGGGACGATCTTTGCTTCAAATGGAGAACTAAAGAAGAGTGACCTATCCTCTCACACTCCTGTGGTGGATGAATTTTCAGATGTTTTTCCAGATGAATTGCCCGGACTTCCGCCTAATAGAGAAATTGAGTTTGTCATCGACCTAACTCAAGGAGCAACGCCTGTTTCTATCGCTCCGTATCGAATGGCACCTGCTGAGAAAGTGGAATTGAGGAAGCAGTTGGACGAATTACTGGAAAAAGGATTTATTCGACCAAGTACATCACCTTGGGGAGCTCCAGTACTTTTTGTGAAGAAACATGACGGATCGTTGAGGCTCTGTGTCGATTATCGCCAGCTTAATCGATTGACTATCAAGAACAAGTACCCTCTACCCCGAATTGATGAGTTGTTCGATCAGTTAGGAGGATCTTGCTATTTCTCAAAGATTGACTTACGATCCGGATATCACCAACTGAAGATAAGAGAAGAGGACATTCCAAAGACAGCTTTTCGGACTCGCTACGGTCATTTTGAGTTTCTTGTCATGCCTTTCGGGTTGACTAATGCACCAGCAGCTTTCATGGACTTGATGAACCGTGTCTTTCGACCGTACTTAGATCAATTTATCATTGTCTTCATAGATGATATCTTGATCTATTCTAAAAACGAAGAAGAACATGCTGAGCATTTGAGGATCGCTCTACAAACGTTGAGAGAACATGGTCTTTATGCAAAAAGAGAAAAATGTGATTTCTGGATGACGAAGGTCAAGTTCCTTGGACACGTTGTCTCTGAAGAAGGCATCTCAGTGGACCCCTCCAAAATTGAAGCAGTGCTAAATTGGGAACGACCAAAGAACGTGTCGGAGATTCGAAGTTTCCTCGGACTAGCTGGATACTATCGACGCTTCGTAGAGAATTTTTCAAAGATTGCTTCTCCATTAACAAAACTCACAAGGAAGAATGTCAAGCTCGTGTGGGATGATAAATGTGAAGAAGCATTTGAGGAACTGAAGCAAAGACTCACTAGTGCACCTGTGCTAATCATACCTAACAACGAGGAGCCTTACACAGTATACACTGATGCCTCAGGAAACGGTTTGGGTTGTGTGTTAATGCAGCATGGACGAGTAGTTGCCTACGCCTCACGCCAATTGAAACCCCATGAGAGGAACTACCCCACACATGATCTTGAGTTAGCTGCTGTGGTTTTCGCACTCAAAATTTGGAGATGTTATCTATATGGCGCAAAGTTCGAGCTATATTCAGATCATCAAAGTCTGAAATATTTGTTTACTCAAAAGGATCTCAATCTAAGGCAACGAAGATGGACTGAGTACATGGTGGACTATGACTTTAGTATCCAATATCATCCTGGAAAAGCAAATGCCGTGGCAGATGCTCTAAGTCGTAAGAACAACGGACGTATAGCCAGTTTAGCATTGGAAGATTGGAGACGAGTCACCATCGCCGACTTCAACTTGCAATATTATGAAGATGACGAGAGAGCTTTCCTATTCAATGTGATAGCAACTCCTACGTTAATTCAGAAAGTAAAACAAGGACAATGGCACGATGAAGGATTACGTAGGGTTTGGGAGCAAATACAAAATGGAGAACAACTGGATGGATGGCAGATTGAGCCAGAAGGATTTTTACTTTACAAAGGAAGATTAGTTGTTCCAGAGGATCCATATCTCAGGCATGCGGTGCTAGATGAGGCTCACCGTTCAAAGTTTGCTATTCATCCTGGAAGCACAAAAATGTATATGGATCTAAAACGACAATACTGGTGGCGAGGAATGAAACGAGATGTAGCAACCTTTGTCTCTAAGTGCATGACGTGCCAACAGGTTAAAGCGGAACATCAAAAGCCTGGAGGCGAGTTGAGGAGCTTACCTATTCCAGAATGGAAGTGGGATCATGTGACAATGGACTTTGTTACTGGATTTCCTAAGACTCAAATAGGGCATGACGCCGTTTGGGTAATTGTAGATCGTTTAACTAAGACAGCCCACTTCATCCCAATCATAACTAGTTATAGTGTCTCAAAATTATGTCAATTATACGTGGAAAAGGTAGTGACATTGCATGGAGTGCCAATGTCAATAGTTTCCGATAGAGATACACGTTTCACGTCGAAATTTTGGAGAGGATTGCAGAGGGCCTTGGGAACTCAATTGAATTTTAGTACAGCTTTTCATCCTCAAACAGATGGACAATCTGAACGTGTCATTCAGATTCTCGAGGATATGCTTCGGGCTTGTGTGCTGGACTTTGGAACAAATTGGGCTGCACAGCTGCCATATGTTGAATTCGCATATAACAACAGTTACCAAGCAAGTATTAGAATGGCTCCATATGAGGCCTTATATGGTAGACCTTGTAGATCTCCATTGTGTTGGGCTGAAAAGGAAGAGCGTCTTGAACTTGGGCCTCAGTTTATCAGAGAAACAACGGACAAGATCCAGATTATTCGTGAACGTCTTCAGACAGCTCAAAGTCGACAAAAGAGTTATGCAGATAAGAGGAGGCGACCTTTAGAGTTCATGATTGGAGACTTTGTGTTCTTAAAAGTGAAACCAAAACGAGGTGTATCTCGATTTGGTGTTAAAGGAAAGTTAGCACCAAGGTATACAGGACCGTTTGAGATTGTGGAACGCATTGGAACGTTGGCATACCGTTTAGACCTACCACCACAATTGTCTCATGTACATAATGTGTTTCATGTATCGATGTTGAGAAAGTATGAACCCGACCCTTCACATGTGATCATGTGGACAGATGTGCCGATTCAAGGAGATACGAATTATGAAGAAATTCCAGTTCAAATACTGGATCATGAAATAAAAATATTACGTCGTCGTGAAATTCCTCTGGTGAAAGTGATGTGGCAACACCATGATGTGGAGGAAGCCACATGGGAACTTGAATCTGAAATGAGAGAAAAGTATCCACATTTGTTTTAACATTGTAATCAGTGTAAGAAATTTCGAGGACGAAATTTTTATAGGAGGGGAGAGCTGTAACACCCGTATTTTTAACGGGCATGATTTTGTAAAATTTAATGAATAAAATGTGACTATTTAAAATTACTAAGTTGTTTACGATCATTAAAAAAAAAAATACCACTTTAGTATTTTCTTACCAAGTCTTCCTAAGAAACATTCAAAATTTACCAACACTTCTACCAATCTTGTCTCCCTAAATTATTGCTCAATTATATAGCCTTCTTCTTATTTTGCTAAAGGTATCCGAAGGGGACATTGAATTATTTTCCCTCAATTCATAAAAGACATGGAGATATTTTCTCAACCACCTCTTTAATTATTTCCTTATCTTCTTCTATAATTCACTCCAATTGTCCCCTCAATTATGTTAGCATGATTTGCTAAAAATCTTCATGGGAGACAAGATGATATTTTCCTTTAAGACTCTTTTGTTTCTTCTTACAACTTTTCCCCGTAAACATCCCATTCCTCTTAAGCATTTTGATATCTTTTTATTTAACTATCACCACCTTCTTCTCTAGTTCTCATTCTCTCCCTTTCTCACTTCAAATTTCTAACTAAAGACATAGAGCACAAAGCTCTCTTTGTGGCCAAGACAATTATAATTCCCAACCATGATTGAGGCGGTTTTAGAGTTAATTCAAGCTTGATTGTTAACCCGAACTTTGGTGCTTTTCAAAGAAGTTTTGAGGTAGGTTTTCTTTAATCTAAACTTAGTTTTTAGTATGTATTTTCTCCATGTTTAATGCATAATTTTCGTGTTCAAAATTCATGCAAATTTCTAGTTAAGTTAACATGCATCCTTAAACATTTATGAACAAAAACTTGAGTCTTGAGTTACAACCCACAACCAACTTTTATTTTGGTTTGATGACAATGTTAGAAACATGTTAGGAATGTTTAAAACCGGTTTCCATAACTTTAAGATTGATGTTCTAATGTTTTGAGCTTAAAGAGCAAATTTAAGCATGTTTTCATCATTATTTACAAGAAAGGCTAGAGATATAATTTGATAATGATTTTGGTATAAAACTCATGAGAATATGTTTATTCTGATTATATAATGCATGTTGCATATTTTGGAATGGTTTTGAGATTTTAAACAAGGATAATATGCTTTAAGTTAAAGAAAAATTTGACATCCCATAAACTTTATAATACCTCTATGGGCAGTGGCTATTTCTTAAAATTCTGGAGTTAAATGAAAATGAATTTTGTAAATTGGTTTGCATATTTAAAAAGTAGACATCCTAAGCTTTCCAATGAGCTATCATGACCCTAAATCGGAGTTGTATTTTAATTTCTATGAATTTTTCAATTTTCGGATTAGAAACTAGTAAACCTGCCAGTGGTAATAAACCACCCGTCTATCTTAAGTAAACCACCTGTTAACCCGTGTGTTAATTGTAGATAGTGAACCCGCCTTTTTACAAAAGTATACCACCAAGTTGCCATGGTATACTAGCTGTTAACTTGAACCAAAAACCCAATTTTGCTCACCTTCTAGTCTCTTAATGTCTTACAACCTTTCCAATACTACCCTAAATGATTTATGAATTCTTATTAGAGACTAAAACATAAAAATTGCTTGTATGTATTTTATATTGCGTTTAAGATAAAAATTGTTTACTTGGTATTTAAAGAACAATTGCATAAAAATACTTTAATGGCACTAGTAGACGGGTTTACACATAATTCACTTATGAATGTGATTATACGTTGTGCTTTAGTTTTAATTGTCCTTATGCATGCCTTAGGGTCAAGGATGTGTGGAGCTAACGTTGAATAATTCCGAGAATAAAAGTTTGTTGTTAAGCTTTGAAGGTAGGGATTCTATTACTCATCTTTTGTGAGGTTTTGGTAAATTAAATTTGATTGTTTTATATTGTAAAATATGTATATTGTATAGCGATAAATATAATGATTTGACATATGTTATAAATTGAGAAGCATGGTTAGGAAATTGACTCTATAAATATAAATTGAATACAAAGGAATAGTGAGATGTAAAAAGGGCGACGGTTACGTCCTTGGGCACGAATACCCTAAAAGGAAAAATAGGGGGAAGGTGATGACACTTCCTTGGGTTGAAAGTCCCAGAACACACTGTACAGGAATCGATTTGGTGAGGACTCGGGGCTTGATGTCCCCTCACCGGAACACCCTTGAAATGTTTATAGGGTGATCAAGTACGCCCATTTGGGTTTCGATGAGTTGAGTGATACTCAATTTAACATGGATACCTAGGAACAATGATGATTGGTAATATTTGTATAAATGTGTAATTATGACACTTGGTAATGATTAACTACGGTATCCATAAGATGTGATCATAATAAACCTCATAATCTGGAATATGATGTAACCTACTAACCATGCAGTTTTTAATGTGGTAATGGATAAACCATAAGGTGAGTCATGATTTCCCTACTGGGCATGTCGATGCTCATCCCTATCATATCTTCATATCTCAGGTGGAACTCAGTGCAACATATTTGAAGAGGAATAAGCGAAAACAATCTTGCTGTTTTCGTGTTAGAAGACCCTGTTTAATTACAACTTATCTACAACATGTAAGAGTTGTATTATTTTTTTTTATGGCTGTGTTAAGTTATTTGGGAATTGTACTATGGTGATGATGACTGTAATTATATATATTTGGTGCTACACTAAAAACTGTGGTTTGTATTTAAAACGTTTATTTTTATTTTTCTTGTTGTTTAAAGACCCATGGGCATTGTTTAATTGATTTAAATAATATAAAATTTAAAATTATTTTTATTTATTTAAAACTGTTAACCCCCACATAGGGGTGTTACAATGAGACATAAAATTAGACAAAAGAATATCTAAGTTGAGAAGCAAAAAAAAAAAAAAAAAAAGAGATCGATAAAAAATATTTAAACTAATGGTCAATTATTGCTCTAATAGGATGTAGAGCCAATTTGTAAAGGAAAGGAATAGTTGGAAACGCTAGTGTGAGAACCAAATAAATTTTAAAACCTTATCTATGGCATGAGAAAAATGGTTTTCAAATGTTTGTACATGTTTGAACATGTTTATTATAATTCTTATGTTTAAGACCCAAGTTATGGTATATGACATCTTTAGCATTTGTTATTCAAATACTAAGGTATGCCATATAGTATGTTTAGCATTTGATAAGCTTATTTGTTTAAGTACCATATCATGACACACAATATGTTCACAAATGTTTACAAGATTGGTAAGCTAAAGATGTTAATTAAGTATTATACTAGCCTCCTTGATGTGAGGTTTGTAAGTATCCTATATGGGAAGCATCATAAAATGTTAAGTCTTCTGTGAGGGAAGTATCATGTTAAAAAAAAGACTCCCGTAAAGGGAGCATCATGTTATGTTAAAGTTATGACTACAGTGTTCGATGGTCTTGTGCATTTCGGTATGTACACTTAGGCCCATAAGTTCAAGCTAAGATAACAAAGATAAAATGTTTATAATGAAATATAAATGGAATCATGCATGGCATTGTTGTTAGTTTTTCTTAAAAAAAATAGTTTTGTGAGATATGTTTGAACTTGTTGAGCGGAAGCTCACCTAGTTCCCCATGTTGCATGAAATCCCGCTAAGAGGCCGGAGTAAGTAATGAGAGGCTGGACACAATGAGTAGGCAAATACGATAGTTAGGTTAAGAATACTACTACAATATAGTATTCCACTATTTTTGAAAGCATGTATAATATACTATATGGTAAGAATGATACTATAGTAGTATGTATTATGTGAATATGAAGTAAACTTGTGTTATAAAATGTTTTGGAAGATTATAAAGTTAAGCCATATGAATTTGTTATAGTTTATCTTATAACAAAAGTCTTGACATGAAAAAAAAAAAATTATTCTATATTTTTTCTCGTACAAGAATTACTATGTAAGAACAATAAAGTTTAAGATGAGAAGCACTAAAGATGACTCAAAAAGCTAGGTCCTCATAGTATTGGGAGTTTTGGTCACATGGGAATAAAAAGATTTTTTCCCTTATTCTTATTCAGCTTTCTCTCTCTCTCTCTCTCTCTTAATTTTTTTGGAAGGGATTGGAATGTGATGATAGATGTCCTTAAAGCATGTAATGTTTTATAAAGGACATATTTATAAATAAATAAAGGGAATTTTACGTTATATTTGTGTACAAGTATTTTGAATACGTTATGAATATCATTAAAATTCCATAATTATCTATGGAACCTTAAATATCATATATGATTGTTATATATAAAAGGATAATATTTAAAGATGATAACTAAAATAATAAGTCATATATAATTAATTATTGTAAATTAATTATTCAATTAAAGTACAAAATCTTTAATTAAGCATTACTAGTGTATGCCATTTCTATTGAGAATGGAGCGGTCCTATCCGTACTGTTATTGTAATGAATCAATAAATGAGTGCACTGTATATAATAAGATTACATAGGACTAAAACATGATGTAATATGAACGGCTATTAATTTCTTAGAATATGGCAAATTCTAATGGCATCGATGGTCACAAATAAGACAATCTTAATATTGAGTTTTAAGCAGACATGAAATTATGTCTTTTGATTTAGTCAGTACGAATTCAAGAATCTAATCCTAATCCTTGCATTTTGGAGGTATAGTGAAGTGAGTAGTCGGAATATTAATATTATAAGAGTGAAACCATTCTTTCTCCAACGAGAAAATGATAAATAATTCTCTTAAATATTGATTTAGGCCTTGAATAATATGTGCGCTCAATTCATGATTAAGTTCATGAATTTATTATTCATTAGAGAATCAATGACAATCAAGTATAGAGAAGTAATTAAAAAGCTTAACACATTTTACCTATCTCTAATTATGAATTATTTATAGATGATCAATTTATATGCAATGACTATATCAAATTGACGACTCTAGAATATGAGTAATTATATATATAATTTTAAGTTCATAGTGGAGTAACATTAGAATTAATAAAAGAGTTTAATTAGTGTATTAGTTTTATTCGAGCTTGAAATTAAGGGTTTATTAGTCCCCGTGTAGTCCTTGTAAACACTGTTTTGACAAATGAAATTATTGGTTTTATTCATTAATATGTTAAATTAAATATCACTCAAAATAAATTAATTATCGTAAATAATAATTAATTTTGAAAACACATAGTAGGTCGCACCTATTTTGTATGATGCATATTGCTACAAGGAAAGGTTTTTTTATGGTCCAAGACTTGTTCTCTATGTTTACTTTTCTAGAAATTTCTAATTTTGATAAATATGATTTATTCATTTATTCAAAATTAAAAATTTAAATTTAGAGACAAATCATATTGGGTAACAAGATATTTTTTTCCCTCTCCTTTTCCCTCATTGGCGCCACACACACAGATATGGTACTATATGTGGGGCTGTACTATAGATAAAGAAAAGAAAGATTATCTCTTTTATTTTAATTAAATATGTGATAGTTAAAGAAAGAAAGCTTTCAGACTTAATTAGGACTCTCATTCTCTACAAATAGAAACCTCCTCTATTCATTCTATATAAAATAGAGAGTCTTGGTTAGACTGCAAAATTTCTGCCAGTTTTGCCTAGCATGTAGAAGAGAAAGAAAAAGAGAAGAAGTATGCTTCTAATTCTAGTCTCACTTTGCTCATGTGTTGAGATTAGTGGGAGACTAAAAGTTAGTTCAATGATCTTAATAAACCTTAATTCCATCTATGCCCATTCGTCGTCTAATCAATACCGAGGACTAGACAAGAAAGACAATGGTTTTGTATAGAGAACAATTTTCGTTTGTTGATTTTTATCTTCTCATTTCAATTATGTAATTATAAATTATATATATATATTTAAGCATTAAATTAATATACTCTATAACATTATTTTTACAAAATTTCTTATAAAAATTTTGTGAGATACATTTTGTACTTTTATCACGTTTCTGCGTATTTTTTTAAATCGTTTTAAAAACTAACATGTAAAGCTAACATCAAATTCACGCTTGCAAGACTCTTTATGCGTTGGTTTGCACGCTAAAGTTACCTTATCCCTTCAAAATTAAAAGCTATTAGTTTGGTTGTGTATATTATGATAAGACCAATTGAAAGGACAAGCATTATTGAATTTCACTTTCCAATTCAGTGGCCAAAAAAAAAAAAAACTCCGCTTCAATTCTCATCCATATTGTGTAATTTATGTTCTTTGTAATCCAATAGGGATACTAAGATTAGTACAGGGGTGGGTGACTAAACTAAAACACTTTTTTTTGAGTAAAATATAAACCAAATTAATTATAGATTGGTTTCAAGATTTTCAAACCAAATCAAACCAAACCAAACTAAACTATTTAAGCAATTAAATCCAAACCAATTCAGACCGATTGAAATTGGTTTGTTTTAGTTTTTTATCAGTTTGAGCTAATATTTATAATTCTTTTCTTAACTATAATTAGAATCAACATTTTAGTATGATAAACAATTCTCTATTTCTCAATTATAAATATCAATAATACAAGAATGAAGTATCCAATTCATAATATAAATAAAATATACAAAGTTTAAAATGAACCAAAACTAAAACATTCAAATCTATAAGACATAAACTACAGAATTTATGATAAGAAATCATTAGCTGGTTATGACTTATGAATCTTAGGATTATTTATTTATTTTTAGAATAATTATTATTAAATTTGGGAGCATGTTGAATTTTATAAAAGAATTTTAAGAAAATAATTAATTATCTTTTTTACAAACATATGGAATATATGATTTTTTAAATATAACAAATAGAAATCAGTTTGGTTTGGTTTCTCAGGTCGAAAAACCACAAATCAAATTAATTTAATTGTTCCAAACCTATTTTTAATTGGTTTGGTTTGGTTTAATTTTGGTTTGATGCGGTTCTCTCAATTTGAGTGGTTTGATTAGTTTAGTGTGTATCCCTAAACTGGCATGATAAGAAATTATTATTGATAAATAAAATGGTTCAATAATTACTTCTATCAAAAAGTAGAGAGAATGTCTTGGTGAATATTTTTCCAATTGCATGCCTACATTTTCCTCTTCACATAAGTTGACTTATAGGGTGTTTGATATTGTTCAACCAAATCTTTTAGTAATTGTAATGTAAAACTCTCATAGTTATAGTGCTTTTAATTAAAATTAGTTGATTTGGACCAACATTCTCAAAACACCCCACTAATATTTTTTTTCCCCTTTTCTAGAGTATGGCTCTTTCTTTTTTTCAACATATATCTCTTTAGTCGAATTTATTGTTGAATATGTCCTGATTTTTTATTAATTCAGTGGTTGTCTAAAAAAAGCATTATTAAATCTCACTAATTTCTTTTCTTGTTTGGTATATGTCCATACTTTTCCAATATTAAACTTTATCGATGCACTTTATGAGGGGGAAAAAGAGTAAGTTAGAAGGCAGTTAATAGAGATTGTCGCTTCCACGCTTTTTCAAAAGGCTTTTGGTCTCTTCTCAAAGAAAAAAGGAAGGCTTTTGCCCCTTTTGATGTCGTCTTTACTCTTTAACTTGCTTCTTCCTCTACCCTATATCTTAGGAAAAAAAACCGAGGACTACAATAAGAAGCACCGTATAAATTTCTCTCAAATTTTATCATCCACCGTATATTTTCTTCGTACTCTCTCTCTCCCCAACGTATCTATATTAAGAAAAGATCAAGAGAGAAAGATCATAAGATATCATACATATAAGATCATGGTGATCGCAAAGGCAAGATCAAAATCAGAGAATGATGATGAGGAGGAGTTGGTGGACCCGACGTTCGCATCAAGATACGTGAGGCGTCCACTGCCGAAATGGAGGATGCCGGTTGAGTCCATGCCAAAGGAAGCGGCGTACCAGATCATAAACGACGAGCTAATGCTGGACGGCAACGCGAGGCTGAACTTGGCGTCGTTAGTGACGACGTGGATGGAGCCGGAGTGCGACAAGCTCATCATGGCCTCTATCAACAAGAACTATGTTGATATGGATGAGTACCCTGTCACCACCGAAATCCAGGCAAGCAAAGTAAAACTCATCCAAGTGATAAGTTTGGGATTCTAAGGTCTTTTTTTTTTTTTTCTTAAGGAAATAGAAATTCTAATATTTGCATCTCCATTTCCATGTGATGACTCTCCGTTTTTACTAACTTGTGGCAATTTTCTTATGTTCGATTATTTTTTTTTCCTGTTCTTGTTAGTTTTTTACACTTTCTGCTGACTATTTTAAGTTTTAATGAAAAATATTATGAGAGGAATATATAACCGGCAGTTAAATTAGAAAACAATAATGAAATTAAGCATTGAGAAAAAAAAAAGATTTAAACTGAAAATTGTTAACAAATTCAGAGAAGGGTAGCACCAAAAACTCAAACTTAAATAGTCCATAAAAAAACCTAAAACAAAATGAAGATGAAATTAAATCTTGCATGATACATTGATTTTGATAGTGTGAAAACATTAACGTTTTGTTGAAAGTGTAAGAGCGGTGGTGGGGACATGCCCCTGGTTTGGTAATTGTGGAATTGTGAAACCCCCAATGCTTTTTTTTTTTTTTTTTAAATTTTTTAAAGGGCCCAACGTTCCTTGTGATTGCAAATTCCTTAATTATTATTATTTTTTTGGGTTTAAAAAAGTCCACAATCAGAGCGCCCAAAGTCATGTCACAACTCACTGCCACGCATCTAGCACAAGATTTTAATGTTAATTTTGAGATAGAAACAAAGAAAAAAGTTAGAAAGTAGATTTAAAAGAAGTAAAAGATTGGGAGGAAGGATGATCGGCAATTCTTATTTCTTTTAATCGTGATCAAAGAATTATTAACCGTGTTTGAAAAAGTAGTTCAAAGCGCTAAGAGATAATATTATTTTGATACTTTATATTTTAGAAAAATATTACATTGGTATCTTATTATCTAAAAAATATCATTATAGTACTTTGTAATTTAAAAATATCATTTTTGGTATCTTAAATTTGTGTTTTTTAAAGTAAATTTTTTTTTATCCTTTTATTAACGAATTCCAAATTAATCTTGTAAACCTATAATAGAAAATCAATCAAAACGTTAAATAAAACTCATCAAAGAAAAACATATATGCAAACTTATTCATTTTTTTGGCATTATTTGTATTTATTTTCTTTTATAATTTTTACAAAATAGTTTAGGGCTTATTTATAAAAGGTTATGTTTGAAATTTCATGCTATAAAAAAGAGACTCAAGGTACCAAAATAAAATTTTTAAAAACTATAAGATACCATTTTAATATTTTTTAAATGACAACATCAATTTGATGTTTCCTTAAAACACATACAGCTATAGTGGTTTCGACCACTCTCTTGAACGCCCTAATTAACCAACAAAACGAAAAAGTGGCAAACCATCCACTCTAGTGGGCCAGCAGTAATCAAGTATCATGGTAGATATGTGATCACGAGTACGCATGTTGAATTATGCTTTTGGGTATGGATGTTCATAAATTAAATTTCACATATTAAGAATCAATCTAGAAAATTCTAACCCATAATCCAATAAAAACTATTGAATTGGTTAATTCTTATATATTGAATTTTGTGAATTAAACTACGGCTTTTGAAAATAAGAATATTAAACTTCTATTTTGAACATAAAAAAATTAAAATAAACATATCATAATATACAATATTCTATAAAAATTCGATTTGTTATAACCCTTTCAATTAAGGCAAACTATTAAGACAACTTAGGTTCTATTAAACTCAAAATGGTGCAATAAAACTCAATTTGTTATAACCATTCAACTAAGATAACTTGATAAGATTCAATTTGTTACAATTCATTTGGGTCGGTCTCTTTAAACACTAACGTCAAAGTGGCTGCCAATAAATTATGCAAGTCTAATTGTTACACTCACTCGTCCAATAATTAAATCAAACAACAGAATATATTAATGGAATTTACTTCCATAATAATAACACAAAAATAATATTTTTAGGAAAGTAATGAATTAGTTCAAAATAGGATATATATTCTTATACATGATATATTATGGTTGTAACGTTTAAATTCATTAGTCTTAATACGTTGCTCCCATGCGTTCTTTACGCACTCAACCCTGTAATATAGACACGCACTTGTTTCTTTAAAACATTGTTTCCAAAACTTCACATAAAACTTGGAGAAATCGGAATAAGTTAGAAACTTTAACAGAGAAAAATCATTAATGCAATAAACAATATATGTACATAAACATCGTCACATAATCATATAACTTAATAAGATCAATTGGATTCGTAAATAAAATTAAGTAGGTATGTCTACTTGGATTCCAAGCCACAACAATATTATAGTAAGTAAAAATGTACTCTAAGTTTCATGACTTACGTGTTCTTAAATCCTAATCGTTCCTTTCTCATGAGTATCACATATTTTTTTTTCTTTCTTTTTTTTTAATAGAATCAAAAGAATCTATATTGCATGATAGAAGTGTCAATTAGCTTTAAATTTTCACTAATATCTAATGTATATAACTTTTATCAATAATTTTTTTGAGGCTTGTAAAAATTTGTAAGATGAGTTTTGTAAATTTTTAATCTCATGAACCCGGATCTGCCCAGTGCATATGATATGCGACAATCATCAACAAACAGGTTCTCTCAAAATATAAAATTCTTTGGGTTCCAAAATTTTCATGGAGGTAAAATTTTCAGTAGAAAACAGATGATAGATATTTATTTACAATTCTACAAGATCACAGTAACATAGCAAGGTTCCATAGTTCATAAAAATTCATAGTTCAACAAAAATATTTCATAAAAATTAACTATCATAGAAAATCTATACAAATTTGTCACTTTACAATAATTTTAGAACGAAATGAATAATAAATGTAGGCTAAACAATGTCAAATACCTCTGAACAGTGACTGAGGTAGATTAATATCAATGCACTGAACAACTTGTGTAAAATCAATGACCATTGAAAATAATGCCATTGCCTCTGTAACTTTTAGGGAAGCAAAAAAAACTTATAAATGAAACTATTCCAAAAAGTAGAATGTAATAGTATTGTGTCATGAATTTATGAAAATATGGACAATCCAAAAATATATGGGCATTTTTATAAAGAAAATCTCATGAGGTAAATATGCATAAAATGGCCTTGATTCATATCATACATCAAATAATAATAATACCTGGTGGGAACGTAATGATTAAAACCACACTTATATATATAAATACACATGCATATGTATTTATATATGCTAGGTTAAGTCAATGGTTCTGTATGTGCAAGAGAAAGGGTTGAATTTAGTATATGCGGTTTACTATGTTTCAATAGTGGGAAAGAAGTGAAATTAAAATTGGCACATAAAAAATCTCATTAAAGTTGATTGAAACAAATCCCAACATGAGAAGTGATAAATCCGTTTATTTTAAACCGGCTAATTATTTTCAATTCACAATATCCCTAAATTTGGAAACATCTCACCCACTTGGCAATCATCACTTACATACATCATTCACACTACACAACACCAAATACGAAGTCAACCTAACATAGCTATTTTACATGGATTCAAAACTTTTGTTCAAATTTTGGTGAATGAATTGATGGGCAAACCAAAGCTCCTGGCTCTTCCTAGTTAGACATCTACCCCAATTGAAAGGACTATGTCTAGGGGACCACTGCCCTCGGACTAGTTAAGTAGTTAAGTCTGGTTCCTCCGCTTAATCAGTAAGCAGCCACCACCTTCTCGTCAGCGATCACCGTCGAGTGCTCTCTTGGATTGGGTATGCGATGCCCTACCTGAGCTCTAATTCCATACTCGATTACCTTTAGATATTGGAAGACCTTGACAAACAAGCAGGCCCTTTCTTCTACAAGGTCGCGGCCACCAGCTTTCCCAAAATTAGGGGAGATCCGTTGCTTACTACTCACGAAAACATCTAACCTATACTATAGTCAAGTCGTCCGCGTATCTTTCTGATCTCCTTTCCTTCTATTTATCAGATTAGATTTTTTGTCCACACATGCCTTAATCTTACCGTATGGAGCCGACGTCGGTTCAAGTATAACGTGCCAAATAACTAAAGGCACATAGAGGGTCACCACTCCCTTGTCCTTTAGTTACTTTATGATCCGATTTACAGATCAACCATTGCTGTCTTGTCCTCAAGCCGTTGCTTCTGCTGTCTGTCAGGTTCGGTTCTTCTTAGTTGGGTTAGAAAGGTTCGATTATTATCAAATTGGCTGTAATATTTTTTTGTCCGTGTCTCAGTTGGTGTCCAACCAATTAAATTATAACATATCATTTAATAAAAAACGTATAAAAATCAATTAGATATTAGTTTTAATTTTTAGATAACATGTCATATTATCATTGGTTAGACACTATTTGGGACACCAAAACTAGAGAGGATTTGAGTCTATTATACACATATAACATAATACATGTAAAGTAAGCCGTTTGCAATCTATTATAGTTACATATTCATGCACGTTTGTCATAACGATACTAAATTAAACAAGTCAAATTATCTGCATCCTTAGCCTCCTCTTAAACTAAATGTTTTCTTTCATGGTTTTGGAACATCTCATAAAAGTAATAATTATTCATTCATATCAATGTTTGAGGAGGTATTGATTTTTGGTTATGTGTGGTAGAATCGTTGTGTGAACATGATTGCAAACCTTTTCAATGCTCCTGTGGGAGATTCTGAAAATGCTGTTGGAGTGGGAACAATTGGATCATCAGAGGCAATAATGTTGGCAGGCCTTGCCTTCAAGAGAAAGTGGCAGCACAAGATGAAATCACAGGGTAAACCATATGACAAGCCTAATATAGTCACCGGAGCTAATGTTCAGGTAGTTCTTTCCCCAAATCTCAAGTTGGCTCTTGATACTTTCCTTTCATTTTTGGACGGGCAGAAGGGTGTAACAACAGTAAATATTAGGCTAGCATGTTGTTTAGAGTTGAAATTGATAGACCAACTCGATAAGATCATTTGTGAAATTTAACCTTTGAAAAATAATAAATAACATTTCGCGAATGATGCTTAGAGATAGGGTTAGGTTCCGCAAGTCTCAGATTCTGCATAACATGAGTGGGGGCCTTGTCCAAGTGGGTATACTTTCTTTCGTCTTATTTATTTTTGTCTATTTTTGTATATTCTCTTTTCATTTTCATTCCTTTTTTTTTGGGGGTTAAAGTTTAGGCGTAATAAATCTCTGAATTTCAAAAGTAATGTGGTTGACTCTTTTTTTAATTGATATTTTAATATGCAACAATCAAGATATAATTAAAGACGTTTATCACTAAATGTGGCATAGCTCAGTGTTTTAGGGGAAGAATGTAATTGGACTTTTAAACTACAAAGGTGTAATGGGGAGAAAATAAGGACTTAATTGAAAACTTAATGAAATTCATATGAAAAAGTTAAAAAGTTAGAAGACTTTAGTGGGTGCAACTAGATCTCATATTTCTCCGCTGATGATGATGCAACGATCATTCCATGACAGAGAATGCGAACTACCACACAATAGTGTTGGACCTTTTTTTCTCTATTTTTCTAACCTTTTTTCTTTTTCTTTTTTTTTTTTTTCATTTTGGTGAATAATTCTACCAGGTGTGTTGGAAGAAGTTTGCAAGGTACTTTGAGGTTGAATTGAAGGAGGTGAAGCTGAGAGAGGGATATTATGTGATGGATCCAGAGAAGGCTATTGAGATGGTGGATGAGAACACCATTTGTGTTGCTGCCATTTTAGGGTCAACATTGACTGGTGAGTTTGAAAATGTGAAGCTCCTTAATGAGCTCCTCAATAAGAAGAACATGGAGACGGGTTGGGATACCCCTATCCATGTGGACGCAGCCAGCGGCGGATTCATCGCCCCTTTCCTTCACCCTGATCTCGAGTGGGATTTCCGGTTGCCTTTAGTGAAAAGCATCAATGTGAGTGGTCATAAGTATGGCCTTGTGTATGCTGGTGTTGGTTGGGTTGTGTGGAGGAGTAAGGAGGACTTGCCTGAGGAGCTCATATTTCACATCAATTACCTTGGATCAGATCAACCTACTTTCACCCTCAACTTCTCCAAAGGTATCTCAGTTGATATATGTCATTGAAAATTATACTTACTAATTCACATAAAGTGAATTTTCATCGTCAAATTTGTGAATATGCTTCTAAAAATTATGTTAACAATTACATAAATAATTAACAAGAATTGTTTTCATAAAAAGCCTTGAAAAATGTACCCTAATTAAAGTTGTTCTAAATCTTTTAATACTATTTAAAGCACCCTGATTTATATAAAACATATCAAACAACCCCTCCGTCCACTTCCGTTATCATTTTATAGATAATTAACCTACCTAGAATAGCCCTTTACTTTTGCCAACATTACATGTATTACAAAATGTTGTTACTGTATTAATATTAGCTACTTTCTCTTTTTCTTTTCTTTTTACCAAAAAAAAAAAAAAAGAAGAGTAATATGATTTGCAAATTCAAGTCTAGGCAAAGGAAGATCCTTGTTAACTCTGACGCAACCTTGTCGTTTTACTTCATAAGTTGCTGTAAATCTCCTTGTTTATATTTCTTTGTGTTTCTTAATTTTAAACTTTTCATCATATTGATCAGCTCTCTTAGGATTTAAATCCTGATGATAATTTTTTTGCCATCTTTTGTGGCAGGCTCTAGTCAAATTATTGCTCAATATTATCAATTTATCAGATTGGGATTTGAGGTAACTTTTTCTCTTTAAGAAATGCAAATTCCATGGTTGAGCCTTCCAAGCCGTAATAACATTAGTGTTCTAGATATGCGTGTGCGTCTAAGTTCTAATGCAGAAATATTACTCATCTTACAAGTAACTATGGACAATTTAGTTCAAAAAAGTATCTATGGACAATAATGCTCAAATATTTGTTTTACACTACAATCTCCTTTATTCCATGTACGTATATTGTTTGTTGGATGAAAAGGGTTACAAGAACATAATGGAGAATTGCACTGCAAATGCAAAAGTGCTGAAAGAAGGTATAGAGAAAACCGGGCGATTCGACATCCTCTCCAAGGACATTGGAGTGCCGCTTGTGGCCTTTTCCTTGAAAGACAGCAGCAGATACACAGTGTTCAACATATCTGACAGCTTAAGAAGGTTCGGATGGATTGTCCCCGCCTACACCATGCCAGCGGATGCCCAACACATCGCGGTTCTTCGTGTGGTGATCAGAGAAGACTTCAGCCGTGGCTTGGCCGAGAGACTCATCTCTGACACTGGCAAAGTATTGAAGGAACTAGACGCCATCCATGCCCACAACGTCTCTTCCACAACCGCCCATGTCTCTGTGGTAGATGGCGGCCACATGAAGAAGCGTGTGAGAGAGATTCAAGAAGATGTGACCAGGCATTGGAAGAGATTTGTGAACCAAAAGAATACTGGAGTGTGCTAAGCTAAACGTATTATTATGGTTTAGTCGTACTGTTATTAGCACAAGGTTGGGACCTATTTCAGAACAAAAACCGAAAATATGGCCTTTTTTAAGCTTATTGCTTATGTTTGTACCATGGGTGTTCCTATGACTTCCTTGTACTTGGGATGTTACAATATCATAATCTACCTGTCCTCTTGCTTTGTGTTGAGTAAACAAATGATTTTTTGTTAGAGAAATTTTATTTGGCTTTGCGAAGAGATACAAGGTTATATTCAACGTTAAGAGCTAACTATACCACGTGATAAGAAAGTATATGGGGTTCATGTGAAGCTGGCTCCGTACGGAACTCCACAGCCATTGTTTTTCCTGGTGTGTATGTTGATATTGGATATATATACACACAAACACACTTAGATTTTGTAGTTTTGGTGCATTACCTATACTACTATTAGGAGTGTTCACGGATTAGATTATGCGAATTATGGGTTAATTTGTAATCCAATCCGTACATATTAGATTGAGAAAATCTCAATTTAAAACCAATCCGTGAACACTCAAATCCAAACCAACAAATATAAAAGCCATGGATTTTGTGGACTAGATTCCATGAATTCACAGATTGAGCTTTAAATTTATTTTAAAAATAGAAATTGAAATTAACATAGTATAATGTAACATAATTTAATAAAATCCAACATATTACAATCCAGTAGAATGTAAGTTTTTGATAATAAACTGATAAATAAGCTTAAATAAACTAATGAACTAATAAACATTACAATTAATAAACTTAAATAAATTTTAGACATGAATAAACAAATGTTAGTTTTGTAATTGGGCTAACTTTTTTTTAAGCTATAAACTCTGGACACATTACCATAGAAGTATATGTTTACATATTTATTAACATTTTGTGTGTATATATATGTATATAATTTATACAATTTATTTATAAGTGCATAAGTTGATATTTTCCAATCAATTTCCTCATATTTTCTTGCTTTATTCTTGAGTAATTTATGTTTATATTTTTATTTTGTGTTTTATATGTATTTTAATGTGTTGAGCTTAAAAAGGAGAAAAGAACTATATTTGGAGTTTGAAATTCGAATTAATCAATGTGGAAAACACCCGAGAGCAAAGATTGAAGATTTGGGAACTTTGGGGCTAAAAATATGAATTCCAACTAAGAAATAACTTGCCCGCCATGAGGAAAATTCATTGTAGTCCGCCCGAGTATAGAGAGCAGGTGAGGCCGGGAAAAAGCTTTCATGCGGCCGTGATAGGTTCCAATAAACAAGCCCCTGGGCGCACAAATCCTCGCCTCCACATTTGAAGAGAAGTAACTATAGGCCACGGATTCATGCCCACCCCTACATGTATTTAGCAATTCTAGTATGAAGACCTATGCTCCGCATGTGGCTGCACCCTAATTTCTTGCCCCCGCGCATGCCACGCGCTAGAACTTCGTGTGACTTATTTTGAGTCAAACTTTGCTTCTTTTTACCCTAAGAACCAAAATCTATATATAAGACACTTAGAAACACAATTTAGATTAGTTTTTTCATTATTTTTAGCCATAATTTGGAGAGAAAAAGTAAGAGAAAAGAAGGAGATTTCCCTTGAAGTTGAAGAAGTTTTCGTCCGTGTGGAGGTTTTCTTCTTAATCATTAGTAAGAGTTTTTACTTTTCTTTCTTTCCTTTGAACTCCAAATATGTTTTTATTTTATTTTTCGTTGTTTGATTTCATGAATATGTTAGGCTAAATTTGGTCTTAGGTTAAGGGTGATTTCAAAGCCCTAGACTCAATTTTGTGACTGATATTTTCAAAATTATTTTTAATTTTCTCAATCGGAATTGTTTATGTTTCTCTATTTTTAATGTTCATGATTTTTATTTATTTGTTTGGGGTGGCCAACCAAGTGAGATAAAATAATTATCTATTGCTATATTAGAAATTTTTGATTTGCAATTGTCTTTATTTTCTAATTTTTAGTAGCGAATTGTGATTGAAAATTGTATAACCTACCTAGCAAATTGTTAATAATGATGAGAAGCATAACTTAGGTTGAACAATCCAAGCTTGTGTGTTTGTTATCTAGATCAACCTATCTTTTTTAATGTAATGCTTCCATTAAATTGAATCTAAAGGGATTATTCCACGTTATTTGAAGGAAATGAATTAAGTAAAGAGCTTATTTTGCTTAACGACACACTAAAGAAAGATTGGGATAGCAAAGCGTATTGTTATTTACGATTAGTAGTTTTGATAGTTAAATTGGGAATAATTTTGTGTTCAACTGCATAATTGTTGTCAAGTTGTGAGGAATAAATCTTTAACCTGTTTTATTAATATCATTTACAATCTTATGCTTTCTTTATTTTTTTTTAATTTTAGTTATTCAAAAATCCCCTGTTTATTATTTAGAAAATTAATAACTTATTAGTTAAACTCAATCCTCTTGGGAATGACTCATACTCACTACTACACTAATTAATGACGACATCTTAGAGTTAGATATTAAATTGGCTGTCCCTTGAGATGCATCATAAGATTAATTTGGTGCTTACCTCGAGGCCTACAAATGTTCGACGTCGGTCGCTGGGGAATATTTCTTAATTAATTAGTTATTTTCTTTTTGCTTTTGTTAGTTTTAATTAACTATTTTTGTTTTTGTTAGTTTTATTTAATTTTTCGTCTGTGTGTTTAATCTTTTATTTTTGTGTCCATTTATTGCGAGGTGCTTCAAGATGTTATATTGATGGGTCCTCACAAGTTTTGTCCAACGGGACTTGGAGCCGTTCCATATTACTTGGTGGAGATACAAAGATTTGCTCATCCGATTCCATACCGTCAGTTCTTAAAGGAGTGTCAACTTCAAATCTTCCTTGATGGCTTATGTGCGATAATAAGACATTAGGTTGAAAGAGGTAATGGCACCATCTGTTTTTACCAACAATCTATGGATGAAGCCTACTTCATGTTGGAAGATATGGCAAAGTAAAATCATAAGAATTGTAATTGTTCAAGGACTAACTAAGCTTGGAAGGATGACTACTACAATTTGGAGCCATGGGTTGACACTCAACCTTATGATATGGGTCTCGAGCCATAAATGGAGGAGTCTTGATGGACCAACCACTCACAGATACACCGTTTGAAGACATAGTCAAGACTTTGGCTACGAGTACATTGCAATTTCAACAAGAGGTGACTGGTAGCCTTCAAATTTTTGAAAGTCATATTAATCAATTGGCTAGCATCATATGTAGGTTGGAGGAACAAGGTACAAATCAAATAGTGCAAAATATAGAGTGGCATAAGGATGACGATGAATCAACAACTTCGGTTGTGAGAGTAATTTGCCAAACATGGGAGCTTCATGGGAATTCGAGCCTCTAGAGGTGATCAAGCCTTGAGATTATAATATCGAGACTATTGATACTATTTTAGCTCAACATTTAGACAGGTCGAGACTAATTTGGACCTTCTAAGTCATGAGATGCCTATCTAAAGTCGGCAATTCTATGAAGATCAAATTTCAAGCATGGTTTTGGAGAATCAAGTAGAGAGTTAAGAGCAATTGGAAGTATTCTTATTCAAGGAATTTCTTCATGAAACTGAAGCACAAGGCCTGTTGGAGGATAAACCATATGAGACCATCAATTTGACGTCATCAATGGTCATATCACATACACTACCAACTGATCCTTACTTTCCATTGGCACCGCTTCTACCAGACATCCTTCACGAGCTTAAATGAGAATTGGAGTTTTCTTTCTACGCATATCAATCAAGATCGAGTCAAGTTGGAGTGATGTGCTGAATTTTACAAAATCTTGCAAAGCTTAAGGGAATTTTCAGTGAAGACCCATATGTATTGTTCTATGATGCATTCTATAGGTAAAAGCAGCTCTTTGACGCCACTTCTTTATGTTAGGCTAAGGACACTAAACCAAATGCTTTATGGGAGGCAACCCAACGGAGGAAGAGCATGCAATACCATATTTGATCTTTCTAACTCTCCTCCATTTTATTTTTTTTATTTTTTATTTTTTAGTATTTTTGTGCTTTCATTGTTTTTATTTGTTTAGGTTGTTTCTCTTTTCTTTGATGCTTAGTCTTACATTGAGGACAATGTAAGGTTTAAGTTGGGGGGGGGGGGGGGGGGGGGGGGGGGGGGGGAGAGGAAGGATTTAGGATTTTTATTTTTCTTTTTTGTTAGGTTTTCTTGTCTTTAATATAAATAAAACATAATAAAAATATAATTTTTTTGGTAAAATTTTTCATTTTACTTTAGTATTTTGTATTATTTTTGAGTTTTAGGATATCTTTCGACCTCTTTGATGAGAATCAAGCACTAACTTTTATGGATTTGATTGATTATAAGTGTTGTATTAAATCCTAATGTCATTCTTTTGTTAATATGTTTTTATGATGATTATACTCTCAGTCCATGCACATAACCATGTTATTTGATAAAGAGACTCACATGTTAGATTGAATAGAATCTTATATCTTCATATTAATTCTCACTTTAATTTGACTTGATAGGGTTGAATGTTGGAACTCTCCCAATTGATGTTCTAAGAGAAAATTCCCTTAGTAAGCCAAGTTGAGCCTTTCAAGTAGACTTTTTTCTTTGGCTAACCACATTATCTCCTTACCTAGCCTAATTATTTTTATATCTTTATCCTTGTTCTAAAGATGAATTGGAGCTTAGAGACTTATTTCATGATTCAAGGGGAATTTTGCAAGATATTGGGCTAGAGACAGAGGATAAGTATGGGGGAAAGAAACTAATCGAGAGAAAAAAGGAAAGGAAATTTTTGCAAAGCTAGCTCAAGAAACAAAAAAGAAAAAGGAAATAAATGAAATCAAATTACAAAAAAAAAGAAAGAAAAAAGAGCAAATACAAAAAAAAAAAAGAAAAAAAATCAATAAAACATCTTGAGCTTTCTTATTTTATATTTCAGTCTTACAAGGTTAGTTAGAATAATGAAAAGGCCCAACACAAGAATATCAGGCCTGTGTTCTTACTTTTGTGGGGTTTTGAGAGGTGTTCAATGAAGAATCTCATGATTATTCAAACTCTACGAAGTTTTTAGAACCTTTGTAACACCCATAACCTTTCATTCTTTCAAGCACTTACCCTTGGCCCGTTACAACCCATATCGATGACCTTTTTGATTTCAAGTCTTGCATTTAGCATACTGGGGATTCGTACCAAAGGGCATGTTTGGGTCTAAAAGAGTAAGTTGGATATAAACTTAAGTATAAGTTTGTCCAAGTAATAAAACTTGGTGAATTCAAGGTCGATCCTATAGGGAAAAGGTATTGCAAAGGTCCACTATATCAGTTATATTATTCTTAACTGAAGAATTTGAGGATTAAAGTTAAAATTTACAATTATTTACATATATTTGCACTTTTTTTTTTCTTTTCTCATTTTTAGATTTTTTATGATTTTTAAAATTTCAATAATAAGAAATATGACTTAGACTAGTATGGTAAATGGAACTTTAATAAGTGCAATTATATAAAAGATGGAACTATAATAATAAGTATAAATTAACTTGGAAGAAATGACAATTTTAAATAACACTGAGAATTAAAGGTTCTATTATAGTAATTAACTTAAATATGTTTTAGTTTTTCTAAAATTATTTATTAAAATGGTTTAAGTATGCAACATAATATATTTTACCTACAATAAATTAAGAGTTACTAAGTATTTAATGTGTCAATTTATATCTATAATGAACTAACTAAAATTACTAACAAAATTTGCAGTTGAGCACTTACTGTGCTATTCCTTGTCTAATAATCAAAGTCTTTCTAAGTATTACTCGTGCCAACTTATGTATACGATAAATCAAAACTTAATTTTGAATGAAAGAGTTTTGGCTAAGTTAACATGAAAATCATAAGGTTTTAAAAATGATTTTGACATTATAACACCTTAGAAAACTTTGAAAAACTAAAAACATTTACCTTAATTTTGTCAAAATTTACCCTTCTCTCCTCAACAAAAAAGAAATTTAGAAAGACATATTGAAAGTAAAAACAAACATAATTTTACTAAGCATAATTATTTTACAATATAAATAAAAAACTATTTTATAAAAACTAAAACTAGAAGCTAAGAAAACTAAACTAAACTTAGAACTACATTTTTACAAGAGGAAAGAAATTTCTCACAAGGAGAAGGAGTGAAAATTACAAGTCATGAAGGAGGTATTTATACTAGAACAAAATTACTATTTACATATTTTTTATTATTTTTATTATTTTATTTGGATACATTTGTTGCAAAATGACTAGGATGCAAATTGAGTGATTTAGGAGTTTTTTGAATTGTTTATTTTAGAGCAACCCATGTTTTTGAATCTATTCGAATCATTTAGATTTGATTTTGTGATTCTTTTTTCTTTTTTTCTTCTTTCTTTCACGCCTGAAGCTACTCTTTAGAATGCTGATTTTTATTGTGTGATCTGGTTCAATGCAGCACATTGAACTAACATGGAGATGTGAGCTGGAGTGTCAGATCTGCTAACTAAGACTGGGCTAACCGTTGAGATTTGAAACGCTAAAAGCAAAGCACTGAACCATTAGATGAAGTCGTAGTATGCCGATCTAACAGCAAGGAAAATAAGCGCACGTGTAATATGAAGCAGTGGATCCGCATGGACGGCTTGGATCAAATTAGAGACATGATCGGACGGCTTTGGAGGCTCCACGTGTTAGCTGTTAATTTTAATTTTTTTTTATTTCTTAAACATTTGAGGTCTAATTTTGCTCCATTTTTCTTGCAGATTTCAAATCTAAAATAAAATAAACAAACTAAAATTAATTATTTTACAAACATAATTTTTAAAAAATATTTATTTTACAATAAAAATGCAAAAATTACTAAAATAAATAAAATTTCTAAAATTAACAAACCTTAACAGATATAGTATTTAAGACTTAGAAATATTTTTAGAAATTACTAGAAATATTATAAAACATATTTACAAACTCAAAACTTATTTACAAACACTTTAAGACAAAATAAAATCACACAACATTATTTTTACAGTTTTGATTATTTATAAACTAAACAATTATAAAACTCATAGAAATGATTTTAAAAATTACAAAAAATATTATTAAAGATAAAAACACCCTAAAAACATATTTTCACAAAAACACTCTAAAATAATAATTATCACACAAATGCTATAATTAAGGGAATTAACAAGAAATGTGAATGCAATATAATGATATTTAGCCATAAGAAATGTACATTTTGACAGTCTTATCACACCCCCAACTAGCTTATTGCTAGTCCGAGCAATTAAAGTAATAAAACATGAAAACAGATCAAATGATTGATTTCTCAAAAGCTTGTGACTCCTTGCAGAACGTCCTCAGGGGCTTAAAATAAAGTGTAGATATTATTCAAGTTTATGCTTTATTTCAAGAGTATGTCTCATATTTAAGATGGATTTTTCTATACGTGTATGCTATTCAATCACTAATCATAGCATACAATCCTGATAAATTTACATTAATATATACTAATTTATTTTAATAAAATCTTACAAGTATGTTTTTCATTCTTCTCTCCACTACTATAGAACAACAATAAATTAAAGACTATTAGGACTTTATTCATCTTGTAATGTAAGGCTAGGATAAAACTATAAGACAAAGGATAAATTTGAAGCTTGATTCACCCACAAGACACTTATATTATTCGTGGACCTTTGAAATGTATAAATTATTTCCCAATTAACAAATCCAGACTTGAAGTAGACTTTCATTTGTCATCCACTTTTTATTCTTTTTTTTTTTACTTTTCTTCTTTTTTTGGAATTCATGATTTTTTTTTTTTTACAAACTTATAAAATAAATAAACTTCTTTTTATAACCCTTTTCATCATCTCATAAAATGTATGTGAACCGATCATATGCCTTATGAGTGAAAGGTAAAAAGAAAGGTTAAGAAATTATTAGAAGGGCTAGGCTAAAAATTTGTGGGTAACAAGGAAAATAGAACGCTAAGAACAACAGGATAACTAGGGATATAAAATATATTTAGGTAATCTTGAAAGGCTCAAATGATCTAAAGATAACCTAAATTATGTCCTTAACTTAGTATTATCTAAGATTTTGTCTTGAGAGAGATTCAAACAAATTATAAGATTTTATAAAAATAAACTAGATTATAGTAACATAAACAGTTTCTAAATTAGTATAACAAATCAAAGTTTAAGATTAAGTGCTCAAACTTTGGGAAAAATCAATCTAAATATGAGGCTAACACAAGAAATTAACATAAGCTTAAACAATGTTTTGACTTTTATAACAAGCTAGATACAACCATGTTTCTTCATCAGACAGAAGGCATTTAAAAACAAAAACAAAGAAAATAAATATTTACAAAACATTTTATTAGGTTATCAAATTTTCTAATTTTTTTAATTTAATTTTTTCTTAAAAGGTGCAGATGCTGACAAACCCAACAAAATCAAATATGTTACAAATGTATTTAGGACACGTCTCACAAATGCTAAAGACTCCATAACTCAGCTATCCTAAACACTCAGGCATGCACACAACATGGAGAATATAAACATGAATGAAAATATATTAAAGATTATATTCTTGGACCAAATTGAGATGTGTTTCAAGTCTAACTTCTTCACTTAGCCATCCTGATACTAAAAACAAGAATATAAAAGTTTTACATACATCACACAATTTTTTTTCTTTTTTAATTTTTCCATTTTTTTTGGGTTTTAAGTTTTCTTATGTGCTTGATTTTGGAACAAGTTACACTTTAAACACACAAAAATAGACTCAAACTTAAAAATTTTGGCATAAATTTGAAAATTTTTGACACTAACCCTCTTCCCCGAACCTAAATTGAACATTGTCTTTAATGTTTAACTAGATTAAGCAGAATGACTAACAACATATATATTCATGAGCGGTTATTCAAAACACCCAAAGAAAAATAAACAAAATATAAATAAACTTGCTATAGGTAAATCTAAAATATATTAAAGAGTTTAGAGAGAAAAATTCAAATCTTGTTTATGCTTCCCGCTGAGCTTTAAAGATGCAGTATCTGCCTCGAGAGTAATGCCTTACATTTGCTCGAGCAATTCCTCAACAGTAGGAGCAGAGATAAAAATCTTTTTTCTTGATTCTAAAAGAAAGTTTTGTTCTACAGCATTATCTAGAAAACTTAAAAGACCATAAAAGAAATCAATAATATTAAGCAATCCATTGATTTATTAAGAGTACCTAGTAGATTTGAACTAGTTATGACAAACATTTCTTTTAGAGTTCCTAGACCTTCCAGTAAAGCAATGAATGCATCTGAGTGATGAATCATAAGTTTTAAATGCTCAGGGATATTTTTGACTATTTTCTCGATTCCTATGGTTTCACTACAAAGATTGTCTTGAACAAGAAAACAAGGGATAATACCTATGACTCCTCCTACTTTGGCTCTAGCTGCAACAGTTTGCATTAAACCAAGACTACCCCCATACACAACGTTTATCTTTTTCTTGGCCAAGACTTGCCCTAAATAGAACGCAACATTCAAATAGCCAGTACCCCTTCTTGGATTAAAACCACAAAATACATAGATGATTTTGAAATTCAGAGATGATTGGAATAAGGACTCCATAATGATTTCTAAGAAACTAAGAATCTTTTTTTATGTTTTTTAGAATTTTATTTTTTTTTATGACTTGAAAACTTTTTACACCATTCTAAGTAAGACTGTAACGGTGAATGAGATATAATACTTGATTGAGTGTAATTGAAACATAACATGTCTTCAAGGATCTAAATGACTCGCTCAGATTGCCTGTCAGTCTAAGGATGAAAGGCCGTGCTGAAATACAAGTCCGTTCCTAAGGCTTCCTGAAAGCTCTTCCAATACTTGACGTTAAATTGAGTATCTCTATCGGAAGTGATGGATAAGGGAACTCCATGCAACCTTACTATATTCTATAGATATAGCTCTCTGAGAACTCTCCTTGAAAATGTCAACCTAAAAGGGATGAAATGCACCGATTTCATCAACCTGTTGACCACGACCCAAATTGCATCATGTCTTTGCTATATTCTCAGCAAACCGGTGAGAAAATCTATCGTGATGTGCTCCTATTTTCACCCTGGAAAAGGAAGTCACTAAAGATGACCTACTAGCTTCTGGTGTTCAGCTTTCACCTGGAGACCAGTCGTGCACTTGGCCACATATTCTCGGACATCCTTCTTCATGCCTCTCCACCAGTATTGCCTCTTCAGATCATGGTACATCTTCATGCTCTCTGGATGAATGGCGAATTGAGACTTGCGAGCCTCATCCATATAGCCTTTGTCACTTCTACGATTGCTGGAACTACCCGACGCTCCCTGAAGTACAACGATCCATCCGCGTGTATCCTCCATTCCTCAAATTGCTCTCTGTTCTAAATTTGTGTCCATATTCCCTGTAGGTACTGGTCTTGCCACTGATTTCATTTCACCATTTGAATGAGAGTTAGGATCATCTCCATGTGATACACTGAAACTCGGTCGTAGTCTTTATAGTACTACACCTTGTACTCACTCACTGTTGCATCTCTTTTCCAGTCTTCAAGATCCAAGAAAGCGAGAATCCCTAAAGACTTTATGCTGAGCGCATCTATGACTATGTTAGCTTTCCCAGGATGGTACTGCAGCGTGAAATCATAATCTTCCATGTATTTCATCCACCTTCATCCTTTTGAATGAATAGATACTTCAAACTCTTGTGGTCAGAGAAAACCCAAAATGTCACCCCGTATAGATAGCATCTCCAGATCTTCAGTGCATAAATCACTACTGCGAGCTCTAAGTCATGAGTGGGGTAGTTCCACTCGCAAGGCCTTAGCTGTCTCAACCCATACTCCACCACGCATCCATGTTGCATTAACACGCACCCAAGTTTGCATCCTGAAGCATCTTTGTAAACTTCGTACTACTTGTCACTATTTGAGATAATCAATACTAGAGTGGTGGTCAACCGATTCTTTAACTCTTGGAAGGTGAACTCATATTCTTCATCCTATTGAATCTAACATTCTTCCTAATCAGTATTGTCAATGGAGCCACTATCTTCAAAAAGTCCTTTACAAATTTCCTATAGTATCCTATGAGTCCCAAAAAACTGCGGATCTCTTCCATATTTCTTAGTTGTTTCCACTTCACTATGGCTTCTATCTTGGAAGGATCCACTAAAATGCCTTGCTCGGAGATGATATGTCCCAAAAATTTAACCTTAGTCAACCCAAAATTTGCACTTTTCCTTTTGGCATATAGTTGGTACTCTAGTAGAGTCTAAAGTACGATCCTTAAATGTTCTTCATGCTCTTTCCTGGTCTTAGAATAGATCAAGATGTCATCAATAAGTACGATCACAAATTGATCCAAATAAGGCCTGAAAATCCTGTTCATTAGGTCCATAAAAGCTGTCGGAGTATTTGTCAACCCAAATGGCATCACCAGAAACTCAAAGTGTCCATACCAGGTCCTAAAGGCTATCTTGAGAATGTCTTCTTCCTTAATCTTGAGCTAGTGGTATCCCAAACGTAAATCTATCTTCGTGAAATACTGCAAACTTCCTAATTGGTCGAATAACTCATCGATCTTAGGCAGTGGATACTTGTTCTGCATGGTGATTTAGCTGCTAGTTGTCTATGCACAACCTGAGGTTTCCAACATGCTTTTTAGCAAACAAAACCAATGCACCCCATGGTGATGTATTGTTCTAAATATACTCTTTTTTAGTAAGCTCCTAAAGTTGCTTTTTCAATTTTTTTTATCACTATCGGCGCTATCCAATAAGGTGCTATGGAAACCAAAGCCGTTCCCAGAAGTAACTCAATACCAAACTCAATCTCTCGATGTGGTGATAATCCCAGTAACTCGTTAGAAAAAACATCTTCAAATTCATCAACCACTGTTATTGTTGTATTCCTTATCGATGCACTAGACTCTCCTTCTAGGTTCATGAGGAAGGCATAGCAAGCTAGACTCTTTTGTCCTCCGAGACATGTCTTCATGAGACGCTCACTCATCGTTCAATCATTACCACCCTGGTAAGTGTTCATTGTTTCCCTGTCAAACACTAAGGTCACTTTCCTGAGCTGATAGTCTACAACTATGTTGTACTTGGACAACCAATCCATTCCTAAGATTACAACGTATGAGCTCATGGGGATTACAATTAAATCACTCTTCAGAGTCTCACCCCCAATCATTATTTTACAAGATTTACATATACAGTTTACACATACTCGCCCCAGGGGTGAGGTAATAACCAAGGGCTCACCAAATTATTCTACCTCTAATCCCAAGGAATGTACAAAAGAACTTGATATAAGAGAATAAGTGGCACCATTATTAAATAAAACACGTGTTAAAGACTGTGAAAGTAAAACCATACCATCAGTGACTGCGTTACTAGTCTAAGCGTATGAGCTTCCTAAAGTCATGTTGTGAACTTGGGTTGGAGCTTTCCTTTTTCCTCTGCCAACACTGCTAGTCCTAGGTTAGTCGGCCGATATTACTGCAGTGGAGAAGACTACACGCTAGTCGTACTTAGTGCTTGATACTGTAGGGCATTGCGTTGAAAGTTCTGTGACTAGTATCCTTATGATAGGTGTGGCAGTTGTTGAGGAGTAAATTGATGGAACTGTAGCTGAGGGAATTGTTGAGGTGGAGGTAAGGGCTAAGGTTGAGGCTGATGACTTGCATCTTCTACAGTCTGAAGTCCTAGGCAAGCATTCCTAATTGGGTAGTTTCTCTTGATGTGTCCCGGTTGCTAGCAATAATGGCAATGGAAGCTATAGGAGTTGATGCGCCCGCTGCTTGATGAACTGCTGCTCCCACTAACGTTGGCTTGCTAATTCTTTACCTGAGCTTGGCGACTACTACCTTTCCTGTTGCTCCTCTGAGGTCCTTCGATTGTCCTTGCTCGGTTCTTGTAGTAGTGCGTATAATCATTTTCCATAGATATAGCTAATGACACAAGCTCACCAAAATTTTATAGTCGAAGAGCGACCACCTGCCGTCGAATGGAAGCCTTAAGCCCTTCCTGAAACTTAATACACTTCTTACACTCTGATGCCACAATAGATTGAGTAAACCTGGCTAACTCATTAAACTTTTCCTCATACTCCTGAACTGGCGTATCACCTTGCTCCAATCTGTAAAATTCAATAGCCTTCTGATCTCTATATCCTTGTGGAAAGTAACAATTGTAGAATAGCTCCTCGAACCTATCCTAGCTAATATTCCTGTTGTTTTCTAGATGTTTATCTTGCTTTGACCAAGTGTTAGTGCCACCCTTAAATTTATAAGCTACAAACTCCACACGACACTCCACTAGCATGCCAAGGGTATCCAGGTGATTCACGACTGAATCTAACCAATATTTAGCCACCTGCAGGCCCCCATTTCCGTTAAAGGTCGAAACAGATGCACGCCAGAACTCCTTAAAGTACGCATGCCAACGACTTGCCTCGAAATTCTTAGGTCTTGCCCTTGTTGCCATATACCAGAAAGCAGCAAGTATCACCCCATCATACTTTCCTCATTTCCTGGGTTCATGTCAACAGCAAATGAACGACGCCTGGGTGCCATTCTCTCACTTCTAACAACAAAATTGGACTATTAGTGGTATTTTATTGTCATACCTATATGTACACAATTCTCAAGGTTCATAACCTAGGCTTTGATACCATTCTATCACGCCTCGAAACTTGAAAGGTGACATGGTAGATTAATTAATTTAATAAAGTTTTAGTTACAAATCTACCAATTTAAGGAATTATTTAATTATTAAAATGTGATAAATTTAAAACCTTTTAGGTGATTATTAAATTATAAAACAGTTAAGGGAAAAATAAAATAAAAATAACAAAGAAGGAGGAATACGTGTTGGGTCTCACCAGTCCTACAACTTGTACACACACATAGTATTGACAATAATTAAATCTACAGCCATAGTCCAATGACAAGAAAGGGAAATTAGAATAACACACGCCTTGATTAAATCATACAAATAACCTACTCAGGGTCTTCCACTGCTGGCGAGTCCGATCAGTGGGCTCTCCGTCGATCCTAAGCTAGATTCCACCTAGAGGGGAAAGGTTTAAAAACAAATAAAAAGTGAGCGAAAGGCTTATTAGGACTAGGCTTAAAATAGATACATAATTTGAATATAAAATTTATCTTTCAAGAAAAATAATTAGAAAACAAAATTAAATAAATAAATTCATTTAAATTATTCTTACCAAAATCAGTTCATCCAGAAAGTACCATATTATCTTTCTTGGGCAAACCATAATTATCACCATCATAATGGCCTAGTTGAGTTTTGGGATCTACCCCACCCGATCTTTGAGTATGGCATCATGCCTATTTATACAT
The DNA here is from genome assembly GCA_025403435.1 of Artocarpus heterophyllus. Taxonomy (NCBI): domain Eukaryota; kingdom Viridiplantae; phylum Streptophyta; class Magnoliopsida; order Rosales; family Moraceae; genus Artocarpus; species Artocarpus heterophyllus. Next base: position 20,348,314 of record CM046333.1, read on the forward strand.
TTCATAGTTATTAAAAATCTCATTTTACCAAGCGTATTCATTTACATTCATTATGCGGTTCATTATGATTATCATTTCATCCAATTGTTTATCAAAACAACTGATAAAAATCTTTTTCAATCATTTGTTGAAAATATTTTGAAAGAATTCTTTTTGAGGCCAAAATCGTTTAAAAACATGGCTGCCAAAAAAAAAGGATAGAAGTCCTACCTCAATACCTGGCACCGCAACTTAGCACCACAGTCCTGCTCCGCTATACGTTAGCTCCACGAAACCACAAACAACCTTAAATATAAACTAAGTTCATCAATATCTAACTTAAGATATCCTATGTTGCTAAGCTATTCCATGGTGTTCTAGTGTGCCATTTATGTCTGTAAAATCATATTATAAGGTTAAAATCTCAATCTGGGTTTAAAATAGAAAAAACGGATGAAAAAGGACAAATTTTGTAAAGTCTGGTTGGCCAGCCAAACTGTCTAGTTCAGCCTACTACCAAACCAGGACCGGCCTGCCGAACTATTTCTAGGTTTGGCCTGTCGAAGGGATGAGTCCGGCCTGTCGGACTCATGAATCTGGCCTACTGAACTAGAAAAATCTAGAAACTTTTAGATTCGAGCTTCGGCCTCCTACAGCTCAAATCTTCATTTCCAACCCGTTTTCTTAATTCCCAGGCATACAAAACATTCATACATGATAGAAAAACATAATAGAATACTTTTAAACTAATTTAAATAAGTTTTACATAGAGATTTTCAATTAAATCCAAAAATGAAGAAAAATAGAAAAACTTAGTTTAATTCATTTTTCACCAAATCAAACCTAGATTCTAGATGTTTTTAGTTCTACTACAACTTTCTAAGGAAATTTAGAAAAAGTTTAAAAATTTGAAAAATAAACAAATTAACCTTGGATTTAAGTTTTAAATTGAGTTTATGATTGCCCAAATGCATTCTTGAGCTTCCAATCCACTGAAAATAGAAGCTTAAGCCTTGTTTTTGGATCGAAAATGAGAGGAAATAGAGAAAGAGTGGGACGATGAGAGAGAGGCGAGAGAGAGAGTCTAAGAGTGAGAGAGGGAGTGTGTGAGAGAGTGAGGAAGAGAGGGAGACTAAGTGAGATAAATAAAGAAGGGGAGTGAGTGGTTTCACTGTGTGAAAACCATGTGCCACCCACAGTTTTACAAAAGGGATGTAGTTGGCATTTGACAAAATGTTTTGTTTCAAAATTCAAATTGACAAATAAAAATATTTAAAGATCAATCAAAAGTAAATAAAATGATTAAAGGCAACATCAATTTGAAAATATCATAAAATGGTTAAATTAAGTTCAAATTACATCATAGCATACTAATTCATCATTTCATACACTAATCACACTTAATTAATTTTGGGGTGTTACAGCGAACCATTTTTTTTTTAGTGAAACATGTAAGGGAGTGTGTGAGGTTCTTTTCTTCTTCTTTCTTCTTTAACTTTGCTTTGCAGCTAATATGTCCAATATCAAGGACAAAAATACTACTTGAGAGGTGCTGGGGGAAGTTGACCTAAAGATGCTCATGGAGGGTTTAATGGGTGAGAGAATGTTTAGAGTAGAAATAGAGCAAGTTCATGAATGGATGGATAGGGTAGAAAATACACAACCACAAAATATTCCTAATGTGCGAAGGAGAGAGAGAATACGACCTAGGGGAGTGAGACTAGAAGATGAAGAGTATTTTGGGGAGGGTTTTGAAGAAGAAGATGACTGGAATTCAATTGTGAGAAATAGGACTAGAAGACATGGGGGCGGTTTAGAGAAGCTAGGAACTAGGAAGATAATAATTTTGGTAGCATTAAGATGAAGATAATGACTGCAAGGCTTATCTTGAGTGGGAGAAGAAGGTGCAGTTACTTTTTGATTGTCATAATCATTCGAAGTTTAAAAAGTTTAAAGCAACCATAGAATTTTTCGATTATGCGATTGTTTGGTGGGGTCAATTAGTACTAAATAGAAGGAGAAATAGAAAGCGTCAAATAGAAACATAGGAGGAGATAAAAACCATGATGATGAGATGCTTTGTTGCCGGCCATTACTACCAAGAGTTGTACCAAAAGTTGCAAAGTCTTACACAAGGCAACCGGAGTGTAGAGGATTATGACAAGGAGATAGAAGTTGCTATGATCTGGGTGAATGTAGAGCTGGACCGAGAGGCTACTATGGGAAGGTTTTTGGTGGGATTGAACCTGGAAAATGCTAAGATGGTGGAATTGCATCTTTATGTGGAATTGGAGGATATGGTGCATATGGCTATCAAGTTAAGAACCAACTCAAGAGGAAGGGTAGTAATAAATGCTCAACCACAAGCTCGAGTTCATCATGGAGGCCGAATGTTGCTAGGAGATAGGACAAGCCAGCCACAACCAAGCCCAAACCTGAGCAAAAGTAAGAAACAACCAGCCATGGAAATCAAGGTCAATCTGATTCTTCCACCACTCAAAATCATGATATTAAGTGTTTTAAAATCCAAGGCAGATGTCACATAGCGAGCCAATATCCAAACAAAAGAATAATGATATTGAGAGACAGTGGTGAATTTGTGTCTAAGGATGAAGAAGATGTCGAGTCTATGCCACCATTGGAGGATGTGGATGAAGCGGAATACGCTGCCCAAGGTGAAATGTTGGAAGCTAGGCCAGCTTTAAGCATGCAAATCAAAAAGGAAGATGAAATGCAGCGAGAGAACATCTTTCATACCAGATACCACATACAAAACAAGGTATGTAGTGTGATTGTTGATGGAGATAGTTGTACTAACGTTGTTAGCACTACAATAGTAGAAAAGTTGGGGCCGTCAACAATTAAGCATCCCCGACCTTACAAGTTGCAATGGCTCAATGATAGTGGAGAGGTAAAGATAAATAAACACATATTAGTCTCTTTTCAAATTGGAAAATATAAAGATGAAGTCCTGTGTGAAGTAGCCCCTATTGTTAGCCAGGCCATGGCAATTCGATTGGCAAGTTAAGCATGACGGGTTCACCAACAAGTATTCATTTAAGCATAATCAAAGGAAAATCACTCTAGTTCCTTTGACACCAAAACAAATTTATGAAGATCAAGTAAGGTTACAAAAAGAGAGTGATCAAAAGAAAGAGAGTGGAAAAAAGAAAATAAATGAAAATCAAAAAGCAAAAGAGAAAAAGAGTGAGAAAATAGAACAAGAAAAAGAAAGAGGGGCTAAGAAAATTGAGAGAGAAAAAAATAGAGTAGATTCAACCAAAAGGGAAAAGCAGAGAGAAAAACAAATTTCTATGCCAAAGCGAGTGAAATTAAAAGAGCGATGTTTTTAAACCAACCAATGATTGTACTTTTGTACAAAGAGGTGTTTTTAAACACTAACTAACTTGACGCATCTTTGCCTAGTTTTGTTGTTTCTCTTTTGTAGGAGTATGATGATGTCTTTCCCGAAGAGGCTCCACATTGCTTACTACCTATTCAAGGGATTGCACATCAAATAGATTTTGTACTAGGTGCTACCATTTCTAACCGACTGGCTTATCATAGTAATCCCGAGGAGACAAAGGAGCTACAAAAGCAAGTCAAAGAATTGATGGAAAAAGGGTACGTGAGAGAAAGCATGAGTGCATGTGTCGTTCTGATGATTTTGGTTCCTAAGAAGGTTAGGACGTGGAGGATGTACGTTGACTATCGAGCATTCAACAATATAATGATAAAGTATCATCATTCCATCTATCACTTAGATGATATGTTAGATGAGTTACATGGTGCTTATGTATTCTCAAAAATTGATTTAGAAAGTGGATATCATCAAATTAGAATGACTGAAGGTGAAGAATAGAAAACTACCTTTAAAACAAAATATGGTTTATATGAGTGGTTAGTTATGCCATTTGGATTAACTAATACACCAAGTACTTTTATGCGATAATGAACCATGTCTTGCGTGCTTTCATAGGTAAATTTGTGGTAGTTTATTTTGATGATATTCTCATTTATAGCAAAAACATGGATGAACATCTTGTGCATTTAAATTTAGTTTTGGATGTGCTTAGAAAAGAAAAGTTATATACTAACTTGAAGAAGTGCACCTTTTGCACTGATAAGCTTGTGTTTCTTGGTTTTGTTGTGAGTGCACAAAGAATACAGGTTCATGAAGAGAAGATCTGTGGAATTCAAGAATGGCCAATCCTACAAGTGTAAGTAATGTTTTAAGTTTTTATGGACTCGCTAGTTTTTATATAAGATTTGTAAAAGACTTTAGGAGCATTGCCGCACCACTTACCGAAGAAACAAAGACGAACATGGGAATCAAATGGGATGAAGAGCAAGAAAAGGCGTTCCAATTAGTTAAGGAAAAATCAGCTCATGCTCCTTTACTTGCTTTACCTGATTTTACTAAATCTTTTGAAATCAAATGTGATGCTTCAAGAGTAGGTATAGGTGTCGTTCTTATGCAAGAAGGAAGACCAATTGCATGTTTTAGCGAAAAATTAAGTGGGGCGTATGCATTGGTTCGAACATTGGAAACTTGGCAACACTACCTTTGGCCTAAGGAATTCATGATTAACACCGATCCTGAGTCGTTAAAGCATTTGAGAGGCCAACACAAGTTGAATAAGATACATGCACTGTGGGTAGAATTCATTGAGACATTTCCATATGTCATCCGATACAAGAAAGGTAAGGAAAACATAGTTGTTGATGCACTTTCTCAAAGATACGCATTAATCTCTACCCTTGATACAAAATTACTTGGTTTTGAGCATATTAAAGAATTGTATCCTTTAGACTAAGATTTTTGCTAGGATTTTCAGGCTTGTGAATAAAATGCAGTGGATAAGTTCTTTAGGCATGAGGGTTTTCTATTTCGGGAGAATAAGTTATGTGTGCCTAATTGCTCTTTGCAAGATTTGTTAGTAAGGGAATCACATATTGGAGGGTTAATGGGACATTTTGGAGTTGTTAAAACTTTAGGCATTTTACAAGAACACTTTTATTGGCCACACATAAAAAGAGATGTCGAGAGAATTTGGGTAGATGTGTCACTTGTAGGCAAGCAAAATCTTGAGTGCAACCCCATGGTTTATACAGACCATTGCCCATTCCTAGTGAGCCTTGGATGGATATTTCAATGGACTTTATGTTAGGTTTGCCTAGGTCTAAACGTGGGAGAGATTCAATCTTTGCGGTGGTAGATAGATTTTCTAAGATGGTACATTTTATCCCATGTCACAAAACTGATCATGCTTCTCATGTTGCTGACTTGTTCTTTAAAAAGATTGTAAGATTACATGGTATGCCTAGAACAATTGTTTCGGATAGAGACGCTAAGTTTTTGACTTACTTTTGGAAGACCTTGTGGTGTAACTTAGGAACTAAGTTATTATTTTCTACTACTTGTCATCTGCAAACCGATGGTAAAACCGAAGCAGTTAATAGGACTTTATCTACATTGTTGAGGGCTATTATTAAAAAGAACATTAAAACTTGGGACGAGTGTTATGCAAACGATGCTATTCATTCCGCTATTAAGTTTTCACCATTTGAAATTGTTTATGGTTTCAATCCTTTAATTCCATTGGATTTATTGCCATTACCTTTATTTAAACGTGCTAACTTAGATGGAAAGAAAAATGCTGAATTTGTTAAGCAGATACATGGGAAAGCATGACTCAACATTGAGAGGAAAATGGAGTAATATGCAAAAAAAGCAAACAAAGGGTGCAAGCAGGTAATCTTTGAACTTGGAGACTAGGTTTGGTTACACATGAGAAAAGAGAGGTTTTCAGCACAAAGGTGTCCTAAGTTACTTCTGAGGGGAGATGGACCTTTTCAAGTCTTAGAGCACATCAATTACAATGCATATAGATTGGATCTACCGGGTGAGTATAATGTTAGTGCTACTTTTAATGTTTCTTATTTAACTCCTTTTGATGCATGTGATGGTTTGAGGACAAATCCTTTTGAAGAGGAGGGGAATGATGAGCACATGACTAATTCATGGAGTAAGGAACTAATTCAAGTTCCAATTGGGCCGGTTACAAAGGCTAAAGCTAAAAGATTCAAAGAACATCTTGATGGGTTGATTCAAGGCATTTGGACTGATACAAATGATTAAAGGCCCAAGGGTTTAGAAAAACACCTACAACAAGCTTGGATTACCAATATTCAAGCATTGGAATAATTTAGAAAGTTTCCTTTCTTATTCAATCAGCACACGCCAATTCAAGATTCAAGAAAGTTTCCTTTTCATGCTAGTTTCCCTTTTTTAATTAGTTTCCTTTTTCTAATTTAAGAAGTTTCCTAAATTGTAAGGCTTGTTGCCATTTTAAGTACTTTACTTTTTTTTTTATTGGTTACTTTCCCATTTCGTTAGTTTCCCATTTGGTTAGTTTCCCAATTGGACAGTTTCCCATTTAATTACTTGCCTGATTGAAAAAAAAAAGGTTAGTTTCCCTTCTCTTTTAGGCACCTACCTTTTAAGAGACTTGATTAGGATTTAGTTTCCCATTCTCTAAACTCCATAGGTGCCATTCTTAGTTCCCTTTTATGGCAATAGGTGTGGAACTTAGGAAAGATGGGAGATTAGATTAGCTAGTTTCCATGTTTTAATTTTCTAAATTCTTAGTTTCCTTTTCCTTAGATGGGTGACTTTAAGGCTGATGTTAAGTTTCCAAATTTGTTGATTATCTTGTATTATAATAGCCATTTGGCTAAATGAAATAAGACACAATTTAGATTTTTATTCAAACTTTGTGAGATCAAAATTCTCTTTGTTTTCTTTGAGAACTTTTCAAACTTCTAGGAATTTATGTGGAATTCAACTTCGACTTATCAATCAAACGTTCATATTTGATTATGGCGTCTTCATTATACCAAGGTTTTTGCTTCACTATAGGCAACGAGTCATGGTTTCATACAAACTTGTTTCGAAAACGATCTTGGAGACTTAGTTGATTCAAGGGTCTCATCACCTTATTGGCAGGGTTCGTATCATGACCTCTTTCTACACGCCCCTTCCCTCTTCAGCCACCGTTCAGTCACATCATCATAGTGTGTGTACATCACCATTCTTAGCCGAAAGCCCAAGCTACCACACCCCCTGAGACCCCAAGAGCGCCTCTATCCTCCGGGACGAACCCCCATTCCCCGAGAGCACCCCCTGCCGACCTCTCAACCTCCCTCTGTCGCCAACTCCAGTTGTCATCACCACCACCAGCCACCGTTTATGGCAAAAGTAATTTTATTGATTGCCTTTTTGTATTTTTTTTGGGTAAATAGTTATAATATTTGAGAAATTTGTTACTTTTTAGTTTGTTGGAATTAAATATTATGTGAAATTAGTCAATGTAATTTGTAAAATTAGTTAGTCTAATGAGTGAAATTTTTTGGTGTGATGCCTTGTGCTTGTTGATTATGGATTAATTTCTTTATATGATTGTTGATTTTAGAATTTGTTAAATTAGTTTCTTTCAATTTTGTTGTAACTAGTTTATTTTGCTTTTGTTGATTATAGGATTAGTTTGTTGGAACTAGTTTCATTTTGTGATTCTTTGTATGATAAGTTGATTATAGGATTAGTTTGTTGGAATTAGTTTCATTTTATGATTCTTTGTATGATAAGTTTGTAGAAAACAATGTTATCTTTATGTCATAACTTTGAACATATAATTGTATTATTTTAAATGTTAAAAATGACAATTTTTCAGAAAACAACCTTTTTATACCATTAGAGTAAAATTTACATTTACAAATGTGTTCAAATTATTTATACTCATTTTTTAAATATGAAATAAGGTCAAAAAATTCATTTCAATGTGGATAAGTATAGTAGAACATTTTTTGTTGGTTGGAAGGGCAGTTGTGGCTTTTTAAATAAAATTAATTGTCAACTAACGGTCAAATCTTACGGTAAACTAATAGAGAGGGACATTCTGTAATTTTCTTGAACAGTTAGGGGGTGTCTATGTGATTAATTTTGGTCTAGGGGTTGTCACTGTAATTTAGGGAAAACATAGGAGGTTTCAGTGTAACTTACCCTAAAGATTAAAATGAAAGAAATTCTCTGAGACTAAGCACTTAAAAGAGCTAAAACAACTTTATTTTCATAGAGGTGTTACACCCCCAAACTTAAGATTTTGCTTGCCCCCAAGAAAAAGCAAGAAAAGTAACAAAAAGAAAATGAGCTAGAGTCCAATTATGCTAACATGTTGATCTCCATCGGTTCATCAAAGATTGACGAAAGAGCAACGTAAAGAAAAATACAAACATTGACCATGCATTGTGATTAATCCTACAGTTTGCACCATTCCAATTAGATTCTCCAAATATGTGTGCATAATCTTTTCATTCTTTGTTGTATGCGATTTGGATAAGCTTATTCAAATATGAAATTAGCATCAATTTTAAAAAAGTAAATAAGTCCCATAGGTTTGCTTTTCATGTCTCTCTCCACTAATATTGACCAACACTACACTAAGGATCCAAAGAACTTTAATAAGTTTGTAATGAATGGCTTAGGTGAGGGTCGGATAAAGGAAATATTTATGGTTCAAAAAAACCCCAAGCATATTACCAATCTTGGACCTTTGTAGAGCCCTATTCTACCTTTAAGTAACTCCTCAAAACTTAGTTTAAACTTCCTTTTACCAATCACTTTATTCCTTTCTTTATTTAGTCTTTTTTTTTTTTTTTGCTACTACACCCCAAACTATTTCTTTCTTTCTTTCTTTGTGTGAACCAAAGGTGTAGCACCCTTTCCTTTCTTTTCCCCTTTTCTTTCTTTTTTTTCTTTTCTTTTTTTCCTCAAACATAATGACATAAAACAAAAAGAAAATTTTCTAAACTTTACCCTTCCTCCCATAACTTAGCATAGCTCAAAAATAATTCTTAGAAAGATCATATGCTTAGAATATGGTAAGGAACTAGGCTAAAAATGTGACTAATAAAGTAAGGGTACATAAAGCTCAAAGGGGTATACTAGGGATGCAAATTTGTCAAGGTTGACTTAAAAAAGCTCAAATGGTCCAAGGATGGCCTAAGTCATTTCCTTAATGAGGTGAGGTCTATGATTTCACTTCAAGAACAAATCGAGCAAATTCTAGAACTTGGGAGATCAATGAAAATCACATATTCACAAAAACATTATCTAAGAATGCACACAACTCAAATATCAGACATGGTGCTCAATATGGAACAATCACAATCAAAATAAAACAAACTAAAGTGCTAATGTAATGCCCAATAACTCATGATTAGCCAATAATAAGCCTCTTGCATATCTATACATTTAGCGAACATGCGTTATTGGATTAATTATGACCATATAGAAAGCATATTTTATTAGCATGAGTACTTATAATTTTTAATATTAAATCATGCATTAATGTGTGATATTTGCATGTGCTAAATGGTTATGAGATAGATTACAAAATGTTTTTCTATGTTAAATGCATCCTAAATTGACTATTTTGCTTACTTATACATTTGAAATAGCTAGATTTGATTAGAATTAAAGTATACAAAATGGTGTAATTTTATTGGTTTGTTGACTAGGTTATAGAAAATTGAGTCGCACTTATTTGTACTGGATATGATTGACTAACTATTACTTGATTTTTCTTCTTACTGAACGCCTTTTCCACATGTCAAATAAAAAAAAAGATGGCAAAAACACCCAAACAATTCCTGTTGAAAAACGATATGCAGCAAAATTTTAAAAATATTTAAATCAAAGTCTTTTCCAAATAACAATTTCAACTTAATAAAAGATCTTACATACTCTTTAATAGACCGAAGACTATAGAAACACCGACTAGAGAAGAATGTTCAAAAAAGCCTCAACCAACTAGTCTTCTTTACTATTCTCTTTCGACAATCAGAATGCAGGTGGTCACATATTATATAGCTCTTCCTCTGGTGGCTCTCCTTCCAACCACTTGAGAAAACCAAGAGCTGAGGTTCCATATGTTGAACAATAGCTCTCAAGGAGTTTTAGGAGTTTCTCTCACTAGAACACTCTCTCTATACTTCTCAAATGATTTGAGGAACAATGAAAAATAGTTCCCTTGATATAGTTGTCAAATTTTGGGTCAATCCCTATCAGATTAGGCTTTAAAATTTGAGTCTATATCAACTTCTAATAAAAAAAACACGTAACAAGATTATCGCACGGTCGGCGTACTGATCTATGCGATCGACCTATTGAACTAGCAACACCGACCTGCCGAACTTGACAACCGGCCTATCGACCGACCTATAATATGAAAATCTTAGAATATCTTATTTTACACAGGAATCTTAGATAGAGACCTCAGTTTTAATTCAAATAACTTAATAGAGAAGTTATCTTATCAAAACAGTCATACACATATAATCCTATATTAAATAAAATATATTATCTAAATAATTCAATATGTTTATCTTGAATTAATTCACAAAATTAATTCAACCAATAAACCAACATGTATTATTAAATCTAATCTATCAAATTTTAACTAATCAATAAATAACATAAGTCACTAATATGTAGGAAAAACATGCTGTATCATTACAGGAATTATTATGAGCTAGCAAAGAGGACATGATAGATATATATAGATTAAGCGCCTATAATTATGAAATATTATATCCTAGATATATATATTTTATAATTATCAACTCTAACCCCACTCCACTAAATGCTTAGAGCTGCACTCTCGAACTATATAAAATACAAAGCTCTAATAAGCTAATCATCCATGACATATCATAATGTGTAACATCCCCATAGGATATTTATAATCAATTTAAGGATAAATTCCATTTTTACCTTCCTGATTATTTGTATCTTACATTCCATTGTCTTACCATTGGAATACTTATTATCCATAAATAGTATACCATTCAATTACACTTATGTATCCAAATGGTTGAACGCTTTAGTCTTCGAATTATAGGATAATACCTATCAGAGAATAGCATTAACTGTACAAAGATCTATGGATTTCATATCTATGAATAACAAGTCTACATCAATCAAGAGTCATGTCTTTAATGTACTGATATATGTGCCTTCATCTAATTTAAGATGTCACTTTTTGGTACATCAAAAGACACAAGTCGAGAAAACGGACCCATTAATTCATTTTGAAGATTAAGATGCAACATATATGATTGTCTAAAGTGAATTGATTAAAACAAACAAAATTATTAATCAAATCAATTTAACTTTTGTCCCAATTTAATATATCATCACCTATGACAATATACTAATGTTTTTACTCGTGGAGTCCCACTCCGTTGACCAAGACAAGTCATCCATATTAGAGAAGTAGACAATATAATAATCTTAACATGAATAAAGTACCTAACTTTATTTTCTCGATTGTAGATCCTATCATTTAGACTATCACTTTTAAGATTCATGTTTTTCGCATAATCTGTGCGTCATATGTACGATCTTAAGGGTTTAGATTGATAGTCTCAGACTTTTGTTTGTTTATCATAATTTAATAGAAATAAATATAAAGAGGACAATATTTGATATATGAATAATAAATAAACTCTTTATTGATTAATGTCTCTAAAATCTATTTCATCATTTAATCCTTAAAGCATCTAGTCTAACATTTCCTTCCTTCATTCACCTGATTTTGACTAAGTCAAATTAACTAGAATGTTCAATCTTGCTTCTTTCTTCCTCCAGCAATCCTAAAAATGTCCAACACTCTTCCCACTTCATTTTCTCCATTTTTCATGTCCTCAAGCTCATAAAAACTAAAATAAGACCATAAAAACTCAGACTTCACAAAACAACGCTTGTTTTCACTTTTTTAAGCTTGGAATTAGTGGATTTTGAGCTTCCTAAAGCCCTTGAAGTTGAACCCCTGCAAGGTATTTCATTTTTATATAATTTTATGTTGAATTAATGGTTTTTTTATGCAACTTTAAAGTTAGTTATCTATTTGCAATGTCAAAAATTCAAATTCAATGTACTTGAAGCAAAACTAAGCAAGTTGAGTTAGTTTCTTTACCAGCTAAGTGTTTATTAAGTGATTTTAAATGCTTAACAATGGGTGAAAATTAGCTAGAATGTTATCTTTGAATTTATGAGAAGAAAATAAAAAACTAGGTTAAGTCAAAAATAAGGCTTCCACCATGTTTAATTCTTAAGTATTGGCTATTTTTCGAGGACTATTTATAGCCATAGATGATATTTAATGTTTGAAAATGTTAATGATTTATGGAAAAACTTATTTACCTAGGAAGTGCCAAAATTGTTATGAGTTTGATATTTTGTAATTTGCAGCAAATATATGTGGATATACATGTTTGTTGAGATGATTGAACCTTTATATTGCATGTTTAATTGTGTTTAAGTAATACAAACATGTTCTTTGGCAAAAAGTGTACATTGTGATATTTTCATACTTAGCCCATTTTGTGTTTGATTTGATTAAAACCATTGTAATATGAACTTATGACCTATACCAATGAGTTTGATTTATGAGCAATTGAATGCTATATGATTTTATAATGTTAGGCCCTTAGCACATCTTATCTTTTAAGAGGATTGATCTTTTCACTCAACGCAAATTGGACTCAAGGTAAGTAGAAACTATCATTTATTGCATCACAAGAACTATGTAACATTAACTATGCTTTAAGGTGCATTGATTGGAATGCTTTTACTTGAAAATGATATAGATTGTTGACAAGCATTCATGATTCATAACATGTACATTAGAACATGAGATATGATCTAAAAAGGAAATGAGGTTTAACAAAAATAAGGTTATGGGGCTTTATTGGTGGTTGAATAGGCATAGGACGCGGGTGGGACTAGCAGACCCACCAAACGTGGTGAATACTTTGAGGTTGAAAAACCAAGATAGAAAAATCCATAAAGACAGAGACTGAATATAAAAAATATCTGAGGTCTATAGAGCAAGATGGAAACCCATACTACTAATATTGCATTAGCCAAATTATGAAGAACATGTTCTAAAACCACAACCTATCATTACCAGTTAAGTGCCACACTCTAAGGGCACCAAAAAAGAGAGAGAATTGTTGAAAAGAAACTGATAAAAGAATATGTCTTATTGTATTTTCATTCAATGTTCATGTTCATGCATTAGTTTCTGTTTACTGAGCGTTTAGCTCATTATAGTTTTTATGATGCAGGTGAGGATGTACAGGGTTAAGGTTTGAAATGCCCCTTATTGGACGTTACAGATGTCGTTACATTCTTACATTCATACTTACTTGGACTTAAACTTATATATGAAAACAAAACTTAAATGATACTTTTAATTGAAAAAGTAATTAAACATACTTAACCAGGATCCATTCATACACACACATTTTTTTTTATAATAACTTAACATTGTTAATTCACATGCTAAACTCATTAAAGTCATAATTTATTCAATTATACTAAAAATTAATCATGAATTTATTTAATAATATAGGTATACCAAGTTGTAAAATCAGGACTTATAAAAACATCACATCAAATCTCATTAATCATCACATTATTTAAAGTTTACTTACCCCAACAGTTCGGCAGGATGAACTGGGGACTTCGGTAGGCCGAACAAGATCGGCAGGCCAGAATTTCTCAATCGGCAGGCCAGTAGAGGCACTGTAAATCTGGCTTAAAAACACATCATTGTTCGGCAGGCTGAAAACGTGATTGGCAAGCCGAACTTCTGGACATCGGCAGGCCGACCAAAATGTTCGGCAGGCCGACCGAGCCAAAAACCCTTGGGAAAACTTAATTTTTAAGACAAAACCGTCCTTTCATAAAAATGCGGAAGTTCATAATACTTAAAATAATGAAATAAAATATAAAACATAGTTCAAGAATCCTTTAAATATTTATCATATAAAAGAATGTGTTCAAAATATGAAACTTGATTTAAAATATAAGAACATTCTTCTTGGCGTGCTTCTGGTTATAATTCATCGTGCTTAGTGCTCACACACCTTCCCACGTCCTCCGCCTAATCCATGATTTTCTTACCCTTATCTACAACATGACATAAAACATGATTAAGCTAATGCTTAGTAAGTACATATAATTCTCACAATTTTAAACATTACATAAACATCATCATCATCATTGTTATCATATCATAACAGTGCCTTAAGCACAATTTCATAGAAACATATCTTTCATTGCATTAACCCTTTAAAAACTTATTCCATTTTATCTTAAGGGCCCAAGTATTGCACCATGAACATCATTGTAGGCGCGCCGTCATGAGAGGAGAAGGGTAGCTAATCCCAAACCAAACATGACATCATAACATTTCATTTCATAACATTGGTGTGCAACACTTATTAGGTGATACATATATATATATAATTTTCATGTTATAAAACATTTCATCATTATACATGCACAACTTTAAATCATGAAAATCTTTCATAATAAATCCTTTAAGGAAAATAACCATAAAATCATTATGAATACCAATGAGAACATATCATCAAACCTTGAAAAGGTGTCATGTTGCAAGTGAGAATGTACTTACCTTAAAGCTAGCTTACTTAACCTTAACGTGATTTGGTGGCGGCGCGGCGGTCTCGAAGTGCTCGTTCCTTTGTGTGTTCATGCCATTATTCCATTTAAAATACAATAAAATCAATACTTATCATCATAGCGTAAATCATCCATTCATATATCATCCATTCATATAACATTCATTCATATAACATTTATGTATATATATTCGTCTCATATTACAAACATAAAATTATCATCGCATATACCTTCATCTCATATAGACATTATTCATAACATGCTTCCTTAAATATTATCATCAAAACATCTCATACATTACAATCATGAGAATCTTTTGAAAACGTTTTCTAATAATTTAAAATACATATATTTTAATTTTTAAATTTCATAAAAACATCTTATTATCATGCATTTCAATATCATAAAATCATTTCATCATCAATAAAAATCATTTAAACATATATAACATTTTATAAAATGAAAATCCAAAAATAACATTGTTAAAATAGTTTTCTTAACGTAATCTCATAAAATTTTCATAACATAAAATACACTCATCATACATTATACATGCACATTCTTGACAACTTTCATGAAAAACATCATTCATTTACCCTTGAATAAACATTACATTTTTCATGCATCAAAGTTAAACAACAATATTTTACTGTAAGGGTAGAGGATAAAAAATTCATAACTTTTCATAGAAACATCGAAATAACATGAAACTTGGAGGAACATCACATAACACAACATGAACATCATATTAAAAACTCAGAGAAAAATACAATACCTAAACAAAGATATTGCAGACGAATTGAGGAGGAGAAATGCTTTTCAGAAACTAGAAAAAAAAATGAATTCTTACCTTCAAAATTTTCTTCTCAAAATCCTTGAATTCAATCGACAAAAAATATAACTTTTTCTTTCAAATAATCTCAGGTAAACAAGGAGAAGAAGGAGAGGAGAAAAAGTGAAGAAGAGGAGAGAAAAGAAAACGTCTTAGAATGAGAGAGAGAATACATGAGAAGGAGAAGGAGAGATAGAGAAAAAGAACGTTAAAAAATTTTAACGTAATGAGCATAACGTAAAAATTTCAATGCCCTTAATTAGGTCAGAATTTTCTGACTCATCTAGACTAAAACTGAGGCAAATGCGTGGAGAATGGAGAGAGAAGAGGGAAAGTCAAATCCATTAGTCACACTTACCATATCTTGCCCTCTTAAAATAGGAAACCATATCATACAAATCAATGCGAAGTCAAACCTTTTCTTTCCTTAACTGAAAAAATTATTCCATTAATATGCCAATTAATCACCCATTTAACGTAACTATCTCAACCATAAATTTGGAGAGATTTCTGCTGACTACTCGTCAGCTGTGTTCGGCCTGTCGATTTTCCCCTTCGGCCTGTCAGTTCCACCACGTTCGGCCTGCCGATGGTTTCCTTCGGCCTGTCGATCTTTGGCAGACTGTTCGGCCTACCGAACTTGAAAGTCTGGCCTGCCAAACTGTCCTTAAATACCAAACATTAAAACATTCAAGTCATCATTACATCATAATTAAACATACATTAGAATAATCATGAACACTTGAGCACAACGATTCCAGGCGGTCGTCACCTGTCGTATAACTTGACATAAAAAGTTAGTAACATTAAAATCATATATCATAACATATAACATAAATTATTAATAAAATTTCATTAACGTCGTTACCAACTTAACGTGGTTCATTACATAAAAATAGGCGGGTGTTACAATTCTCCCTACCTTATAAAAGTTGTCCTCGAAACTTAGAATAAATGCAGATACATAGCTCTCATGTCATGTCATCTTCACGTTCCCATGTGGCTTCTTCGACTTGCTGATTTCGCCATAACAACTTGACTAATGGAATTTGTTTATTCCTCAAGGTCTTGGTTTTTCGAACGAGTATCTTCGTTGGCTTTTCTTCATAACTTAAGTCTTCTCGTATCTCGATCACTTGTGGCTCAATCACATGTGCAGGGTCCGGAACATACTTCTTGAGCATGGAGACATAAAATACATCATGCATTGCGGACATCTCAAAAGGCAACTTCAGCTGATAAGCTACTTTGCCTATTCGTTTCACAACTTCATAAGGACCGATGAACCTTGGACTTAAATTACTTTTCTTCCCAAATCTCATAACTCCTTTAATTGGTGCAACTTTCAGAAACACATATTCACCCACGGTGAACTCTAAGGGTCTTCTTCTTCTGTCAGTATAACTCTTCTGATGGCTTTGTGCAGTCTCTATTCTTCTACTTATCAGCTTTATCATCTCTGATGTTTCATTCACAAAATCAGTTCTTTCAGCATTGACACTTTCCATCATCTTCTTTTCACCAGCTTCGTACCAACATATAGGCGATCTGCATTTTTGTCCATACAGAGCCTCATATGGTGCCGTCTCAATTGTCGCCTGAAAGCTGTTGTTGTAAGCAAACTCTGCTAACGGTAACATTTTACACCAGCTGGTCTTAAAATCGAGAGAACAAGCCTGTAGCATATCCTCTAAAATCAAGTTCGTCCTCTCCGTTTGGCCGTCTGTCTGAGGATGAAAAGCTGTACTAAAATGTAGTCTGGTTCCCATAGCAGTCTGTACACTCTTCCAAAACTTAGATGTGAACCTGCCATCACGATCTGAGATGATCGACTTAGGAATCCCATGAAGTCGTACAATTTTCTTGACGTAGAGTTCCGCTAACCGTTCCATAGAGTAAGTGATCTTGATAGGAATGAAATGCGCCATCTTAGTCAATCAATCCATAACTACCCAAATTGCATCATAAATGTTCATAGTTCTAGGCAAATCGGTAATGAAATCTATTGCTATATCCTCCCACTTCCATTTCGGTATTTGGATAGACTGTAATTCACCACCAGGTCTCTGGTGTTCAGCCTTTACTTGCTGACATGTCATACATTTCTTCACATACTTTGGAACATCATGTTTCATTCCAAACCACCAGAAGTTGCCCTTTAGATCATTATACATCTTTGTTGCACCTAGATGAATAGAGTAAGGTGTATCATGAATTTCTGCCAAAATATTTTCCCTTAAATCATCAACATTAGGAACACACAAACGGTCTTTGAGATACAGAGTTTCGTCATCCGAGATACGAAATTCTTGACATTTCCCTTCTTTCTTTTCTTGCTTGATCCTTGCAAGACTTACATCTTCATCTTGTTTTCTCTGAATTTCATCATACATCGTCGGAGATAGAGAGAGTGCTGATAGCTGGCCTGCTATAAGTTCTAAACCGAAGTCTAGAATTTCCTTCCTTAAAGGTGAAGACATTGCTTGCATTGACATCAACGTGGCAACTGACTTCCTACTTAGAGCATTAGCCACTTGGTTTGCTTTACTAGGATGATAAAGGATTTCACAATCATAATCCTTCACCAACTCTAGCCATCTTCGTTGTCTCATATTCAGGTCTCTTTGCATGAAAAAATACTTCAGACTTTGATGATCAATGAAGATCTTACATTGGACCCCATATAAGTAGTGTCTCCATATCTTCAACGCAAAAATGACTGTTACTAAGTCAAGGTCATGAGTAGGATAGTTCTTTTCATAATCCTTCAGCTGTCTTGAAGCATAAGCAATCACCCTTTCATTCTGCATCAATACAGCTCCTAGGCCCATCTTGGATGCATCACTATAAATAACAAACCCATCATTTCCTTCAGGAATTGCCAACACTGGAGCCTTCATTAATCTTTTTTTTAGTTCTTGAAAACTTTTCTTGCATGCATCTGTCCATTCATACTTCTTTCCTTTGCGAGTCAAGTTCGTAAGTGAAGCTGCTATCTTGGAGAAATCTTCTACGAATCTCTTATAATAACCTGCTAAACCCAAGAAGCTTCTTATTTCACTTGCATTCATCGGTTGTTTCCAGTTGAGAACAGCATCTACTTTAGCAGGGTCAATCATAATCCCTTCCTTCGATATAACATGACCCAAGAATGACACTTTATCTAGCCAAAACTCGCATTTGGAGAACTTTGCATATAGCTGGTGTCTTCTTAAAGTCTCCAGCACAATCCTTAAATGCTCCTCATGCTCTTCGTGATTCTTAGAATAGACAAGAATATCATCGATAAATACAACAACAAATTTATAGAGGAAATCCTTGAATACCCTGTTCATTAAATCCATAAAGGTAGCAGGTGCATTCGTTAGACCGAAAGGCATAACCACAAATTCATGGTGACCATACCTCGACCTGAAAGCAGTCTTGGGGATATCTCCTTCTTTAATCTTCAACTGATGATATCCTGATCGTAGATCAATCTTTGAGAACACTGCTGCACCTTTGAGCTGATCAAACAAATCATCGATTCGAGGCAACGGGTACTTGTTTTTGATCGTCACCTTGTTCAGCTCTCTGTAGTCAATGCAGAGTCTCATAGTGCCATCCTTCTTCTTCACAAACAAGACTGGAGCACCCCAAGGTGAGTGACTTGGCCTGATGAAACCTTTGTCAAGTAGCTCCTTTAATTGTATGTGAAGCTCCTTTAACTCTGTCGGGGCCATTCTGTAAGGCGCCTTAGAGATTGGATCGGTGCCTGGAGCAAGCTCAATCTTGAATTCAACTTCTCTTTCTGGCGGTAGACTCGTCAGATCATCAGGAAACACATCTGCATATTCATGAATAACATGCACATCTTCAATTCTTGTCTTTCCTTCTTGGCTTTTGTCTACAATGTTCGCCAGATAGCCCATGCAGCCACTTGCTAATAGCTTCCTTGCTTTCATTGCTGATAAAAACATGCTGGGTTTCTTTCTGGACTCGCCAACATAAATGAACTTCTGATCACCTTCTAGATGGAAGATCACCTTTCATTTTCGGCATTCAATAGAGGCATTGTACTTACTCAGGAAATCCATCCCAAGAATCATGTCGTAGTCATGCATGTCGATCACAATAAGGTCGACGAACAACTCCCTATCGAAAATCCATAGGGGTACTATACACAAATAGTATGTAGATAATATCACTTCCCAGGAGGATAGTATCGTAGTGAATCCCTGTCTCATAGGCTCTAAACGTACCTCTAATTTCTTAGCATATGACATAGATACAAAAGAATGCGTGGCACCCGTATCAAAAAGAACATAAGCATCATTAGATAAGCTTGTTATCTGACCTGTGACCACATTGGAAGCTTCTGCAGCCACTTGTTCTTTTGTCATGGCATAGATTCGGGCATTCGTCGGTGGGGCTTCAATTCTCCCTTGACTAATAAGTGGCCCTTCAAGGGAGGCTTGCATCTGATGAAGCTGGGCATGAGGAGGAGCTTGCTGCGGGGCATTGCATTCATCAGCTTGGGGCAGTTCTTTACAAAGTGGTCTTCACGCCCACAGATGAAACATTGGTTTGTTCCCAAGCGGCATTCCCCTGGATGCTTCTTTCCACATTTGGCACACGGTTGAAATTGCCTATTATTATTGTTAGGCTGACCATCATTGTGCCTCTTGTTGTCTTGACCCTGTTGGTTTTGAGGATTACCCTTCCTCTTGTTATTCCTCCAGTTTTGGTTGTTGTTGTTGCTGCTATTGTTGTTGTTGTTCTTGTGGGGAGGGCGGTTCTGGTTGCTTGCATTGTTGGCCTGTTGGCCGGGCTGAGGCTGGTTCCTTCTTAACTTGGACAAATGAAACTCAGCACGTTGAGCCCTCATGACAACCTATTCTTGAGTCCTGGGCGGACTTGCCCCATCAACGATTGCAGCAATATCTGGCCTAAGGGCTCTGATCAGTCTTCTGACCCTTTCACCTTCATCCATAACCATTCCTGGACATAAACGGGCAAGCTGGTCAAACTTTGTCACCACATCAGTGACTGACATATCCCCCTGGCATAAACTCTCAAACTCCTCATATTGTTTCCTTGTAACGTTCATGTGGAAGAACTTCATGTTGAATTCATGAAAGAAGTCAGCCCATGTCATTCTTCAACATTCCTGCTCTATTCAATGCCATCTCACCATATCCTAGCCTCCATGGTGAGGCAGTACGATGCACAGAGGACCTTTTCATTGTCCATGAAATCCATGAGTCGTAAGGTGGCCTCAATCGTCTTTAACCATCCCTGACCTACTAGTGGATCCTTAGAACCTTCGAAATCCGCTGGCTTAACTCTCTTCCATCTGACCAGTAGGGGTTCCTGATAGGCCGCTCTTGGTTCAGCAGCAGGAATTGGAACTTCGTTTACTTGTGGCTGCGGAGGAGGAGGCACATCATTACCTCATCGGTCATCATTCTGGCTGTTGGCCCTTAACGCAGCAATTTCCCTTCTTTGATCCTCCAGTTGTCTCTGCAACTTAGCGATCATTGTCATGAGTCTTTCGTTGGTTTGGGTGCGTGTCTGCATTCTTCTGTGGCCTTCCATCATAAATTTCCTAAAAGAATTAGGAACTTAGAAATAATCTTCCAATTATGAGACAGGTTTTCACTACTGGATTGTAAATCATTAAACATTTAAACCTTAATCTTATCATCATACTTGCATCAATACATCTAACTTCATAACATATTTACTTGGAGGACTTGGATTGACATGTGGTGATATGAATTATAATTGAAAAATTGCTCTGATACCAAAGCCTAAAACGCCCCTTATTGGACGTCACATATGTCGTTACATTCTTATATTCATACTTACTTGGACTTAAACTTATATATTAAAACAAAACTTAAATGATACTTTTAATTGAAAAAGTAATTAAACATACTTAACCAGGATCCATTCATACACGCACATTTTTTTTTATAATAACTTAGCATTGTTAATTCACATGCTAAACTCATTCCGTGTCATAATTTATTCAATTATACTAAAATTATTCATGAACTTATTTAATAATATAGGTATACCAAGTTGTAAAATCAGGACTTATAAAAACATCACATCAAATCTCATTAATCATCACATTATTTAAAGTTTACTCACTCCCACAGTTCAGCAGGCCGAACTGGGGACTTCGGCAGGCCAGAATTTCTCAATCGGCAGGCCGGCAGAGGCATTGCAAATCTGGCTTAAAAACTCATCATTGTCTGGCAGGCCAAAAACGTGATTGATAGGCCAAAGTTTTGGACATCGGCAGGCCGACAGAGCCAAAAATCCTTGGGAAAACTTAATTTTTAAAACAAAACCGTCCTTTCATAAAAATGCGAAAGTTCATAATACTTAAAATAATGAAATAAAATATAAAACATAGTTCAAGAATCCTTTAAATATTTATCATAAAAAAAATGTGTTCAAAATATGAAACTTGATTTAAAATATAAGAACATTCTTCTTGGCGTGCTTCCGGTTACAATTCATCGTGCTTAGTGCTCACACGCCTTCCCATGTCCTCCGCCTAATCCATGATTTTCTTACCCTTATCTGCAACATGACATAAAACATGATTAAGCTAATGCTTAGTAAGTACATATAATTCTCACAATTTTAAACATTACATAAACATCATCATCATCATTGTTATCATATCATAACAGTGCCTTAAGCACAATTTCATAGAAACATATCTTTCATTGCATTGACCATTTAAAAACTTATTCCATTTTATCTTAAGGGCCCAAGTGTTGCACCATGAACATCATTGTAGGCGCGCCGTCATGAGAGGAGAAGGGTAGCTAATCCCAAACCAAACATGACATCATAACATTTCATTTCATAACATTGGTGTGCAACACTTATTAGGTGATACATATATATATAATTTTCATGTTATAAAACATTTCATCATTATACATGCACAACTTTAAATCATGAAAATCTTTCATAATAAATCCTTTAAGGAAAATAACCATAAAATCATTATGAATACCATTGAGAACATATCATCAAACCTTGAAAAGGTGTCATGTTGTAGGTGAGAATGTACGTACCTTAAAGCTAGCTTACTTAACCTTAACGTGATTTGGTGACGGCACCGCGGTCTCGAAGTGCTCGTTCCTTTGTGTGTTCATGCCATTATTCCATTTAAAATACAATAAAATCAATAATTATCATCATAGCGTAAATCATCCATTCATATATCATCCATTCATATAACATTTATGTATATATATTCGTCTCATATTACAAACATAATTCATAACCATAACTGTGAAAACATAAAATTATCATCGCATATACATTCATCTCATATAGACATTATTCATAACATGCTTCCTTAAATATTATCATCAAAACATCTCATACATTAACATCATAAAAATCTTTTGAAAACGTTTTCTAATAATTTAAAATACATATATTTTAATTTTTAAATTTCATAAAAACATCTTATTATCATGCATTTCAATATCATAAAATCATTTCATCATCAATAAAAATCATTTAAACATATATAACATTTTATAAAACAAAAATCTAAAAATAACATTGTTAAAATAGTTTTCTTAACGTAATCTCATAAAATTTTCATAACATAAAATACACTCATCATACATTATACATGCACATTCTTGACAACTTTCATGAAAAACATCGTTCATTTACCCCTTGAATAAACATTACATTTTTCATGCATCAAAGTTAAACAACAATATTTTACTATAAGGGTAGAGGATAGAAAATTCATAACTTTTCGTAAAAACATCGAAATAACGTGAAACTTGGTGGAACATCACATAACACATACATGAACATCATATTAAAAACTCAGAGAAAAATACAATACCTAAACAATGATATTGCAGACGAATTGAGGAGGAGAAATGCTTTTCAGAAACCAAAAAAAAAAATGAATTCTTACCTTCAAAATTTTCTTCTCAAAATCCTTGAATTCAACCAACGAAAAATATAACTTTTTCTTTCAAATCATCTCAGGTAAACAAGGAGAAAAAGGAGAGGAGAAAAAGTGAAGAAGAGGAGAGAAAAGAAAACGTCTTAGAATGAGAGAGAGAATACGTGAGAAGGAGAAGGAGAGATAGAGAAAAAGAACGTTAAAAAATTTTAACGTAATGAGCATAACGTAAAAATTTCAATGCCCGTAATTAAGTCAGAATTTTCTAACTCATCTAGATTAAAACTGAGGCAAATGCGTGGAGAATGGAGAGAGAAGAGGGAAAGTCAAATCCATTAATCACACTTACCATATCTTGCCCTCTTAAAATAGGAAACCATTTAAAATCATACAAATCAATACGAAGTCAAACCTTTTCTTTCCTTAACTGACAAAATTATTCCATTAATATGCCAATTAGTCACCCATTTAACGTAATTATCTCAGCCATAAATTTGGAGAGATTTCTATTGACTACTCGTCAGCTGTGTTCGGCCTACCGATTTTGCCCTTCAGCCTGCCGGTTCCACCACGTTTGGCCTGCCGATGGTTTCCTTCAGCCTGCCGATCTTTGGCAGACTGTTCGGCCTACCGAACTTGAAAGTCTGGCCTGCCGAACTGTCCTTAAATACCAAACATTAAAACATTCAAGTCATCATTACATCATAATTAAACATACATTAAAATAATCATGAACACTTGAGCACAACGATTCCATGCGGTCGTCACCTGTCGTATAACTTGACATAAAAAGTTAGTAACATTAAAATTATATATCATAACATATAACATAAATTATTAATAAAATTTCATTAACATCGTTACTAACTTAACGTGATTCACTGCATAAAAATACGTGGGTGTTACAAGGTTGACAGGGTATCTAGAGCTATTGGATAGAGATTTGTTCATATGTCATATTTTGGATCAGCTTTTGAATCTTAATTTGGAAAATCTATTTTTGTCAAACTTAGCAGCTCTATTATGGTTTTGTAAATAGATATATTACTAACTTTGGATGTGTTAGTATATTCCACATCCCATTTTTGAATGTTGTATATATTGTAAATAAGAAAAATAAATGAAACAATAGTTTCAAAACTTTTTTATACTAAAATGAATATTTTAAGTAAACCATAATATTTACAATGTAATTGAAAGGTTAATACTTTTTAACCTAACTAAATAAGCTTTACATGAGCTTATTAAATAACTTGAGGGGTATTACAACTAAGCACCAAACTAGACAACATTAATGCTTTTCCATAAGCAATGCACAATTTTCAACCATAGTTTTCATCAGTGGTCTAGGAAAAAGTACCAAAGAAATCACAAACACCTTCAATCATTCAAAACTTTTTAAATCTTTTTCTCTTTTTTTAAAGAAAAATAAAAATAAATTTACAAGTTTAATTTTCAATATGCATAAAATCCTCAACATGTAAGAAAGCACAAGAAAAATTGGGAAAGTTTAAGAAGACTCTGCTCACTAATGCTCAATGGTGCTTTGGCATAATGGCTTGATGTCCTTGAAGTCCATAAGGCTCCTTTTATAGTTCCAACTCCTCTTGGCTCCCTCACTTACACCTACAAAAGGAAAAAGAGAGAAGCAAAGTAAGAATTTCCTAAAAATTAAAGTTTATTAAAACTCAAACCAAACAAAGAAAAGTTTTAGAAAGCTTGGGTTGTCCCTAAGAACTGCTTAATTTAAAGTCATCGGCTTGAATTTTGAAAAAAGGCTTGTCAAAGAGCAGCTTCTGCTCACAGTAGGTGTCATACAACACTATAAATAGGTCTTGTGATTTGATGCCCTCAAGCTTGACAAGACATGGAAGTATGTTGCACGTGTGTCCAACTTGACTTAGGTCCAATGAATAGGCTCGTTGGGCTTGTAGGAGTGATGCTATGTCGGCAGAGGAGGTGTTGACTACATAGGATCTTGATAGATGTGATCTTTAAGGACTGGTATTGGCGCTTCAAGTTGAGGACAAAAGGCTTCTTCTTATGATTCTTCTTCAATAAACAAGTCTTTGATCTCTTCCTCACTTGAAGAATCTTCAAACTTTAGAGAATCATCATCAAACACTTTCAAATGCTCCTCACATTGGGTAGACTTCTCAAGGTGACAATCTTACTTTTATCCAATTGAAACATCCATAGTAAGAGTGGATGCTACCAATTCTTTGATTTGTTTTCTCATTGCGTCTATCCTTTTCGAGGTTTCAAATGACTCTTCTACCATTGCATTCGACTTTATCTATTTATCATCCAACCTCTCTATATTTTGGTTATGCCTCTTCATATATTGACGAGTCTTCTCCATAAAGTCTACAAATATGGCTTGAAGTTTAGAGATACATCTATCCTTCAATGTTGGATATCAAACGATGGCTTCAAATTATTAGAATTTGTTGCAATACCAATACTCATAGTCCACCATGTCTTCCAACATACAATAGGCATCATCAACAGATAGTTGCTAGAAAGATGTGTGATAAGTGCATAATTTGATATTATATTATTTTCTAATCAATTTTCCCATATTTCTTTGCTTTATTCTTGAGTAATTTATGTTTATTTTGTTATTTTGCGTCTTGTTGGTATTTCAAGGTAATGAGCTTAAAGGTGGATGAAAAGTGAAGTTTTGAAGCCAAGAATTATGTTTATTCATTTTAGAAAGTAATCGAAGGCCAAAGTTAGAATTTAGGAGACATTTTGGACAAAAAGAGTAGTTTTAGCTAACTAGCCTCATGCCCCCATGCAAAGGAGCTTGCAGCCATGCCATAGCACAGTTCCTACTAGCTCCACCACCAAATGGGCTTGAGGCCACACCAGACTCCAACACAGTGCATGGCCGTGGGTAGGAATTAGGTGCCCCTACCCATGAAAACCAGGATATGTAGCCTAATGCTACATAGCACGTGGCCACTAGGAAGAAGGCATGCCCCTACTCATCCTTCAACTTATGGCTTCGAATTTGACCTAAAATGACCTAAAGTTGCCTCTTTCACCCTTATTACCTAAACCTAAAAATACCCTACTTAGACACAAGATTAATATCAACTTTTTAGTTTTTCATTTGTTCTCTTTAGTTTTATAAGTCTTAGGGGATGAAGAAAAAGAGAAGAGGCTCTGGTGGTGGCTCAAGGAATTTCGTCCGCGTGAAGATTTCTTCAACAGCAAAATTATTCTTTTCTTTATCTATTTCTTTCTTTTCCTTGTTAATTATGTTATTTTAATTTTTTTGTGTGATAAGTGCAGAATTTGACATATTTTTGAATCACTCTTTCTTATATTTATATTGTTAGTTTTCAAGTTTTATTGTGTTTTTGTGCTTTATAGATGTTTTATTATCAAGGAGTGAAAAGAGGTTAAAAATAAGGATTTTAGAGCTTCAAGAAATATATTTATTCATTTGGAATCTATTGGGAGTAATCAGACACAATTCAGGTTCAAAATGAATGAAATAAGGTTCAACAAATGGCACCCCCGTGCAAAATTCCTTGTGGCCACATGGTGGTTATGCTTTTTGTGCAGCCATGAGCTAAAATTCTATGTGGCTAAGTGCTCTCTTTTGTAGCTTGATGTGTTTTTTTCGTACAGCCACCCTGTTTCTTCCCCGCGCCCATATGTGTTGTAATTTTTCACTCCGAAATTGGTCTTAAAAGTGTCCAAGCTACCTGTTTTCCACCTCCAAATACCCAACCTTAAAATACATAACATATTAGTTTTTCTATAAGTTTATTAGTTTTTTCAGCCAAAGGAGATGAAAAAGAAGAGGAAGAAAAAAGAGAAAAGCTCCAATAGAGGCTCATGGAGTACCGTTTGCATAGAATGATTTCCAACTCTAAAACCATTCTTTTCCTTATTCTTTCCCTCTTTTCTTTTTCTATTATGTTAGTTTTGTTTTGTTTTTGGTTGAAGAGAATTTCAAAACCCTAGACATAATTTTATGATTAATTTATAGAATTATTTTTTAGTTTTTCAATTAAGATTGTTTATGTTCTTCCATGATTATTGTTTGTGATTAGTTTCTTGTTTTGGCACGTAACTAAATAAGACTTGAATTTAATCTATTGTTACATTAGATTGCTTGATCTATAACTGTCATGTTTTTCTAATCATTAGTAGTAAATTGCAAGGTATGATTACAGGAGGCTTTCATTAATTGAGGTAAGGAACATAATCTAGGTTAAACAATTCAAGATTGTGTGCTTATTATCTAGATCAACCAAGCTCTCTTATCTTAATGCTTCCATTGAATTGAATCTAGGAAGCGTATTCTAGATTATTTGAGGGAAAGATATTAAATAAAAAGCTTGTTTTATTTAACAAGTAAGTAAGAAGAGATTAGGACAGCAGAGCTTATTATTATCTATAGTTGGTAGTTTCAATATAAAATTGGATGTAATTCTGTAATTAATGTATGGTTATTGTTTAGTAGTAGAAAATAATTTTTTAACCAGTTTCCTCATTATTGTTTCGTATTTATTTATTTTCTTGTCCTTTTATTAATTTAGTTTATATTCAAAAATCGCCCCAATTTTTGTTAATATTAGTGTGTCCTAGGTTTTAATAAAGTCAATAACAAATTAATTAGACTCAATGCTCTGCGGGAATGATCGTTACTCATCACTATACTTGACCATGACTATACTTTAAGTAAGGCTAATTTGGTGTCCTTTGAAACCTACCATTGTGGTTGAAGGGGATTTCAAAACCCTAGACATAATTTTATGATTAATTTAGAGAATTTTTTTCTAATTTTCCAATTGAGATTGTTTATGTTCTTCTATTATTATTAATAATGATTATTTTCTTGTTTTGTTTGGGTGCACAACTAAATAGGACTTGAGAATATTCTATTGCTAGCTTGGAATGCTTAATCTGTAATTGTCTCGTTATTATAATCATTAGTAGTGAATTATAGTCATTGATTATGATCAAGTTTTCGTATGATTGCATGTGGAGCATAACCTAAGTTAAATGATCTAAGCTTATGTAATTGTTGCCTTGATCAACTATTTTTTTCAGCTTAATGCTTTTATTAGATTAAATCTAGAAAGCCTGTTCTAGTTGTTTAGTAGAAAAGTATTTAATAGAGCCTCTTGTCTTATTAAATCTAAAAACTATGGAAAGATTAGAATAGCAAACCTTGTTGCTATCTATGGTTGGTTTACCTATCTCAATAAAATCTATGATTGGTTCTAAGAACGTCTTGAGATTCAGGCAATTGCGGATGATATAACTAGTAAATATGTTCCTCCTCATGTCAACATATTTTATTGTCTAGGAGGAATTACGCTTACTTGTTTTTTAGTACAAGTAGCTACAGGGTTTGTTACGATTGGTGCGTTCAATAATAAATTGGGAATAATTCTGTAATTAATTATATGGTTATTGTTTAGTGATGGCGAATGATCCTTTAACCAATTTTATCATCATTGTTTTATTTTACTTTATTTTCTTGTGTTTTCTTTTATTTCAGAATTTAGTTTAAATCTAACCCCACCCCCCCCCCCCCCCCCCCCCCCCCCCCTTTAAGTTTAGTTTATTGTCTTAATTAGTGTTGGTAACTAATTACTCAATACTCTGTGGGAGCAATCCTTAATTATCATTACACTCAATAACCACATTTTAAGTAAGGTTTTAATATGACAGTCCATTAGGAACACACAAAGGTGGTACCATTTCCACTTTAAAGCCAATTATTTGTTGTGGCACATAACCCATTGAGAAATTATTGAAGTGACCGTCCCTTAAGAACCCATGGTAAGGAAGTTGAACTAATAACTTTTTATATCTCCACCAAGCACTACACATTGGTTTCAAATCATATTGGGCAAAACTCAAGAGGACTTACTGATGAGACATCGTAAAGTACCCAGCCAAATGAAAAAAACTAAAAGCAAAGGAAAGTAAAAAAAATAAAAGTAAGAAAAATATCCAAATTAGTCCTAGACCTAATTGGTATTGACATTAACCAAAACTTAGCAACAATCCCCTGTAAGGGTGTCAAAAACTTGTTGCGAGTCTGCAAGTACACAAGTCGTACAAGTAATAAAGTTTTGAAGAGTAAGGATATGGTTCCCATGAGGATTGTATTCAATTCTAGATAAGTACTGAGATTAGAATAACTCTAAAATTGTTTGAACAACCAAATTTAAAATAAAATAAATGAAAATAAAGACTAAAAACTAAGATAAGAATGAAAATAAAAACTCTAGAGGGATAATGTAACACCCCCTTACGAACATCACAGATGTCGTTACATTCATTCATTAATACCTTTATTTTAAGATAAAGTATTTGTACATAGCATAATTTGAAAACATACCCCAAGATCCATGCATGCATTTTTTTTTAATTTATTTGCTTGATTATAAACATTCTTTAGTTAGTTATATATTCTAAATAATAAAAATCATAATTTAAAATGAAAAGGCCACCATATTTAAAAATTTGCTCTCACTGTTCAGTAGGCCGAACTTGAGACTTTGGCAGACCGAACTTGATCGGCAGGCCGAAATCATCCACCGACAGGCCGCCCGAGGCTTTGCACATCCGAGGTTTTAAATTTGCTAAGTTCGGCAAGCCGACCATCAATGTTCTGCAGGCCGACCGACTAAAAAGAAAATTTTAAGAAATTAATTTAAGACGAGATTCAATACTT
The DNA here is from genome assembly GCA_025403435.1 of Artocarpus heterophyllus. Lineage (NCBI taxonomy): Eukaryota > Viridiplantae > Streptophyta > Magnoliopsida > Rosales > Moraceae > Artocarpus > Artocarpus heterophyllus. Next base: position 20,378,336 of record CM046333.1, read on the forward strand.
CAATATGCAGAAGACAAATATACTTAAAAAGACATAAGATAAAATATTAAAACATAGTTCATAAATTCTTTAAAACTTATCAAATAAACATGTTCAAATTATAACACGTAGTCTATATCTTTAAAACTTCCTTCTTTGGCGTTCTTCGGTTTACAATTCATCTTGCTTAGCTCACATGCTTTTCCTTGCCCTCCATCTAGTCCATAACTTTCTTACCCTTATCTGCAACATAATATAAAACTGAATAAGCTAATGCTTAGTAAGTACATTTATATCTAACAACTTAAAACATTTTATGAACAACAACATCATCATCATCATAATAGTGCACTAAGCACAATTTCATAAGGAACATATCTTCCAATACATTATCCTTATTAAAAACTTAATTCATTTTATCTTAAGGGGCCTAAGTGTTGCATCATAATCATCATTGTAGGCGTGCCGTCATGAGAGGAGAAGGGTAGCAAATCCTAAACCAAACATGACATCATAACATAACATAAAGATGGGTATGCAACACTTATTTAGGTGATACATATATATAGACATAAATATATATACTTCTATACTTTAGAAAACATCCTCATCAAAACATGCATAAACTTTAAACATCAACTTTTATAATAATAACATCATGAATAACCATCGTGGAAATCATTATAAAACCATCATAAACATAGATTTCATACTTTTCATAAATCACATCATGTTGTAGGTGAGAATGTACTTACTTGTATTGCTTACTTAACCTTAATTTGTAGGTGACGTCGCCACGGTCTCGATGTGCTCGCCCTTAGTGTGTTCATGTCATACATTCATTTAAAATAACAATTAACATTTAATTCAAAGAATTACTCATCACAACATACATACATCTCTTGAAACATAATTTATAGCATGTTTCATTAACCATAGATCATTAGAACAAAACTATCAACACAAACATTTTCTGACCCCCATGAATTCTTAATTCAATAACTCAACATTCACACATAATTTAGGCACCAAACTTGGCAGGAACCAAAATAATACATCATCATATTATCATGATTTTTTCTTAGTCATAAAAATTACATTAGACAATTAAAACAAGTCATAATTTGTGTCACAAAATCTGCCAGCAATACAAAATAGTGAGCACTTCCTATTAACGTTCACATAATGAATTATTTACATCCCAAAATAATTTCATAAAAATAGTACATATAATAGACATATAGAACTCTAAAATATCCAAAAATCACCTTTGAATAAATTCTAAATAGTCCAAAACGTGCATAAAAAATAGTAGCAAAACAACTTCCATTATATTAAGCAGTGAGTTACAAGAGTTCATCATTTTTAAGCAATCAAAACAAATTTATTTAAACTCTAAAATTCTTACGACAACTTAGTAACACATAACTACAGAACCGCAAAAATATTTTATCATTAAATAAATTCATTTAATCAAACAAAAACATCACACAATAAGAGTTCAACAATTGACCGATAAAAACAATCTAAAAACCTAGCTTCAATAAAAACTTCATATCACATAAAATATTTGTCATATTATCATGAGACTTTCCAATTCATAAATTGACATATACCTAAACATATTTGCCAATATTTGTGCAAAATATCATTCATTTGCATTGTGAACAGAACCTATATTTTTGTATAACACAACCAAAGAGCAATAATTTATTGTGAGTGACAGAGAGAAGAAAATTCATAACTTATAATAGAAAAAATCCAATTAACTTGAAATTTGGAGGAACATCTCATAACACATCCATGAACAACATATTAAATTTTTAGAGCAAAAGAAAATTCTTAGACAAAGTTATGGCAATTGGATGAAGAAGAGATATACATTTCAGAAATACCGAAAAAAATGAGTTCTTACCTTTAACAATTTTCTTCTCAAACTCCTTCGAATTTGCCCAAAGAAAACTCAATATTTCTTTTAATTTTTACAGTAAAATTTTGAGGGAGAGAAGGAAAAGAAAACGTGGAGAAGAGAAGAAGGGGAGAAGAGAAAACTAAAGAGATATCTTAGAGAGAAAATTGGATAGAGAAATTTTTCACGTGAATGAGGAGAATATCAAGAGTGGTCAATACTCCTTAAATTGGCAGCAAAAATTCTGAAGAAAAGATGCATTTTTCGTGGGAGAATGGAGAGAATTAAGGGAAAGTCAACTAATTTAGCTTCACTTACCATATTTCAATTCTCAAAAATAGGAAACCTTATCAATTAAATTCAATCAATCAAAAAGTCAAATATTTCATTTCCTAAAATGAGGAATTAATCCAAAAATATGCCAATCAATCACATTAAACCATCCAATCATCGTAATTATCTCAGTCACAAATTTGAGAGATTTTTGCTGACTGCTCGTTAGCAGTCTTTGGCCTGCCGAGTGCACAGTTCGGCCTGTCGAATGCATGAGGTCTGGCCTGCCAATGAAATTCCATCGGCCTGCCATTCCATGAGGGCCAATCTGGCCTACCGAACTTGAAGGTTCGGCCTGCCGAACTGCCTTATCTTCTAAAGTTTAACAAAACATAGATTCATTACAAAATTATAATTAAACATACATTAGAAATAACATGAACATTTCAACACATCAATTCCACGTGACCGTCACCTGTTATAACACTTTAAAATAAAATGGTTAGTACCATTATAACACATGTTAATAAAGAAATTACTTAATGTCATCACTAACTTGACATAATCCATTACATGAAAATTTAGCGGGTGTTACAGATAACTACACCTATCCATCCAATGCGTATCTCATTTAGCAATTGTAAATTAGTTCTACTCAATTCATCAATCGAGGCGCTTATATCACCTCTTTCCTTTCTTGAGCATCAAATTAGATGTTATATATAGGCACTTTAAGCAAATCCCTATTTACCTAAGTACGTATAAACTCATTACATTCAAGCCTCACACATAATTGCCTAAGTGTTACCAGCCTACCAAACTCACTAACACCTAGGTTTCTTACTCCAATTCGACCTATAAAATTCCCTCCCTAGAGTTTCAATCCCACATATCTACATCAACTAATTTAGTGGCCCTGTAAGTTAGAGGAATTAAGTATAGAGCACACAAATGAATTGAAATGAAATTTTGTCAACAAACTAAATATTCACAACATGGTTTAAGCCAAGCTACCTCAATCCTCTAGATGAAAAGAGTCAATCTATAGCAATAATCATTAACAAAATCCAAAAGAGTTCACACACAATAAAAACAACAAAAATCAAAAGAGATAAAAGATTAGAATCAACTCTTATGGAGAAACCCCAGATCTCTTCTCCTCTTTTGCCTTCTCGAAGCTCCAAAACTGTGCTCTCCTCTTGAATTTGGTGAAGATAAATTGCCAAGATTGAAATCTAGGTCTAAAATTAAAAATCAAAATAAAAAATAAAAACTAACACTGGTTTTATTTATTTACAAAAATGGGCGAAGTCTCTCACGATAGAGACCAAGAATAGCCTCAAAGGAATATTTTCTCTCTTTAAACGTGCCTCCAATTCTTTGCCCATTCCTCCTTAAGAAAGCCTTATCATTTCCCTTTTATAGGTCTCCTTTTTGAGATTTGTGCCCTATACAATTATGTATATATTCAGCATGTTTTGATGCTACAACAAAAGATTCCCTACCGTAGCCTTAAAGCATGGAGCTTGGAAGTCTAGGAATCAGCTTTGGGTGCTGTTGTGGAGAATTTTGGCACTAGTGCCAAACCATTGGGGCTATAGTGGAAAAGTTTTGGCTACAGCACCAAAACACTTTGATTGCAACTGAGAATTTTGGGTTGCAACACCCAGCCTCTGCCATGGGTGCCCCTTTTGTACATATTGGTCCTTTTTTGTTGTCTTTTCACTTCTTATGGCTTCCCACTCTCAAGTTCACTTATACAAATGAGTAGAAATAAAATATTGAGAGGGAAAATTCAATGAAAATGTATTCAAATGCATTCTAAGATTAATCAAAATAAACAAATAAAACTAAAAATAAGAAAATCAAATCAAATAAATATAATAAGATTAAATAAAATAAAATGAAATCTCAAAGAACAAGCTAAAGGCATTTGAATGAGGTAAAATAACTCCATTTCATAGAGTTATCAATCAGGCGGTATCACTATGAATATTGGCCTGTATCTATAATATCATATGAAATATAGGTGGATGTTGGTATCACGGTTGAATACTACTTAGTATCTTTGATCAGTTATCGGTATCATAGAAGTTATAGGCCGGTGCCTTGAAGGTATATTTTTATTCTCATATATAATGTGATGATGTGGCATGGCATTCTTTGCAATTAATTTTTTTATAGTATAGATCAATCCAAGACTTGGTTTTGTAGCATATATATAAAGAGCCCTAAAAGAAGAAGAAAAAAAAATAGCCCACAAGACAATTATAATCTTTCCACGAATCATAGGCGATGTAAACCTAAAGCAAATGAATATATGATATTTTTCACTCAAAATATGAATGTACAATATGTTTTTTTGTTCTTTTGTGGAGGCACGTGCCTCCATTGTCTGCAACATAGATTCGTCATTGACTATGCAGCTCCAACGACCAAGACAGATTGCATCCTTAATTCGACATAGATTCTCATTATACCCTAATCATGTATAAAACCCCCAGTTTTATCCATAGGCTGCAGCTTATATAATTTAAACTACTAATCTTATAATCATATTTATCTGCATATAAACCCTATATAAGCTGTTTAATTTCAAGATTTAATTCTCATAGTCACGGATTATAAATTTTCTTAACATACAATCATTAATATGAAAGTAATATGTGGACCATTATTAATATATAAAATATACGCATTGTGATTTATTTCACTAAAAAATTCATAAGTAAAAATAAAATATTTATTCCTTTGGGCACTAATCCTACCAATTTGACCACTTTTTTTGCTAAAACCGTAAGTGTTTTTAATCAAACATATAATAAAAATAATAGAACACAAGATATGCGATAGTTCTGATTACTTTTTTTTGTGTCACTAACAACAGTCATAATAGTGCATTCAAATTATTTTTAAAATACTTTTTTATAATATAATGTAAAAAAAATTAACCCTTTCTTTTCCTAGCTATATATGATTTTGCATAGTTTTTCATAGCAAGAAAGATAGGCTCTTGCCATGAAATGATAAGTTTTTCTAATTAGACAAAATAAAATAATGGTAATAAAAATGGGGAAATGTTTATTTTTTTTATTCTGTTCACATGCCTCTTTTTACTTTCTATATTCTCTTTTTAATTAAAATTTCATATTACAAAAAGACACACATAAAAAGACAAATAAACATATTGCATGATTAAATTTTATTATAAAAAAAGTAATGATAGATTTCTTTCTCCCCAACCCTCCATATGTCATATTCTTAAATTATAAACTAATAATGATTGTTCCTTTTTCTTTTATTCATATTTATATTTTTTGACTAATTAATTATTTCATTTTTTTCATTTTTAATGAAATTGAACTCTTTTTTCCATTTCATTTTTTTTTCTTATGCTCACTAATAGCTTTACTGTGTTCCATCTTCTTTTGCCACTTTATTTTGATCATACTTGAATAGATATAATAGTTTTCTTTCAATTTTCATTTATTTTGTTTATTGAGTTGTATTGCACTTTTATTTTATAAAATAAATGACTTCTTCTTGTCAAGTTACATATAAATAAATGTCCTTTATTTTATTTTAATAAAAAATAGTTATTTCAAAATTTTTTATGTTTGACGAAAAGGGTTCATTCCTAAAGCTTGAGCCAAAAAAAATAGAGACAGGTATAGAAATGATAATATTAAAGTAAAATTAAAATAAAATGATGGTTCTAAAAAGAAAAATGGAATGACCAAGAATTTATAATCTTTTGGAAATAACTTGAGGTAATTTTTGTATACTTTGTTGTATAGAAAGTAAATTTAATCATTTTCAAATTATGTAGGGTATGTTTTTAGAATGGTGGTGTAGAGAATAAAGAAGGATGTATAAATAGAACCACTTTTTTTGCCTTTTGTGAAATGATTTTACAAATATTAAATATAATGTATATACATATGTACATATACCAGGTCAGAGCACGAGGCCCACAATCTCTTCCAGCGTTTTGATTAAACATGGCCTTGATTTAAAGTGTGTGTAAGAGAGACATTGTAGGTGTATGTAGACAAATAACACATTAAAAAAATAGTTGACAAAATGATATAGAAAATCAAGTATGAGTTATTGTAAGAAAATAGAAATTAAAAAGGCCTAAAAAAAATTTTGAGTAGGGACATGTATAAGATGTATATTAGAAGAATGACATGTATATGACAAATAGAAGTTGAAAGTACCATGAGAAAAAGAAAATATGTGAGAGGGAGATTTAGAGAACCAAAACGGAAAAAGAAATGATGGCTCAAATAAAAAAGAATCGCGAATGAAACTGAAGGTTATGTTTACAACAATATTTTTAGAGGATGTAAGAGAACATAAAATAAAGATAAATTAGAAGAAAAAATTATTTTCAGGATACACATTAAAAAATAATTTAATGGAATTTAAAAATATATAATATATTATGAGGGAAAGCAACAATAAAATACAAAGGTGAGAAAGAACAAAAACGAAGGGTTAAAAAGCAAAGTAAAAAGGGGGGAAGGACAAAGAAAGTAAAGAGGAGAGAAAGGAAGAAAGAATGAAAAAGGAAAAAAAAAAAACCACACAAAAAAAGGAGGAAAGTTTGGTCCATAGTAAGGAGACACAAGTCAACGCCAACGGAAAGAGCACATTAGCTCTTTTGTTTAGATTATTTAGAAGCACGCACCTTGCACATGCATTTTTTTTGTCTTTTTCATACAAGGATATAAAATTTCTTCTAAATTCTAATTAGAGTTTATAAGATGGAAAAAAAAGTTTTATAATGTCCATTTGAAAGTAGAAGATACAAAAATAGACAAAAAATTAATAAATGGATCGAAATGCACACTTCAATTAGAACATACATTTTGATTAAATACATTTGTGAGAGATAAAAAGTGTGGGTATGCATAAACAAATAATACATATTTAAAAAAATAGTTAACAAAATCATATAGACAATTGATGAATTAGAATAAGAAAATAATAATTGAGAAGGGTACATAGAAAACTTGAGTATGGACATATATGAGAGTTTATTTTAATAGGGGTAAATTAAAGGTGTCAACAAATAATACATATTTAAAAAAATAGTTAGCAAAATTATATAGAAAATTAATGAGTCAGTATAAGAAAATAGTAATCGAGAAGGGCACATAGAATAATTAAGGATGTACGTGAGAGAAAATATTTCAATAGGGATAAATTAGAGAATTGATATATTTGAGACAAATAGTAGTTGAACATGCAACGAGAGAAGAAAAAATATAAAAAAAGGGAGATATTTGAGAGCCAAAAGACAAAAGGAATAAAAGCTAAAATAAAGAAAATTAGGAACAAAATTTTAAGAAGTATACAGCCCAATTTAACGCCCTAACAATTTATCAACCTATGTAGAGAATTACAAGGATTGACCTTCCTGATAAGATCGTCGTGGGGTTTGGAATGCATTGCAAGTACATCTATAATCTCACAAAATAATTAGCACAAAAATTGCAGAGTATTATTGAAATCAATAAGTCATATAAAGGAAACAATTCAACATCATAAAATCATTTTTTAAAACTTCCTCAAAAAACATTCTTTCAAAAATATTAGGGCCTTACGCAATGTACCAAAGCGCGTAATCACAATAAGAGTGGGGTAGAAATCCCCAATACCTGTTGAGGAAACTTAACGTGGCTTTGCACCCATATTAAGGAGCTCCCATCGACTCAATGCAAAGAGGGACTTATACCATTGTTATACACGCCTTCTAAACATCTTTTATCTTGATTAGTTCTTATTTACATACTTTCATGAAACTATGAGGAACATATAACATTGCATAAGAATGGCAAGTCTTTTTATAAAAATCTTCATTGATCTTTAATCACATTAGCCATCAAGATTTCACACCATATAAATCATATTTTGAACAAACATATTGTAGGTGAGAGATGTACTTACCCGGCTTACAGGCTTACTATAATCGTGATTAAAGAAATGCAACACTTTGGAATCTCGATACTCTCGCCTCTTTGGAATGTTCATGTCACAATATCATAGAATTAACATTCATGGCATAAAACTCGAGAAACTATATTAAAACCCTAATTTATGTCCTCAATAATCCAAGAAAACCCTAATTCATGCTTCCATTAATCCACCAACAATTTCTCATGATCAATCCTTATATCATAAATCCCATCAAAACATTACATATATAGATCCAGGATTTAAATATGAGAGCTTTCCTACAGTAGGTTTATTTTTCTATTCTGGAAATAATACCATTACTTTTTTCAAAATACATAATATTTCTCTTAAATCATCCTAATCACTTTTCAGCAATTAAACATAAATATGACATCCTAACATGTTTCTAATATATCAACAACATAAGTCAACAATTAACCAAAACAACCACATAATAAAACGTTCATAACTAAAGAAACTCTAGTTTATAATTGCATTATAAAATTCCACAAAATCCTATTAGAAAATGTGATTTATTAAAAGTCTAAACGACCACTTTTCAGCAATTAAACATAAATATGACATCCTAACATGTTTCTAATATATCAACAACATAAGTCAACAATTAACCAAAACAACCACATAATAAAACGTTCATAACTAAAGAAACTCTAGTTTATAATTGCATTATAAAATTCCACAAAATCCTATTAGAAAATGTGATTTATTAAAAGTCTAAACTACCATTTTTTCTCACTCCCTTCTATAGTAGATTATTCCAGTTGCCGGTGCCGGCGAGTGCAATTTAATATTGGCTGGAGCATGAATTTACCAAATTATCTTATATTTGTTAAAAAAAAAAAAAAACAACAACAACAACAACTGTCTTGTCTCCGGCGCACATCAAACCTCAAAATTTTGGCATGAACTTCTTCAAATGCATCGAGCCCCTTACCACTGTCACCTATAACAATACTCAATAAACAATTGTTAAAACTTATTCATAATAACATACATTACTATCAACCTAGACATCTTTCTTCTAATAATCTGTTAAAATTTTTTGAAATGTTACAGAAATATCGCTAAATTATACCTCGAACCACAAATATTGGACATAGTTGTAACTTAGATCTTCACATCAAAATAATTATAACGCAGGTCTAATCAATTAAGAAGTTAAAACGGTATCCTTACATCCCACTGCATGGGTCTACCACATCAGTATTTATCTTTTCTTTTCTTTTCTTTTCTTTTTTTTTTTTGGTAATAAACGTCATTACAACATCAATATGACAACGCTACTAGTAGATCTGTAATAGCGACGTCTTACTAATTAAATAATTTTTTCTTGAAATAACTGATTAATAATTATACTGCCAACTATATATATACTGACACTTAGGACAAATTAATAAATATTCCTTCCTTAAACAAAATAAATCAATAAACGATTTTGTTTGGCTTCAGAGACCTTATTATAATTAGCCAGTAACTGAATAATAATATTTTGATCCTTAAACGGGTTGGAATCGGAGAAATACATATACAATTACAGAAAAGAAAGGACTTAAGACAAGTAAAAGCAACTTGCATAATGTACATATATATATATATATATATATATATAATAAAAAATTAAAAAATAAAAAAAATAAAAAATAAAAAAGTGGAGGTTTTCCCGAAGCATTGATTTTTCGAAGCACGCGTTATGTGTACACGGTTTAAAAGCAGCATTTCAGTGATTTTTCACAAACATAATAAATTAAAATTAAAGTTAAAAAAGTCAACTCGTGGACGTAAAAAAAAGTCAATTCTTTTTTTTTTTACAACAATAAAAGTCAATTCTTATTGCATCTTAAAATTTGCAAATAGTGCTCATTTTAGGAAACTTACAAGGAAAATTTAATGGGTGAGAACCTTCACCAGCTGTGTATATTTAGAAACCGGTCCGGTAAAAAAAAAAATAATAATAACAATTAAAAAACAGATATTTATTGTTAGGATTTTTTTCCCCACTAAAAAATTGCCAACTTAAAAAGCATTAATAATTTCATAGAAAAAAAAAGCGTTAATAATTTTTTGTTCATTGTATACATATGTAACATGTGTTGTATCCGGGGAGAACTAAAGAAACGTTTAATAGTTTAGTGCTCATTCTATATGGTACGCTCACATACGTTAAATGTATTTATTTCTAGATTTTTTTATTTTGAACTGCAGATTTTAACTTTTCACTTTTAGGTGGAATAGGTGGAGTCAAACGTGATTTTATTGTAAGGTTATGCATACAACCACTTTATTTTTTAGATATTTCATAAACTATTTAATTCTCCAAATATATTTGAGTCAGCATTTCATATTTATTCATAAACCTGATAGGCAAGCTATATACTTAGAAAACGCAATATATTTAAGTAGAAAACGCAATATATTTAAGTAGGCACTTTTTGTCATGAATAAATTAAGTTATTTAAAAAAAACTATTGACAATGTGTTTAAACTTGAATAAACTGCCAAAGATTCAAAAAAAAAAAAAAGAATAGAACAGAACATCATAAGCTGTTAACATGTTAACCTTTTTTTTTTCTTTCTTTTTTCAAGTTTCTTAAATTAGTAATGATAAGATAATATCCTTTAATGGATGATAATATCCTTTACAGAGCTAAGCATAACATTATTTGAAAGTGAAAATTAATTAACGTAGAAGAGACAAAGATGATAAGATATAATTAGTAATGATAAATCATTCAAATGGCAATCATTTAATGGATGGGCATATCACATAAACACGATCGTGTGGCACATTTATTGAAAAATCATGCTTCAAATTGATTAATCTGGCAGTGATTTGTTATCTATAAATTATCCACTTTGAAAACCATTTTCCTCCGACAAGTTCACAAGTCCAAAGCCGAAGTGATAAATCTAAATACAATGATGATTATAAGCTAAATACCACATGATAGCCAAGTAGAGTCAACATCAAAATATCCTTATAACATAAGGTCTCAAATAAGACCACCACAATATGAGATCTCCACAAGAACGCAGGCTAAAACATCAACGGAAGCAAACGTGTATAAGATCTAAAGATCACGTGAAAACAAACAAAAACATAATCGAAAAATTAAGACGAACAGGCTCAGTTTTTCTATCAAGGGAAAACCCTACGAGTCCAACGGTCATTTTCCCCGAAGGACAGCGTCACCTCCTCTCCACCAAGCCCCACATGTTGTTGCTCCTGCGAGTTTATCAAGTCTATGAACCATTGTAATTGCCTCTGCATGTTGTCCATGTTGGTCACCCCCCCACCTGGCGGCCTCTCTACTGCAGCCGGCGCCGATGCATTGCTCTCTCCACCACTCCTCGGTTTCCCTTCCATCGCAATCGTAGGCTGCACTGCCACTGCACGCGGCTGGTAGTCTTGCGTTGGCTTGTCCTTCATCCTCTCCATCCTTTTGTTGATATCCTTTAGGTTCTGCTCAATCAGCCAGCCAAGATCGTTCAAGTCCTGGACGCTCAGAGCTTGTAGGCCTTTCACCCCTGTCAGGCTCTGGAACATAAGCTGAGTGATCTCTTTCTCTATGTTCTCCTTCCTCTGCTTATTCAGCTGCTCTTTTGCCTTGGCGATGCGCTGCCTTAGAAAGCTCTCCTGGTTCACCATCTTCTTGCTTTGCTCCATGTCGGGCATCTTCTTGAATTTGGCCAAGACTCGATGGACTCCCGCCGACGAAGGGTAAACCTCCGGCTGAGCATCGTAAAGGCTGCAGATTATCGCTCATGCGTCGACATCACAAAGGGTGCTTAGCTCGTTGACCTTCTTGATCAGTCCCTCCTTCTCTTCTTAAACGTGGCCTTTCTTGTCGAGTCGTTGGTGATATAGGCCAGCTTCACCTTCTTTCTTGTCATGATTAGGAGAAAGGAGAAGGAAAAGAATTAGTCTGTAAGAGAAGGAAAGTGAATATGCAACGGTTAACCAGGAAGGGGTATTCATATGTGGCTACAACTCAAAAATTAATTAAATGAAAGTATTTTACAAAAAAAGAAAAATATTATTGCCATTTAATAAATTCACAAATCACACTATTATTTCAAAATCTTTGTTATTTAATTCATTAGTCTTTAATTAATCATAGTTTGGTGTACTTATTCATGTTAACATCTCTATAGTAGAAGACGTTAGACTCAAATCGTCTGTCTAATTTTTAATATTCTAAATCGTATCAAATCAGCTATATCATAACACGTCATTTAAAGAAAAAAAAAAAAGGCAAAAGTCAATTAAATACTATTTCAAACTTTTTAATGATAGTGTCATACTATGGTTAATTGGACACCATTTAGAACATCAAAATAAGACATAAGATGGAGATGCTAATACAATACATATTATCCAATAAAATAAATAAATAAATCAATAACCATACCTGTTCAAATTGACTCCAAGGATAAGTTGAGATAGCATTATAGATTTGTACATTTTTATCGTAGAAAGTAATTAGAATAAATAATTTTTTTTTTCTATTGAAACATTGTTAACCAGAATAGTTTTGAATAAAATAGGTATAAAATAAAACATGCAAGGGTTTTTACTACTTTTTTTGTTGACTGGGAAACGCGCGTGCCTCTGATACGGTCTTGTAATAGCTTGGGGGCTTGGGGGCTTTGGCGTTTGATTCAAGATTCTCATAATTACTTTTTTTCTTTTTTTTTGGATGAGGATTCTCATAATAAACTCGTATAATCTCTTATACCAAATATCTTCGTTTTATTTTTTGTTTTTCTTTAAAATTGTGAGACACATAAAGGAATCGTATAATTCCAAGATACCGAAATCAGCTCCAAATAATTTTTCTTTTGTATTGCGGCAACGTTTCCTTTCAAGTGCACTCGTTAAAAACAAAAACAAAATGACAACAATGTTTACTTGATTGCAATCTTTTTAGGCTGGCATACATCCAGAAATATTTATAACAATTAGGCAGTTTCCTGCAGGGGAAAAAACGTTTCCTTCAATTCCTTGTAATCTTTGTAGGCTGGCATATGTCCACTAATGGTTAAAAGCATTAAGCAATTCCAGCAAACCAAAAAAATAAAATAGTATCAAAATCTAGTCAATGGCAAACAGTATTATGTTCAAGGCTTCCAGCACTGGTGACTGTGACATAACAGTTTCATCATTAGCGTAATTCCTCGCCCTGCTCACGAGCAATGGAAGATGACAGAATTCCAAGGTCGCGATTTAAGAACGTCAAGGCAGACTCACACTCCGAGATTATTCGTGTCACCGAAGAGGGCTCACCAGCAATTGTTTCTGATGAACCAATGGCAACAGCCGCATATGAATCTCTCAGGTTCCTCAGGTTCCCCAAGAACTGCAAGCATCATACCAAAGAGCTCACTAAAAGGAAAAATTGAAAAACAAACAGAATATAGTGGTACAAAAAAAAAAAAAAAACAAGAATGTTACAGAAGCGTAATGCAGTCAAAATCAATCTCAAGAAAGTAGCCCCTTTTTTTTTTTTTTGCCACCAGTAGTTCCCAAAAAGAATTGCACAACGTGAATAGCAATGAAGTACCTTCAAGAGCATCTTGTATGCCTCCAATAAACGATTGGCAGCTGGTCCAAACCCATGAAGCTGGGGTACCTCCATCATGTGTGTCCAGGGACGAATTTCCTACACAAAGCACGATTTTAAACGCAAATATAAATCATCCAAATTCGGGATATGATAAAATAGAAGCAGAAAACCTCATTCAGGGATAGACAAACCAACATTCAAAGGATCTGGCAATAGCAACTCTTTGAACATGTCAAGCAACAGCACGCATAAGAAAGAATCAATATCAACATACCTTAGTATAAATTGCATTGAAAGATCTAGCAGTTTCAAGAAAAGATTCCAAACAGGAACGTAATTGGGATTCCACCTCCACATACTCCTCGTCCGGGTTGTAAGCATGCTAAATGAGAACCAAAAGAGAAAAAGAATCTCATAACAAGTAAGAAAGTAATACCATACAAGGAACTCTGAGAAGTTCAGATACACGATGGTGAATATTTCCATCAGAAATTATATTGCAAGACATTCAAGAGAAAAAAACCCAATACAAGAGATTTATAATGCATCTTTCTAATGTAAAGAAGGATCTAATGAAATTAAGAGTTGACAAGAACAGACAACAGATTTATGCTCCTATGTTTAGCGGAAGACGATAAATTGGAAAAATAGTTATTAGGAGATGAGATGGTGTTTGCAGGAAGCGACGAACAACAAAGAACTGGAGCATGGAAAAAATGATAGCAGGGGGAACAGGAATAATTGTAGATGGAGGATAAAACTTCTTAGTTCTTAAAGAATTGAGCACATTTAGGCAAAGGTGGACAATTTTATTTTCAGTACAAGTAACAGTTCAACAAGGGTAATTACAATTTGAGTTTCCCAGTCACTTACTTTCTTTCTTTTTCCTTCTTTCTTTCTTTTTTTTTAAAAAAAAAACAATGAGTCTTTTAATTTCTTTCTAGGAGAAACTCGTTGCACTTTGATAAGCAGTTCAATGGATTGAGGGAGTGCACTCCTTTTTCAATTGAGAAAAATAAGAAGAAAATGAAACTTAAGCACTAAGAGTCTAATGATTTAATAACAAATGACATTCCTCAAATCACTAAAAAGAGTAAAATACTGACACAAAGATTTGTGTAGTTTCAAAAAAATAGATAAAGAAATAAAACGAATGTTAAACACACAGACTAATTTTAATATATGTCTCTCTATGTTGTCGAAAAAATATTTTCAATGATAAACACACTAGATCATTGAGAAATAAAGCAACTTTATATTAAGGATCAAAGAGACACCTTTGATGCCAAATCATCGACCTTCTGCTGAAGATTTAAAAGTATTTTTGATTGTTCTGCAAGCTTCGTCTCGAGCTCAGACACGTCATGTCTACAAATGAACTTTGATTAAAGGAAAGGAATGTTACCATATCTGTTTAAATAAGTTGTTATTCCACATCAGCTAAAAAGAGAAAAAAGAAAAGAAATAAAGATATACAGCAGTCATAGAAGTTGAGCCCTATACTAAAAATAAATTCATCACATATGCAAGATGAACTTGCACACAATTTCCACTGTTTTCTAATAGCATTTTGTTTAACGATAAAAAGAAAACAATCTCATTCCAAAGAAACCATCTTGGGTCATTTTACACGAGAGATTTTGATAACTTGTATCTAGGAAAATAAAAGGGGCAAATAGATGATGTCAACAACTTGTGAGCTGTCGACAGTGGAGTATGATTCTTGTTATCCCAAAACAGGAAAACAAATTTACATGGGTAATAGCATACTTTGAATGAGTACCAAACAAATTCCCACTTCTTTCTCTCTACCAGTTGCCCAACTCCATGCTCAAGGAGTTCAAAGTTTCCAATGTCATGTGTTCCAATTTTCTATATCATTATCTCCTTAAAATTCTTTAAGATACATAAAGTAACACCACTTCCTCATCAACACATGCGCCTTATGCAACTTTACATCCTAACTTTCAAAGTTCCAATGCCATCCACACATCTCACAACTAAAGTAAGAAATATTGGACTTATCTTCTTCTAAATAATAACGGAATGGTTACCTTTGAATATTCATATCAAAAGCATGCCTTCTAACAGATTAAGACGTAGCATTTATATTTCCAACTAAACAACATGGTTGACATGTATTCTACGATACTTAATCGCCTCCAAACTGTTTCCTAGCAAATCTTTTGTGGTTTTCTGTAGTTACTAGGAACCTCTGATTTATACAAACAGAACAAAACTGAAACTTAAACCAAAACATCTTCCCAACTCTAGTATTCTGCCCTTCTTGTTTTTGCTCTTTTTGATGGATCTCTCATCCATCTGTTTGGTCTGTATACAGTTCTTTTTATAAAATCATAAACTTATCAGTTTCTCATCATGGAAAAAAAAAAGGTAGGAGCCTGTGATGCAGTGGTATCTCTCAATCAATAAGACGCCTTCAAAAAAAGAAATTCATGAAATATTTGTTTTATTGGGCAGATCAAGCAAGCGTTTGGATTTTCTTATTAATATATAGATTTTCACTTATGTCTTTAGGTAATCAATAGTGAGCTAGCCAATTAGAAAAATGAATCTTACAAAGGATATATTGATTGAATCTGGACATCGGCAGGGAACAACTTGCACTCTTCTGAGAAAATTTGAGCTTGTTTCTCGGCAATGGAATCAATTAGTTGTATATCCTTTGCCACTTGCTCATCAACACTGCAAAAATCCTACGCAAATTTTAAATATGGCTAAATTTAACTGGGACTCATAGACATTAAGATATTACTTTTTCATACAAAGTTAAAATTTTGAAATATACTTAAATTTTTGTTTATCAAAGAAAATTAACTTTTCAAACCGATCGAGTCAAGAACTAGAAACACCACAACCTCCATTCTGGGTTATCCGCATATATGCTTGCCTCAACAAGATCTACAATAAGGCGAAGCATTTCAGTGCGGTCTTCATAGCTTCCTCGTCCCTGTACATTGTGCAATAATTACCCAAAGGCAAGGAAAGTTCAACATCAATGAGTAAAAGTGCCCAAGTTCAATTAAAAATAATAAAGAGCATAGCTAGAGAATACATACAACTATAACATTCAAATTCCAAACTTCCGCTAAAACAAAGAGTACAATCTATGGGTTTGCCCATGACATCAAACATTTATTCTCCATGGAAGACTTTATTGCCGCTTATTATGCAAAGAAAATTAGTAGTCTTATGACCTACAATCGAAATCCAACATTCTAACTGTACTCGTAGATGCCACAAGCCACAACTAACCTGAATGGCTTCTGTATCTATAGCGGTTGTAATACCCAGAAACTTGGCAATCTCGGCTAAATCTGAAAAAGAACGCAATGATAACACAGTTTTATCAAATGGTTGAACACAATGATACTTAGCATAGTGGCCTTTAGAAACCAGAATTCTAAACCTACAGATTTTCATCAAGTTTTGTTCAACTATCATTCCTTTTTGTCTAATAGGATTTTAACCTAATTTAACTTGGCAATCTCAGCTTAATCTCAAAAACAGCACATCGTTTCTTTCAAATTGGGAACACACATTAGTAAGACAATTTTCTCAAATGGCTAGACACATTGATACTTAGTATGGTGGTCTTAAGAATCAAGTAAAAGGAAAGAGGCCTAGAAAACAGGAACTAGATATACATCGAACACAAAAGAGGCAGAAGAAAAGAAAAAAAAAAAGCAAAGAAAACTAAAAACAACTTAAAAAATTCTTAAGAAATGATAATTCTATAAATACTCCACCACCGTCAAATTTTTTTATCAATTTGTTATATTATCTTACTTTTTAAATCTAACGTGATCAAGAGGCTTTTGATAATGTGTGAGATGCAGAAATTCTCTTGACAGGTACCAACATTTACGAGAAAAAAAATAAAGAAAAAGCTAGTTTTTGGATTCATAGAATAAAGATGCCAAAAGGCTTACATTGAATTCGAGCAGTCTCTTCATCGCGATCCATGGTGTCTCCTTGAAGAGTCTGTTGCGAGAAAGGTGATTTGTCACCCAATAACCTTTAAAAAAATAATAAACAAAATAAAATAAAACCTTGAAAATCTGAAAGAGAAAAAAATGGGAAAATGAGGGAAATCAAATTGAGAACCAATAATGAACGAGAAAAGAGAAAAAGAGGAAAGAGAAATACCGAAAGAAGAGCCATTCGAGAAGGGCGTAGCGCTCCATGCCAGCAAAGAGAAGAGACTGAGCAGGAGCATTGGCTCTAGGGTAGTTCAACATCCCAAGTTTTCTCTGTATCTCTTCCATTTGCCTCGCTGCCATTCTTCTTTTCAACTGCTAGTGCTAAATGAACTCGAAAGGCAGTAAACGCCAAATGTAGGCGACGGTTTTGGAGAATCAGCGAAGAGAAGATCTAATCTATCTGTGAAGGTCGTCTAACCGAGTGAATGTTACGGAGGCCGAAAGCGTCCAAAACGAGTGGCAGGTAAGAGAGAGAGGAATCTGGAGTGTCTTGAGAGCACGGACATAAATTTAGTAAAAATTTCAAAAATTTCTGTGTATTGTAAATCAAGTGTGTATATGTAAATGTCCTCTTTTAGTAGCCATGAGTTACATGTAATGGTTTCATTATATATTTATAATTTATAATTAAGCCACATTATTTTACTATTGAATCGCCCTAATATTTTACATTATATCTCTCTTAATTATATATATAACCTATGTAAGTTTTGTCTATTGCTATTACCTGTAGTTATGATTCTTGGCCTATAAACAGAAGTTATGTTGAGCTTGTATGTTCATCTCTCTCAAGTGAAAGAATAGAAAGATAGTTTGTCTCTCATTTCCTCTTGTGTTTTCTTTCCTGTTCTCTTTAGTCTTTTGTTATACTTTGTTTTGTTTTATAATACGTTATCAACACGAGTTCTACCGTAATTTTATTAAGTGTTTGCGATTCATTCAGACACATTTTTTGAAGGTAGTCCACTTATATATGTTATTTGATCATGCCATATATTCATGACTTTGTTTTACGCATCCTAATTATCTATTTCTCACATGTATATGTTTGAATGTTATACATCTATATACTTAATTATTGTAGACATATATTCATATATATGTATATAGTCTTTGAAATCTTTCTTGCAATTAACTTTATATTTCAACATTTTTGTAACTTGAATCTGATTATATATTATTTATAGATGATTGTGGCTATTCTGATCATTAACTTTTGATTTTCATACTCTAATATGAGATTCTGTCAAGCATTTCCTTTGTCATTTTTTTATGTCCATGGTTATTAATTCATCTATATTATGTATTTGTAATAACAACATTGTTTTAATTTTGTAGTATTATCATTCAATATAAATATGTCCATTTGCAATGGTTGACATATATGCATTATATGTATTTTAAATATGTCATAATTATTATTAATGAATTTATTGAGTAATAACTATTGTGTTTTATCTTCATTTTATATTGTCATTTCTCTTTAATTTACGATTAATTGATGAATTCATGATTATTAATGAATTGTCATATTATTAATATATTTATTTGATCGTTATGGTACTTATTTTTTCATTACGTATTATCGTCACAATAGTATATTGTTGTAATTTTTGTAATCATTGATGCTATTTTTATTAACTTTATCATATATTTGTTCTAAAGTAGTTATCATAGTGTCGAATCTCACAAAGCTCGAGTTTATTGCTCTTGATATTTTTGGCAAAAATTATTTGGCATGGACTCTTGATACTAAGATCCACCTTGATGCTATGAACCTTGGAAATACAATAAAAGAAGGAAATACGCATCCTCACAGAATAACGCAAAGGCAATAATATTCCTTCGTCATCATCTCCATGAAGGATTGAAAACTAAATATTTGACGGTAAAAGATCCATATGTCCTTTGGAATAATTTAAAGGAAAGATATGACCACCAAAAAACTGTAATTCTTCCTAAAGCTCGCTATAATTGGAGGCACCTAGAACTGTAAGATTTTAAAATTGTGAGCGAGTATAATTTCGTAATGTTTAAAATTACTTCTCAATTAAAATTATGCGGAGAAAGTAGTACTGATGAAGACATGTTAGAAAAAACATACCTACTTTTCAAGCCTCTAATGTGCCTTTGCAACAGCAATATTGAGAGTGAGGCTTTAAAAAATATCCTGAATTAAATTTAGTTGTTGAACAAAATAATGAATTGTTAATGAGAAGTCATCAATCTCGCCCAACTGGATCAATGCCATTCCCTGAAGCAAATGCGGCATATGTTGAAGATCCTAGACATGGTCGACATGGTGGATGTAGACGTGGACATGGTCATTTTCGCGGTCGTAGTCGTGGTTATTATAACCAAAACTCCTCAAATTTCAAGAAAGTTGCATCTCACCATCCAAAATGGGAGAAGAATGAGGAGAAACAAGAAGAAAAGGGTTAAAGCCCCTAAGAACAATGAATATACTTATCATAGATGTGGCATGAAAGGACATTGGAGACGTACATGTCGCACGTCTAAACATTTTGTTGATCTTTACCAAGCTTCCTTGAAAGAGAAAGGAAAAGGTGCAGAGGCGAACTTTACTGAACACCATGATCCTACATATTTTACACACTTGGACATTGCAAATTTCTTTGAGATTCATGACGGAAATTTTGAGAATTTTATTAGCAGGGGAAACATCAATATGGCTTGAAAAGATGTTCTCCCACCAATCTATCCCTAATGTGTTATTTTCAATTTGTTTTCATTTCTAGAGTGGCCATAATTTTTAGTATGTTTGATATGTTTTTATTTTAGTGTGCTTGTAATTTTGGTGTGCTTTTATTATGTTTTGTAAGCTCCACATGTTTTTTTATTAAAAAAAAAAGGATTGTGTTTAGTATATTATTTTCTTATCTTTTTGTTTTATTTTTCATGAAGACACAAAGATTTCAAAATTGATTCCACTGATATTAAAGTTAATGGTGAAGCCTTTTGCCTAGCAGACAGTGGAACAACACACACTATTCTCAAAGATAAAAAATATTTTTCCAATCTTATATTAGCTAAAGCTAATGTTAGTACAATATATGGTATTGCAAATCTCATTGAGGGCTTCACTAGAGCTAATATATTATTACCTGATGGCATAAAGTTTATAATTAACAACGCTATGTATTCTAGTAGATCAAAAAGAAATCTACTAAGTTTTAAATATATACATCGTAATTGTAATCATATTAAGAGAACAAATAAAAAAGACATTAAATATCTTTATATTACGTCTAATGTCTCAGGAAAGTAACAAATATTGGAAAAGCTACCAATGTACTTTTTTGGATTATATTATACGTTTATAAATCCAATTGAATCCTATGCGGTGATGAACCAAGAATCCAAAGATTCAAGGAATTTTATTGTTCGGCCCCATCGTTTAGGTCATCTAGATTCGATAATGATGCAAAGGATTATAGAAAATTCAAATGGACATCCTTTAAAGTTCTTTTCCAAAGATTTTTCATGTGCTGTTTGGTTTCAATGAAAACTGATTATAAGGCCATCCCCAATGAAAGTTACAATTAAATCTCCTATATTTTTAGAACAAATTCAAGGAGATATATGTGGTCCTATTATTCTATCATGTGGACCATTTTAGTATTTTATGGTACTAATAGATGCATCAATACGTTGGTTACATGTTTGTTTATTATCTACTCGCAATATTGCATTTACGAGACTCTTTGCTTAAATAATCCGATTATGACCATAATTCCCAGATTATACAATCAAGAAAATTCATCTAGATCATGCAGGAGAATTTACATTCCAAGCCTTTAATGATTACTATCTATTAGTAGAATCTTTTTATTAAAAGGCTAAAATTAATTGAGCATCTTGTTGCTCACGTACACACACAAAATGGATTAGTAGAATCTTTTTATTAAAAGGCTATAATTAATTGCTAGGCCCTTACTAATGAGAACAAAATTGACTAACTTTGCTTCAGGACATGCCATATTAGATGCCACAGCACTTGTTTGCATAAGGCCAACTACATATCATAAATACTCCCCATTATAGCTTGTTCTGGTAAAGCAACAGATATTTTCTATCTAAGAATTTTTGGCTGTACAGTATATCTCCCAATTGGTTCACCACAACGCACTAAGATAGGTCCTCAAAGGAGACTAGGAATTTATGTTGGATTTGAATTCCCATCAATAATTAAATATCTCAAACCTTTGATGGGTGATCTCTTTGCGGCAAGGTTTACCGATTGTCAATTTCATGAGACAGTTTTCCAAGCATAAGGGGGAGATAAACAACAGCCAGAAAAACAAGAAATTTCATGAAATGCATTATCATTATCTCACTTCGATCCCCGTACAAATCAAAGTGACTTAGAAGTTCAAAAAATTATCCATTTACAAAAGGTCATAAATCAGTTACCAGATGCATTTACTGATGTTAAAAAAGTGACAAATCATATATACTAGCTAAGAATGCTCTAATTCGAACTAATGCTCCCACCAAAAAAATATTAATATGTTAGCAAATGAGTCAACGCATGACAGAAGCATGGTAGACTCATTAGTTCCAAGGATAAAAATCCAAGAAAGAAAAAAGAGGTAAATAATAAGCAATTTGGCATTTCCAATGTTATTAATATTCTTAAAGAGCCTAGTACAAAAACAATTGACATAGCTAAAGGAGTAACCCCAGAAGAGGTTCAGGTACCTGAAAATGATGTCAGTATTTTTACATGTGCAATAGCTCTTGGTGTTATAGAAGAAAACGAGGATCTTGAACCAAAGTCCCTTAAAGAACATCAGCATAGAAATGATTGGCCAAAATGGAAAGACGCAATCCAAGTAGAATTAAATTCACTTGAAAAACATCAAGTTTTTTGGCCTGTTGTCTAAACACCTAAAGGTGTAAAATCTGTAGGCTACAAGTGGGTATTTGTATGAAAGCGTAATGAGAAAAATGAAGTTGTCAAATATAAAGCAGGACTTGTCACACAAGGCTTTTTGTAAAGACCTAGTATTAATTATGAGGAGACATATTCACCAATGGTGGATGCAATTATAATATGATTTTTTATTAGCCTGGCAATTTTAGGACTTCACATGCATCTAATGGATGTTGTAATGGCCTATCTATATAGGTCACTTGATAGTGACATTTACGCGAAAGTCCCTAAAGGCTTAAAATGCTTGAAGCATGCAATTCAAAACCTTGGAAAATGTATTCAATTAAATTTCAAAGATCATTGTATGGATTAAAGCAATCTAGATGCATATGACATAATCGCCTCAGTGAATATCTTTTAAAAGAATGATATATTAATAATCCAATTTGCCCATGTGTTTTTATTAAAAGGTTGAATTCTAAGTTTGCTATTATTGCAATTTATGTTGATGATTTGAATATCATTGGGACTTATGAAGAGCTTATTGATACAATATCTTATTTGAGAAATGAATTTGAAATGAAGGATTTAGGAAAAACAAAATTTTCTCTCAGCTTGCAAATTAAGCATTTGTCGAGAGGGATTTTTGTTTATCAGTCAACAAATATTGAAAAGATATTAAAACATTTTAATATGAATAAATCTCATCCAATGAGTTCTCATATGGCTGTACAATCCCTTGATGTGAAAAAGGATTCTTTTCATCCTCGAGATGACGATGAAGAAATTCTTGGTCTAGAAGTACCATATCTTAGTGCTATTGGTGCACTAATATATCTTGCTAACCGTACAAGACTTGACACAGCATTCTCTGTTAGCTTACTGACGAGATATAGTTCTTCACTAACTTGAAGACATTGGAATAGTGTCAAATAAATACTTCGTTATCTTAGTGGTACAACAGATATGGGTTTGTATTATACACAAGATTCCAAGTCAGAATTGATTGGATATGCATATGTAAGATATTTGTTTGATCCACATGAAGCACGATCACAAATAGGTTATTTGTTTACATATAAGGTACAACTATACCTTGGCGCTCGACAAAACAAACCCTAGCCACCACATCTTCAAATCATGCTGAGATATTGTCAATTCACGAGGCAAGTCCAGAATGTGTATGGTTAAGATCCTTGGTGCAACATATAAGAGAAACATGTAATCTCTCATTCAATAAAGAGAGTCCAACTATATTGTATGAAGATACTGCAGACTGTATTGTCCAACTCAAAGGGGGTTATATTAAAGGAGACAGAACAAAGCACATTTCAACAAAATTCTTTTTCATGCACGAGCTTCAAAAAAAAGGAGAGATCGACGTACATTAAATTCGCCAGTGACAACTTGGCAGATTTATTTACAAAGGCACTTCCTGCAACAACATTTGAGAAGTTGGAACATAAAATTGGTATGCATCGACATAGGGATCTTTGAAGGAGAGATGTTGACATGAGGGGGAGACACTACATATTGCACTCTTTTTCCCTTAGCCTAGATTTTTGTCCCATTGCGTTATCCTGGCAAGGTTTTTAATGAGGTAATCCTAAATGCAGAGCATACAAGAATTATATACCCCTTTTTCCTTCACTAAGATTTTTTTGCATTGGGTTTTTTCTTAATAATGATTTTAATGAGGCATATTCTTTGTATAGTGGACATCCAATGGGGAGTTTTATAAATCAAGTGTATGTATGTGTGGATTGTTAGATGTGTATGCCCTAAAGAATAAAAATGTAATATGTTTTTGTAGACATTTTTATCAATAAAGAATTTATTTATTATTTATATACCAAATCTTGTCCTCTTTACGTTCATATTTGTTGAATGTATGTTAAGCAAACAAAAGTCTAAGACTGTCAGTCTAAACCTTTAAGAATTGGGCATATGATGGACAGATTATGCAGAAGACGTGGTTTTTAAGGTGACGGTATAAATTATAAGATCCGCAATCGAGAAAATAAAGTTGGGCGCTTTATTCACGCATAGATTGTTATGTTGTCTATATCCCTATTGCGAGATGGTTTGTCTTAGCCATTGGAGGTGGACTCCGTGAATAGAAACATTGGCGCATTGTCATAGGTGACGATGTGTTGGATTGGGACATAAAGTGAATTGATTTAGATTTATAATCTTGTCTCAGTAATTTAATTCACTTTAGATAATCATTTGTATTATATCTTAATCTTGAGATGAATAGTGGGCCCGTTGTCTTGACTTGTGTCTTTTGATGTACCAAAGGGTGACACCCACATTTTAATAGTGGTACGCATGCCGATACGTTGCAGGTATGCACTTGATAGCATAGACTTGTTATTCATAGATATAGAATCCATAGCTCCTCTTTAGAAGTACTAATATCTTCTTATATGCGTTATCCTGTAATTAAAAAACTAGAGTGCTTAACCCTTTAGATACATAGGTGTAACCGAATGGTATACTGTCTTATGGATGGTAAGTTTTCCAACTGTGAAATAATGGAATGTAAGATGAAAATAATGGAGAAGGTAAGACAGAACTTGTCCTTAAGCTGATTATAGATAATCCTATAGGGATACGATACATTATGATATGTCATGGAGACTTAGCTATACAGGCTTCGTAATTCTATATAGTTCGAAAGTGTAACTCTAAGCTTTTAGTGGAGTAGCATTGGAGTTGATAATTATGAAATATATATCTGGGATATTAGGTTTCATAATTATTGGGAGCTTGAACTATATAGGTTCATTAGGTCCCCTTTGCTAGCTCACAAAAATCCTATAACGTACGGTGTGTTTTTTCAATAATTGGTGACGTATGTCAGATTTATCAAATTGGTTGAAATTCGAAAGAATCAAATAATTCATGTTTGTTTATTGGTTGAATTAATTTCGTGACAAAATTAATTCAAGATAAACTTGTTGAATTATTAGGATCGGATAATTCTTGTCTGTTTATCAGTTGATTTAATTCTGAATAAATTAAATTAAGATAAACTTGTAGAATTATCAGGAATTCATTTATTTTCTTAGAGATTATCTAGATAAAGTTGTTTTAATTAGATAACTTCTATATTGAGTTATTTGAATTAAAACTAAGACTTTATCCTGTAGAATCTCGAGTAGAAAATAAAAGATTCGCTGATATTTTTATCGTAGGTTTGGCATGCCAATCCTCTTGTTCGGCCTGCCGATGGGGCAAGTTTGGCTTGCCGATTAAATAGGTCAGCATACTGACTGCACGATAAAAAGATCATACGTATTTCATTAGATACTGATTCGAATTTGATTCTGATTCAAATTTTAGAGGCCTTATCTAATAAGGACTGACTCCTAGGCCCAACCTCTATAAAAGGGGAGTGAGTCTCATTATTATTTAGATCAATTGAGAGATTAAGAGTGATACTCTGCTGGTGAGATTCTGAAAACTCCTAAGAGCTCTTGTTCATCAATCACAAACACTAGCTTTGGGTTCTCTCAATTGGTTGGAAGGAGAGTTGCCTGGTGGAAGAGCCGTATGTGTAAGCCCACACTTACTCTGATCATGGATAGAGAATAGCAAAGAAGGCCAATTGGTTAAGGTCTTTCTAGAATATTACTTCTCTTCACTGATTAAGGAAGCTTTTTGACATTTACAAGATTAGTAAGATCTGGTTAATTTATGCATATAGTATGTCAAACTTGTGTTTTAAAAAATACTCTAATATATAAATTTTTAAATTTCACTATGTACTATTTTTCCAACAATTGGTATCAGAGCTATGGTTTTCAAGTAAATTTACGAGTTTGTGATCATGTTATATGTATAAATTATGTAATCTTAATCTCTCCTATGCTTGAATTTATTTTTATAGAGATTTGACACTCTAGGTTTCTATATAATTTTATATGTTGTCATGGATTATATGGTGAATGTTTATTAACTAATTATCATTGATTAAATTATTATTTAATTATTAATTAATTAATTAATTTATACTGGTTATGGTTCTTTAGATGTTAAAATGTGTGTCTAGGTTTTTTCATGTAATTAGATGGTGGACTATCATCTCTATCTAGGAATAATTATTTTATTTAAATTTGTAAGAATTCTATAATTAAATAATCATTCGAAGAAGACGAATCTAGAGGGCGGATCTAGAAGATAGATGATGGCGCTCCGACATATTTCATGAGTCTCTAATTTTATGTTTTGAATTATTGAAAATAAAATTTATGAATTGCATTAAAAATTGTATTTTCTAGAAATGATGATTTTTGCTCGATCGGCATGCCGAACCCTCCAATTCATTAGGCCGATCGTCACAGATTGATAGGCTAGACGTGAGGTTCGATAGGCCCTAAGCGGGGCAAAAATCAGGTGGCTCTAGCGGTAGGCCAAACTTCTGGTTCGACAAGCCGATTAGTCAAGAACCAGCAGGCTGATCTGTTAAGAACGGTAGGACGGTGGGTCATGATCGACAAGCTAATCACCCAAATCAGCTTGCCAGCAGAGAGTTAAAAAATTATTCCAGAATAGGTGTAGTTTTCGATGCAGTTTTAATTTTATTTTTGGGACAATTCTCAGAAACATTAAAATTTGGATATGATCGAAAATTTGGAGTATTCGATTCATACGGGATTGAAGACTTGAAGATGGGCATTACATGAAGAAGGATACAGCTTGAGGATTCAAGGATGAAGAATCGATAATATATTTTGATTATTCTCTTGTAATATTTGTTTTCTATTCTCTAGGGTAGAACCATAACATT
The DNA here is from genome assembly GCA_025403435.1 of Artocarpus heterophyllus. Taxonomy (NCBI): domain Eukaryota; kingdom Viridiplantae; phylum Streptophyta; class Magnoliopsida; order Rosales; family Moraceae; genus Artocarpus; species Artocarpus heterophyllus. The sequence goes on from CM046333.1 coordinate 20,405,742, forward strand.
ACGGTTATTTATTATTATTTTGCTTGTAGCTTTACTTGATTGCTTTGCTTGTCTACATTATAATATGATTTATCATGTTTATTGGTAACATGCTATATAGAATAAGGAGTGCCGCTCATTTAAAATTGTTCATGCATGTCTTTTAAAATAAAACCTTGATTTCAAAAGATTGAGTGGGAGAAGGGTTTCAAAGAAAGGACCTAAAGCCTCCATCGTTGGTCTATAGGAAGAACATGGTGGTCCCGACGCCAAGGAAGGGATTTCTATTATGTACCAAATTGGATCTCCAAGAAGATAAGGTATTTTAGCATGATTTATGGTTGCACACCCCTAGATGGTGATTATAAATCATGGATAAAATATTGAAATGATGGTTATATACTCTTGTTAATTTTATTATTAACCTCCCCTATGAGCTCTATTAATAAAATTAATGGCCAAAGAAACGATTATTAATGTATGATGGATCATACAGGTCCTAGATGGCATATATTAATCAAGAAGGGATCTGTGTTCCTCATTGAATTTGGCATGACTCCCCTAGGACCTTGTTGAATTCTGAGTTAGGAATTATCGTTGTAAGGTTGTGATATTTTCAAGGTTTTGACACATAAACACATTTGTATGTCTTTATATAATTGTGTTATCTTACTAAATTATTGTTGTATGTTTGCTTATGTTTGGTATATGATTCTTTATTCTAGATTAAAAATGTCTAAAAATGTTTATCATTGATACTTGACAAAAACCAATTAACTGGAGAGAATTATAATGATTAAAAACAGAACCTGGACATCGTCCTATCCTTTGAGAAACTGAAATTTGTACTGACAACCCCTTGTCCTCCCTAGCCTATGAGAGATTCCACTAATAAGCATTTCCAAGTGTACGATCACTGGAAAGATGTAAATGATTAGACCCGCTGCTATGTTATGGCTAGCATGAACAACATGTTGTAGGCTCAACATGAGGATTATGAGACTGCTAAGTAGATCTTGGATAATATGAAAGACATGTTTAGAGGCTAGGCCTTAACTAAGTGGCAAAGGATGCTTTGCAAACTCTTGAATTGTAAGTAGAGACCGGGGACATCTACAAAGGAGCACATGATGTTGGTCATGGGTTACCTCGCTGAGGCACAAACCAATGACGCCGACATCGATGCTGAAACTCAAATGACTATGGTCTTTGAGACTTTGTCAAAGGAATTTATTCTATTTAGAGCTACATTTAATTTGAGCAATAGGCGAAATATGACCTTAACAGAGTTGATGAAACAGTTACAGGAGTTTGAACTGCTGATCAGGGAGTCTCTTGCGGGTGGAGGGCCAATTTGGCAGTTGTTTCTGGTTCCAATCCCAACACTGGGAATGGAAAGAAACAACGGACCAAAAATGGAAAGTCTTCTGTTCTTGCTAACAACAAGAGCAAGAAGAAGAAGAAGAAGAACCTGAAGAAGCTTAAGTGCTTCTTCTGCGAAAAGTTCGGGCATATAAAGAAGCATTGCAAGGACTTCCTTTTCAAAGGAAGTAGGTGTGATCTTTTGTATTTAGAAACTTATTTGGTTGAGTAATCCAGTGACATTTGGGACATAGATTCTAGTGCAACTAATCATGTTTGTGTTTCTCTACAAGGGTTCAAAGAAACGAGAAGTCTGCTTTATGAAGACTTCACGCTTCAGATGGGCGATGGATACTTAGTCTTAGTGGAAGCAGTACGAAACGTCCATTTTTATTTTGATAATTATAGGAATTTAATTTTACGAGATGTTTTTTATGTTCTTAAATTTAAAAAGAATTTAATTTCTGTAGCTTGTTTATTTAAAGACTCCTATTTGGCTTCTTTTAATAATAAAAGGAATTTATGTACCTATGTTTTTTATGTAATTAAATGGCGGTCTATCATCACTGTCTAGGAATTATTATTTAATTTTTAAATTTGTAAAAATTTTATAATTAAATAATCATTCAGAGTGAAGACGAATCTAAAAGATGGATGACAGAAGTTCCATGTTTTTTCTTGAGTTTCTAAAATTTTATGCTTTTGAATTATTGAAAATAAAATTGAAAAACTACTTAAAAACTATTTTCTAGAAAAATGTGAGTTTAGCTCGGTTGGCAGGCCAAACTCTCAAGATTGACAAGCCGATGGTCACAGACTTGTAGGCCAAACTTTCAGTTCATCAAGCCATCTGTGAGGCAGGATTTTGTCAGCTCTAGCGGCTAGCCGAACTTTCAGGTTTGGCAGGCCGATGGATTATGACCGGTAAGCTGATGACACAAATCAGCCGGCCGACAGAAAGCTGTGAGTTTTTTAGAAAATGTGTGTTTTTCGGTACAGTTTTGATTTTATTTTTGAGACAATTCTGAGGAACATGAAATTTTATGATGACCGAAAAAATGAAGTATTTGATCTATGTGGGATCAAAGACTTGAAGATGGATGCAACATAAAGATAGATACAACTTAAAGATACAAGGATGAAGAATCAATAATATCTTTCGATTGATCTTTTGTAATCTTTATTTTCTTTTCTCTAGGATGGAACAATAATATTACAGCTGTTTATTATTATTTTGCTTGTGGCTTTGCTTGTCTGTATTATAATATGGTTTGTCGTGTATGTTGAAAACATGTCATATAGAATAGGGAGTGCCAGTCATTAAAATTTATTCAGTCATGTTAACATAAAACCTTAGTTTTCAAAATATTGAGTGGGAGAAGGTTTTCAAAGAGAGGACCTATGGCCTCCATCGTTGGTCCATAGATAGCACATGGTAGTTCTGACCCTAGGAAGGGACTTCATCATGTACCGGGTTAGATCTCCGAAGAGATAATTTATTTTAGCATGATTTATTATTATACACCCCTAGGTAGCGATTATAAATCATGGATAAAATGGTTGAAATAATGGATATACACTTAAGTTAATTTTATTATTAACCTCCCCTAGGAGCTCTGTTAATAAAATTAATGGTCAAAGAAAACAATTATTAATATATGTTGAATCAGACGGGTCCTAGATGGCATATATTACTCGGAGGGGATTCGTGTTCCTAATTGAATTTGGCAAGTTTCTCCTAGGTAGCTTGTTGAATTCTAAGTGAGGAATTATTGTTGTAAGGATGTAATTTTTTCAAAGTTTTGACACATAAACACAATTGTATGTTTACTTGATTGTGTTATCTTACTAAACTGTTATGGAATGTTTGCTTATATTTGCTATATGAATCTTCATTATAGATTAAAATATCTAAAAATGCTTTATATTTGATACTTGATATAATCCAATTAACTGGCAAGAATTACAACGATTGAAAAAAGAACCTGAATATCATCTTGTCCTTTGAGAAACTAAACTTTGTGTTCACATCACCGTGTCCTCTCGAATCCACCAGAGAATCCACCAATGAACAAATCCCAACATATGGTCATTGGAAAAATGCTAATGATTAGGTCTGTTGTTATATTATGGCTAGCATGAATAACATATTATAGGCTCAACATGAAGATTATGAGACTGCAAAGCAGATCATGGATAATCTTGAAGACATGTTTAGAGGCCAAGCCATAACAAAATGGCAAGGGGCACTTTGAAAACTTTTGAACTGCAAACAAAAACTGGGGACTCCTATGAAGGAGCATATGATGTTAGTCATGGGTTACCTTACTAGGGCTCAAGCCCATGGAGCTGATATCAATGCCGAGTCACAGATGGCTATTGTTTTTGAGACTTTGTCAAATGGATAATCTTGAAGACATGTTTGGAGACCAAGCCATAACAAAATGGCAAGGGCCACTTTGAAAACTTTTGAACTACAAACAAAAACTGGGGACTCCTGTGAAGGAGCATATGATGTTAGTCATGGGTTACCTTACGGAGCTCAAGCCCATGGAGCTTATATCAATGCCAAGTCACAAATTACTATTGTTTTTGAGACTCTATCAAAGGAGTTCATCTCATTTAGAGCTTCATACGATTTGAGAAATAGACAGAATGTGACCTTAACAGAGCTAATAAAGCAATTACAGGAGTTCAAACATCTAATCAGGTAAACTCCTATAGGTGGCAAGGCCAACTTAGCGGCTGCAACTGGTTCCAATCCTAATCTTAAGAATGGAAGGAAGCAGAAGGCTAAGAACAGGAAATCTTCTATTCCTACAAATGGTAAGAACACGAAGAAGAAAAAGAAGAACCCAAAGAAGCTCAAGTGCTTACTGTAGGAAGGTTGGGAACATAAAGAAAAATTGCAAAGACTTTCTTTCCTGAGGAGGTAAGTGTAATCTTTTGGTTATTGAAACTTGTTTAGTTGAGCAATCAAGTGACACTTAGATCATAGATTATGGAGTAACTAATCATGTTTGTGTTTCTTTGCAGGGGTTCAAAGAAACGAGAAGTCTACTGTATGAAGACTTCATGCTTTGGATGGACGATGGATCCTTAGTATTGGTTGAAGCAGTAGGAGATGTCAATATTTACTTTAATAATTATAGTATTTTGGTTTCGCGAGATTGTTTTTATGTTCCTAAACTTAAAAGGAATTTAATATATGTAGTTTGTTTATTTAATAATTCTTATTTAGTTTCTTTTAATAATAAAGTGGTGATTCGTAAAAACAAATCTTTTATCTATAATGGATGGATGCAAAACAATCTATATTTTATCAAACCTAAGATGGTCATACTACATAACACTGAGGTAAATGATAATAATTTTAAAAGACTTAAGACTTCTCACTCTAACAAGGCTTACCTTTGGCATTTACAATTAGATCATATTAGCCTAAATAGGATTCAAAGGTTGGTAAAGGATGGACCTTTAAATCACTTAAAGGTGGAATCTATACCATAATGTGAATCTTGTTTGGAGGCCAAAATGACCAAAAGACCATTTGGGTCCAAAGGCAATAGGGTTGTAGGGGTTCTGGAACTTGTGCATAATGATATTTGTGGTCCTATGAACGTCCGAGCATGAGGAAGGGATGAGTACTTCGTCACTTATATTAATTATTACTAAAAATATGGGTATGTCTACCTAATGCATCATAAAAGTGAAACTTTTGACAAATTAAGGGAGTTTCAGGCTGAAGCAAAAAGTAATTAGGTAAACTCATAAAGGCACTTGGATCCGATCAAGGTAGTGAATACCTTTCAGATGAGTTCTTGGAACACTTATTAGAGAATAGAATTTTATCCCATTTGACTATGCCAAGCACTCTGTAATAGAATGGCGTAGCTGAGAAAAAAAATAGGACTTTGTTAGAAATGGTTAGGTCCATGATGAGTTATTAGACATTACCTTTATCCTTTTAGGGATATGTTCTACAAACCACATATTATCTTTTGAACAATGTGCCTTCAAAATCGGTTCCTAAATATCTTCACGAGTTATGGATGGGAAAAAAGACGTCCTTGAACCATATTCGCATATAGAGATGTCTAGCTCATGTCCTGTATAACGAAGCAACCAAGTTGGAAGCACGTTCAAAAGTTTATGTGCTTGTAGGATATCCAAAAAGGACTCTATAACCCAAAGGAAAATAAAATTGTGGTTTCAATGACTGCAACTTTCTTCGAGGAAAGTTACATGAGCAACTTCAAGCCTCGAAGTAAAGTGGTACTTTAGGAGTTGGCGAGTGATTCGATCACTCTCAGGATTCTGGTAGAAACCAGTCCAATAGTGAGAAAAACCAACTGAACAACAACCTAAGGAGCTTCGGCATAGTGGGAGGATCGGGCATCAACCCAAGGGGTATATGTTCAATGGTGAAGCCTACTTCGCTGAATTGAATGAACATGACAGGGATCCTTACACTTATAAAGAGGCTATGGAGGATGTTGATTTAAAATTCTGGATAGAAGCCATGAACACTAAGATGAAGTCTATGGAGACAAATCAAGTTTAGAAACTTGTGGATCTTCTTGAAAGGGTAAAACCTATAGGTGTAAGTGGATCCATAAGAGAAAAAGAGGAGCAGATGCCAAAGTTGAAACCTATAAGCCTAGATGATAGCAAAAGGAAACATGCAAAAGGAAGGAATCGATTACGAGGAAACCTTTTCGCCTGTAGCCATGCTTAAGTCCATCCGTATTCTCATATCTATAGTTGTCATTCAGGATTACGAGATCTGGCAAATGGATGTCAAGACAGCCTTTCTGAATGGGTATCTTAATGAGTCCATATATATGCTACAACTAGACGGGTTCAAGGCTAAGGGTCAAGAGAGTAAGGTTTGTAACCTGCTAAAGTCAATTTATAGACTTAAGTAGGCTTCCTATTCTTGAAACATAAGATTTGACCAGATGATCAAGACATATGGATTCGAACAAAACATAGACGAACCATGTGTTTACAAACACATCAAGGATGAGAATGTGGTTTTTCTACTGCTCTATGTAGATGACATTATGGTGATTGGCAATGACATCTCGGTATCTAGATATTTAGGGATAGGAAGAATAGAATGATAGATTTATCCCAAGCGGCCTACATAGATAAAATTCTCAAGAGGTATGCAATGTAGAATTCCAAGAGGGGTGGGCAACCATCTAGGTCTAGAATTTCTCTTTCTAAGAAAAACTCACCAAAGTCTAATAAAGAAAGAGAATACATGAAAAAGGTGTCTTATGCTTCGACAATGGGTAGTCTCATGTATGCTATGCTTTGCACATGACCGGACATTTGTTACACGGTTAGGATAGTAAGTCGGTTTCAGTCGGATACATGACCCAACCATTGGGTTGTAGTCAAGAATATTCTCAAGTACCTAAGAATGACTCGAGGGTATACGCTTGTATATTCAGGTGAGGATCTAACACCTTTAGTATACACTGATTTGAATTTTCAATCTTGTCCAAATTCGAGAAGGTCGACTTCTAATTTTGTGAAGGTCGACTTCTGGTTTTGTGTTTACTCTGGGTGGTGATGCCACTATTTGGAGAAGTATCAAGCAAGATTGCACTTTGGATTCAACAATGGAAGTTCGGTATGTGGCGGCTAGTGATGCTTCAAAAGAAGCAGTGTGACTTTACAAGTTCCTTGAGGATCTTGAGGTAGTTCTTAGCATGAATAAAGCGGTATCGATGTATTGTGATAACACTGTAGCGATAGCAAATGCTAAGGAACCAAGATTTCACAAGACAAGTAAGCATATTCATCGGAAGTATCATGTGATAAAGGACTTCACAGAGAGCAGGCATATTGTTGTATGTAAGATCGCATATGAGGACAACCTAGCTGATCCATTCATGAAGACATTAACTGTGGGGGTTTTTGAAAGGCATGTAGAGGCTATCGAAATGCAAGACATGCCATATTTACTCACTTAGGGCAAATGGGAGATTGTTATGCATGGTGCTCTTAAGGAGTAAAATGTTGTAATATGTTTTTGGAGACATTTTATCAGTAAAAAGTTGCTTTATTGTTCATATATCAAATTTTGTCCTCTTTATATTCATATCTATTGAATGTATAATAAGCAAACAAAATTCTGAGACCGTCGGTCTAAACCTTTAAGAATCAAGCATATGAGGGATAGATTATGTGGAAGACATGATTCTAAAGGTAATGGCTTAAATCATTAGATCTGTAATCGAGGGAATAATGTTGGATGCTTTATTCAAGCTAAGATTATTATATTGTCTATATCCCTAATGGGAGATGCCTTGTCTTGAGCATCGGAGTGGGACTTCATGAGTAGAAACATTGGTACATTGTCATAGGTAACGATGTATTGGATCGAGACATAAAGTTGAATTGATTTGGATTAATAATTTTTTCTATGCAAATCACTTCACTTTAGAGAATCATATGTGTTGTATCTTAATCCTAAAGTAACTAATGGGCCCATTATTTTGACTTCTGTTTTTTGATGTACTAAAGGGTGACATTCTAACTTTATGATGGTACGCATTCTGGTGTATTGGAGATATGACTCTTGATAGTGTAGACATGTTATTCATAGATATAGAATTTATAGCTCCTATCGTGGAGTTAATGATATTCTCTTATATGCGTTATCCTGTAATTGGAAGATTGGAGCGCTCAACCATTTGGATGTATAGGTGTAACCGAATGGTATATAGTCTTTGGATATTAAGTTTTCCAATAGTGAATTAACGGAACATAAGATAAAAATAATTAAAAAGGTAAGACGAAATTTATCTTTAAGCCAATTATGAATATCCTATGGGGATACGACACATTATAATATATCATGGACACTTAGGTTATTTAGATCTTCGTAATTTTATATAGTTCGAGAGTGCATCTCTAAGCTTTTAGTGGAGTAGCTTTAGAGTTCATAATTATAAAATATCTATTTGGCATATTATATTTAATAATTATTAGAGCTTGAACTATATAGATCCATCACGTCCCTCTTTGCTAGCTCATAATAAATCTTGTAATGATACGGCGTGCTTTTCCAACAAATTGGTGACCTATATTAAATTATTAGATTGGCTAAAATTCGATAGGATTAGATAATTCATGTTTGTTTATCGGTTGAATTAATTTTGTAAATTAATTCAAGATAAATTTGCTGAATTATCGGGAATATTTTATTTTCTATGGGATTATACAAATATAACTATTTTGATTAGATAACTTCTCTATTAGGTTATTTGAATTAAAACTAAGGTTTGATATAAAGAATCTTGGGTGAAAAACAAAAGATTCTCAAGGATCATATTATCACAAGTTCGGCAGGCTGATTTGCTATTTTGGCTTGCCGATGGGGTAAGTTTGGCAGGCCGATCCGTTAGTTTAGATTGCCAATCTAACGATAATCTGGTTGTGTTTTTAACGCGATTTTGTTAGAAGTTGTTCTAAATTTGAATTTTTAAGGCCTTATTTAACCTCGGGTACAACCTCTATAAATAGGGAGTGAGTTTTCTCAGTTATTTAGATTAATTGAGAAATTAAGAGTGAGTACTCTACTATGAGAAGCTTTGAAACTTCCTGAGAGCTATTGTTCATAATCAAGAACCTTAGCTCTAGGTCTTTTTAATTGGTTGGAAGGAAAGTCACCGGATGAAGAGCTATACGACAAATGCCTACTCACACTCTGACTTGGATAGACAATAGTAAAGAAGAACAGTTGGTTAAGGCTCTTCTAGAATGTTCTTCTCTTCACTGATCTTGGGTGCTCTTTGGCATACAAAGGTTAATACGACCTATTTTTAATTTATGTATATAGCATGTTAAACTTGTGTTTTAAAAAATACTCTGATTTAAAATTTTTAAAATTCCACTGTGTACTCATTTTCCAACAAAAAAAATTGCACAAATGACATAATAATGAATACTTTGCTAAATTGGACTTGATAATTTTTGAAAAAACCTCAATTTTTTTTATTTTTAAGGCAAAAAATGTATATTTGTTTACGAAAATCCCTATTTATAGGCATGGCATGCATGAAATTCGATTACAAACGATTTAATCTCCACTGTCAATTTATAATTAGTTAATTAGGTATATATATGTGGCTTAATCTATCAATATTTCACAAATTTGATAACAAAAGGGCCAAAATATGACAAATTTTATAGTTCAGGATCAAAATATGACAAGTTGCATAGTTTAGGGCCAAAAGTGAAATTATCAACCCAATTCGGTCAATATTTAATAGCTTTAGTGACAGAATAACCAAAATAGGACAAGTTGAATAGTTTAGGGGTATGATTTGTTAATTTTAAAGTTTAAAGGTCAAGATAGGATAAGTTAAATAGTTTAATGGCAAAACATAAAACCTGACCTTTTATATGATTAGTTAACATAGAAAAAGGGATACTTTTTTTTATCTGAATTAAAAAAAGGAAAACTTAAACAAAAGGAAAAATTACATAAATGCCCCCAATGAACAGTGCTTATCAAAATTGCAACATACTTTTTCATTTTTCAATACTGCCCCTTTTCTATAATTATTATTTTTTATTCAATTTATCAATTAATATATCTATCCTTCAAAGAAAATCAGAAACAAACCCTAATTCCTTTAAAATTTTTATCCTTCTCCTCTCTCTGTACCCCCTCTCTCTCCTTTCTTTCTCCACCCATCAATCCTTTCTTCCCACCTCTCTACCTTGATCTTTGTACGACTCCATTTATGCTTCCTCTCTCTCTCCTCCTCTTTGTCTTTCTCCTCTCTCTTCTATGCCCCCATATCCTTCTCTTCTTTGCCCTGCCACAGATCGTACCACATTCATCGTTGACAAAGTTTGACAATCACCGCAGCTTTCTCTTCTCTTTTTCTCTTCCTCATTGCTGTCTACCCTCTCTGTCTCTCATATAATTACTTTTTCATTGACCATGAAAGTGTCATGAAGATCAACCTTGGGTCAATGTGTTGCTAGATCTGGTAGAATCCATATATGCGGTGTTATTGGTTCATCAATTTCCCATTGTTGATCATGCTGCCATTGTTGCTAGAGTTTGGAGATTGCCGAACTTGGCCTTGATCTATTAAGCACTGAGAGCTACTGCGAGATTTGGAGTCTCCCTAACGTAATGGAAGCATCAACTTGATAGCCAGACCTGCCATGATTTTGCTAGGATATCTGGTTAGATTTTGTTGAATCTGGTCATTAACTGATATGATCTTGAGTTTATTATTTAGCTGGTGTTAATACTGTTAGACATGTATGCCTTAAGGAGTAAAAATGTAATATGTTTTTGGAGACATTTTTATCAACAAAGAATTTATTTATTATTCATAGACCAAATTGTTGTCCCATTTATGATCACATTTGTTGAAAGTATGATAAGCAAACAAAAGTCTAAGACTGTCAGTCTAAGCCTTTATAATCAGGCATATGATGGACATATTATGCAGAAGACATGATTCTAAAGATGATGGTCTAAATCATAAAATCCGCAATCGAGAGAATAAAGTTGGGCACTTTATTCATGCAAAGATTGTTATGTTGTCCATATCCTTAACGGAAGATGGTTTGTCTTGACCATCAGATGTGGACTTTGTGAATAGAAACAATGGTGCATTGTCATAGGTGATGATTATTGGACGGGACAAAAGTGTAATTGATTTGGATTAATAATTTTGTCTTGATAAATCAATTCACTTTAGACAAGCATATGTGTAGTATCTTAATCCTAAGATGAATAGTGGACCCGTTGTCTTGATTAATGTCTTTTGATGTACTAAAGGGTGACATCCATATTTTATGATAGTACGCATACTGGTATGTTGGAGACATGACTCTTGATAGCATAGACTTGTTATTCATAGATATGGAATCCATAGCTCCTTTTTAGGAGTCGATGATATTCTCTTATATGCGTTATCTTGTAATTGGAAGACCAGAGTGCTCAACCATTTTGGATACATAGTGTAACAGAATAGTATACTATCTTTAGATAGTAAGTTTTTTGATGGTGAGATAATAGAACATAAGAGAAAAATAATCGGGAAGGTAAGATAGAATTTATCCTCAAGCCGATTATGGATATTCTATAAGGATATGATACATTATGATATGTCATGAAGACTTAGCTATTTGTGCTTTGTAATTCTATATAGTTCGAGAGTACAACTCTAAGCTTTTAGTGGAGTAACGTTAGAGTTGATAATTATGAAATGTATATCTGGAATTTTGGGTTTCGTAATTATTGAGAGCTTGAACTATATAGGTCCATCAGGTCTCCTTTGCTAGCTTATAATAAATCTTGTAATAATACGGCATGCTTTCCCAATAAATTAGTGACTTATGTTAAATTATTAGATTGGATAAAATTCGATAAGATCAAATAATTCATGTCTGTTTATCGGTTGAATTAATTTTGTAAAAAATTAATTTAAGATAAATTTGTTGAATTATCTGGTATATTTATTTTTCTAGAGATTATCTAGATATAGTTGTTTTAATCAAATAAAGTCTCTATTGAGTTATTTGAATTAAAACTGAGGCTTTCTCCAAAGAATTTTAGGTGGAAAATAAAAGATTTGTAGGGATCATTTATCATAAGTTTGACAGGCCAGTCTTCAAGTTTGACCTGCCGATGGAGTAAGTTAGGTAGGCCGATCTACCAATTCAGCCTATCGACCAAATTATAACTTGAACAGTGTTTTTACATAATTTTATCAGATATTGATCCAAATTTGAATTTTTGAGGCCTTATCCGATAAAGACTAACCCTGGGTCCAATCTCTATAAATAGGGAATGAGACTCATAAGTTATTGAGATCAGTTGAGAGATCAGGAGTGAGCACTCTATTTGTGAGTCTCTGAAACTCCCTTAAAGAGCTATTGTTCACAAATCACGAATGGTAGTTTTAGGTATTTCTCAATTGGTTGGAAGGAGAGTCACCAAGGAAGAGTTGTGCAACGTGTGCCTACACGCACTTTAACGTGGATAGAGAATAGCAAAGAAGACTAGTTGGTTGAAGCTCTTTTGGAATGCTCTTCTCTTCACAAATTGCAGGACCTTTTCAACTACGAGATTAGTAAGATCTGATTACTTTAAGCATATAGCGTGTCAAACTTGTATTTTCGAAAATATTCTAGTATAAAATTTTTTAAATTTCTGCTGTGTACTAATTTTCTAACAATTGGTACCAAAGCCATGGTTTTTACATAAATTTACGAGTTTGTGATCATGCTATATGTATAAATTATGTGATCTTGACATCTTCTATGCTTGAATTTAGTTTTTTAAAGAGTTGGCACTCTATGGTTTCTATATATTTATGTTGTCATGGATTATATGGTGAATGTTTATTAATTAATTATGGTTAATTAAATTATTATATAATTAATTAATTTGTGTCATTTATGGTTCCTTAGAGATTCAAATGTATATCTAGATTTTTCATGTAATTAGATGGCGGTTTATCATCACCGTCTAGAAATTATTATTTAATTTTAAATTTGTAAGAATTTTGTAATTAAATAATTATTTGGAGAAGTCGGATTTAGAAGACGGATTTAGAAAATGAATGATGGCATTCCATAGATATTTCTTAAGTCTCTAATTTTTTGATTTTGAATTATTGAAAATAAGATTGAAAAACTACATAAAAACTATATTTCCTAGAAAACGTGAATTCAGCTACGTCAGCAAGCCAAACCCTTAGATTCAGCAGGTCGATGGTTGTAGACTGGCAAGTCGGACCTCAAGTTTAACAGGCCATCCATAAGGCAGAATTTTGACGGCCCTGATGGTAGGCCAAACTTTCAAGTTTGGCAGGCCTATATGCCATCACCGGCAGGCCGATTTCACAAATCAACATGCCAACAGAGAGCTATAAATTTTCAAAAAAGGTGCGTCTTTTAATGCAGTTTTGATTTTATTTTTAGGACATTTCATAGAAACATTAAATATGTATATGATTGGAAATATGAAGTATTTGATCCATGCGAGATTGAAGACTTTGAGATGGATAATTCATGAAGAAGGATACAATTTAAAGATTCAAGGATAAAGAATCGATAATATGTTTCAATTTATCTCTTGTTATCTTTGATTTCTTTTCTCTAGGGTGGAACCATAATATTACAGCTATTTATTATTATCTAGCTTGTAGTTTTGCATGATTGCTTTGCTTGTCTGCATTATAATATTATTTGCTATGTATGTTGATAACATGTTATATAGAATAGGGAGTGTCACTTATTAAAAATTGTTTATGCATGTTTTTAAAATAAAACCTTGATTTCAAAAGATTGAGTGGGAGAAGGTTTTCAAAGAGAGAACCTACAGCCTCCATCGCTGGTCCATAAGTAGCACATGGTAGTTCCGACCCCTAGAAAGGGACTTCATTATGCACCGGTTGGATCTCCTAGAGGATAAGGTATTTTAGCATAATTTATCGTTGTACACCCCTACGTAGTAATTATAAATCATGGATAAAATATTAAATTTAGGTTAGACACTCAAGTTGATTTTATTATTAACCTCCCCTAGGAGCTCTATTAATAAAATTAATGGCCAAAGAAACGATTATTAATATATGCTACATCATACGGGTCCTAGATGGCATATATTAATCAAGAGGGGACCCTGTTCCAAATTGAGTTTGGCAACTCTCCCCTAGGCGGCTTGTTGAATTTTGAATTGGGAATTATCGTTGTAAAGTTGTGATATTTTCAAGGTTTTGACACATAAACACATTGTATGTTTTACATGATTGTGTTATCTTACTAAATAATTATGGTATGTTTGCTTATGTTTGGTATATGATTCTTTATTGTAGATTAAAAATGTCTAAAATTGCTTTATCTTTGATACTTGACAAAAACCAATTAACTGGTGAGAACAATATAATGATTGGAAACGGAACCTGAATATCGTCCTATCTTTTAAGAAACTAAAATTTATGCTGATAACTCTGTGTCATCCCAAGCCTACGAGAGATTCCACTAATGAGCAAATTCACGTGTATGATCGCTTGAAGGATGCTAATGATCATGCCTACTATTATGTTATCGCCAAAATGAATAACGTACTTTAGGCTCAACATGAAAATTATGAGACTGCGAAATAGACCTTGGATAATCTTGACGACATGGTTGGAGGTCAGGCCCTAACAAAACGACAAGGGGCACTTTAGAAACTTCTAAACTACAAACAAAGACTGGGGACTCTTGCGAAGGAGCATATGATGTTGGTCATGGTTTACCTCGCCGAGCCTCAAACCAATGGAGTTGACATTGATGCTGATACACACATGACTATGGTCTTTCAGAATTTATCTAAGGAGTTTTTCCATTTTAATGCTTCATTTAATTTGAGCAATATATGTCATATGACCTTGACTAAGTTGATGACGAAGTTACAAGAGTTCAAAAATCTAATCAGGGAAACTCCTGTTAGTGGTGAGGCCAACTTAGTAACTGCCTCTAGTGCTAATCCCAACCTTGGGAATGGAAAGAAGCAATGGGCTAAGAACAAGAAGTTGTCTATTTCTGCAAATAGAAAAAACAAGAAGAAGAAAAGAAGAACCTAAAGAAGCTTAAGTGCTTTTTCTATGGGAAGTCGGGCACATAAAGAAAAATTGCAAGGACTTCCTTTCCTAAGGAAATAGGTGTGATCTTCTAGTTGTTGAAACTTGTGTAGTTGAGGAATCCAATGACACTTAGTTCATAAATTCTAGAGCAACTAATTATGTTTGTATTTCTCTACAGGGGTTTAGAGAAATAGGAAGTCTGCTACATGAAGACTTCATGCTTTGGATGACGATAGATCCTTAGTGTTGACTGAAGCAATGGGAGACGTTCATCTTTATTTTGATAGTTATACAAGTTTATTTTTGTGAGATTATTTTTATGTTCCTAAATTAAAAAGGAATTTAATTTTTATAGCTTGTTTATTTAAAGACTCTTATTTAGTTTCTTTTAATAATAAAGTAGTAATTCATAAAAACTAATCTTTTATCTATAATGGATGGATGCAAAATAATCTATATTTTATCAAACTTAAGATGGATTTACTACTGAACATTGAGGTTAATGATAATAACTCTAAAGGACTTAAAACTTATCACTCAAATAAGACTTATCGTTGGCATTTGCGACTTGGTCATATTAATCTGAATAGAATTCAAAGGTTGGTAAGGGATGGACCTTTAAGTCACTTAAAGGTGGAATCTATACCACAATGTGAATCTTGTTTGGAGAGTAAAATAACCAAAAGACCATTTGGGTCTAAAAGCGAAAGCGTCGAATGGGTTCTAGAACTTGTGCATGGTGATGTTTACGGTCCTATGAACATCCAGGCATGAAGAGGGCATGAGTATTTCGTCACTTTTATTGATGATTATTCAAGGTATAAGTATGTGTACCTAATGCACCACAAAAGCGAAACTTATGACAAGTTTAGGGAGTTTCGAGCTGAAGTGGAAGAGCAATTGGGTAGACCTATAAAGGCACTTTGATCCTATCAAGGTGGTGAATACCTTTCTGATGAGTTCTTGGAGCACTTATTAGAGAATGGATTTTATTCCATTTGACTGTGTCAGGCACCCCACAGTAGAATGGTGTAGCTGAGAGAAGAAATAAGACTTTGTTGGACATAGTTAGGTCTATGATGAGTTTTTCATCATTTCCTTTATCCTTTTAGGGATATGCACTACAAACCACAAATTATCTTTTGAACAATGTGCCTTCAAAATCAGTTCTTAAAACTCCTCACGAGTTGTGGACGGGGAAAAGGATATCCTTAAACCATATTCGCATATAGAGATGTTCGGCTCATGTCCTGTTTAAGGAAGCGAATAAGTTGGAAGCACGTTTAGAAATTTGTGTGTTTGTAGGATATCCAAAGGGACTAAAGCGGGTTATTTCTTTAACCCAAAGGAAAATTAAGTCGTGGTTTCAATTAATGCAACATTCCTTGAGGAAAGTTACATGGACGACTTTAAGCCTCGAAAAAAAGTGGTGCTCGAGGAGTTGGCGAGTGATTCAATCACTTCGGGGTTTTCGAATGAAATTATTCCAATTAGTGTAGAAAAACCAATCAAACCCAAACAACAACATAGGGGGCTTTGGCGTAGTGGGAGGATTGGGCATCAACTTGAGAGGTATATGTTCAATGGTAAGGCCTTCTTGGCTGAACCAGTTGAACATGATAAGGATCCTTACACTTACAAAGAGGGTATGGAGGATGTTGATTCAAAACTCTAGACAGAGGCCATGAACACAGAGATAAAGTCAATAGAGACTAATGAGGTCTAGGAGCTTGTGGATGTTCCTAAAGGGGTAAAACCTATGGGTATAAGTGGATCTACAAGAGAAAGAGAGGAGTGGATAGAAAAGTCGAAACCTGTAAGGCTAGACTTGTAGCTAAGGGATACACACAAAAGAAAGGAATCGATTACGAGGAAACCTTTTTGCCCGTAACCATGCTTAAGTCCATTTGCATTCTCTTTCCCATAGCTACCACTCTCGATTACGAGATTTGACAGATGGATGTCAAGACGGCCTTTCTAAATGGCTATCTTGATGAGTCCATATGTATGAAACAGCCAGACAAGTTCAAGGCTAAAGGTCAAGAGGGTAAGGTTTGTAAATTGCTAAAGTCAATTTATGGACTTAAGCAGGCTTCTTGTTCTTGGAACATAAGATTTGATCAAGTGATCAAAACTTATGCGTTTGCACAAAATGTGGACGAACCATGTGTTTACAAACACATTAAAGATAGGAAGGTTGTTTTTTACTGCTCTATATAGATGACATTCTGCTAATTGGTAATGACGTTGGGGTGTTGTCATCGATCAAATTATGGTTAACCAAGCAATTTGACATGAAAGACTTGAGTGAAGCTAATTGTGTTCTCGGTATCCAGATTTTTTAGGATAGGAAGAACACAATGCTAGCTTTATCCCATGCAGGCTATATAGATAAAATTCTCAAAAGGTATGCAATGCAAGATTCCAAGAAAGGTGGGCAACTATCTAGGTTTGGAATTACTCTTTCTAAGAAAGACTTACTAAAGTCTGATGAAGAAAGAGAATGCATGAAGAAGGTGCCTTATGATTTGGTAGTGGGTAGTCTCATATATGCAATGCTTTACACATGACCGGATATTAGTTATGCGATCGGGATAGTAAGTCCATTTCAGCCGGATCTAAGACTGAACCACTAGGTTGCAGTCAAGCATATTTTCAAGTATCTAAGAAGGACTCGAGGGTATATCCTTGTATATTCGGGTGAGAATTTAACACCTCTAGGATACACTGACTCGAATTTCCAATCTAGTCTAGATTCGAGAAGATCAACTACTAGTTTTGTGTTTACTCTAGGCGACGGTGCCATTGTTTGGAGAAGTATTAAGCAATATTGCACTTCAGATTCAACGATGGAAGCAGATTATGTGGCAGCTAGTGATGCTTCAAAAGAAGCAGTGTGGCTTCGCAAGTTCCTTAGGGATCTTGAGGTAGTTCCTAGTATGGATAAGGCGGTATCATATATGCAATGCTTTACACACGACCGGATATTAGTTATGCGATCGAGATAGTAAGTCGATTTTAGCCGGATCCAAGACCAAACCACTAGGTTGCAGTCAAGCATATTTTCAAGTATCTAAAAAGGACTCGATGATATATCCTTGTGTATTCGGGTGAGAATTTAACACCTCTAGGATACATTGACTCGAATTTCCAATCTAGTCTAGATTCGAGAAGATCAACTACTAGTTTTGTGTTTACTCTAGGCGACGGTGCCATTGTTTAGAGAAGTGTTAAGCAAGATTCTACTTCAGATTCAACGATGGAAGCAGATTATGTGGCAGCTAATGATGCTTCAAAAGAAGCAGTGTGGCTTCGCAAGTTTCTTAGGGATCTTGAGGTAGTTCCTAGTACGGATAAGGCGGTATCATAGTATTGTGATAATAGTGTGATGATAGCTAATGCTAAGGAACCAAGATTTCACAAGAAGAGTAAGCATATTGATCGAAAGTATCATGTGATAAAGGACTTCATTAAGGACGGGATGTTGCTATATGCAAAATAGCATATGAGGACAATTTAACTAATCCATTCAGGAACACACTAACTGCGAGAGTTTTCAAGAGGCATGTGGAAGCTATGAGGATGCGGGAGTTGTCACATTTACTCACTTAGTGTAAGTAGGAGATTGTTAGACATATATGCTCTAAGGAGTAAAAATAGAATATGTTTTGGGAGACATTTTTATCAATAAATAATTTATTTATTATTCATATACCAAATTGTTGTCCTCTTTATGTTCATATTGTTGGATGTATGATAAGCAAACAAAAGTCTGAGACTGTCAGTCTATGCATTTAGAATCAGGCATATGATGGACAGATTATGTGGAAAACATAATTCTAAAGATGATGCTCCAAATCATAACATTCGCAATTAAGGGAATAAAGTTGGGCGCTTTTATTCATGCAACGATTGTTATGTTGTCTATATCTCTAATAGGAGATGGTTTGTCTTGACTATCGTAGGTAGACTTTGCAAATAGAAACATTGGTGTATTGTCATAGGTGATGATGTATTGGAACGAGACAAAAAGTGTAATTGATTTAGATTAATAATTTTGTCTCAACAAATCAATTCATTTTAGACAAATCATATGTGTTGTATCTTAATCCTAAGATGAATAGTGGGCTCATTTTTTTGATTTATGTCTTTTGATGTACCAAAGAGTGACATCCATATTTTATGATGGTATGCATACCGATACGTTGGAGGCATAACTGTTGATAGTATAGACTTGTTATTCATAGATATGAAATTCATAACTCCTCTTTAGGAGTCGATGATATCCTCTTATATGCGTTATCTTGTAATTGAAAGACTAGAGTGCTCAACCATTTAGATACATAGGTTTAACCGAATTGTATACTATCTTTGGATGGTAAGTTTTTCAATGGTGAGATAATGGAACGCAAAAGAAAAATAATCTGGAAGGTAAGATAGAATTTATCCTCAAGCCGATCATGGATATCCTATGGGGATACGATCATTATGATATGTCATGGAGACTTAACTATTCGGGCTTTGTAATTCTATATAGTTTGAGAGTGTAGCTCTAATCTTTTAGTAGAGTAGCGTTAAAGTTGATAATTATAAAATGTATATCTAGGATATTGGGTTTCATAATTATCGGGAGCTTGAACTATATAGGTCCATCAGGTCACCTTTGCTAGCTCATAATAAATCTTGTAACAATATGGCGTGCTTTTCCAATAAATTGGTGACTTATGTTAAATTATTAGATTGGCTAAAATTTGATAAGATTAGATAATTCATGTCGGTTTATCGGTTGAATTAATTTTGTAAAAACTGAATTCAAGATAAACTTGTTGAATTATCTAGAATATTAATTTTCCTAGAGATTATCTAGATATGGTTGTTTTAAATCAGATAACTACTCTATTGGGTTATTTAAATTAAAATTGAGGCATTATCTAAAGAATCTCTGGTGGAAAATAAAAGATTTACAAGGATCATTTATCGTAAGTTTGGCAAGTCGGTCTTTAGGTTTGGCATGTCGATGGAGTAAGTTTGGTTGGTCGATCTACCAGTTTGGCTTGCCGATCGAACGATAATTTGATCATGCGTTTTTATGTTATTTTATTAGATATTGATCCAGATTTAAATTTTTGAGGTCTTATCTGATAAGGACGAACCCTAGGTCCAACCTCTATAAAGAGGGAATAAGACTCATAAGTTATTAAAATCAATTGAGAGATCAAGAGAGAGCACTCTATTTTGTGAGTCTTTGAAACTCCCCTAAAAAGCTATTGTTCACAAATCATAAGCGGTAGTTTTGTGTATTTCTCAATTGGTTGGAAGGAGAGTCACCAAGGAAGGACTGTACAATGTGCACCCACAAGCACTCCGATCATGGATAGAGAATAGCAAAGAAGACTAGTTAGTTGAGGCTATTCTAAAACGCCCTTCTCTTCATAGATTACAGAAGCTCTTCAACATACGAGGTTAGTAAGATCGGGTTAATTTATACATATAGCGTGTCAAACTTGTGTTTTAAAAAATATTCTGATATAAAAATTTTTAAATTTTCGCTGCGTACTATTTTTTCAATGAATACTTTTTTTAAAATTTTTTTGACTAAACAAAAATTTTGCTCAGCATTGACACCATTCACACAAACAGAAACATTATTCTAACTTATTTAGCCTCTCAAACACAATCAGATGCAAGCCGCAAAACAAGATTGATAGTAAACTTACAACAATAGTGTCATTGGCTAAAAAAAAAATTAAAAGAAATTGAGACTTGAGAGTTTCAGTCACCTTCGTGGCCGAATTGTTTGATCCTATTGGATCTGAACTTCTTGTTTGAAGTTTTTATGCATTTTTTTTTTTGGTTTTTGGACTGATTGTTGGAATATATTAGATTGTTTTCTCGTTAGCATATGATGAGTTCCGTTGAGGTTTTGGCGGCTTCCAGTGAAGACTTAGAATCATATTATTTGCTTGATTTATTCTGTTTCTTTTTTAATTTTAAACCTGGCAGGTTCCGCATTAGAATCTTGTGGGTTCCAAAACAGAATCTGGTGGGTTTCGTGTTGAAACCTAGCAGGTTCTTGGAGGGAATTTGACGAATTCCAGGACAGAATCTAGCGGGTTTCATTACGCTCCGGCATTCCACATTGGCGACTGAAGGCAGTTGGCGTTTCTTTGTTTCAAAACATATTTTAGAATTTAGTAGATTCTAAGTTGAAACTTAATAAGTTACAACCCAACACTTATGTAGGCAACCAGAGGCGGTTGACACTTTTTTACTTCAAAAAAAATGTTGGAATATGGCAGATTCCAACTTGGAATCTTGCAGGTTATAATTTGGCACCCTACTCTAGAGAACGGAGGTGGGTTTGACATGTTCTATGATAGAACCCAATAGGTTTTGACGGGTTCCATGATAGAACCTAACAGGTTTCGAGACGAAACCTAACAGGTTTTATTTTGACATTTTATATGAATAAGTGAAAAAAATAATAACTTGATATTTTAATAAATTATTAACTTTTAATAAATAAATAGTTTATTAAAAAGTATTTTTAATAAGGTGCTGCATTCAGTGCATTCTTGTAAATTATTCGAAACAAAACCGTAGGGCTGTTTTGTCAATTCGAAACCAGCGAAACCTCGGCCCAGAGCTACCTAGCAAATCTCTCTTCCTTGTACTTGCAGATTCCCTCCCACTCCCTCCGCCTCTCTCTCTCTCAGAGTCACACGCAGACACTTCTCTGCGAATCAGGAAAAAAAAAAAATGCTCACTTTGAATCTCACCACCCCTTTCTCCACTCCCACTTCCTCCAAATCCAACCACAAATACCTAATAAACCCCTTTTCCCTCCTCAATCCAAACCGTCTCCGCCACCCAATTCCCACCAAAGCCAACCCATTTCCCAAACTCTACCTCACCAACGGCTTCCACCCCGTTTTCAGAACCCCTCAAGACTCACGCCTCAATCCCCCCACCACCACCACTTTCTCCAAAAATCCATCTGGGTCTACCGAAGGAGAATCCTTATCCGACAACAAGAAGACCCTGAAACTCGCCGTCGTTTTCGGTCTCTGGTACTTCCAGAACATCGTCTTCAACATTTACAACAAGAAGGCCCTCAACGTCTTCCCTTTCCCATGGCTCCTTGCCTCCTTCCAGCTCTTCGTGGGGTCCATCTGGATGTTCTTCCTCTGGTCCTTGAATCTCCAACCCCGCCCCAAAATCTCAAAACCTTTCATTCTTGCCCTCCTCGGACCCGCATTGTTCCACACCATTGGCCACATCTCAGCCTGCGTTTCATTCTCCAAAGTCGCCGTTTCCTTCACTCACGTCATCAAATCTTCAGAGCCAGTCTTTTCTGTCGTTTTCTCCTCATTTCTCGGAGACAAATATCCTCTCAGTGTCTGGCTCTCGATTCTCCCCATTGTCCTAGGCTGTTCTTTGGCGGCTGTCACTGAAGTGTCGTTTAACTTGCAAGGCTTGTGGGGTGCTTTGATAAGCAATATTGGGTTTGTTCTGAGAAACATTTACTCCAAGAAAAGTCTTGAGAGCTTCAAGGAAGTAAATGGGCTTAATTTATATGGTTGGATAAGTATAATTTCTTTGCTCTATTTGTTTCCAGTTGCGGTTTTCGTTGAAGGGTCTCAATGGGTTCAAGGGTATCACAAGGCTATACAAACTGTTGGAAAATCAACTACTTTTTACATGTGGGTTTTGTTGTCCGGTGTGTTTTATCATCTCTATAACCAGTCGTCTTACGAAGCGCTTGATGACATCAGTCCTTTGACGTTCTCGGTTGGCAATACTATGAAGAGAGTGGTGGTTATTGTGTCTACTGTTTTGGTGTTCAGAAACCCGGTTAGGCCGCTCAATGCGCTCGGATCCGGTGTCGCAATACTCGGGGCTTTCTTGTATTCACAGGCGAATTCGGCCTCAAAGAAGAAGAAGGAGGAGGAGGGAGATGAAATTGAAAAGGAAAAGAAGAACTGAAAAACGGGTTGATTTTCTTTTTCTTTGTTTCTGCTTCTTTTATATTTTTTAAGGACTGGTGACGGATTTATGATTCTGTCGTAGCTTTGTAGTTGCATTGGTTTCAACTTTTGGCAAGGTCTCAGATTTCATTCCTTGGTTTCTTCTTTTTTTTTTTAATTTTGATCGTAAACGTTCGTCCGCTTGTGCTAAGCTACTGAATCAGCTGCTTTATTTTTGGCATCAACAATTTAGAATTTTTTTCCCCTACTTGCTTCATCAAAGACTAAAATCACAAGCTTCTGATAAAAAGCCTTTTGCTAAGTTTCTCGTGGTGCTTGCCAAGTTTCTGTGAAATCAATTGCGTTTCCATTTTACATGGGCCTAGAGATTTGGAAAAGCAGACTGCAATTCACAGGCTGTATTTGATTGAGGACTAGCTCTGAGGAGACGACAAGAGTGCATTTTTAGGTCCAAAGGAATGGGGAAATTCTCTAATTAGGTAACATACTCAGATCTTCATCATGTTTCATGTTCCATTGAACTGCCATATTACTTAATCTAATATGATGCTGATATCATCTGACCACTTAGAAATGTGTCTTATCAGTAAAGTTTTCTCTCTCTCTCTTGTTCATATCCTAACACAGATTCTCCAAGAATAGAGCGGCTCATGTCTTGCCAAAAATTTACTCATCCATAATGATCCTTTTGAAGTCTGTTTCTCTACAATGATAGCATTATCTTCTGTAAATTTTTACGTGGCCTTTAATTTCAATAAGCGCTTGATGATATTTTCATGTTGGTTCCTTTTAGATCATCATTGTTGCCAATGTTGATGAAAACTATTTTATTCTAAAGACCAGCCTATGATCATAAGGAAACAGAAAAATGTATGAATATGGACAGAAATTTGTTATTGAGAATGCTTTAATACATACCTCGAGCAACTGAATGATGATGGCCAGTGAAAGTGGAACTTTTTGCCATAGATAACTATTTTTTTTGGTTTGAGAAAATGCATGTTCCCGCATTTTGCACTTGCAAGTTGCAGCACGCGACAGCTTTCTCCCTTCCCAAATTGTTGATTGTAACTTATTAGATGGCCGTGGAGGTAGTTTTTGGACAAGTCATGAAGGTGGGTTTTTCACCTAAAATATGTAAATAACTAGGAAAACCAAGTGTACAGTTTTCATGAAAAAGCTAGGAAAACCAATTGCACAGTTTTAGTAAAAACTTTAAATTTTTCAAAAATGAAAGTTTGAGTTTGTCGGAAGGGAAGGGGGACTATCCACCGACAACTAAGGCTTGGAGTGGACAGTAGAGGTTTCGAGAATTAACAAGGGGTGTTTAGCAAAATCGATTCAAATGCATGTTTCAACTCAATGTAAAGCTCTCACATGTTACAGTATAAAGCTCTTACATACTATAGTGCTTTTAGTTTCAAGTCACTTTATAAACAGCCTAAGAAAACCAAAAAAAAAAAAAAAAGAAGAAGAAGAAGAATCAACTTTTTGTTGTGAGGAAGATAACATACTATAGTGCTTTTAGTTTCAAGTCACTTTATAAACAGCCTAAGAAAACCAAAAATAAAAAAAAATAAAAAAGAAGAAGAAGAAGAAGAAGAAGAATCAACTTTTTGTGGTGAGGAAGATAACCTACTTCGTTACTTATAAACTGCAGTGTCATTGGTAAATTTTTTGTGGTTAGGATTTGTGATGACATTTGTTCTTTTGTCATTTTTTCTCTTTTGGTAACAAATTTACTAGCATGGAAAAATTAGAATGACTAAGAAAGAAGGGAAAAAAAGAAAAGCACTAATTTATCATTTTTGCAATTGAGTCTGTAGGGTAGCCAAGATGCGCGTTAACAAACTGCTGCTGGATTTCAACGAGATCCTCGGTGAAGAATTGGTAGATGGCCAAAGATTTCTGGAATCCTTTTTTCCTCTCTAATCTTCTGGACTACAATTATCATATAGGAATCTCAATAATCTAAGTTCTTATATATTTATACATATACACATATGTATATATACATATATCTTGTATATACACATGTATATCTATATCGTCAACAATAGCAAAATCTGCAAAAGAAATGAAAGTATTCAAAGGAATGCAAAGGCATATGAAAATGTCTTGTTCGAAATGGAAAGAAGTGGTCGACAGCAAATTAAGGTTAGCTTAGTCATTGAGGTAAATTACATGTTAGGCCATATTTCTAAAACATATGCTTATTCATATCATTTTTAAAAAAGTTATATCACAATATCACTCATATTATATGTTTAGATTGTGACACACTCAAACATACTTAGAGTTTATAAAAATGTCTTAAAATATTGCATTTATAAAAAGAAGAACGAAAGAAATATTATATTTTTAAAACTTTTTAAAAGTAAATATTAGGTTCTAAAAATATTTGTAATAAATTACAATAAAATTAAATTTAACGGTAAAATTTTTTTCATAAGAAATAGACAAAAATAAATATTATTACTTAGTAAATTTATTTACTGCTATTTACTATAAATACTCTCACAACCTATTTATTGATAACCTATTTATTATCAAGAAGTTTTGAAAAAGGTTCATTTATAAAAATTTCCTAATTCACACTCACTTGAAAATTAGGAAAACCAGGAGTCCAGACTATTAATGGCTATTAGGCTTTACTCAGAAATCTTCTGGGCCTTGTCATCAGGCCCTAAAGTTACGAAGGCAATGTGATGATGTAATGGAAGAAAGTCTCTCAGTCTCATCATTCATTTCAACTACTAAGAATTTGGTTTTGAAGCTTGGAGGCGAGAAGAGAAGATAAAGATTTGTTAACTTCTTGTCTGCATTGTCAACCTCAGGCTTGAAGGTAATGCAAACGAGCTCTCGAATTTATTTACCTTGTGCCTATGAACAAACACTGTTAACACGGGCAGGGCTTCTTCAACCCTACAATAAATTACTTTTCCAACTTGAACCTTGAAAAAGATTTTGGACCATGTAGAGGAAAGCTTTTGGACCATGTAGCAGAAAAATGATTTCTTCAACCCCAAGTAACTTTACATCCTTAAACTTGAAAAAGAGAAAAAAAAAACGTCCAAAAAAAAAAAGATAAATAAAGCAAAACACTTTTGGCTTTTATTCAAAGAAAATTTATGACTTGTGGACCTGTGTCACATAATGAACTTTAGACTGCTTGAGGAGATAGCGACACATGCGGTTGTAGTAGTTGATTTTTACATGTATGAAATTTTACTCCAGAGTGATAAGAAAGCGTCTCAATTTTTATTTATTTATTTTTAAGAAAGGGAGATAGAGACATTCCTCCAAACTTAAGCTGAGCTAGGACTTTTTTTTTTGAGTACTTGTTTTCTGTTTGTACATTCTCCTATATACATTAGGAGAAATTTTTACAAAGGACCTGAAAAAATGTGTTATTATAGCAGTAGTGTTATATAAAACTAAGAAATATAAAGGCAAAGTAAGAGATTTTATAGAGAGAAAATAGAGAGAGAGAGTTTAGTGAACTCTCTTAATTTTTCAATCATACAAATGGCAATAGAATGGGGTATTTATAGGAAAATTTTAGCCGTAATTGTTACAGTAATCATAACCACCATAGCTACAGTAACCACAACCACCATTGCTATAGTACCATATGTTGATGTCAGCGCTTATTTCATCATGAATATACAGATCTAATTTTAAACACTAATTCTTGGTGGACAGACACAATTGATTATTTATAATACTCCCCCTTGGATGTCCACAATTTTTATGATGTCTCATTAAAAATCTTTGCTAAAAAAAACCCATTGGGATAAAAACCATAGCGACGGGAAAAAGAGTACATCATTTTTATAAAGATACTCCATGTTGCCTCATTAAAAACCTTACTAAGAAAACCCTGTGGGACAAAACTATAGCAAGGGAAAAAGATTACAGCTGGTGTAGACTCCGCCTCAAGTTGACACTAGTTGTTATTTACAAATTTCTTAGATGACGCATCCTGATATTGTGTACATGTCGTCTAAAAGTTGATGTAGGAAGTGCTTTTGTGAAAAGATCTGCAACATTATCGCTTGAACGAGTGTATTGAACATCAATATCTTTATTCTTCTCAAGCTCTTGGGTGAATGAAAAAAATTTTGGACATATATGTTTCGTTCTGTCACTTTTGATGTATCCTTCCTTTATCTGAGTGACACATGCATTGTTGTCTTCAAATAATACTATTGGATCCTTATCAATTAGTAATCCACAAGTGGCTTGGATATGTTGAGTCATGGACCTCAACCATACACATTCTCGACTCGCTTCATGGAGTGCAATGACTTCAACATGATTTGATGAAGTAGCAACTAGCGTTTGCTTTTGTGTATGCCAAGAAATCGTAGTACCTCCATATGTGAATACATATCCAATCTGAGATTTAGCTTCATGTGGATCTGACAAATAACCTACATCTGCATAACCAATTAGTCCTTGTTTTGATCCTTTGGGATAAAATAATCCCAAGTCAATTGTTCCTTGAAGATAACGAAATATATGCTTAATTCCATTCCAATGTCTCCCTGTAGGAGCTGAACTAAATCTTGCTAATAAGTTAACAATAAAAGCAATATCTCGTCTTGTACAATTAGCAAGATACATAAGAGCTCCAATTGCACTTAGGTATGGTACTTTTGGACCAATAACCTCTTCATTATCTTCACAAAGACGGAATGGATCTGTCTCCACATTGAGTGATCTATTTACCATTGGGGTACTTAAAGGATTTGCTTTGTCCATATTAAAACGTTTTAAGACTTTTTCGGTATAATTTGATTGATGCAAAAGTATTCCACTTTATAAATGCTCAATCTGTAGACCAAGACAATACTTGGTTTTTTCAAGGTCTTTCATTTCAAATTCCTCTTTTAAGTATATTATTGTCTCAAGAATTTCTTTATGAGTTCCAATGATGTTTAAATCATCAACATAGATAGCAATAATCACATATCCAGATGTTGTTTTCTTAATAAAAACACATAGGCAAATAGGATTATTTTCATATCCTTTCTTTAATAAGTATTCACTTAAACGATTATACCACATGCATCCATATTGCTTTAACTCATACAATGATTTTTGTAACTTGATCGAGTACATTTCTTTGGGTTTTGAACTTGATGCTTCAGGCATTTTAAATTCCTTAGGGATTTTAATATAAATATCACTATCAAGTGATCCATACAAGTACGCTGCAACAACATCCATAAGACGCATTTCTAAATTTTTGAAAATTGCTAGGCTGATTAAATATCTAAACGTAATTGCATCCATTACTGGAGAATACATTTCTTCATAATCAATTCTAGGTCTTTGTGAAAAACCTTGTGTAACAAGTTGAGCCTTGTACCTTACAATCTCGTTTTTTTTTTAATTTCGTTTCTGCAAAAAGACCCATTTATATCCTACAGGCCTCACAGCTTCAGGTGTGAGAACAATAGGTCCAAAAACTTTACGCTTATTAAGCAAATTTAATTGAGCCTGCATAGTGTCTTTCCATTTAGACCAATTGTGACTATTTTTACATTCAACAATAGATCTTGGTTCAGGATCCTCATTTTCAATGACACACGCCACTGAGAAAGAAAATATTTCATTAACATCCTCTATTTTATTGCGATTCCACAATCCTCCTGTATTTACATAATCAATAGAGATCTCATAATTTTCTAAACTTTTTGGGTTCTGGTCAACATCAAGAGTCTCTTAATTTATCTCATTTTGTGTTTCTTTTGGAACACATTCATCTACATTGGGGTCATCATGTTTTTTAGCTACTTTTCTCTTCCGAGGATTTTTATCTTTGGAACCGATTGGCCTACCATGCTTCAGGCATGCCGTAGACTCATGAGTGACTACATTTTCAATTTGTCCCTTTGGGACTTCAATTCGAGCAGGAGCATTAGCAGCTGGTATATGTGATTTAGTCACTCATTTTGTATCTGTGAATGCATCTAGAATTTGGTTTGCTATAGTTTGTAAGTGCATAATCTTTTGCACTTCTAATTCACACTGTTTTGTGTAAGGATCAAGATGCAATAGAAATGGTTCACACCATGTAATTTCTTTTTCCAGCTGTTTCTTATCTTCCCCTAATGTTGGGAAAACTGCCTCATTAAAATAACAATCTGTAAAACGTGCTGTAAAAACATCTCCAGTTTGAGGCTCAAGATATCTGATGATGGAAGGGGATTCATAGCCAACATATATTCCTAGTCTTCTCCGGGGACCCATCTTTGTGCGTTGTGGTGGAGCAATTGGTACATATACTGCACAACCAAAAATTCTTAGATGGGAAATATTTGGTTCTTGACCAAATGCTAGTTGTAATGGGGAGTATTTATAATAAGCACTTGGTCTGATGCGAATTAATGCCGCAACATGTAAAATTGCATGACCCCATACAGAAATAAGAAGCCTTGTTCTCATTATTAATGGTCTAGCAATAAGCTGGAGACACTTAATTAATGATTCAGCCAAACCATTTTGTGTATGTACATGATCAACAAGATGCTCAACAATAATCCCAATAGACATAGAATAATCATTGAAAGCTTGGGATGTAAATTCACCAGCATTATCAAGTCTAACTTTCTTGATTGTATAATCAGGAAATTGTGCTCGTAACCTGATTGTTTGACCTAGAAATCTCGCAAACGCCACATTACGAGTTGATAATAAACAAACGTGTGACCATCTACTAGAGGCATCTATCAATACCATAAAATATCTTAATGGTCCACACGGTGGGTGAATAGGCCCACATATATCATCTTATATACGTTCAAGAAACATAGATGATTCCTTATTTATTTTAACTGGTGATGGTTTTAAAATCAGTTTTCCAAGAGAACAAGCCGCACAAGGACTTTTACTTGTTTGAAGGAACTTCTGGCCCTTCCATGGATATCCATGTGAGTTTTCAATAATTCTTCGTATCATTGATGAACCAGGATGACCTAAGTGGTCATGCCATAAATTTAATATCTGAGGATCTTCCTTAACTACCACATGTGATTCAATCATATTTAAATATGTGTAATGCAATCCCGAGGAAAACTTTGGTAGTTTTTCTAATATGTACTTCTTTCCAGAAATCTCATTAGTCATATACATATATTTTTTATTATTATTAGTCCCAGACTGAGTATCATATCCGTGAAGGTATATGTCATTAAAACTCAACAAATTCCTTTTGGATTTTGGTGAAAACAAAGCATCATTTATGAAAAACTTTGTTCCTTTTGGCAATATGAAACTAGCTTTACCAATTCCTTCAATCAAGTCTGCAGGATCTGATATTGTATTTATGATTGCCTTTGTTGGTTTTAGTTCTGACAAGTACCTATTACTTTTAAGGATGGTGTGCATTGTACCACTATCTGGTATACAAATATCCTCATCATTAATATTGAAATTTGCTCCTTCATTAGTGCAATCCATATCAAGCTTTACATAAAATAGACAATTTAATAAAAATAAAGTTTCAAACAAATTATTTAAGGAACATTTTATTCAATGAAACATAACATTAATACATCCAAAAACTACAAGTAAAATATAACATAGTTTTATATTTATTGACTAGTTGTCACCATGATCCTTGTCAATAAGATCATCAGTAAAATCTGAAGCATCAAGGTGTATTGAATCATCTAAAGGATCTATATGTTCAACAAAATTTACTTCCTTTCCTTTCCCTATTAGGGATGCCTTATAAAGCTTACATAAATGCTCTGGTGTTCGACAAACTCGGGACCAATGCCCTTTGATACCATATCT
This sequence comes from Artocarpus heterophyllus, assembly GCA_025403435.1. NCBI lineage: Eukaryota > Viridiplantae > Streptophyta > Magnoliopsida > Rosales > Moraceae > Artocarpus > Artocarpus heterophyllus. The sequence continues at coordinate 20,436,505 of CM046333.1, forward strand.
ATAGCATGAATCTTCAGAGTTCTTGGAAGAATTGTCATGAACATTTTTCCCTTTATCATGTTTTCCTTCATGATGCTTTTTTTTTTATTATATGGTTTTGTGTGGGGTAAAAATTACATTGACAGCATCCCCAACCATGGCCACGACCACGTTCATGGCCATGACCACAACCGTGATTTCGTTCAAAATTTTCAATACTTGTAGCATTTGCTTCTAGTAACACTGCCAAACCTGTAGGACATGACTGATGATTTTTTATCAAAAGCTCATTGTTTTTCTTTGTTATCAAAAGAGAAGAAATTAGTTCAGAATATTTCTTAAAACCATGCAATCGGTATTGTTGTTGTAAAGTTATGTGGGATGCATGAAATGTGGAGTAAGTCTTTTCCAAAATTTCTTCATCAGTAATTTTCTCTCCATAAAACTTCAACTGCAAAACTATTTTGAACATGACAGAGTTATAATCACTGATTTTTTTAAAGTCTTAGAATTGTAGAGCGTTCCATTCATCACAAGTTGTAGGAAGTATAACTTCCTTTTGATGATGAAATTTTTCTTTAAGATCCTTCCATAATGCACTTGGATCTTTAACAGTAAGATATTCACATTTCAAACCTTCATCAAGGTGTCTACGAAGGAAAATCATCGCTTTCACCTTATCTTGCGATGATGTGGTATTGCCTTCTTTGATTGTCTCCAAGAGACCCATTGACTCAAGATGCATTTCTACATCAAGAATCCAAGGCTTGTAATTTTTTCCTATGATATCCAATACAATAAATTCAAGCTTTGCAAGGTTTGACATGGTGGTAACTATAAGAAATATAAAAGTGATTAGAAACATGACTTTATTAATTCAAAGCATAAGTACTACAAATATTACATGTTGTTAAAGTGAATAGCAATTATTAAAAGAGGGATAACTATAAACATTATTGCTACAGTAAAAAGTTGAAATTCAGCTAAAAGTAAATCTAAAATAAGAAGAATGATGATTTGAATAATAACAACAATGATAAGAATATTGTAACTATGCTAAACATTTTGTGAAAAATCTAACTATAGATAATTTCTAGAGAGGAGATAAAATATTGAGTGATATGTAAGAGTTAAGAATTTAACAATTTATAGAACTAAAACTAGCCATTATTTAGCCGTTTTATTACCGTTGGAATACTGTTATAGCCGTTGAAACAATATAAAGATGATATTGCTCTTGTTCTGTATTTTTAAGAAAAACACAAAAACCATAAATGGTAACGGTAGCATATAAACAAATACATAAACAATAACCAACTATAAATTTTAAGAACAAACAATAGGGAGTTAAAGAAATATATATATATGTGTGTGCAGAAATAATAATATGAACACGCCAATCTACCAGTTAAACCTTTCGAAGGGTGTAAATGCAAAATATGTATGATAGACACGCCAATTTACTCGGTAAACCTTTCGAAGGGTGTCTATGTAAAATATGTATAATAAACATGCCAATCTACTCGGTAAACCTTTTGAATGGTGTATATGTAAATTATGCATAATGGACACGCCAATATACTCGGTAAACCTTTCGAAAGGTGTAAATACAAAATATGCTTGAGAAATTGATAATAATAATTTTTTTATATAATCACACCACACTTATAATTAGGCAGCAGATCCTCCTCCTTATAGAGATGGTATTATACAAATATAAAATAAATGAACCAATTCATATGCCTTTGCCTTAACTTACAAGGGGTAGGGACTTGAGTTAGAACAAGAGTGTTCGTGCTGATAACGTGTTATATAAAACTAAGAAATATAAAGGCAAAGTAAGAGATTTTATAGAGAGAAAATAAAGAGAGAAAGTTTATTGAACTTTCTTAGTTTTTTAAAATACAAATGGCAACAAAATGAGGTATTTATAGGAAAATTTTAGCCGTAATTATTACAGTAACCATAGCCATCATAGCTATAGTAACCACAACCACCATTCCTATAGTACCATGTACTGATGTCAGCTTTTATTTCATCGTGAATATACAGATCTAATTTTGAACACTGATTCTTGGTGAACAGACACAATTGATTATTTATAATAAGTAGGACTTTTTTCAGCTATCAAAACTTTATTAGATACTATCTGTTTTGTATATATTTTTATTTTGATTTGACTTTGACTAGATTCAATGATCAGAAATATGTACTATCGTAGAAAGACCCTTGAGAGAGATTTCTTTTCCGCTCGGCTTTGCATATTACTTTTCTTATTCCTTATGAATAAATGCTTTATTTTATGTTTTGAATTTCAGATCTATATCAAATTTTGTTAGTTTTTATATTTTTATATTTTGATATTATTTAAATATGATTTAATGCTCGTAAATATGCACTGTCAGTAGCAGCTGCTACTATAGAAAGACCATTTACTGTAACAATTGTTTTCATGTTTCTTAAAGAAGAAAAAAGATTTTTAGTGTTTGAAAATATAGTTCAAATCAAAAATTTGAACTGAAAATAATATAACAATCTAAATTTTGTGAGAGAAAAGCATTAAAGCAAAACCGGTTTGAATCATAAATTTTTGGTTCAAACTTATGTTTCTAAACATGCTCTTTCTCCTCTTTGAGACAGCTTCTACATCATAATAGTATTTAGATCCTCCGTAGGTGCTGGGGGCTTGTTTTTTGAAATTTCAGACACCAAAAACACTATTTTGATAACTCATTGGAACTTCTGAAATGACTGCTTCTCCGCTTTCTTATTGATAAGAACAACACCAATGGCAAGATAGAGAAGAAGAAATTGGATTAAAGAGAAAATGAAAACTGTTTGAATAGGACTGTTTGCAATTTCTCAGAGCAAAATTACACTGAAGTGCTGAGCATTTTGAGAGGCTCAGCTTCTCTCCCCCAAGTCTAACGACTTATTCACCCAAATCCTACCTTACTCTCACCTCTCAACAGTCTTTTATTCATGACTCTCATAACAGAAAGCACACTCTCCAATGCCCCAACTAACAACGACCCTAACAGCTTAAAATAAAATAAAAAGACTAAAATACCCTTGCATCAACAAACGACATTGCCCAAGCAAAACGACACCCTCACTTCATTCCCTTAGCTCGGCGAGCATAAGTGAAACGAATGGGAGGCTTATCACATACCCATTACTATATATTTCCAATTTAATCTTCAATAACACATGAACTATGTTATGCACGCTGTTACCCTTTCTAATGTCACATTCAATTCCATATGGTTAGATGTATAAAAATTTCAGCGAAATTTTCATATCATATGGCAGTTAGTTGCTCAAAGTTCATCTTCTTTAAGACAAATAAAGTTCCAAAGATTTCAGTCTCGTCTCATTTATTACTTTTTGTGACTTAAATTTACACCCCTAATGGTATTATTTTTTGTAACTTAATTTTACTCTCTTAAAGGTATGCTTATTTTTTTCTCTTTAAATTAAAAATACAATATTGATGGAGGACTTGTTGATTGTTGAACAGTTGGAGCAAAACATTATTTTCAAAAATGGCACAAGACTCGCATTCTAGTCCAAACACCAGCCTCGTGTCAAATAATGAATATGACATGGAAAGCCAGGAATTTCGGACACTTTCAGGGAAGAAGCCATTTTTTGATGTCATTTTTGCAAAGTCACATCTCCATCCTCTATATCGTCTGGTAATTGAAAATTTTTTAATCTCTTTGATTTCAATGTTCTTGTTTCCATACATATAAATTTGTGTACATACTTTGCTTTTATGGCTTTGTTTCTTCGTTTGAAAATGGAATAGGCGCTTCAGGCAAAAATACAACCAGTACTCCCTTCTGTTATATCACCTGTGGTTCTCACATATGGGGCCAAGGAGTGGAAAATGACTTACCATGGAAACAACAACAGCTGCAAGGGATTTGATGCATCTTGGAGAAAATTTGTAGATGATAACAGCTTGAAGATTGGTGATGCATGTCTCTTTGAACTCAAGGAATGCAACTTTAAATTACTCGTTTTTAGAGTTCAGATTCTCGGAGGTGACATCCCCCTGAATTGCTTTCAAAGATCATTGGTCAGAGTTCGGATTCTGCCATCCTTATTGACTAGCATGTGTAGCTGTCCCCTTAACCCTCCGAGCAATGTTGTGATCAAGGAATAATGTAGATGTTGTTTTTCTGATGTTACTTAATTACTTGATATACAGTTCTGTTCATGTAGCATCTATTTATTTGGGAACAACAATTTCCAACTAACTATTTATCAACTTTAGGAAATTTGGCCGTGCATTTAAACAGGATGATGTTGTTAAAAACAAGTTAGTACATAAAAATTTGGATTTTTAGAATCTCTATATAGCTGAAGTAGAGGAATGTGTCGTGAAGGAATCAGAATCTGAGTGTCTAAGATGATGTATGATTTTTAAGCTTTGGTTTGCTACTTATTTGGGATTTTGTTACAGGTCTTTAATTTTGCTTAGTCGTGTAAAATACAAGAATCTGTTTGAAAGTTTTCAGTTGTTTGAACTTTGATTATGTAATGATGACAACTTTTTTCTAGAACAATTACGTGACTCTTTTTGGCCTCAATTGATTCCAGTTCAATTCTTTGGCTTGTCTTGGCTGCACCCTATGTAGTTTCAAGTCTTCCCCCTTTTTAGGGAAAAAAGTGTCGTTCATGAAATGTTTTCTTAACAAAGCATTACGTATGAGAATTGTTGGCCTATCATTTTGGACAGCCTATGCGTCTTGAGTCTTCTCATTCACCACATAGGAACAAGCTTTAGTTAGTGCTTGTTTCTTGCTTGAACTCAGTCAAATCTTAGAGCTTGACTAAAAAATATGTAGTTTCTCATTCTATCAAGGTGAGTCCCTAATCTACTACAATGAGAATTGTGTTCGGCTTCGATCACTTTCAAGGCGATCATAAGCAGGCCGTGTCCGTAGGAATAAGAAGAAACTTGAAACTAACCCCAATATAGAAATGCATCCCCACGACATAAATGTCTGCCAGTAGCACTTTTTACCTAAGCACAGTGTTGCTTCTTTCAATAAGCTTACTTTGGTTGAGTTTCCTTCATTTGAATCGTACACAACAGCAGCAAGAAGGCCGTAGAGGAGTGAGCCAACTGGGATGTTGGTAATGAGGATGTTGTGGTTGACTGCTGCGCTATTTGGACCAAAAAGCTCTGAAGTGATCGAAACCGCTGCAGAAAACACAAACCCGGAGCTTAGCCCGATCAGCGCCGTGCCAATGCGCAATGCTGCCTCACTGCCTGATGCAGCTAGCAAAAAGAAGGCGATTGGTGTTGGCACTATAGCAACTGCAAACCACCAAGTCCTCGCGAAACCGACCTTGCTGCATTGGTTACACATTTTTGCTATCAGAAGTAAATTTATAAAGGGATATGTCCCGTGCTTTATTTATTTATTTTTTTCATCCATGACATGGTAAGATACATACTCTTGCAGGAAATCTGGGGTTGCTGATAGCAGACGACCGAAGAAGGTGCATGAGGAGTAGAGCGTGACAAGGGAACTAGTTAGAGAAGCGTATCCTAGAGATTGAGAAATCTGCCCGATATTATTGCTGTAAACCAAGCCAATTGTCCCTCCACAAAAGTAGGTGATGTAGTATAGCCAAAAATTTGAAGAACGAAACAGTAGTTGAGCTGGGTGCTCTTCTCCTAGCGCCGTTGTTGCCGTGTCTTTCTCAATCACTTCTGCCAAGCAGCCTTCCTTGTCTACCACCCCATAAGTAATGTCGGTCACGCCATCATGTGCATAATCATCGCTTTCAATGAATCCCTTATAAAGCTCGAGTTCATCATTATCATCCAAATTGAAGCTCATATTATTTGAAGGGGAGTTGAATTGGATGTTTCCATGCGCCCAATACCTAGCATACCAAATTCCAGGCAGGCATAAGGGTAGGACAAGTAGAAAAATAGCACCAACTAAGAGAAAACGAGCTCTTGGTGCATTAGAGGACAGAAAATTTAGGAAAAGGAGATAGAGGCCTGTAAGAGCAGCCAGTATGTATAGGTAAAGAAAAATTTGGGACTCGCGGCGAGTGACATTAGCAGGCAGGGTCTGCAGGGGAGATTGGCGGAGTACGGGGATGATTGCCATGCCTGATATGATGAGGGGGACCAAGGCATTTAGGATGAGATAGAGGGTGTCGTTGGTAGGGTTTATCGCATTGGCCACAAGGGTGTATAAAGCTCCGCTGAGGCCATTGAAGCTTGATGTGAGAGCTAGGGCTAACGCTCTGTTGGTGGAAAAGTTTCTAATGCATAAGACAAAGCAGACTGTGTTGAACCAACAGATGCTGCAACCAGCTAATAAACATAGTAGAAAGACCTGCATTTCAACAAATTTATGAACTTGTTATATACCGGTCTTTGTGGTAGTGTATGAGTATGACTAGCTTCTTTATATAATAATTAGGTTTAATTTCGTTCTAAGTCGTCATACCATAAACAAATCCCATTTTGGTCATTGGCTTTTAAGAGGTATCAACATGAGTTCTGCTAGCATTAAGTTGTCTCAAATTAGCTTTTTTGTCTTTGCCATTGTTAGAACCAATATACAGCTTAGTAAAGGTTAGTTTTGTACTTTTACATGTGAGCGTTTGACTATTCAAGGGAAGTCGTTTTTTTGGTCAAAATTTTATCACTCGGATAAGTGGTAGGACTAATTTGGGTTACAGATGATTTTATGGTTTAGTATTTGTATCTTCCTAATGCGTGTTCTAATTAGAGAAAAAAAAAAGAAAAAAAAATGAATAAAAGAGCAAAGCTCACCTAATTTCAGTTGGTCTAACTGATCATGCTTCCACATTCGTTTGTCAAAGGGTTGGTGGTTTTGGTTTGAAAGCAAGTAATTACCACTTTGAATAGCTAACCTACAGACATAGGCCAATTTTGTTGCTGTATATGCACTATTCTTTTTTTTTTTTCTTTTTTTTCTTTTTTTGTATTGCTTGTTGTAGATAGAAATATTTTCCAGAAAATAATTCCCGGAAAAAAAAAAAGATAGAAACTTCTGGACTTATACCGACTTTCTTCACTCAAAAAAAAAAAAAAAAAAAAGAAAGAAAGAAAGAAAGAAAGGAAGAAAGAAAGAAAGAAATTTTTGAATTGAATGGCATGATCCAAATCATTATGTGTATTTGTAGTATGCTAAATTCATTTATGTTTAAGTATATTGTATACATCCTTCTTGATATTATATTCCTCATTTCTCTCAAGATTTCAATGGTACTAATCATCTCACAATCAGATTGAAATGCCTATACCTATGTGAGAAGTGGTTGGACTTTTACCCCCCCAAAAAAATTGCACCCCCCCAAAAAAAAAGCAACATTGGTTATTAATTTTGAAACGTGTGCCTATGCTTTTTCCTTGTCAATGGATTTTAGGATTTCATCCAAGTTTCCAAGAAAGGAGAATTTTACAGTAGTAAGAGAAAATGAGATAGAAAGAAATTAGGAAAAGAAGGAACAACTTCTTACCAGGGAATAAGGTAAGGAGATGAGTCTTTGCAGGAGAAGCCACTGGAGACCATAACCGAAGAATCCGACAAAGGCGGCGATGAACATGACGGCCCATAGAGGAAGATAAAGAAGTGAAACCCCTGAGCACCACCCGAAGGCCTTTCCGAGATCGGAGGCGACGGAGAGATAGTTGAGCTGCACCTGAGAAATCCCCAGCACAGCCTTAAGATGAGAAGAGTATGAAGAGAAGTCCAAGTTTGTGCCTGTGAATGCTTGCATCCATATTACTACCACCACTATCATCCATTTTCTTGATTGTCCTACCATATTGAATGACTCCTGTTTCTTATTTCTTTGTTAATTCTGACACATCAAATGTAGATTATTGTATTCTCTTTGAAGAAAATCTATGTTAAATGTTAACTGGTAGAGAGAGTAGAGAGAGAGAGAAAGAGGAGGGGTTTGAATTGGAAGTTTAGGTCATGTTCTCCAAAGACCCCAAACATAGCTATTATTTGGCACGTGACGGGATTGGTTTGGTGTGGTTGGCCACTGCTCTAAAATGCCAGTAAGGAATGTGATTATGATCATTGTTTTTTCATGCGAACATCTTTTGACTGTCAAATATCAAATTAAAACTATATGGTTAAATTATGACAATTATAGTTACACCTAATTTTATCACATAAAAAATTTAAATATTTTATCCCTCAGTTTTAAAAACAGAATGACAATTTGCCAAGTAGATTAAGATTTTATACTTAAAAACTACGTATTATTGATATGGTAATTTTTCACATCCTACCCAAGATTTCCCTCCTAAATAATTAATGTGATTATGATGTTGGTCGTGGGGTTTAGAACCTTGGGCCTTTAATGTACAAAACTCAATAATGTAAGCTTTTTTTTTTTTTTTTTTTTTTTTGCCGGTTGATAACTTCTAATCATATATAAGTTGTTCCTTTTTTGCTTTCCTTGCTCAACTTTCCCTTTCTCTTGCCTTGTACGGGAAACCAAGACCCCCCACTGTCAATTTCGGTGCTTAATTTGCAGCAATGATTGGGTTTGAGGGTAGGTTCAATTTTGTTCTCGAGATTGTTCCAAACCGGTTTGGTTGAGGCATTATACCAATTCCAAATCGGAGCCAATATATATATAATATGTAAATATTGGATCTGTTGGTTGTTGTTTATAGTTCTTTTATTCATTATGATTGGGTTCTCTTTATCCTGAAAATATTAAATAAGAAATCATCTGGACCACGTGTCGACGCACTAATAATGGAAGTAACAAAACTGACCTTATATGCACAGTAGCATTTCCAATGCGTCTTGAACTTTTTCTTTTTCTGAATAAAAAAATCCCTTAAAAAAACAAACACGAACTTAATAAATGCCTTTATTGTATATTAAAATTGGAAAAATGGAAAAGAAAAGGAAAAGCGTTTTGACGGGTAGTAGACTAGGGAGCTAACACAATACAACATGCTTTATCAGTTAAAGAGAAAGGGGGAGAACAGAGCAGTTCAATGAATCTTATCAAAACTTCTTAATGCCAGTTATGGGGCAAGTAAATTTCTATTTGTTTCTGACTCTGTTTGGTAAAGTTAAGATTATAAGCTATAATCATATATTTATCCCGTTTTCAAGTAAAAAAAATATTCATTTCTATAGGTTAAAATTTTATTATTTACAAAATTATAAGCTATAATCATATATATAATATATTTTTTAGATTGAGACCAACCGTATTATAAGTAACGGAGCTTTAATCTCATAGGGTCAAACATGAATACTTTTTTACTTATCATAAATCGGCATCATTGAGCTTTTTATTAAAAAAAAAAACAAAAAACAAATTTTTATCATCAAAATTCAGATTGTTAAATTAAAGTGGACATTTTTCCTCAAAAGTTGAGGTTCGTACAAGGGCTAGACCTATTCAGATAGAAGTTTCCTCCACTTTTAATTAGGTAATTAGATACCATAAACAGCTTTACTTGCACAAAAGGTGCCCTACATGGCCTGAATTACTTATTCTTGTTTTGCTTTTAATCGTTGTACAACCTGCTATTCCTTGTAAACATGATGAATTGACTCGGGAAAATAATAGTTATTTGTTCACTCACAATTGTCCTTTTAAACGAACGGACATTATATAAAAGCTCGACGTAACCTTATAAGACTTAAATGTAACAATGCTTGCAGTTTAATGTAACTTTCATTGATGCGGTATTAAGACATGAACAACTTTTTTTTTTTTTTTAATTTCATGCCTTTTTACTGGAATTTTGATTTTTCTTTTAATTTGTCATATGAACATTTTTTTGTTGGATGGCATGTTTCAAGCTGACGATGCGAATACGATGACCAATATATCTTATCAAGATTGTTGTCGTCGAGTTGAATATTAGAGTAGTCATATTGTCAGTGATTGTCGTATTGACCGTTTGCTGTGGAGTAAATAAAAGGCCTATAAACACTTTCATCCTTATTGACATGGTTGTTGTGTTATAATGCATTTAGTGTTTCTTGTTGGCTTGCTGACTGGGTGGTTTGGGAGGTTAGAATTATTAGGATTTAAGCAATATCGAGAGCCTTACCCATTCCATTTTTAGGGCACGTTTTCTTGTTTAGTCTGTATTCCTTACATTGACTCCATCTTCTTATGACAATTTGAGGTTGTAATCCATACTTCCATGGTTCTATCTGGTAGATGGTTTAGTACCTTTAATTTAAACAACAACAAGGTACTGTAAGATTTGAGGTTGATCATTCAAAGTATATGTCTAACTTGCATTGATGTGACGTCGTGAAGATTGATTCATACTTGAGAAAAGAGACTCAAATGTAGAAGTATAACTCCATTCTTGCTGATAATTCTATAAAATAGAGTTATCTTTACCAAGCGATTAATAATATGATTTTGAGAAAAATAAATTAGAAATCCCCTCTATTAATGTAATTCCTCTCAATTTGTACAGTTAAAGGAAAAAGAAGAAAATGGAACAAGAGCATAAAATAAAGAAAGAAAATTGGAAGAAAACTCAAGAAAAAAAAAAACTTGGTCATCAGCTACCAGGGTCGCAACGCCCAAGGGTTTGTAACCCAGATTGTTGGCAGAGTGACAACGCCACAGCACTAGAATTGGAGCGATGTGGCACTATGATGGACCTCCATGTACTGAACAGTACGAGGGCCCTAGAAAAGAGGGCTGCAATGCTATTGCGATTTTTGTGCATGTTTTTGGACTAAAAAATTTGGCTTAGGGTGACCTAAAGGGTGATGTATAAATAGGAAAGCTAGGAAACATTATAGAGGATCTAGATTGTTATTTTTCCAGCAACTGTGAAGGACTTCTTAGGAGTTTTCAAGCACTTTGGAGAGGAGACAAAGGTTTGTGACAGAATTGTTGTTCTCTAGACTCCATACGTTTGGTTTGATTAATATTTCAATTTCTGTTTCTTTTTCAATTATGTTCTAATTTTCTTAGTTGGGACTACGATGTGGCCTAATCACGATGATATAAATTTCATAATTTTTATTGCATCACAATTAATTTTCTTCATGTGAGTTATATGTTATTGTACTTAATACTTTTGAATGACTAATTACCATTTAAATAATCTGATGTGCATGTTTGAACTGAGCAGGAATAATATGCAAATGCTTCATACAGTATGTAACTATGAATTAAATATGGATAGAGACATAGCATATTATTTGTGTAGCTTTCGGTGATAAGATGACCCCAAAGATTTATTGTAAACTAGGAATATTCATAGACCTTAATGCACTTACGTTTATTTAAATTCACATAGAGATATAGTAGGTTAATAAACTGAGTAGGATTCTATACCTAGAGATAGGAAAGTGAATAAACTAGGAACTTTCGCCATCACATGTGTATTATCAACTTGTGTGCATAATTATATGAAATTCATATCTAGTGATTGTGGTAAAATATGATACCTTAACGCCTTAGTTTCGTTGATTTATCTCTTTAATTAGTTGTTATTTATTTTCTAATTTATTTTTTTATTTTTATTTCCTTTTGTTAATTTCATCTTAGTTGCTTGCTAGATAAATTTTAGAATTAGTCCAATTTTAATAATTAGTTAAGATATTATTCACAATCCCTATGAAACGATACTTATACTCATTACTTTATTAGTTATTGATAGTGTCCACTGACGTTAGTGGATTTTACCGAACAAGTTTTTCTCGCCGTTGTTAGGGGTTGCTTGTTTAATACTAATTAATATTAATATCGGATTATTCTAAATTTAATCTAGTTGTTATTTAATTTTAATTTTCTGCTTTTCAGGGTGTATGTCAGTGCATGAGACATACCAAACAAGGTGAACTTGGCAAATTTGATCCAGAAATTGAACGTACATTTAGGAGACTGTTAAGAGAGCAAAAAGATTGCATTAAAAAAAGGCAGACGCAGGTGAGGCTGAGAATCCTTGCCTACTCTTAAGAAACTATGTTGCACTAACTATTCAAACTACCACATTAAGCATTAGGAGACTGGCTATTTAAGCAAACAACTTTGAGATCAAGCCATTTCTTATTCACATGATCCAACAATTAGTGCAATTTAGTCGGTTACCAAGTGATGATCCAAATGCCCACATTGATGCTTTCTTGGAAATCTATGACACCATTAAATATAATGGTCTGACAGATGATGCAATTCGGCTAAGATTGTTCCCATTCTCCTTGAGGAACAAGGCCAAGAATTGGCTTACATCTCTTCCTGTAGAATCAATCACCACGTGGGATGCTATGGTTTATAAATTCCTTGGTAATTTTTTCCCTCCAACTAAATCTGCAAAAATGCATAATGATATCACTAATGTCTTACAGATGAACAATGAATCACTATATGAGGCATGGAAAAGATTCAAGGAATTGCTAAGGTGATGCCTACATCATGGACTACCCATTTGGATGTACGTATAAACCTTTTATAATGGGTCTAGTACAAGTCTCTGTTCTACCATTAATGTAGCTACAGGGTGAACACTGGATAAGAGAACACTTGAAAAGGCTTTTGAGCTGCTAGAGGATATGACATCAAACAACTATCATTGGCCTACTGAAAGGCCACCAATAAGGAGGACTGTGGGAGTTCATGAAGTGGATGCCTTTTCTACACTTACAGCTCAATTGAAAGCACTTAAAATAAAGATAGACCACATGAATGCTTCAACTATGAAAATTCAGGGTTTGACATGCAAGTTCTATGGTGGAGGACATCCTAGTACTGAGTGCCAGGTAGGCAATACTTTTGCTCAGCCTACTAAAAATGCTAACTTTGTTGGAAATTTTAATAGGCAGCAGAATAATCTCTACTCCAACACTTATAATTTGAGGTTGCATAATCACCCTAATTTCTCAAGTAGTAATCAAAATGCAGTAAGACCGCCACTAGGTTTCAAGCAATAGGAAGAGAAAAAGTCCAATTTGGAAGATATTGTTGCTAAATTGGCTATTTCCACTCATGTTTTATGAAGAACATAGATGCAAGACTCCCGAATCAAGAGGCACCCATTAGAAATCTGGAGATGTAGATAAGCCAAATGGCTAACATGATGTCAAGAAGACAACATGGTTCTTTGCCTAGTAACATGGAGAAGAATCTATTGAAAATGTAAAGGCAATAACCCTGAGAAGTGGCAAGCAAGTGGGAAAAGAAGATGATGAATAAGAGACCTTTAAGGAAGAAGAGGAAGAGTTCATTATGCTATCAAAAAAGATAAGCAAGAGCAAGCTTTTTCCAGATAGTCCTAAGCCCTATGTGCCTCCAATTCCATTCCCTTAAAGACTCCAATAGCACAAAATGGATAAGCAAATTTCTAAATTTCTTGATGTGTTTTAAAAGTTGCATATTAACATTCCTTTTATAGATGCCTTGGTATAGATGCCTAGTTATGCAAAATTCTTGAAAGGAATTTTGGTAAACAAAAGGAAGCTGGAGGATTACGAAACTATGAAATTGAATGAAGAGTGCTCAACCATTCTACAAAATAAGTTGGCACCAAAGCTAAAAGATCCAGGGAGTTTTAATATTCCTTGCACAATTAGTGACTCTTATTTTGAAAAGGCATTGTCTGATTTAGCTACCATTATAAATTTAATGCCTTTTTCTATCTTTAAGAAATTTGGTTTGGGAGAGGTTAAAGCAGTGACAATATCACTTCAACTCACTAATCGCACAATCAAACATCGAAGACGGTATTGTGGAAGATGTATTACTAAAGATTGACAAGTTTATTTTTCCTATAGATTTTGTTACTCTCGACAATGGAGGAAGACCATGAGATACCACTCATCTTAGGTCGACCTATTCTAGCAACAGGGAGAACTTTGATTGATGTGCAATGAGGGAAGCTAATTCTTAGAGTTCAAGATGATCATATCACCTTTAATGTGTTTGAAGCAATAAAACATCCCTCTTTTGATGATTCTTGTTTTAGAGTTGACACTATTGACAAGTTGGTATCCAACGTTTTTCAGGAAAATGCTTTTGAGGACCTACTTAAAGCTTGCCTAATCCAACCCAGTGGCAAGGATGTTGAGAATGAGGAGACAAGGGAGTATGCAAATTTCATGGAGGCAAATCGACCATTTTTGACGCATAAGGCATTGCCATTTATGGAAGAAGGACAACCTACCACAAAGCCTAAGCCATCAATTGAAGAGCCTTTAATTCTTAAACTCAAATCTTTATCTTCTCATTTAAAATATGCTTATTTAGATGGTAGTTCCTCACTAGCTGTGATTATTTCTTCTTCTTTGATAGACTTGTTGGAGGAGAAATTGCTTAAAGTTTTGAGAGAACACAAAGGCACAATTCGATAGAAGATAGTGGACATTAAGGGAATCAGCCCCTCAATTTTGCATGCACAAAATTTGATGGAGGAGCAATACAAACCAACTATTCAACCTTAAAGGCGTCTGAATACTGAAATGCAAGAAGTGGTGAAAGCTGAGATAATCAAACTATTGGATGCTGGGATCACTAATCCCATCTCCGATAGCTCCTAGGTAAGTCCTCTGCAGGTGGTACCGAAGAAAAGAGGTATGACTATTCAAAAGAATCATAATATTGAATTGATTCTAACTAGAACAGTTACTAGGTAGTGTGTGTGTATGAATTATTGGAAATTAAATGATGCCACTAGGAAATATCATTTTCCTTTACCATTTATTGATTAGATGTTGGAAAGATTGTAGGACATGAGTTTTATTGTTTTCTAGACGGATACTCAAGGTACAATCAAATTCCTATTACACCAGAGGATCAAAAGAAAGCCACTTTCACTTGTTCCTATGGTACCTTTGCCTTTAGAAGGATGTCCTTCGGTTTTTGTAATGCATCAGCTACTTTTCAAAGATGCATGATGGCCATTTTTTCTAATATGGTTGAAAAATACATTGAAATCTTCATGGATGATTTTTTTTTTTATTTTTGGTCCATCATTTGATTCATGTTTACATAATTTGGCTTTGGTGTTACAAAGATGTGGGGAAACTAATGTTGTTTTGAATTAAGAAAAGTGTCATTTTATGGTGCAGGAAGGAATAGGGCTTAGACACAAGATCTCTAGAAATGGTATAGAAGTCAATCGAGCCATGGTGAAGGTTATTACAAATTGCCTCCACCTATATCTATGAAACTTGTCAAAGGATTTTTGGGGCATGTAGGATTTTACAGGTAGTTTATAAAGGATTTTTCCAAAATTACTAGACTCTTGTCTAATTTGTTAGTTAAAGATGCTCCATTTGTTTTTTTTTATGAATGTTTGTAGGCTTTTGACACTTTGAAGGATAAGCTAATGTCAACACCCATCATGGTAGCACCAAAGTGGGATTTGCCTTTTGAGCTAATATGTGATGTAAGCGATTCTGTAGTTGGAGCTATATAGGGTCAAAGAAAGAATGGAATTTTTCAAATCATTTACTATGCCAGTAGGACCTTGTCGAGAGCACAATTGAATTATACAACAACAGAAAAGGAAGTTTTTGTGGTAGTATTTGCTTTTGATAAATTTCATTCTTATTTGATTGGTTCCAAAGTAATTGTCTACTCACACCATTCTACTCCTAATATTTACTTGAACAGAAAGAATCAAAGCCCGAGTTGATTAGGTAGATTCTATTACTACAAGAGTTTGATTTCGAGATCAAAGACAAGAAAGGGACTAAGAATCTAGTTACAGATCATTTGTCTAGAATTCCTAATCCAGAGGAAGTAGGAAGCCCAATTCTAGAAGAGTTCCCTAATGAGCAAGTATTTTCCATCAAATCCACAAAACTCCCTAGTACACGGACTTTGTAAACTATTTAGTAAGTAATGTTCTACCCTCTAACTTATCATATCAACAAAAGAAAAAAATTCTTTTATGATATTAAGAATTATTTTTGGGAAAAACCTTTCTTGTTTAAAATTTATGCAGACCAGGTGATAACAAATTGTGTTCTAGAGGATGAGATGGTAAGTATTTTGCACCATTGTTATGATGGAGAAGCCGGTGGTCATTTTAGTGGCACCAAAACTATAGCTAAGGTTTTACAATATGGTCTTTATTGGCCCACACTTTTTAAAGATGTATACTCTCATGTAGCCTCATTGATAGTTGTTAAAGAAGTAGAAATATTTCTAGGAAGATAGAGATGCCCTTAAATAATATTCTTGTTTGTGAATTATTTAATGTTTAGGGCATTGACTTCATGGGACCATTTCCACCTTCTTTTGGGAATGAATACATTTGTAAAAATGATACAAAGGTAGTGGTTAAATTCTTGAAGAAAAACATTTTTACCTAATTTGGCACTCCTAGGGCAATCATAAGCGATCAAGGGTCACATTTTAGTAGCAAACAGTTTAAAGCAACTTTGGGTGAATATAGAGTCACATATATGGTTGCACTTGCTCATCACCCTCAGTCTAGTGGTCAAATAGAGGTTTCCAATAGGGAAATCAGGAGGATTTTGGAGAAAACTGTGAATGCCTTTAGGAAAGATTGGTCCCTTAAACTAGATGATGCACTTTAAGCTTGTAGGACTGCATTCAAACTGCTCTTGGGATGTTTCCTTTTAGGCTAGTTTTTGGAAAAGCGAGTCACTTGCCAATGGAATTAGAATATAGGCCGTTTTAGGCAATTAAATTCTTGAACTTTGGCATGCATTTGACAAGTGAAGCCAGATTGTTTCTAATAAATGAATTGGGAGTTTCGACATGATGCCTATGAAAATGCAAAGCTCCACAAAGAGAAAACTAAACGTTGGCATGATAATCACATACTCAGAAAAGAGTTCAAAGTCAGTCAACAGGTTTTTCTCTATAACTCTCGCCTTAAATTGTTTCCAAGTAGGCTATAGTCTAGGTGGTCAGGCCCCTTCACAGTAACACAAGTATTTCTCTATCGAGCAATTTAGGTTGCACATGACACCAAAGGCATATTTAAGGTGAATAGTTAATGTCTGAAACCCTACTCTAGGGGTGGATTCAATAAGCATGAAACCTCCGTTGAGTTGCAATCTTAAGAAAAGCGACATCAGAGGCAGTCTAGCGGAAGACTATAAAGCAAGTGCTTCTTGGAAGGTATCCTTTCTTACATGTCTTTGGTTTCTTTTGTTTAAAAAATTATTTTTTTTTTATTTTGTTAGGTCATTTTCATCTCCTAAGAGTCGTTATCTTTTGTTAGGTGTTAGAGTCAATAAAGAAGCTCATATAGGCTTATGTGTCATGAAAAAAAATCACATCTAGCAGAAAGAAAGCATCCCGGCACCTAAAAAAATGAACGCATTTGTATACAGTGCTAAATTCCGTAGTAGCACTATGACGCTTGACCCTTAGCACCGCAGCGCTATAGCGCTTTCATCCCAGGCTGCTTGTTTTGGTTTTTTTTTTTTTTTTTTTTTAAAAAAAAAATTAACATTTTGCAGATTAAGACTACACGAATAGTCCTTTTTTCTAAGCTCCTTTCTCTCTCTAAGCCCTAACTCTTCTTCTTCTTTCTCTATCTACCTTCCTCCATTGTTGTACACCTTCTTCACCTCTTGATTTAACAATTTTTGTTGCAATGTTGGTGGTAGATGGGCTTTGCTCCGACTCTTTTCTCCTTCTCCCAACTCTATTATTAGAGGTAAAAAAAGCTCTCCTTAAGTAAGTTTTTCTTTTTCCCTTACTCAAAAAAAAAAAAAAAAAAAGAGAAAAGAAAAGAAAGAGAACCATGCCTCTGAAATGTTCTAGGCCTTTGTTGTGTCATCATTCACCCCAACCTCTGATGGATTTATAAGTGAGGCTGCCCATACAAGACATAATGAAGCCATCATTAAGAAAGCCATAGTGCCTGAAGGAGGAATAGACCCTAGTGATGGTTTTTCAAAGGTGTTTCAAAATATGATTGTCAGTCAGGGTTGGGGTAAGTTTATTAAACAACCCGGCCTGCCATGATTCCCATCGTTAGAGAGTTCTACGCGAATGAACGTGAATATAACCATCTTAGTATGAGGGTGAGGGGTACGATGGTTCATTTTGATATAAAAATCATAAACCGATTCTATGGACTCCCAAATATTGACAATGATGAGTTTTATGAGTATTTGAAGGAGGATTTAGATTATGATGAGGCAATTCAAAAGGTGGCTACATATCCCCTGAGTGGAAATTAACAAGGAAAGAAGAAGCTATGTCTTTCCCTTCACTCACATTAGATAAGGAGTATAAAGCTTGGTTATATTTTATTGCTACAAAACTGATGCATGTGATGCATTTTTCTAATGCAACCAAGGATAGAGCTGTCTTGTTGTTTGCAATTGTTATAGGTAAGACCATTGATATAGGGAAGGTGATTCAAGACCGTTCTTCAAACAGCTAGTGGCTCTACGACTAGAGGCTTGGGTCACTCTTCCCTCACTGCCAAGCTTTGCATAAATATCGGTGTAGAATTTAAGCTCGAGGAAGTTGTACTACAGCCTACGAAAATAATCAACAGAATTTTTAGAGAGCTTCTGGGATCATGATGGCAATTCTTAGTCTCGAAGGCATTCTGTTGCCTTCTCCTTTAGTGGGTCTCCACCACCGAAACAATTCGATCAGCCCAACCCACCACGATAGATATAATTTTCTTTTTCTTAGTTGTTAGCTAGTTGTTAGGTACTTTTATGTTTACTTTTGCATGTTTTCATTAGTTTAGGTTTTTTTTTTTTTTTTTATATGTTTTATAGGATCACTTCTAGATATCGCACATCTCCAGCAATAGACACTAGACCTATGTTTCATACAGGGGGTTTTCTTTTCTTTTTCCTTCTCTTATTTTCGCATTGAGGGATTGAGGGTAATGCTTCATGTTTAGTTTGGGGGGAGGGGGGAGACAAACTTTTGGTTTGAGAATGTTCTTAGCTCTTATGAAACTTGAGATAATGCAAACTTTTGGTTTGAGAATTTCTTACCTCTTGTGAAACTTGAGATAATGCATTCTTGTGACGATGATTCTTGATATGATTAAATCCCCCGTTGTGAATTCTTGCAATTTCTAGGAGGATGCAAATTTAGTCCAAACTTGTGATAGATTTGTGATTTAATTTTGGTTCTGAATTTGTGATCTGTCCATTGAGCATTAAAATCCTGAATTTTTAAAAAAGTGTGAATATTCATGTAAAGTGTGTGATTTTTTTAGATCTTACTCAGGTTTTAGAATTTGTTTGATTTTCTCTCGAGATGAAATCCTAGGCTACATCTGATTAGAAAAATAATTTAGACTATTTTTGGATTGTTTAAGCCTTTCAAGCTAACCTTGTTTATATATCCTTAGCTACCCCGTTGAGCCTTAATACATAATTCACTTTTTTTTGTCACCCACATCTGTTAACCTAGCCGAAAAGAAAAAAAATCCTTGTCCTACTCCTTTGAACATGTTGATTTCTAGGATAAAAGTTTATTTGAGCTGAATTTGGGAGGTAGGGTGGAGCATGGAAGTTAATTTATTCATAATGATTGTTATATGCTGCACCATACTAAAAATATATATAAAAAGACATATCAATCAAGTTTGAGGGCATATCTTAAAAAAAAAAAAGAAAAAAAAAGAAAAAAAAAAGAAAAATTTTGGAATGACAATAATAAGTAACGATTGAAATAGTGACTGTCTTTGGAAAGTGTGAATTAGGGGTAATGAAGTGAGCTCAAGTTAGATCCTAGAAATTAATGTGGGATGGGTGATTTGAGCTTAAAATCGACTTTTATCTCACCTTTAGCCCAGCCTTACATTACAAGCTAAATAAAAGTCCTAATGATTTTTTATTAGATGATTAGACTACATTAGTAGAGAGAAGAACGAAAGATAAATGTATGAAACTTGGTCTTTATAGAGTTTCTACAAAAGTTGCATATCAATATGAATGTTTCTATGTTGCATACAATTTGGAAAGGAAAGGACTCTCACACACATAAGGATCATGAAATTAGAATCAGTCTTAACTAGCAAATCAATTTCAATATTTGGATGAAAATTTGTTTTCTTCTTTGAATTGTAGGGGTGAACAATTTTGGGAGGATGTCTTAAGAGGTTTGTTTTTTCAAGTTTGTGTTATTTCTTATTTTGCTCGAGGACTAGCAAAAGTCAGTTTGGGGGGTTTTGATAACTCCATAAAATAGGGTTATTTAGTGTAACACCTGCCATTTTCTCCTATGGATATTTGCGTTAATTAATGTTAGAACGTGATATTTTATGAGTTATTATTATTTATGTTAATTAAAATAAATTTATTTAGTAATGTTGTAGGTGGCGGTCACATAGGATCAATGTGCTCAGGATGTTTATGTCAAAAATAATGACAGGAATAAATTATTAATTGTTTTTTTTTTAGAGTTTCAACTTGCTCTAAATTTATAATATTTATAACACTCTAGAATTATGTATGCTTTAAAGCGATATTCCTGATTATACATGAATTTTGTTGCATATTTTCTTATTTTTATAATATTAATGATGTCATGATAATTATATGTGTAGCATTTTTATTATGGTGTTAAGAAATTAGATAATATAAAGTGTCTAAAAAGAATAATATGTAAATTAATATTGTTGGGGTCATGGGAGCAAACATTATTGTTGTATATAGATTATTATGTATTATAATTATATTATATTATATATTAAGATATAGTAGTAGTATGTTATATTAAGATATTAAGTTATATATTATATTATATTATATTTATTATAATATAATATAGGTATATATGAAAACGTTTAAACAGAATGAAAAAAAGGCACATGTTGTGGGAAAAAGAAAAAGTAGGAACAAAAAGAAAAAAAAGAAAAAGAAAAAGAAAAAAAAATCTAATTAGATTAAGATTACATTTATCTAAAAAAAAAGAGAAACCTAATTAGATTGAGATTACACTTATTCAAAAAAAAAAGGCGAAAACCTAATTATAATAGGATTAGAGTTTTCTACACTCATTTAATCTCTTCTTTCTCATAAACCTTTAAACATATCTTTAAGCCCCCAAAGTCTTCATTCTCTTACTTTCTAACCAAAGAAAATTCTCTCCTTTACTCCCTCTCAAATTCACATTCATAAGCCTTTATCATCTCTCTAATCCTCAAATCCAAGAATTCACCACTCTTATTTTCTTTCAAGCCAAAGTAGAAGGAATTCTTTTTGAAGATTTTGTGTGCAAGTCTTCGTTTTTATTGAAGAAAATATAAGAATTTAAGGTTTGGTTTAAAAGTTTTCATGGTTTTGAATTTTTATGATTGATATATATTGTTTTGTGACAAACTTTGTTAGAAAATTATTCTTTTATGTTGTGAATATGTATGCATGTATGTTTGTCTGAAAAATATATTATTTTATTTATGACTTTGACTGTAACAATGTTATTTTATGATTAAAAGCATTTATGTTCATTTGGTATCATGAAATTTCATGAAAATAAGATTTTGTTGTTGATGCTTGATAAGAGAATTTTAACGTTTTTTGGTTTGTCAGTAAGGTTGCTGATAATGTTTTGAAACCAAATGATTTTATTTTGATGCAATTTTTGGATATGATATGTATATATATATGTGTTATGAATGTCTGGGACTTTTTATAAATTTTCATTCAAAATATTTTTAGGGTTATGAGCTTTCAATCAAACACTGCTCATGAAATTTTATTTGCTGGTAGAATTGTATTTGTGCTTCATAGAGTTCGTTTTATGGGGAAAAAAATATTTTTTAATTTTGTACAAAATTATGAATCATTTTTGATATGTTAACTAAATGTCTGTAAATTTTTAGTTTCATATCCTTATCATGTTTTAAGAAAAAATTCGTTGATTGCCAAGTACTTAATGGTTATAAATGTTTGCTTGATATGCTCTATGTAATTTATGAGATAATAAATGATACTTGTTAAATATATTTTACATGATTTATTATTTTTATAACTTACATTTATATCATACATATTTGATTTTATAAAAATGTTTGAATGAAACGTGTTTGCTATTTAGCATGTCTCGTGTTGATATTAACTCTAAATTCAAACGTATGTTTTGAATTACTTTGAATTAATTTGTAGCTAAAATTTGGATATGTTATAATCTTATGTGTCTATTATATGTAGTAATTTTTATAAATTATTTTATGGCCTAAATAATTTAATATATAATTTTTAATTAGGACTGCTCACTGCCTAGGCTTTGCTAGCAGGTTATAGTATTGATTGTGTGATTTATTTTAATTAACAAATGAAATTCTTATTGCTAAAGAAAAATCTGAGCATTATATATATATATATATATATGTGTGTGTGTGTGTTGTGGATTTTCTAACGCAAGTGCACGTATCGTTAACAAGTAATAAAGTGAAAGTAAAGATCGTTCCCTCGAGGACTAACTGTCACTAAGTACCAAATTACTTTAACTCTAATTCTATTTGAACAACTGAAATATGGGAAACAATGGAATGATGAAATGGTAAACGTAAGACAAACTAAATGCATGAAAATTGAGAAATTGCAACTTTGACAGATGAGAATTCAATATATTAAGACTTCTAGGGTTTCTGACTCACCGGATTAATCATATCTACTTTTATCTAATTTAATCAATTGACATTTATTCCTATGCTGATAACAAATTTCTCTTAGGTAGTCATTAATCTATCTCAAGCATTAATAATTTATCCCAGTTAGCAAATTTCCTACATCTCTGTGAAAACTCTAAACTTACCAAGATTCATTACGATCAAGAAATTCATAGTGTTATACAAGTCTCATAGATATCTCTATCCTATAATGGTCTCATGGCATTTAATCATGGTCTAATTTAATTATCGCTTCTCAGCCTCAAATTAAATCACAAATCATGCAAAAGGTGCACAAACTTTTACAAGCATTAAGATTAGATTAAACACTCAACATAGATATTGAATAAACATCGAATTGAATTAAATTAAATAAAAGTAAACATTCATAATTCGGCTACATCGTAGCCCTAGAACAAAGAAAATTAGTTCATAATGAAACTAAAAATCATCCTAAACAATCTCTTAAACATGAGGAGTAGAAGGAAAGAACTGTATGTTTGGATGGGAAGATGATTCCGTCTCCGGGTTGCACCGATCTTCTTCTCCAAAGTAGTGTGTGCCTTTTCTCCTCTTTTCTGTATTTTTTCTCCGTCAAAATTTCGTGCTCCAACCTTCTATAATGTTCTATTTATATGCTAGGGTTTGAAAGGGCAATTTTGGAACAAAATTACACTGTAATTGAACTTGGAATCGCAACGGCGCCTAGGCGCCAGGATTGTGACGCCTAGGCTTCGTAATGGCGCCTAGGCGCAATGATTGTAGCGCCTAGGCACTACACAGTGGCATGCCCCCTTTTTTGAACTGGCGCCTAGGCGTCGTAGTGTTTATTTGCCTCATGATGGAATAGCGCCTAGGCGCTTTGCTATCGGGTTTTGGTATGTAACTTCATTTTTTTTGAGCGCCTAGGCGCCCATAAGCTGGCGTCTAGGCTCCATTTCATCTCGAGTCTATTTTAGCTCAATTTTCAGTCCGCTTTACCTTGTGTTTTGCCATTATGCATCGTTCCCCTTCAAAACCTATAAAAGAACATAAAACATTATCAAATCCTTATAAATTGCTCAAAACTAACAAAAATATTAAGTGAAAATTATCTAATTAAGTAGCCTAAAACTAACTTATCAAATACCCCCAAACTTAAGATTTTGCTAGTCCTCGAGCAAAAGACACAAAAGAAGAACAAAGAACAAAACAAAAAGAACACGACTGACACTAACACACGACGTAGTTCGAGCATCAATTTAATTTTTCATCATACTTGGCCTCAAAGATTGCATAAAGTTTATGACTCAAAGGAAACTCTAACCACTGTGATCATCTAAAAAAAAAAAAACACGCTGATTTCGAACTAGCGCCTAGGCGCTGTGCAGTTTATAGACCTTGTTTCGAACACAATCAGTGAAGAAAAAAAATAGAGAAGAAAAACGACACACTCCTCTCGCCCCCCCTGGTTTTCTCACTCAGACACACCCCCCCACCACCCCGTGATTGAAATTTTTTCAGCGCTTCCTCACTCTACATCTCGCCCCTCATCCCAAATTCCTTACCCACACAGCAAAACACCCGCCTCCAAGCCTCTTCACGAGTGAACGCTGGTGGCGAAACAGCAACAAAAAAAAATTCGAAACTTGGGCTGCACAAATTGGGTTTTCTTTACTCACAACAGGTAACCCCACTCTTCTTTCTGCTTTGTCTGAGAATTGTTGCAATTTGGGTAGACTTAATTGATACAGACGAGTTTATCTGGAGTCGGATTATTGAGTGCATACCAAGTGTTCGACAAAAAGTCTGAGAGAGACAAAAGTATTGTTTGTTGCCAATTGACAGCCAAGGTGTTAGTAGACATTACATTTGGGGCATTTGAGATCGTTTGGTGACATTGGCGGTTGAGTTGGAAAGTCTAAGAGAGAGTTGGGTTGCAACCATGCCACCGAAGAAACGTGTGAAGGGCTCGACATCCGTGCAGTATGATACGGCTAAATTTGTCTCGCAGGCCGCGTTTAATCGCTATCAGTCCTCATTGGAAAAAAAGACTCCAATTGCTGAACGGGGACTCAATACCTGTGAACGGGTGATTCGGGATCAAATTTTAGCTCGTAGATGGGGCAACTTTGTGAAACAACCGGGCTCGAGCCTAACTGCTGTGGTTCGAGAATTTTATGCCAATGCCCCCGAGCGCGATAATGGAAAGGTTTTTGTGAGGGGAATATGGGTGAAGCTTGATTGTGCTGCTATCAACCAACACTTTGGGCTACCTAATATTGATAATGATGAATATCAAGCTTATTTGAAAAACGTTGACCATATTGAAATCCTCAACAGGTTGTGCACACCGGGTACTAGTTGGAAAATGGGACGCAATGGTGAGCACATCTCATTCCCGCCTAGTGCTTTGCGAAACAGGGCCTACAAGGCATGGCATAATTTTATTTGTGCTCGCTTCATGCCAGTGTCTCACGTTAGTGATGTATTGAAAGAGCGAGCGGTGCTTCTATATGCTATCGTAACAGGGAAGAGCATTGATGTGGGCCGGGTGATTTCTCGGCAGATTGGTTTGAGTGTGCTACATGCGCACCTGGGCTTATACTTTCCCTCACTTATTACTGAGGTGTGCAGTAAAGCAGGAGTCCATTGGGATGCAACTGAAGAATGGGTGGGACCCCGACATGTCATCAATGATTCGGTCCTCGCATCATACAGGGAGCTAGAAGCACAGGAGCCAACAGCAGGGCCCAGCTCCTCCGGGACTCTTCGACCCCCACGACCACCCTGCTCTCCTGGTCAAGCCTCCGTGCACGAACGCCTGGATCGCATGGATAGACGTCTTGACCACATGGATGATAACATCTGCAACCTGGCGCAAATGATCAATCAATTGGCCCAGCACATGAATATGAATATGGACAATTTTTCGACAGTCACGGCTTTCAATGAAGAGGAAGAAGCGCCTGAGGACGAGGCGGACTAGACTTCAACAATTTTCATTTTAGGGAGTGTTCTTTTCTTTTTCTTTTTATTTTTATTTTTCTTTTATTTTATTTTCGTTTAATTTCTTTTTTTTTTCATTTTCCATTTTTAGTTTATGTTTATTTATTATTATTTTTTTTTTTTCTTTTACATTGAGGACAATGTATTGCTTAAGTTTGGGGGTGGTGTACTGTTTTATGTTTGGTTTATGTCAATCAGTTATCTTATCTTTGTTTACTTAAGTTTTAAGCTAGGTTTCATTTTTTTTGTTTAGTAATTATGATAGGAAAGTTGTGTCGTTTGAGCACTATTTAGCTTGCATCATAGGAGGCCAATGATAAGACGATGGTTGAAATTGAATATGGCTTTTAGGGGATAATAATTATTGTTGGTCTATCCTTGTTTTTCTTGTGATTTTTTTTGCCATGTTGTGATTCTTTGAGCACTTTGAGCACTCACACCTTGATCACTTAAATATTCTACACTTAGAGGACTTTTATGTTGATTAAGTGATATTTTTGATCTCAAATGAACGCTAGAACCTATTTGATAACCACTCGAGGCGAAATCCTAGGCTACACAACATTAAGGATATGATTTATGCCATTTTTGGACTGTTTGAGCCTTTTCAAGCCTACCATTGACATTATTAAATCACTAGTTACCCCGTTGAGCCTTATTATCCATTTTCTTTGTTACCCACATAATTAGCCTAGCCTTTGATTAATTTTATCATACTTGGTCCCTCACTCATAAGCATGACTAGTTTGTCCAGGAAATTATTTGAAGGTAGTTGGTATGACGGGAGGATGGGTGGAGTTTTGAAGAACTTATCAAGGAATATGTTTTACTATCATTCATTCATGGGTGAAGTTTTGAGTATTGTCATCAAGAGATTATACAGTCATGTTTACAGCCTTGGGTATTGCTATCAAGGGATTGGGTATTTATGCTTATTCATTACCAAAAAAAAAAAAAATAATAAAAAAAAGAAAAAAAAAGAGAAAAAGAAAAAAAAAAACAAAAAGAAAAAAAAAATGATATATACATCAAATAAATGTGAATGACAAAGGGAGTGCAACATAAGTTTGGGGGTGTACTTAGAAAGAAAGAAAGAAAAAAATGATGTTCTCATAAGGTCCTGAGATAAATTGTGTGTTTATGGGTGAATTTTGAGCTATATTATAATATCATTTTATCTCACCTTTTTACCTTAGCCACACATTACAAGCTGAATAAAGTCCTAATGATCTTTGATGTTGCGATAGTCTACATTAGTGGAGAGTGGGTTTGAAAAATAGGCATATGGAGTTCATAAATTTCACTAATCTAGAGATCTTTCAAAATAAGCTTGTTGACATAAACTAATCCGAGTGTAGGTACATAAGTGTTAGAGGCATCACACATACACACTCGAGGAATTATGAGTATGGTAAACTTGAGATTTAAGTTAATTTTTTTTACATGATCACAGTGGTTAGAGTTTCCTTTGAGTCATAAACTTTATGCAATCTTTGAGGCCAAGTATGATGAAAAATTAAATTGATGCTCGAACTAGGTTGTGTGTTAGTGTCAGTCGTGTTCTTTTTGTTTTGTTCTTTGTTCTTCTTTTGTGTCTTTTGCTCGAGGACTAGCAAAATCTTAAGTTTAGGGGTATTTGATAAGTTAGTTTTATGCTACTTAATTAGATAATTTTCACTTAATATTTTTGTTAGTTTTGAGCAATTTATAAGGATTTGATAATGTTTTATGTTCTTTTATAGGTTTTTAAAGGCGAACGATGCATAATGGCAAAACACATGGTAAAGCATACTGAAAATTGAGCAAAAATAGACTCGGGATGAAAAGGAGCCTAGACGCTAGCTTATGGGCGCCTAGGCGCTCAAGACAAACGAAGTTACAAACCAAAACCTGAGAGCAAAGCGCCTAGGCGCTATTCCATCGTGAGGCAAATAAACACTACGACGCCTAGGCGCCACAATCCTAGCGCCTAGGCGCCAGTTCAAAAAAGGGGCATGCCGCTGTGTAGCGCCTAGGCGCTACAATCATTGCGCCTAGGCGCCATTACGAAGCCTAGGCGCCACAATCCTGGCGCCTAGGCGCCGTTGCGATTCCAAGTTCAATTACAGTGTAATTTTGTTCCAAAATTGCCCTTTCAAACCCTAGCATATAAATAGAACATTATAGAAGGTTGGAGCACGGAATTTTGACGGAGAAAAACTACAGAAAAGAGGAGAAAAGACACACACTACTTTGGAGAAGAAGATCGGTGCAACCCGGAGACAGAATCATCTTCCCATCCAAACATACAGTTCTTTCCTTCTACTCCTCATGTTTAAGAGATTGTTTAGGATGATTTTTTAGTTTCATTATGAGCTAATTTTCTTTGTTCTAGGGCTACGATGTAGCCGGATTATGAATGTTTACTTTGTTGGAAACAAAGTGCGCAGCAGAATTTTAAAAAAAAATTTCATCAGAGTATTTTCCAAAACACAAGTTTGACATGTTATATGTATAAATTAAACAGATCTTACTAACCTCAGTGTGCCGAAGAACCTCCACGACCTGTGTAGAGAAGTAACGTTCCAGAAGAGCCTCAACCAACTGGTCTTCTTTGCTATTCTCTATCCACAACCGGAGTGAGTGTGGGCTCACACGTACAGCTCTTCCACCGGTGACTCTCCTTCCAATCAATAGAGAGAACCCAAAGCTAGTGTTCGTGATTTGTGAACAAAAGCTCTCAGGGAGTTTTCAGATGCTCACTAGAAGAGTATCACTCTTAATCTCTCAAATTGATCTGAGTAAATCATTAGACTCACTCCCTTTTTATACCTATTGGTCCTTGGGGTCAGTCCATATCAGATTAGGTCTCAAAAATCGAAACAGAATCAAGTTCGGATCAATATCTGATAAGATACGCATGAAAAACGCGTAATCTTAACTGTCGCGGTTGGCATGCCGAACTGTGAGATAGGCAGGCCGAACTGGCCAGTTCGGCAGGCCGAACACGTCATCCGGCATGCCGAACTGCCGAGAAAAAATCTCCGCGAATCTTTTATTTTCCACCCGAGATTCTAAAGGATAAAGTCTCAGTTTTGATTCAAATAGCCCAATAGAAAAGATATCTGATCAAAACAAACTTTATCAAGATAATCTCTAAGAAAATAAATCAATTCACAATAATTCTACAAGTTTATCTTGTTCTAATTGTCCAAAATTAAAACAACCGATAAACAGACAAGAATTATCCGAACGCCATAATTCAACAAGTTCATCTTGAACTAATTTCTTACATAATTAATTCAACCGATAAACAGACATGAATTATTTGATTCTTATAAATTTTAAACCAATCTGATAAATCCGACATAAGTCACCAATTATTGGAAAAGCACGCCGTGTCGTTACAGGATTTTGTGAGCTAGCAAAGGGGACCAAAATGGACCTATAAAGTTCAAGCTCATGATAATTATGAAACCCAATATCCCAGATATACATTTCACAATTATCAACTCCAACGCTACTCCACTAAAAGCTTGGAGCTGCACTCTCGAACTTTATAGAATTACGAAGCTCGTGTAGCTAAGTCTCCATGACATATCATAGTGTATCGCATCCCCATATGATCATCCATAATCGGCTTAAGGACAAGTTCTGTCTTACCTTCCCGATTATTTTTATCTTACGTTCCATTGTCTCACCATTAGAAAACTTACCATCCAAAGATAGTATACCATTCGGTTACACCTATGTATCCAAATGGTTGAGCGCTCCAGTTTTCCAATTACAGGACAACGCATATAAGAGGATATCATTACTCCTAAAGAGGAGCTATGGATTCCATATCTATGAATAACAAGTTTACGCTATCAAGAGTCATGCCTCCAATGTACCGGCATGCATGCCACTATAGAGATGTGGGAGTCACCCATTGGTACATCAAAAGACACAAGTCGAGACAACGGGCCCATTATTCATCTCAGGATTAAGATACAATACAAATGATTGTCTAAAGTGAATCGATTTGCCAAGACAGAATTATTAATCCAAATCAATTCACTTTATGTCCCGATCCAACACATCGTCACCTATGACAATGCGCCAAT
This sequence comes from Artocarpus heterophyllus, assembly GCA_025403435.1. Classification (NCBI taxonomy): domain Eukaryota; kingdom Viridiplantae; phylum Streptophyta; class Magnoliopsida; order Rosales; family Moraceae; genus Artocarpus; species Artocarpus heterophyllus. Next base: position 20,466,160 of record CM046333.1, read on the forward strand.
GTTTCTATTCACGGAGTCCAACTCCGATGGCCAAGACAAACCATCTCCCAAAAGGGATATAGACAACATAACAATCTTTACATGAATAAAGCGCCCAACTTTATTCCCTCGATTGCGGATCATATATTTTAGACCATCACCTTAAGAGTCGTGTCTACCGCATAATCATCCCATCATATGCCCAACTCTTAAGGTTTAGACTGATAGTCTCAGACTACTGTTTGCTTATCATACATTCAACAAATATGAACGTAAAGAGGACAATATTTGGTATATATAAATGAATAAATTCTTTATTGATAAAAATGTCTCCAAAAACGTATTACATTTTTACTCCTTAGAGCATACATGTCTAACAATCTCCCACTTGCACTAAGTGAGTAAATACTGCAAATTTCGCATCCCCATAGCTTCCACATGCCTTTCGAAGACTCTCCCAGAAAGTGTCTTCGTAAATGGATCAGCTAAATTGTCCTCTGACGCGATCTTGCACACCGTGACATGCCCGCTCTCAACGAAGTCCTTTATCACATGATACTTCCGATCAATATGCTTACTCTTCTTGTGAAATCTTGGTTCCTTAGCATTAGCTACCGCCGCACTGTTATCACAGTACAGTGATACCGCTTTATCCACACCAGGAACTACCTCAAGATCCCCAAGGAACTTGCGGAGCCACACTGCTTCTTTCGAAGCATCACTAGCCGCCACATACTCGGCCTCCATCGTTGAATCTGAAGTGCAATCTTGCTTCGTACTTCTCCAACTGATGGCACCGCCACTCAGAGTAAACACAAACCCCGATGTCGATTTCCTAGAATCCAGGCAGGATTGAAAATCCGAATCAGTGTATCCTAGAGGAGTTAAATCCTCACCCGAATACACAAGCATATACCCTCGAGTCCTTCTCAGGTACTTGAAAATATGCTTTACCGCAACCCAATGGTTCGGTCCTGGATCCGCCTGAAATCGACTCACAATCCCGACCGCATAACTAATATCTGGTCGAGTGCAAAGCATGGCATACATGAGACTACCCACTGCCGAAGCATAAGGTACCTTCTTCATGTATTCTCTTTCTTCATAAGACTTTGGAGAGTCTTTCTTAGAAAGAGTAATTCCAGACCTAGATGGTTGCCCACCTTTCTTGGAATCCTGCATTGCAAACCTCCTGAGAATTTTATCTATGTAGCCGGCCTGTGACAAAGCTATCATTTTGTTCTTCCTATCCCGAAAGATCTGGATACCGAGAACAAAATTAGCCTCTCCCAAGTCCTTCATGTCAAACTGCTTGGTCAACCATAATTTGACCGATGTCAATGCCCCAACGTCATTGCCAATTAGCAGAATGTCATCTACATAGAGCAGTAGAAAAACCACCTTCCCATTCTTAATGTGTTTGTAAACACATGGTTCATCCACATTTTGTGAGAACCCATAAGTCTTGATCACTTGATCAAATCTTATGTTCCAAGAACGAGAAGCCTGCTTAAGTCCATAAATAGACTTTAGCAACTTACAAACCTTACCCTCTTGACCCGTGACCTTGAACCCGTCTGGTTGTTCCATATAAATGGACTCATCAAGATAGCCATTCAGAAAAGCCGTCTTGACATCCATCTGCCAAATCTCGTAGTCGAGAGCGGCAGCTATGGACAAGAGAATCCGGATGGACTTAAGCATGGCTACAGGCGAAAAGGTTTCCTCATAATCGATTCCTTCCTTTTGCGTATAACCCTTAGCTACCAGTCTAGCCTTAAAGGTTTCGACCTTTCCATCCACTCCTCTTTTCCTCTTGTAGATCCACTTACTCCCTATGGGTTTTACCCCTTCGGGAAGATCCACAAGCTCCCAGACCCGATTAGTCTCCATAGACTTCATCTAAATGTTCATGGCCTCTGTCCAGAGTCTTGAATCAACATCCTCCATAGCTTCTGCGTAAGTATAAGGATCCCTGTCATGTTCATCCGGTTCAGCCAAAAAGACCTCCCCATTGAACATATACCTCTCAGGTTGACGCCCGATCCTCCCACTACGCCGAATCCCCTGAGGTTGTTGTTCAGGTTTGTTTGGTTTTTCTACACCGATCGGAATGGTTTCGTTCGGAACCTCCGGAGTAAACGGATTACCCCTCAACTCCTCAAGCACCACTTTGCTTTGAGGTTTAAAGTCGTTCATGTAACTCTCCTCAAGGAAAGTTGCATTAGTTGAAACCACGACTTTATTTTCCTTTGGGTTATAAAAATAACCCCCTTTAGTCCCTTTTGGATATCCTACAAACACGCAAACTTCTGAACGTGCTTCCAACTTATTCCGATCCTTAAACAGGACATGAGCTAGACATCCCCATATGCGAATATGGTTTAAGGATGTCTTCCGTCTTGTCCACAACTCGTGAGGAGTTTTAGGGACCGATTTTGAAGGCACATTGTTCAAAAGATAACATGCGGTTTGTAGTGCATATCCCCAAAAGGATAAAGGCAATGATGAATAACTCATCATGGACCGAATCATGTCCAACAAAGTCCTATTTCTTCTCTCTGCTACGCCATTCTGCTGCGGAGTGCCCGGCGTAGTCAAATGGGATAAAATCCCATTCTCTAACAAGTGTCCCAAGAACTCATCAGAAAGGTATTCCCCACCTCGATCAGATTGAAGTGCCTTTATGGGTCTACCCAATTGCTTTTCCGCTTCAGCCCGAAACTCCCTGAACATATCATAAGTTTCGCTTTTGTGGTGCATTAGGTACACATACCCATATCTTGAGTAATCGTCAATAAAAGTAACGAAGTACTCATACCCTCCTCGTGCCCGGATGTTCATCGGTCCGCAAACATCACTATGCACAAGTTCTAGAACCCCTTCGGCCCTGTTGCCCTTAGACCCGTATGGTCTTTTGGTCATTTTACCCTCCAAACAAGATTCACATTGAGGTATAGATTCCACCTTTAAGTGACTTAAAGGTCCATCCCTTACCAACCTTTGAATCCTATTTAGGTTAATATGGCCAAGGCGCAAATGCCAAAGATAAGTCTTATTAGAGTGAGAAGTTTTAAGTCTTTTTGAGTTATTATCATTTATCTCAGCATTAAGCAATAGGTCCATCTTAGGTTTGATAAAATATAGATTATTTTGCATCCATCCAGAACAGATAAAAGATTTGTTTTTACGAATCACCACTTTTTCATTAAAAGATACCACGTAGGAGTCTTTAAATAAAGAAGATACAGAAATTAAATTCCTTTTAAATTTAGGAACATAAAAACAATCTCGCAAAATTAAACTCCTAAAATTATCAAAATAAAGATGGACATCTCCCACTGCTTCCGCTGAGACCAAGGATCCATCGCCCATCCGAAGCGTTAAGTCTTCACAAAGTAGACTTCTCGTTTCTTTGAATCCCTGCAGAGAAACACAAACATGATTAGTTGCACCGGAATCTATGACCCAAATGTCACTGGATTCCTCAACCAAACAAGTTTCTAAATATAGAAGATCACACCTACCTCCCTTGGAAAGGAAGTCCTTGCAATGCTTCTTTATATGCCCGACCTTACCACAAAAGAAGCACTTAAGCTTCTTTGGGTTCTTCTTCTTCTTCTTCTTGCTCTTGGTAGCAATAGGAATAGAAGACTTCCCATTTTTGGCCCGTTGCTTCTTTCCATTCCCAGAGTTAGGATTGGAACCAGAAGCAGCTACCATATTGGCCTCTCCACCAGCAGGAGACTCCCTGATCAGCAGTTCAAACTCTTGTAACTGTTTCATCAGTTCTGTCAAGGTCATATCCCGTCTATTGCTTAGATTAAAAGTAGCTCTAAACGGAATAAATTCCTTAGACAGAGTCTCAAAGACCATAGTCATCTGAGTTTCAGCATCGATGTCGGCTCCATTGGTTTGAGCCTCAGCGAGGTAACCCATGACCAACATCATGTGCTCCTTTACAAATGTCCCCGGTCTCTGTCTACAGTTTAAGAGTTTTCGAAGCGCCCCTTGCCGCTTTGTTATGGCCTGGCCTCCAAACATGTCCTCAAGATTATCCAAGATCTGCTTCGCAGTCTCATAATCCTGATGTTGAGCCTGTAGCACGTTATTCATGCTTGCCATAACATAGCAGCGGGCCTGATCATTAGCATCTTTCTAGCGTTCGTACGCTTGGAATTGCTCATTACTTGAGTCTCCCGTAGGCTCGGGAGGACAAGGAGTTGTCAGAACATATTTCAGTTTCTCAAAGGAAAGGACGATGTCCAGGTTCTGTTTCCAATCATTATAGTTCTCACCGGTTAATTGGTTTTTGTCAAGTATCGATGATAAAGCGTTTTTAGACATTTTCAATCTACAATAAAGAATCATATACCAAACATAAGCAAACATATATAATAATTTAGTAAGATAACACAATCATGTAAAATCATACAAATGTGTTTATGTGTCAAAACCTTGAAAATATCACAACCTTACAACGATAATTCCCAACTCAGAATTCAACAAGCTCCTAGGGGAGTCATGCCAAATTCAATCAGGAACACGGATCCCCTCCTGATTAATATATGCCATCCAGGACCCGTATGATCCAGCATATACTAATAATCGTTTCTTTGGCCATTAATTTTATTAACAGAGCTCCTAGGGGAGGTTAATAATAAAATTAACGTGAGTGTATAACCACCGTTTTAATATTTTATCCATGATTTATAATCACCACCTAGGGGTGTGCAACCATAAATCATACTAAAATACCTTATCCTTTCAGAGATCCAATCTGGTACATGATAGAAATCCCTTCCTAGGGGTTGGGACCATTATGTTCTTCCTATGGACCAACGATGGAGGCCTTAGGTTCTCTCTTCGAAAACCTTCTCCCACTCAATCTTTTGAAGTCAAGGTTTTATTTTAAAATTATGCATGAACAATTTTAATATGAGCGGCACTCCCTATTCTATATGACATGTTATCAATATACATGGTAAATCGTATTATAATGTAGACAAGCAAAGCAATCAAGCAAAGCTACAAGCATAATAATAATAATAACCGTAATATTATGGTTCCACCCTAGAGAATAGAAAAAACTAAGATTACAAGAGAATAATCGAGACATTTATCGATTCTTCATCCTTGAATCCTCAAGCTGTATCCTTCTTCATGTAATATCCATCTTCAAGTCCTCAATCCCGTATGAATCGAACACTTCATTTTTCCGGTCATATCCAAATTTAATGTTTCTCAGAATCGTCCCAAAAATAAAATTAAAACTGCACTGGAAAAATTGCACCTTTTCTGGACACCTGGCAGCTCTCGGTCGGCAGGCCGATCTGGGTGATCGGCCTACCGATCATGGAGGTTCGGCCTGCCGGCAGAGCACCAAAATTTCTGCCCCACTGTCGGCCTGCCGGACCGTACGTCCGGCCTGCCGATCTGTGACCTTCGGCCTGCCGAACTGTGAGGTCCGGCATGCCGACCGAGCAGAAAACCCTCAATCCAGAAAATACAATTTTAATGCAATTCATCAATTTTATTTTCAACAATTCAAAAACATAAAATTAGAGACTCAGGAAATACCTGGAGGTGCCATCATCTATCTTTAAGTTCTGACTTCTCGTTCCGTCTTCTCCGAATAATTATTTAATTACAAAATTCTTACAAATTAAAAATTAAATAATAATTCCAAGACGGAGATGATAGTCCGCCATCTAATTACATGAAAAACCTAGATACACATTCTAACCTCTAAGGAACCATAACCGGTATTAATTAATTAATAAATAATTAAACAACAATTTAATCAACCATAATTAATTAATAAACATTCACCATATAATCCATGACAACATATATATTATATAGAAACCTAGAGTGCCATCTCTCTATAAAATTTAATTCAAGCATTGGAGAGATTAAGATCACAAAATTTATGCATATAACATGATCACAAACTTGCAAATTTATGTAAAAACCTCGGCTCTGATACCAATTGTTGGAAACAAAGTGCGCAGCGGAATTTTTAAAAAATTTTTCATCAGAGTATTTTCCAAAACACAAGTTTGACATGTTATATGTATAAATTAAACAGATCTTACTAACCTCAGTGTGCCGAAGAACCTCCGCGACCTGTGTAGAGAAGTAACGTTCCAGAAGAGCCTCAACCAACTGGTCTTCTTTGCTATTCTCTATCCACAACCGGAGTGAGTGTGGGCTCACACGTACAGCTCTTCCACCGGTGACTAGAGTGAGTGTGGGCTCACACGTACAGCTCTTCCACCGGTGACTCTCCTTCCAATCAATAGAGAGAACCCAAAGCTAGTGTTCGTGATTTGTGAACAAAAGCTCTCAGGGAGTTTTCAGATGCTCACTAGAAGAGTATCACTCTTAATCTCTCAAATTGATCTGAGTAAATCATTAGACTCACTCCCTTTTTATACCTATTGGTCCTTGGGGTCAGTCCATATCAGATTAGGTCTCAAAAATCGAAACAGAATCAAGTTCGGATCAATATCTGATAAGATACGCGTGAAAAACGCGTAATCTTAACTGTCGCGGTCGGCATGCCGAACTGTGAGATAGGCAGGCCGAACTGGCTAGTTCGGCAGGCCGAACACGTCATCCGGCATGCCGAACTGCCGAGAAAAAATCTCCGCGAATCTTTTATTTTCCACCCGAGATTCTAAAGGATAAAGTCTCAGTTTTGATTCAAATAGCCCAATAGAAAAGATATCTGATCAAAACAAACTTTATCAAGATAATCTCTAAGAAAATAAATCAATTCACAATAATTCTACAAGTTTATCTTGTTCTAATTGTCCAAAATTAAAACAACCGATAAACAGACAAGAATTATCCGAACGCCATAATTCAACAAGTTTATCTTGAACTAATTTCTTACATAATTAATTCAACCGATAAACAGACATGAATTATTTGATTCTTATAAATTTTAAACCAATCTGATAAATCCGACATAAGTCACCAATTATTGGAAAAGCACGCCGTGTCGTTACAGGATTTTGTGAGCTAGCAAAGGGGACCAAAATGGACCTATAAAGTTCAAGCTCATGATAATTATGAAACCCAATATCCCAGATATACATTTCACAATTATCAACTCCAACGCTACTCCACTAAAAGCTTGGAGCTGCACTCTCGAACTTTATAGAATTACGAAGCTCGTGTAGCTAAGTCTCCATGACATATCATAGTGTATCGCATCCCCATATGATCATCCATAATCGGCTTAAGGACAAGTTCTGTCTTACCTTCCCGATTATTTTTATCTTACGTTCCATTGTCTCACCATTAGAAAACTTACCATCCAAAGATAGTATACCATTCGGTTACACCTATGTATCCAAATGGTTGAGCGCTCCAGTTTTCCAATTACAGGACAACGCATATAAGAGGATATCATTACTCCTAAAGAGGAGCTATGGATTCCATATCTATGAATAACAAGTTTACGCTATCAAGAGTCATGCCTCCAATGTACCGGCATGCATGCCACTATAGAGATGTGGGAGTCACCCATTGGTACATCAAAAGACACAAGTCGAGACAACGGGCCCATTATTCATCTCAGGATTAAGATACAATACAAATGATTGTCTAAAGTGAATCGATTTGCCAAGACAGAATTATTAATCCAAATCAATTCACTTTATGTCCCGATCCAACACATCGTCACCTATGACAATGCGCCAATGTTTCTATTCACGGAGTCCAACTCCGATGGCCAAGACAAACCATCTCCCAAAAGGGATATAGACAACATAACAATCTTTACATGAATAAAGCGCCCAACTTTATTCCCTCGATTGCGGATCATATATTTTAGACCATCACCTTAAGAGTCGTGTCTACCGCATAATCATCCCATCATATGCCCAACTCTTAAGGTTTAGACTGATAGTCTCAGACTACTGTTTGCTTATCATACATTCAACAAATATGAACGTAAAGAGGACAATATTTGGTATATATAAATGAATAAATTCTTTATTGATAAAAATGTCTCCAAAAACGTATTACATTTTTACTCCTTAGAGCATACATGTCTAACATACTTTTATTTAATTTAATTCAATTCGATGTTTATTCATTATCTATGTTGAGTGTTTAATCTAGTCTTAATGCTTGTAAAAGTTTGTGCACCTTTTGCATGATTTGTGATTTAATTTGAGACTGAGAAGCAATAATTAAATTAGACCATGATTGAATGCCATGAGATCATCATATGATAGAGATATCTATGAGACTTGTGTAACACCATGAATTTCTTGATCGTAATGAATCTTGGTAAGTTTAGAGTTTCCACAGAGATGTAGGAAATTTGCTAACTGGGATAAATTATTAATGCTTGAGAAAGATTAATGACTACCAAAGAGAAATTCGTTATCGGCATAGGAATAAATGTCAATTGATTAAATTAGATAAAAGTAGATATGATTAATCCGGTGAGTCAGAAACCCTAGAAGTCTTAATATATTGAATTCTCATCTGTCAAAGTTACAATTTCTTAATTTTCATTCATTTAGTTTGTCTTGCGCTTACCATTTCATCATTCCATTGTTTCCCATATTTCAGTTGTTCAAATAGAATTAGAGTTAAAGTAATTTGGTACTTAGTGACAGTTAGTCCTCGTGGGAACGATACTCTGCTCACTTTTTATTACTTGTTAACGATACGTGCACTTGCGTTAGAAAATCCACAACAAGTTTTTGGCGCCGTTGCCGGGGATCGAACCCGGGTCACCCGCGTGATAATGGAAAGGTTTTTGCGAGGGGAATATGGGTGAAGCTTTAGGCATGACTTCTTCTTGTTCATGATCATTCTTTTTGGACTTTTCACCTCTTGAAGGCGTCTCCAATTCTTTTTTGCTTCTCAAAGTGATTGCCTTGCATTGTTCTTTAGGATTCACTTCCGTGTTGCTAGGCAAATTACCTTGTTGTCGACCACCATACATGTTAGCTAATTGACCAATTTGAGCTTCCAGATTTCAGATTTGAGCAGCTTGATTCTGAAAGTTGGTCCTAGTCTCAGTCATGAACTTGTCGGTGTTGTTAGTCAACTGGAGCAAAGCGGCTTCTAAATCAGTCTTCTTCTCCTGTGGTTGAAATCCCTGTTGAGACTGCCCCATATTTTGATTATTTCTCCATGAAAAGTTTGGGTGATTGCGCCATCCTGGATTGTATGTGTTTGAGTATGGGTTGTTCTGTTGTCTATTATAGTTCCCAACAAACTGTGCCTGCTCTGCCTGAGGTTGTTGAAATGGATTTCCCACTTGACATTCTTCACTAGGATGGTTGCCTTGATAGAAATCACATATAAACTGAGGAGTCTGAATGGCATTGACTGCCAATTGGCTGTTCTGGAATTGCTTAGTAAGAGCTACAACTTAAGCAGTCAACGTAGATAGAGCTTCAGCTTCATATACTCCAGCTACTCTCCTTGTCATTAACCTATCACTTGGCCACTGAAAAGTTATTTGTGGCCATATCCTCCAGCAACTCATATGCTTCATCCTCATTTTTCTTCATAAATGCTCCCCCTACAGATGCATCAATTAGAGTTCTGGTATTACCTGTCAACCCATTGTAAAAATTGTGGACTTGCATCCACTTAGGCAACCCATGATGGGGACACTTCCTTAATAGCTCTTTATATCTCTCCCAAGCATCATATAAAGTCTCGCCTTCATATTGAGTGAAATTGTTGATCTCAATCCTCATCTTTACTGTTTTTGCAGGAGGAAAGAACTTGGCAGGAACTTGCGAACCAAATCTTCCCAGGTGGTGATAGAATCTGCAGGTAAAGAGTTCAACCAATTTTTTGCTTTATCCCTCAAAGAGAAAGGGAACAACCGAAGGCGAATGGCATCATCAGAAACACCATTATACTTGACAGTATCACAAATCTCCAGAAAATTTGCAATGTGAGCATTAGGATCTTCAGTGGCTAATCCGGTGAATTGTATTCCTTGAATCATCTGCAAAGTCACCAGCTTCAGCTCAAAGTTATTAGCTCCAATAGCTGGCCTTCTTATGACCGGTTGGATACCCGTCACAGTTGGTAATGCATAGTCCCTTAAGGCCATTGGTGGATGGGCCTCATTTCGAACTTCATTTAGATCAGCCATGGTGTCTTGCAACTGATTGAGAGCTTCTCTTCTCTCCTTCCTATTCCTCCGACAGGTGCGTTCTATCTCAAAATCGAGAGGAAATAAGTCACTGCTCCCAGACCTTCGCATACACCTAGATAGAATTCCTGCGACAAAGAACTGCAAATAACTATAATTAATAAAATTAAAAGACAAATCCAAAGCAAAACTAGAGTTATTTTATTCGATATTAATGAAAACAAAATAGTCCCCGGCAACGGCGCCAAAAACTTGTTGTGGATTTTCTAACGCAAGTGCACGTATCGTTAACAAGTAATAAAGTGAGAGTAAAGATCGTTCCCTCGAGGACTAACTGTCACTAAGTACCAAATTACTTTAACTCTAATTCTATTTGAACAACTGAAATATGGGAAACAATGGAATGATGAAATGGTAAACGTAAGACAAACTAAATGTATGAAAATTGAGAAATTGCAACTTTGACAGATGAGAATTCAATATATTAAGACTTCTAGGGTTTCCGACTCACCGGATTAATCATATCTACTTTTATCTAATTTAATCAATTGACATTTATTCCTATGCTGATAACGAATTTCTCTTAGGTAGTCATTAATCTTTCTCAAGCATTAATAATTTATCCCAGTTAGCAAATTTCCTACATCTCTGTGAAAACTCTAAACTTACCAAGATTCATTACGATCAAGAAATTCATAGTGTTACACAAGTCTCATAGATATCTCTATCCTATGATGGTCTCATGGCATTCAATCATGGTCTAATTGAATTATCGCTTCTCAGCCTTAAATTAAATCACAAATCATGCAAAAGGTGCGCAAACTTTTACAAGCATTAAGATTAGATTAAACACTCAACATAGATATTGAATAAACATCGAATTGAATTAAATTAAATAAAAGTGAACATTCATAATCCGGCTACATCGTAGCCCTAGAACAAAGAAAATTAGTTCATAATGAAACTAAAAATCATCCTAAACAATCTCTTAAACATGAGGAGTAGAAGGAAAGAACTGTATGTTTGGATGGGAAGATGATTCCGTCTCCGGGTTGCACCGATCTTCTTCTCCAAAGTAGTGTGTGTCTTTTCTCCTCTTTTCTGTAGTTTCTCTCTGTCAAAATTCCGTACTCCAACCTTCTATAATGTTCTATTTATATGCTAGGGTTTGAAAGGGCAATTTTGGAACAAAATTACACTGTAATTGAACTTGGAATCGCAACGGCGCCTAGGCGCCAGGATTGTGGAGCCTAGGCGCCAGGATTGTGGCGCCTAGGCTTCGTAATGGCACCTAGGCACAATGATTATAACGCCTAGGTGCTACACAGCGGCATGCCCCCTTTTTTGTACTGGCGCCTAGGCGCTAGGATTGTGGCGCCTAGGCGTCGTAGTGTTTATTCGCCTCACGCTAGAATAGCGCCTAGGCGCTTTGCTCTCGGGTTTTGGTATGTAACTTCGTTTGTCTTGAGCGCCTAGGCACCCATAAGCTGGCGTCTAGGCTCCTTTTTATCCCGAGTCTATTTTTGCTCAATTTTCAGTCCACTTTACCCTGTGTTTTGCCATTATGCATCGTTCTCCTTCAAAACCTATAAAAGAACATAAAACATTATCAAATCCTTATAAATTGCTCAAAACTAACAAAAATATTAAGTGAAAATTATCTAATTAAGTAGCCTAAAACTAACTTATCAATATGTTAACTTTATTCCTGCAAATGATCATGCTCTCATTGAATGTGAATTCAAAGATATATGGTTATAAATCCTTGAAGGTCAGTCAATTTTTATAATTGACAGATTTACTTGAATGTTTTGAAAATCGAAAAAAGGTATTTTAGATTAATATTTTCAAGAGAAGAAAATTTGAGTAACGTTTATATATGTTAGCTATGTTATGTAAGAAGTTATGTAATAATTCTTACACTTTATTCATGCTTATAACTTGAGATTAATTTTTCTAAAAGATTAAAGATTGAGTTTTCTGTCTTTATGTCTCTTGACTTTAAATGCATCTTTTTGACTCAAAGATGCCTTGTTTTGTTAAGAATGATGTAAGATAATATAATATGGTATTAAATGATATCATGAAGATAATATTAATTTTATGTCTTATATGAATGATTGACATGAACACTCCAAAAAATGAGCACACCGAGAACCGCAGCAACGTCACCTTATTTAAGGCTTAGTAAGCAAACACATCAAGCAAGTACATTCTCACTTGCAACATGATAAAATTTATGAAAATGTTAAGTAATATTTTATAAGTAAAGGTTTGTGATTTAATGTTCTTATTTTAAGACCTTTTATGTTGAATTTTCTTAAGGGTGTTTTTATGTTCATATTTTTATGGTTTATGACAAGTTTTCTAAAAAAAGCTTATATATATATATATATATCACTTAATTAAGCGTTGCATACCCTATGTTTATGTTTATGATGTCTCGTGAAGTTTGGACTTGTCATATTTGATTTAAGACTAGCCACCATACTCTTCTCATGACGGCGCACCTATGATGTTAATGATGCAACGTTTGGGCCCCCAAAGATAAAATGAATAATGTTTTAATACGAAAGTTTAAATAAAAGATATGTTATATATATGAACATGTGCCTTGTGCACTATTATGTTTATGACTTAATGATCTTATGTTATATTTTTATAAAGTTTATATTTTATGTTATGAGATAAGAAAGTGTATTTACTAAGCTTATCTTACTTAGTTTTATATCATGTTACAGACAACAGTAAAAGGCATATGGAATGGTGGAGGAGGGGGCTGGCCGTGTCCACTAAGATTGTTGGATTGGAAGTAGAATCACGCTATGAAAAGAATTAATTACTTAAACAATGATTTTATTATTAATGTTATTTTCCACATTGATGTTGATTTAAGATTTTGTTTATATTGTTATCGATTTTTTGAATGTTTTAAGATTGTTCAATATTTCTTTAATCATGGTTTCTTGAGGACTATGCCATGTTTCTATATTTTGGTATGATTAAACTATTTGGACATATAAATATTTTTCTCGAGAGGTTTAAACATTGTTTGAAGTTTTGTGTGTCTATAACTTAGTAAATGATTGTATTTGTAAACTAACCATTTTTGTTAAGGCTGGCAAATCATGTTATGTGCCGTGTTCGTGCTAGCACAATTACAACACGACACGATTACGCTAAACACGAACACGATACGATTAATAAATGTGCCTAAAATATAAACACAATACGCCTATAACATGCGTAACACGACACAATTAACACGATTAATAAACATAAACATGCATAAAACAACACAACACGATTAATACAATTAATATTTACAACACGATTATAAATAGTATTTATACCAACACGTTTATAACATACAACACAATTAAATTACTTATTATTTATTTTTTTACTATATAATTTTATATTTTTTTTACTATAAAATTATAATAATATTTATTTATTAAATATTTTAAACTAAATTTTCTCTCCAATATTTTAAAGAGCCTAATCTTCTCCAATTGAAGAACTATTATTTTAAAACCATTTGGCTTCATTGGCAGCCAAGGTCGAATTTCAAAAGAGGGGAGCTCGTCCTTATATAGAGAAGAGTTATGAAGGATTCTACTCTCCTCTCGATGTGGGACTTTTGTGCTGTAGTTCAAATGAGTAAAAAAACCATAATAAATATAAAAAAGGCATTCATTTAACATTGGTTGCTTATCCAGTGCGGCGATGAGACAAGCAACAACATACTCCAAGTACAAGGTTCGATTACTTGCCCTGTGAATCCGAAATTTTTTTATTTTAAGCTTTTTTTTTTTGGTTTTAAGCTTATATTATTTAATATATAAATATATATTTCTTGATTGATTTTATTTATATTTTAGTGGAAACATAGGTCTAAAATTGGGGTATTTTTTGTATAATTGTATTTTTGGTATAATCACTTAACTTAAAAAACTTAAAAAAGGGTTTTTTAATTGGCTTAAATTAAAAATAAATTAAAAATTAAGGTTACATATCCTAGGTGTATATTCTACTAATAAGTAATAGAAAGAATGGCTTATAAAGTTATAAAACACATCCTAAACTTAATTAATTAGTTTCAATAACCTATTAGTTTTGATTACAAATTTTACATTCTATATTTTCTTATATTTTATTTTAATAAATATACTTGAAATATATTTCTTTTACTAAATACTATAGTTATTAAACGTGCTATAAACATGCGAGTCGTGTTGTATCGTGTCGTGTTGACATATTTACTGCACGTTTAATTAAGCGTGTTAAACATGTTAGTACGAATCTAACACGTTTATTTTTGTGTTATTCGTGCCAACCCATTTATGGTCCAATTAATATATGTGCGTTCTAAACCCGTTTATATTGTGTCATTTTCGTATCATATCATCGTACCGTGTCCGAAATTGCTAGCTCTAATTTTTGTAGATGGTTGGTTAGCCGAACACTATAGGTATTCCATTGGGCTAATTGAGGTGAGAGAAGCAAGTCCTGTAAGTAGTTTTTTTAAAAAAAAATATGCATGTTTTCTTGGGATATCTGTTTGAGTGTAAGTATTTTATTTGAATTATTATCTCTAAACAGTGGTCTTAATGGTAAAAGTAATGATTATTGTGATCTCTATAAGAGGGCATTATGTTAGCCTACTTTACCTAGCAATTAATGCTATGATTTTAAGAAAAATCAATTACAAATCCCGTTAATGTAATTCTTCTCAATTTGTGCAAGTTAAAGGAAAAGGAGAGAAAATGGATCAAGAGAATCAAGCAAGAAAATTGGAATAAAACTCAAGAAAAAGATAAACTTCATCATCAGCTACCAGTGCTATAGCGCCCAAAAGGAGAGCCACGGCGCCCAAGGGTTTCGTAACCTAGAATGTTGGCAGAATGATAGCGCCACAGTGCTAGAATTAGAGCACTACAGCACTACGATGGGCCTCCATGTATTGAACAGCACAAGAGCGCTAGAAAAGAGGGCTGTAGCGCTATTGCGAATTTTATGCAAGTTTTTTAGCTCGAAAATTTTGTTTAGGGTGATCTAAAGGGTGATGTATAAATAGGAAAGCTAGGAAACATTATAGAGGATCTAAGTTTTTATTTTTCGAGCAATTGTGAAGGTTTTCTTAGGATTTTCAAGCACTTTAGAGAGGAGACAAAGATTTGAGATAGAAATTCTTGTTCTCTTGACAAAGATTTGGTTTGATTAATATTTCAATTTCAATTTCTTAATTATGTTCTAGTTTTCTTAGTTAGCCCCATAGCCTAATCATGATGATTTGAATTTCTTAATTTCTATTGTATCACAATGGATTTTCTTCGCGTGAGTTATATGTTATTGTGCTAAATACTTTTGAGTGACTAGCTACCATTTAAATAATCAGAAGTGCATGTTTGAATCGAGAAGGAATAATATACAAACGATTCATATAACATGTAACCATGAATTAAATATAGATAGAGATATGCTATATTTTTTTTGTGGCTTTAGGTGGTAAAATGATCTAAACATTCGTTTAAAACTGGGAATATTCATAAACCTAAATGCACTTTAGTTCTTCTTGTCGGTCCCCCTGGGACTGGAAAGACTCTTCTTGCCAAGGCAATTGCTGGGAAAGCTGGTGTTCCATTTTTCTCTTTCTCAGGTTCTGAGTTCGTCGAAATGTTTGTTGGAGTTGGTGCTTCCCGTGTGCGTGATCTTTTGAAAAAGGCTAAGGAGAATGCGCCTTGCATTGTGTTTGTTGATGAAATTGATGCTGTTGGACGGCAAAGAGGTACGGTATTGGGTGAGGAAACGATAAAAGAGAACAGACCCTTAACCAGCTTTTAACAGAAATGGACGGTTTTGAAGGTAACACTGGTATTATTGTTATTGCCCCGGCTAACAGAGCAGACATTCTCGACTCCGCCTTATTGAGGCCTGGAAAGGTTTGACGGGTAGGTAAGAAAGTGCAAAATATGATTACATTCTCATTGCTCCAAATCGTATATCGAAATTGCTTAGAGATGATTTTTAATGCAGGTAACTGTTGATGTTCCTGATATCCGAGGAAGAACTGAGATCTTAAAGGTTCACGCTAGCAACAAGAAGTTTGACAAAGATGTATCTCTTGATGTTATAGCCATGAGAACACCTGGCTTCAGTGGAGCTGACCTTGCTAACCAACTTAATGAGGCCGCTATATTGGCCGGTCGGCGAGGAAAAACAACAATCTCATCAAAAGAGATTTATGATTCAATTGATAGAATTGTAGCTAGAATGGAAGGCACAGTAATGACAGATAGGAAGAGCAAAAGTCTGGTTGCATATCATGAAGTTGGGCATGCCATATGTGGGTAAGTTTAATAATAGCTTTGGTTTTCTGGTTTATTCAAAAAGTCTCCATAGTGTAATACGAGGTTAAATTTCAACTTGATTGTGCTTTTCTTTTGGCTTTCAACTATGAAATCTAACCAAGCTTTAATGTAGGACTTTGACTCCAGGGCATGATCCTGTTCAAAAGGTGACGCTAATTCCATGAGGTCAGGCACGCGGTCTTACCTGGTTCATCCCCTCGGATGACCCTATGTTGATATCCAAGCAGCAACTGTTTGCTAGAATTGTTGGTGGACTTGGTGGCATAGCTGCGGAGGAGGTTAAATTGTTGGTGGACTTGGTGGCATAGCTGCGGAGGAGGTTATCTTTCGTGAGCCTGATGTCAGGTCCTAAAAGAGCTCTTATTGAGAGGTGGGCAGCCCAAGACTTAAGTACCCTCCTCCACCCAATCACGTGACGCCCCCGTCACGGATCGGCTCCCCTGAGGGTCCCACTGGACCATGGAGAATCCACACAACAGGCAAGCAGTACCCCGCTCTGATACCACTTGTCACGTCCCAAAAGAGCTCTTATTGAGAGGTGGGCAGCCCAAGACTTAAGTACTGCTTTTCGGTCCTTTACCTAGCCGATGTGGGACTTTTTGGATGTTACACTGAGGTGGCGACAGGTGCAGCGGGTGATCTCCAACAGATTACCTGTCTGGCTAAACAGGTATACATTTTTTCAATTCCTTAAACCTTATTGCCTTTTCTGATCATTATGAAAATCAAACAGCCAGGAGGACTTGATGGAAAGACAAATGTGCCCAATACCACCATAAAGACAGATGTTTTTGAAGATGCTAGTCTTCTTATTGCTCCACCAGAACTACGAGGCATAACACTAACAAATATTTGCAATGATTTAAATGAGTATAGTTATGGGATGGTCAGCTCAGATCCAAAGGCGCTGGTTGAGAAATTCTTTCCAAATAATTTTCATGACTTAGTATTAGATACCGGCTTCACTTCTGAATACTTCAACCTACAAGCAGATTACTTTCGACTTGTAAATTATCAAGATTGTGAGCTTAATGCTTCAGAGTTTCAGTGTTTAGCTTATTGTAGCATATAAGAGTTTTACATTGAAGTTTATTGTAGCATATGACAGCTTAACGCTGTAGCTTATTATAGTGTGTGAGAGTCTTACATTATAGCAACTAAAGGTTTTGCTTAGAACTGATTTTGCTAAACACCCTTATAGTATTGGGACACAAAACATGCATATCATCTTAGGACAATTCTTAAATCCGGTGTCGGATGTTATCCAGCATTCATGTGTGTGATGAGTTGGCAAACCTTGTGACACATGTGAAGATGTTATTGGGTAGGGCACTTTTAGTCACTGATTGATAGGGCTAGGGGCCTATAACAATGGACAATATTAAAATGAAGATTAGAAGTAAAAGTATAACTTTAATTGAATAAAAAACTAAGAAAATGAATAAAATATGTTTTTAATCCATCGTAAATGACAAAGTATATAAAGTAAAAGAATCAATGAATAGAAGTACAATAATAAGTAACTTTATCTAATTATATTGATAACCATTGTGTATATATTTGAGAAGTAACCACGAAAAATGTAATTAGGAAATACTTAAATGTAAACATTCATTCATTTTTTAAAATAGAGCAAGCTAACAATTATCCAATGAATCTATTTATGCAACTTTTTCCCATCTTGATTGTTAGAACGTGTTGGGAATGGTTTTTAATGAGTTGTTTAAAGGAAAGTGATAAAGTTAAATATTTGCAATTAGTATAGTTTTGATATAAATTGCACCAAGTAGCAAGTTCTAACGAAGTAAAACTATTGAAAAATTAAACTCTCAAACTCAAAGATAATGTTTCAAATTTTTGATCTCGAGAACAAAGGGTAATTCTACCATACCTTTGCTTTCCCCCTTTCTAATGTGATGAGTCATGGCATCAACGAATCAAAACAAAACCACAAATAAAATTAATTTGAAATTTCTCTCTTTTTTTGCAAATGAACAAATTGTTTCTATCTTAGGTCATATTAACAACAACCCAGAGCCATAAATCCCATAACACAAAGCAAACTCCAATTCCAAATAAGCATATCCCAAGACATCACTTCACAATCCTATCGGTAGCTTCACTAGCGACAAGAACTTGTACTTTGTGCCACTACTGCCCATTTGCTCGTAAAGCTCCACTGTTAATCAGATCCACCTCATCGAAGCTCCAGTGATGGAGATCGTCTTCGACCATGGATAGTAGAAAGATTCACCGACTATTGAAACAAAATGAAAATGCATCTGAATTCCACGACAAATCGTAATCACAAAGAAAAAGACGGAGTTAGGGTGCCGAATTGGGGAAGAATTCTCTTTTCCAAAGAAACACATTGAACAAATTAAAACCAGGAAAAAAGACTACATAAACGACATAAACGCCATTCCATCTAGTCTACATTTTTTAAAATATTAGTTACATTTTCGTAAGTTCTTTAATGCCTCCACGTGTGCCTATTTTCATTGTTTTCTCTTTAGCTTTCTTCTCTTTAGATCACATCCATTCAATCTCATCCAACCTTGAAATATCCGGCTGACATCCGGTTCTAGATTTAAAACCAACCCTATTATCTTATCGTTGTTCATGCTCGTTTTGGTCATGCACCATTTCTTTTATTTGTTTTTTAAGAACATTAAGCAAATGGCCTATATTTGACCATCTTTCTAAATAAATGGCTGAAGTTTTTAAAAATTAAAGAAATGTTTGAACTTTTTAAAAATTAGAGAAATTGTTTTTTTTTTTTTACAACAGTACATCATTGATAAATAACAATATGGCATTGATGTATACCATTTTTTAGCATTAATAAATCACTTATTAAGTGTAGTTTATCATTAATAAATTGGTTATCATTAATCAACTAATAATTCATCATCGAGAAACTGATAAATTAATGAGTGACTAAACCACTATGCTAATAAATAATATACTACAAATTAGTACATCATTGATGTATTGTTTTTTTATCAATGATGATAAACAAAAACAGTTATTTTCTTAATTTTCAAAAATTTAGGATATTTACTTAAAAGAGCTTTTTAAAGGGCCATTTACCCTAGATCTTTTTTTTAAAAAAAATTTCTTTATGTGATTTAGTTTTTTTTTTCATTTGGGTTTTCAAAATTCAGCGCCCCTCCCCCCCCCCAATTAAAACAATTTTCTCAAGTGTCATGTCACTTAATTTACATATAATTACTTAATTTAAATATTACTATATCCAAACTAAACTTAATAATTACTTTTATTTTTTCTAATTGACTCACTAAAGTGCCTTGTGTTCTCAAATGTGTTCTTTCAAGCGATTTCCTCCAGACGGCAATCTCTACCGGTATTTTCTTATAAATACCATTTATCTAATTTTTTTCCTGTTGAGAAACCTACTTTGATTGAAAGAATTCAACGCATGGAACGTGAGGAGCGAATTCATAGAATCTAAAGTAAAATAAAATAATCCAAAGATTCATGTGTAAGGACTTCAAAGAAGAGGCAAAGCAAAGAGTAACCTTGGAAAAAAAAAAAAAAAAAAAAACAAAGAGAGAGAGAGATATATTGGAGATTAAGAAAGCATTGTTTGACGATCTTAAAAATGAATGAGAGGGAAGCATAGTTGCCAAGAAACTGAATAAATTCGACAAGAATAAATTTAAAAGGAAAAAAAAGGCATGCCAACATACTCAAATATAGTGCTCGATGCTAGATTCTGCTTCGTTGCCAAGAAAGTGAGTAAATACAACAAGAAGCAATTAAAAGAAGCCTTTAAAAAAAAAAAGGAAAGGACTTGCAAATGTTATCAGTCAGCCAAAGCGGCCAAAATAGCATGATTTACAAAATGGAGGATAACGTCTACCCAAAAACATCAACGTCATTCTTAAAAGCTCAAGTAGCAGAAGGTAGGCAACAACATTGTTACAAATCTTTCCACCAACAGCAAGAGACACAAGTCTTTGAATATCAACAATCACTAGGCTGGTACCTTCAAGAGATGGAAAAGCATTAACCGCGCTCATTACATTGACTCAATCAGATTCGATGATTGAGACTTCTGGCCACATGCAGCAGCAAACTCTAACCCTTCCCTAACTGCAACACACTCAGCGACTTGAGGAGAAAAGGAGCCTTCCACGCGTTTAGCCAGACAAGCCAAGACCTCTCCCCTGTCGTTACGCACTACAGTCCCACACCCAAGAAAGAACTACCACTTCTCAGTGAGGCGTCAACATTAAGTTTGCGCTTACCCAACGGAGTAGGGCGCCATTTAGCTTCTCTAATTGCAGAAACTCCTAAATTTTTTATCACCGCCTTGTGACATTGGTGGAAATTCCCCCATGTCCTGCCCACCACATTGAGGACGTCCTCAACATTTTTCCATTTTGCCTCGAACACTCCTAAATTTCGGGACCACCAAATGCTCCAAGCAACCATAGCAAAAGCATCCAAATCTTCTCTCTTTAGATGCTTTGCAGCGAACATACATACACCATCAAAAGAAAAGGCCCTATGGTTCTTCAACGTCTCCCAAATTTAGGACATCTCCCACACCTCTATAGCAAACCCACAACTCCACAAAGCATGCCAAACCAATTCTTCCTCTTCCAAGCAGCAAGAGCAAGTAGTCCTACACTTCACACCTTTTCGGACTAGTTTGGCCGAACAAGAGGGCGCTTTGTGAAAAGCCCACCAGAGGAAAATTTTAACCTTGCTTGGAATGTTAAGTTTCCATAAGCGGTCCCACCATTGCACGTCACACCCCAGCCTCGAGCTTGGCTTATGGAGGAGGGAGACAGAGTAGCCAAGGTTGGACGCCATTTTCGGGACATTTTACTGTTTCCTCTCCTGCCCAGCCTGATAGGTGGAGGATGAGAAAAGAAAATAAAAAGAATACAAATAAAATATAAGAATGGTATAACTTTAATAAAATGAAGACCAAGCAAAATTTCTACCATATTCCTTGCATTGAATGGCAAAATCAGAATTAGATGAATATAATAATTCGAAAAAGATTATGTCCTTAACGTTCAAAGTTATTTAGGAGCGAAGATTCCCAAGGTTTTTTTTTTTTCACAAATACACCCAAAATTTTAATTGGTTGGAGTTGGGGTCTGTTAGACTTCAGAGTTTTGACGTGGTCGCATCCAATTGGTTAGTTGCGCTGTTGACTTGACCAAAAATCTTGCTACGGAAACCGGCTCTGTGGGACCTTCAACGTATGAGGTCGATTAGGCACAAAGGAGCTGGAAGAAGGAAGGCTAAGCACTTTGTTGCCAAACCGCGACCATAAATCTTCAAAAAGAGAATAACCCTAAAGGGAACAAATGAGACCAAAGAAAGGTGTGCTGCTGAAAAAAAAAAAAAGTATGGGCATTGGGCGTTTATGGGCATTGGGCGTTCCTAACGCAATGGTGCTCTTAAGCTATCTGCAGAGATAAGTCTAAATTTTGGCATGAGATGGATTGAGGTTGTCTCCAAGGACCATTTTTGGTGATTTCTGAGACTCCAGCTTGGAGGTTCTCTAATGGTGATGAAGATGATGAGGTTATGAGCTATTTATGGGCTTTCGTATGAAGATTAGAGGAGAAAACTGATGGAAGTGAAGCTGTAGGTGTCTAGGCCTCTTCTGTTGCTCTAATCTCTCTTGGTCTTGTGAAGTAAGGAGGGCTCCATTTATGGGTGAAGCTTCAACCCCTTTTGGAGGTAGCTTGGGAGCTCTTGACCTCCAGAGAACTCCCAAACCCCTTCAATTGCATTCTCGGCTTCAGGTTGACTGGTTTTCAGTTTTCTCATAATGGAACTCAGAGTAATTCCATAAATGGGATGGGGTATCGTCAAACAGGTACATTGTTTCACTTGAGCGCTATGCCAAGATATCTCCGGAGACATCTTGGCTCTAGTTCCTACTTCTCTTTGCTTACTGGTTGGGTGAGAGTGAAATGTTTTCCTGATCTGCACAAGGCTCTAGAATATGGACATTGGGCTTTTTCGACCGCCTGCCAAGGATAAGAGAATTTTCTATTGGCTAGTAAGGGTAATAGAATGAGTTTTCGGCCATTAGTGAATCACCCGTCCATTCTCTGCCAAGTTAATTTGGGTCCACGAGTAAAGCCCGTTTGAGTTACAGGACGAAACTTTGGGTTTGGACTTGTAAAAAGGCCGTGTGAAAAAAGAGTATTGACAATTGGCAAGTTGCACCAAGATTCATTTCAATCCTGGCATTCTAGATTGTCGTCCATTAATTGATATTCTTATTTGCAAATTCCAAGTTTCTCAAATATAAGGTCCTAAACGTGAAATTAAAAGTTTCATGTCGAACTTGTAAATGGCAAAACGTTGAGGGTACATTTGATCAGCATGCAGGCACAAGGTGGCCTTGGCCATACATGTGGGTCAGGCGAAAAATGTGCACGCAGGTGGGTGCGCATGCGTAGCCATTCGGACAGGCACGCGCGAGGATTTCGGACAGGCAGTGAGACGTGCGCGTGGGCGTGCGGACAAGTGTGCGAGAAACTCGGGGGAAGCCAGTGGGCAAAGACACAGGCAGGCGGACAAGGCTTGAGCGTGGGCTAAGTTTCGGTTCAGACAAGGCCTCGTGAAAAAGGGAATGTGCAGATGTGTGTGGGCTGTTGAGTGAGCGAGCGAACTCTCAGCCCACGTGTGCGAGTGGTGTGCACACGATCCGCAGAAGTAGGTCGCCTCAACGGCTATCTCTGAAACGTGGCCACAACGGCTAGATTCTAAAGACACGTGGGCGTAAGTCGTGGGCAAACGTGGAACGACCAGAGAGTTGCCAGCCAACGGCTAGACCATGACTGCGCCCCACGTGGCCCATGTTCGCGCATCAGGAGGCGACTGGAAGTTAGTAGGCTGCACGTGGCACGCAGAGGGCCAAGTCTCCGCCCAAGAATTGTGGAAGTCGCTGCAACGTGGCTGTTAGCACGCATAGTGTCCCGAAGTTGGTCCCTAGTGGCTAGGGGTGTCAGCCACACGTTATAAATTCTGTCTATAAATAGTGAGGCCTCGAGACACCAACTCACAAGTGACTAAGTGAGTGTTGTGGTGATCCGTGTGAGGCAAAACTTGTATTCCTTTTGTGAATTAATAAAAGGTTGAAAAGTAGTTTCCGTAAGTTGGTTTTGTGTGTTTGATTATCGGATCATTGGTGGGTAAACACTTTGGTAGGCTGACTAGGTCGGGTGGCTTAGTGCCGCACAGTGGCAAACTTTTGATGAAAAATTTGGCCCCCTGTGACAACTAGTATCAGAGCCGAGGACGGCGGACGTTCTTGGAACTGCTACGATGAATAAGTTGCGTGAAAGGGTTAGTCGCTTTGAGGACTTCATCGGGAATCCTCAAAGCGACGATACGGTGAGTCTTGCGGTGCAGGTGGCACATCAGGCCGAGCAGATAGCAGCCTTGAACACAGTACGGTCTGACACGTTGCGAGACATGGAAGAGCGGTTCTCCTCCATGATGTAGGACTTCATCACCATGATTGACCTGGTGAAGGAAAACTCGAAGAGACTAGAGGATGAGATAAGTATCCCCAAGAGGGCTATGGCGACCCCTCAAGCCATGGATAAGGCCCCTTCGAAGATCAAAGTCCCAGAACCTAAGGCGTTCAACGGTGGCCGTAACGCTAAAGAGCTGGAGAATTTCTTGTGGGACATGAAGCAGTATTTCAAGGCCGCTCATATTCCAGATCGTAAAAAGGTAACCATAACTAGCATGTATTTATCTGGGGATGCTAAACTATGGTGGCAGACCCAGATGTCAAGAGAGACAAGGGCTGGCAAACCTCTGATCGAGGATTGGGAAACGTTAAAGAAGGAACTAAAGGATCAGTTCCTCCCATGCAACACAGCATGGATTGCACGAGAAGCACTTAAGAAGCTTCGACAGACGGGTTCTGTTTGAGAGTATGCGTGGGAGTTCAGTTCTTTGATGTTAGACATCAAAGATATGTCGGATGCAGACAAGCTGTTCAACTTTCTGTCAGGCTTACAAGCTTGGGCACATGCCGAGTTACGGAGACAAGGCGTGAAGGACCTTCCTTCGGCCATTGCTGTTGCGGAGGGCTTAATCGACTTTAGACCCACCTCAACTGCCTCGAGTGGTGACAAGAAAAAGGGTCAGGAAGGCAAAAAGGGTAAAGGCCCCTCTAAGGATTTTAAGAAATCCGAAGGGAAGGGTAAAAAGATGATCGAGCAAGCGAGCCCAAAGGAGGCAAGAAGGAAGCAGGCTGTTTATCTGTGGGGGACCACATATGGCCAAGAAATGCCCAAAGCGAGAAAGATTGAATGCTATTCAAGAGTCCGAAGGAGAGGAGAATACAGGTGAATCTAGCATTTCACGGGTAAACCCTCTCCAACTCCTTAATACGGTTTCAACAATTAAGTCAACCCCAAATAGGGGTCTTTTGTATGCAGCGGTGTAATTAAATGGGAAGGCCATAAGAGCTTTGCTAGACACAGGAGCGACCAGCAACTTCCTTTCCAATAAAATGGTGGACAAGCTGGGTTTAGTGGTAAACCAGAGTCCATGCAAAATCAAGGCGGTGAACTCAGGTGCTACTTCGGTCCAGGGTGTAGCCACATCAACCCTCAAAGTTGACGGTTGGAAGGGACATATTAATCTTACCATTGTAGCCTTAGACGATTTTGAGTTGATCTTAGGGATTGAATTCTTCATTCAAGCCAAGGCAACAATCATGCCTCATCTATCGGGTATGTTGGTAAATGAGGAACAGAATCTTTGTTTTATTCACACTAACTTCTCTGGACAGGTCGAGAGTAAGTTAGAGATGCAGTCGGCTAAGCAATTTAAAAATAGGGTGAAAAAGGGCGAGATTACTTAAGTTGCAGCCCTCGTGGAAATCAAACCGAATCAGGTCATGGAGGTGCCTGACGAAGTTGCAACGGTGTTGGAGCAGTTCTCAGACGTGATGCCCTTAGAGCTGCCAAAGGAATTACCACCGAGACGAGCGGTGGACCATAAGATCGAGTTGGAGCCAGGTGCCAGGCCGCTAGCCCAAGCCCCTTATCGGATGGCCCCATCAGAGTTGGTCGAGCTGAGGAGTTAGCTTAACGAGTTGCAGAATGCCGGTTTCATACAACCCTCAAAAGCCCCTTATGGTGCCCCTGTGCTGTTTTAGAGGAAGCAGAATGGCTCATTGCGGATGTGCATAGACTATCAGGTCCTCAATAAGGCGACTGTCAAGAATAAGTACCCGGTCCCCAATGCTACGGGTTTGTTCGACCGATTGGCAGGCGCGTCATACTTCACAAAGCTAGACCTATGATTAGGCTATTGGCAGGTGCGAATAGCCAAGGGGGATGAGCCCAAGACGGCTTGTGTGACGAGATATGGTTCATTTGAGTTTTCGGTGATGCCTTTTGGCTTAACCAATGCCCCTGCCACGTTTTTCAACTTAATGAATGAGGTACTCTATGAATTTCTTGATCGGTTTGTGGTTGTTTATTTGGATGATGTTGTTGTTTACTCGAGATCCTTGGTGGATAACGTTAATCACATGCGACAAGTATTCTCACGGCTTAGAGAATACAAGTTATTTGTGAAGAAAGAAAAATGTGAGTTTTGCAGGCAAGAAATCAAATTCTTGGGCCATTGGATTTCCAAAGGCAATATTCGGATGGATGAGGACAAGGTGAAGGCAATCATGGATTGGCCTACGCCAACGAAGGTGCCGGACTTGCGTTCTTTTCTTGGTTTGGTAAATTACTATCGATGGTTCATCAAAGGGTACTCAAAGAAGGCAAGCCCTTTGACAGACTTGCTGAGAAAGGAGCAAAAGTGGGCATGGACAGACGGATGCCAAGAAGCCTTTGAGAAGCTGAAGGTAGCAGTTGCCTCGGAACCAGTCTTGAGATTGCCAGATTTTGAGCTTCCATTTGAGGTACACACGGATGCATCAGATCGAGCTCTTGGTAGAGTGCTCGTACAGGATGGCCACCCCGTGGCTTATGAAAGTAGGAAGCTTAAGGATGCTGAGCAGCGGTACTCAGCCCATGAGAAGGAAATGACAGCAGTGGTGCACTGCCTTGACACTTGGAGGCATTACTTGCTGGGAACGAAGTTCAAAGTGTTGACAGACAATGTGGCAAACACTTATTTCAAGACCCAGAAGAAGTTGCCCCAAAACAGGCCCATTGGCAGGAATTCCTGGCGGAATTTGACTTTGTATGGGAACACAAACCAGGCAAGCAAAACCAAGTCACTAACGCCTTGAGTCGCAAGGAGGTGTAGGACTATGTGGCTGTGTTGATTGCAGTGCGGTCAACTTTTCTTGATCGAGTGAAACAACAAGCTGAGGTGGACTAGGCCTATGTTCATCTCAAGAAGGAAGTGCGAGAGGGAGTAGTGAGGCGTTATTGGGAAGATGACGGACTCCTTTATGCCAAAGGTAATTGATTATTTATTCCTAACTTGGGTGGCTTGAGACAGGAACTTTTGTGGGAGACGTATGACCCTCAATGGGCGGGACATCTGGGGAGAGAACGGATGATGGCACTCCTAACCTGCAGCTATTATTGGCCCAACATGGAGGAGGATGTTGAGCTATATGTGAAGACTTGTTTGGTTTGCCAACAAGATAAGACGGAAAGAAGGAAGACAACCAGGTTACTACAACCACTCCTGGTGCCAGAAAAGCCATGGAAATCAGTATCTATGGATTTCAAAATGGGGTTCCCTTCAATCCAAGGTATGCGGTCAGTGTTAGTCGTGGTAGATCGGTTCTTGAAATATGCAGTGTTCATTGCAGCCCCACATGAATGCTCAGCTATCGTGGCAGCAGAGCTCTTTTTCAAAAATGTGGTGAAGTATTTTGGTGTGCCTGAAGATATAGTCAGTGATCGTGATTCAAGCTTCACTGGTAAGTTTTGGATGGCTCTCTTTAACTTGATAGGTTCTGAGTTAAAGTTTTCTATGACTAACCATCCACAAACTGACGGCCAAACAGAGCGTATTAACGCTCTATTGGAAGAATTTCTAAGGCATTATGTCTCGGCGAGTCAAAAGAATTGGCTGGATTTACTTGATGTGGCCCAATTCTCCTATAACTTACATCGAAGCTCTGCAACCGGGATGAGTCCTGCAGAGCTTGCACTTGGACATCAGCCCCTGACCCCATTGGAGGTGGCACATTCCAAAGGGCGAGTTAGCTGTCCAGTAGCCTATCGCTTTGCGGAAGAGAAGCAGGAGTTGATACTACAGGCCTGAGATAGTTTGATGAAAGCAGCCAGGCGCATGAAGAAGTATGCTGATCAGCATAGGCACCAAGTCGAGTTCAATGTTGGTTACATGGTGTTGCTGAAATTGACCCCGCGGATTTGGAAGAAGATAAGCAGAAAAACAGTGCATCGTGGGCTTCTTCCAAGGTACGATGGTCCCTTTGAAATTATTAAGAAAGTTGGGAATATTGCTTACAGGTTAAAGCTACCACCTCGACTAAAGGTGCACCCAACGTTCCACGTGAGTTTTCTGAAGCCTTACAAGGAGGACTTGTTGAACGAAAGGCAACAGGTGAAGAGGGCTCTGCCCACTATCAGAAAACAATTCGACAAAATGGTGGAAAAGATCCTTGACCATCGAACAATGGGCATGAGCAAGAAGAATCGACGGACTGATTTTCTTGTGAAATGGAAGGGTGAAGATGAGAACAGTGCTACTTGGGAGCGAGACATTACCTTGTGGCAATTTGAGAAAGAAGTGCAGGAATACCTCGAGGCTATACCGACGAGGGCATCGGCTTCATCTGGTGGGGGTGGTTTGTTAAACCCCTAAACTTCGAACTAAGTCTAGTGGTGGCAAATCTTGGGCGTGGGTGGCCCATGTCCAAGGCAAGGGGGCACGTGGTAACCTCCTTTATATGGTTCAGACAAAGACCCAAAGGATCAGCATGCAGGCACAAGGTGGCCTTGGCCATACATGTAGGTCAGGCGAAAAATGTGCACGCAGGTGGGTGCACATGCGTAGCCATTTGGACAGGCGCACGAGGATTTCGGACAGGCAGTGAGACGTGCACGTGGGCTTGCGGACAAGAGTGCGAGAAACTCAGGGGAAGCCAGTGGGCAAAGACACAGGCAGGCGAACAAGGCTTGAGCGTGGGCTAAGTTTCGGTTCAGACAAGGCCCCGCGAAAAAAGGAACATGCAGATGTGCGTGGGCTGTTGGGTGAGCGAGCGAACTCTCAGCCCACGTGTGCGAGTGGTGTGCACACGATCCGCGGAAGTAGGTGGCCTCAACGGCTATCTCTGAAACGTGGCCACAACGGCTAGATTCTGAAGACACGTGGGCGCAAGTCGTGGGCATAAGTGGAACGACCAGAGAGTTGCCCAGCCAACGGCTAGACCATGACTGCGCCCCACGTGGCCCATGTTCGCGCATCAGGAGTCGACTGGAAGTCAGTAGGCTGCACGCGGCGCGTAGAGGGCCAAGTCTCTGCCCGAGAATTGTGGAAGTCGCTACAACGTGGCTGTTAGCATGCATAGTGTCCCGAAGTTGGTCCCTAGTGGCTGGGGGTGTCAGCCACACGTTGTAAATTCTGTCTATAAATAGTGAGGCCTCGAGACACCAACTCACAAGTGACTAAGTGAGTGTTGTGGTGATCCGTGTGAGGCAAAACTTGTATTCCTTTTGTGAATTAATAAAAGGTTGGAAAGTGGTTTCTGTAAGTTGGTTTTGTGTGTTTGATTATCGGATCATTGTGGGTAAACACTTGGGTAGGTTGACTAGGTCAGGTGGCTTAGTGCCGCACAGTGGCAGACTTTTGGTGAAAAATTTTGCCCCTGTGACACTAGCCATACTACAGCATTGTGTCGTCATAGTGTCACTGCACCAGCCATTAATATTTTAGCTTATTAAATTAATTCAAGGACTATATTGTCACAATGTTAAAAGTTCATGAATTTTTTAAGCCTATTAAATTAATTCAAAGATCAAATTATCACAATGTTAAGAGTTTAGGGACTATTTTAGCTCATTTTATTAATTCAAGGACCAAACTTTTATAATGTTAAGGTTCAGGGATCTCTAAAGCTATTTACCCCAGTTAAAAACTTATTTTCAAATGTGTCTTTTTTTTTTTTTTTTCAATTTGTCACTATTAAAATAACTTTTCTCAAATGTGTCCACATAAGCATTTCTCTTACAATCATCTAAAATAGTAGATTTACAAATGTGGCCCTTGTAAGTACTTTCCCCTACTACATATTAAGAAAATTTTTCTAAAATGTGATCCTCCCTAAACATCTTTTTCGTGCTTCCTTTCAAAGAATATTTTCTCATATATTTTCCTTAAATAATTTATCGTTTAATTTATTGCACTAGAATCTTTTTTGTTCTTAAAATATATTTTATTTATATAATTTATCTTCTAAATTAAACTTATAAGAGAATAATAAATAAAAATTTAATTTTTAGTAAAAATAAAAATTTGGGATAACAGTAATTTGTTGTTTTCTTTAAGCTTTTTTAGTAAATGGCCAAAGTATTTTAAAATTAAGGATATAGTCATTTTTTGAAATGGTTAATTAATAATGATGTATTGATATGTAGTTTATTATTAATTAAATTGTTTACTATTGGTTAACTTGTTGGTTTATCATTGATTAACTATTTAGCGAGTAATCAATTTCACTCAATAGTTTCTAGCAAAAAAAAAATGCCTAAGATTTTATTGGTTTGTCAATGATAAGTAATTACTAAATTAGTGACAATGATAAACTAAAATAGTAAACTAATGTTTATAATAAATCACTTCTTAAAAAAGTTAGAAGGAAAAAAATCGAGCATTGCTTTAAAAAAAAAAGTTCCGCCATTTATTAAAGAATGTGGTCAAAATCAGTGATTTGCCTAATTTTTTCTAAAATATATGCTCATGCAGATGCTCGACGTTGGTATAAATATAAACTTTGATTCTCCAGAGTTTCAAAAGGGAATAAAAAACCCATCTCTATGTTCACCTCCTTTTCTTTCTCACGCTTAAAACAAACCTAATTCCAGCATTATCAGGTATATACCTGTCCGTTCTTATAAATGTGTTTGTGTGTCTAAAAAATTAATATCCCTAAAATTGTTTTAATGCTTTGGTACTGTACCACTTGGGAAGAATCGACAGCTTTATTCGAGTTTCTATCCATATTCCGTTGCCTTATTTCAAGTTAATTTCGCTATTTCTAATGACGAAATGGTAAATTTACACACAACATAAAGCTTTTTCAGATTTGATTTCTTTGATTGATTTTTTTCATTTAATTTTCTGGCATGTTGTGATCCGTTATTGCTAACTTCGTGAACAACTTGTAAGGTGTCCAAATGCTCCTTCTGCTCTGCAACATTTGATTGTGTCATTTGTTGGGTTTATCTCATTTACTTGCTCTGTCCTTTAGATTCTGATTAAAAAATAAAAAAAAAATAAGAGCTTAAATGTGAAAGGTACTTCAACTTTTTTTCTCTGTCCATTGAGAGTTGTATTAAATTGTCTTAATTTTTTTAAAAAAATATGCCAAATAAATAAACGGATGAAAATTGTTATTTATACAAAGTTGCATTAAATTAGTCAAACTAAAAAATATGTCTAAATTAGTTCATCTAATTACGGAATAGGTAGATAACATTAAAATATTAATAGCCTAAGTCCGTCTAATGTTTTTAATTCTAAATTAAATTAGTTCATCTTTCCAATTATTCTAAATTGTTTGTTTATAAGTGAGAAAAAATTTCTTGCTTTTTCAAAAATATGGAAACAGGAATCTTTCTCATAAATTAAAAATGTATTGCTTCTAGAATTGGGACAAGGATTAACCGTAACACTTGAGAAATTCTTAGTATATTATACGTACAATATTTAAGAGTTATATTAAGCAATTTATGTATACAATTTTGTAAGCTAAATTTTATACTCAAAAATTTGTTAAGCACATTGAAAGCAATGCAAGTATCACAAGGATTATTGTATAAATCTAATTTTGTGACGATTTTCATAAGAGTTAATATGAGATTTAAAGATTGAAATATTATGCCATATTCTTAAGCAAAGTGAATTATATAAAGGTGAGAGTTCTTTGATAAGCAAGGGTAAAATAAGCTAAAAAGCTTACTATTGCAGAATGTATTGCAATATATTTTGAAATAGAAATACGGTATAAGAAAAATACTATATAAAAAATATAAAAATTATACAGTATAGAAATTCAGTAGGATAGAATTATGCAGCATAAGAATTATACAATATAAAAAATTATACAGTATGAAAATTAAGTAGTATGGGAATTATACCATGTGGAAGATATGGATAAGTATAGAATATTGTAGAAGCCTTTGGAAGCTTATAAATAGTATAAAAAAAAGTATATCGGTAGTTTAGGAAAAATTTTGCGCAGTGTAAATTTGGAACGTTAAAAAGTTAAATTGAGACCCATGGAACACCTCAAAAGTTAAAGAAAATTTTCATAATGTTCCCAATAAAACCGGTTTTGACAAGTGGAAAAGGTGCAACTTTTCTTTGTAATTTAGTCCCTAGTATGAAACTATAAATACCTAAGGGTATTCTCGAAAAAAAATTTTGTTTAATTCAACAAAATTTCTTCTATTTCCTCCTTCTTGAATATGCCCTTCTCAAGCCTTTAAACTCAAAAATTTTGTTGAAAATATCCTCCAAGCTTCCAAAGAAGCATGAGCAAGTGTTCCAGAGGATGTTCAAAAAGTTTTGAAAGTAAAACTCAAAACTTTTCCTAATATGTTTTAGGGTTTTGTACAAGTTTTGGATAGAATTTTTATAGTTATGCTAAGGACTTATTATCAAGGGATTCTAGAAGCTTTCAAGCACCAAAAGAGAGGACAAATATCTTGGATTGTCTAGGTGAAATCCTAACCTTGGAAGCTAAGTTAAAGTTTATGCTTGATTGGTATGCATATCACGTGTTTGATGTAATGTTATAGACTATGGCATGTAAAGAAAACTATGTGGCATGATTAGTTTATGTATTTAGTTTTTGATGATGTATTTGGAAGGGTTTAAATGAGATCAAACCTAGAAAAGCAAGTTAAGTAAAATTGTGATACAAAAGTATTTTTAAGGACCTTTTTGAAAGATTAAGTGTTTAAGGTACTTAGAGCTTAACCTAGTTTCCAAAAAAACACAAGCCTTATTAGAAACATCAAGATGGACAACTTTTGTGGAGAAATTTTCCTCAAATTCCAATCAAATCAAGCCAAAAAGGGGGAATTTCTACTCTGTTGATTTTGGGAAATGGCCAAAGCTCCATCAAGATGATTGATTTGGAAAAAGTGTAAATATGAAAGTTGTAGATCTAGTCAAAACTATTACGGTTCATAGAACAAGATTTCTTGTTAATTTTGCATGGATTTTGAGTTATGAATTTTACAAGATTTAATCGCAAAATTTCAAAACCATAATATGAGAAAATTTTTTTAAAATTATTTTAG
Organism: Artocarpus heterophyllus; assembly: GCA_025403435.1. Taxonomy (NCBI): domain Eukaryota; kingdom Viridiplantae; phylum Streptophyta; class Magnoliopsida; order Rosales; family Moraceae; genus Artocarpus; species Artocarpus heterophyllus. The sequence goes on from CM046333.1 coordinate 20,499,159, forward strand.
TTTGACCAAGGAACATTAGTAAGTTTTAATCCTTATGGAAAACAGCATGCTATGCTGTAAAATGGTTGTTTGTGGTCCTAGGACAAAAAGTCAAGAATTTTGTGTTCCAAGCCAAAACTGTAAAGCCGTATGGAACTATATTTTTCAATATTCAAAGATGGTTTTCGACACAACTATGAGCAACAAGTAATCTTATGTTTTAAAGCCCAAAAAAATTGCGAATTTTCCCACAAAAAAATGTTAAAAGTAAAATCATCATTTTTTTTTTATAAAAAGGTTGAAACGAATCCCAAACCCTCCGAATTAGCAAAACACCCTTAGAGAAAAAATGTTTTATATCATTTTAGTAGTAAAATCATCTAGTAAGACGTGAAATTTGACTATGAAATGTTTGAATTAAGCAGTATAGAAATAAACAGACAATATAGTCTTAAGCTAGTCTCTAATAGTCGGGTGTTGTTTAAGTAGACACAAATGCCAACTAATAGTAGAAAAAGGATAAACCAGAGGTAAGTTTCAAACCTTACCTCTAACATGAAGAAAAAGATTTTCAAAAGCTTTGTATATGTTTATTATATATATTATTTTAAAGACCAAGTTATGATTTACAATATATCTGCCTTTATTATGTTTACTGTTTCACGTATGAAGTTATGTCATACAGTATATCCACTAAGATTACAAGATCGATAATCTAAACCCTCAAGTTAAGATAAGAGAGTGTCGTACCAATCTCCAACCCAAGGGGAGGGTTTGAAGTCTCTCTCAAGGGGAGCATTATGTTAAGTCATGTTACAGCCTTGGTATTTGATGGTCATGCACTTTTGGTACATACGCTTGGGCCTATAGTTCAAGACAAGATAAGAATGGTAATAAGATGTTCATAATTGAGTAAAAATGGAATCATGTATTGTATAGCAGCTAGTATTCCTTTGAAGAAATGTTTAATGAGAAGTGTTTCATGAAAGATGTTTTACGAGAAAGGTTTTAAGAGGAAGATTTTATGAGAAATATTTTTATATTTTGTGAGATATGTTTGAATGTACTAGGCAAAAACTTATTTTCCACTGGTTGTAGGAAGTTCTACAAGAGGCTTATATGACTGGTTGATGAATTGAATGTTGCGGTGAAACAGATATGAAGATTGGGCTATTGATATTACTATTGTTGTTTTCCACTGTTTTAAGGTACTTTATATTAATTTAAGTATGAGTGCACATTATGAAATTGTGTTACTAATTATGTTGCAACATAAGTTACAACAATTTTAAATATATTTTTAAGAAAAAATTTTTACTCTGTATTTTAAGTATATTTTAAGTATATTCAAAGGTACTTTATATTAATTAGGTTATGTTGGGATGGGATAGGGTTTGATCTTGATCTCAACCTTAACTCCAACCTCCTTTCCTAATTTCCATCTTTTTACCAACCCTAAAAATTTTGGAGAAAAAATGATTTTCTCTTATTGAATTAAGGAGTTACATAATGATATATATATATATATATATAAGCAGTCAGTTTGACTGATTCCTTTGAATAAGGAAACTCATAATAGCTTGTTAACAAAATCTCCTAAAAAATAGGAAAATAAGAATTGCCTAAAATATCCTAACAGAATCGAAAACAGGAAAACAAAGTATAAGAAAATTATAAACTAAAATATTAAGCTGTTTCATAAATATCTTCGACACTCCCCCTCAAGCTAGGCTGTAAATGTTGAATATGATAAGCTTAGAGTTCAGTGTCTCGAACAGATGTCTTTAGAGAGACTTTGTCAGGATATCCATGATTTGATGACTTGTTGGAGTGTATGCTATCTTGATAACTCAGAATCAATGTTTTCTTTCATGAAGTAACGATCAATCTCAACATGCTTAGTATGATCATAATGAACTAGGTTTTTTGTCATGTTAATTGTGAATTGGTTATCGTAGAATAGAAATATAAGAACATCTATCAGAACATGAAGCTCTTCTAGTAGTCTTTTTGCCACATGCCCTCGCAAACCCCCTAAGACATTGCACGAAGTTCTACTTCTGCACTACTCCTAGAGACCACTGGTTGCTTCTTGCTACGCCATGTGACCAAGTTTCCCCACACATAAGTGCAATATTAAATGTAGATCTCCTATCAGTATTTGATCTAGCGTAGTCTACGTCACTGTAAATTTCCACACTTCGTGCAAAAGATAGCGTGAAAAATAACCCTCAGCCTGGAGTGAACTTGAGATATCTCAAGATTCGATAGACAGCCTCCATGTGTTCATCATTCGGATTACTCATATGCTGACTTACCACACTCACAATGAATCCAATATCAGGGCGAGTGTGATAAGTATATAAGTTTTCCAACTAGCCTTTGATAACTTTCCTTATGAATATGTTTGCAGTCAGTCCTAGCTACTAGTTTTGTAGACGAATCCTTAAGAGTTGGTGATGGTTTACACCTTGTCATCCCTATTTCCTTCAAGAGGTCAAGCACGTATTTCCTTTGAGAAACGGTGATACCTTTCCTAGAACGTACCACTGCCATCCCAAGGAAATATCTTAAATTTCCAACATCCTTGATCTCAAATTCCTTGGCAAGTAGGCTTTTTAGTTTGAGAATGGTCTCAAAATAATCGCCAGTAACTATAATGTCATCTACATAGACAATAAAGATAGCTAGTTTACCTTTAGGAGATTGCTTCACAAATAAAGTGTGATCTATTTGACACTGTGAATACCCTTTGCCCTTAACTTCCTTAGTAAATCAATCAAACCATGCTCTAGGAGATTGTTTGAGACCATACAGGGATTTCTTCAGTTTACACACCTTGCCACTGGTAGCACCATTTTCAAAGCTAGGAGGAACAGTCATATAGACTTCTTCTTCCAAGTTTCCATAAGAAGGCATTTTTAAGATTCAGTTGGAAGAGTGGCCAATCAAGATTAGCAGCAAATGCAAGAAGAACGCAAACCATGTTGACTTTTGCAACCAGAGCAAATTTCTCCTAATAATCAATCCCATAAGATTGAGTGAAACCCTTCGCTATGAGATGGGGTTTGTATCTCTTTATTGTCCCATCTTCTTTGAACTTTACTGTGAAAATCTACTTGTAGCTTACTGGTTTCTTGCCTTGAGGGAGATCAGTGATTGCCTATGTCTCGTTTTCTCAACTGCACGAATCTCTTCACAAACTGCTTTTCTCTATTCATTAGACTTTAAGGCTTCATTTATATTCTTTGGGACCTAAATGTTATCAAGTTTGGCAACAAATGCACGGTATTGAGTAGATAGATTGCCATAAGAAATGTAATTCCCAAGTAGATGTTGAGTACACTTTCTCACCCCTTTCCTTAAGGCAATCGGCCAACACAAGTCATCATTATCAATAATGGGTTTGGAATTACCTTCAGAAAACATAGGAACCGGGTGAGATTTTGGTCTTGTTGAAGATGAGATTGTTCCATTTCCCCATCTTCCCTTGCTCTTCCTCCTGACAAAACATTGAGTTCAGTGTTGCCTTCTGGTTGCCCATTAACAGACACATGAGTAGGTGGCATATTTTTGATAGGTGTGGGAAGTTCGAAAGAAGTTGGAGAAAGTGAATTTTCAATAGGATGCTAGATTTCAAACTAATTGACACGGCTCTCGATAAGAGACTAACTAATAGGACTCTTGAGTGAAGATGTGGAGATTGGAATTATGAAATTTTCCCAAAGCCAAAGTTTGTATTCACTCACTCTCCCCCCTTGAATATCAAACTTGGGGTAATATTGTTGGTTCTCAAAGAAAGTGACATCCATGGTGTTGTAGAACCATTTTGTTATAGGAGAATTACATTTGTACCCCTTTTGGTGTGGAGAGTATCCTAAAAAGACACATTTAATCGCTCGAGGATCCAATTTTCCATGATTTGGAGAGTGCTCATGAACAAAGCAAGTGCATCCAAATATTTTAAGATGTAACGTTAAGATAACTCGAGTATTTGGATAGGTTTGAAGGAGCATATTACACGAAGTTTGAAACTTCAAGATGCAAGATGGTATTTTATTCATTAGGTATGCTGCGGTTAGGACAACCTTCCTTCAAAAACAATGTGGGACATTTGAAGAGAAGATGACAGAATGAGGACTTTTAGAAGTTGGTGATTTTTTTTCGGCAACTCCATTTTGTTGAGGAGTTTCAACACAAGAACTCTAATGGATTATTCCTTGATTTGATAAAAAGTTTCCTAGATTTGAATTGAAATATTCTTTTGCATTGTCCGACCTTAGAGATTGAATTTTGGTTTGGAACTGAGTCTAAACCACAAAGTTGAAATTTTTTAATATTTGGGTTGCTTTATATTTTTATTTCATGAGAAAGACCTAGGTCAATTGGGTGTGATCATTTATAAAACTAATAAACTATTTGGATCCTGTAATTTTTTTAATTTTGGAGGCAAATATCGCTGTGAACCAAAGAAAATAGATGTGAATTTTTGTATGGTTAAGGTAGCTAAGAATTTTGAACATGCTTTGAATATTGACAAATTTCACACTGAAAATCATTTTATTTTTTATTAATGAATAATGAAGGAAATAATTTCTAAAGGTACATGAAATTTGGATGACCTAATTGATAGTACCACAGCATTATAGCACCATTATTATTTGACCCAAGAATAGACTTTTGAAAAGGAAAAAGACTTGATGACATGGCACAACTAGAATTTTGAACTTGTCTTCGAGAGGAATAGCTTGGGATGATGAGGTAAAGTCTTAAGCTTCCTTCGGCATCATCAATCATCTTCCTTGTAACCAAGTCCTAAAATGTACACAAATGATCGTCAAAAGTAGCAACACACTTCAATTCTTTTGTCAATTTGCTAATCAATAATAAATTACAATCAAGATTAGGAACCAATAGGACCGATTTTAGTGTAAGAATATCTGAAAGTACAACCGAACTAGTGCCCATAACTTTAGAGACTAAACCATCTACAATTTTTACAGTCCAGTTTACACAACAAGGAGTAAATGTAGAAAATAGAAAAGCGTTACTCGTCACGTAATCCGAGGCTCTAGAATTGACAATCCAAACGTGTAGATCTCTACTCTTAGCATCAAAAGCAATAAAGTTTTTACCTTTGTGAGCAAGGGAAGCAGTTCCACTTGTTAATTCAAAGGACTGAAACTGATGTTGACCAAACAATTTTTGTAGCACTTCTAGTTGTTCTTTATTAAACATGGTAGGCTTAGAGGCTTTGGGTTGTTCTTCTGATGTGACCGTGTTGCCTCTGCTCTCCTGGTTCCTCGGTGTTCTTCCTCCTTCAGGTCTACCGTGAAGATTCCAACAAGCATCTCATGTGTGATCGAGTTTTCCACAATGGTTACACTTGGGCCGTTCTTTCTTTTGTTGATTGCTGTTGTTTTGGGCTAGTTATCCTTGAGCTACAAGGGCTGAGGAGTCCGTGGCTATTATAGATATTTGAGAGCCCATCATCACCTTCTTTCGACTCTCTTCGTGTCTCACTTCAACAAAAATTCTCTCGTAAACTTGGTGTGGGCCTTTGTGAAAAGATTCTTCCACGCACATCATCCAAGTTCTTATTTAATCCAATCAGGAACTTGCATAATCGTGCTTCTTTAACAATCTATTTGTAATACAAACCATCTTTGGAACACTTCTAATTGCGCTCTCGAAACATATCCAACTGCTACTAGTGTCGGTTGAGGATATTGAAATATTGGGTGATGTTTAGATCTCCTTGACGTTGATCATGGAGGATGCACTCAACCTCGAACAACTCGAACTTGTTTTCAACATGTGAGAAAGCTTCCTTGGTTGCTTCCTAGATTTTTATGGCTGCCTCATAGAGGAGAAAATTTTCTCTTATTTCATTTGTCATGGTATTGAGAAGCCATGATTTCACCATGTTGTTCTCCATCTTCCATGCTTGAAAAGTTGGGTTTTCCTTCTCTGGCTTGACAGCTTCACCGGTAAGGTACTTGTCTTTCCCTTTACCAAATAAATAAAATCCAAGTAAATCACCAAAATATAAAATTTTCAAGCAAGAAATCACAATAATCATATCAGGCACTTTATGTCATTAGAATTTTCCTTGTCCATCCACTGCAAAATAAATCGTTAGTTAATAAAAAATTTCACCATTATAAATATCATACTAGAATTATCACAGAAGATGGAATTATCACACAAGATGTGCTTCTAAGTCATAATTTTATTCATGTTGATACATAAAATCGTTAAACGTTACATATCGTTAGCTATAGAAAACAGCAGTTGTTGCAACCCTACCTTTTTTATAAAAGTTTCATCCTCAAAACTTAGAACAAGTAAGAGTACTTAATTTTCATTTCTTCTTCTTGTTCCCATGTAGCCTCTTCTACTTTGTGGTTGCGCCAAAGGACCTTAACCAAGGCGATCTCTTTATTCCTTAGGGTCTTGGTTCTTCAGTCTAGAATCTCGATTGGCTTGTCCTCATAACTAAGATCTTCTTGTATCTTGACTGCTTGAGGCTTGATTATATGCGTCAAATTTAGGATGTACTTTTTAAGCATTAAGACATGGAAGACATTTTGGATAGTTGACATATCCATCGGTAAATTCAATTCATAAGCTACATTATGAATTTGCTTCACCACTTCGTAAGGTCCTACAAACCTTGGGCTAAGCTTGCCTTTCTTCCAAAACCTCATGACTCTTTTCATCGGTGCCACTCTTATAAATACAAAATCACTGATTGCAAACTCCAAAGGCCTTCTCCTTTTGTCAACATAGCTGTTCTGGCGATTCTAAGCAGTTTCAATCCTTTTACGAATCAATTTCATTGCTTTAGCTTTTTCATTGACATAATTGTTTTCTCTTTAATCTCCTCGTCCATCATCTCATTTTCCCCATCTTCATGCCAACCATTAGGTGACCTACATTTTCATCCATATGCCATCCCAATAGTTGCTTAATAGCTATTGTTGTATGCAATTTTTGCCAATGGTAGCATCTTACCAGCTTGTTTGTAATCAAGAGTACAAGCACGAAGCATGTCCTCTAAGATCAAATTTGTTCTCTTTGTTTGGTTGTTTGTCTGGGAGTGAAAAGCTATACTAAAACACAACTTTGTACCCAATGCATTTTGTAAACTTTTCCAAAAATATAAAGTGAACCTACTATCACGGTCGGAGATAATGGATTTTGGAACACTATAAAGCCCTACAATTTCCTTAATGTAGCGTTCTACAAGCTGTTCCATCGAGTAGGTGATTCTAATGGGAATAAAGTGTGTTGTCTTAGTCAACCAATCGACTACTACCCAAATAAAGTTGTACCCATTTGTTGTTCTTGGTAGACCTATGATGAAATCCATCGTAATCTCTTCCCATTTCCATTTAGGTATCTAGATAGGTTGTAAGAGACCTCTCGGCCTTTGGTGCTCAGCCTTAACTTGCTGACAAGTCAAGCATTACTTTACATACTTAGCCATATCACATTTCATGCCCAACCATCAAAAATCTTCTTTTAAGTCCTTATACATCTTTGTCACACCTGAGTGGAATGAGTAAGGAGCATTGTGGATCTCATATAGGATCCTTTCCTTCAAATCGTCAATCTTGCAAACACACAAATGGTTTTTGAAATATAACGTTCCATCTTCTATCACTCGAAACCCTTCACATTTGCCTTCTTTAATTTCCTGTTTAATCCTTGTTAGGCTTGCATCTCTTCCTTATTTGCCTCGAATCTCATCGTTTAAAGTTGGTGCAAGAGTTAATGCCAATAGTTGTCCTACAATTAATTCATGATAGAAGTTTAAAATTTCTTTCCTTAAGGGTTGAGACATTTTTGGTAACGACATCAGGGTTGAAGAAGACTTCCTACTTAGAGCATCCGCCACTCAATTTGCCTTCCTTGGGTGATAGAGGATTTCATAATCATATTCAATTCTTTCTAAGTGAAGAAGTACTTCAAACTCTGATGGTCAATGTAAATTTTAAATTGAATTCCATACAAGTAGTGTCTCCAAATTTTCACTACAAAAGCTACCGCCACCAATTCAAGATCATGGGTAGGATAGTTTTCCTCTTAGTCCTTTAGTTGCCTTGAAGCATACGCGATCACTCTACTGTTCTACATTAACACTACACTGAGACCCATTTTTGAGGCATTGATGTATATGATAAATCTGTCCTCGCCTTCTAAAATCTCTAAAATTGGAGCCGAGGTTAGCCTTTTCTTTAGTTCTTGGAAACTCTTTTCGCAATTGTCTATCCACTCGAACTTCTTCCCTTTGTGAGTCAGATTGGTGAGCAGCAAAGCTATCTTAGAAAAATCTTCCACAAACTTTCGATAATATCCAGCCAAACCTAAGAAGCTTCTTATCTCACTTGCATTCTTGGGTTGTTTCTAGTTAAGAACAGCTTCGATTTTAGTAAGATCTACCATAATTCCTTCCTTAGAGACAACATGCCCTAGGCAAGATACACGGTCAAGCCAAAATTCACATTTAGAGAATTTGGCATACAATTGATGCCTTTTCAAGTTTTCAACTACAATTCTTAAGTGTTCCTCATGTTCTTATTGACTCTTCGAATACACAAGGATGTTGTCAATAAACACTATAACAAATTTATCAAGGTAGTCCTTGAACACCCGATTCATCAAGTCCATGAATGGTGTAGGAGTATTTTTTAAGCCAAAATGCATAACCATGAATTCATAATGACTATACCTCGATCTAAAAGCTGTCTTCAAAATGTCTCTTTCCTTTATCCTTAGTTGATTATACCCTGACCACAAATCGATCTTCGAAAACACTAAAGCACTTTTTAACTGATCAAATAAATCATCGATCCTTTGCAGGGGATACTTGTTCTTTATTTTAACTTTGTGCAATACTTGATAATCGATGTCGAGTCACATAAAGCCATCCTTTTTCTTCACGAATAGAACTGGAGCTCCCCATGAAGAATGACTAGATCGAATGAAACCCTTTTCGGGAAGCTCTTTCAGTTGAGTATGTAGTTTCTTCAATTCCACTGGGGCCATCCTGTATGGTGCCTTGGAAATCAGATTTATGCTTGGTGTGAGCTCGATTTCGAATTCAATCTCCGTTTCTAGAGGTAAGCCTGGTAGATCTTCAAGAAATACTTCTGGAAATTCCTTAACCATTGGAACATCTTCAACATCTACTTTTTCTTTTTGGCTCTTATCCATAATGTTTGCTAGATAACCCATACATCCACTAGCCAGTAACTTCTTTACCTCTATAGCTGACGGAAACATTCTTGGCTTCTTTCTTGGTTCACCTACGAACACGAATTGCTCTTCCCCTTCTGTATCAAAGATCACCCTCCGTTGTCGACACTTGATTAAGGCATTGTATTTCCCCAAGAAGTCCATCCTGAGGATCACATCATAGTCATGCACGTTGAGTACAATAAGGTCACTATAAAGTTCTCTATCAAAAATTCTTAATGGAACGACACGTAAGAACTAAGTGGCTGACATCACTTCCCCTAAGGGTAGCGAAACAGTAAACCCATGTCCTATGCATTCCCTATTTCTTTCTAGGTTTTTAGCAAAAGATATAGATACAAAAGAATCGGTAGCACCAGTATCAAAGAGTACATGACCATTTTTAGTTTGAATAAAGATTTGGCCTGTGACAATGTTTGAGGTTTCTATTGCAGCTTCATCCTTGGTCATGGTGTAGATGCGAGTTTTGGTAGGTAGGGCATCCAATCTTCCTTGGTGGATAAGAGGTCCTTCGAGGGCTGCCCGTATATTGTGGAGTTAGGCATGAGGTGCTTTTTGCTGGTTTTGAGGATGGGTGTTGTTAGGACAGTTGATGGAGATGTGGCCCTTATGACCACAAGTGAAACACTTGTTGGTGCTTAGACGACACTCTCTTGGATGCATCTTCCTACATGTAGCACATGGTTGGATCTGCTTGTTATTATGGTGTTACTATTGGTGTTGACTATTTCCTTTCTTTTTATTGTTTTGACCCTTCTGATTTTGAAAATTACCTTTTCTTTTATTGTTGTTCCAATGTCTGTTATTGGGGTGGTTGTTGTTTCCTTGTGGTCAATGGTGATTATTCGAGTGGTTACCAAACTATCCGTGTGACAACTGGTTCTTTCTATCTTTTGGTAAATATTGCTCTACTCGGAGTGCCGCACTAATCAAATCCTTTTGAGTATGTGGGGCTCCATCGATAACCATGGCGATTTCAGGTTGAAGGATTTTAATTAATCTTCTTACCCTCTCTTCATCGTCTCGAACCATCTCAGGGCATAAGCGGGCAAGTTGATTGAATTTTCCTACCACTTCAATTACAGATATATCACCTTGTCATAAATTTTCAAGCTCGTCATATTGCTTCCGAGTAATGTTTATGTAAAAGAATTCCTCATTAAAAACTTTAACAAAATCATCCCAGGTCATCTTACTAACATTTCGGCTTTGCTCAATTCTTTCCCACTAGATACGAGCTTCTATAGTAAATCAATATAAAGTACATAGGACTTTCTCATTATTGGTGAATTCCATTAGTTTAAGAGTAACCTCTATTGTCTTTAACCAACCTTGAGCAACCAAGGGATCATTAGAACCTTCAAAATCTACATGTTTAACATGCCTCCATCTAACCATTAGAGGCTCCTAAGACACTGGCTTTTCAGCTGCTTGAGTTGCCAGGTCCAAGGCTTCTTTTTCTTGTTGTTGAGGGGCAGTTGGTGCATTTTCATTTTGTCCTTCCCCTCCTTGACAATTGCTTCTAAGCTCTTCTATCTCATTTTGTTGATCTCAAACCGCTTCTCAAGATCTGCAATTATTGCCATTAGGTTGGTGTTGTCGAAACGTCGGTTTTGGCTGCAGCTTGTCGGCGGGCTCTACCTCTCCTACCTTGGCCGTTCATATTTGTTTCTTGCTGGTACATCATAGATTAGGGTGTTAGGGATATGATCGCAACTTAGAATGGAATAAGCATCTTACTACTGCATATGTGTACAATTACCACTATATAATATGTCCATGACATCTGTATATAAATTTTACTTACTTGGAGGATTTAGGACAGATGTGTGTTAGAGACAGAAAGCGCTCTAATAATATAACTATAACGCTTCCTGATGGATGTCATGAAAACCATTAACTTTTATTGTTATTTTTTAATTATTGATAGGAAAAACCTAAACTTGTTAGGTATTATCTAATTATTAACCTAGGGTTTTTGGTGTAAATTTTTTTATCCAAAAAATTTCTACAATTTAAAAAGAATAATTTCCAAAATCAAAAATATGATTTCTAAAAGTCAAATAAATTCTAAAAATTAAAACCTATCTCCCAAAAATTCAAAAGATTAAAAATACTACATCCAAACAAATAAAAACTCAAGTAATTCATCAAAATAGACAACTTTTCAAACCTACATCACATTAATCATACATTAGGAACTCTAGGTCGTTGGATCATATCTGTAATGCCCCTTTATGGATGTCACAAGAACCATTAACTTTATTGTTATCTTTTAATTATCGATAGGAAGAATCTAAACTTGTTAAGTATTATCTAATTATTAACCTAAGATTTTCAATGTAATTTTATTAATTTAATTTTACCATGTGAATGTGTGAATTAAAATTTTAATTTACTTTTGAACAATTGGATTATTTTGAAATAATTTTATTAGCATTTGAAAGGATCACACTTTCAAGTAAAAAACAATACTAATTTACCTTTACCAGTTTTCCTCCTCGGTTAGCCAGCCCGAATGCCTAAGGTATTTAGCTAACCGATTACTTGCAAAAATAGTTAGTTTAACATGATAAATATGAAATATGAAAGCAAATTACAACCCATAAATTATTACAAACCAAAGTCTATAAAAATATCTCATAATATGCGGAATTAAATTTAAAATAGCATTATTATCTGCAACATGATTAACTTATGTAAGTGTTAAGCTTAGTAAGTACATTATGTAATATCGCAAAACATTATAAAAACTTCGACCATAGCATGAATCATTTCATCTTTGACATAGTCATAATAGTGCATAAAGTACACTTTGTAAGAACATGTCTATTCTTTTCCTTTTCCATATTAAAACATTTATTTTATCTTTTAGGGCCTTAGCATTGTACCATTAATATCATTAGGGCGCACCATCATGAGAGGAGAGGGGTAGCTAATCCCAAACCAAACGTGACATGTTCACCTTACAGGACGGTCCACCTTGCAATACAAACATCATCATTGGGTGTGAAGTGCCTTAATTATGGGATATAAATATATATATATTTTGTGAAAATGTCATATGCATCATGAAATAACGATGAAGACATCCATAAAAAGGAGTTCTTCAAAACCATGGTAAAAGGAGTCTTTTGAATGAGAAATGCATAAACATTAATAACATAATAAAACATAACATTTTTCAAAACTTTTCATAATTCTTAATCATGTTGCAAGTGAGAATGTATTTGCTTGACTTGTAGAAATTTTACTTAACCTCTTGTAAGTGGATAGTTTATTTTCTACTTTTAACAACTCAAATGTCTCAAACGTCTTTAATAGTATAACATGGTGATTAAAGAAACAATCTTGGTATAAGAACATACTCAAAACATCACATTCAACAACATTACAACAAGCAATTTCATACTTGACTAATTAAGCTGGCTTACACTATTATCACATTTTAGACATGTTTAAATCTCAACCTGGCAGCCAACACTCCATGATTTTTATAAATTCATACGAAATTCCAATAGCTTTCAAATTTTATTACAGCGTTCCTAACATGTATATATATCGCTAGAATAAATTTCATGACATTTGGTTTAATCTAAGTAACATTTTCATATTTTTTTTCCAAACACAACTCGAGTTTTGGACAAACGACCTAGACAGCTAGCATTCTATGAATTGTTAAAAATTATACAAAATTTGAAATGACTTGAAATTTTTACCACTATTATAAACATCTATAAGAATCACCAGATTTAATTTCATTACAATTGGATCAATTTAAATCATTATTTCATGTTCTACAAGTCATGACTCTACTACTGGAATTTTGGTTTAGGCAGTGACAATAAACGAATTTTGGAAAAACCACCGAAATTCCAATGGATTTAAATTTTTTACAGGACATACTACACATATAAACCTACTACTACTAGAATTAATTGCATTAAGTTTGAGCTAGTATAATCATTTTTCTTACATATTAGAAATCATAAAGACAATCTGCCACAATAAACTATAAACAGGTAGTCAATGATCAACAATTTTTATAAAGTTACACAAAATTCTAATTGATCTGAAATTTTAGTATGACATTTGTAACATCCAAATCTAGTATAGATTTATTTTCATGATTTTTGGATCATTCTAAATGTTTTTCAACTATGCCAACTTTTACAAAAAAATGTTACAATAAAATTACCGAAACGGTGAGTAGTATTTACTCTATGATTTATTTCTTTATTTCTAGGGATACATGAAGCTAAAAATTTGCAAGCATAAACTAGACATATAGATGAGCATTCACAAATTTTTCTAGCATTAAACACATCCCATAACATTACAAAACAATTCATCGCATTTAAAGGTAGTTTAAGAACCATAAGAACAACATTTAGTATAAATTCTTAAACAAATCAAAAATAGTTTATATAAATCCGCAATTTTTATGAAAGATGCCTATCAATTATATAAACAATGTTCAAAAGAAATTTTCTTAAAATATCATGTCTATTCTTTCTGAAAAAATCCCAAAATATGGGCTTTCGCCTAAAAACGGGATTAAAAATAATTATTCATAAAAATTTTGTTTCTTAAATAAAATCAAACATTAAATCATATATAATCATTCCCACAAATAGCATAATATCATATTAAAAATTTGGTATAAAAATAGGTAAAAATCAACCTTAAAATGTGGTCAAAAACTTCGTTTTGGCTTGACAACGATTTCGGCGAAACACACCATAACTCGTCTGTTTAGCTTCCGGTTTTGAAGGAATGTGTTGTGCTTGACTTGGAGGTGCCTAAGAGTGTTAAGGGTGCAAGTTTAGAGGCTTGAAGTTTCTTGGTTATGATAGGTGAGTGTGTAGCTGTGTATGTGTGCCTCGGGTATATGTATGTCACGGACGTGAAGAGAACGAAGGAGGAAGCATGAGGAAGAGATAAAGACTTGAATCTTGTGATTATAGGCTATGGACCATAGCTCAAAAGGCTGAGTTGTTAAAGAGAAAACACCCAAAGTAGAAGGCATAAGTTGGTGGTAACTTACATGGGAATGGTGGCTTGTCGGGGGAAAGGAAAGAAAAAGAACAAGGAAGAGAGTTGTTCACGTGAGAAAGGGAGGAAAAGCAATCAAGTGCTGAGGTACAAAGTATGTGGTAATAATGTCCAATAAAGAGCATATGGGAGAGAAGAGCGTGTGTATAATTCTGTCGGGCAATTATATCATAGGTATGTGAGAAGCATGTGGGCTCTTTTTTTTTGTCAAAATTATTCTCAAACATAGTTAATGATCTTTTTGATTGGTTTAGGTAAGTTTTAGAGTGATTTAGAGCATAAAAAAGTGAGAGAAATGGTGAAAAAAATTTCAAAAACTCGGGAGCTACAGTAACATACATGAAGGAGATGATGCTATAGTGGCGTCGTTTTTGGCATTTTTTGTCGTTTTAGTATTCTCAGCTATAGTGATGTCGCTTTGCATTATTCACTGCTATAGTGATGTCGCATAATTTCTAAAAACTAAAATCTATCTCCCAAAAGTTCAAAAGAATAAAAATATTGCATCCAAACAAATAAAAACTCAAGTAATTCATCAAAATCGACAACTTTTCAAACCAACATCATATTAATTATACATTAGGCACTTTATGTCGTTGGAATTTTCCTAGTCCATTCATTGCAAAAATCGTTAGTTCATAATCATAAATAACATACTAGAAATATCATACAAAATGTGCTTCTAAGTCAAAATTGCATTCATATTGTAGCATGATATTCATGATGGTCAAATTTATTCTTAACTAACGATTTATTTTGTAGTGGATGGACTAAGAAAATTCTAACAATCTAAAATGCCTAATATATGATTATTGTGATTTCTTGCTTGAAATTTTTATATTTTGGTGATGTACTTGGATTTTTATTTGTTTGGATATGATAATTTATTTAGAAAATTTCAGTTTTTGCAAAAAAAAAAAAAAAGACATCACTGTAGCATGAATAGTGCAAAACAACATCATTGTAGCTGAGAATAGTAAAACGACAGAAAATGCTAAAAAGAAAGATGCCATTGTGCATCATCTTCTTCATGTATGTTACTATAGCACCCGGGTTTTTGAAATTTTTCTCACCATTTCTCTCACTTTTTCATACTCTAAATCACTCCAAAACTTACCTAAACCCATCAAAACACCTATACTCATCTTTTATCTCCATGACAACATTTCTTGACATTACTTTTCCCCATATTCACTATAATTTTACATGGACTCCTTTAATTATTATTCTCTAGACAACTACCACACCACACGCTCCTCTCTATCATCCTCATTATTATCTTTATTCTCTTTATAGCAAGGATAATATGTAAGGCTTCGTCTACAAGGATAATACTCATCTATATGTCAAGTTTATGCATGCAAATTTTTAGCTTCGTGCAAATGCTAAAAATAAAGAAATAAATAGTAGAGTAAATACTACTCACTGTTTCGGTAATTTTACTACTACATTTTTTTGTAAAAGTTGGCATAGTTGATGTTAGAAACAAAGTGCGCAGCAGAATTTTTAAAAATTTTCATTAGAGTAATTTCCAAAACACAAGTTTGACATGTTATATGTATAAATTAGACAGATCTTACTAACCTTTATGTGAAGAACCTCAGCAGCCTGTGAAGAGAAGTAACGTTTTAGAAGAGCCTCAACCAACTAGTCTTCTTTGCTATTCTCTATCTACATCCGGACTGAGTGTGGGCTCACACGTACAGCTCTTCCACTGGTGACTCTCCTCCCAACCCATAGAGAGAACCCAAAGCTAGTGCTCGTGATTTGTGAACAAAAGCTCTCAGGGAGTTTTTAGATGCTCACTTGAAGAGTATCACTCTTAATCTCTCAAATTGATCTGAGTAAATCATGAGACTCACTCCCTTTTATAGCTATTGGTCCTGGGGTCAGTCCATATCAGATTAGGTCTCAAAAACTCGAAACAGAATCAAGTTCGGATCAATATCTGATAAGATCCACGTGAAAATGCGTAATCTTATCTCCCACTGATCGGTAGGCCGAACAGGCCAGTTCGATAGGCCGACCACATCATTCAACAGGCTGAACTCCCGAGAAAAAATCTCCACGAATCTTGTATTTTCCACACGAGATTCTAAAGGATAAAGTCTCAGTTTTGATTCAAAAAGCCAATAGAGAAGTTATCTGATCAAAACAAACTTTATCAAGATAATCTCTAAGAAAATAAATCAATTCACAATAATTCTACAAGTTTATCTTGATCTAATTTATCCAAAATTAAATCAACCGATAAACAGATAAGAATTATCTGATCGCAATAATTCAACAAGTTTATCTTGAACTAATTTCTTACAAAATTAATTCAACCGATAAACAGACATGAATTATTTGATTCTTACAAATTTTAAACCAATCTGATAAATCCGACATATGTCACCAATTATTGAAAAAGCACGTCGTGTCGTTACAGGACTTTGTGAGCTAGCAAAGGGGACCAAAATGGACCTATAAAGTTCAAGCTCATGATAATTATGAAACCCAATATCTCAGATATACATTTCACAATTATCAACTCCAACGCTACTCCACTAAAAGCTTGGAGCTGCACTCTCGAACTTTATAGAATTACAAAGCTCATGTAGCTAAGTCTCCATAACATATCATAGTGTATCGCATCCCCATATGATCATCCATAATCGGCTTAAGGACAAGTTCTATCTTACCTTTCCGATTATTTTTATCTTATGTTCCATTGTCTCACCATTAGAAAACTTACCATCCAAAGATAGTATACCATTCGGTTACACCTATGTATCCAAATGGTTGAGCGCTCCAGTTTTCCAATTACAGGACAATGCATATAAGAGGATATCATTACTCCTAAAGAGGAACTATGGATTCCATATCTATGAATAACAAGTCTACGCTATCAAGAGTCATGCCTCCAACGTACCGGTATGCATACCACTATTGAGATGTGGGTGTCACCCTTTGGCACATCAAAAGACACAAGTCGAGACAACGGGCCCATTATTCATCTCAGGATTAAGATACAATACAAATGACTGTCTAAAGTGAATCGATTTGCCAAGACATAATTATTAATCCAAATCAATTCACTTTATGTCCCGATCCAACACATCGTCACCTATGACAACGCGTCAATGTTTCTATTCACAGAGTCCAACTCCGATGGTCAAGACAAACCATCTCCCAAAAGGGATATAGACAACATAACAATCTTTTCATGAATAAAGCGCCCAACTTTATTCCCTCGATTGCGGATCATATGTTTTAGACCATCACTTAAGAATCATGTCTTCCGCATAATCAGTACATCATATGCCCAATTCTTAAGGTTTAGACAACAGTCTCAGACTACCATTTGCTTATCATACATTCAACAAATATGAACGTAAAGAGGACAAGATTTGGTATATATATAAATGAATAAATTCTTTATTGATAAAAATGTCTCCAAAAACATATTACATTTTTACTCCTTAGGGCATACATGTCTAACAGTTGAAACATACTTAGATTGGTCCAAACATCATGAAAATAAATCTAGTGCTAGATATAGAGGTTACGAATGTTATAGTAAAATTTCAGATCAATTGGAATCTTGTGTGATTTTGTAAAAGTCATTGATTATTGACTGCTCATTTATAGTTTATTGTGGCGTATTGTCTTTATGACTTCTAATGTATAAGAAAAATGATTATACTAGCTCAAACTTAATGAAATTAATTCTGCTAGTAGATTTTTATGTGAAGTATGTTCTGTAAAAATTTCAAATCTATTGGAATTTTGGTGATTTTTCTAAAATTCGTTTATTGTCATTGCCTAAACCAAAATTCCAACAGCAGAGTCGTGATTTATAGATCATGAAACAATGAATTAAATTTATCCAATTTTAATGAAATTAAATCTAGTAATTCTTTTACATGTTTATAATGTGTGATAAAAATTTCAAGTCATTTTAAATTCTGTGTGATTTTTAAAAATTAATGGAATACTGGCTATTAGATTGTTTATCTAAAAACCACATTGTGTGTTGAAAATAAATATGAAAATGGTACTTAGATTAATCTAAATGTCATGAAATTTATTCTAGTGATATATATCATGTTAGGAATGTTTTGCTAAAATTTAAAGGCTATTAGAATTTCGTATGAAATTATAAAAATTGTGGAGTGTTGGTTGTCGTGTTGAGATATTGAACCTGCCTAAAATGTGATAATAGTGTAAGTTAGTTTAATTGGTCAAGTATAGAATTGCTAATTGTAATAATGTTGAATGTGATGTTTTTAGTATGTTCTTATACCAATAATGTTTCTTTTATCATCATGTTATAATATTAAAGACGTTAGAGGCACTTCAGTCGTTGGAAGTAAAAAGAAAACCATCCACTTGCAAAAAGTTAAGTAAAATTACTACAAGTCAAGTAAGTACATTCTCACCTACAACATGATTAAGAATTATGAAAAGTTTTGAGAAATGTTATGATTTATTATGTTATTAATGTTTATGCATTCTCATTCAAAAGACACTTTTTACCATGGTTTTGAAGAACGTCTTTTTATGAATGTCCTCATCATTATTCATAATGTATATGATGTTTTCACAAAAGTATATGTATATATATATATATATATATATATATATCACATAATTAAGGTGTTGCACACCCAATGATGATGTTTGTCCCGCAAGGTAGACTTGTCACGCTTGGTTTGGGATTGGCAACCCTTCTCTTCTCATGACGGCATACCCTAATGATGTTACTGGTGCAACGCCAGGGCCCCAAAAGATAAAATGAATGTTTTAATATGGAAAAGGAGAAGAAAAGATATGCTCTTACAAAGTGTACTTTATGCACTATTATGACTATGTCAAAAATGAAATGATTCATGCTATGGTTGAAGTTTTTATAATGTTTTTTGAGATTACATAATGTACTTACTAAGCTTAACGCTTACATAAGTTAATCATGTTGCAAATAAAAGTAAGGCTATAGCTATGGATAGAGGATGGATGGACAGATGTGTGTGCAAGGATGGTAGTGTTGGATCATGGAGTTGCGACATGAAATAAAATATTAATAATGTTGTTTTAAATTTAATTCCACACATTATGAGATATTCTTATGGACTTTGGTTTGAAATAATTTATGGGTTGTAATTTGCTTTCATATTTCATATTTATTATTTAAATTAAGTATTTCCATAGGTGGTCGGTTACCCAAAAACCTTGGATATTCCATGGGGCTAATCGAAAAGGAAAACTAGTTAAGGTAAGTTAGTATTGATTTTAACGTGAAAGTGAACCCACCATTTTCTTTAACTGACGATATGTAACGTTTAATGATATCATGCTACAATATGAATGCAATTTTGACTTAGAAGCACATTTTGTGTGATATTTCTAGTATGTTATTTATGATTGTGAAATTTATTATGAACTAACGACTTTTTGCAATGGATGGACTATAAACCGCCTAATGTATGATTAGTATGATGTTGGTTTGAAAATTTGTCTATTTTGATGAATTACTTGAGTTTTTTTTTTTTTTTTGTTTGGATGGAATATTTTTAATCTTTTGAATTTTTTAGGAGATAGATTTTAATTTTTAGAATTTATTTGACTTTTAGAAATCAAATTTTTAATTTTGGGAATTGTTTTTTTTTTAAATTGTAGAAATTTTTTAGATTAAAAAAAGAATGACATCACTGTGGCTGTGAATAGTCAAACGACATCATTGTTGTAGTGAATAATGCAAAATGACATCACTGCAGCTAAGAATAGTAAAACGACAGGAAATGCTAAAAATAATGCCACTGTAGCATCATCTCCTTCATGTATGTTACTGAAGCACCCGAGTTTTTGAAATTTTTTTCATTATTTCTTACTTTTTCATACTCTAAATCACTTTAAAACTTACATAAACCCATCAAAAGCATCATTAACTATATTTGAGAATAATTTTGACAAAAACAAAAAAAGAGAGCCCACATGCTTCTAACATACCCATGATATAATTGCCCGATAGAATTATGCACACACTCCTCTCTCCTTTTTATTGGACATCATTACCACATATTTTGTATCTCAGCACTTGATTGCTTGTCCTCCCTTTCTCACATGAACAACTCTCTTCCTTGTTCTTTTTCTATCCTTTCCCCCAACAAGCCACCATTCCCATATGAGTGACCATTAACTTATTTCTTCTACTTTGGTTGTTTTCTCTTTAACAACTTAGCCTTCTGAGCTCTGCTCTATAGCCTATAATCACAAGATTCAAGTCTTTATCTCTTCCTTATGCTTCCTCCTTCATTCTTTTCACATCCATGACATACACATACCCGAGGCACACATACACGGCTACACACTCACCTATCATAACCAAGAAACTTCAAGCCTCTAAACCTCCACCCTTAACACTCCCAAGCACCTTCAAGTTAAGCACAACATATTCCTTCAAACCTAGAAGCTAAACAAACAAGCTACGGTGTGTTTTATCGAAACCGTTGTCAGGACGAAACTGAGCTTTTGACCACATTGTGAGGTCATTTTTCTACTTATTTTTATACTAAATTTTTACTATGATATTATTCTATTTGTGGGAATGATTTTATACGATTTAATGTTTGATTTTATTTAAGAAACAAAATTTTTATGAATAATTATTTTTAATCTCATTTTAGACAAAAACCTATATTCTGGGATTTTTTCGGAAAGAACATATATGATATTTTGAGTCAATTTCTTTTGAGCATTGTTTTTATATATGATAGGCATCTTCCATGTCAATTACAGATTCATATAAGCTATTTTTGATTTGTTTGAGAATTTATATTAAATATTGTTCTTATGGTTCTTAAACTATCTTCAAATGTGATGAATTGTTTGGTAATGTTATGGGATGTATTTAATGCTAGAAAAATTTGTGAATGCTCATCTATATGTCTAGTTTTTGTTTGCAAGTTTTTAATTTCATGCATATGCTGGAACCAAAGAAATAGATCGTAGAGTAAATACTACTCACCGTTTCGGTAATTTTAGTGCAACATTTTTTGTAAAAGTTGGCATAGTTGAAAAATATTTAAAATAATATAAACATCATGAAAATAAATCTGGTACTAGATATGGATGTTATGAATATTATACTAAAATTTCAAATCAATTGAAATTTTATGTGATTTTGTAAAAATCGTTGATCATTGACTGCCCGTTTATAGTTTACTATGGCAGACTGTCTTTATGATTTCGAATGTATAAGAAAAATAATTATACCAGCTCAAACTTAAAGAAATTAGTTGTAGTAGATTTATATGCGCAGTATGTCCTGTAAAAATTTCAAATACATTAGAATTTTGGTGATTTTTCTAAAATTCATTTGTTGTGACTGCTTGAACCAAAATTCCAGTAGTAAAGTCATGACCTAAATTTATCCAATTATAATTGAAATTAAATTTTGTGATTCTTGTAGATGTTTATAATGTGTGGTAAAAATTTTAAGTCATTTCAAATTTTTTGTGATTTTTAAAAATTCATGGAATACTGGCTGTTCAGGTTGTTCATCCAAAAACCGAGTTGTGTTTTGAAAAAAAAATATATGAAAATGGTACCTAGATTATTCCAAATGTCATGAAATTTATTATGGTGATATATATACATGTTTGTGCTAAAATTTAAAAGTCACTGGAATTCCGTATGAATTTATAAAAACCATGGAGTGTTGGCTGCCGAGTTGAGATATTGAACCTGTCCAAAATGTGATAATAGCGTAGTTTACTTGGTCAAGTATGAAATTGCTTGTTGTAACAATGTTGAATGTGATGTTTTGAGTAAGTTTTTATATTAAGAATGTTTCTTTTATCACCATGTTATAATATTAAAGACGTTTGAGACACTTGAGTTGTTAGAAGTAGAAAGGAAACCATCCACTAGCAAGAGGTTAGGTAAAATTTCTTCAAGTCAAATAAGTACATTCTCACCTGCAACATGATTAAAAATTATGAAAAGTTTTGAAAGATGTTATGTTTTATTATGTTATTAATGTTTATGCATTTCTCATTCAAAAGACTCCTTTTATCATGGTTTTGAAGAACGTCTTTTTGCAGATATCTTCATCGTTATTTCATGATGCTTCATAGTTTTGAAGAACGTCTTTTTACAGATGTCTTCATCGTTATTTCATGATGCATATGACATTTTCATAAAAATAAATGTATATATATGTATCACATAATTAAGGCATTGCACACCCAATGATGATGTTTGTCTTACAAAGTGGACTTGTCACGTTTGGTTTGACATTATCTACCCCTCTCTTCTCATGATGGCGTGCCCTAATGATGTTAATGGTGCAATGCCAGGGCCCTAATGAATGTTTTAATATGGAAAAGGAAAAGAAAAGATATGTTCTTGCAAAGTGTACTTTATTCACTTTTATGACTATGTCAAAGATGAAATGATTCATGCTATGGTTGAATTTTTTATGATGTTTTGTGAGATTATATAATATACTTACTAAGCTTAACGCTTACATAAGTTAATCATGTTGCATATAAGGGTAAGGCTATAGCTATGGATGGAGGATGGAGGGACAAATGTGTGTGCAAGATGATAGTGTTGGAACACAGAGTTAAGATGTGAAATAAAACATTAATAATGCTATTTTAAATTTAATTCCATACATTATGAGATATTTTTATAGACTTTGGTTTGTAATAATTTATGGGTTGTAATTTGCTTTCATATTTAATATTTATTATGTTAAACTAACTATTTTTGAAAGTAGTCGGTTAGCTAAATACCATGGGTATTCTGTCGGTCTAACTGAGGAACCGATTAGGGTAAGTTAGCATTGATTTTTACTTGAAAGTGAGATCCTCTCAAGTGCTAATAAAATTTATTTTAAAATAATCCAATTGATTAAAAGTAAATTGAAATTTTAATTCATACTTTCACATGGTAAAATTAAATTAAAAAAATTTACACCTAAAATCATGTATTAATAATTAGATAACACTTAACAAGTTTAGGTTTTTCCTATCGATAATTGAAAGATAATGATGAAAGTTAACAGTTCTTGTGACGTCCATAAAGGGGCGTTACAAACAAACCCCAACCTTAGCCTCCAATAAAACAATATTTGTTATCTTGGTTTATAAAAGAGATGTTAGCATGGTTAATTGTTGAACTTTTGTTTAAAAGGGATGTTAGCCATATAACTACTACTTTAAAACTTGTAATTTTATAAAATTATTTACATTGTCGGTAAATGTCATTTATTATGTGATGGATATACAAATGTGCTTGTAAAATTTTTTTTTAAAAAAATGAATTTTGTGCTTGTAAGCAAAATATATATTTTTTTAAAAAAGTGCAAAAACACAAGTTTGTAGAGTAGTCTCTTTAAGTCCAACGCATTTATGGTGTCAAAGACATTGTATGTTTATTAAAAAAAAATTAAGTTCTCCATCTACTAAATGGAGACAACCAATTTTTTTCAACTGAAACGAGTACGAACTCAAAAAAAAAAAAAAACAAAAAAAAAACAAAACAAAACAAAAAGGACTAACTTAAGATAGTCCGTTTATTTTCGCTCCTTTAGCGGCTATGTGCCATGAACATGACTAAATATCAAGGGTTAGTAAAATAACTTTTGCATTACTCTTTTAAAAAAAATTTAAACTAAATAAAATTAAAAATTCGAAGACAACATTTCAAAAAAAAAAAAAGAAAGAAATTGGATTGACCACAGTTCCTCAAAATTAGTGGTATCATCAGTTGGTTTATTATATTCTTTTGGTTTTCTAAATTTGCCTCTCTCTCCAACTCCTTCCATGTTAAACTTCACTCAGCTTCCCATACAAAGAAATTAGGGGTATATAACTCTTCCAATGTACGGCCATTAATACACTGAGAGAAACGAAACAGTTTTTTTAGAGGTTTTTTCATGGTAAGGAATGTTGTTTTTAAGGGCTTTTTTTTTTTTTTTTTTGGTACCATTAGCTCCTAATTTCTGGATCCAACGGAAAAAGTTAGGTTATGTAAAATTCGTATCGGTCAAATTCAAATATATGAAAAACCCAAGGAAAAATTGTAAGAGAGAAGCAAAACGGAGAATCTACACTGTGTATGAAATATGGTCATAACAAAGTTAGCGTATGGAACACTCCACCCTCCGACCTCCACTAACATGGGGCAACGAAGACATTTTTTGAAAAAAAAAATAGAAAATAGAAAATAAAAAGGAAACCAGATCAAGAGCAAAAGCTAATTAGCAGCAGAGACAGGCATTTTCGCCTTTAGAATATCACGTTTCTTCCATTTCCCAACTTTTGCTTATGGAAAATCTCCTATTAAAAAAAAAAAGAAAAAAAGAGGAAAAAATTAAAAAAAAAATAGTCTAAAGTCACAAAAGAGAAATTAGTACCACTCTGCTTGTGAAAATAAAAACAAAACTATTGGCCACGTTAACGATTTGTAAAGAGATGTTTTGCAATTAGAAACTTTTTCCTCTCTTCTGTTTGTGTTTTACTCGTTGCCACTGATTCGTGATTGTCGAAATTAATTTGTCGATTGTCGATTTCTCGTCGTTGCTAATATTTCATTGCTTTCGTCGCCGATTGTTCACGTTTGCCACTAAGCTAGCTAAAGTTAAGCTGCACGTTACGAGCAGATATGAGTCAACCATAGGTTTTATTGGTTTTTTTTTTTTCTCGTGGATTATGGTGACGGGCATTCATATTTTTTGGTGCACATTCAATCTTGCTCATATTATTGACGATAACGGTGCCTCCAACGGGAGGATTCTTTGGGCCGCCAAGTGGAGAAATTCATCGAATGGGTTAGTTTGCTGGCGAGGCTGGGATACGACAATGCCGTGAAGTGCCAACAATTGTAATTTACCCTTTTACCCTTAAATAAAAATGTTGCTATTTATAGTGGGGTATATTATATTGAGGCATACTATGTTTTATCCAAATTACAGTGATATCCTATGAACCAAAGCTAATCACATTAACATCCCTACCGTTTAAAAAAATTACACAGAGACCCTCTTTGTTAGTTGACTGTTAATTTTATTTAAAATGTTAAAATTGTCCCCTAGCCATCAAAAAACATTTTAATATATTTATGCATATTGAAATGACTTTTTGACCTTATTTGACATTAAAAAATGAGCATAAACATTTTGAACGCATTTGTAAATGTAAATTCTACTCTAGTGGTGCAAAAAATGTTGTTTTTTGAAAAATTAACATTTTTAACATTTAAAATGATACAATTATATGTTCTAAGTTTTAACACAAAGATAACAATGGTTTGTGCAAACTTATCATACAAAAGAATCACAAAATGAAACTAATTCTAACAAACTAATCCCATAATCAACAAATGCAAAAAAATAGTTCCAACAAAATTAAAAGAAACTAATCTAACGAATTCTATGATCAACAATCACATAAACAAATTAATCCACAATCAACAAGCACATAAACTTGTTGGAAAAATAGTACGTAGCAAAAATTTAAAAAAATTTATATAAGAGTATTTTTCAAAACACAAATTTGACACGCTATATGCATAAACTAACTAGATCTTACTAACTTTATTTGCCGAAGGGCTCTTGCAATTGATGAAGAGAAGAACGTTCCAAAAGAACCTTAATCAACTGGTCTTTTTTGCTATTCTCTATCAATGACCAAAGTATGTGTGGGCACACCTCATATAACTCTTCCTCAGTGACTCTCCTTCCAACCAATTGAGAAATACCTAAAACTATCGTTCGTGATTTGTGAACAATAGCTCTCCAAGGGAGTTTTAGAAAGTCACAATGTAGAGTGCTTAGCCTTGAACCCGTTTGGCTGTACCATATATACGGACTCATCAAGATAGCCGTTTAAAAGGCCGTCTAAACATTCATCTGCCAAATCTCGTAGTTAAGAGCGGCAGCTATAGACAAAATAATGCGAATGGAATTAAGCATGGCTACTGGTGAAAAGGTTTTCTCGTAATTAATTCCTTCCTTTTGCGTGTATCCCTTAGCTACCAGTCTAGCCTTACAGGTTTTGACTTTCCCATCCACTCCTCTCTTTCTCTTATAGATCCACTTAAACCCTATGCGTTTTACCCCTTCGGGAGGATCCACAAGTTTCCAGACTCGATTAGTCTCCATAGACTTCATCTTTGTGTTCATGGTCTCTTCTAGAGTTTCGAATCAACATCCTCCATAGCCTCTTCGTAAGTATAAGGATCCCTATTATGTTCAATCAATTCAGCCAGAAAGGCTTCACCATTGAACATATACCTCTCAGGTTGACGCCTAATCCTCTCACTACTCCGAAGCCCCATAGGTTGTTGTTCAATTGGTTTTTCTACATTGATTGGAACAGTTTCATTTGGAACCTCCAAAGTGACTGAATCACTTGCCAACCCCTCAAACACCACTTTGCATCGAGGCTTAAAGTCGTCCACGCAACTTTCCTCAAGGAATGTTGCATTACTTGAAACCACAACTTTTATTTTTCTTTGGGTTGTAGAAACATCCCTTTTGGATATCCTACAAACACACAAACTTTCAAATGTTCTTCCAACTTATTCGCTTTCTTAAACAGGACATGAGTCGGACATCCCCATATGCAAATATGGTTTAAGGATGTCTTTTTAACCATCCACAACTCGTGAGGAGTTTTAGGAACCGATTTTGAAGGCATATTGTGCAAAAGATGACATGCGGTTTGTAGTACATATCCTCAAAAGGATAAAGGCAATGATGAATAACTCATCATGGACCTAACCATGTCCAACCAAGTCCGATTCCTTCTCTCAGCCACACTATTCTGCTACGGGGTGCCGGGCATAGTCAAATGGGATAGAATCCCATTCTCTAATAAGTGTTCTAAGAACTCATCAAAAAGGTATTTACCACCTCAATCCGATCGAAGTGCCTTTATAGGTCTACCTAATTACTTTTTCACTTCAGCCTGAAACTCCTTGAACTTGTCATAAGTTTCACTTTTGTGGTGCATTAGGTACACATACCCATACCTTGAGTAATCATCAATAAAAGTGATGAAATGCTCATACCCTCCTTGTGCCCAGATGTTCATAGGACCACAAACATCACCATGCACAAGTTCTAGGACCCCTTCGACCTTGTTACCCTTAGACCTAAATGGTCTTTTGGTCATTTTACCCTCCAAACAAGATTCACATTGTGGTATAGACTCTATCTTTAAGTGATTTAGAGGTCCATCCCTTACCAACCTTTGAATCCTATTCAAGTTAATATAACCTAGTTGCAAATGTCAAAGATAAGTCTTATTAGAATGAGAAGTTTTAAATTTTATAGAGTTATTATCATTAATCTCAGTGTTCAGCAGTAAGTCCATCTTAGGTTTGATAAAATATAGATTATGTTACATCCATCCATTACAGATAAAAGATTTGTTTTTACGAATCACCACTTTATTATTAAAAGAAACTACATAAGAGTCTTTAAATAAAGAGCCTATAGAAGTTAAATTCCTTTTAAGTTTAGAAACATAAAAACAATCTCACAAAATTAAACTCCTATAATTATCAAAATAAGGATGGACGTCTCCCATTGCTTCAGCCAACACTAAGGATTTATCGCCCATCCAAAGCGTGAAGTCTTCATGCAGTAGACTTCTTGTTTCTTTGAACCCCTATAGAGAAACACAAACATGATTAGTTGCTCCAGAATTTATGACCCAAGTGTGACTGTATTCCTTAACCAAACAAGTTTCAATAACCAGAAGATCACACCTGCTTCCTTAGGAAAGGAAGTCCTTGCAATTGTTCTTGATGTGCCTGACCTTCCTACAGAAAAAGCACTTGAGCTTCTTCGGGTTCTTCTTTTTCTTCTTCTTGTTTTGCCATTTGTAGGAATAGAAGACTTCCCATTCTTAGCCTATTGCTTCTTTCCATTCCCAGAGTTAGGATTAGAACCAGACATAACTGCCAAGTTGGCCTCACCACCATCAAGAGTTTCCCTGATAAGATTTTTGAACTCCTGTAACTGCTTCATCAACTCAATCAAGGTCATATCCCTTTTATTGCTTAAATTAAATGAAGCTCTAAAAGGGATGAACTTGTTAGATAGAGTCTCAAAGACTATAGTCATCTGTGTTTCAGCATCTATGTCAGCTCCATTGGTTTGAGCCTCAGCAAGGTAACCCATAACCAACATCATATGCTCCTTCACAGGAATCCCTGGTCTTTGTTTGTAGTTTAGAAGTTTTCAAAGTGCCCTTTGTTGTTTTGTTAGGGCCTAACCTTCAAACATGTCTTCAAGATTATCCAAGATCTACTTTACAGTCTCATAATCTTCATGTTGAGCCTGTAGCACGTTATTCATGTTGGCCATAACATAATAGTAGGCCTGATCATTAGCATCCTTCCAGTGACCATACGCTTGGATTTGCTCATTATTGGACTCTTCCATAAGCTTAGGAGGACACGGTGTTGTCAACACAAATATTAGTTTCTTAAAGGATAGGGGCGATATTCAGATTCTGTTTCCAATAATTAAAATTCTCACCGATTAATTGATTTTTATCGAGTAATGATAATAAAGTGTTTTTAGACATTTTTAATCGACAATAAAGAACCATATACTAAACATAAGCAAACATGCCATCATAATTTAGTAAGATAACATAATCAAGTAAACATACAAGTGTGTTTATGTGTCAAAACCATAAAAATATCACAACCTTACAACAATAATTCCTAACTTAGAATTCAACAAGCCCCCTAGGAGAGACTTGCCGAATTCAATTAGGAACACGGATCTCCTCTTAATCAATATATGCCATCCAGGACCCTATGATCCAGCATATATTAATAATTCTTTCTTTGGCCATTAATTTTATTAGCAGAGCTCCTAGGGGAGGTTAATAATAAAATTAACATGAGTGTATAACCATTATTTTAATATTTTATCCATGATTTATAATCACTAACTAGGGGTGTGCAATGATAAATCATGCTAAAATACATTATCCTCTTAGAGATCCAACCTGGTACATGATAAAGTCCCTTCTTAGGGGTCGGAACCACCATGTGCTACCATGGACCAATGATGGAGGCCGTAGGTCCTCTCTTTGAAAACCTTCTCCCACTCAATCTTTTGAAATCATGGTTTTATTTTAAAAAACATGTATGAACAATTTTTAATAAGCGACACTCCCTATTCTATATGACATGTTATCAACATACATGGCAAATCATATTATAATGCAGACAGGCAAAGCAATATGCAAAGCTACAACCAAAATAATAATAAATAGCGTAATATTATGGTTCCACCTTAGAGGAAAGAAATCAAAGATTATAAGAGATAAATCAAAACATATTGTCGATTCTTCATCCTCGAATCTTCAAATTGTGCCATTCTTTATGTACTATCCATCTTCAAGTCTTTAATCCCATATAGATTGAGTACTCCATATTTGTGGTCATGTCTAAATTTAATGTTTCTTAGAATTGTCCCAAAAATAAAATCAAAACTACACTAAAAAACGCATCGTTTCTGAAAAAATTCACAGCCCTCTACTGGCGTGCCAATCTGTGTAATCAGTCTGTCGATCATGACCCTTTGGCCTGCTAAACCTCACAGTTTGGCCTGCCGGTCAGCAACCATTGGCCTTCCAAACATGAGGGTTCGGCCTGCCGACTGAACAAAAATCATATTTTCCAAAAAATACAGTTTTTATGTAGTTTTTTAATCTTATTTCAACAATTCAAAAAATAAAATTAGATACTCAGAAAATACCTATGGAATGCCATCATCCATCTTCTAGATTCATCTTTTCCAAATGATTATTTAATTACAAAATTCTTACAAATTTAAAATTAAATAATAATTCCTACACGATAATGATAGACCACCATCTAATTATATAAAAAACTTAGACACCCATTCTAGCCTTTATGGAACTATAACAGGCACAAATTAATTAATAAATAATTAATTAAATAATAATTTAATCAACCATAATTAATTAATAAACATTCACCATATAATCCATGACAACAAATAAATATTTAGAAACTCTAGAGTGTCAACTATACAAAAATTAAATTCAAGCATAGAAGAGATCAAGATCACATAATTTATTCATATAGTATGATCACAAACTCGTAAATTTATGTAAAAACCTGGCTCTAATACCAATTGTTGGAAAAATAGTATGTAGTAAAAATTTAAACATTTTTTATTCTAGAG
The DNA here is from genome assembly GCA_025403435.1 of Artocarpus heterophyllus. Taxonomy (NCBI): domain Eukaryota; kingdom Viridiplantae; phylum Streptophyta; class Magnoliopsida; order Rosales; family Moraceae; genus Artocarpus; species Artocarpus heterophyllus. Next base: position 20,529,688 of record CM046333.1, read on the forward strand.
TATTTTTTAAAACACAAGTTTGACATGCTATATGCATAAATTAACCAGATCTTACTAATCTTGTTTGCCAAAGAGCTCCTACAATCAATGAAAGGAAGAATGTTCTAGAAGAGCCTCAACCAACTGTTCTTCTTTGCTATTCACTATTCACGACCGGAGAATGTGTGGGCACACCTTGTACAGCTCTTTCCTTGTAACTCTCCTTCCAACCAATTGAGAAATACCCAGAACTATTGTTCATGATTTGTGAACAATAGCTCTCCAAGGGAATTTCAGAGACTCACAATGTAGAGTGCTCACTCTTGATCTCTTAATTGATCTAAATAACTATGAAGTCTTACTCCCTATTTATAGAGGTTAGACCTAAGGGTTAGTCCTTATCAGATAAGGCCTCAAAATTTGAATATGGATCAATATCTAATAAAATCGTATAAAAATGCGTTATCAAATTATCGTTCGGTCGGCATGCAAACTAGCAGAACGATCTGCCAAACTTACTCAATCGATAGGCCGAACCTAAAGATCGGCCTGCCGAACTTACGATAAATGATCTTTGCGAATCTTTTATTTTTCACCTGAGATTCTTCAGATAAAGCCCCAATTTTAAGTCAAATAACCCAATAGAGAAGTTATCTGATTAAAACAACCATATCTAGATAAGCTCTAGGAAAATAAATATTTCGAATAATTCATCTAGTTTATCTTGGATTAATTTACACAATATTAATTTAACCGATAAACAGACATGAATTATGTAATCCTATCAAATTTCAGCCAATCTAATAATTTAACATAATTCACTAATTTATTAGAAAAGCATGCCATATCATTACAGGATTTATTATAAGCTAGCAAAGGAGACCTGATCGACCTATATTGCTCAAACTCCTGATAATTATAAAACCCCATATCCTAGATATACATTTCATAATTATCAACACTAACACTACTCCACTAAAAGCTTAAAGCTACACTCTCGAATTACATAGAATTACGAAGCCTGAATAGCTAAGTCTCCACGACATATCGTAATGTATCATATCCCTATAGGATTATCCATAATCGGCTTAAGGATAAATTCTATCTTACCTTCCCCATTATTTTTCTCTTACGTTCCATTATCTAACCACCGCAAACTTACCATTCAAAGACAATATACCATTGGGTTACACCTATGTATCCAAATGGTTGAGCGCTCTAGTTTTTCAATTATAGGATAACACATATAAGAGAATATCAACTACTCCTAAAGAAGAGTTATGGATTCCTTATCTATGAATAACAAGTCTACGCTATTAAGAGTCATGTCTCCAGCGTACCGACATGCGTACCAACATAAAATGTAGACGTCATGCTTTGGTACATTAAAAGACATAAGTCAAGACAATGGGCCCACCATTCATCTCAAGATTAAGATCAACACATATGATTGTCTAAAGTGAATTGATTTGCCAAGACAGAATTATTAATCTAAATCAATTACACTTTATGTCCCGATCCAATGCATCATCACCTATGACAATGCACTAATGTTTCTATTCACGGAATCTACCTCCGATGGCCAAGACAAACCATCTCTCATTAGGGATATAGACAACATAACAATCTTTGTATGAATAAAGTACCTAACTTTTTTCCCTCAATTGCGGATCTTATGATTTAGACCATCACATTTAGAATCATGTATTCTACATAATCTGTCCATCATATACCTGATTCTAAAGGCTTAGACCGATAATCTCAAACTTTTGTTTGCTTATCATATATCCAACAAATATGAAAGTAAAAAGGATAATAATTTAGTATATGAATAATAAATAAACTCTTTATTGATAAAAATGTCTCAAAAAACATATTATATTTTTACTCATTAGAGCATACATGTCTAACAAAACTATCATACTAAAAAATTTCACACATTAAAATAACTAATTTTGTAAATTACAATAACTGATCTCACATAATATTTAATTCCAACAAACTAAAAATTAACAAATTTCACAAATCAACCTAATTAACCCAAATCAACAATCACATAAATTTCACAAATTTTCCCTAAAAATTAACGAATTTCACAAATAGTATAACTATTTACCCAAAAAATACAAAAAAAAAATTCCAAATAACAACATTACTATTGCTATAATTGGCGGCTGGTGGTGTTGAAGGCAACTAAAGCTGGCAATGGAGGGAGGTCAAGAGGTCAAATAGAGGTCAATAGAGGGTCTCTAGAGGAATAGGGTTTCATCTTATAGGGTAATCTTAGCGTCTCGAGGGCTGGGGGCTAAGGAAGGCTTAGGCTCGCCACTAAGAATGGTGGCATAGCACACCACAACAGCCTAAGCAAACAGTGGCTAGAGAGGGAACGGGCGTGTAAAGGGAGATTGAATAGGGGCTCTTAGAGAAGGAAGATGGTCTCCAGGGTAGGGAGCATCTTGGGCTCTCAAAGATGGACTCTTGGATATGGGCGACAATAACTAGCGAAGGAACACTGGCATGCAAATGAAGGTTGGGAAAAGGAGGGTGGTCTTCGGCCTTGGTGGGGAAAGGGGGAGGTTTAGGTCTCATCACTATTTGGGGTTTTTTTTTTTGTATGGTTAGTATTTATGGTTTATAGTTAGTAATTAATGGTTAAGATCTTATTTTGTAGATTAATAGCTAAGATTAGATCAGTATTTTGGTCATTTTAAACCAAAATTTAACAAAGTTATGTCTAAGGGGTATCAATGTGATTACTTTTAGTTCAAGGGGTGCCACTGTAATTTGGGTAAAACATAAGGGATCTTAATGTAATTCATCCTTTATAATATGAAAGACCTCCACTTTGTTCTTATCAATAAGACTTTTTTATGAGCTATCAGGCCTCTATTCGACGGTTAAAAATAAACAAGTTCACCATTAGTCCAATAAACCCACACACATCATATTAGAGAAGAAAACTAAAATTAAACATAAAATTCAAAAAAAAAAAGAAAAAGAAGAAAAGGACTTCTTTCTTCTTCTCCGTCACTAGGAGAATTCACTAGTAGTTCGATGACCCTTTGTTTTGCGACTGTCGTATGTTAGGCTTCGCAAAGGGAGGAAAAGGTTGCCAAGAATGCCATCGTGCCTATGTTTGTGAGATTGTGGTGTGGCGACAGATCTGTTGATAGAGGCACCAGTTTTTGTCGTGAGACATCACAACCCCGTCCATTTAGTTCGTAAATCAACGACGGTCGAATCACGATAGAACCATCCATAATGCCTCTGGCTTGTCTACCACCATAGGTCACGAGATTCTATTGAGGCACAAATCACGTTCTGATGCCAACCTCATTGACCTTGGGTTGAGATCACGAGGAGCCAATACGACTCCACCTACCGGTGACTCCACACGTAGCCAAGGGCATGACTAGGTTCGTGACCTATGGTGGTCACATTTCCATCATGAGACCCTTATCATGACCTCTGCATTGGATTGCGTTCATAGCATCCAGATTTGATGCCACCCTCTCGAGTAGGGTGAGATAAGGTCGTGACCAATCCGCTCCAATTTCACTATACTGATGATATCTGCGTGACCCATCTGCCTCCAATTGCATTGAAGCGATGAGATATGCAAATTAACACTGTTTTTTTTTTATAGTTTTTTTAGGAGCTCTGTGGATTTGACAAAAGGGTAGAAGAGGGACATGGAGGGGAGAATTGGAAAATGATACACAGTAAAATTTTAAAATTTTTTTAAATCAAAGTCTTTTCCAAATAAAAAGTTTGGCAGGCTAAGTATATAAATTAGTAAAAGATCTTACATACCTCTTTAGTAGACTGAAGACTATAGAAACTCTGACTAGATAAGAACATTCTAGAAAAGCCACAACCAATTGGTCTTCCTTACTATTCTCTTTCTACGATCAGAATGTGGGTGGTCGTATGTCGTATAGTTTTTTCTCTAGTTACTCTTCTGCCAACCACTTGATAAAACCAAGATCTAACGTTCTAGATGTTGAACAATAGTTTTTTAGGAGTTTTAGAGTTTCTCTCACTAGAATACTCTCTCTATACTTCTTAAATGATTTGAGGAACAATGAAAAATAGTTCACTTTATATAGTGGTCAAATTTAACGTCAATCCCAATCAGATTAATCTTCAAAATTTGAGTTTGGATCAACTTCATATAAAAAATGCATCAAAAATATGTAATAGGATTACCACACAGTCAGCTTGCCAAACTGTGTGATCGACTTGCTGAATTGGTAGCACCAGCCTACTGACCTAGCGATAATCTAGAATTCTCAGAACATTTTATTTCACAAAGGAATCTTAGATAGAGTCTCAGTTTTAATTCAAATAATCCAATAGAGAAATTATTAATTGAAACAGTCATATATAGATAATTCCATATCAAATAAAATATTGTCCAAATAATTCAACATATTTATCTTGAATTAATTCACAAAATTAATTCAACCAAAAACCCAACAAGAATTATTAAATTCAATCTATCGAATTTTAGCCAATCTAATAATTAACATAAGTCACAAATATGTAGAAAAAACATGTCGCATCATTACAGGAATTATTATAAGCTAGCAAAGGAGACATGTTGGATATATATAGATAAACTCCTATAATTATAAAATAACATATCCTAGATAAATATATTTAATAATTATCAACTGTAACGCTAGTCCACTAAATGTTTAGAGATGCACTCTTGAACTATATCAAATTACGAAGCTCCAATAAGCTAATCATCCTTGACATATCATAATCTATAACATCCCCATAGGATATTCATAATCGGTTTAAGGATAAATTTCATGTTACTTTCCCAATTATTTTTATCTTATGTTCTATTATTTTACTATTGAAAAACTTACTATCCATAAATAGTATATCATTCAGTTACATTTATGTATCCAAATAGTTAAGCGCTCTAATCTTCTAATTACAAGATCATGCCTCTAAGAGAATATCATTAACTCTATAGAAGAGCTATGCATTCCATATCTATGAATAACGAGTTTACACAAATCAAGAGTCATGTCTTTAACGTATCGGTATGCATACCATCATCAAATTAAGATGTCACCTTTTGGTACATCAAAAGACACAAGTCATGAATATGGGCCCATTAATTCATTTTAGGATTAAGATATGACACATATGATTATCTAAAATGAATTGATTTAAATAAATAGAATTAGTAATAAAATCAATTTAACATTTTTTTCTTGATCTAATATATCGTCACCTATGATAATATACCAATACTTCTACTCGCAAAGTGCCACTTCGATAATCAAAACAAGTCATCTCCCGTTAGGAATGTAGACAACATAACAATCTTAACATTAATAAAGTGCTCAATTTTATTCCCTTGACTGTAGACCTTATCATTTAGATTATCACCTTTAAGATTAATGTCTTCTGCATAATCTGTCCATTATATGCAAGATCTTAAAGGTCTAGACTGTTTAGACTTTTGTTTGCTTATCATATATTCAACAGAAATGAACATATAAAGAACAACATTTGATATATAAATAATAAATAATAAACTCTTTACTGATTAAATATCTCCAAAAACTATTACATCATTAATCCTTATGGCATCTAGTCTAACATAACAAGTCTACATCAATCAAGAATCAGGTCTCTAACGTACCGGTATGCGTACCATCTTCAAATCAAGATGTCACCTTTGGTACATCAAAAAACACAATTCAATAATATGGGCCCATTAATTCATTTCAGGATTTAGACATAACACATATGATTATTTAAAGTAAATTGATTTACATAAACAGAATTATTAATAAAATCAATTCAACTTTTTGTCACAATCTAATATATTGTCACCTATGATAATATACCAATGTTTCTACTTGCAGAGTCCTACTATAATTACCATGATAAGTCATCTCACATTAAGGATGTAAACAACATAACAATCTTAATATGAATAAACTGCCTAGCTTTATTTTCTTGATTGCAGACCTTATCATTTAGACTATCACCTTTAAGATTCATGTGTTTCATATAATCTGTCAATCATATACACGACCTTAAAGGTTTACACTCTCAGACTTTAATTTGCTTATCATATATTCAATAGAAATGAGCATAAAGATGACAACATTTAATGTATGAATAATAAATAAACTCGTTATTAATTAAATGTCTCTAAATACTTATTACATCATTTAATCATTGTGGCACCTAGTATAGCAGGGAGTTGGTTAGTGCTATTTACGCTGGCAAGAATGGGCACACCAGAGGTGTTCTTCGAGAAAAGGAAGAAGATGATAGTGGCAGAGGTGCCTGAGGGGCAGTTTTTCTTTTTCTTTTTTTATTATTTTTTATTTTGAAAATGAAAAAAGTGATAGGGTGAATGTGTGTTTATTTTTATTTTTATGAGACTTAAATTTTGAACTATTGGATTTCAACCCAACGACTAATAAAACGGTCGTATCAACAAGAGTTTTGATTGTGTCTTATCATAGCATTCCCCTTATAATATTAGGGCAATCGAAACAAAAAAGTGCTATGCTATGGTTTTCCCCTTTCTTTCTCCTTGCATTGTTTTTGTAAGAGAGCTTAAAGGCTAGAGTCCAATGCCGACCTTTGGCTGGTCTCTGGAATCCCAGCCTCATGGGAGAGCTTCTGTTTGACATTAGTCTCTTTTCTCTAGTGGTCGCACGTTTGATGCTCAAGTGGGAGAAGGCTTGTTGGACATGTATGTCCTAAGGAGTAAAAATATAATATGTTTTTGGAGACATTTTTATTAATAAAGAATTTATTTATTATTTAGATACCAAATCTTATCCTCTTTGCGTTCATATACATGCCGGTACGTTAGAGGCATGACTCTTGATAGCATAGACTTGTTATTCATAGATATGGAATCCATAGCTCCTCTTTAGGAGTAATGATATCATCTTATATTCGTTATCCTGTAATTAGAAAACTGGAGCGCTCAACCATTTGGATACATAGGTATAACCGAATGGTATACTATCATTGGATACTAAGTTTTCTAATAGTGAGATAATGGAAGGTAAGATAAAAATAATCAGAAAGGTAAAACAGAACTTATCCATAAGCCGATTATAGATTATCATATAGGAATACGATACACTATGATATGTCATAGAGACTTAGCTATACGAGCTTCGTAATTCTATGTAGTTCGAGAGTACAACTCCAAGCTTTTAGTGGAGTAGCGTTAAAGTTCATAATTATGAAATATATATCTAGGATATTGGGTTTCATAATTATCGAGAGCTTAAACTGTATAGGTCCATTTGGTCCCCTTTGCTAGCTCACAACATCTTGTAACGACACGACGTGCTTTTCCAATAATTAGTAACTTATGTCGGATTTATTAAATTGGTTGAAATTTGGAAGAATAAAATAATTCACATTTGTTTATCAGTTAAATTAATTTTGTGATAAAAATTAATTCAAGATAAACTTGTTGAATTGTAAGGATCGGATAATTCTTGTCTATTAATCGGTTGATTTGATTTTGGATAAATTAGATCAAGATAAACTTGTAGAATTATTAAGAATTCATTTATTTTCCTAGAGATTATCTAGATAAAATTGTTTTAATTAGATAACTTCTCTATTGGTTTATTTGAATTAAAACTAAAACTTTATCCTATAGAATCTCGGGTGGAAAATAAAAGATTCGTTGAGATTTTTTTTTGGCACTTCGGCATGCCGATCCTCAAGTTCGGCCTACCAATGGGGCAAGTTCGGCCTGCCTATGTGCGAAAAAAAAATCACGCGTTTTTGCACAGATTTCATCAGATATTGATCCGAATTTGATTCTGATTTGAATTTTTGAGACCTTATTTGATAAGGACTGACCCTAGACCCAACCTCTATAAATACGGAGTGAGTCTCATAAGTTATTTAGATCAATTGAGAGATTAAGAGTGATACTCTGCTAGTGAAAATCTAAAAACTCTTTGAGAGCTTTTGTTCACAAATCATAAACACTTGCTTTGGGTTCTCTCGATTGGTTGGAAGGAGAGTCACCTAGTGGAAGAGCTGTACGTGTGAGCCCACACTCACTCCGGTCGTGGAAAGAGAATAGCAAAGAAGACTAGTTGGTTTACATTTTGTAAGAGAATAGCAAAGAAGACTAGTTAGTAAGATCTGGTTAATTTATGCATATAGCATGTCAAACTTGTGTTTTCAAAAAATTCTAATGTAAAATTTTTAAAATTCCACTATGCACTCTTTTTCCAACAAGACTCTGTCAGTGAGACTCTAAAACTCCTTGGAAAGCTGTTGTTCATAAATCATGAACTATAGCTTTGGGTATTTCTTAATTGGTTGGAAGGAGAGTCACCTGGTGGAAAAGCTGAACGACATGAGCCCACATTCACTCTGATCATGGATAGAGAATAGCAAAGAAGGCCAGTTGGTTGAGGCTTTTCTGAAACATTATACTCTTCACGGATTGCGGGAGCTTTTTTGCATTTACGAGGTTCGTAAGATCTGGTTAATTTATGTATAGAGTGTGTTAAACTTGTGTTTTAAAAAATACTCTGATATAAAAATTTTAAAATTTTGTTGTGTACTATTTTTTTAATAAGGCTTGCCAGGCTTGGGGGAGGTTTCCCACTTCCTATGGTTGAGTGGTGCTATGTGGCGGTCGGATGTGGCAGAGAAGGTGGCTTGGTTGCCTGTCTCCTTGCGTGTTGGTGGTTTGGTGCCACTCTAGGGCCTATTCTTTGGCAGATCTGGATTTCTAGTTGAAGAGGGTTAGGCACTATGACTGGCTGGTGGTGGTGGGGGGCGACAAGAAATGGTGACAGGTGGTCATCATGGGTCAGTGATTTGGTTCTCCTCTGATGTCTACTCCGTTCACGAGCATGGTGGTGGATTCCTCTATCTTATGAGAACGTATTTCAAACCATCATCGGAATGCTCACTGTTGTCAATTGGGTTGCACCCTTCCGTTTTAGTTTTTGTGTTTGTCAAACATAGGCATTGAAGTTTCTCCCGTGTGTGTTTTTTTGGCTTTTTAGTTGCAATAACACAAGGGGTTTTCCCACCTTTAGTCTTGGTTTGTATTTCACACCTACTGATTAGCAACATTGTATGTGGTGATTGGTAGTTAATTTTGAATCTATGCCGGGTTGTATGCACCGTTACTAAGGTAGGTTTGATTTTAGTCGATTGGTGTCATCCGTCGACTTTATTGGTGTCTTGTAACGAGCTGTTGAAGAACTCTACTATTGATGTCAAGTGGGTCATTCCCCTTTAGATCTCGACGTAGTATTTTGTCCTTATTTTTATTTAATTTTTACTGATAGATTTGGTCTTTATATATGGTCATTTGTGCTTATAGCAGACGGTGTTATGCAACTTTATTCGTCTTATTTTTAGTTGGACGAAGTTTATTTTTAAAATAATAATACAAGGGCAATCACATGTACCTGTCCTATTATGACCATTGTATGGATAATGCAATCTCCCTCGGGCACAGGAAATCAATGGCCAATAGCAGGAGGGATTTTTAAAAATGACCTTCTGGTCAAATTTTTTTTGATAAATGGTCCCTTTTTTTTTACAGTTTTTAGCATAAAAAAAGGTTTTTTAGACATCAAAACGATTTCAGTTTTTTTTTTAATTCTGTTGAAGTTCTTTATCCTGCTATAGTTATTTTTCTTATTTTTAAAAAAAAATTAAGATAATTTATTCACATAAAAAATCATATGTTTTAGTTAAAAAAAAAAAAAACCATTCACTCGTTTAGAAATTTTTTTTTTGGGGCCCCTTCCGTCAAAATCTTCCCAATAGAAGGGACTATGGATGGTGCGACTATCATTGTCACTATTGGACCATCCCCAAAACAACAAGAAGATAACAAAAACCCATTGAAAGAAAGTCTGCAACCGGCGACCCCCTTTCCCGGCACCCCCTCTGCCATCTCTTCTCTCCCATCACCATCTCCATCTCCATCTCCTCCTCCTCCTCTTCTTCTTCATTTTCTCTCAGACCCGCCGCCCCCACGACGCCTAACCCACTGGTGCCTCCCTGCGTCGGATCCTCCTCCTCCGTGCGACCCCCCTCAGCGTCTCCCTGCCCCAGGTTAGTTTCTCTGGTTTTTTTTCTTTTTTTTTTCCAGTGAATATGAGATTTGGTTTCTGGTATTTCTTGATGATTTGATTTGAGTTTTGATTTGGGTCTCAATTTAAAGAATTACATTAACGATGGTGATGATGTTTCTGGGTTTCTATTATGGTGAAGTGGGCAGGAGAGATTGATGGGAGGGGCAACAATTTGGGTTTAGGATAAACTTGGAGCCAGGAATTTCTTGATGTTTCTGGGTTTCAATCCGAAAATTTTAGGAATTTCTTGATTTTTTTCCTGCATGTTTCTTGATGTTAATGGTTTTGGGTATTTTTTGTTGTTACAGAAACTCAATCCGAAAATTTCCATTTAGCCATGCGTTGTTGTTTGGAAAAATTCAAGTTAAATTTTTTTATTTTTTTGGTTGAGTATGTAGTGGAATTGGATTTTTGATTCGTTTTGGTTTAATTCTTGGAATCCATTTTCTGAATTGGAGAGTTGAAAAAGGAGAATAGGGATGAGAGGGTTTTTTTTTTATAGTATGTGATTTAATTGAGGGTGTTTAAGTTTTTGAAGTAAATAATGAGCACGTGATTGCCAAAAGTGAGAAATAGGCAGAGTAAGTTAAGTTCGTCTTTTTGCACCGTTTTTAGCAGTTTAAAGTCATTTTAGCTAGAAAAAAATTAGGACTCGATTGTCACCTTTTAAATAGATTGGGACCATTGGGCAATTTATTTAAATAATTTACTCTCAACAATTTTAATACTTAGTTTCAGCATTTTACGCAAAGGAAAAGGAGGGATAGAGGAGATCACAGGCTGAGAGCCAGTTTAAGGAGGTGTTTTGAGTTGTGTAATTGGGTGGGAAATGGCAACAACCCTAAGAAGCTTGAAGATAAAGACAAGTACTTGCAAACGCATTGCCAAAGAGCTTCATTACTACGAGAAAGAGGTCGAGACTGAAGCTGCCAAGACCACCAAGATGAAGGACAATGGCGCTGATCCTTACGAACTCAAGCAACAGGTTTTCTTTTTCCCCGTGTCATTTTTTTTTTTTTAAGATTTCTTTTGCTTTAGGGTTTCCAATTCTGGCAGGAGAAAACATATCTGAGACTTTGTTTTAGCTTATTTGTTGGATAATTGAAACAGAAAGAGTTCACTATCCATATACTTCACTAAAACCAGCGCTTTATAATTCAGAAAATTAAAATTAGGGTTTTGCAGGACAGAAGAATTTATGAGAAAACTTTTGCAGAATTTTGATTCATCAACTTCAATCAGCAAGCGGGACTTGCTATGTTTTATACCTGTGTGAATTAGTACAGGACTAACCGATAGAATCTTCTGAAGAGCACTGATTTTACTTGAAAAGAAAAGATTGTGTGAAAACATGACTAGAGGTTATCATTGTAAGTGGCCGAATTGCTGTGAAAGAGATAGATTCATTATTTTGAAATGTTTTGGTATATGAGATGAATCTATGCAAGTGGCGCTTGCTATGTACCCATGTTCTTGATCTTCATTATTGAATTTGTTATTGGTTGTTGGGGGAGCAGGAAAATGTGTTGGCAGAATCAAGGATGATGATTCCGGACTGCCGAAAGCGGCTGGAGGCAGCCTTAGCTGACCTTAAAGCTACTATGGCTGAATTAGAGGGGTTGAATCAGAAGGAAGGTCCAGAATTTGATGAAGCTCGAGCAACTATGTCCGAAGTTGAGAAATTGTTTCCCACAAGTTCAACTTCAGAATTAGAAGCCTCATGATCTGATGATTAAATCAAGTGCCCCTCGAAGAGTATCAATGTTAAGATTCTAGATGCGTGCCTTCCTTAAAACTCTTCTTTGTTTGACTTGAGACAGAATTGCATTATCCATATTCCTATTTCGCTATTTGGTTTGTGGTGTTCTAAAATTTGACCCTCTCTACAATTTTGGATATGAGCTTTATCTTATCATGTATTCATTGAGGCATTGTGCTCTCTTACGATTATGGGCAGAAGCACAACAAAGCCTTCTTACGATTAAGAGTGACGAGGAAAATGATGTACTATTTGAATCGGAGAATTTTGCCAAATGACAACCTGAAAGTGACGCACTCGTTGTATGAAGCATAGTCATTTTGCAACTATTTATTATTAAAAAAAAAAAAAAAAAAACCAAACATTTACAAGTGTGTGTTTCTCTATAGGTCAAACTGGGAAGTTTCTCTTTGAATTGCTAGTAATATCACTGCTTCTCTTTTATCCCCAAAACCACTCTAAATTTTGGATTCAGTTACATTTGTCAATGTTTGATGATGTCGTTAATGAACCTTTCGTTTGAAGGAAGAGGACTTTTGCTTTGAAAAAGAAGTTTGCCTTTAGAGTATCACCAGATTTAATAGTATATAAATCCAACAGGTTTCCCAGCCTAAATGGTGTCTAAACTAGTGAGTTCACGTTCACTAGTAATGTTGAAAATCTGAGGAATTATTCTCAGATTCCTAGAGATGGCTAGAATCAAGTGCATATTGTTTCCTAGAATAGGGGACATGGGATTTGTTGTGTATAATTTCCTAGTTAGCAGCCTTTTCTATTTTTAGGCTACAGGATTTGGTTTTCCTATTATTTATACATGTACAACTCTCCTCGATAAAAAATGACAATTATAGTTTTCTACTCTCAATAATTCTCATGGTACCATCCATGCCATCCGTACCGCCTTGGAGACCCCTTTGTATGTTGAAAATGTTTTCTTTTTCTAATGACCAAATACGGCATGGCCACAAAAAAACAGATTTAGACCTCATCAGAGATCACTTCTTCAAGTTCCTAACCTACCATCATTGGCAATCATGGAGGACAGGATAACATCCCTCTTCCCATTACAGGGCATAAATTGAATGGGAACAACCACATCCAATGGTCGCAATCTGTCAGGATGTACATATGTGGAAAGGGAAAAAATGAGTATCTCATCGGTGAAATCACTCTTCCAAAGGCTGATAATCCAAAATTTAGAAGCTGGAAGATAAAGAATAATATGGTCATGTCGTGGTTGATCAATTCCATGACAAATGAACTTGGAGAAAATTTCTTGCTTTATGGAACGACACATGAAATCTAGTATGCAGCAAAGGAATTCTACTCAAGCGAAGAAAATACCTCCGAATCTTTGAGATTGAAACTAATCTTTATTATCTCCGACAGGGAGATATTTCTATCACCTAATACTACAATATTCTCACTTGTCATTGGCAACGATTGGATGTATTTGAAGAGCATCAATGGGGCTGTCTAGGAGATGCAAAGAAGTTCAAAGATATAATAAGAAAGAAGAAGATCTTCAAGTTCTTGATGGGACTTAACAAGAATCTTGATGAAGTTTGGGGACGGATATTGGGAATGAAACCCCTACCAAGTATTCGGGTTGTCTTCTCTGAAGTGCGCCATGAAGAAAGTAGGAAAAAAGTAATGATGAGAGATTCCACCACTGTTTCAATCATAGACAACTCTGCCCTTGCTGCCTGTGGAGTTCAACACAACAACAATGACAACCGTCAAAGGAAGGGAAGACCATGGTGTGATCACTGCCAAAAACTAGGTTATACTTGTGAAAACTGTTGGAAAATCCATGGGAAACTAGTGGATTGGAAGCCCTCAAGACCGATTCAGGATAGAGAGAGCCAAGAGAATCATGTCACAAGTAAGGAAGGACATGCCGTCACCGAATCTAGCCCATTCAACAAGGAATAACTCGAAGCTTTACAAAAGATGTTCTTACAACAAATTCCTGCCCCTGACAACATTGGAACGACATCAGTAGCCTACAAAGGTAATTATATGAGTGCTCTTATAGTAAATTACGGAAAAGCAGACACTTGGATAGTTGATTCTAGTGCATCATATCATATGACAGGAAATGCCTTAATCCCCCACAATTACAAACCTAGCCGAGGAAATATCACGGTGAAAATTGTTAATGGACCCATCTCTAACACAGTCGAAACAGGTTTTATTGTTGTCTCAAAGGACCTAATCTTAACATCAGTAATTCACGTCCCAAATTTGGATTATAATCTATTGTCGGTTAACAAACTTACTCAAGATCAAAACTATATTGCTAAATTTTTCTTGGATGTGTGTGACTTTTAGGATTTAGATTCGGGAAGGACAATTGGCAATGGTAGGGTGTGTTTGGGACTCTTCCTACTTGAAGCTGATGAATCTCCTAGAAGACAGACTCACAATACAGTATGTGTTTCCAATAAAGATTCTGTTTCCAATAAACATAGTAAATTATGTTGTGGCACTACCATCTAGGTCATCCTAATTTTTTGTCTCTTCAAAAATTGTTTTCATCTTTGTTCAAGAATGTGAGGTTTATCAATTTTCAAAGCATATTCATAATTCCTATCACATTCTTCCTCACAAGACATCTCATCCTTTCTCAATGATTCATAGTGATGTGTGGAGACGATCTAGAATTAAAAAAAATGTGACTGGAACTAGGTAGTTTATGTTTTTTTTGTGGATGATTATACCAAAATGACTTGGTTGTTTCTCATAAAAGAAAAATTAAAAGTACGCCAAATTTTCAAAAAATTCAACATTATGATTCAAACCCAATTCCAAGCAAAAATACAAGTACTGAAAACCGATAACGCGAAAGAGTATTTTGAAACAATTCTAGGGTAATACCTTGAGAGTCAGGGAATTGTTCACCATAGCTCTTGTGTCCAAGCACCCCAACAACATGGGATTGCAAAAAGAAAGGATAGACACCTCTTGGAAGTCGCCCGGTCTCTTATGTTTACCACACACGTTCCTAAATATTTATGGGGTGAGGTAGTTCTAACCACAGATATCTAATAAGTCGCCCGGTCTCTTGAGTCTTGAACTTCCAAACACCATGCGAAGTTCTTCTTCATTCATTTCTAAACATTCGTATATTGTCCACTCTTCCCATAAAAGTCTTTGGTTACACTATGTTTGTCCATGTACATGCTTAACATATGAGCAAGCTCGACCCTAAGGCACTCAAATGCATCTTTGTCAGATATTCCTCAAACCAAAAAGGGTATAAATGTTACTCGCCCGTCACTCGATGTTTTTACAACTCCATAGATGTCTCCTTCTTCGAGCAACAACCCTACTACAAATTTGATATTTAGGGGGGAGAACTTTACATCGAAACATCAGCTTTGGAACATTGATACTCTAGATATTTCCTATGCTCTAAATCCAAAGCCAACTCAAATAGATCAAAATTAAAGCCCAATCACTATCATCCATCTTGAATTGAATTTCCAGCTAGAATCCCAAACACCTCAACCTTCCACTCACATGCAACCTCCAACAGCCAGTGAGTTACGTGTCTACTCTAAGAGAAATAAGGCTCAAGAGGAACTGAACTGTAGGCACCTAACCAAAGTCATGAATCCAATCTGAATTTAAAACCTTAAACTTCACTAAGTAACTCTAGTCCCAGTCCTACTTCTGAAAAAACACCTATTGATGATAGACAAATTGCTATAAGAAGAGGCATTAAATCATGTGCTAATCATCCTATTTATAATTTTGTCTCATATGGACAATTGTCTCTTAGTCATCATGCCTTTGTTAGCAATCTTGATAAAATACAAGTTCCCAATTCAGTTCATGAAGTCCTTAATATACCAAAGTGGTAGGCAGCCATTTGGGAAGAAATCTGCACCCTTGAAAAGAATGGCACTTGGATATTATCTGAGCTATCATCAAGAAAGTGTCCTGTATGTTGCAAATGGATCTTCACAGCGAAACACAATGCAGATGGGAGTGTCAACAGATTTAAAGCATGCCTCGTAACTAAAGGATTTATTTAACCCTACGGGATTGACTATCAGGAGACGTTTGCCCCTATAGCTAAACTCAATGCAGTCCAAGTTTTACTCTCACTTGCTTCTAATCTAGACTGGCCTTTGTGTCAACTAGATGTGAAGAATGCTTTCCTCAATGGTGATCTTAAGTGTACATGGAGCTACACCCTAGCCTTCACACTCCAGCTACCACCAATAAAGTCTACAAACTCAAGAAGTCATTATGTGGGCTCAAGCAGTCACTAAGAACATGGTTTGATAGATTCACTAGAGCAGTCAAGGGGGATCAATGCTAGACAGACCGCACTATATTTATCAAACATTCTTCCACAAGGAAAAAGGCAATACTCATCATGTATGTTGATCACATCATCCTAACTGGAGATCATGATAAAGAACTATCCAAACTTAAAGAATTCTTAGCCAAAGAATTTGAGATCAAAGATCTGGGCAATCTCAAGTATTTTCTTGGTATGGAAGTAGCACGATCAAGAAAGGGGATCTCCATCTTATAAATGGAAGTATGTGTTAGATCTTTTGAAAGAAACAGAAAGACTCAAATATAAGCAACCTGACACTCCTATGGATCCTAACTCAAAGCTGGGAAGCAAGAATGACAGTGTACCAATTGCCAAAGGTCAGTATTAAATATTAGTCGGGAAAATTATTTATTTGTTACACATAAGACCAGACATAAGTTTTAGTGTTAATGTGGTTAGTCAATTCATGAACAACCTAACATAGAAGCACATGGAGGCGATATACAGAATTTTGAGGTATATAAAAATGACACCAACCCAGGGATTGTTCTTTAAAAAGACAATAAACAAAGAAATCGAGATATTCACCTATGCCGATTGGGTTGAGTCAGTTACTGATAGACAATCGACTTCAAGATATTGTACATATGTATGGGGAAACTAGGTTACTTGGTGAAGCAAAAAGCAATCTATGATGTCCCAAGCAGTGCAGAAGTAGAGTTCAGAGCACTAGCACACGACATTTGTGAAGGATATGGGTGAAAACGGTCCTTGGTGAACTAAGAAATCCTGACACTAGACCCATGAAGATGTTATGTGACAGTCAATCTACAATCAACATAGCAAAGAATCCAGTGCATCACGACAAGACAATACATATTGAGATTGACAGACATTTTGTCAAAGAAAAGATCCAAGTCAGATGTAACATCAATACAATATGTCCCAACTAGCCAAAAGACAACCAACATCTTAACCAAGCTGTACCAAGGAAGACCTTTGAAGATCTCATTTAAGAAGTATTCCCAAATTCCTAGGGATTAGATGGCTAGAATCAATTGTATTTTGTTTTCTAGAATAGGGTATATGAAAGTTGGTGTATATTTTCCTACTGGCTGTCTTTCCTATTTTTAGGCTATAGGATTTGTTTCTCCCTGTTATTTATACGTGTACTTCTCTCCTCAATAAAAAATTGAGAATTACAGTTTTCTGTTCCCAATAATTCTCAAGTAACAACTGCAAACATTAGCAAATTCTACTCTTCATATGTCCTCTGAAAAGCAAATCCCAAACCGCTATGCTATCATGAATGCGTTTAACATGTTTTACAGAAAAGCACAAAAAAGTTCCTCCCGTACTGTACAGAATACCATAATGTCACAGCAATTAAAGAAAGACAAGTAGAGTTATGTATTCGTGGCAATGTTTTTGTTTCTTCTGTTTTTCTTTTCATAAAGAATGACAAGACCCTTTCTTGATCTTCCGGCGGAAAGGCCGACATGCCTCAATGCTGAGATCCACGGCAGCTGCAAGAGCCATGAAGATGGCTGCGTCCTCGATGCACGTCACATGACGCATGGCGAGTTGTACCAAGGGCTTGCTGCTCTTCCCTTCCCCTTGCACCCTACAGCTCATAACAAACCCGCCAACAGCTGTACCCAGTGCTGCAAAGTCTCCGCTGCTCTGCGGACTCGGGATTGGGCTTCCTGCAGCAGCTGGCATCTGTCTGTCGGTGTCTATGAAAAACTCCCCTCCCTTTTCTGCATTCATGTAAATTTCAGACATTAGAAGCTCTCCTCCCTCCTGACCTTCGGACATAAGGCGAAATCTGCAGCAAACGGAATCCCTTATGCCACGTTCACGCCATGCCTCGAGCTTTCCCCATGGTTGCCAGCTCTCTGGCCTGCAAACATCAGGGCGAACAATCAACCAAGCCCCCGGGTTGGACTTTGCAACCCAGTCACAACCTGTAGATGGCACAAACGGAGTTGTCATGAAGGCAGCTGCAACAGCTGAGCCAGACAGATCGTGTATCTTCAACTTCCAACCCTTTCGCTCTCGCCTCTCGGACTCAAGATCAGCATTATCGGCAGAACCAGACCAGTAATTGCTCAAAGGGTCTACCTGGGGCACCCTATTCATGCATTTAAGTACCCGTAAATTTCACTTGTAACAATCACATACACAAAATAAATACAGCTACCTTTCAATTCTCTAACTAAGAAAAAACATAGTACAATTCAAAAACCATTTTTCATGAATAAAAGATGCTATTAGATGAAAACAAAGACTTGATTTGTTGTTTCTAGTCCCAATAAGAACCTTGACAGACATGGAAGGAAAGGTGATGACATCCATCCACAGTCGTTGAGCTGTAAGTTGGGCTAACTAATGGCATTAGTAACCATTACTTATCTGATGAAAACCTATAACGAGCATGAATATTTTGGAAAAGTTTTCAAATATGCGCTTTTTCCCTGCGTCTTTGCCTATTCCTTAGGTTTAAACCCTGACATAATAAATTTTCATGCGTCAGCTGAAACTGGTAAACGAAGTAATTAAATTATAGACTTCATATACGTCCTAAATATTAATTTAAGAAGTTGCAGGAAATGTACATCACCTGTCCCTGCTAAACTTGCAACTAAAAATAGGCTGCTTGATGGAGCCTTGAAGCTGAACTATTTGAGGACTCAGTCTGGTTATTTCTTCAAATTTGAAAACATATCTAGGATCAGGATCCACTTTCACTCTCAAGTGAAGCTCTACAACTGGTTTTCCAGTGTCTTGCTTGTTTTTACCAATACCTATCCACCCATTGAAAAGAATCACCGGCTTCCCTTCACCCCACTCAGGACCGACCTCGAGCTTAAAAGTCCCGATTTGCTGCCTTGAAATACCAACACCACAATGGGATCCCTTCCTACCCATGTAAACAGCGATTTCCAGGCAAGCATGAGTGCTGTAGAAACAACCGGGTGCTAGTAATGCTTTAAGATCTGATTCTTCAAGATAGAAACTTGAGGCAATGCTATGAGAATCTGGTGTGGCTTCAGGAGAAGATAATAAGGGCACTGATGTTGTCTGCATGGGGAAACCTCGAAGACGAATTTCGCATGAGCATTGGGAAGAGAATGCATGAATCTCAGACTTTGTAGAGTTTAAAGTTGTTCCAGGAATCCTCAATCCTAGTGAGCCTATTGACAACCTAATAAAAGCCTGAGGATCCATCCTTTGGTCAAAAAAATTGGTCCATTGGATCAAAAGCTGTATTCTTTGACAGGTCAAGAACCCTGCTATATCACCAGACAAGCAATAACTTAGATCACCAGCAAAACTGATGTTTGTTAAATAAATAAAAGAAAGACAAACTGATGTTTGTTAACTAGACGATTGTGGGGAAAATTAAGTAAACAAAGAAGACCATTGAACACACCAACATTGATAAAGATGACAATCCTAACTAGGAGAAATATATTACAACATTAGTGATTCCAAGTGCACGCACATGTATTGACAGGTTCTGTGCACTCATAAACTTGCACAAAACGTTTATTTGTCAAGGTCTCAGAGTTCTGTGACCATTCGCACCCAAGGATTAGCCATCAATTGACATGCTAACTATTAAATATTTGTAATTTGACAGGAAATTGCATTTATAATGTTCACAATAGGAAGTGCAAGCTGATACTTTTATAGCTGGGAACGCCATGTTACACTTTGTACAAAAGCCTAACAGATGACGAGCATTACATTTATACAGGTTGGCATAATTATCTTATTTTCAAAAAAAAAATCTGAACCTCAACCTTCCTAGTTTATATCTACATGATAAAATTTGGAGCAAACAAACAGTTTATTAAACTTGTGAACGGCTTAGTTTCTGTAGTAAGATCTCAAATTATGTCTCAACTTGTAATTCTACTCCAGCTTTTATGCATTGAAAAGACTGAATCAAACTAAGCGAACCTAGAATTAGATCATGCTTTAATCTGTGCTTATGTTTTCTCTTCAAAAGTGATCAAGACAAAACAAAAGAACATGCCTAAAGCTGCTGAACAAAAGAAGCCATTTCTAATCCCTTGATTTTATTTCACCCCTTTCAAACCTTTTTGCCATTTTTTCAGAAAGGAACAAATTGAGCTGAAAATTTTGAAAAACTCTGTCCCATTCTTAGCAAGCATTTGAATATATTTCCATATATTATAAGTTAATCCCATAGAAGAAGGATGAAACATATCCATGTATTATAAGACACAATCCAGTGCTTAAGCAAGTAATCGAAATGCAAGAAATGACTAATGTGAGTGATCCAGGCCTCATACAATTATAAAAGTTGCAAAATAAATCGTTTTGGTTTAATGCAATCCAATATAGTTATAGGAAGAAAAATATTTTACAAATTTTGTTAATTGTTTATCTCCAATCAAGCTGATCAAACCAGTTACGACCAACAAAATGAGGTTTCCAGTCAAATTTGAACGCGAAACATATAAAAGAATGAAATTGGAGAATCTTAGGTCACATGTTCTTTATTGGCTTTTTTTCATCAAACAGAACAGAAAACGCATTTCCAAATGTAGAATTAAAGCTGAAAATCAAAAACAAACACATAAATATTTCCAAATTGCCAAACAGGTTTTAGACTTGAAGAGGTTTGTTATTGATAATTACCCAAGGGGGCAAGCAACAGAAAGAAGAGAAGAAAGGTAAACCCCAGTTGAAATATGAACCAAAAATGATTTACAAACTTAAACTTGCATAAATCATGGTACAATTAAAACATTTCAGGGAAAAAAGAAAAGAAAAGAAGAAACCAAGAAAATGAACAGATAAAACAAAGTAAAAGTGAAGAGCCATTAAAACAGAAAGAGTCTAACCTCAGTTGGGAAGTGAAAGAAGCCATAGCAGCAATACAGAAAAAACAGAACCAGTGTCAAGGATCAACAACATAAAGAAAAAAACATAGTGTTGTTATCCAAAAGGACAGATCTTTTTTTTCTCTATTTCTTTTTTTTTTTTGGGGGTTTTTTAGCTTTTGTTTGGTGTGTAATATTGGTTTCTCAGGGAAGGTGATGATAGCATTAAATTTAGGGACTTTCAGAACTAGTCTTTGTTATGCCATGGGTAAACGCAAATTGAATAATAACAAGGAATAAAAATAGTTGGGATCAGTTGAAGAAACAGATAGGGAAATTAAGGAAGTGGGCATTTTATTTATTTATTTTGAGGTAAAGGGTTTTTTTTTTTTCTGAAGTTGAAAGGTAGTATTACTGTTGTTGTTATTTTTTATTACCTCTCATTATTGTTGTTGTTTTTGTTGGAGGGCTTCTGCGTTGATATCATGTAGGCAATGCACGCATTACGAGGAGTATATCCGACTGTTGTCAATGTAACCGTCGATGTTAAATACTAGGAGTGCAGAAAAATATAATCCGCCTGCTCACCCACACTGCCCTGCTATAGGTGAATGTTTATATATTAAAACCGCTTTTTTACGGGTAGGATGCTTTTATAAGGTGTTTGAAAAGGTGATAAGAATTAATAGTAAAAATTATTTTTATTTTAGTATATGAGAGTTTTATATTGTAATATTTTTTTAATTGTTATTATAACATGTGAGAGCTTTATATTATTTATAATTGAGTTTTTGATATAACTAAATGGTAAAAATCACTGTTAAACACCCTCTTAATCTGTTATTTTTAACAAGCAATTTAGCAATTGAAGCTTGAGACCGCAGTTTTAAAGCGTCTCGCGTCGTCTATGCATGTGTAATATAAATTTTTAAATTTTAATTTAAATTTTATAAAATGATTGAAATTTCATGTTTGACTTTTGAGTTCCTTTTATATGCAACATTATCAACTTAAAGTTTGAATTTTTATTTGTTTTAGAATTTTTAATTTTAAAATTTAGACAAAGGAATTTAAAATATAGATTTTTTTATTTATTAAGCTTTGTATGTTTGGATGTTAGATTACATCTTGGATTTTATCTTGAGAATATTAGATTGTATTTTTGAATTATCGTATATTTTGGACTCTAATTTTACGTTCACATGCTTAGTTCAAAGTTCAAATTGTACTTGTAAATATTTATTTATCAATAATTATTTTTAGTTCTTTTATTGGGTATATTAAGTATGTTGAAACATTAATAAAAGTCTATAAAAAATACATACAAATACCAGATTGTCCAATATGCCACCTAAATTGTCCGTCAAAAAATTTGCTCAAACCTATTAGTCTTTTACCTTAAAAAATATATATTGTGAATTAGAATTGTATCTTGTATTATTATGTTTTAATTCTTATAAATATAATGTCACTTAAGGTACCTTTTTAACTGGAAAAAAAAATTGTATCAGAGTATTTTTGTTTCCTCTTATTTATGTGTTTATTCATTCACCAACTCTAAACTAAAATTAAAATTCTTTCCTCATATTAGTCTACTTTTTCTTCTTTATTTTTCTTTTCCAAACCCTCAATTAGGAATTAGCAAACATGTCCTTGAAATTAAAAAAAAAAAAAAAAGACACGAGAAATAAATTTTTCTCACCGCAATAGCCCTCAGATTTTATGTGGCTTCTTTTTCCCTGTATTCCGGAAGTAATGCAACGCTTGCTGTAGGATTGCTATGCCAGTTCTTTTTCACCGATTGTGTTATGTATTTTATGCTTTCGTTCGGAGATAATAGAAACTTAAAGAAAAAGAAATTGTTATGTTTTTATTTTATTTTATTTTATCCCTGCTTAGCTGTTGATGGAGAACACCAGTCAGAGATTGACACAAAAAGGCATAAGATGGTGCTGACGATGACTGATAGAATATCATTTGGAATAATAAATTGTATCACATTATTAAATGAAATTATGGTGTTATATAACTTTATTTGAAAAATAAATTAAAATTTAAATATTTTAAGTAAAAATTTTATATTATAATAAATTTTTATAGCATATAAAATATTTATATTATAGGAAGCTTCTTAGACAAAACCACCATTATTAAAAAAAATTAAAATGATTTTAACTCAAGTTTAACTTACTTCTCGCACAAAACCATTGTTATTAAAAAAGAAATTGCAATCGTTTTTTATTTCAAACAAGAGAAAAAAAAAAAAAAAAAAAGAAGAGAGAGACCAAGAAGAAGGTCGTGAATACAGCTGTAACCAACGCCTGATGGAAGAGTTCTCGTCTATCTGCTTTCTCTTACTTTGACTTTATATGCCTCTTGGCTTTTCCTTCCCGCTTAGTACCGTACCACATCATCCTATCGTCATTTTCATATTAATTATTGAAAAAATTTTAAATTAATACCTCCTATTATAACAAAATATACATTTAATGTCTTATATTTTAAAATATTTAATATTAATACTTTAAATTTTGAGAAAATTTTTTTCAATATCTCGAAGCTTTTTTTAGGATACTTAAAGACAAAATTACCTATTTTACTCATAATTATTAAGTTTTTAACTGTCAAATTTTAAAAAATATGATTAAATTTAACTGTTCTATAGAAAACTGTATCAATATGATCCGCACTATGAGACCTTTGTTTACTATTAGAATTGCAATTTGAAACTTTTCGCTATAGTTGAATTTCTATTTTAAACCTAAAACTAATTGGGTCATTTATTATTCTCCTTAATTTTTATTATTTATTGTAGTAAATGACTCAAATCATGTCTAATTTTGATATTCAAAATATTTAACCAATATCACATGATAACACATTATTAAAAATGTAAAAGTATTATTTAATTAGCCTTTTCATGGTTATTTATTAAATGAAATGAGAAAAATATAATTGGCTAGATACTATTTAAACTACTAAAAGTTAGACTGATAATCTAAATTCATAGTAAAATCTAAAGACATTAGGATTTTATGGTGTGATATAAAATGTATATTTTAATGTATTGTTTGAAAAACTCAGTTTCAACTCAAACACTGTAAAGCTCTCACATGTTATAGTGAAGGCAAAATTATGTTATTGTGTAAAGCTCTCACATTCTACAGTATTTTCAGTTCTAACTCACTTCCCAAACATACTATAAAATGCTAGAGATACAATATAATCATATTTCATTAAAGAGATTTAATGAAAATATGAGGATTCCTAAATATGTCATATAGTTAAGTACTTTTAAAATGGACCAATAATTCTTCGTAAATTTAACTCATATATAATAATCCCTACATAAATTTATAGACCATAATTGATACCTACCGTTGAAAATAGCATAAAACTAGCACTAAGTAGTCTCTTTTTTTTGTAATCTATTAACAAACTATCCTAAATAATTGGTACTTAAAAATATAAATTAGAGAAACTAAAAAATAAAAATAAAAAGTGCTCCGAGATTGAAGATCTAATCTTATAAAGATCTCATATTAGTGACTGGGGAAGCCTTTAACACTGCTCATCAAAGGTAGAGTTTCCAGCCTTGCCCTTTGAGAAAGATTACAAAGAGTGTTTAAGAGTCAACTTTTAACTACTATATCGTATAGCTCTCACATGTTACAGTATAAAACATATAATATAATGTAAATCTCTCATATATATTATAATATGAAGCTCTTATATGTTCTTAGTTTACGTTTCAACTTGATTTCTAAACACATCAACAATACGATAGATTAGCAAAAGTGCACTAAGTCCGGACAAGATTCCTCTATGAAAAAGGAAATCAAACAAATTGAACCCCAATAAAAGATACCTGCTTTGGAAGGGAAAAGAAAATTAAAATTTGGACCTTTTTATTTTATTTTTCCGAACTAGAAAGGAATCTTCTTTTTTTAATGGAAAAACAAAGATTTGGTAAGTGTCATAAACAAACAAAATTGTCTTTTTCTTGTTTTTAATGGCATTGCAGCCAACTTGGAGCGTACGGTGCCACTAAAAAAAAAAAAACCTCCGTTTGCACAAAGAAATTTCCAACAAATTTTTAGCATCCAATGTGCACACACAATTGACTTTAAGCCTGAAGACCAGATACATTTTAATCTGAATTACCATTAAAATCAATATTCAAGAGAGAGTGGATCAAAGAAGATATGAGTAAGACTCAGGTACCTGTCTATTTTTTCTTTTCTTTTTCTGGAAATAGGGACAATCATATCTGTGAGGATTTTTAATCCCACCTTTATTTTTGTTTTCATAATAGGATTTTCAAAAATAATATTTTACTCTGCTGATTCTTTTTGATAATTTATTTCGTTTTATGGTTGAAGTTTAAATTAATTTGTTAATCCGAACTTGACTAGTGAGAGTGTGTTATTAATTTTGAATGTAAGGTTAAGATTATTCAAATCTTTGAATCGAATTTTGGTCAAGTTGATTCTACTTACAACTATGTCTAAGATTCATTTATGATGAACCTAACTTGTTTATGAAGTTCTTTGTTCAATTTTGCAGACTTTCTGATGAGTAAACTCATTTTTTAAAGCTTTTTTAGATACTAACAGATGATAAGTTTCTAATTTAAATTATTTTGAACTGCATAATAAAGTAATATGTCACCTCGGGTGATTGGATCGGATGCGATCATTAATCTTGGAGTACATCACTTGGACTGAAGCAAGTCGAAGATTTAGAGTAGGACGAAGAGTATTAAGATGAGTCAAAAAGAGACATTGTGAGATCTACGTTGATGTAGTTTTTTTAGTTTTTTTGTAATTCCAATGTCTATAAGTGTAATTTGGTGTTAGCAGAATATTTCTTTCATCAGGTGTGATGAGCACCTATGATTTTTTCTCATCAGGTTAAGATTATTCAAATCTTTGAATTGAATTTTGGTCAAGTTGATTTTACAAATAACTATGCCTAAGATTCATTTATGATGAACCTAACTTGTTTATGAAGTTCTTTGTTCAATTTTGCAGATTTTCTAACGAGTAAACTCATTTTTTTTAAGTTTTTTTAGATACTAACAAATGATAAGTTTCTAATTTAAATTATTTTGAACTGCATAATAAAGTAATATGTCACCTCGGGTGATTGGATCGGATGCAAGCATTAATCTTGGAGTACATCACTCGGACTGAAGGCAAGTCCAAGATTTGGAGTAGGACGAATAGTATTAAGATGAGTCAAAAAGAGACATTGTGAGATATACGTTGATGTAGTTTTTTTTAGTTTTTCTGTAATTCTAATGTCTATAAGTGTAATTTGGTGTTAGCGAAATATTTCTTTCATCAGGTGTGATGAGCACCTATGATTTTTTCTCATGAGGATTTTTAGCCAACAACCATGTACTACATTCTTTTTACTTTTATGCATATTTACTTTACACAATAATTTTTCGATATTGTTCTAAAAGTTAGTTAATGAGATTTAAGCGCATATAGCATTATTTCATAATTTGCAAGTCTTACAAAATCATTTATTAGAACTTTTTATTAATTGGCAGCGAACCAAAAAGCTTAGTTACATGAAATATCACATTTTAAACTTTAATAGAAGTAAATAGCATATTTACTTAACTTGTTAGTAAATGTTATTTTAAAAATTAGAGTAAATTGCTCCAGTAGTCCTCAACCTTTCACGAAGAATGAACATTTGGTCCTTAACCTTTTATTTTTGATTTATTAATCCTCAACCTTTGATTTTAGTTGCTGAGAGACCAATTTAACGGTCAAACAATTAATTTTGGATAGAAAATTGTGACAATTTGGTCCCCAAAGTTATAAAAAAAATGTGACAAATCGGTCCCCAAAATTATAAAAAAAGGTGACAAAGTTAAACTATTAAATAGGTCCTTCAGCAACTAAAATTAAGGTTGGGAAGTTATAAATTGAAAATAAAAGGTTGAGGACCAAAATCATACTTTCATGAATGATTGAGGACTCAAATGGCAATTTACTCTAAAAATTATATAAAGTTTTGAGCATGTAAGTTTTCAATTTTAGCCCCAATCCAACCATCCCCAAAATTCTCAACCCTAAGCCCAAAATCAATTCCCAACCTACACTAACCCTAGTCAAAATTTAGTTACTCACCATTGAACACCTGTTGTGCAAGACTCGAGAAATTCTCAAGTTCATTACACGCATAATATTTAAGGATTATTGTAATCAGGATACGTGTCACAAGAATTAGTGTCTAAATTTGATTTTTATGATAAATTTCACAAAAGTAAATATGAGATTCTTGAGGTTGAAAATCATGTCATAATCCTAAACAAAGTACAAATTAAATAAAAGATGAGGATTAGTTGATAAGCAAGGAAAAATAAGCTAGAAAGATTAATTATTATAAAATATGTTGCAACAAATTAAAGAGATAGAAATACAATAAAAGAAAACACTGTATGAAAAATATAAGAATTATTTAGTTTAAGAAAAATATTGTATGCAAATTTGAAGACTATACTATATAAAATTAAGCAGTATGAGAATAATGCAGTATAAAGATTATTTGATAAAGTAATATAGTATAAAAATTGGACTAAATAAAGTTAAGTAGTATAGAATTATATTGTGTAGAGGATGTAAAACAGTATGAAAGATTATCAGACCTCATAAATTATATAGAAAAGAATACTAGTAAGGAAAATATATTGACAATATAGGAAAAATATTGTCAATATAAATTTAGACTGTTAAAAAAATAAAGAGGGGCCCACAAGGTGACACCAAAAAGATAGAAAATGTGCCACATCTTCCCCTTGATGGCTGGATTTTATGAGTGGTGGAAAGCAATTGTTTTAATTGCAATTTGGTTCCTAGATTAATTTTTTTTTTTTGCAATTAAGGGCGTAAGTGGATAAGTCCACCAAAGTACCACCTTTAAGTTGGAACATTGGCTACATCTCCTATAAGATGGAACTGGTTTTGGCCATAAGTTTTGGAGCAATTTTTCTCCATCTTTTGCCCCATGGAACTTGGAAAAAAACACCCCATTTCTCCATACAAAACTGGCAGCCTCATTCTACCTTCCCTCAAAGTTTTGACGATTTTAAACCACCAAATCATGTTTTGCAGCAAAATCAAGGGTGTGGAAGAAGAATAAGAAAGTTTTATGGTAAAAACTAAGACTTTACCTATTATGTTCAAGGGGTTTTGCTCATGTATTTTGTGAGATTTTCATGGGATGTGTTATAATTTTTGTCAAGGGGTTATAGAAAGTTTTCTAGCATCGAAAAGGAGGAACAAAGCCCTTAAAATTTCTTGTAAAATTCTAAACCCTAGCCTAGAAAGTTTATGTTTTTCTTAATGCATACCAAGTGTTTGTTCTAAATAATGGACTATGTCACGTAAGAAAACATTATGGTATGCTTAGTTTACATATTACGTAGTTTATGAGATGATTGAATAGTTGAGAAACTAAGGTTTTAAGCAAGAAAAAGGAAAGTATGGTAAACCTTGCCTTAAGCTCAAAATTAAGCATTTAAAGTGTTTGATAAAATGTTTTAGATCATGACATGTAAAATGGATATTATAGTATGATTTTTTTTAGAGTATCAAATGCTTAAAAATATGTTTAAAAGGGTTAAAATGGGATTAAATCCTAATAAAGCAAGATAAACCAAGTTTTGATGCAAAAAGTGTGTTCAAGGGTAATTTTGAAAGATATAAGTGTTTTTGGCCCTTAGAGGCTGAATTATTTTTTGATTTCAACACAAGATTTGTTGGAAACATCAATTCGAATAGCTTTTGTGAGAAATCCCACTCGAATTCTAATCAATTCAAGCCAAAAAATATGCATTTTGGTTCTGCTTGTCCAAACAATATATGAAGATAAATTGAGGAAAGTTAAAACATAAAATTTATCAAAACTATTTTCAATCATGGACAGTTCGTGAAAATTCCGTACCGATTTTAAGTTATGAGTTTTACGAGATTTTAAGCACAAAATTTCAAAATAAGGAAAACGTTTTGAAGTGATATGCATTGAACAAGGAGAATTTTTAAGTTTTAATCCTTGTGAAAAACTAGATTTTTTGGTATAAAGTGGTCGTTTTTGGTTCCAAGGCAAAAATGTCAAGATTTTTGTGTTTTAGGACAAAACAATAAGACCATATGAAATGGGAATTTTCACTATAAAATGCTGGTTTTCTGCAATTTTGTTGGTAGTGAGTAACCATAGATTATAAGTTTAAGGGAATTTAAAGTTTTTATTAAGTAAAAAAGAGAAACATGTTAAGGGCGTAATCTCAAGATTTTCGTATTAGGGTAAAAGCCATAAAGTTTTGATAATATGGATATTTTTTGAAAAAAAAAAATCGAGGTTTGGTTTTTCGTAATGTTATGAATAATAAGGAAATGTAAGTTTTGTTTAAAATGGGTTTCAAAAGTTTTTGAAGACCCGTCAAGGACAAAATAGTCATTTTTTACAAAAAGGCTAAAACGGACCTGAATCGTCCGATTTTGGAAAATGCTCCTTAGAGAGAATTTTTTCGAAACCCATTAGTAGCAAGATGGTAAAGTAAAACAAGAAATTTAGTAAAGTTATGTGACTTATGGAAATCCCGTTAAGGGTAAAAATGTCACTTTTTTGTAAAACCACAAAAACGAACCTTGAGCCCTTCGAATTAGCGAAACACATTAGACAAAAAAGTTCCGTATCACGTTAAATAACAAAACTATCAAGTAAGATGGGAAAGTTGATGTGACACCCGTTATTCTTCTAACGGGTATTGAGGTAATTAAATTAATTTTTAATGTATAAAAAAAATTGCTTCATTTAAATTTATTTTATAATATTTATTTTTATCTATTTTTAAATTTTCTAAAATTCTCCTATATTTATTTAGTATGATTACTAAAAAGCCTTAGAACTTCTAATAAATCTCAAAAATGTCATATTGGCATTATGTGTGTTAAAGTCTTTAGATGAGACATAAGGATATCTTTTCCAACTACTCTTGACCCTCATTTTCTTTATTTCCTCCGTGACATGCTTCAACATGTCTCCTCTATAATTGTTTCTATCACTTCTTTTCAAAGACTTCATCTTTTCTTCCTTTCTCTTCCACGGTTCCCACACTCTTCTTCTCATTTCTTTGCTGAAGCAAAATACTTAGAGAACTTCTTCAAGGCAGCCATAAAAATCAGCCACCATCACCTCCATTTGAGCAAGAATTTCAGTCATACCGAAGTAAAGGAACCTGTTTTGAAGCCATTTTAAGCTTCCAACTAACCATAATCTGAGGTTAGAATCTTATGAACAAATTTAGTCTTTCATTTATAAATTTTCTTTTATACTAAAGGATTATTCAAATTTGCGTTCTTAAACCTAAGTATATGTTTGTTACTATTTTGGAGCATATGTATGAAGTCTAAGTGTATATGCCCTAGACAGAAAATTTATATTGTTAAACTTTATAATACCTCTATGGGCAGTGGTTATTTCTTGAAATTCTAAGATTAAATTAAAATAAATTTTATGAATGTAGTTGTATGTTGTGCTTTAGTTTTAATTGTCCTTATGCACGCCTTAGGATCAAGGGAGTATGGAGCTAACGTTAACTGATTCCAGGATTAAAAGATTGTTGATAAGCTTGAAAGGTAGGGATTCTATTACTCATCTTTTGTGAGGTTTTTATAGAATTAAAATTGATTGTTTTGCCGCAATATATCTATATCTATGTTGAACTGATATTATATGAGTATCACATATGAAACTATGACATGGACTCGTCTTGTATTGTACGGCGAGGAACATAATGAATTGACACATGTTATAAATTGAGAAGCATGGTTAGGAAAACTGACTATATTAATAATGATTTAATATAGAGAAATGGTGAGACATGAAGAGGGCGACGGTTACGTCCTTGGGCATGAATACCCTAAAAGGTAAAATAGGGGGAAGGCGATGACGCTTCCTTGGGTTGAAAGTCCCAGAACACACTGTACAGGAATCGATTTGGTGAGGACTCGGGGCTTGATGTCCCCTCACCGGAACACCCTTGGAATGTTTATAGGGTGATCAAGTGCGCCCATTTGGGTTTCGATGAGTTGAGTGATACTCAATTTAACATGGATACCTAGGAACAATGATGATTGGTAATATTTGTATAAATGTGTAATTATGACACTTGGTAACGATTAACTACGGTATCCATAAGATGTGATCATAATAAACCTCATAATCTGGAATATGATGTAACTTACTAACCATGCAGATTTTAATGTGGTAATGATAGAGGTGAGTAATGGCTTTCTCTACTGAGCATAGTGTTGCTCATTTCCTTATGTTTATATCTTTTCAGGACTCACTAAGTGTGAGGTGGCTACGAGAAATATAGTTGAGGAAGTGATGTAGCTATATTACATTGGGACTGCTTCAATCGTTGAGAATGTTCTTCATGATAATGTAAGCATCAATTGTTACTTTCTGTGACTGTATTACAATGTGTTGAGGGTTAAAATGATGATGACAACAGTTTATATTATTAAATTTAAGGTGCTACATTAAAACTGTGGTTTATTTGTCGTTTATATTTTTATTTTTGAGTTGAGAGTTTTCATTTAAGTCCCGGGCAAATTTTATTTTTAAGGTTTTACTTTTATTATTTATTTTTATTTTATCTCATTAAAAACTGTTAACCCCCATATAGGGGCGTTACAGAATTTTTGGTATCAGAGCCTAGGTTCGGTTAACCTAGGGAGTGTAGCACCACTTTAAAAAAATATATTTTTGAGATGGTTTTGAAGCTGAATTTTCATTGTCATCATCAAAATGAACCTTCACATTGATTTATACAGTCTAGAAGGATGTAACATGGAAAGGCCATAGAATGAAAATATTAATAGTTATATGAGTACAATAATTATATAGAAGGAAAGTATTAATAGTTATAAGAGAATGATAATTATATGGAATGAGTTTATAAGTAGAATGCTTATGAGAGATTCGTATAATATTTGGATCTATAAGCATATCTAATTCGTATAAACGATGAGAAATTCGTATAGATACGAGGATTGAAAAGCCTTTTGTCTCGTGAAAAACAATAAGAAATATAAGGCTTGATTTATTGATTTTAAAGTTTGACATAGATATGCCAAATTTTTCGTAATTGATTCAAACCTAAGTAATGATTATGTGTGGATTCGATGGAGCACATAAGTGTCAATGTCTTTTCTTAAAAGTTCTATATATTTGAGGAATATGATATAAGTTGGGAATCATGGTATTGAATCTTGAGAGAGATAAATGTTAGACTTTTGGTCTGTTGAGACTGTGTAAAGTCTAGAATGCATGAATCTCAAAATTGGAATATTTCGTTACGTACATTGTATTTAAGTGTATCAGTGAATCTTTTGGTTACCTAAGGTTTTGTTATATGAGGAAATTATATATTGTATGAGTAGAATTGTGGGGATTATAGATGTTCTTAAGTAGTAACATCAAGTGTCTTTGTTCATTGATATGGTCTACGTTGAAAGACGTAAATCGTATTGATTTCAAGGTTAGTCGCATTCTAAACCCTTGGTAGTAATGATGATGAATCCATTGATAGATGTTGAGTATTAGGAATAACATATGGGTGTATGCATTGTTCAATAAGGTTTTGATTAAAAAAAAATTATTTGAGTTGCTGGAAGATTATGTTGTTATGAAATGATTTTAAATATCATTTAGGAAGATCCTTGTTGTCGTTAAATTAGATTTGTTGTTCATAGTTAACTTTATCTATAGTGGGCTTTAAATTGGGTTTAAGATTTATACAAATTGGTTTTCAATTTTATGTTTGTTATTTAACTCGTTCTAAATGTGTTAAGGCCCGAAACAACCTGACCATTTTCAACTAAGAACATTTGGGCCTAGTTTAAATCCTAAATCAGTTTGATTCACACTGTCTCTCCCACGTGGTCTCTATACGTGTCATATACAGTGGTTTAATTAATGTTTACAAATACGGTTACTGTGCATAGGAGCTTATTTCTCCGAGTTCACTTTTTCTCTCTTAATTTGTTATTTTCTCTCTAAATCGCAAATCCTCTTCTTTTTCATTAAAAATTCTTCTTTTTCTCTAAAAGAAGAAGGAATTCTAGGATTCTGCAATTTACTATCTTAATTTTTCCTTTCTATTTACTCTTCTTTCATCTCATCATGGACCCAAAGTACCAACACCTGAGAAAGTATTTCCCATCACTCTCCCAAAAGATTCTTAGAAAGAAATACAAGGCTAGAATTACTCGGTTGTGGATTCTTATGCGTTTTGGCATCCCTTGTGATGTGAGAATGTTAATAGAGGGGAAAATCCGTCCGAGTGACTTTAGTCAAGATGTCGGTTTACCAGGAACAGGTACCAGTCGTAGTGCAATGAAAAGAAGAGCTCGTGCCATCGTGATCACTTGTAACAAATGTGGAAGACAAAATTGTAACGGTAAATGTACTTCACCTGGTTATATGTCTACGAATAGAGAGGATAAAATAAGGTTTTGTAGGGATGGACTTTCAAAGGAGAACTTGGATAGTATCCATCCTCCTCTCCACGGTCACCCTAGTGGATATGTTCAAGGAGCTATTTTTAAACTCTGGCCTAAATTTTATACAGAAAGACAACGCCTCAGGAATATGGTATTTTTAGATCCTGTTTGCCAAGCCATAAGAAAACTGGATGGGGAATAAGTCATCGCTCTATAAAGGTTATTTAGTCTTTACTTATTTGAAGCAGTTTTAGCTGATGTTCAACAGTTTGTGTTTTTCTTTTACTTAGAATATTTGCTTTTGTGTTTGAAATAATTGTGATTATTAGATTGATACAGTAAGTGTTAATATCTTATTTAATTTATGATTTTCTTAAATATATATATAATAAAATATATTATCTTATCAGACACGTTACATACGATACAGTAATATGTTTGAATTTTGAAAAGCTTATCCAGATATTTCAAGATTTGTGTCTCAAATTTCAAAAGTTCTACAGTATTTGTCGTTTATATTAAATTTCTAGACTTGGTGTATATTTGTCAAAAAGTCTACAGTTGTGTCAAGAGGGTCTTTTGTCAAATTGTTCTCAATTGTCAAAAGTTATACAATTAGAGTCTAATCTTTTTCAAAAAGTGAATCAGATTTTCTGTAAACTATTAATCACCTTATCTTACTTTCTTATCCGCACAAGATTTTGTTTAAATCTTTGGATTACCTTTTCATTACCTACTCGTCTATCTCTTTAGCCCTTTTTGTAGATTTCTCATCTTTAAAATCTCATGTAGAACCCGAAGTCTAAGTGGAGCAGACATTAAGCAACCACTTCTATAAACCAAATATGTCTACCTCCCAGTCCACGAAGAAAATAAAGAATGTCTGTGTCTTTTGTGGTTCCAGCCTTGGAAAAGATAAAGCTTATTTAGAAGCTGCAAATCACTTAGGGCAAGTCCTAGCACGCAAGAAGATTAACATAATCTATGGGGGTGGTAGTATAAAAATGATGGTAAATATGGCACTAGCAGCTAGGTCTAGTGACGCTACTGATGTAAGAATTTGGCCTCATATTCCAGTTGAAGGAAACCTTTGTAAGGAAGCCATAGGTAAGGGAGAAGGAGTCAGGAGTATCCCTAAAAATTTAAAGACATAATCTATAATTCTGATGCTTTTATAGCATTACCTGGTGGTCTAGGTACTCTTGAGGAAATATTTGTAGTTGCTTGTGGGCAATTGTTGGGCTTTTATTCCAAACCTTTGGGACTGTTGAACGTAAAGGGTTTTTATGACGGTCTTTTGAAATTTCTAGATTACGCTGTGGAAGAAAACATCACTACAGAATCGGAGAGACAAATCTTTGTTACTGCTTCAACAGCTGAGGAATTGATAAATAAAATGCAAATCATACATCTAGAATCCGACACTGCAACATCCAAGCTTGAATGGGAAAA
The DNA here is from genome assembly GCA_025403435.1 of Artocarpus heterophyllus. Classification (NCBI taxonomy): domain Eukaryota; kingdom Viridiplantae; phylum Streptophyta; class Magnoliopsida; order Rosales; family Moraceae; genus Artocarpus; species Artocarpus heterophyllus. The sequence goes on from CM046333.1 coordinate 20,564,700, forward strand.
GGAAAGCCGGGAGCGGCCAATTGATTTGAATCTCCATCTGTAATCTTTTTGTTTTATCTTTGGCATGTAGGCATGTGTGTCCGTATTTCGTGTGTTACGAATAACCGTTTGCCTTGTATTCTGTGTTTCTTGTGGTACGTCGTTGTTCAATCTTTTAGATTCATTGAGCCTAATGCCGGGATGGCTGGATACGGAGTACTTGATGCTCTCGAAACGCATCCTTCTTAAGGTCCGATCTTTTGTTTATCGATGTTTTTGTATCCTCTAAGCATGCATGATATGGATAGCTGGTATACGGAGTGCCTTGTACTCTCGAAACGTATCCGTATCATGTTTGTAATGTGTAATATTCTGTTAATATTATGTGGAAGTACCAGAGTCAGTTATGGGGATATTCCATATGAAATATGAGTATATTATTTGGGTTGAATGTTTGTGTCATGAGGATAGCTGTTTAATGAAAAATATGTCGGGTAGTTTGCAACTCTGAGATTCCGTTTAATATCTCTATGAATAAGTTTAATGTATGGTTTTGAATAGAAGTGTTTGTGATATATGTTTTATGATTATGTTTTAGTTTATTAGTTGAGGTATGAAATCAAATATATTTGACTTTTCCTTACTCAAAAAGGAAAAGGAACCTAAAGATGAAGTATATAAAATTTCTCTGGCAATCTCCTTAAATGTGATTGTAAATCACAGTCCATGGACAATGAAGGACTGGAATCATGATATGGTCAATATGTAGGCCTGATCAGATTCTTAGACTATTATACGGTGTTATAAGTTGAAACTTGTCAGAAATACTCTCATTGAGGGATTTAGGAGTAAGATTTATTATGCAAGTAAATAAGTGGAGATACGATAACTTAAATTTGGAGGACAAACAACATTAACGGTTTAGACTCAGAATTGGAATCATAGTGGAATCATAATTTTTACTAGTATTGCTAGAATTGAAATTTCGAGGACGAAATTTCTTTAAGGGGGGTAGAGCTGTGACACCCGTTATTCTTCTAACGGGTATTGAGGTAATTAAATTAATTTTTAATGTATAAAAAAAATTGCTTCATTTAAATTTATTTTATAATATTTATTTTTATCTATTTTTAAATTTTCTAAAATTCTCCTATATTTATTTAGTATGATTACTAAAAAGCCTTAGAACTTCTAATAAATCTCAAAAATGTCATATTGGCATTATGTGTGTTAAAGTCTTTAGATGAGACATAAGGATATCTTTTCCAACTACTCTTGACCCTCATTTTCTTTATTTCCTCCGTGACATGCTTCAACATGTCTCCTCTATAATTGTTTCTATCACTTCTTTTCAAAGACTTCATCTTTTCTTCCTTTCTCTTCCACGGTTCCCACACTCTTCTTCTCATTTCTTTGCTGAAGCAAAATACTTAGAGAACTTCTTCAAGGCAGCCATAAAAATCAGCCACCATCACCTCCATTTGAGCAAGAATTTCAGTCATACCGAAGTAAAGGAACCTGTTTTGAAGCCATTTTAAGCTTCCAACTAACCATAATCTGAGGTTAGAATCTTATGAACAAATTTAGTCTTTCATTTATAAATTTTCTTTTATACTAAAGGATTATTCAAATTTGCGTTCTTAAACCTAAGTATATGTTTGTTACTATTTTGGAGCATATGTATGAAGTCTAAGTGTATATGCCCTAGACAGAAAATTTATATTGTTAAACTTTATAATACCTCTATGGGCAGTGGTTATTTCTTGAAATTCTAAGATTAAATTAAAATAAATTTTATGAATGTAGTTGTATGTTGTGCTTTAGTTTTAATTGTCCTTATGCACGCCTTAGGATCAAGGGAGTATGGAGCTAACGTTAACTGATTCCAGGATTAAAAGATTGTTGATAAGCTTGAAAGGTAGGGATTCTATTACTCATCTTTTGTGAGGTTTTTATAGAATTAAAATTGATTGTTTTGCCGCAATATATCTATATCTATGTTGAACTGATATTATATGAGTATCACATATGAAACTATGACATGGACTCGTCTTGTATTGTACGGCGAGGAACATAATGAATTGACACATGTTATAAATTGAGAAGCATGGTTAGGAAAACTGACTATATTAATAATGATTTAATATAGAGAAATGGTGAGACATGAAGAGGGCGACGGTTACGTCCTTGGGCATGAATACCCTAAAAGGTAAAATAGGGGGAAGGCGATGACGCTTCCTTGGGTTGAAAGTCCCAGAACACACTGTACAGGAATCGATTTGGTGAGGACTCGGGGCTTGATGTCCCCTCACCGGAACACCCTTGGAATGTTTATAGGGTGATCAAGTGCGCCCATTTGGGTTTCGATGAGTTGAGTGATACTCAATTTAACATGGATACCTAGGAACAATGATGATTGGTAATATTTGTATAAATGTGTAATTATGACACTTGGTAACGATTAACTACGGTATCCATAAGATGTGATCATAATAAACCTCATAATCTGGAATATGATGTAACTTACTAACCATGCAGATTTTAATGTGGTAATGATAGAGGTGAGTAATGGCTTTCTCTACTGAGCATAGTGTTGCTCATTTCCTTATGTTTATATCTTTTCAGGACTCACTAAGTGTGAGGTGGCTACGAGAAATATAGTTGAGGAAGTGATGTAGCTATATTACATTGGGACTGCTTCAATCGTTGAGAATGTTCTTCATGATAATGTAAGCATCAATTGTTACTTTCTGTGACTGTATTACAATGTGTTGAGGGTTAAAATGATGATGACAACAGTTTATATTATTAAATTTAAGGTGCTACATTAAAACTGTGGTTTATTTGTCGTTTATATTTTTATTTTTGAGTTGAGAGTTTTCATTTAAGTCCCGGGCAAATTTTATTTTTAAGGTTTTACTTTTATTATTTATTTTTATTTTATCTCATTAAAAACTGTTAACCCCCATATAGGGGCGTTACAGTTGACTAAGGAACTAACAGGTTAAGCAATAAAGAGATAGACCGATAAAAAATGAGGCTAAGTAAAAGAAATAAACGGTTAATATTTAAGTTGTATTATCTATTAAGTAGGTCGGTAATAAGGAAAATTTAGCTAATAGTCGGGTGTTATTTGAATAGGACACAAAGTCGACTAATAGAAGGGAAAGGATAAACCATGGGAATGTTAGAGCACTATTTATTAGCATGAAGAAAATGAATTTCAAATGCATTAGAAATGTTTGAAATGTATTGCATTATTTATGCATAATGTTTTAAAGTTCAAGGCATGACCTGCATTGTGACTGCAATTGTTATGTTTAATGTTTAGACATTAAGTTATGTCATATAACATGTTCACTAAAGATTACACAAGCATAAATAGAATCATGCATTATGATATTGCTTGCATTCCTTTAAAAATATTATTTCATAAAATTGTTTGTAAAAAACATTTTACAAGAAATGTTTTTATGACAAAACGTTTAATGTTTATGAAAAACATTTTATGATAAATATTTATGAGAAACGTTTATGAAAAATGTTTTACGAAAAAGGTTTAAAGAAGAAGATTTTATGAAACACGTTTTGTGAGATTATGTTTGAACTTACTAAGCGAAAGCTCATTATAAGTTCTTTCAAGTTCTAGGTAACTCTACAGAAGATCAATAAAACTAATTGAAGAGCTCGGTGCTACGGTGACAGATGCAATAGTTGGGTATAAATAGTTTTTCACTGTGTAAAGAAAAAAATTTCCGTTGTTTTAACGAGAAGCTATTCTTGTTTAAAAAGATATGTTAAGGAAGTTTTACGAAAATAAATGTTTATTCAACAAATTTTAAAGAATGTTTTGGATAATTTTAAGTCATGTTTTGAACTATATTTCAGTTTATGTTACAATGAAAGTCGCAATAGTTTCAACAAAGTTTTAAGAAAAAATTACTAGCATTTTTTTTACTAGAAAGTAAGATTAAAGTTTAAGAAATTTAGTTTAAAAAAGTTAAGTAACAACTCAAAAAGACGGATCGGTACAAGTAGCTACCTGGTTCATGGAGATGATGGACGTTTGGAGAAGATTAACGACATTCAAAGAAGGTCGTGGAATCTCATGTGGCATTTGTTGACCCATCCACTGCGAAGCCTCACAAATAGAATATCGTCACAGGAGGCTCCAATCAATCATTGGGCTAGCATGGCCTCAGAACGATCCCACGTTGCAGGCCCTGAAATCAACATTCGTCACAGACAATAATCCATGGTCCAAAGAGGAGGAAGAGAGAGGAGAGAGAGAGAGTGGATGAAGGAAAATATTAAATTACAATGAAATGTATTTTTGGTACTTTGATAGTATTGAATCTGATTTATCAAAATTACGCTATTTATTATCTTTTTCAAAATATTATAGCTACTAATTTTTAGGCAATTTATCTATTAGGAACAAAAAAAAAAACCTCTATCACTATGTCTTTCAGGTATTAAATTTGTAAAAAAGAACAAAAACAATTTTAATGAGATTTAACATTTTCAAAATATACAAGTTTCCATAAGAAAAGTTTCTTAATTTTTATTGATCTCCTTAAAATGTCATTTCCTTCCTCCCAAAGCAAAAGAATAAATAACTTTTTTTAGAATATCCGTCCGCAAAAAAAAAAGAAAAAAAAGAAAAGTCTGATAGCAACCCCTCAATCCAATTCGCTAAATGAAAGATTAGACATTGTGTGTGGTCCGATCATTAGGGCCATATCATGTGAGAGGTCACCAAGGAAACATAATAAAGAATAGATGCCTCTGCTTTCTAGTAATCTAAACTTTTTTTTTTTGGTGCTTTCTTGTCTGATTAATATCCCCATTAAGTGGAGGAAATACATTTACTAAGCTTAAAAAGAGCGTTTGAAGACTTGAAAGCAACATTTTCCTTCAAACTTTTATATGTCAACATCAAGCATGTCCAATGGGTTTAAAATAACATCTGATCATGTATGCGTGTATTTGCAAAAATTTATGCTTCTTAACGATAATCATACAATAACAAACAAGGAAAAAAAAATATTGTACTAGTGATGAATCCTTTATAGATTTTATGAATTTTATTAGATTCTTTCTAAATTACAATGTTAAAGCTGCATAGCATAACCATAAATCTATATTCCTTTCGCGCTCTTATTTTTAATATTGAGGTTTAGAATTAAAATCTCTACTCTATATTAAAAAAATACAAAATATAAATATGTCCTTTCATTGATGGAGGCCCCATTTCTAAGGCTCTTTGTGTGTGTTTGTAGCGCATGTAACGTGGGAGAGTCATATATTGTAATTGGAATGAGGACAGTTGCAGAGCTGGAAATGTATGCAAAGATGACAGAGTCAGGGGATATGGTGGGCGGTTCAATTTCTACTGTCCATATTCAATGTGCTGATTCTTCTTTGTTGCAAAAACTATTATTTTTTTATATTTTGTATTTTGTTTTATTTTGCTAAAATATCCAATAGGCTGATTCAGTGCAACAAAATCCCTCCCACAAGTCAACAACAAAAAGGACCCAACTCCCCAATTCCCTCGTAAAATTAATATGCAAACACAAAGTGACAACTTCACTGCATGTGCAGGCATGAGAGTGTGGACCCATTTGCTAAGCCACTCAGCTCTCAAGAACATGCAATGCAAACCCAATAAAAGCTTTTACATTTGTTTTCTTATCTTTATTTTGGATTAAAAAAGTTGAACTTTTTTTTTTTAAAACCATGAATCTAAAAGAAAGCAAACAAAATAATGATAAACAAATAGTAAAAGTTAAGAAGAAAAAACCAGCCACAGCAAAGAAGAACCGATAGCGGGAAACATGCATATGTGGGTGACTCTTGACTTTGACTTTTTTTAGTTGCTGTCTTCGCACAAGGAGTTTAAGGGGAAAGACTCTAGCTATTGTAATTTTCTTTTGTTATAGTATATGTTTGTTGTATCTTAATATCAACCACCAAGATTTTGGCAGCACATCTATTTGTCAGATCTCATATGAGTTCCCAACTTTTAATGCTTACAAAAATATTATAGAGTTCAATTATTTGTTTTTGTTAGCTGATCCCAATGATTATCATATCAAAAATATCTCAAAATACACTAGCAAGTTATTACATTAATGCAAACTAGGAAACACTGCCACATTACAATTGGGATTTTAGAACAATGGTTGAAACCATTAGTTTGAATTATAAACAGTGTAAAGCTCTCACAGTAAAAAAATACAGTGTAAAGCTCTCATATGCTATAGTCGTCAAACTCAAACTCATGGTCTGAACTATTCTCCCAAATAATTGTCAATTTTTCTGAGGAAAAAATGGCCAGACCAAAGTTTGCATCCGTAAACCTTCTTTTTCCATTTTTGGCCAATTGAAAAAGACTATTACATCAAGAATTGACAAACGGTGACGATAGCTTTAGAGGCATCGTGAGTCCCAACTCCGTATAGAAATAAGGGTGGATCCCATCCAATCGCATATTGAATGTGGAGTTTTTAACAATTAGATTTGAAAATATGGTATCGAAAAAGAGAGAGAGCTTTGTCGTTAGGATTTTTTTCCCCTTAATCACGAAGGAAATCATTACCATCCAGAACGGAAGGTGGGAATGATATTGGACAGAAAGCTGAGAGAAGTTCATGTCCTTGAGCACTAATAATGTCGTATTTAATTCCCAACAGATGGATGCCTTGTTGCTTCTTGACCAACGATTCTTTCTCAATTCAGCCTTAAGAAAAATGTTACATTTTCGGGAGAAATTTGCTATCCTTTTGTTTCAAACTCATGTCTCTCGTCCAATATAACAACCAATTCTTTCTTCCCACGTCACAAACCAGGTTTCGTTGGTTACAACTCAAATTCAATTAAAATTAGGATTAATAAATCATTTTCCGATTTAAGTAAATCTGATTGCAAATGTTCATTTCATTCCAATAAACAGTTTGGTGAATTTATCGTTTTTGTGAACATGTCATGCACCTATCCAATTTAATTTGCTATGGTTAATTCAAATGAACATGTTCATGAAAACAAGCTTTTAGTAGTTTTGAGAGACAATCCGGTCTAATTTGGATACAATCCAAGTTGGTTTTACACACTAGAGGTTTGAAGGAACATTCACGGGGTCATTATTTTCATCTCATGGCCATTGATTTGTGAAGTATGAAGCTTTGGTGTAAAAATTTTACTCCAATGGGCAAAATTGAGTTGCATCAATGACTAGGGCGTGAGAATTGCTCGTGGGCCGTTCAAGAACTCTGTTTTTTTTTTTTTTTTTTTTTGGGTTGAAAATAAAAAAGAGCAAATTAGAAAATCTGTCACCCTTAACTAAGGATGGCAACAAGGTAAGTAAAAAAATCCCCATCCCGCCTCACTACCTTACATAAGTTGAGATGTGATGGGGGCGAGTTTGCTCGTCATAGGTTTGGTGTACTTGCGGTAATCATTTACTCGTTCAATTGTTTTTCAACATATAGTAAATAAATGACTAAATCATTCATACACCTATAAAGACCTTAAGTTAAAATAAAAAAAATATTAACTAGAGTTTTAAATTTTCATAAATATTATATAATATAACATTATGTTAAAATTATATATATTATAGTACATTATACATAATATATTTAATTTATAACATTATATTATATAACATTGTAAAAATGTTATAATTAAATGGAATGGGTAAACGAGAAACAAAGAGAAACAAAGTTGGTGAAGGTTTAAATACATCCTTCCCGTATTCCACAAAGGGCTAAAATTTAAACCCTTTACGACCCTAATCCGTTTAAGTCGGGTTTTCCTATCCTATGTAAGAAAGGGTCCTTGTAGGTAAATTGGTTTACAAATAAAATTACCATCCATACCCTTAACTCACTTCTTTAGTTATGTGCCATTCTATTACAATTATGCTAGAAGTAGATATATAGTAGGAGAAAATTGAAGCATAAATCTTAAACACCATAAAACATTTACGAGGGGCATTCCTCCATAAATAAAGGTGTAGAAAAACTTCGTAATTTTTTTCAGGTGCCCGCGTTCAAAATGAGACGACTCAAACCAATGACATCTCGCCAAAAGTAGTAGGTGCGTTACAAACCCACTTTGGTATGCCATCGTGTGTAAGATGCAAGGAACACAAGTCAAATAACTAGACTTCAAAAGTGATTCCTATATCCAGCCGTACATGCCACGTTTAGGCCAAGAGTGGTCTTGTGAACTGATCGGAACGTATATCTTTTGGATTTGGACTGTTCCCCAATAGATTGGGTTCAAAGTCTCAATTCCAGAAGAAGGCCCAAACCATTCTGATTTGTTTTCCACATCTCAAATTCAAATCATACAAACCAATAAACACAAATACGATGTACTTATGGTAAATGAAGGATTGAAAGTATGAAACCACATAATCACACCATTGTTTTGGGAATTCAAAAACCAACCAGAAAAAGGAAACCAAAAAAAAGAAAAAAGAAATAAAAAAAAGATCAAGAGCAATAGCTATATATTCGGCCTCTCTAACTTCAAGTCTTGGCTCTAGTTGAGCTACGGCAGTGGGTGGTTATCACTTCCATCTCTTGAACTTCATGAACTTGCCCCCATGCTTCCCAAACATGCCATGCTTCCAGCGCTTCCCAAACTTACCATGCTTGAACTTTCCATGATAATGGCCGTAATAACCATGTCCATGTCCATGTCCATGTGCAAGATGGTGGGCCCCGTAAGCAACCGCTGCCCCAGTGAGACCCCCGGCTAGCATTGACCCCAAACCAGGTCCATGCCCTGTAATATTTTTTACTGATCAGCAATGACAACATGTTGCACAGTGAAGAGCTGTTCTCTCTAGCTTATTGAAATTACACTGGATGACTAAAAAAAACGGAGAGACAACTCCAAGTAAACTACTACAAATTTCTTCCATATCCTTGGACACCAGTGGTCAGTTTGGTTTGAGGTACACAAGCAAAGTGGGGCAAGGGAATGGAGTGAAAGGATTAGTGGCAGGATAACAAAATGTATGTTCGTTTGGTAGGATAGATCATTGAAAGTAGTAAATAAGGCTAGAGCAATGAAATTTACACTTCAGTTAACCTCTAAGAGATCCGGAAGAAACACCAAGGAAAAGAATGGAATCACATATAAATTAAGATTCCCATTTTACAATCTTATGTTTGAAATAGACAAAAACCAATATGGAATGGATAAAATAAAATACTGGTAATTCAAAACAGTTTTATTAGCGTGCTCCACACTCCAAACAAAATACGGAAAATGATTTTTGTTTTCTTTCTTTATCTCTATTTCTTACCCAACACACACCAAAAGGGAGAGGGCGTGTGGGGTGGGGGGATGGAAGTCGCATTCTTTTTTCTTCACCTAAGTCTCATACATCTCCCTTGTATATCTGTTCCTTATCCCTCCAGCCCTAAGACCAGCCAAGAAATAAAGCTCATGTTCAAGTGTGGGCTAATTCATTTCAAGGACACAATTAAAATGTGTACCTGCATGATACGGAGCTGATGGACCAGGATAACCGGCTGGCGGGTATCCACCAGGGGGAGGATATGCTGGCGGGTACGCGGCAGGGGGAGGTGGGGGAGGGTATCCAGCAAGTGGATAACTGCCAGGAGGAGGATATCCGGCAGGTGGGTAGCCTTGGGGAGGATACCCTGGAGGTGGATATGCTTGTGGTGGGTATGATCCAGGTGGGGGGTGGTATCCAGCAGCAAAACCAGCAAGATGTGATAATAGTCCTTTGTCGCTGTGGTGCTCGTCCTTTCCCATCTTGGTTGTTCAGCAAGAGATTACCGCAGAGATTAAGTTACAATTTGTTTAAGATATTTTCACAAGAGATTACTTAAAAAGAAAGGGGCAAGTACTCAAAATAGTTGTTGCTCCATCACAAGGATGAAAATGATTAAAAAGTTGTGTGTAGGTTCTTATCGTAGAACCAACAAAGGGAAAGGAAAAGTGACATAAGAGAACAAAAATCAACAGATAATAGATTAACTCACGACAAATTAAAACTGGGGTGGTTAAAAAATAAATGGGTGTAATAGGAGTTAAGCTGAGGGTGTCTTCATATCATAAGTTTCATTAAGTACACAAGATTTTGCAAAATAAACTCAAAACTCTTAAATTATAACTTAGATAAACCCATCACTTTTATCAAAAGGATCTTAGAACTCTAACAAGGTTGATTAAATTCAGTTGTGAATTTAAAGAGAAAGGCACTAAGACCCAATAGCTTTTGCATGTAGAACATGAATTCTCATTTTTCAACCCAAAAAATAAAAATAAAACACATTACTTTCGTTGGAAAAAAAAAAGTGGCGAACCTATTAACCAAAAACTTTACCAAAAATCATGTTACTGGAAAGGGAACCACCCAGTCCGCAGACCACAAAACATAATGGCATCAAATTAAGGGCATTCAAATTTTGCCAAACATTGTTACAATTAGACATTTAATGATAACCAAAGAACAGCCAGCAATTAGCAAAATCGAGAATTGTCATTGCAAACTTAGATTATATTTGACATTTTTGGACATGACAATAGATCATTACAAACATATAGAAATAAAAATTCATGCATAACTCAAATTTGATAGAAGATCAAACTGATGGACAGACAAATGTTCGAATATAGAAGCAAAGCAAAAAAAAATAAACATTTAAGGGGTAAAAAAGCCATAAGAGAAGTCTCGGGACAACAAAGGATTACATAATCAAAGGACAAAAGAAAATAAATTACCGGGCAAAAGAACGCTAACCGCTTAATTTGGCTTCTAATGGCGAGAATTTTTGCATGAACACAGCGTTCCGTCAGGGATTTTATGGTGCTCTTTGTGATGACATTTAATATTATTTTATTTATGGGTGGTTTGGCTTCTTTTGTTTGGTCCGCTCTTGTGCAACAATTTCTACGATATTATTCGTGAATAAGATTAGAAATATTGTTATTAATTTCATTTATTATTATTTGTACTGATAGATACGACGCGTTGCTTCAACGCGTCTTTGCATTCCTTATTTTGACACCTTTTGCTTTCCTTGCCTTCTTGAAAATGAAGGGCCACCAAATACGCTCTTTACTATTTTTATTATTGTTGTTGTTGTTGTTGTTTTATTTTCTTTTTAATTTTTATTTTATCCTTTTTTCTTTTTTTTTTGAACAGTTTTATTTAATTCCATAAAGCTATAATTCTATTGCTAATAAAATAGTAAGACACAGTCTAAAAAATACATTACATATTAAACTGAAGCTTATAGTTTTATAAATGACAGGGTTATAACTTTATCGGGATGAAAATGATTTATTTATTAGGGTTAATTGCATAACTATACCTTCTAGTTTTCTTTATTTTTCGTTTTGTTTCTTTGTTTTTAGAAATTATAAAGGTATTCTTTGAATTTGAAAAATTTGTTTCAATTTTATCCCTTACAGACTTTTTTGACTTAAAAAACATGGAGATAATATATAAATACTCTTGACTAAACCTAATTTGTTTATAAAATATATGTTTTTTTAGAAAAATTTATAAAAATATATTTTAAAATTTAAAAAATCACAAAATGTAAGATCTTTTTTTTTGAAATTTGATATTTTATTTTAAGATTTTTTTTATTTTTTAATATATAAAATATTTATCATAACAATTTACGAGTAGTTATATTATTTTGTCCAAATTTTTTTATTCATGAGGATGACATTGAAATAAATTTTTTAAATTTTAAAGATATCTTTATACTTTTTAAAAATAGAAAATAAATTAAAAAATAATTAAAGCTAAAAGGTGTAATTATGTAATTAATTTTCTTTTTAAATTCTCATTCCCATTTTTATTTTTTCACCGTTTTTGGTGGCTGCTTCTGCACATATACGTTTCAAAACTAATTTCTAATTCCGTGATCGAAGCTTCAATCGTCAAGTCGTGCCAACTTGCTGCGGCGTTGGGGACTAGCTCAACGACTTCCATGTCCATGTTTAGAAGGGTACTTTTATCTCTGATAAGGAAATCCTGTTGACACAATGATTTCGTAGACCCACCACATGTCAACCCAAGTCTAGATAAATTGGACTACCTGTGTATAAGAGTTATTAAGTCAAATAATATGCAAATTTAACAATTCTGATTAAGGCAAAAAGTGGTTCCGACCATTTTCTTAGTTGTAGATAATATAAAGCTTTCATATGCTACAGCAACAATAAAAAAATCGCTATAATATAAAACTCTTATATGTTATAATAAAAACAGTTTTAACCGACAGTTCTAACCACCTTGCTAAACCCTTTGCAATTTCATCCGGACTATGCATTACCTTGCAACAACAACAACAACAATTTGGTAAGAGGAAAGAGAAAGAGGGGCATATAACCTATAGAAAGGAATAGGAGCACCGTACCCTTATTGTGTTAGGTATAAATTGTCTCTCTAAACTCTTCACATCCGAAGATTAAACAAGCTCTTAAGCATCAACGCAAAGTCCGTCAATCTCCTGAAATAGGACCGACAAATGAGATCAACATATTTGTATCTTTTGGTAGTCATCTAAAATAATGTTCATGAATGTATGTGTATTGATAAGATACTTAATCAGCAACCATTTATCAAGTCAGCAATCATTTATCACTGTATATCACTCAAAGAACAAGAAAAAGCCAGGTTGTGTTGATTGGTTCAATTTTATACAAGCTTTTGGTACATCCTTCTATCACCGCTACGCCACCCCAATTTGGTGGTATTGTTGTCGTCTTTTCAAAACCAAGAGAAAGGGGAAACACACAAATCATGTATCAATATAAACCTGGCCTCCAGGCATTAAGCTCTCCACAATGGCATCTACTAGAGGCTTCTGCACAACCCTTCTCTTGCGATGTCTTTTCTTAAAATGAGGATCTGGGCACTACAAAAAAGCATGAGCAAGGAACTGACTTGGTTAAATTTTGTGCTTCAGTTAAGTTTTGAGCAATTTCATCAATGTCATGTATGAGAACTGCACTCACCAGGATTGAAACGAGCGTCAATGATCCAAGATAGGTAGATACCAGTTGCTTGAAAGAAATTGTAGCATTTGCAAATAAGAAATGTGTGCAATTTAGTTGAAATAACAGATTATCAATTCAGCATCATCAAAGCGTCTCTAATGCAATAAATAAATTTTTATGCCAATGTCAAAATTCGGCATCATGTAAGAAAACCATTCTCGAATATAATGTTATACTTACTGTCAAATTTGACATGTGCTATTGTTGCTTATTGATTGTAGCGTTACGTTTTTTACTTGATAATTACAATGTTGTCATTTTCAAATTATTCGAAACAAAATTTTCCTTCCACAAGTTCCACTACTTAGAATAGTAGTATTGGAGTACAAAATAGAATAAACTATTATACATATCATTTGTATACTTTTTTTTTTAATTTTTGCCAGACATTAGTAATTTGGCATTGAGGATGATCTTTTATTATACCTTTTGTTGAAGATTCTCTGAAAAACTTGATGAAGATTTGAAAGAAAGAAAGGGAAAAGCAAGATGAATGACAGAGTTTTCTATGTGAATTGAATTCTCTTTCTTACTTGTTGTCTTGATGATTGAACTTAAATATACATGCTTTAGCTTATCATAAGATAACACATGTAATGTATCATACCCGACTTCAACAGAATCTCTAACTAATCACAGAAGCAACCAACTGACCTACGACAAGTAACCAACTGGAAACTAACTAGCTCTAACTGTATTATTAACTGATTGTCAGTATCCCAACAGTTTACATATAGTAATCTATTGAATACAATAAACTCAATACACTCCTTTACTCTCAACATGCCCCCTCAAACATAAAGTGCGAAAATTTAGAACTTTAAGTTTGTCTCTAAAGGAGCTGAAAGTTGAACTAGAGACTGCTTTAGTGAACACATAAGCTATTTGGTCTATTGAGGGCACGTGTTTTACTTCAAGGAGTTTTTGTTGAACCTTTTTCTCGAAAAAAGTACAAATCTAGTTCAACATGTTTTATTTGAGCATGAAGAACTGGATTAGCTGCAAGGTGTACTGTGCTCAAGTTGTCACACCATATCACTGGTTTCTTGGCAGCTTATTACTCCAAGTTCAGTTAGCAATCCTTGTGTCCAACTAATCTTTGTAACTAATCCTACTAAGCTTCTGTGTTATGCATCGATGGATGATCTTGACACAGTGCGCTACTTCTTCGATTGCCAGGATATAGGGTTTGGACCAAAGAAAAGATGGTAGCCTGAGGTTGAACGTCTGTCATCCAAATTGAGGCCTAGTCAGCATCACAAAATCCCACTAGATTCAGTGAACGATTTTCACTCTTAGTGAGATGTAGACCAAACTTTGTGGTTCCTGCTAAGTACCTCAGTATATGGTTCACAGCCTTCCAATGAGCCTCAAGAGGTTGGTGCATAAATTGGCAAACTTTATTTACAGAGTACGCCAATTCTGGTCTAGTGATAATGATATACTATAGGGCTCCCACAGTGCTTCTATAGAGGTGAGGATCTTGAACTGGATTGCTCCTATATGCAGTTCGCTTCTGTCTAGTTGTCGTAGGAGCTGAAGTACCTTTGGCAAACTGCATTTTGGTTTTGCACAGTAGATCTTTGATATATTTAGCCTGAGACAAATGTATTCCATTTTTAGTTTTTCTCACCTAAATTCCCAAGAAGTAATCTACTTCTCCAAGATCTTTGAGAGAAAACTTGGTATTCAGTTGACTAATTAGATTTTGCACTACTAGTATAGTCACTTCCAGTAACTAGGATATCATCAGCATAAACCAGCACAAAGAGCGTGAATTGACCATTTTGCTAAAAAAATAGAGATTGATAGGACCTAGTTGATTTGAAACCAAGACTGAGAAGAGCTTGAAAGAGTTTCTCAAACCAGGCCCTAGGTACCTGTTTGAGTCCATATAAAGATTTGTGAAGCTTGCAGACTAATTGGGATTCTTTGGATCTATGAAACCTAGCAGGTTGTTCCATATATACTTCTTCTTATAAATCTACATTAAGGAATGCACGTTATTCACATCTATCTGTCTTATAGACCAATTTCTAACAAGTGCAATTGTATGCACTACTCTAATTGTAGTTGACTTGACTATTGGACTAAAGGTTTCATCAAAATCAAAGCTTGCAACCTAATGAAACCCTTTAGCCACCAACCTAGCTTTGTATTTGTTTATTGCACCCTTAGAGTTTTCTTTTTACTTTGAACACCCACTTACAACCTACAGCTTGTCTTCCTTCAGGCAATGTTACTAACCTTCAAATATTATTTCTAAGCAAAGCCATATACTCGTCTATCATTGCATGCTTCCAATTCTCATTTGTTAAAGCCTTTGCAACTGTAGTAGGTTCCCTTGCAGCCATATAGAGTTTAGGTTTGTGAATGACAGCCTTTGCTTTGGTTCTCATAGTATGAGCAGTCTGTGTATCCTTTAAGACTGTGTTTGGCACATAGTCTTCAACACTTGGAACAGAATTGTGATTATCACATGAAGTAGGAGCAATAGTGTTAGACATGTATGCTCTAAGGAGTAAAAATGTAATAAGTTTTTGGAGATATTTTTATCAATAAAGAATTTATTTGTTGTTATATACCAAATCTTGTCCTCTTTACGTTCATATTTATTGAATGTATGTTAAGCAAACAATAGTTTGAGACTGTCAGTCTAAACCTTTAAGAATTAGGCATATGAAACACAAATTGTGCGAAAGACATGATTCTTAAGGTGACGGTCTAAATCATAAGATCTGCAATTAAGGAAATAAAGTTGGGCGCTTTATTCATGTAAAGATTGTTATGTTGTATATATCCCTATTGGGAGATGGTTTGTTTTGGCCATCGGCGGTGGACTCCGTGAATAAAAACATTGGCACGTTGTCATAGGTGACGATGTTAGAAACATTGGTATGTTGTCGGAGGTGAAGTTGTCATAGGTGACGATGTCTTGGCCATCAGAGGTGAACTCCGTAAATAGAAACATTGACACGTTATCATAGGTGACGATATGTTAGATCGGGACATAAAGTGAATAGATTTGGATTAATAATTCTGTCTCGGCAAATCGATTTACTTTAAACAATCATTTGGATTGTATCTTAATCCTGAGATTAATAGTGGGCCCGTTGTCTTGACTTGTGTCTTTTGATGTACCAAAAGGTGACACTCACATCTTAATAGTGGTATGCATGCCGATACGTTAGAGGCATGACTCTTGATGGCGTAGACCTGCTATTCATAGATATGGAATCTATAGCTCCTCTTTAGGAGTATTGATATCCTCTTATATGCGTTATCCTATAATTGAAAAATTGGAGCGCTCAACCATTTGGATACATAGGTGTAACCAAATGGTATATTATCTTTAGATGGTAAGTTTTTTGATGGTGAGATAATAGAATGTAAGATAAAAATAATCAGGAAGGTAAGATAAAACTTGTCCTTAAGCTGGTTATGGATAATCCTATGGGGATATGAAACATTATGATATGTCATGGAGACTTAGCTATACGGGCTTCATAATTCTATGTAGTTCGAGAGTGCAGCTCCAAGCTTTTAATGGAATAACATTGGAGTTCATAATTATAAAATGTATATCTAGGATATTGGGTTTCGTAATTATCAGGAGCTTAAACTATATAGATCCATTTGGTCCCCTTTGCTAGCTCACAACATCCTGTAACAATACGGCATGCTTTTCTAATAATTGGTGACTTATGTCAATTTATTAGATTGGTTGAAATTTGAAAGAATTAAATAATTCATGTCTATTTATCGGTTGAATTAATTTTATGATAAAATTAATTCAAGATACATTTGTTGAATTATTGGGATCGGATAATTCTTGTTGTTTATCAGTTGATTTAATTTTGAATAAATTAAATCAAGATAAACTTGTAGAATTATTAAGAATTCATTTATTTTCCTAGAGATTATCTAGATAAAGTTGTTTTAATTAGATAACTTCTCTATTGGGTTATTTGAATTAAAACTGAGACTTTATCCTGTAGAATCTCGGGTGAAAAATAAAAGATTCGCTAAGATCTTTTTTCGGCAGTTTGGCCTACCGATGGGGCAAGTTCGGCCTGCCGATGTGCAGAAAAAAGATTACGTGTTTTCACATGGATTTTATCAGATATTGACCCAAATTTGATTTTGATTCAAATTTTTGAGACCTAATCTGATAAGGACTGACCTTAGACCCAACCTCTACAAATAGGGAGTAAGTCACATGAGTTATTTAGATCAATTGAGAGATTAAGAGAGATACTCTATTGGTGAGAATCTGAAACTCCCTGAGAGCTCTTGTTCACAAATCATGAACATTAGTTTTGGGTTCTCTCAATTGGTTGGAATGAGAGTAACATAGAGGAAGAGCTGTACGTGTGAGCCCACACTCACTCCGATCATGGATAGAGAATAGCAAAGAAGACTAGTTGGTTTAGGCTTTTTTGGAACGTTACTTCTCTTCACTGATTGCAGGAGCTTTTTGGCATACAAAGGTTAGTAAGATCTGGTTAATTTATGCATATAGCATGTCAAACTTGTGTTTTGGAAAATACTCTTATGTAAAATTTTTAAAATTCTGCTGCATACTATTTTTCAAACAATTGGTATCAAAGCTGTGGTTTTTTACATAAATTTATGAGTTTGTGATCATACTATATGTATAAATTTTATGATCTTAATCTCTCATATGCTTGAATTTAATTTTATAGAGAGTTGATACTCTAGGTTTTTATATATTTTATATGTTTTCATGGATTATGTGGTGAATGTTCATTAATTAATTATGATTGATTAAATGGTTATTTAATTATTAATTTAGACCGGTTATGGTTCCTTAGAGGTTAGAATATGTATCTAGGTTTTTCATGTAATTAGATGGCGGACTATCATCTCCATCTAGAAATTATTATTTAATTTTAAATTTGTAAGAATTTTGTAATTAAATAATTATTCATAGAAGACGGATCTAAAAGGCAAATCTAGAAGATTGATGATGGTGCTCTCAGGTATTTCCTCAGTCTCTAATTTTATGTTTTTGAATTGTTGAAAATAAAATTGATGAATTGCATTAAAAATTGTATTTTCTAGAATGAGTGATTTTTGCTCGATCGGCATGCCAAACCTTCCAGTTCGACAGGCCGATGGTCGCAGATCGACAGGCTAATGTGAGGTTCAACAGGCCGACAGCGAGGCAAAAATCAAGAGTCTCTGGCGGCAGGCCGATCTAAAGATTGGCAAGCTGATGGGTCATAACCGGCAGGCTGATCACCCAGATCAGCTTGCCGACAGAGAGCTGAAAAATTCTCAAAAAAAGGTGCAGTTTTTCAATGCAGTTTTAATTTTATTTTTGGGACAATTCTAAGAGACATTAAATTTGGATATGACCGAAAATATGAAGTATTCAGTTCATACGGGATTGAAGACTCAAAGATGGACATTACATGATGAGAGATACAACCTGAGAATTCAAGGATGAAGAATCGATAATATGTTTCGATTATTCTCTTGTAATCTTTGTTTTCTATTCTCTAGGGTGGAACCATAATATTACGGTTATTATTTTGCTTGTAGCTTTGCTTGATTGCTTTGCTTGTCTACATTATAATATGATTTGCCATGTATATTGATAACATGTCATATAGAATAGGGAGTGCCACTCATATTAAAATTATTCATGCATGTTCTTAAAATAAAACCTCGATTTCAAAAGATTGAGTGGGAGAACGTTTTCAAAGGGAGGACCTACGGCCTCCATCGTTGGTCCATAGGAAGAACATGGTGGTCCCAACCTCTAGGAAGGGATTTCTATCATGTACTAGATTAGATCTTTGAGAGGATAAGGTATTTTAGCATGATTTATGGTTGCATAACCTAGGTGGTGATTATAAATCATGGATAAAATATTGAAACGATGGTTATACACTCATGATAATTTTATTATTAACTTCCCCTAGGAACTCTGTTAATAAAATTAATGGCCAAAGAAACGATTATTAATATATGCTGGATCATACGGGTCCTGGATGGCGTATATTAATCAAGAAGGGATTCGTGTTCCTGATTGAATTTGGCATAACTCCCCCAGGAGCTTGTTGAATTATGAGTTGGGAATTATCATTGTAAGGTTGTGATATTTTCAAGGTTTTAACACATAAACACATTTGTTTGTTTTTACATGATTATGTTATCTTACTAAATTATTATGATATGTTTGCTTATGTTTGGTATATGATTCTTTATAGTAGATTAAAAATGTCTAAAAATGCTTTATCTTTAATACTTGACAAAAACCTATTAACCGGAGAGAATTATAATGATTGGAAAAAGAACCTGGATATCGTCCTCTCCTTTGAGAAACTGAAATTTGTGCTGACAACCCCTTGTCCTCCCGAGCCTACGGAGACTCCACTAATGAGCAATTCTAAGCGTATGATCGCTGAAAAGATGCAAATGATCAGGCCCTCTGCTATCTTATGGCTAGCGTGAATAATGTGCTGTAGGCTCAACATCAGGATTATGAGACTGCGAAGCAGATCTTAGATAATCTTGAAGACATGTTTGGAGGCTAGGCCATAACAAAGCGACAATGGGCATTTCAGAAACTTCTTAACTGTAAGCAGAGGCTGGGGACATCTATAAAGGAGCACATGATGTTGGTTATGGGTTACCTCGCTGAGGCTCAAACCAATGGAGCCAAAATCAATACTGAAACTCAGATGACTATGGTCTCTGAGACTCTATCAAAGGAATTTATTTCATTTAGAGCTACTTTTAATTTAAGCAATGGGTAGGATATGACCTTAACAGAATTAATAAAACAGTTACAGGAGTTCGAACTGCTGATCAATGAGCCTCATACGGGTGGAGAGGCCAACATGGTAGCTGCTTCTAGTTCCAATCCCAACTCTAGGAATGGAAGAAGCAACGGGCCAAGAATAGGAAGTCTTCTATTCCTGCTAGGACCAAGAGTAAGAAAAAGAAGAAGAAGAACCCAAAGAAGCTTAAGTGCTTCTTTTGTGGGAAGGTCGGGCACATCAAGAAGCATTGCAAGAACTTCCTTTCCAAAGAAGGTAGGTGTAATCTTCTGTATTTAGAAACTTATTTGGTTGAGGAATCCAGTGACATTTAGGTCATAGATTTCGGTACAACTAATCATGTTTGTGTTTTTCTACAAGGGTTCAAAGAAACGATAAGTCTACTACATGAAGACTTCATGCTTCGGATGGGCAATTGATCCTTGGTCTTAGCAAAAGTAGTGGGAGACATCCATCTTTATTTTGATAATTATAGGAATTTAATTTTGCAAGATTGTTTTTATGTTCCTAAATTTAAAAGGAATTTAATTTCTGTAGCTTGTTTATTTAAAGACTCCTATTTGATTTCTTTTGATGATAAAGTGGTGATTTATAAAAATAAATCTTTTATCTGTTCTGGATGGATGCAAAAAAATCTATATTTTATCAAACCTAAGATGGCCTTACTGCTTAATGCAGAGATGAATGATAATAACTCTAAAAGACTTAAAACTTCTCACTCTAATAAGACTTATCTTTGGCATTTGCGCCTTGGTCATGTTAACCTGAATAGGATTCAAAGGTTGGTAAGGGATGGACTTTTAAGTTACTTAAAGGTGGAATATATACTTCAATGTGAATCTTGTTTGGAGGGTAAAATGACCAAAAGGCCATACGAGTTTAAGGGCAATAGGGCCGAAGGGGTTCTAGAACTTGTGCATAGTGATGTTTGCGGACCAACGAACATTAGGGCACGAGGAGGGTATGAGTACTTTGTCACTTTTATTGACAATTACTCAAGATATGGGTATGTGCACCTGATGCACCATAAAAGCAAAACTTTTGACAAGTTTAGGGAGTTTTGGGCCGAAGTGGAAAAGCAATTGGGTAGACCCATAAAGGCACTTTGATCTGATCGAGGGGGAGAATACCTTTCTGATGAGTTCTTGGGACACTTATTCGAGAATGAGATTTTATCCCATTTGACTACGTTGAGCACTCCGTAGCAGAATAGCATAGTGGAGAAAAGGAATAGGACTTATTGGATATGGTTAGGTCCATAATGAGTTATTCATCATTGCCTTTATCCTTTTGGGGATATGCACTACAAACCGCATGTTATCTTTTGAACAATGTGCCTTCAAAATCGGTCCCTAAAACTTCTCATGAGTTGTGGACGGGTAGGAAGACATCCTTAAACCATATTCGCATATGGGGATGTTCGGCTCATGTCCCATTAAAGATGCAAATAAGTTGGAAGTACGTTTGAAAGTTTGTGTGTTTATAGGATATCCAAAAGGGACTAAATGAGGTTATTTCTATAACCCAAAAGAAAATAAAGTCATGGTTTTAACTAATGCAACTTTCCTTGAGGAGAGTTATATAGACGACTTTAAACCTCGAAGCAAAGTCGTGCTTGAGGAGTTAAGGAGTGATCCAATCACTCTGGAGGTTCCGAATGAAACCATTCCGATCAATGTAGAAAAACCAAACGAACCTGAACAACAACCTAAGGGGCTTTGGCATAGTGGGAGGATCGGGTGTCAACCTGAGAGGTATATGTTCAATGGGGAGGTCTTTTTGGTTGAACCGGATGAACATGACAAGGATCCTTATACTTACGTAGAGGCTATGGAGGATGTTGATTCAAAACTCTAGACAGAGGCCATGAACATAGAGATGAAGTCTATGGAGACTAATCAGGTTTGGAAGTTTGTGGATCTTCCTAAAGGGGTAAAACCTATAAGGTGTTAGTAGATCTACAAGAGGAAAAGAGGAGTGGATGGTAAGTTTGAAACCTTTAAGGCTAGACTGGTAGCTAAGGGTTATACGCAAAAGGAAGGAATCGATTATAAGGAAACCTTTTCACCTGTAGCCATGCTTAAGTCTATCCGGATTCTCTTGTCCATAGCTGCCGCTCTCGACTACGAGATTTGGCAGATAGATGCCAAGATGACTTTTCTAAATGGCTATCTTGATGAATCTATTTATATGAAACAACTAGACAGGTTCAAGGTCAAGGGTCAAGAGAGTAAGGTTTGTAAGCTGCTAAAGTTAATTTATGGACTTAAGCAAGCTTCTCGTTCTTTGAACATAAGATTTAATCAGGTGATCAAGACTTATGGGTTCTCACAAAATGTGGATGAGCCATGTGTTTACAAATACATTAAGGATGAGAAGGTGGTTTTTCTACTACTCTATGTAGATGACATTCTGCTAATTGGCAATGACGTTGGGGTATTGTCATCGGTCAAATTATGGTTGACCAAGCAGTTTGACATGAAAGACTTGGGTGAGACTAATTTTGTTCTTAGTATCTAGATCTTTCGGGATAGGAAGAACAAAATGATAGCTTTGTCCCAGGCCGGCTACATAGATAAAATTCTCAAGAGGTTTGTAATGCAGGATTCGAAGAAAGGTGGGCAACCACTTTGCAACTTTCTGGACGTTCATACTTTGTTCTGTAGTCTTTCAATTACCATATATAAAGGCTATAGGTCATCGGTTGTGACGTTCACGAATGGCCAACCCTTTGGATTTTTGAGTTCTTGGCCTCTATTCACACCTACACATCATATGCTTGTGTGGATAGCTGCTGTATGGCATGGCGATGCTTTGCGACTATGCCTGGAATTACTCTTTCTAAGAAAGACTCTCCAAAGTCTGATGAAAAAAGAGAATACATGAAGAAGGTGCCTTATGCTTCGGTAGTGGGTAGTCTCATGTATGCCATACTTTGCACATGATCGGATATTTGTTATGCGGTCGGGATTGTAAGTCAATTTTAGGCGGATCCAGGACCAAACCACTGGGTTGCGGTAAAGTATATTTTCAAGTACCTGAGAAGGAATCAAGGGTATTTGCTTGTATATTCAGGTGCGGACTTGACTCTTCTAGGATATATTGACTTAGATTTTCAATCCTGTCTGGATTCTAGGAAATCAACTTTGGGTTTTGTGTTTACTCTGGGTGGCAGTGCCATCAGTTGGAGAAGTGTCAAGCAAGATTGCACTTCGGATTCAACGATTGAGGCTGAGTATGTGGCAGCTAGTGATGCTTTGAAAGAAGCAGTGTGGCTCCGCAAGTTCCTTAGGGATCTTGAGGTAGTTCCTGGTACAGATAAGGTGTATCATTGTACTGTGATAATAGTGCAGCGGTAGCTAATGCTAAGGAACCAAGATTTCACAAGAAGAGTAAGCATATTGATCGAAAGTATCATGTGATAAAGGACTTCATTGAGGGCGGGCATGTCACGGTGTGCAAGATCGCGTCAGAGGACAATTTAGCTGATCCATTTATGAAGACACTTACTGGGAGAGTCTTCGAGAGGCATGTGGAAACTACGAGGATGCGAGATTTGTCATTTTTACTCGCTTAATGCAAGTGGGAGATTGTTAAATATGTATGCCCTAAGGAGTAAAAATGTAATAAGTTTTTAGAGACATTTTTCTCAATAAAGAATTTATTTATTGTTATATATTAAATCTTGTCCTCTTTACGTTCATATTTGTTGAATGTATGTTAAGCAAACAATAGTATGAGACTGTCAATCTAAACCTTTAAGAATTGGGCATATAATGGACAGATTGTGCAGAAGACATGATTCTTAAGGTGACGGTCTAAATCATAAGATTCGCAATCGAAGGAATAAAGTTGGGCGCTTAATTCATGTAAAGATTGTTATGTTGTCTACATCCCTTTTGGGAGATGGTTTGTCTTGGCCATCGAAGGTAGACTCCGTGAATAGAAACAGTGGCACGTTGTCATAGGTGACAACGTGTTGGATTGGCACATAAAGTGAATAGATTTGGATTAATAATTCTGTCTCGGCAAATCGATTCACTTTAGACAATCATTTGTATTGTATCTTAATCCTGAGATGAATAGTGGGCCCATTGTCTTGAGTTGTGTCTTTTGATGTACCAAAGGGTGACACTCACATCTTAATAGTGGTATGCATGCCGGTACGTTGGAGGCATGACTCGGCCTGCTGATTAGGCAGATTGGCCTACCGATGAGCAGAAAAAGGATTACGCGTTTTCACGCGGATTTTATCAGATATTGATCCAAATTTGATTCTAATTTGAATTTTTGAGACCTAATCTGATAAGGACTGACCCTAGACCCAACCTCTATAAATAGGGTGTAAGTCACATAAGTTATTTAGATCAATTGAGAGATTAAGAGAGATACTCTGCTGGTGAGAATCTAAAACTCCCTGAGAGCTCTTGTTCACAAATCACGAACATTAGCTTTGGGTTCTCTCAATTGGTTGGAAGGAGAGTCACCTAGAGGAAGAGCTATACGTGTAAGCCCACACTCACTCTGATTGTGGATAGAGAATAGCATAGAAGACTAGTTGGTTCAGGCTCTTCTAGAACGTTACTTCTCATCACTGATTGCAGAAGCTTTTCAGCACACAAAGGTTAGTAAGATCTGGTTAATTTATGCATATAGCATGTCAAACTTGTGTTTTGAAAAATACTCTGATATAAAATTTTTAAAATTCTGCTGCGTACTATTTTTTCAACAAACAGTAGGTTCAATAATAGCATATGTTCATTCTTAATAACATGACCAGTAGTTGCATCTGGAATAGAAGTTGATATTGAAGTGGGAAGGAATTCATTAGAGGTCTCAGAAGATGGTGAGGATTTAGACTGTGACGCAAAGGGAAAGTGAGTTCATTTAAGGTGACATCTCTAGAGATGAAGGTTCTACCGTTGGAATCTAGGCATTTGTAACCTTTTTGATTAAGGTTGTAACCAACAAAAACACAAGGTGCTAATTTATAGGCAAGTTTGTGACGATTGTAGGGTTTGAGATTTGGAAAACATAAACAGCTAAAGGTCTTGAGCTAATTATATTGAGGTTTGATCTTAAAAAGGTTTTCCAAGGATGACAAGTTTCCAATTACTAGAGAGGATAATCGGTTAATAAGGTATACAATAGTTCTAAAAGCTTCATCCCAACATTTAAAGGGCATAAATGCTTGAGCAAGAAAGGTCAAACCTATCTCTACAATGTGTCTATGTTTTCTTTCTGTTGTACCATTTGTTCATGTACATGAGGGCAAGGATGCCTATAAACTACCCTATGAGCTGCAAGAAGATTAGTGAATGGTCTATATTCTCCTCCCTAATCAGACTATATGGTTTGTAATTTAGTCCCTAGTTGCAGCTCAGCTTGTTTCTTGAAGTTAACAAAGGTTTGTAGGGCTTTAGATTTGTGTCTTAGCATGTAAATCCAAGTAAATCTAGAATAACTGTCAATGAAGTGTATATGGTATCTATAACCACTAGTAGAGGGGATTGGAGAAGAACCCCAAAGTTCAGTATGCACTAGTTCCAATGGTTTTGTGTAAACAATTGTGGAATTAGAAAAGGGAGACTTGTGTAGTTTGCCAAGGCAACAAGCTGAACAGACACTATGAGGCATTTTATTGATGTTTTTCAGATTACAAAGAGAAAGTACAAATTTGATTGTTTATTCACAAGGATGGCCAGGTTTATTATGCCAAATATTGAACAAAGAATGAGAGATTTTAGATATGTTACACAAATTTTTACAAGAGAGTGGATTGACATTAATCAGACTTTAGAACTAAGAAGTTGGACTTATGTTAACAGAAGACTGAGATGAGGATTTGATTTGTTGTAGCTTGATTTGAGAAGTGTCAAAGGTGTAGAGATTCCCTTTAAGACGACCCTCTAGAAGAATTGCTTGGGATGTAAGATCCTTCACAAAACAAAATGCAGGTCTGAATTCAAAATAGACTTGATTATCTTTGGAAAATTTTTAAACACTAAGTAAGTTCTTAGTAATTCTTGGAACACGAAGAAGCTGTTTGAGAGTAAGTGTTTTAGATACAACATGAGGAGATAAAAATAGCGAATAACCAATGTGCTTAATGTCAAGACCCTTACCATCTCCAATGTGAACTTGATCTTTGCCTCTAAACTCTGTCTTGAATATCAAATTTGATGCATCTAGAGTGATATGATTTGTTGCTCCAGAGTCAGGATACCAATTTGTGTCATTTTCTGGATACCACATGGAGTTGTGAATGTTCTTTGGTGTAGCAAGCATTGCTGACATTGATGAGTGAGGTTGCTTATAATTTGTGGACTGAAGCTAGAAAAAATTTCCTTGAGAACCACCTTTGGGAACAAAACTAGAGGAATCACCAAGAAGTTGAGCAAGTCCTGTGAAAGATTGATCAAATCTATAGTAACAGTTAACAACTATATGTCCCATTTTGCCACAGAGTTGACATTGTAGCTTGTTGTTTTGCCATGATCCACGACTTCTACCAAATGATCTTCCACATCCTCGAGGAGTAAAGTGTAATGACTGAGGAAACGTCATCAATAAAACCTAATATTTAATTGGGTTTAATTAATGAATTTATTCTTAAAAATATGAAATTTGTTAAAATTGTAATTTCTGTGAAAATTACAATAAAATATGAATGAGCGGCATTGATTGCAAATTTTATGGCATATGTAATACAATGGTGGATATTGTAAAATACAAATTTTATGAGTTTGATGACTCAGAGATTTGTGCATAATATCCATAAAATGAATTTCATGTCACAATTAATTGTTAAATTGTGATATAAACGAATGGATGATAAAAATATAAATAGGACATAGAGGTTGTCCTAACCCTAACCGGGGGTAGAAAGGAGGCCAAAGCAGTATAAGAATACTGCTAAATGAAAACGTAGATACAAAAAATATTATGATTGGCCTCTAAAAGTGAACGAAAAGTAAGTTAAATACTGTGTGGTAAAAAATTACACAGTATAATTTTTTAACTCCACAAAGTGGACACTCCTTGATTTTCTATTGGGCCACATCTCAAGAAAAGTGGCCCAATCACTTTGTGACACCTAGTGGTATACTCATGGGTTACCATGAGTCACCAAATGTGATAAGGATGCATTTATGGCAAGTTTATCACAATTTTTCTTTTCTTTCCTTTCCTTCCAAGCTCCGACAGCCATAACCAAGACCTCTAAAAAAATTTCTCAGCCACCAAACTTTGCAAAAATACCACCAAACAAGTTTTACAAGCAAGTACAAGGATTTCCCACAAGTTTTAAGGTAAAATCCTAAACTTTTTAATGAGTTTTCAAGGGATTTTTCATGGGTAAAGGGCAAAAATTAATACGTGATATTTTTGCATGGAAAGGAAGCCTAGGAGGGAGTTCAAAGGAACTTTGAAGGCTAGAAATCCAAAAAGTGCTATTTGGGTAAGTTTTAAAGTTCAAACTTTTGAATTTTGTTTTGATTTTTATTTCTTAAAATCCATGTGAGTTCTTGAGCACATATTTGATGGAATTTCATGTATATGTGATGAATGGCAAGTTTAAGTTGTGAAACTTTGGTTTATAGTGCAAAATAGTAATTTTTGTAAAAAGTATTATTTTTGCAATTTTGATGTTAGACTTTGCAAAAGTGATGTTTGAGCATGAGAATCTTTTGATTAAGGCATGGAGTGGTTTCTTCAGGGGTAGAATTGCAAGTTTGAAACGGATTTTTGTAAAAATACCATAGGGACTAAATTGAAAGAAAAAGTTCCTTCTCAGCAGATTGGAAAAATAGTCAAAAAGGCCCCTGTACAGTGAGATTTTGGGAAAATTTAAAACACAAAAGTTGTAGATCTCGATGAAACTGTTATGTCGCATAGACGGTTTGTCAAAAAGTCAATCGTTTGTGAGTTTTTGATTTTTCAAGAATATGTTAAAAGTGACAAAAGTGTTAAATGGCAAAAATATCATTTTTCAAAATGATTTAAGGTATGGTACCTCAAATAAAAATGATCCTTGAGAAAAATAGGAAATTTTGATGCAAAGAAGTAAATTTTAGTCCCGGGGGCAAAATCGTCAAAAATTTCAGTTCATGGACTAAACCGTAAAGTTTTATGAAAATGGGGCATAATTGAGAAATAAAGAGATTCACCCACTAGGATGTTATTTTGAAATTGGTATGTGGTTATTTTCATAAGAATAGCGAAATCAAGCTCGGGTAAGTTAGTGGACCCACAAGGGCAAAATCGTCATTTTTTTCCAAATAACCCGACCGCTTTGAAATGTTTCCAATGGGATAAGAAAACGACTAGAAAGGTTCCCGCCCTTCGTTAGAAACGATAGGGTAAAGTTAGATAAAAATAAGAAAAAAATAGTGGTTTTTAGAGTTGTACATGGTAATGCAACTCAATTTATTAACTAACGGATGTTTCGTATCGAAACATAGTGGAATTTGGCTAATGGCTTTGTAATTGGCCAACAGGATCCTAGGAGTCTAGGAGAAGGGAAATCGAGGTTAAGTTGCCCGACATTCGCATCAAGTAAGTACCCTTCCCACCTACAGTATGAAATATATGTTTAGAAAGAAATGTATGTATATGTATACCTGTGCATATAATTAAGTGTAAACTTGTATGTTTGCCATAATATGAATACCTAGGGGTATAGTCATGTATGAATAATTGTGAGCATATGAATGGATACCTGTGTGTATAATATGTTATGTACCTGTGTGTACAATAATGAAAATGAGCATGTGTACCATGATTTCGTACCTGTGTGTACAATAATGAAAATGAGCATGTGTATCATGATTTCGTACCTGTGTGTACAATGATAAATACTTGAGTATGTATAAAGTAGGTATCTGTGTGTATATTTTATGTTAAGTACCTGTGAGTACATTATGCTATATAACTGTGCGTATATTAATGTGTACCAGTGTGTGTATAAAGTAAGTACCTGTGTGCACTATGCTATGCAAGAGAATTTATGTTTCATGGATAATATGTGATTATCACTTCATGCATGGTATGTCAACCATAATAAATGGACTGGTAAATGAATCACCAGAATGTAAGAAGAAGGTCGTACCGACTCCTGACTCAAGGGGAGTTTAAAGGATATGATATGGTCACGATGTTACGTAAACCTAAATGAAATTGCGCAATGTTACGAACACTTGGGCCCTAGTAAAGATAAGAAATGATGAGGATAAATAAAGTTTGTAAGAAAGCATAATTGATTCATGCATTCATGTGAATATCCATGTGGGATTTGTGGGACTTACTAGGCGTTAGCTCATTAAGTATTTCATGCTATAGGTATTCCAACGAGAAGGTCAGAATAAGTTCAAATGGTGAGCTTGCAGAGGGGTGGATGGTGTGCAGATTGGGTATGGAGTCCGCTGCTGTAATGTTTTCCGCTGTGTATGTTTATGGTTATTTTGAAATGAAATGTTTAAAAGAAAGATGTTGTAAAAGTAAAAGTATTAATTATGTAAATACAAGTAGGTGAATGTATTTTGGAGTTACCAAAGTTAATGTAAGTAAATTATTTATTTCCATTTAAAAAAAAATTCCTAAATTTTTGCCCTTAAGAACGTAAGAAAGAGTTTTATCACAGCCCAAAAAGGCGGGTTGTGACAGTTGGTATCAGAGCGAAAATCTGCCATTCTACTGCACATCGTTGTCTACTCCATTGCCATAGCTCAAGTAAGATAGTTTGATTTTAAGTATAAGAATGTTCAGTACTACTTTATATGACACTGTTATGTTAATTACGACAATAAATATAGTATATGGCGGAGCCGCATCATGATCGTGATATGGAAGCTGATCGAAGAGCCAGCATTGCTTTTCAAGATGAGATTCCACCGCGATATTATGTTTGTCGGCAGCCTATGGTGCAGACCGAATGGCTTCATGTAGTTAAAGTGATTTTTAACACTTGTCATATGCCACCGTATCTCCTGGTTTTATTGGCCTCAGGATTGTTGATGAGGGAAGCCTTAGTATGATGGTTAAGGATTGAACCTGACATGCAACCACGGGATTGGTAAAGTTTTAGAGGACAAATTCTAGCTGAGTTACACCCATACCACCAGCAAACGTTATTCCAGTCTAGGTGATTCCGATGTTATGGGCGGATGGGAGACATCGATTGTACCTACGAGTAAAATCGGTATAAGGAAGATACGTAGGCGAACTGGTAGATCATCACATTCTTAAATTTCGCCGTATTATGGTATCACTGATTCCGCCACAATTACCCTTATGGTGCATCTTCGATCTAGTTTGGAGAGATCTTCCCAATGCGGTCCAGCAGCAAATGTCGTATCCAGGAAATTACCTTAGCATCCATGATTTTTTTTATGGCAGCATTACATGCAGACCAGAATGTAGCCGCGCCATTAAAAGATCCTCCAGTAGGTATGGATGATGA
The DNA here is from genome assembly GCA_025403435.1 of Artocarpus heterophyllus. NCBI lineage: Eukaryota > Viridiplantae > Streptophyta > Magnoliopsida > Rosales > Moraceae > Artocarpus > Artocarpus heterophyllus. The sequence continues at coordinate 20,595,018 of CM046333.1, forward strand.
TGATGATGCTGATGATGATAATAATGATAACACTGATGAAGAGCCTGTGCCTCTAGAGCCTATAATCGCAAGTGATGATAAGTGGACTGATTTGGATATGGAGGAATAAGAGGAATCCTAAGGAGGGTTCCGAACATAGTGACATGTCTAGAGTCGAGTTCGACAAAAAAAAAAATTCATAAGAAAATCTTTGTGTATTATGACATACATAGATGAGATATTAGTACAGTTTTGGGCTTTGATGCCTTTGTATATGCATGTATGTTCGGCTAGTGGTATCCTTCTCGACAAGAAGGTATATGTAGCCAGAAGTGATAATTGCTCCCGGAGATGATATGAATAGTTATGTATGAAAGGAAAGTATGTATGTATGTATGTTAGTTATGCATGTAATGTTATGAAGAATGTAAAAAGGAAAAGAAAGAGGTTCATGAAATGAAATGCATGAAAGTGAATGAAAGGAAATGAAATGAAATGTACGAAAGGAAATGAAATGAAATGTATGAATGCTTATGAAATGAAATGTATGAATGCTTATGAAATGAAATGTATGAAGGTAAAGGAAATGAAATGTATGAAGCAAGATATTGAGTTCATGTAATTGTGTATGTTTGCATGTATTTATGTTGTTTGAATACATGCAATTATTGATTGGATACTATTAAGTTAATAGTACGTACTAACATAGTAACGAAAATATGCGATAAGTATATAACGATTGATATCAATGGCTGATATACCAGCTGCTACAGTTGTTCCGGTAGCATCCACTACTGAATTTTATGAAAGATTTCAGAGAATAAAGGCCCCAGAATTTGATGGATCTACAGACCCCTTAGAGGCCGACGAATGGCTTACAGGCATAGAAAGGGTTCTAAAATTTATGGGACTTAGTGACTATGAAAAAGTCCTATGCGCTTTGTTTTCTCTCACTAAAGATGCTAGGAGATGGTGGGAGTCGGTAGAGAATAAAAGGAATGTAGAAAAAATGACAAGGCCAGATTTCGTTGAAGAATTTGGAAGGGATTATTTTAATGTAGAAACCATGGCAGCCTAGTAAAAAGAATTTAATAATTTCAAGCAAGGCAATATGTCCGCAGCTGACGCTATAAAGAGGTTTAATTAGCTAGCACGGCTTTGTCCCGAGTTAGTACCTACTGATCGGGAACGAATAAGACGGTTAATGAGAATGTTCAAAACCGACATTGCCCTTGTGGTCGATATTGGAGGGCAAGCTCCCAAGGATGTAGAGGATTGCATCAAACGGGCAACCAAAGTTGAGTTTAGAATTGCCCGTGATAAGGAGCAAAGAGCAATGATTTTCAAAGCATAGAAGGAGGAGAAAGCTTTAGCCAAGCAAAGTGAAGCTGTACATGTAAAAGGACAAGTAAGTGTTCCAAGTCAAGGGCCATCCTAGAACGTTCAAGCAGGACGCAACTGGACTGCTAACAGCAAGAGGAAATGGAACATGAATAATGCAAAGATTCCAAAAGGTCAACCCCATAAGAGGATTAACGATGTAGGAAACAACAAACCCCTTTGCAGTTAATGCGGGAAAAGACATGCAAGGGAATGCAAGGCTGGCACGAACAAGTGCTATATCTGTGGGAAAGAAGGGCATTATGCCAGGAATTGTTTTTCTAATTCCCAAAGTCAGAACAGTCAGGCTCAGCAGAGGTCTCAAGGAAACCAATTGTGTATAGTTCAAGTTCAGGTACAAATTGAAGGCCCTAGTGTCAATCAAGGGTGACTAGAAGCTCCGGAACCAAGTGGGTGAATTTATGTCTACATGAAGAAGGAAGAAGAAGCCGGAACCTCATCGGTGGTGACATGTTAGTTTTCTGTTGCCAACACTAATGTATATATTTTATTTGATTCTGGAGCAACATATTCGTTTGCATTGCTTAAGTTTGCGAAACGAATAGGAAGTAAACGAGATAGGATAGAGCAAACCTTTAGAATTGCACTACCCTCTGGGGAGGTATTAAGTGCTGATTATTGGTTACGTCATGCTCCGATAGTCATATGTGGAAGGCAATTGTATATTGATTTGATAATAATCGATATACAAGATTATGACATCATCCTAGGAACAGATTTCCTAGGGAAATACATAGCTAAGATTAGTCGTCGACACCGCAAGGTTACGTTTCGACCTTCCGAAAGTGAGAAGTTTGTGTATTCAGGGAAAGTTTCCCCAAAGCTCCTAAGGTGTTGACTTCAGCATTAAAGGCAAGGAAGATGTTGGAAAATGGATGTACCGGTTATCTGGTGAATATAATAAGGAAAGATAAAGAAGCTCAGTTAAGACCAGAGAAAGTCCCCACAGTAAAGGAATTTATTGATGTATTTCCGGACGAGTTGCCAAGCTTGCCGTCGAAACTGAAAATTTCGTTTGAAATCGAATTGACGCCCGAAACAACCATGATTTTTTTAAGGCGCCATATCAAATGACTCCAGGGAAACTCAAGGAACTTCAGGTGCAACTAAAGGAAATATTGGACAAGGGGTTCATCCGACCAAGTTATTCCCAATGGGGAGCACCTATTCAATTTGTTAAGAAGAAGGATGGAATGTTACGAATGTGTATTGATTACCGGGAACTAAACAAGGTCGTGATTAGGAACAAGTATCCACTTCCAAGGATCGATGATTTGTTTAACCAATTGAAAGGAGTGTCAGTATTCTCAAAGATTGATCTACGGTTAGGATATCATCAACTTCGAGTTAAAGAAGAAGATATACCGAGAACAGCGTTCCGAACACGTTATGGGCATTATAAGTTCTGCGTCATGCCTTTCAGACTGACCAATGCCCTAGCAGCTATCATGGATCTCATGAATCGAAGAATACCTCGATAAGTTCGTTAATGTCTTCATCGACAATATTTTCATATACTCAAGAATGCCAGAGGAACATGAAAAGCACTTGAGGATTGCACTATAATTATTGAGAAGGCATCAGTTATACGCCAAGTTCTCAAAATGTGAGTTTTAGCTAGAGAAGGTTCAATTCCACGAACACGTGGTGACACGAGAAGGAGTATCTATTGATCCTTCCGAAGTTGAGCAGTTAATAATTGGCCTACACCGAAAAGTGTGGCAAAAATTAGAAGTTTCCTTGATTTAGCAGGCTACTATCGATATTTTGTAGAAGGATTTTCCTGACTTACAGCACCATTCACTGCACTTACATGAAAAGCAACAAAGTATGAATAGACTAAGAAATGCGAAGAAAGTTTCCAAGGATTAAAAAGGGCGACTTACAAGTACACTAGTACTGACAATACTAGATCCGAACCATGGAACGTTTGTGATCTATAGTGATGCATCAAAAATAGGATTGGGAGCCGTATTGATGCAAAATGGAAAAGTGATTGCTTATGCATCCCAACAGTTAAAGGATTATGAAAGGAATTATCCGACGTATGACTTAGAGTTAGCGATGGTTGTATTTGTGTTAATGATATAGTGTCACTACCTGTATGGAGCAAGATGTGAGATTTACACAGACCATCAAAGTCCGAAGTATATCTTCACGCAGAAAAAGTTCAACATGAGACAACGAAGGTGGCTTGAGTTGGTCAAAGACTACGACTGTAAGATTTTATATCACCCAGAAAAGGCTAATCGAGTAGCCAATGCCCTTAGTCGTAGAACAACGTCCTTGCTAGTAACGGTACAGATGTTATCAAAACCTCTCCTAAAGGACTTAATGGAAGCAGGAATAGAGCTAGTCGTTAGAATATTAGCTAATTTGTCCTTTCGACTAACTATCTTGGAGAATTTAAAAGAGCGACAAGAAGCAGATCCGTCGCTACTTAAAGTTAGGAATGAGGTTCTTGAGAACAAAGAAATCAAATTTAGCATCTTAGAAGATAACATTCTCCCTTATAAGGGTAGAATCTACATCCCCAATGATAAAGAATTAAAGAAGCAAGTATTAGAAGAAACTCATGAAGCACCATATGTGGCTCATCCAGGAGCTACTAAAATGTACCAAGATTTGAAAGAACACTATTGGTGGAAAGGAATGAAGAATGACGTCGCGAGATTCATCAGCAAATGCCTACATGCCAAAAGGTAAAAGATGAGCATCAACGACCAACAGTCGAATTACAAAAGAATTGAAATCCCAGAGTGGAAATAGGATCAAATAACTATGGACCTGATAACTGGGCTACCCAGAACTACGGGTGGACATGATGCTATATGGGTAATTGTTGATAGATTGACTAAATTAACTTATATCCTATCCATTAAACTCAGTAGTTCTGTAGAACGACTAGCTGAACTATACATAGCCCAAATAGTTAGATACCACTGAGTTTCGAAGTCTATCATTTTTTATCGTAATGGTAGTTTCACTTCCAAGTTTTGGAGAAGTGTTCATCAAGCAATGGGAACAAAGCTGACGTTCAGCACAGCCTTCCACCCATAAAGGGACGGTCAATCAGAAAGGACCATCCAGACTTTAGAGGATATGTTAAGAGCATGTGTACAAGATTTTAAGAGAGGATGGGATAAAAAGCTTCCTCTGATCGAATTTGTATACAACGATAGTTATCGAAGCTCTATTGGTATAGTTCCATATGAAGCTCTATATGGAAGGAGATGTAGACCACCCTTACATTAGTACGAAACCCAAGAAAAGGCGTTGTCGGCCATAGATTTTGTTCATAGAACAACAGAAGATGTAAAGTTAATTTGTCAACGAATGAAAATGGCTTTTAGTCGGCAAAAGAGATATGCTAATCGACGACGGAGACCTTTGAAGTTTCAAGTAGGAGACTTGGTCTTTTTGAAGATAATGCCCATGAAAGGAAATTGTAAGATTTGGGAAAAAAGGAAAGCTTAGTCCAAGGTATATTGGACCATTAGAGATCTTGAAACGGATAGATAATGTAGTTTATAAGTTAGCCTTACCCACTAATCTAACATTGGTACACAACATATTTTATGTGTCCATGCTAAAGAAGTATGTGCCAGACCCTATACATGTTCTTCAGCCAGAAGAAATTGACATACAGGAGAATCTATCTTATGGAGAAAAACCAGTTCAAATTCTGGCACAAGAAGAGAAGGAATTAAGGAACAAGAAGATACCTCTTGTCAAAGTTTTATGGCGTAACCAACAAGTAGAAGAGGCAACGTGGGAATGAGAGAATGAATTGAGGAAAGACTACCCCGAATTATTTTGATTTTCGAGGGCAAAAATTCTTAAGGGGGGTAGATTGTAATGACTGAGGAAACGTCATCAATAAACCTAACATTTAATTGTGTTTAATTAATGAATTTATTCTTAGAAATATGAAATTTTGTAAGAATTGTAATTTCTGTGAAAATTACAATAAAATATGAATGAGCGGCATTAATTACAAATTTTATGGCATATGTAATGCAATGGTGGATATTGTAAAATACAAATTTTATGAGTTTGATGACTCAGAGATTTGTGCATAATATCTATAAAATGAATTTCATGTCACAATTAATTGTTAAATTGTGATATAAATGAATGGATGATTAGAATGTAAATAGGACATAGAGGTTGTCCTAATCCTAACTGGGGGTAGAAAGGAGGCCAGAGTAGTATAAGAATACTGCTAAATGAAAACGTAGATACGAAAAATGTTATGATTGGCCTCTAAAAGTGAACGAAAAGTAAGTTAAATATTTTTATACAGTCTAAGGATAGAAAGTACACTGATTTGACCACGACAGTATAGGAAAAATACTGTGTGGTAAAAAATTACACAATATAAATTTTTAACTCCACAAAGTGGACAATCCTTGATTTTCTATTAGGCCACATGTCAAGAAAAGTAGCCCAATCACCTTGTGACACCTAGTGGTATACTCATGGGTTACCATGAGTCACCAAATGTGATACAGATGCATTTATGGCAAGTTTATCACAATTTTTCTTTTCTTTCCTTTCCTTCCAAGCTTCGGCAGCCATAACAAAGACCTCTAAAAAAATTTCTCAGCCCCCCAAACTTTGCAAAAATACTACCAAACAAGTTTTACAAGCAAGTACAAGGATTTCCCACAAGTTTTAAGGTAAAATCCTAAACTTTTTAATGAGTTTTCAAGGGATTTTTCATGGGTAAAGGGCAAAAATTAATCCATGGTATTTTTGCATGGAAAGGAAGCCTAGGAGGGAGTTCAAAGGAACTTTGAAGGCTAGAAATCCAAAAAGTGTTATTTGGGTAAGTTTTAAAGTCCAAAGTTTTGAATTTTGTTTTGATTTTTATTTCTTAAAACCCATGTGAGTTCTTGAGCACATATTTGATGGAATTTCATGTATATGTGATGAATGACAAGTTTAAGTTGTGAAACTTTGGTTTATAGTGCAAAATGATAATTTTTGCAAAAAGTATTATTTTTGCAATTTTGATGTTAGACTTTGCAAAAGTAATGTTTGAGCATGAGAATCTTTTGATTAAGGCATGGAGTGGTTTCTTCAGGGGTAGAATTGCAAGTTTGAAACGGATTTTTGTAAAAATACCATAGGGACTAAATTGAAAGAAAAAGTTCATTCTCGGCAGATTTGAAAAATAGTCAAAAATGTCCCTATACAGTGAGATTTTGGGAAAAGTTAAAACACGAAAGTTGTAGATCTCGACGAAACTGCTATGCCACACAGACGGTTTGTCAAAAAACTCAATCATTTATGGGTTTTTGATTTTTCAAGAATATGTTAAAAGTGAAAAAAGTTTTAAATGGCAAAAATATCATTTTTCAAAATGATTTATGGTATGGTACCTGAAGTAAAAATGATCCTTGAGAAAAATAGGAAATTTTGATGCAAAGAAGTAAATTTTAGTCCTGGGGGCAAAATCGTCAAAAATTTCAGTTCATGGACTAAACCGCAAAGTTTTATGAAAATGGGGCATAATTGAGAAATAAAGAGATTGACCCACTAGGATGTTATTTTGAAATTGGTATGTGGTTATTTTCATAAGAATAGTGAAATCGAGCTCGGGTAGGTTGGTGGACCCACAAGGCAAAATCGTCATTTTTGTCCAAATAACCTGAACCACTTTGAAATGTTTCCAATGGGATAAGAAAACGACTAGAAAGGTTCCCGCCCTTCGTTAGAAACGATAGGGTAAAGTTAGATAAAAATAAGAAAAAAATAATGGTTTTTAGAGTTGTACATGGTAATGCAACTCAATTTATTAACTAACGGATGTTTTGTATCGAAACATAGTGGAATTTAGCTAATGGCTTTGTAATTGGCCAACAGGATCCTAGGAGTCTAGGAGAAGGAAAATCGAGGTTAAGTTGCCCTACATTCGCATCAAGTAAGTACTCTTCCCACCTACAGTATGAAATATATGTTTAGAAAGAAATGTATGTATATGTATACCTGTGCATATAATTAAGTGTAAACTTGTATGCTTGCCATGATATGAATACCTAGGGGTATAGTCATGTATGAATAATTGTGAGCATACGAATGGATACCTGTGTGTATAATATGTTATGTACCAGTGTGTACAATAATGAAAATGAGCATGTGTACCATGATTTCGTACCTGTGTGTATAATATGTTATATACCTATGTGTACAATTATGAAAATGAGCATGTGTATCATGATTTCGTACCTGTGTGTACAATGATAAATACTTGAGTATGTATAAAGTAGGTATCTGTGTGTATATTTTATGTTAAGTACCTGTGAGTACATTATGCTATATACCTATGCGTATATTAATGTGTACTAGAGTGTATATAAAGTAAGTACCTGTGTGCACTTTGCTATGCAAGAGAATTTATGTTTCATGGATAATATGTGATTATCACTTCATGCATGGTATGTCAACCATAATAAATGGACTGGTAAATGAATCACCAGAAAGTAAGAAGAAGGTCGTACCGACTCCTAACTCAAGCGGAGTTTAAAGGATATGATATGGTGACGATGTTACGTAAACCTAAATGAAATTGCGCAATGGTACGAACACTTGGGCCCTAGTAAAGATAAGAAATGATGAGGATAAAGAAAGTTTATAAGAAAGCATAATTGATTCATGCATTCATGTGAATATCCATGTGGGATTTATGGGACTTACTGGGCATTAGCTCATTAAGTATTTCATGCTGTAGGTATTTCGACGAGAAGGTCAGAATAAGTTCAAATGGTGAGCTTGCGGAGGGGTGGATGGTGTGCAGAATTGGTATGGAGTCCGCTGCTGTAATGTTTTCCGCTGTGTATGTTTAAGGTTATTTTGAAATGAAATGTTTAAAAGAAAGATGTTATAAAAGTAAAAGTATTAATTACGTAAATACAAGTAGGTGAATGTATTTTGGGAGTTACCAAAGTTAATGTAAGTAAATTATTTATTTTCATTTAAAAAAAAATTCCTAAATTTTTGCCCTTAAGAACGTAAGAAAGAGTTTTATCACAGCCCGAAAAGGCGGGTTGTGACAATTGGGATCAGAGCGGACATCTTGCCATCCTACTGCACAACGTTGTCTACTCCATTGCCATAGCTCAAGTAAGATAGTTTGATTTTAAGTATAAGAATGTTCAGTACTACTTTATATGACACTGTTATGTTAATTACGACAATAAATATAGTATATGGCGGAGCCGTTTCATGATCATGATATGGAAGCTGATCGAAGAGCCAGCATTGCTTTTCAAGATGAGATTCCACCGTGGTATTATGGGAGTCGGCAGCCTATGGTACAGACCGAATGGCTTCATGTAGTTAAAGTGATTTTTAACACTTGTCATATGCCACCGCATCTCCTGGTTTTATTGGCCTCAGGATTGTTGATGAGGGAAGCCTTAGTATGATGGTTAAGGATTAAACCTGACAAGCAACCACGGGATTGGTAAAGTTTTAGAGGACAAATTCTAGCTGAGTAACACCCATACCACCAGCAAATGTTATTCCAGTCTAGGTGATTCTGATGTTATGGGCGGATGGGAGACATCGATTGTACCTACGAGTAAAATCGGTATAAGGAAGATACATAGGCAAACCGGTAGATCATCACATTCTTAAATTTCGCCGTATTATGGTATCACTGATTCCGCCACAATTACCCTTATGGCACATCTTCGATCTAGTTTGCAGAGATCTTCCCAATGCGGTCCAGCAGCAAATGCCGTATCCAGGAAATTACCTTAGCATCCATGATTTTTTTTTATGGCCGCATTACATGCAGACCAGAATGTAGCCGCGCCATTAAAAGATCCTCCAGTAGGTATGGATGATGATGATGATGATGATAATAATGATAACACTGATGAAGAGCCTGTGCCTCTAGAGCCTATAATCGCAAGTGATGATAAGTCGACTGATTCGGATATGGAGGAAGAAGAGGAATCCTAAGGAGAGTTCCGAACATAGTGACATGTCTAGAGTCGAGTTCGACAAAAAAAAAAATTCATAAGAAAATCTTTGTGTATTATGACGTACATAGATGAGATATTAGTACATTTTGGGCTTTGATGCCTTTGTATATGCATGTATGTTCGGCTAGTGGTATCCTTCTCGACAAGAAGGTATATGTAGTCGGAAGTGATAATTGCTCCCGGAGATGATATGAATAGTATGTATGAAAGGAAAGTATGTATGTATGTATGTTAGTTATGCATGTAATGTTATGAAGAATGTAAAAAGGAAAGGAAAGAGGTTCATGAAATGAAATGCATGAAAAGGTATGAAAGGAAATGAAATGAAATGTAAGAATGCTTATGAAATGAAATGTAGGAATGCTTATGAAATGAAATGTATGAAGGTAAAGGAAATGAAATGTATGAAGCAAGATATTGAGTTCTTGTAATTGTGTATGTTTGCATGTATTTATGTTGTTTGAATACATGCAATTATTGATTGGATACTATTAAGTTAATAGTACGTACTAACATAGTAACGAAAATATGCGATAAGTATATAACGATTGATATCAATGGCTGATATACCAGCTGCTACAGTTGTTCCGGTAGCATCCACTACTGAATTTTATGAAAGATTTCAGAGAATAAAGGCCCCGAAATTTGATGGATCTACAGACCCCTTAGAGGCCGACGATTGGCTTACAGGCATAGAAAGGGTTCTGAAATTTATGGGACTTAGTGACCATAAAAAAGTCCTATGCGCTATGTTTTCTCTCACTAAAGATGCTAGGAGACGGTGGGAGTCGGTAGAGAATAAAAGGAATGTAGACAAAATGACAGGGCCAGATTTCGTTGAAGAATTTGGCAGGGCTTATTTTAATGTAGAAACCATGGCAGCCCAGTAAAAAGAATTTAATAATTTTAAGCAAGGCAATATGTCCGCAGTTGACGCTATAAAGAGGTTTAATCAGCTAGCACGGCTTTGTCCCGAGTTAGTACCTACTGATCGGGAACGAATAAGATGGTTAATGAGAATGTTCAAAACCCACATTGCCCTTGTGGTCGATATTGGAGGGCAAGCTCCCAAGGATGTAGAGGATTGCATCAAACGGGCGACCAAAGTTGAGTTTAGAATTGCCCGTGATAAGGAGGAAAGAGCAACGATTTTCAAAGCATAGAAGGAGGAGAAAGCTTTAGCCAAGCAAAGTGAAGCTGTACATGTAAAAGGACAAGGAAGTGTTCCAAGTCAAGGGCCGTCCTAGAACGTTCAAGCAGGACGCAACTGCACTGCTAACAGCAAGAGGAAATGGAACATGAATAATGCAAAGAATACAAAAGGTCAACCACATAAGAGGATTAACGATGTAGGAAACAACAAACCCCTTTGCAGTTAATGCGGGAAAAGACATGCAAGGGAATGCAAGGCTGGCACGAACAAGTGCTATATCTGTGGGAAAGAAGGGCATTATGCCAGGAATTGTTTTTCTAATTCCCAAAGTCAGAACAGTCAGGCGCAGCAGAGGTCTCACGGAAACCAATTGTGTACAGTTCAAGTTCAGGTACAAATTGAAGCCCCTAGTGTCAGTCAAGGGTGACTAGAAGCTCCGGAACTAAGTGGGTGAATTTATGTCAACATGAAGAAGGAAGAAGATGCGGGAACCTCATCAATGGTGACATGTTAGTTTTCTATTGCCAACACTGATGTATATATTTTATTTGATTCTGGAGCAACATATTCTTTTGCATTGCTTAAGTTTGAGAAACAAATAGGAAGTAAAAGAGATAGGATAGAGCAAACCTTTAGAATTGCACTACCCTATGGGGAGGTATTAAGTGTTGATTATTGGTTACGTCATGCACCGATAGTCATATGTGGAAGGCAATTGTATATTGATTTGATAATAATCGATATACAAGATTATGACGTCATCCTAGGAACGGATTTCCTAGGGAAATACATAGCTAAGACTAGTCGTCGACACCGCAAGGTTATGTTTCGACCTTCCAGAAGTGAGAAGTTTGTGTATTCAGGGAAAGTTTCCCCAAAGCTCCTAAGGCGTTGACTTCAGCATTAAAGGCAAGGAAGATGTTGGAAAATGGATGTACCGGTTATCTGGTGAATATAATAAGGAAAGATAAAGAAGCTCAGTTAGGACCAGAGAAAGTCCCCAAAGTAAAGGAATTTATTGATGTATTTCCGGACGAGTTGTCAGGCTTGCCGTCGGAACTGAAAATTTCGTTTGAAATCGAATTGACACCCGAAACAACCATGATTTTTTTAAGGCGCCATATCAAATGACTCCAGGGAAACTTAAGGAACTTCAGGTGCAACTAAAGGAAATATTGGACAAGGGGTTCATCAGACCAAGTTATTCCCCATGGGGAGCACCTATTCTATTTGTTAAGAAGAAGGATGGAATGTTACGAATGTGTATTGATTACCGGGAACTAAATAAGGCCATGATTAGGAACAAGTATCCACTTTCAAGGATCGATGATTTGTTTAACCAATTGAAAGGAGTGTCAGTATTCTCAAAGATTGATCTATGCTCAGGATATCATCAACTTCGAGTTAAAGAAGAAGATATACCGAAAACCGTGTTTCGAACACGTTATGGGCATTATAAGTTCAGCGTCATGCCTTTTAGACTGGCCAATGCCCTAGCAGCTATCATGGATCTCATGAATCAAAAAATACCTCGATAAGTTCGTTAATGTCTTCATCGACAATATTTTCATATACTCAAGAAAGCCAGAGGAACATGAAAAGCACTTGAGGATTGCACTATAATTATTGAGAAGGCATCAATTGTACGCCAAGTTCTCAAAATGTGAGTTTTAGCTGGACAAGGTTCAATTCCACGGACACGTGGTGACACGAGAAGGAGTATCTGTTGATCTTTCCGAAGTTGAGCAGTGAATAAGTGGCCTACACCGAAAAGTGTGTCAAAAATTAGAAGTTTCCTTGATTTAGCAGGCTACTATCGACGTTTTGTAGAAGGATTTTCCTGACTTGCAGCACCACTCACTGTACTTACATGAAAAGCAACGAAGTATGAATGGACTAAGAAATGCAAAGAAAGTTTCCAAGGATTAAAAAGGGCGACTTACAAGTACACTAGTACTGACAATACCAGATCCGAACCATGGAACGTTTGTGATCTATAGTGATGCATCAAAAATAGGATTGGGAGCCGTATTGATGCAAAATGGAAAAGTGATTGCTTATGCATCCCAACAGTTAAAGGATTATGAAAGGAATTATCCGACGTATGACTTAGAGTTAGCGATGGTTGTATTTGTGTTAATGATATAGTGTCACTACCTGTATGGAGCAAGATGTGAGATTTACACAGACCATCAAAGTCCGAAGTATATCTTCACGCAGAAAAAGTTCAACATGAGACAACGAAGGTGGCTTGAGTTGGTCAAAGACTACGACTGTAAGATTTTATATCACCCAGAAAAGGCTAATCGAGTAGCCAATGCCCTTAGTCGTAGAACAACATCCTTTCTAGTAACGATACAGATGTTACCAAAACCTCTACAAAAGGACTTAATGGAAGTAGGAATAGAGCTAGTCGTTAGAATATTAGCTAATTTGTCCTTTCGACTAACTATCTTGGAGAATTTAAAAGAGCGACAAGAAGCAGATCCGTCGCTACTTAAAGTTAGGAATGAGGTTCTTGAGAACAAAGAAATCAAATTTAGCATCTTAGAAGATAACATTCTCCCTTATAAGGGTAGAATCTACATCCCCAATGATAAAGAATTAAAGAAGCAAGTATTAGAAGAAACTCATGAAGCACCATATGTGGCTCCTCCAGGAGCTACTAAAATGTACCAAGATTTGAAAGAACACTATTGGTGGAAAGGAATGAAGAATGACGTCGCGAGATTCATCAGCAAATGCCTACATGCCAAAAGGTAAAAGATGAGCATCAACGACCAACAGTCGAATTACAAAAGAATTGAAATCCCAGAGTGGAAATAGGATCAAATAACTATGGACCTGATAACTGGGCTACCCAGAACTACGGGTGGACATGATGCTATATGGGTAATTGTTGATAGATTGACTAAATCAACTTATACCCTACCCATTAAACTCAGCAGTTCTGTAGAACGACTAGCTGAACTATATGTAGCCCAAATAGTTAGATACCACTGAGTTTCGAAGTCTATCATTTTTGATCGTAATGGTAGATTCACTTCCAAGTTTTGGAGAAGTGTTCATCAAGCAATGGGAACAAAGCTGACGTTCAGCATAGCCTTCCACCCATAAACGAACGGTCAATCAGAAAGGACCATCCAGACTTCAGAGGATATGTTAAGAGCATGTGTGCTAGATTTCAAGAGAGGATGGGATAAAAAGCTTCCTCTGATCGAATTTGTATACAACAATAGTTATCGAAGCTCCATTGGTATGGTTCCATATGAAGCTCTATATGGAAGGAGATGTAGACCACCCTTACATTGGTACGAAACCCAAGAAAAGGCGTTGTCAGCCCTAGATTTTGTTCATAGAACAACGGAAGATGTAAAGTTAATTTGTCAAAGAATGAAAATGGCTTTTAGTCGGCAAAAGAGATATGCTAATCGACGACGGAGACCTTTAAAGTTTCAAGTAGGAGACTTGGTCTTTTTCAAGATAATGCCCATGAAAGGAAATTGTAAGATTTGGGAAAAAAGGAAAGCTCAGTCCAAGGTATATTGGACCTTTAGAGATCTTGAAACGGATAGATAATGTAGTTTATAAGTTAGCCTTACCCACTAATCTAACATTGGTACACAACATATTTTATGTGTCCATGCTAATGAAGTATGTGCCAGACCCTACACATGTTCTTCAGCCGGAAGAAATTGACATACAGGAGAATCTATCTTATGGAGAAAAACCAGTTCAAATTCTGGCACAAGAAGAGAAGGAATTAAGGAACAAGAAGATACCTCTCGTCAAAGTTTTATGGCGTAACCAACAAGTAGAAGAGGCAACGTGGGAATGAGAGAATGAAATGAGGAAAGACTACCCTGAATTATTTTGATTTTCGAGGGCAAAAATTCTTAAGGGGGGTAGATTGTAATGACTGAGGAAACATCATCAATAAACCTAATAATTAATTGGGTTTAATTAATGAATTTATTCTTAGAAATGTGAAATTTTGTAAGAATTGTAATTTCTTTGAAAATTACAATAAAATATTAATGAGCGGCATTGATTATAAATTTTATGATATATGTAATGCAATGGTGGATATTGTAAAATACAAATTTTATGAGTTTGATGACTCAGAGATTTGTGCATAATATCCATAAAATAAATTTCATGTCACAATTAATTGTTAAATTGTGATATAAACGAATGGATGATTAGAATGTAAATAGGACATAGAGGTTATCCTAACCCTAACCAGGGGTAGAAAAGAGGCCAGAGCAGTATAAATATACTGCTAAATGAAAACGTAGATACGAAAAATGTTATGATTGGCCTCTAAAAGTGAACAAAAAGTAAGTTAAATATTTTTATACAGTCTAAGGATAGAAAGTACACTGATTTGACCACGACAGTATAGGAAAAATACTGTGTGATAAAAAATTACACAGTATAAATTTTTAACTCCACAAAGTGGACACTCGTTGATTTTCTATTGGGCCACATGTCAAGAAAAGTGGCCCAATCACCTTGTGACACCTAGTGGTATACTCATGGGTTACCATGAGTCACCAAATGTGATAAGGATGCATTTATGGCAAGTTTATCACAATTTTTCTTTTCTTTCCTTTCCTTCCAAGCTCCGGCAGCCATAACCAAGACCTCTAAAAAAATTTCTCAGCCACCAAACTTTGCAAAAATACCACCAAACAAGTTTTACAAGCAAGTACAAGGATTTCCCACAAGTTTTAAGGTAAAATCCTAAACTTTTTAATGAGTTTTTAAGGGATTTTTCATGGGTAAAGGGCAAAAATTAATCCATGGTATTTTTGCATGGAAAGGAAGCCTAGGAGGGAGTTCAAAGGAACTTTGAAGGCTAGAAATCCAAAAAGTGTTATTTGGGTAAGTTTTAAAGTTCAAAGTTTTGAATTTTGTTTTGATTTTTATTTCTTAAAACCCATGTGAGTTCTTGAGCACATATTTGATGGAATTTCATGTATATGTGATGAATGACAAGTTTAAGTTGTGAAACTTTGGTTTATAGTGCAAAATAGTAATTTTTGCAAAAACTGTTATTTTTGCAATTTTGAGGTTAGACTTTGCAAAAGTGATGTTTGAGCATGAGAATCTTTTGATTAAGGCATGGAGTGGTTTCTTAAGGGGTAGAATTGCAAGTTTGAAACGGATTTTTGTAAAAATGCCATAGGGACTAAATTGAAAGAAAAAGTTCTTTCTCGACAGATTTGAAAAATAGTCAAAAAGGCCCTGTACAGTGAGATTTTGGAAAAAGTTAAAACACAAAAGTTGTAAATCTCGATGAAACTGTTTTGCTGTGTAGATGGTTTGTCAAAAAACTCAATCGTTTGTGAGTTTTTGATTTTTCAAGAATATGTTAAAAGTGAAAAAAGTGTTAAATGGCAAAAATGTCATTTTTCAAAATGATTTAAGGTATGGTACCTTAAGTAAAAATGATCCTTGAGAAAAATAGGAAATTTTGATGCAAAGAAGTAAATTTTAGTTCCGGGGGCAAAATCGTCAAAAATTTTAGTTCATGGACTAAGCCGCAAAGTTTTATGAAAATAAGGCATAATTGAGAAATAAAGAGATTGACCCACTAGGATGTTATTTTGAAATTGGTATGTGGTTATTTTCATAAGAATAGTGAAATCGAGCTCGGGTAGGTTAGTGGACCCATGATGACAAAATCGTCTTTTTTTTCCAAATAACCTGAACCGCTTTGAAATGTTTCCAATGGGATAAGAAAATGACTAGAAAGGTTCCCGCCCTTCGTTAGAAACGATAGGGTAAAGTTAGATAGAAATAAGAAAAAAACAGTGGTTTTTAGAGTTGTACATGGTAATGCAACTCAATTTATTAACTAACGGATGTTTCGTATCGAAACATAGTGGAATTTGGCTAATGGCTTTGTAATTGGCCAACAGGATCCTAGGAGTCTAGGAGAAGGGAAATCGAGGTTAAGTTGCCCGACATTCGCATCAAGTAAGTACCCTTCCCACCTACAGTATGAAATATAGGTTTAGAAAGAAATGTATGTATATGTATACCTGTACGTATAATTAAGTGTAAACTTGTATGTTTGCCATGGTATGAATACCTAGGGGTATAGTCATGTATGAATAATTGTGAGCATACGAATGGATACCTGTGTGTATAATATGTTATGTACCTGTGTGTACAATAATGAAAATTAGCATGTGTACCATGATTTCGTACCTGTGTGTATAATATGTTATGTACGTATGTGTACAATAATGAAAATGAGCATGTGTATCATGATTTCGTGCCTGTGTGTACAATGATAAATACTTGAGCATGTATAAAGTAGGTATCTGTGTGTATATTTTATGTTAAGTACCTGTGAGTACATTATGCTATATACCTATGCGTATATTAATGTGTACTAGTGTGTATATAAAGTAAGTACCTGTGTGTACTATGCTAAGTAAGAGAATTTATGTTTCATGGATAATATGTGATTATCACTTCATGCATGGTATGTCAACCATAATAAATGGACTGGTAAATGAATCACCCGAAAGTAAGAAGAGTGTCGTACCGACTCCTGACTCAAAGGGAGTTTAAAGCATATGATATGGTCACGATGTTACGTAAACCTATATGAAATTGCGCAATGGTATGAACACTTGGGCCCTAGTAAAGATAAGAAATGATGAGGATAAAGAAAGTTTATAAGAAAGCATAATTGATTCATGCATTCATGTGAATATCCATGTGGGATTTATGGGACTTACTGGGCGTTAGCTCATTAAGTATTTCATGCTGTAGGTATTCCAATGAGAAGGTCAGAATAAGTTCAAATGGTGAGCTGGCGGAGGGGTGGATGGTGTGCAGATTGGGTATGGAGTCCGCTGCTGTAATGTTTTCCGTTGTGTATGTTTAAAGTTATTTTGAAATGAAATGTTTAAAAGAGAGATGTTGTAAAAGTAAAAGTATTAATTACTTAAATACAAGTAGGTGAATGTATTTTGGGAGTTACCAAAGTTATTGTAAGTAAATTATTTATTTCCATTTAAAAAAAAATTCTTAAATTTTTGCCCTTAAGAAAGTGAGAAAGAGTTTTATCATAGCCCGAAAGGCGGGTTGTGACATAAAGAATCCTCTAGGTTGAGCTGCTCTTGGTCCTTGTGAATAAGAGAAAAAGTTTCCTCCATAACTGGCATCAGAAAATTTCTTATTGTTGCCAAATTGCTTCTGACTAGAGAACGAAAGATTTGCCATTGTTGAGTCAAGATTCATCAAATTCTTTTCAACCCTTACTTCTTGAGCAAGAAGTAAAGATTCAATTTCTTCTACTGTAAAAGGATCAATTCTTGTATTAACTGGGATAACGATTGTCTCATACTCATGAGGGAGACCATCAAGAATAAAGTCAATATGATCTTTAGCAGATATGTGATAACCAACTAAGGCAAGCATGTCAACATGGTAACGAACACAAAGAAGAAACTCATTGATACTTTAAGATCCTTTCTTCAGATTTTGCAATTGAGTTTTGAATTGAGTTACCTTTGCTTTGACTTGAAAGGCATAGTACACTTCTAATGTCTTCCACACTTGGGCAGATGAGTCATAATTCACCAATCTTGATAGAATTCTATCGAGAATTGAAGTAAGAAGCTAGGACAGAATTAGTTGATCTTGTTGTTCCCAATCCAGAAAATCAGGATTGATCTTTTTTGCAAGTTCATCACCAAGATTAAGAAACCCTTGTGGTGGTAGGATCGAATATGAAAGAATATGTTGAAGTCGATGGTAGCAAGAACTTGCTTTCGCCAAACAAGAAAATTGTTAAGATCCAGTTTTGATGAAAGTGGGTGAGGAAATGAGACTGGAGTGAATTGAGAAGAAGAACTCATACTCCATTGTCAATAACCTCAGGTGAGCGTCAAATTCCTAGATCATTCAACTCTGATACCATGTTAAAGTTTCTCTGCAAAACTTGTTGAAGATTTGAGGGAAAGAAAGGGAAAAGAAAGATGAACAAGAGAGAGTTTTCTGTGTGCATTGAATTCTTTTTCTTACTTGTTGTATTGATGATTGAACTTAATACATGCTTTAGCTTATCATAAGATAACATGTGTAACGTATCATACCTAACTTCAATAGAATCTCTAATTAATCACAGAAGTAACCTACTGACCTACAACAAGTAACTAACTAGAAACTAACTAACTCTAACTGTATGCTTAACTGATTGTCGATATCCCAACGGTTTACATATAGTAATTTGTTGTATACAATAAACTCAATACGCTCCTTTACTCTGAACACCTTTCAATCACATAATATAACATCAAGGAACTTACATATTATCAAGAGCAAGCTCTTTAACCCAGATTTGTGCAGCTTTGCTAGCTTAACGGAAAAGAAAAAAAAAATCAATTACAAAAGTTAATCATTGATGTGAAAAACAAGTAGATAAAGGTCCATGGAACTGTTAATCAATACAATCAATCAAAGGAAAGATTCAAGTGTATTCAAGATTATCCAAAGAGTTTTTCCATACTTTGTGCCGTATTTCTAGTCCCAAGTAATTTCTCACACTAAGATTTCTTTTTGCAAGCCATAGCAGAAATCTACCACAACCTGAATGTTCATTAGCTAAATTGACTCAGATAGTAAATTGAAGCCAATTTAGAGCCAGTAAAATATAAGTAAAAGTCAAAGAAAATCTCATGAGAATCATCTAAGATTGGCTCGAAAAGTAGTTAAATAAGAAAATGTGGGAGAAAAAAAGTAATTTGTATTCTCTCCAAATATCTTGTAGAATCCAATCCCAGTATACACATGTCATGCTCTCTTCTTTGATACAAAAAGTATTAACAAAAAGTGGAATAAGATTCTAACAAGAAGAAATAGATCAAAAGTTAGTAAATCAATGCTTTTAAAGCTGTCATTTTTTGACATTTTAATGCATAAAGAAAGCATTTTAAAGGAAAATACTACATTTATAAATAGCAAATAAAATCTATAAGAAAAGAAGTAAAATGTTTTGTGCCACTTCCAATATCCACCATTAGTGGTAATGTTGGGTCCCCGATGTCACAGCCTTACTTTTCCACAACACGACCATGCGGCTTTCTATATATGGTATCGTTTATTTTATAGTATTGTTTGATTATTTACAGCTTTGATTTAATTTTTATTTTGTCATTACTTTGATTCTATTCTTGAAAGCTAAACAGAACATAATAACAATGATTTAAAGGCCCAAATTCATAAATAACAAATATCAAATTGAATACTAACCTGTATATATTTACTTGTAGATCCAACGTCTATAGTTTGGCACCCACCGTAGGGCCTTCAGATTGCTAATGCCAGGATTTTGAAGCTTCAGCATCAGATATGACAGATGGCATAGACCACCAAAGTACACTCGACATGTAGAATGAAGAAACACAGATCGTGTCTTAAGGAGACGAGTAGATAGAGATCCTTGCTATCGAGGTGGAAACGCTAAAAAAACTAAATTATGAATAGGGAGTATGTTCCCAGGAGCACGATAGTCAACATGACTAATTCAATGGTGAGAACAATGTTCTTATGAGCCTGATGAGCTACTAAAATTCTTAGCATTTAGCCAACTTGTATTACTACCCAAATTTTGGGTATTCGACATTCCCAACAATGACAGCAATACAATGGAGGTACTAGACACCACCTCTAACTAGGTAACAGCCTTCCTAAAGCCCCGTTAGAAGGATGCAACTACTATGCATGTGTAACACCCACCAATTTTGATACAACGGATCATGTTAAGTTAGTAACGATGTTAAGAAAATTTTAATAATAATTTATGTTATATGTTATGATTTATGATCTTAATGTTACTAACTTTTTATTTCAAGTTTTATGACGGGTGACGACCGCATAGAATCGCTGTGCTCAAGTGTTCATGTTAATTTTAATGTATGTTTAATTATGATGCAATGATGATTTGAATGTATTAATTTATGGTATTCAAAGATAGTTTGGCAGGCCGGACTTTCAAGTTCCGCAGGCCAAAAAGTCTGCCAAAGATCGACAGGCCGATAGAAACCATCGACAGGCCGAATTTTGTAGAACCGGTAGGCCAAAGTGGTGAATGGGCAGGCCTAAGACAGCTAACGAGTAGTCAGCAGAAATCTCTCCATATTTATGGCTGAGATAATTACGTTAATTGGGTGATTAATTGGCATATTTATGGATTAATTTCCTCATTTAAGGAAATAAAATGTTTGACTTTGCATTTATTGGTATTATTTTAAATGGTTTCTTATTTTTAGAGGGCAAAAATATGGTAAGTGAGACTAATAGTTTTGACTTT
Organism: Artocarpus heterophyllus; assembly: GCA_025403435.1. NCBI lineage: Eukaryota > Viridiplantae > Streptophyta > Magnoliopsida > Rosales > Moraceae > Artocarpus > Artocarpus heterophyllus. Next base: position 20,615,884 of record CM046333.1, read on the forward strand.
CCCTTTTTGCTCTCCTTCCTCCATGCCAATTAGCCACCATTTGAGTCAAAAAAATTTTGACTTAATGAAGAGTTTTGACTCTCCTTCTTTGTACATTATGCCCATTAACATTACGTTAAAAATTTTAATGTTCTTTTCTCATTTTTTTCTCTCATCCTTTCACGTCTCCTCTCATTCATTTCTGAGACGTTTTCTCATTCATCTCTTCCTCTTCTCTTTTCCACGAATTCTATTCCTCTATCTCTCGAAAATTCTCTGCAAGAAATTAAAAGAAAAAGTTATATTTCGTTGGTTGAATTCAAGAATTTTGAGAAGAAAATTTTTAAGGTAAGAACTCATTTCTTTTGATGTTTTTGAAAAGTATTTCTCCTCCACAATTCGTCTGCAGTATCTTTGTCTAGGTATGGTATTTTGTTCTGAATTTTTTATATGATGTTCATGCATGTGTTATGTGATGTTCCTCCAAATTTCAAGTCATTACGAATTTTCTATGATAAGTTATGAATTTTTTATCCTCTACCCCTCACAGTAAATTATCGTTGTTTGGCTATGATGCATGAAAAATGCAATTTTTATTCAAGGGGTAAACAAATGTTATTTTTCACAAAATTTGGTAAGAATGTTCATGTATATGTTATGTTATGGATTGCAAATTTTTGTAATGTTTTGATGAGTGTAATTTATGTTATGAAATTTCTGAGTTTAGGTCAAGAAAATTGTTTTAACAATGTTAATTTTGGACTTTCGTTTTATGAAATGTTTTATATGTTTAAATGATTTTATTGATGATGAAATAATTTTATGATATTGAAATATAGGATAATAAGATATTAGTATGAAATTTAAAATTAAAATATATGTATTTTAATTGTTAGAAAATGTTTTCAAAAGATTACTCATCTACATTATTATTATTGTTGGCAGATTTTCATGTTTGTAATGTATGAGATGTTTTTGATGATTATACTTTAGGATGCATGTTATGAATTATGTTTATATGAGATGAATGTATATGTGATGGTATATGAATGGATAATTTACGCTATGATAATAAGTATTAATTTTATTTGTATTCTTTAAATGGATAAATGGCATGAACACGCAAAGGAACGAGCACATCGAGATCGCAGCGTCGTCACCAAATCATATTAAGGTTAAGTAAGCTAGCTTTTACGGTAAGTACATTCTCACCTGCAACATGATATGATTTTATAAGGTTTGAAATTATGATCCTAATGATGTTTATTCTATGATGATTTTATGATGATTTTATTTAAAGTTTTCTTATGAAAGTTTTCTATGTTTAAAAGTTATGCATGTATGATGATGACATATTTCAAAGTATGAAAGTTATATATATAAGTATCACCTAATAAGTGTTGTACACCAATGTTATGCTATGATAAGTTATGATGTCATGTTTGATTTGGGATTAGCTACCCTTCTCCTCTCATGACGGCATGCCTACAATGATGTTTATGCTGCAACACTTGGGCCCTTAAGATAAAATGGAATAAGTTTGAATATGATCAAATAATGAAAGATATATTTCTAAGAAATTGTGCTTAATGCACTTTTATGATATGATGATGATGATGTATATGAAATGTTTTAAATTGTGAGAATTATATGTACTTACTAAGCATTAGCTTATTCAAGTTTATGTCATGTTGCAGATAAGGGTAAGAAAGTCATGGACCAGGCGGAGGATATGGAATGGTGTGTGAGCAAAGTATGATGAATTGTAACCGGAAGAATGCCAAGAAGAAAGTTTATTTGTTTTTAATCAAGTTCTATAATATGGACATATTTATTCTTTAAGTTTTAAGAATACATGAACTATGTTTTTAATATTTTATTTCATCATTTTAAGGATTTTGATCTTCCGCGTTTTTATGAAAAGTTGAATTTTGTCTTAAAATTTAGTTTTCTAAAAAAAAAAAAAAAACTTTTGGCTCGGTCGGCCTGCCGAACATCATTGGTCGGCCTGCCGATGTTTGAAGGTTCGGCCTGCCGAACGTTGATAAGTTTTTAAAGCCAGATTGCAGAGCCTTTGCCGGCCTGCTGGTTGATGATCTCCAGCCTGCCGATCATGTTCGACCTACCGAAGTCCCAAGTTCGGCCTGCCGAACTATGGGAGCAAGTAGTTTTTAAGTGATGTGATATTTTCTTGAGATATGATTTAGTAATTTGGTATATTTATCTTATTTAAGCAAGTTTATGATCAAAAGTAAAGTGAGTTTAAATTATGGATTAAATTAGTGAATGTTGTAAAAAAAAATGTATGTATGGATCCTGGTTATGTTTTCCTTAACTACGTTTACAATTAAAGTATCGTATAAGTTTTGTACTTAAAGTTTATATAAACAAATAAATAAGTATGTAATGTATGAATGTAACGACATCTATGACGTCTGTAAGGGGGGCGTTACAGGCTTTGGTATCAGAGCAAATTTTCGATTACAATTCATATCGCCACACGTCAATCCAAGTCCTCCAAGTAAGTATGTTTAAAGTTAGATGTTTTTATGCAAGTATGATGATAAGATTAAAGTCTTGATGTTTAACGATTAAGATCTAGTAGTGAAAACCTGTCTCATATTAGAAGATTATTACTAAGTTCCTAATTCTTTTAGGAGAATTAACGATGGATGGTCATAGAAGAATGCAGACGCGCACCCAGACCAACGAAAGGCTCATGACAATGATTGTTGAGCTGCAAAGGCAGTTGGAGGAACAAAGAAGAGAGATCGTAGAGTTAAGGGCCAACGGCCAGAATGATGATCGACAAGGCAATGACGTGCCTCCTCCTCCTCCTCAGCCACAAGTTAATGAAGTCCCAGCACCTGCTGTTGAACCAAGAGCGGCCTATCAAGAACCTTTTCTAGTCAGATGGAAGAGAGTTAAGCCAGCAGACTTTGAGGGTTCAAAGGACCCGTTAGTCGCACAGGGATGGTTGAAGACTATCAAAGCCACCTTAAGACTCATGGATTTCACGGACAATGAGAAGGTCCTCTGTGCCTCGTACTGCCTCACCATGTAGGCCAAGATATGGTGGGACGGCATCGAACAGAGTAGGAATGTTGATGAAATGACATGGGCTAACTTCGTTCATGAGTTCAACACAAAGTTTTTCCACAAGAACGTTACAAGGAAACATTATGAGGAGTTTGAGAACCTACGCCAGGGGGATATGTCAGTCACTGATGTGGTGACGAAGTTTGACCAGCTAGCCCGTTTATGTCCAGGAATGGTTATGGATGAAAGTGAAAGGGTCAGAAGGCTGATCAAAGTCTTTAGGCCAGAAATTGCTGTGATCGTTGATGGGGCAAGTCCACCTAGGACTCAAGAGCAGGTTGTTATGAGGGCCCATCGTGCAGAGTTCCACTTGTCCAAGCTAAGAAGGAACCAACCTCAGTCTGGCCAACAGGTTAATAATGCAAATAACCAGAACCGCCCTCCACACAGGAACAACAACAACAACAACAACAACAACAACTAGAGGAATAATAAGAGGAAGGGCAATCCTGAAAATCAGCAGGGCCAAGACAACAAGAGGCACAATGATGGTCAGCACAACAATAATAACATGCGATTTCAACCATGTGCTAAATGTGGAAAAAAACATCCAGGGGAATGTCGTTTGGGAACAAACCAATGTTTTATTTGTGGGCGTGAAGACCACTTTGTCAAGAACTACCCTAAATTGATGAATGCCAATGCCCCTAAAAGAGCTCCTCCTCAAGCCCAGCTTCATCAGATGCAAGCTTCCCTTGAAGGGTCACTTATTAGTCAAGGGAGACTTGAAGCCCCACCAACAAATGCCCGAATTTATGCCATGACGAAAGAACAAGTGGCTGCTGAAGCCTCCAATGTGGTCACAGGTCAGATAACAAGTTTATCTAATGATGTTTATGTCCTTTTTGATATGGGTGCCACACATTCTTTTATATCTATGTCATATGCTAAAAAGTTAGAGGTTCGTTTAGAGCCTATGAGACAGGGATTCACTACGACACTACCCTCCGGTGAAGTGATATTATCTACGCGTTGTTTGCGTACAGTACCCCTATGGATTTCTGATAGGGAGCTGTTCATCGACCTTATTGTGATCGACATGCATGACTATGATATGATTCTCGAGATGAATTTTCTAAGCAAGTACAATGCTTCTATAGAATGTCAGAAACGAAAGGTGATCTTCCATCCAGAAGGTGATTAGAAGTTCATTTATGTTGGCGAGTCTAGAAAGAAACCCCACATGTTTCTATCTGCAATGAAAGCAAGGAAGTTATTAGCAAGTGGCTGCATGGGCTATCTAGCAAACATTGTAGACAAAAGCCAAGAAGAAAAGATAAGAATTGAAGATGTTCCTATAGTTCACGAATATACAGATGTGTTTCCTGATGATCTGACAAGTCTACCGCCAGAAAGAGAAGTTGAATTCAAGATTGAGCTCGCTCTTGGCACATATCCGATCTCAAAAGCGCCTTACAGAATGGCCCTGACAGAGTTAAAGGAGCTTCACACGCAATTAAAGGAGCTACTCAACAAAGGATTCATCAGGCCAAGTCACTCTCCATGGGGAGCTCCAGTGTTGTTTGTAAAGAAGAAGGATTGCACTATGAGACTCTGCATTGACTACAGAGAGCTGAACAAGGTGACAATCAAGAAAAAGTACCCATTGCCTTGAATCGACGATTTGTTTGATCAGCTCAAGGGTGCATCTGTGTTTTCAAAGATTGATCTACAGTCAGGATATCACCAGCTGAAGATTAAAGAAGGAGATATTCCCAAGACTATTTTTAGGTCGAGGTATGGTCACTATGAATTTGTGGTTATGCCTTTCGGTCTGACGAATGCACCTGCTGCATTTATAGATTTAATGAACCGGGTATTCAAGGATTTTCTCGACAAATTTGTTGTTGTATTTATCGATGATATTCTTATATATTCTAAGAATCAAGAAGAACATGAGGAGCATTTAAGGATTGTGCTGGAGACTTTAAGAAGACACCAGCTATATGCAAAGTTCTCCAAGTGCGAGTTCTGGCTTGATAAAGTGTCTTTCTTAAGGCATGTTATTTCAAAGGAAGGGATTATGGTTGACCCTGCTAAAGTAGAAGCTGTTCTCAACTGGAAGCAACCGACGAATGCAAGTGAAATAAGGAGCTTCTTAGGTTTAGCAGGTTATTATCGAAGATTTGTAGAAGACTTCTCCAAGATAGCAGCTCCACTCATGAATCTAACTCGCAAAAGGAAAGAAGTATGAATGGACAGATGCATGCGAGAAGAGTTTTCAAGAACTGAAGAAGAGGCTAATGACAGCTCCAGTATTGGCTATTCCTGAAGGAAATGATGGGTTTGTAATTTATAGTGATGCATCCAAGATGGGCCTCGGAGCTGTATTAATGCAAAATGAAAGGGTGATTGCTTATACATCAAGACAACTGAAGGATTATGAAAAGAACTATCCTACTTATGACCTCGAGTTAGCAGCAGTCGTTTTTGCGTTGAAGATATGGAGGCATTATTTATATGGCGTTCAATGTAAGATCTTCACTAATCATCAAAGTCTGAAGTACTTCTTCATGCAAAGAGACCTGAACATGAGACAACGAAGATGGCTAGAGTTGATAAAGGATTACGATTATGAAATCCTTTATCATCCTAGAAAAGCTAACCGAGTGGCTGATGCTCTAAGTAGGAAGTCAGTTGCCACGTTGATGTCAATGCAAGCGATGCCTCAACCTTTGAGAAAGGAAATTCTAGACTTCGGTTTAGAACTTATAGCAAGCCAGCTGTCAGCTCTCACCATTGCTCCGACGATGTATGATGAAATTCGGAGAAAATAAGATGAAGATGTAAGTCTTGTAAAGATTAAGCAAGAAATGAAAGAAGGAAAATGTCAAGAGTTTCGTATTGTGGATGACAAAACTTTGTACCTCAAGGACTGCTTATGTGTTCCCAATGTGGATGACTTAAGGGAAAAGATCTTGGCAGAAATTCATGACACTCCTTACTCTATTCATCCAGGTGCAATAGAGATGTATAATGATCTAAAGGGTAACTTCTGGTGGTTTAGAATGAAACGTGATGTTGCAATGTATGTGAAGAAATGTATGACATGTCAACAAGTAAAGATTGAACACCAAATACCTAGTGGTGAACTACAGTTTATCCAAATACTAGAATGGAAATAGGAGGATATAGCAATGGATTTCATTACCGGTTTGCCCAGAACTATGAACGGTTATGATGCAATTTGGGTAGTTGTGGATCGACTGACTAAGACGGCGCATTTCATTCCTATCAAGATAACTTACTCTATGGAACGGTTAGCGGAACTCTATGTTAAGGAAATTGTATGACTTCATGGGATTCCCAAATCAATCATCTCAGATTGTGATGGTAGGTTCACATCTAAGTTTTGGAAGAGTGTACAAACTGCTATGGGAACCAGGTTACATTTCAGTACAGCTTTTCATCCTCAGACAGATGGCCAAACGGAGAGGACGAACTTGATTTTAGAGGATATGCTACGGGCTTGTTCTCTCGATTTTAAGACCAGCTGGTGTAAAATGTTGCCATTAGCAGAGTTTGCTTGCAACAACAGCTTCCAGGCAACAATTGGGATGGCACCTTATGAGGCGCTGTATGGATGAAAATGCAGGTCGCCTATATGTTGGCACGAAGCTGGTGAAAAGAAGTTGATGGAAAGCGTTGATGCTGAAAGAACTGATTTTGTTAACGAAACTTCTGAGGTGATAAAGTTGATAAGAAGAAGAATAGAGACCTCTCAAAGCCGTCAGAAGAGTTATGCTGACAAGAGGAGAAGACCCTTAGAGTTCGCCGTGGGCGAATCCATGTTTTTGAAAGTTGCACCAATGAAAGGAGTCATGAGATTTGGTAAGAAAGGCAAGTTAAGTCCAAGATTTATCGGTCCTTATGAAATTGTGAAGCGGATAGGCAAAGTAGCTTATCAGCTGAGATTGCCATCAGAGATGTCCGCAATGCACGATGTATTCCATGTCTCCATGCTCAAGAAGTATGTCCCGGACCCTACGCATGTGATTAAGCCACAAGTGATCGAGATACGAGAAGATTTGAGTTATGAAGAAAAGCCAATAGAGATACTCGATCGGAAAACCAAGACCTTGAGGAATAAAGAAATTCCATTGGTCAAGGTGTTATGGCAAAATCATCAAGTTGAAGAAGCTACATGGGAACGAGAAGATGACATGAGATCTATGTATCCGCAATTGTTCTAAGTTTCGAGGATGAAACTTTTATAAGGTGGGGAGAATTGTAACACCCACCAATTTTGATACAACGGATCATGTTAAGTTAGTAATGATGTTAAGGAAAGTTTAATAATAATTTATGTTATATGTTATGATTTATGATCTTAATGTTACTAAGTTTTTATTTCAAGTTTTATGACAGGTGACGACCGCATGGAATCGTTGTGCTCAAGTGTTCATGTTGATTTTAATGTATGTTTAATTATGATGCATGATGATTTGAATGTATTAATGTATGGTATTCAAAGACAATTCGGCAGGCCGGACTTTCAAGTTCGGTAGGCCAAAAAGTCTGCCAAAGATCAGCAGGCCGATGGAAACCATCGACAGGCGAAACTTGGTGGAACCGGCCTGTATTGAATCGGTAGGCCGAAGACAGCTGACGAGCAGTCAGCAGAAATCTCTCCAAATTTATGGCTAAGATAATTACGTTAATTGGGTGATTAATTGGCATATTTATGGATTAATTTCCTCATTTAAGGAAATAAAATGTTTGACTTTGCATTGATTGGTATTATTTTAAATGGTTTCCTATTTTTTGAGGGCAAAAATATGGTAAGTGAGACTAATAGTTTTGACTTTCCCTCTTTGCTCTCCTTCCTCCATGCCAATTAGCCACCATTTGAGTTAGAAAATTTCTGACTTAATGAAGAGTTTTGACTCTCCTTCTTTGTACGTTATGCCCATTAACATTATGTTAAAAATTTTAACATTCTTTTCCCATTTTTTTCTCTCATCCTCTCACGTCTCCTCTCATTCATTTTTGAGACGTTTTCTCATTCATCTCTTCTTCTTCTCTTTTCCGCGAATTCTATTCCTCTCTCTCTCAAAAATTCTATGCAAGAAATTGAAAGAAAAAATTATATTTCGTTGGTTGAATTCAAGAATTTTGAGAAGAAATTTTTAAGGTAAGAACTCATTTCTTTTGATATTTCTGAAAAGTATTTCTCCTCCTTAATTCGTCTGCAGTATCTTTGTCTAGGTATGGTATTTTGTTCTGAAGTTTTTATATGATGTTCATGCATGTGTTATGTGATGTTCCTCCAAATTTCAAGTCATTACGAATTTTCTATGATAAGTTATGAATTTTCTATCCTCTACCCCTCATAGTAAATTATTGTTGTTTGGCTATGATGCATGAAAAATGTAATTTTTATTCAAGGGGTAAATGAATGTTGTTTTTCACGAAATTTGGTAAGAATGTTCAAGTATATGCTATGTTATGGACTGCAAAGTTTTGTAATGTTTTGATGAGTGTAATTTCTGTTATGAAATTTCTATGAGTTTAGGTCAAGAAAACTGTTTTAACAATGTTAATTTTAGACTTTCGTTTTATGAAATGTTTTATATGTTTAAATGATTTTATTGATGATGAAATAATTTTATGATATTGAAATATAGGATAATAAGATATTAGTATGAAATTTAAAATTAAAATATATGTATTTTAATTGTTAGAAAATGTTTTCAAAAGATTACTCATCTACATTATTATTATTGTTGGCAGATTTTCATGTTTGTAATGTATGAAATGTTTTTGATGATTATACTTTAGGATGCATGTTATGAATTATGTTTATATGAGATGAATGTATATATGATGGTATATGAATGGATGATTTACGCTATAATAATAAGTATTAATTTTATTTGTATTCTTTAAATGGATAAATGGCATGAACACGCAAAGGAACGAGCACATCGAGACCGCGGCGTCGTCACCAAATCATATTAAGGTTAAGTAAGCTAGCTTTTACGGTAAGTACATTCTCACCTGCAACATGATATGATTTTATAAGGTTTGAAATTATGATCCTAATGATGTTTATTCTATGATGATTTTATGATGATTTTATTTAAAGTTTTCTTATGAAAAGTTTCTATGTTTAAAAGTGCAAATAAGAACACGACCTGCTTATGGCATGCATAACATAGCATGACACGATTAACACGATTACAAAGAGGGCTGTGACGAGTTGACACGATAACAACACGTATATGACACGTTTATGACCCAGTTAACTAAAAATTAAAAAAAATTAAAAAAGCCAATAAAGAAAATTAACAAAAACACAATATCTAATTAATATTAACCTACTACAAATATTTCAAATATTTTTATTTTTAAGTTTAAATGTGTTATAAATGGGTGGGTCGTGTCGTACTATGTCGACACGTTTGCGGCCCATTTAATTAAACATGTTAAGGCGTATTAGACGTGTTTGCACAAATCCGGCCAGTTTATTTTTGTGTTACTCATGCCAACCCACTTATAGCCCAATTAATAAACGTGCGGTCCAAACCCGTTTATCTTGTGTTGTTTTTGTTTCGTATCATAGTGCCGTGTCTGAAACTACCGGTCCTGTTAGAAATATTGTTATTAATTTCATTTATTATTATTTGTACTGATAGAAATGCCACGTTGCTTCAACGCGTTTTCTCATTCCTTATTTTGACACCCTTTGCTTTCCTTGCCTTCTTAAAAATGAAGGACCACCAAATCCTCTCTTTATTATATTTATTATTGTTGTTGTTGTTGTTGTTGTTTTATTTTCTTTTTAATTTTTATTTTATTCTCTTTCCTTTTTTTTTCTGAGCAGTCTTATTTAATTTCATAGCGCTGTAACTTTGTTACTAATAAAATAGTAAGACACAGTCTAAAAAATACACTACATATTAGACTAAGGCCTACAGTTTTATGAATAGTAGGGTTATAGCTTTATCAGATGAAAAGGATTTATTTATTAGGGTTAATCGCATAACTATACCTTGTAGTTTTCTTTATTTTTCAATTTATTCCTCTATTTTTAGAAACTACAAAGGTATCATTTGAATTTGAAAAACTTGTTTCAATCTTATTCTTTACTGACCTTTTTTGACTTAAAAAACACAGAGATAAGATATAAATACTCTTTACTGAACCTAATTTATTTATAAAATATATGTTTTTTCTTGAGAAAAATTTATAAAAATAGATTTTAAAATTTAAAAAGTCATAAAATTTAAGATCTTTTTTTTTTTAAATTTGATACTTTATTTTAGTATTTTTTTTATGTTTTTAATATATAAAATATTTATCATAACTATTTAAGAATAGTCATGCTGTTTTACTCAATTTTTTTTATTCATGAGGATAACATTGAAATAAAATTTTAAAATTTTAAGGATATCTTTGTACTTTCTAAAAGTATAAAACAAATAGAAAAATAGTTAAAATTAAAAGGTGGAATGATGTAATTAACCTTTTCTTTTAAATTCTCCTCCCCGTTTTTATTTTTTTACCCTTATTGGTGGCTGCTTCTACACGCTTCAATCGTCAAGTCGTGCCAACTTGCTGTGGCAACCCAAGGATTTCGTAGACCCACCACATGTCAACCCAAGTCCACATCAATTGGACTACTTGTGTATAAGGGTCATTTAGCCATATAATATGCAAATTTAACAAATCTCGTTTAAAAAAAAAATAAATCTCATCAGAACTATGCATTACCTTACAACAACAACAACAATTTGGTAAGAGGAAAGAGAGAGAGAGAGACATATAACCTGTAGGAAGGAATAGAAGCACCTTTCTCGTATTGCGTTAGGTATAAATTCTCTCTCTAAACTCTTCACATCTGAAGATTAAACAAGCTGTTAAGCATCAAAGCAAAGTCCATCAATCTCGTGAAATAGGACCGACAAATGAGATCAAAATATTTGTTATCTTTTGGTAGTCATCTAAAATAATATTCATGAATGTATTTGTATTGATAAGATACTTATCAATACATTTATCAACAACCATTTTGATATGTAGTCATCTAAAATATATGTATTGATAAGATACTTAATCAGCAACCATTTATCAAGTCAGCAGTCATCTATCACTATATATCACTCAAATAACAAGAAAAAGCCAGGTTGTGTTGATTAGTTCAATTTTATACAAGTTTTTGGTACATCCTTTTGTAAATTTTTGCATCTTCAGCTTCAGCATGGATTTCTCTCCCAGTTCTTGTCCCCGTGGGTTTCTTCAACAACCACCCCTCACTGTCACACAACACACTTGAGTCCACTTCATCGATGTGTTTCAGTGTCTTGGCCTCACCATCAAACTGATTCCTCATGTCAACTGCTACCTCAAGCACATCTGACTGTATAAATACCTGATTCAAATACCAAACATATTTAAGTACATATAAATATTGTTGTTGTCTTTTTTTTTTTTTTTTGTATATAAGAAAAACGTCTGGGTAGAGGGTGATCGGTGTTAGCACACGCCACTCTACCCATTGCCAAAGGAACTCTTCAGACACTAATATGAATGTTCATTGAAGGAGCAATCTTTTGATGAGGAGTACGTCATCCCAGCCCCACTGAATGCGCTAGCAATAAGGATACGTGGGAACGTGATCCAAGTCACTCTAAATCGAGTACTAGATTGGTATGTTCAAACCTTCACATTTAAAACCCTCAAAGTAGGCCTTCTAGCACTTGAACCTTTGACCACAAACCCACTACGGTAGTCTATTACCAATAAGCCACCCGACTTGGCGGTATTGTCGTCTTCTTTTCAAAACCAAAAGAAAAAGAAAAAACACAAATCATGTATCAATATAAACCTGGCCTCCAGGCATTAAGCTCTCCACAATGGCATCTACTAAACGCTTCTGCACAACCCTTCTCTTGTGATTTCTTTTCTTAAAATGAGGATCTGAGCACTACAAAAAAGCATGAGCAAGGAACTGACTTGGTTAAATTTTGTGTTTCAGTGAAGTTTTGGGCAATTGTCATGTATGAGAACTGCACTAACCAGGCTTGAAACAAGCGTCAATAGTCCAAGATAGAATCTCTAATGCAATAAATAAATTTTTACGCCAATGGCAAAATCCGGCATCATGTAAGAAAACCATTCTCAAGTATAATGTTATACTTAATGTCAAATTTAACATGTGCGATTGTTGCTTATTGATTGTAGGGTTAAATTTTTTACTTAATAATTACAACGTTGTCCTTTTCAAATTGTTCAGAACTTAAAAATTTTCCTTCCACAAGTTCCACTGCTTAAAATAATATCATTATTGGAGCACAAAATAGAATAAACTATTGTACATGTCATTTGTACACTTTTTTTTTTTTTTTTTGCCAGGCATTAGTAATTTGGCATTGAAGATGATCTTTTATTATACCTTTCAATCACATAATATAACATCAAGGAACTTACATATTATCAAGAGCAAGCTCCTTTACCCAGATCTGTGCCCGCTTTGCCAGCTGAGCGGAAAAGGGTAAAAAAATCAATTACTACATGCTATGCTTTAAAAGAGAGAAAAGTTAATCATTGATGTGAAAAACAAGTAGATAAAGGTCCATAGAACTGTTAATGAATACAATCAATCAGAGGAAAGATTCAAGTGTATTCAAAATTATCCAAGGAGTTTTTCCATACTTTGTGCCGTATTTCTAGTCCCAAGTAATTTCTCACACCAAGATTTCTTTTTGCAAGCCATAGCAGATATCGACCACTACCTGAAATGTTCATTGGCTAAATTGACTCAGATCGTGAACTGAAACCAATTTACAGCCAGTAAAATATTAGTAAAAGTCAAAGAAAATCTCATGAGAATCATCTAAGATTGACTCCAAAAGTAGTTAAATAAGAAAATGTGGGAAAAAGAAAGTAATTTGAATTCTCTCCACGTATCTTGTAGAATCCAATCCCAGTAAACACATGTCATGCTCTCTTCTTTGATACTAAAAGTATTAACAAAAAAGTGGAAATAAGATTCTAAGAAGAAGAAATAGATCAAAAGTTAGTGAATGAATGCTTTTAAAGTCGTCATTTTTTGACATTTTAATGCATAAAGAAAGCATTTTAAAGGAAAATACTACAGTTATAAACAGCAAACAGAATCTATAAGAAAAGAAGTAAAATGTTCTGTGCCACTTCCAATATCCACCATTAGCGGCAATGTTGGGTCTCTAAAGACTTGATTCCAATCAGGCACTTCGACAGGCGCCTACTTTATTTATTTATTTTAAAGAATACACGCAATTTGCCCATAAGAATTGATATGTTTAGCAAGTGAAACATGAGCAAATAATTAAAAAAAAAAAAAGAGACTCTCTTGGAATACATACAGAAAAAAGAGGAACTGAGAGGGTTGACATGTTGCCTGATTCTAACATGACCCAATTCCTGCAAACTCAAACATACATAGCCAAAAGCCCATTTTCATATGTTTCATGAGAGAGAATAAAGAGGATAATTAAGTCCTTAAGAATGAAAGAAAGTTAAAATGGGAAATTAGCAGGGGAACCCTGTGGGGGAGATTAAGGTCCGCATGTTCCAAGGCTACAAGCTCTGGGCTGGTCAACCAACATTGGTCTGTCGAAGAAGAAGAAAGAAAAATCGGCGGTGTAGTTGGTCTAAGCAGTTTGGGTTCAAAAGCAGAGAAAATCCTTCTCGTCCTGGGGATGAAATGGAAGCGAGGACAACGTTTTTGGAGTGCTTATAATAAATATTAATAATACCACTAGTGTTGTGACAGTAATGGTGTCGCAAGCATACACACGAAGCCATTTTCTCCACCATTCCGAAACTTTCCCATCGTTTAATTCACCTTTTCTCTATTGTTTTTCTAACTCGAGAAAATGGATAACTCCACAGTCGACGCTCAGCTTTCTCTCTCTCTCTTTTCAAGGGGAACAAACGACGGTCCCTGCGCCTTGTGCCAATGGTGGTTGTTCGTACTCTATGCTTTGAGATGGACGGCTTAAAGAGTGTGATGCGTGCGTTTGTCTTAGAACTAAAAATTTGAACTAATTTATTGCAAATGTATAAGTTTTATATTATAACTTATTTTTGTTTTAAATTATAGTATATAAAAATTTTATATTGTAACAGTTAAAAAGTTATTGCCAAAAGTTTGTTTAGGAGCATTGATTAGAATTAATTAAAAAATTGTAACATGTGAGAGGTTCGCACTAACTTTTTTTTTCTTGACATTGTAAAATATGAGAGCTTTATAAGCAATCAAAAGTTTTATAAGGTGTTTATAAGCATTGGTTAAAACCAATTAGTTAAAAACACTATAGTATGTAAGAGCTTTATACTGCACCAGTGAAAAGTTTTTTCTGTTTGAACTGAGAATATCAAACACATTATCAATTTAAACTAACAATGCAAACACTTGAAAAATTTTGATTCAAATAATTTGGAAGGATTAATTACATAATTATGTATTTTGGTTTTAAATCTATTTCTCAATATATCTTTTTGTTTTCAAAAACTATAAAAGTATCTTTTGAATTTTAAAAATTTATTTTAATTTAATCCCTATAAAATAAAAAATTGTGCAAAACAACATAATTATCCTTAAGCAATTATGAAAAATATTTTATAAATTTAAAAACATAAGAAAATCCAAAAGAAAAATATTTTATAAATTTAAAACATAAAAAATACTAAAATGAAAATCAAATAAACAAAAAGATCTCAAGTTTTATAGCTGTCAAATGTTAAAATATTTTTTAAAAATTTTTCTCAAGAAAAAAATATTTGAGAAATAAATTCGGTCTAATTAAAAGTATTTTTGTCTTATTTTCATGTTTCTTTTGTCCAAAAAGTCTATGAGGGATAAAATGGAAACAAGTTTTACTTTGTAGTTTTCAAAAACTAAGGGAAAAATTGAAAAATAATTAAAACTATGAGATATAGTTTTGTAATTAACCCTTATTTGAAAATAAAAGTTAAATTTTTGTATTGGGAGGAGTTTTTGATTTAAAATTTCAGTCAATAATTTGAACCAAACCTTACAAAGATTTGCTAAATAATAATTTAAACCAACTCTTTGACTCAAACCTGATGAACTAATGAGCGAAATGAACTCAAAACTGAAACAATGTAATGACGTCTATGTAATAGAATATCCATAACAATTTACAATAACACAAAAGGTTTAATCTACAACAGAATATATGTGTGTGTATATAAATATATATATATCATATTTTTGTAGTGGTTAATCAATAATATGTTGGACATGTAAGCCCTAAGTGTTAGACGTGTATGCCCTAAAGAGTAAAAATGTAATATGTTTTTAGAGACATTTTTATTAACAAAGAATTTATTTATTATTTATATATCAAATCTTGTCCTCTTTTCGTTCATATTTGTTGAATGTATGTTAAACAAACAAAAGTCTGAGACTGTCGGTCTAAACCTTTAAGAATTGGGCATATGATGGACAGATTATGTGAAAGACATGATTCTTAAGACGATGGTCTCAATCATAAGATCCGTAACGAGGGAATAAAGTTGGGCGCTTTATTCATGCAAAGATTGTTATGTTGTCTATATCCCTAATGGGAGATGATTTGTCTTGACCATCGAAGGTAGACTCCGTGAATAGAAACATTGACACATTGTCATAAGTGACGATGTGTTGCATCGAGACATAAAGTGAATTGATTTGGATTAATAATTCTGTCTCGGCAAATCGATTCACTTTAGATAATCATTTGTATTATATCTTAATCTTGAGATGAATAGTGGGCCTGTTGTCTTGACTTGTGTCTTTTGATATACCAAAGGGTGACACCCACATTTTAATAGTGGTATGTATGCCGGTACGTTGGAGGCATGACTCTTGATAGCGTAAACCTGTTATTCATAAATATGGAATCCATAGCTCCTCTTTAGGAGTAGTGATATCCTCTTATATGTGTTATCCTTTAATTAAAAAATTGGAGCGCTTAACCATTAGGATACATAGGTGTAACCGAATGTTATACCATCTTTGAATGGTAAGTTTTTTGATGGTGAGATAATGGAACGTAAGATAAAAATTATCGGGAAGGTCAAACAAAACTTGTCCTTAAGCTGATTATGAACAATCCTATGGGGATATGATATATTATGATATGTTATAGAGACTTAGCTGCATAGGATTCGTAATTCTATGTAGTTCGAGAGTGCAGCTCTAAGCTTATAGTGAAGTAGCGTTGGAGTTGATAATTATAAAATGTATATCTAGGATATTGGGTTTTATAATTATCGGGAGCTTGAACTATATAGGTCCATTTGGTCCACTTTGCTAGCTCATAAAAATCCTGTAACGATACGGTGTGTTTTTTCAATCATTAGTAACTTATGTTAGATTTATCAGATTGGCTGAAATTCGGTAAAATTAGATAATTCATGTTTATTTATCGATTGAATTAATATTGTGATAAAATTAATTCATCATAAACATGTTGAATTATCGAGACCGGATAATTCATGTCTGTTTATCGATTGGATTAATTTTGAATTAATTCAATATTTATTTTCCTAGATATTATCTAGATACGACTATTTTAATCAGATAAATTTTCTATTTGGTTATTTGAATTAAAACTGAGGCCCTATCCCAAGAATCTCGGGTGGAAGATAAAGATTCGTAGGCATAAAAAATCGTAAGTTCGACAAGCCCATCCTAAACTTCGGCCTACCGATGGCACATGTTCGGTAGGCCGATCTACTAGTTCGGCCTGCCGACTGTGGGATTTTTTAGCACGTCTTTTAAATGCAAATTTTATTAGATATCGATTTTGGTTTGATTCTAATTCGAATTGTCGAGGTCTTATCTGATAAGGACTGACTCCTAAACCCAACCTCCATATAAAAGGGAGTGAGTCTCTTTATTATTTAGATCAATTGAGAGATTAAGAGTGAAACTTTACTGGTGAGATTCTGAAAACTCCATGAGAGCTCTTGTTCACAAATCACGAACACTAGCTTTGGGTTCTCTTAATTGGTTGGAAGGAGAGTCGCTTGGTGGAAAAGCTGTACGTGTGAGCCCACACTCACTCTGGTTGTGGATAGAGAATAGCAAAGAAAACTAGTTGGTTGAGGTCCTTTTAGAACGTTACTTCTCTTCATTGATTGAGGAAGCTTTTCGGCATTTACAAGGTTAGTAAGATCTGGTTCATTTATGCATATAGTGTGTCAAACTTGTGTTTTAGAAAATACTCTGATATAAAATTTTTAAAAATTCTACTGTGTACTATTTTACTAACAATTGGTATTAAAGCCATGGTTTTCACGTAAATTTACGAGTTTGTGATCATGCTATATGTGTAAATTATATGATCTTTATCTCTCCTACGCTTGAATTTAATTTTATAGAGAGTTGGCACTCTAGGATTTCTATATATTTTTATGCTTCATGGATTATATGGTGAATGTTTAATTATTAATTAATTAATACCAGTTATGGTTCCTCTTAGAGGTTAGAATATGTATCTATGTTTTTCATGTAATTAGATGGCGAACTATCATCTCCATCTAGGAATTCTTATTTATTTTAAATTTATAAGAATTTTGTAATTAAATAATCATTCGAAGAAGACAGGTCTAAAAAGCGAATCTAGAAGACGGATGATAGCGTTCCTAGGTATTTCCTATGTCTCTAATTTCATGTTTTTGAATTGTTGAAAATAAAATTGATAAATTGCATCAAAATTGTATTTTCTAGAAAGGGGTGATCTCTGCTCGGTCGGCATGCCGAACCCTCTAGTTCGATAGGCCGATGGTTCAGGAACGGCAGGCCAGACTTTAGGTTCGACAGGCCGTCTGCGAGGCAAAAATCAAGTGGCTCTGGCGGCAGACAGAACTTACCAGTTCGACAGGCCAAACTGTCATGACCAACAAGCCAACCTGAAAAGATCGACAGGCCGGAGGGTCATGACCGGCAGACCAATTACCCAGATCGGCCTGCCTATAGAGAGTTGGAAATTTTTCCAGAAAATGTGCAGTTTTTAATATAGTTTTAATTTTATTTTTTGAACAATTCTAAGAAATATTAAATTTGGATATGACTAGAAATTTGGAGTATTCGATTCATATGGGATTGAAGACTTGAAGATGGGCATTACATGAAGAAGGATACAGCTTAAGGGTTCAAGGATGAAGAATCGATAATATGTTTCGATTATTCACTTGTAATCTTTATTTTCTATTCTCTAGGGTGGAACCATACTATTATGATTATTTATTATTATTTTGCTTGTAGCTTTGCTTAATTGCTTTGCTTGTCTGCATTATAATATGATTTGCCATGTATATTGATAACATGTCATATAGAATAGGGAGTGCCGCTCAAATTTAAAATTGTTTATGTATGTTTTTAAAATAAAACCTTGATTTCAAAAGATTGAGTGGGAGAAGGTTTTCGAATAGAGGACCTAAGGCCTCCATCGTTGGTCCATAGGAAGAACATGGTGGTCTCAACCCCTAGGAAGGAATTTCTATCATGTACGAGATTGGATCTTCTACGAGATAAGGTATTTTAGCATGATTTGTTGTTGCACACCCCTAAGTGGTGATTATAAATCATGGATAAAATATTAAAACAATGGTTATACACTGACGTTAATTTTATTATTAACCTCCCCTAAGAGCTCTGTTAATAAAATTAATGGCCAAAGAAACGATTATTAATATATGCTGGATCATACGGGTCCTGGATGGCATATATTAATCAAGAGGGGATCCGTGTTCCTGATTGAATTTGACATGACTCCCCTAGGAGCTTGTTGAATTCTAAGTTGGGAATTATTGTTGTAAGGTTGTGATATTTTCAAGGTTTTGACACATAAACATATTTGTATGTTTTTACATGATTGTCTTATCTTACTAAATTATTATTAAATGTTTGCTTATATTTGGTATATGATTCTTTATTGTAGATTAAAAATGTCTAAAAACGCTTTATCTTCGATAGTTGACAAAAACCTATTAACTAGTGAGAATTATAATGATTGGAAACGGAACATGGATATTGTCCTCTCCTTTGAGAAACTGAAATTTGTGCTGACAACCCCTTGTCCTCCCGAGCTTATGGGAGATTCCACCAACGATCAATTCCAAGCATATGATTGTTGAAAAGATGCAAATGATTAGGCCCGCTGCTATGTTATGGCTAGCATGAGTAGCGTATTGCAGGCTCAACATGAGGATTATAAGACTGCTAAGCAGATCTTGGATAATCTAAAAGACATGTTTGGAGGCTAAGGCCTAACAAAGCGGCAAGGGGTGCTTTGGAAACTCTTGGACTGTAAGCAAAGGCCGGGGACATCTATAAAGGAGCACATAATATTGGTCATGGGTTATCTCGTTAAGGCACAAACCAATGGAGCTGACATTGATGCTGAAACTCAAATGACTATGGTCTTTGAGACTCTGTCAAAGGAATTTATTTCATTTAGAGCTACTTTTAATTTGAGCAATAGATGAGATATGACCTTAACGGAGTTGATGAAACAGTTACAAGAGTTCGAACTGCTGATCAGGGAGTCTCCTGCGGGTGGAGAGGCCAATTTGGTGATTGCTTCTAGTTCCAATCCCAACTTTAGGAATGGAAAGAAACAACGTGCCAAAAATGGGAAGTCTTTTGTTCCTGCTAACAACAAGAGCAAGAAGAAGAAGAAGAAGAACTTGAAGAAGCTTAAGTGGAAGTTCAGGCACATAAATAAACAGTGCAAGGACTTCCTTTTCCAAAGGAGATAGGTGTGATCTTCTATATTTAGAAACTTATTTGGTTAAGGAATCCAGTGACATTTGGGTCATAGATTCTAGTGTAACTAATCATGTTTTTGTTTCTCTGTAGAGGTTCAAAGAAATGAGAAGTCTGCTTCATGAAGACTTCACGCTTTAGATGGGCGATGGATCCTTGGTCTTAGCAGAAGCAGTGGGAGACATCCATCTTTATTTTGATAATTATAGGAATTTAATTTTGCGAGATTTTTTTTATGTTCCTAAATTTAAGAGGAATTTAATTTATGTAGCTTGTTTATTTAAAGACTCCTATTTGGTTTCTTTTAATAATAAAGTGGTGATTCATAAAAATAAATCTTTTATTTGTTCTGGATGGATGCAAAATAATCTATATTTTATCAAACCTAAGATGGACTTACTGCTTAATGCTGAGATGAATAATAATAACTCTAAAAGACTTAAAACTTCTCACTCTAATAAGTCTTATCTTTGGCATTTGTGCCCTGGTCATATTAACCTAAAGAGGATTCAAAGGTTGGTAAGGGATGGACCTTTGAGTCACTTAATGGTAGAATTTATACCTCAATGTGAATCTTATTTGGAGCGTGAAATGACCAAAGGACCATTTGGGTCTAAGGGCAATAGGGCTGAAGGGGTTCTAGATCTTGTGCATAGTAATGTTTATAGACCGATGAACATTCGAGCATTAGGAGGGTATGAGTACTTCGTTACTTTTATTGACGATTACTCACGTTGTGGATATGTGTACCTGATGCATCACAAAAGCAAAACTTTTGACAAGTTCAGGAAGTTTCGGGCTAAAGTTGAAAAGCAATAGGGTAGACCCATAAAGGCACTTCAATTCAGTTGAGGTGGAGAATACCTTTCTGATGAGTTCTTAGGACACTTATTAGAGAACGGGATTTTATCCCAATTGACTGTGCCGGGCACTCTACAGCAAAATGGCATAGCAGAGAAAAGAAATAGGACTTTATTGGACATGGTTAGGTCCATGATGAGTTATTGATCATTACCTTTATCCTTTTGGGGATATGCACTACAAACTGCATGTTATATTTTGAACAACGTGCCTTCAAAATCAGTCCCTAAAACTCCTCATGAGTTGTGGACGGGCAAGAAGACATCCTTAAACCATATTCACATATAGGGATGTCCTGCTCATGTCTTGTTTAAGGATGTGAATAAGTTGGAAGCGCGTTCGAAAGTTTGTGTGTTTGTAGGATATCCAAAAGAGACTAAATGAGGTTATTTCTTTAACTCAAAGGAAAATAAAGTCATAGTTTCAACTAATGAAACTTTCCTTAAGGAGAGTTACATGGACGACTTTAAGCCTCGAAGCAAAGTGGTGCTTGAGGAGTTAAGGAGTGATCCAATCACTTTGGAGGTTCCAAATGAAACTGCTCTAATTAGTGTAGAAAGACCAAACCAACCCGAACAACAACCTAAGGGGCTTTGACGTAGTGGGAGGATCATGCGTCAACCAAACAAGTATATTTTCAATGGGGAGGCCTTCTTGGCTAAGCCAGATGAACATGACAGGGATGCTTATACTTACGAAGAGGCTATAGAGGATGTTGATTCGAAACTTTGGATAGAGGCCATGAACACAGAGATGAAGTCTATGGAGACTAATCGGATCTGGGAGCTTGTGGATCTTCTCGAAGGGGTAAAACCCACAGGGTGTAAGTGGATCTACAAGCGGAAAAGAGGAGTGGATGGAAAGGTAGAAACCTTTAAGGTTACATTGGTAGCTAAGGGTTATATGCAAAATGAAGGAATCGATTACGAGGAAATCTTTTCGCCTGTAGCCATGCTTAAGTCATTTCGGATTCTCTTGTCCATAGCTATCGCTCTCGACTACGAGATTTGACAAATGGATTTCAAGATGGCTTTTCTAAATGGCTATCTTGATGAGTCCATTTACATGGAACAACTAGATGGATTCAAGGTCAAGAGGGTAAGGTTTGTAAGTTGCTAAAGTCAATTTATGAAATTAAGCAGGCTTCCCATTCTTGGAACATAAGATTTGATCAGGTGATCAAGACTTATGGGTTCTCACAAAATATCAATGAGCCACGTGTTTACAAACACATTAAGGATGTGAAGGTGGTTTTTCTATTGCTCTATGTAGATGACATTCTGGTAATTAGCAATGATGTTGGGGCATTGTCATCGGTCAAATTATGATTGACCAAGCAGTTTGACATGAAGGACTTGGGTGAGGCTAGTTTTGTTCTTGGTATCTAGATCTTTGGGGATAGGAAGAACAAAATGATAACTTTGTCCTAAGTCGGCTACATAGATAAGATTCTCATGAGATTTGCAATGCAGGATTCCAAGAAAGTGGGTAACCATCTAGGTCTGGAATTACTTTTTCTAAGAAAGACTCTTCAAAGTCTAATGAAGAAAGAGAATACATGAAGAATGTGCCGTATGCTTTGGCAGTGGGTAGTCTCATGAATGCCATGCTTTGCACGCGACTGGATATTTGTTATGCGATTGGGATTGTAAGTCGATTTCAGGCGAATCCAGGACCAAACCATTGGGTTACGGTTAAGCATATTTTCAAGTACCTAAGAAGGACTTGAGGGTATATGCTTGTGTGTTCAGGTGAGGACTTAACTCCTCTAGGATATGCTGATTCAGATTTTCAATCCTGTCTGGATTCTAGGAGATCGACTTCAGGTTTTGTGTTTACTCTAGGTGGCGGTGCCATAGTTGGAGAAGTGTAAAGCAAGATTGCACTACGGAATCAACGATGGAGGCTGAGTATGTGGCAGCTAGCGATGCTTGTGGCCCCACAAGTTCCTT
This sequence comes from Artocarpus heterophyllus, assembly GCA_025403435.1. Lineage (NCBI taxonomy): Eukaryota > Viridiplantae > Streptophyta > Magnoliopsida > Rosales > Moraceae > Artocarpus > Artocarpus heterophyllus. The sequence continues at coordinate 20,638,543 of CM046333.1, forward strand.
GGGGATCTTGAGGTAGTTCGTGGAATGGAGAAGGTGGTATCATTGTACTATGATAATAGTGCAATGGTAGCTAATGCTAAGGAACCAAGATTTCACAAGAAAAGTAAGCATATTGATCGGAAGTATCACGTGATAAGGGACTTCGTCAAGGGCAAGCATGTCACAGTGTACAAAATCGCATCAGAGGACAATTTAGCTGATCCATTCACAAAGACACTTACTAGGAGAGTCTTCGAGAGGCATGTGGAAGTTATGGGGATGCGAGATTTGTTATATTTACTCACTTACTGCAAGTGAGAGATTGTTAGACATGTATGCCCTAAAGAATAAAAATGTAATATATTTTTGGAGACATTTTTATCAATAAATAATTTATTTATTATTTATATACCAAATCTTGTCCTCTTTACGTTCATATTTGTTGAATGTATGTTCAGCAAACAAAAGTCTAAGACTGTCGGTCTAAACCTTTAAGAATAGGGCATATGATGGACAGATTATGCGAAAGACACAATTCTTAAGGCGATGGTCTAAATCATAAGATCCACAATCGAGGGAATAAAGTTAGGCGCTTTATTCATGCAAAGATTGTTATGTTGTCCATATCCCTAATGGAAGATGATTTGTCTTGACCATTGGAGGCGGACTCCACGAATAGAAACATTGGCACATTGTCATAAGTGACGTGTGTTGGATCGAGATATAAAGTAAATTAATTTGGATTAATAATTCTATCTCTGCAAATCGATTCACTTTAGACAATTATTTGTATTGTATCTTAATCCTGAGATAAATAGTGGGCCCGTTGTCTTGACTTGTGTCTTTTGATGTACCAAAGGGTGACACCCATATTTTAATAATTGTATGCATGCCGGTACGTTGGAGGCATGACTCTTGATAGTATAGACCTGTTATTCATAGATATGGAATCCATAGCTCCTCTTTAGAAGTAGTGATATCCTCTTATATGCGTTATCCTTTAATTGAAAAACTGGAGCACTTAACCACTAGGATACATAGGTGTATACATAGGTGTAACCGAATGGTATACCGTCTTTGGATGGTAAGTTTTCCAATGGTGAGATAATAGAACGTAAGATAAGAATAATCGGAAAGGTAAGATAGAACTTGTCCTTAAGCTGATTATGGATAATCCTATGGGGATACGATACATTATGATATGTCATGGAGACTTAGCTGCACGAGCTTCGTAATTCTATGTAGTTCGAGAGTATAGCTCCAAGCTTTTAGTAGAGTAGCGTTGGAATTGATAATTATAAAATGTATATCTGAGATATTGGGTTTCATAATTATCAGAAGCTTGAACTATATAGGTCTATTTGGTCCCCTTTGCTAGCTCATAAAAACCCTTTAATGATACGGTGTGTTTTTTCAATAATTGGTGACTTATGTCAGATTTATCAGATTGGCTGAAATTCGGTAAAATCAGATAATTCATGTTTGTTTATCGATTGAATTAATTTTGTGATAAAATTAATTCAAGATAAACATGTTGAATTATCGGTAATGGATAATTCATGTTTGTTTATCGATTGGATTAATTTTGAATTAATTCAAAATAAACTTGTAGAATTATCAGCAATATTTATTTTCCTAGATATTATCTAGATACGACTGTTTTAATCAGATAACTTTTCTATTGGGTTATTTGAATTAAAACTGAGGCTCTATTCCAAGAATCTTGGGTGGAAGATAAAAATTCGCAGGGATAAAAAATCGTAAGTTCGGCAAGCCGATCTTAAACTTCGGCCTACCAATGGGACATATTCGGCAGGCCGATCTGCTAGGTTGGCTTGCTGACTGTGGGATTTTTTATCACGTGTTTTAGACGCAGATTTTATCAGGTATCGATTCTGGCTTGATTTTGATTCGAATGGTCGAGGTCTTATCTGATAAGGACCGACTCCTAAACACAACCTCTATATAAAGGGGAGTGAATCTCTTTATTATTTAGATAAATTGAGAGATTAAAAGTGAAACTCTGCTGGTGAGATTTTGAAAACTCCATGAGAGCTCTTGTTCACAAATCATGAACACTAGCTTTGGGTTATCTCAATTGGTTGGAAGGAGAGTCGCTTGGTGGAAGAGCTATACGTGTGAGCCCACACTCACTTTGATCGTGGATAGAAAATAGCAAAGAAAGCTAGTTGGTTAAGGTCATTCTGAAACGTTACTTCTCTTCACTGATTGAGGAAGCTTTTCAACATTTATAAGGTTAGTAAGATCTGGTTAATTTATGCATATAGTGCGTCAAACTTATGTTTTAAAAAATACTCTGATATAAAATTTTTAAAAATTTCGTTGTGTGCTGTTTTACCAACAATTGGTATCAAAGCAATGGTTTTTACGTAAATTTACGAGTTTGTGATCACGCTATATGTGTAAATTATGTGATCTTTATCTCTTCTATGCTTGAATTTAATTTTATAGAGAGTTGGCACTTTAGAGTTTCTATATATTTTTATGTTGTCATAGATTATGTGATAAATGTTTATTAATTAATTATGGTTGATTAAATTATTATCTAATTATTTATTAATTAATTAATTTATACCGGTTATAGTTCCTTAAAGGTTAGAATTAATTAATTAATGAGTGCGTCATAACTCTACAAGGCATTCCCTTTTTTAAGGGGAAAAAAACTCTACGATGGAGATAAATGGAGAAGCTGTGCTTGTTATTGACCGTTAACTGAACACGGGACAATGGAGATTGTATCGTTAGTACTGGGATGTAATGAGACACAAAACATGTGATTTCTCTTACAAAATTACGAAACGTTTAAAGCGTTATTTTTTCAAGGTAAAAGAGTAAATAACTAAGAAAGTAATTATAGAACAGCCTCGTTCAAACTTCACAACATTGTCAAAGTCTAGCCTCGTTGGCAAACTTACAGCCACCGAAGAAAGGTGAGCCAAAAAAAAAGCCTACGATCCAGATGCCTGTTTGTAGGTGTTTATCCAAAAATGCACCCAAAAAAAAAAGAATTTGATCAAATTTTCTAAGGAATAAAAATAATAAGGAACCAGTAAGCCAAAAAAGGCTAAAGTAGGTGGGAATGTATATTTGAGAAGGTAAACAAATTTCTTTCCCTCAAAAATGCTTGAATGTCCAATTGAGCAAGCTCATTGCTTTCTTTATAGACTTCCCCCCAGCAATATGGGTTCCTAGTTGTTATTCAAATCCTCTTCAACAATCTCCAGTAACTTGAAAGCACAGCAGGCAAATCCACATTGAAAAGTCTTCAGACAAGATGACCAATAAATGGATTTCAAGGAACGGGTATGGTAGCAAGGTTATGAAGGCTTTAGGAGCTCCATGGGCATGGGGCTTAGGAAAAATCGAAATATCATGTGGGTAATATGTGCCCGGTTTAAGCCAAGTGAGATTTTTGGGAAATTAAGATTTTTTTTTATTGGGTTTTGTTCAAAATACAATAAGAAAATGCAAACACTATGGGCCTATTTGGTATTATTTTTATTTTGTTTTTGGTTGTTGTAAAAAGTTGAAAATGAGAATATTTTAGAGAACGTATTGGGCTTGTTTTAAAAATTGTGTTTGGTTAATAGTTTTTGTCATTTTTAAGAATAGGTCAGAAAATAAAAATACATTTGGTTTACTCATATTTGAAAACGACCGTTTAAAAAATTTACAATTAAAATTATCAAACAAAATCATATTTATTATTACTGTCTTCAATCGTTTAACATATTTATAGTTATTTTTAATGATTTCCCTACCTTCCTTTTCTTTGTAAATTAATTTTATAAGCATTCTCAAATACACTTAAATGTTGAATTACTTATAAAGACGAGAACTACTAATTCAATTGAGTCACATCTCCTTAATGAACCATACATTATAAGTCAGACATGATATAGGTGGATGATACATACATAACTCTTTTTACGTCAAATCTTAACTACTTGTAATGTGCCCACATTTGATCGGCCTCTAAACTCAGACATATATTGCCTGTCAGCAGTAGTTGCACCAAAGAATTGTATTTCTTATCCGACAACATTTTGTCGTCGTCGTCTTCGTCTTTGACATTCAATTGCTTTAATTAGCTCGTCCACATCATACAATGCAAAAAAAGGATCATTAAGTGTGTATTTTAATTAAGTTATGAATTACACAACATGCAATGACTATTTGCACTTGTTTTTCTAATAAGTAATTGGTCAAATGTTTGAGGATGGTGAACCGTGCTTTAAGAGTACCAAAACACCTCTTTATACAATTGCGCAAAGAAGAGTGTTGGTAATTAAACAATTCTTGAGGTCCTGTTGGACACCAGGTTCTTGAAATTGTTGGAGGTGATATCTTTGGCCATGATAAGGTGCGAGATATCCTTGCACATTGCTATATCCCAAATCGACAATATAATATTTATTCCTTGGCAAGCGCCTGAAACGGTTTTCTTCATCTGCCAGTGCATGTTGAAGCACTCTCAAATCAACAGCTGTGCCCTCCCATCCGTTATAGACATAAGTGAACAACATGTCGAAGTTACAAGCTGCCATAACATTTTGCATGCACACATGTCGCCTTCCTCTATACAAGGTTTGAAGGGCAGCTGGAACAACAGCTTGAATATGTGTTTTATCAATGGCACCGACACAGTCCTACACAACGAAGTATTAATATAACAAATAATATAACATTTTCCAAATTCACTAACAATTCAACTTCAAGATCAATTTGCCTTGAACCACAGCCAGTATTTGTTGTTTTCTCTTATTTTCAATGATATTGTGTTGAAGTCAGGTTCTAATATCACTTCCAGAGCCAAGGCACAAATAACATTCAACATCTGACCAAAATGCCGACTAACTGTCTCCCCAGAGTGTACAAACCTATCTTGGATTTGTCTATTGCGATCCAAGTGAGAAATGGTTCTTAAAAACATTATCAATGATTCTTGTATTATTAGTCTATTTGAAGGGTATAGGTAACCTTGTTGAATTAATTCAACAATTGCTAAAAACGGTTCTCTATGCATATGAGACATCTCGTACAACCAATTGTTGTCATTTAATAATTGTTCCGACACGTATTCATGTCTTGTCAATGCACTACTGCATGGAGGATGCCTGTTGGTGTAATTGGTAGTTTCTTGTATTATTTCTATGCCGTGATTAATTTCTTCATTTGCGTCACTACATATCCCAAGCATCATTGCATAATCTTCATTAGTACTTGACAAGCCCAAAGACATAATTAACCTAACATTGATAAACACGGACATTATTATGCTAGTATGACTTTAAAGAAAAATAGATAATATGAAAATTAGTAAAGCACGGATAACAAGTCCTTAATACTCAAATCACAAATGTAAACAATGTCCACAACATCCGAAAAATCATTGAAAGTAAGTAAACAATAATAGAAAAAACTGTTCATGTGATGTTGAAAGAAAAATGTTCCAAGGCAAATAACACTACCATAGACACTAGCAAAAGAGTGATAGGAGAAATCCACGGCGATGCTCAGGTAGTACATTGATAAACGCTTGTCTCATTTCTTTTTTCACTGCAAACTCCTACACAGCCAGTGCATAAACCCTATCTTTGAAATCCTCAATTGCATTCAGTATTCCCATGCAGGTAAGGACACTATCCTAAGCATCATCAGTAGAACTACTTGCGATAGCTAAACAAGCTCACTTCTCGGCAATATAATGGTAGAATTCTTCTTGTGCACGTATAGAGGCTTCACTTTTTGTTGCCTGACTTTTGGACCAGCGATTAACAGATTCCACAAGACTCTTAGTGGCACTCTTCTTCTTCAAAGGGCCGCTACTACCCACAGAAGCTTTGACCTTCGATGGGGGGTGTTCAATATGTCATCAAAGTCCCCTGTCTCTTCCTCAGGTTCCACCTCCTGAATGGACTTGTTCATAGCACCTCCAATGTTGGCTGCAACCTGTGGACCCATTGCTCGTTTCCCTGTGGCTAGTGTCCCACCAAAAATTTTAGAGAGGACGTCATATTTGGCCAAACCCTTCTTCTTGTACTTTTTCCCCTCAAGATATTTCTACCCAAAATAATTTTTTCCAATAATTAACAATAATTGTATACTAGCCACTGCCAACTAATGAAAAATAATCACAAAGTCATGTTGAAATATTATTACCTCTAAATAATTCTTCCATACATCCTCAGTAGCACTGATAGTGTTTGTCTCAAAATCCCAACCAAATCCTATAGTTTGCATTAACTTATTAAAGTCTTTAGTAGCAATTCTTAGTCTATTCCACTTTGCCTTCAGCTGCGCAAGTGTGTAATGTACCCTAAACTTTGTTGCTAGCTCATTTTCAATTTTTAGCCAAGTTTTATTGTCTAAGGTGGACGAATGCAATCCACTCTCTATTCCTCATGCAATAAGTCAATGAGAAAGTTTTCACGTTTTGGCGTCCAAGTAGCATGTTCCACACTATCACTCATCTATAAATAAGTATGAAAACTCCGAAATTACTTGTACCCCATGTAGAATGTTTTAGATCAAGTGGCTCAGGTGTCTTAGGTTGTTAGCAAACATAAGATAAAAATGTGCAATAACCGTCAAAAAATCCATGCGTCATTCAAAGGTTAGTAAAACCGACACAATCACACAGATTACAACCAGGGTATATTACCGCACTATATCTCATAAATGAAAAATATCTAAAATTTGACACTCATCATCGCCTTTATACCAATCTCGATCAAGATAGCACCATTCTTCAAAACAAGTCATATTCATTAGACAAATAGATGAGAAAGCCAATCATATGGGTATTATACAAAGCAAAATGCCAAATTCGGTGAGTAAACATGCAAAGGGCTAATGGGAGTTCAAATTCATAGCAGCAATACACATCACAAAGCTAGTTAGGATCAAAAGATAAATGTAGGTGTTACAGCTGCTCAAAATAAAATTTTATGAAGTTTTATTTCCAAGGCACAAACCTAAAACTAGCAAAATAAATATTTTACAGAAGAAATGAGAGAAATTTATTTTTTATTATTTTTATTTTTTATTATTTTTTTAAAATTATTTTTGATTTTTTTTATTTTTGATTTTTTATTTTTTTTAATATTAAAATAGTGACGTGAACAGTAACTACTACATATAGTAACTTACAGAAAATGCATGCAGATTCCTACGTGAACAGTACTTAATGCCTACAAAACAGAAGATATTAACAAAAGAAAAGAAGAGTTAGTAACATATAAAAGAAAAATAAAAAGAAAAGGAAAATATATTACACAATATTATACTGCACTAAAAACAATACTTTCCCTGGCAACGGCGCCAAAAACTTGGTCTCGCGTCTATTTACGCATTTTAAACTAACCTCAAGTATAAGGTTGTCTCAAGTAATATTTTCTCGGTGAATCCGAGGTCGAACCCACAAGGAAGGATTTATTCAGTTCCAGTACATGTATTATATTAACTTTTTCTTTTTATTTAAGCTGAAAAATTTGAGGATTAATATTTATTATTCACAGAATGTATTTACAATATTTACACATTTTTTTACAGCATTTTTCATCTTTAAATTTTGATAATTTGGAACTTTAATAACAAGAAATACAAAAAAAAATTTAAGCAGAGTAACAACAATAATAACGACAATTTAAGGAAGTAAAACAACAATAATAATAGGGCTGAGGTTCAAAGGTTCTGTTATGACAATTATCTTCAATATATTTTAGTTTCTCTTTTTATTTATTAGTTGGTTTAAGTATACACTATGCCATTCTATGTTGACAATAAATCAAGATTTACCAAGCATTTACTGTGCCATTCAATGTCTATAATGTAGCAAAAACACAACTTAATAAATAAGCAGCATTTCAACATAACTTAACTAAAATAACAACCAAGATAGTAAGTTAAGCATTTACCGAGCCATTCTCTGTCTACGAGTAATCAAGGTCCTCCCAAGCATTATTCGTGCCAGTCTTTGTCGTTGATAAATCAGAACCGTAATTTTGGCAGAGTTCTAGCTAAGAAAATATTGAAATTCTAGGTTTTTTAAGAGAATATTTTGGCATTACAACAGCTTAGAAAACTAAAAAAAACCAAGAATATTTAAGATAATTTTGCCAGAATTTCTCCCACTCTCCTCAGCTAAAAAGAAATTTAGAAAGACATAATTAATAAAGTACTACTAATATTTTTGAGCATAATTTTTACAACATAAACTAGAAAATATTTTACAAGAAACTAGACTGAAAACTAAAATAAAAACTAGACTATAATTATTACAACAGCATTTTCATGCTGCGAGAGGGCTCTCTCAACTGAGGCAAATGCCTCGATATTTATAGGGAATCGATTTTACAAACGTCCATTTATAATTAATGCTCTTCCCTGTTGAAAGTTGACAATTTGAATTATTTCCTTCTTCTTTCACGCTGATCCGCGTTGGTGAGTATGCAAATTTGAGTTTGTAATCCAGTGTGACGCAGACTAGATCAGCACGGAATAGGCACGATCTGAACCGTTCAAAATGAGATCCAATGGCTATCAGACGTGGGCAAGATGGGCCAGGTGGGACCAAGATTTAAGGCTGATGGATGAGTCAAAGTATTCAGATCTGACGGTTCAGAGAACAGATGCACGTGGACACGACCGCACACGATCGGACACGCCTGCTGCACCCTCTGAGACACGCTGCAGTTTTGTCGGTGCGTGTGATGCACGCGCCAATCATATCTCGACACGTGGACCGCATTATGAGATTCCGCTGATGCACTGAATGACCCGTTGACACGCGTATCTTCCTTAGATTGCTGAGATGAATTCGACAGTGAATCCGACGGTCCTTGTTACGCCACGTGTCCCATTTAATTTAAATTTGAATTTTCTTTATCTTTTTAATGCATTCGATGTCTGATTTTATCCGTTTTGGTATCGTTTTGCTCCTTTTTCCTCTAGATTTCAAATCTAAAAATCACAAACACACTAATATTAATTATTTTACAAACATAATATTTACAAAAATATTAAAAATATTTATTTTACAATAAAACACACAAAATAGATAAAACTCTTAAAATTTTCAGTCTCTTACGGTTTAGCACAGATATAATTTTTATGACTTGAAAATATTTTTAAAAATGACTAAAAATATAACAAGACATATTTATAAACTTAGAACACACTATCAAACACACTAAAACTCAAAATAAAATAACCGTACTACTTTTACAGTTTTGACTATTTACAGACTAGACACTTATTTAACACACCAGAATGACTCTAAAAATTACTAAAAACATAAAAACACACTAAAAATGTATTTTTAAACATATTTTCACACCAAGACACAAAAATACTTATTAACATAAAACACTATTAATTTGAGGATTTAATGAGAAATAAAAGCATAAATAAATGATTTAAGCCTTAGAAAATGTACACTTTTACAGTCTCATCACTTTCTTTATTTATTAACAATATGTACAATGTCACAGCTTTTAGGGTGCCAAACCCAACAATCTCCCACTTGCCCTAAAGCAGGTGAGACATGTCTCTAAAACCTAAGCCTTCCAAGTGTGCCTCGAAGCTCTTTGTAGGTAACGTCTTGGTGAATGGGTTGGCAAGATTGTTTTTCGATGCTATCTTCACAATTTTCACATTGCCTCGATGTACTATTTCTCTGATCAAATGATATTTTCTCTCTATATGCTTTCCTCTTTTGTGGCTCCTAGGTTCTCTTGAATTTGGCACTGCACCACTATTATCACAAAACAGTGTGAGTGGTTTATCCATGCTTGGAACTACTTCTAGATCATTTAAGAACTTACAAAGCCAACCAACTGCCTTAGCTGCTTCACAAGCAGCCACATATTTGGCTTCTATAGTTAAATCAGCAATACATGATTGTTTCATGCTTCTCTAAACTATGGTTCCACCATCAAAAGTAAACACTGATCCAGACGTAGATTTACGTGTGTCTTTGTCTGATTGAAAATCAGAATCAGTGTATCCAATGGGAATCAAATTCTCACCAGAAAATACCAGATATAGTTTCTCATTCTCCTAAGATACTTGAGAATATGTTTAACCGCTACCCAATGATCTAATCCTGGGTTGAATTCATACTGACTGACTATACCCATGGCATGGCAAATGTCAGGTCTTGTACACAACATGGCATACATTAAACTTCCCACTACAGATGCATAGGGTACCCGTCTCATGTTTTCTTCCTCTTGAGGTGTCTTAGGACACTGCTCTTTTGAAAGATAAACTCCATGACGTGTAGGTAAATTACCTTTCTTGGAGTTTTGCATCAAAAATCTGATAAGCACTTTATCAATATACGATGCCTGAGACAGCGCCAACAATTTGTTCTTACGATCTCTTATGAGTTGGATTCTAAGAACATAACTTACCTCTCCCATATCTTTCATTTGGAATTGGTTGGCGAGTCATTTCTTTACATTAGATAATACGCCTACATCATCCTAATGAGTGGGTTATCATCTACATAAAGAACTAAGAAGACCACCTTCTTATCTTTGATGTACTTGTATACACAAGGTTCATCAATGTTTTGATCGAAACCATAAGATTTGATCGCTTCATCAAATCTCAAGTTTCAAGATCTTGAAGCTTGTTGAGTCCATAGATGGACCTCTACAACTTGCAAACTTTTTGGTCTTAACCTTTGACTACAAACCCTTCTGGTTGCACCATATAAATGCTTTCCTCAAGATAGCCATTCAAAAAGGCAGTCTTGATATCCATTTGCCATATCTCATAATCAAGACAAGCAGCAATGGATAAAAGAATTCGAATGGATTTAAGCATAGCTACAGGCAAGAAACTTTCTTCATAGTCAACTCCCTCCTTTTGGGTATAACCCTTTGCCACAAGCCTAGCTTTGAAAGTCTTAACTTTCTCATCCACTCATCTTTTCTTTTTGTAAATCCATTTGCACCCTATGGGTTTTATCCCTGCAGGTAGGTCTACAAGTTCCTAGACTGAATTGAAGTACATTGACTCCATTTCAAGGCTCATAGCTTCCAGCTATTTTTCCTTCTCAGAATCTTCCATTGCATCACGATATGTCAATGGATCATCCTTACCATTATCAGAGATAGCAACATTTTCTTCTCCAAGTTCCCTGTAGTGAGCAGGTGGTCTCACAACCCTCCCACTACGTCTAGGTATTATGACATTCTGATAGGGAGATGTGGTCTCCTTATTTTGTCCTTTGACAACAGTTGTCGGTTGCGATCTGATCTAATCAGAAAGTAACTCTTCAAGTACAATTTTGCTACGAGGTTTATAGTTTGTCATATAATCATTCTTTAGAAAAGTGGCATTTGTCGATACAAATACCTTCTTTTCCTATGGACTGTAAAACAAACCTCCCCTCGTTCCCTTGGGTATCCCACAAACAAGCATACTTCAGAACATAGTTCCAGCTTCCTGGTCTTTCCTTTCAGCACATGTGCTGGACACCCCTATATACGGATATGTCGCATACTAGGTTTACGACCATTCCATAACTCCAAAGGTGTTTTTGGAATAGACTTAGATGGAACTATGTTTAGAAGATATACTGTAGTATGTAGTGCATATCTCCAAAATGAAGTGGGCAATGATGAGTAGTTGAGCATGGATCTCACCATATCTAGCAACGTCCGATTTCTTCTCTCTACAACACCATTTTGTTGTGGCATTCTAGGTGCAGTGAGTTGTGATAGAATACCATGTTCTATCATATAGTCCTTGAATTCAGTATCAAGATATTCCCCTCCTCGATCAGATCGAAGAGTCTTCACCATCTTTCCTAATTGCTTTTCAGCTTCTGCTTGAATTCTTTGAACTTTCCAAAAGTTTCAGATTTCTTTTACATTAGGTATATGTAACCATACCTTGAATAATCGTCAATAAATATGACGAAATATTCGTAACCACCACATACTTGTACATTCAATGGACCGCAGACGTCTGAATGTATTAGCTCAAGTGGTTCCTTGGCCTTTTCACCTTTTGCAGAGAAAGGCCTCTTAGTCATTTTATCTTCAAGACAAGATTCACAAACTAGTATAGAACTAACTTTTAGTTCTTTTAAAGGATCATCCTTTGCTAGTCTGTTAATTTTGTCAAGGTTAACGTGACCTAATCTAAGGTGCCATAGGTATGTTTCATTATCAGAAGAAATCTTTTGCTTCTTGGGTTTTGGTTATTCAACTTTGAATATTTCGGTATTGAGCAGTGATTTTTCGTTGGGCCTTAAAGTGTAAAGCCCATTTTCCAAATGTGCAGAACAAATATTCAAACCATTTCTAGAAATATTAACATAATTATTATTAAAAGAAACATTAATCATTTGTTCAAACAACCTAAAAACAGAAATCAAATTTCTACGAAAACAAGGAATGTAATAAACATTGTCCAAAATTAAAAACTTATTTCTAAAATAAAGTTTAACAACTCCCACTTTAAGCTCCTGAAGATACTTCTTGTAGTTTCTCTTCCAGTGCTCAACTACGTCACAGTGGAAACATTTTCCTTTAGGCTTCTTTTGGTTTGAGCTCTTTTTGTTGTTGTTGCTTTTGTTCTTCTTAGGTTGCCCTCCATTCTTAGACTTACCATTTCCTTCAGTCCTCTTCCTCTTCTTATTCTTTTGAGAAAAAGAGGAGGGTTGAGCTTCTGCAACATTTGCCTCACCTTCTTTAGTCTTATCTTTCGAAATAGACTCGAAGGTTTACAACTCATTAAGCAACTCAGTCATATTATATTTCAGCTTGTTCACGAAATAGTTGCTTTTGAATTGAAGAAACGCAGGGGAGAGGGTTTCCAAAATCATCCCTCCCTGTGTGGCTTCATCTATCACAGCCCCGTTCACCTCAGCCTCATTGAGATAGTTTACCATGTTGAAAACATGTTCTCTGACCAAAATCCCTGCCTTCATTTTGGCATTCGTTACCGCTTTAATGGCTTCGTGGCGTACCTTTTCAGAAGGCTTGCCAAACATGTCTTGTAGAGATTGCATTATCTCATAAGCGGTCTCCATACTTTCGTGCTTCATCCTAAGCACGTCAGATATGCCAGCTAAAAGGAAGCAGTGGGCCTTATTATTTGCCTCGATGCAACAATCATATACTTCTCGTACATTACGAGAAGCATTAGCGGCAGGCAATGGAGGACATTCCTCCGTCATGATAAAGTTATAATTTTCACAAATTAGTACAATATTCATGTTACTCTTCCACTTGACAAAATTATCTCCAGTTAATTTTTCATTTGAGAGAATAGCGATGATTGGATTTGACATTGTTGCTGTAATAAATAAATAAAATGACATAAATTAAATGGTTGCATAAACATCATAAATATATGTTTTGGAATAGTAAACGTGATGCATGATGCATATGAAAAACATAAAAAAAAATTTACTAATTCCATGATTATTCAATTTAAATAAAATGCCACCGTAGGGTAGGTCAAATTATTTATGAATAAATATATTCAAAATATCTCATATTTTCTATATTTATTAATAACCATTATAATTAACAATTTGATTATGTCTTTATGAGTGTAACCCACTATTTTAGATTTTAACAATTTAACTCAAAATTGCCGCTGTAGGGTAGGTCAATTTTGAAATACATTATAAAATCCTATCTCTTGGAAGCCAACCTTGATATTGATTTAAATGGACACTCTCCGTAAGGAGGATGAAATCAAAGCATCGTGAGGCGCCACTTAAATCTTACGGTGTTGTGCTAATAGTGGAGACCGTAGGTTATATTGTTATATTACCTTCTCCCACTCATTATTTTAAAAATATGTTTTACCTTATAAAACATTATATGTTTAATAACTCTAATAAATAAAAACAATTTTTAATTACTAAGTTATATTATGTATTAATAGAATCTCATTCTATTTACATTTAAATAAATTACTAGATTTTCTAAAAATTTAAATTTATTATGAATTGTCTAAGTTATTGAATATTAAATAATTTAAAATTAAATAACTTAGAATTAATGTGAATTTTACCAAGTCTTAACTATTAAAACTGAATTCACATTATTTGGTTGATTAATAAATTAAGATTCTATAAAACCAACCCAATTAATTTAATCTCATTAAATTAATGCTAACACATATTAAATCATCTTATAAACTCCTTTATAAAAAAAATAATAATATTTAAGTGTATGCATGTCATGTTACAATAACTATAAGTGAGTACTTTTCTAGATGGCATGTTATAATGCATGAACATGTTATCACAATCATCACATGAAAATAAAGCATGAAAATAAACAATGAATTTTTGACCGGGTCCTTTTGGATAATTAAAATTACAACCCATAAAAAAAGAGAAAAAATTACAAAGGTCTTCTTGTAATTTATACATAATTCCCTGTTCCAATTTACAGTCTTCATCGGATGGTTCACTGTGCAACAATTTGCTAGGGTACCTTTTATTTCTGATTCAGCTTCAATTTTGCAGTCTACACGTCTGGTGCATTCAATGCACATTAATGAAGCCAACTCTGAAAGCGTGCAGGTATGGCAGGTGAAGGAGAGAAGAAGAGAAAAAAAATGGAAAAGAAATAATGATAATAATAGATTACAAAAAGCCTATACCCCTTTATGGGTTTACATAGATTGATCTAATCAAACTAAAAATAAAATTATCAATTCAAAAAGACCATATAATTAACGAGCAAAAATCCATTCATTAAATAACCATTCATCTCATGAACAAAAAATTGCAAAGATGCAAAGTGCCCACAAACATGCATCATGAACATGAAATTATCAAAATAAAAATCATGTTTAATTAAAATTTATATGTTATAACCTGTTCTGATGTCAATTGTTGGAATTAAAATATAAAACGCAGCGGAAAGAACAGATCATTGACAAACAAAATTTTTTTGAAAACTTTGTTCATTGGGAATAGATATATAATTTTAATTAACAATAGAAAGCTTTGGGAATTTTACTAACCTTTTGAAGACTTTAAGGGTATCCTAGCTTTCCTCTTTGACACCACGATCTTCCAATCCAGGCCTCCACACCAATGGAAAGACGAGTGGGCGTCAAACTGTAAAAATAAATTTTCCTCACACTTTTCTAAATCTGCTATGTACTCAACACATGAGATAGCAGACTTTTGTTTTTAGAGAAGAACTCAGTTTTTTTCTCTAAGTATTCTGCAAAAGATACGTGAATAAAAGACTTCTAAGATAGCTGTTATCTCTCCGTTTTTATATATGAGCTATTAGTAATTTTTTAATTAATTTTTAATTTAAAATAACCACCATATCAGATATATGGTGTGTTAGACACGTATGCCCTAAGGAGTAAAAATGTAATAAGTTTTTTGAAACATTTTTATCAATAAAGAATTTATTTATTGTTTATATTCCAAATCTTGTCCTCTTTATGTTCATATTTATTGAATGTATGTTAAGCAAACAATAGTCTAAGACTGTCGGTCTAAACCTTAAGAATTGGGCATATGATGGACAAATTATACGGAAGACACGATTCTTAAGATGATGGTCTAAATCATAAGATCCGTAATCGAGGGAATAAAGTTGGGCGCTTTATTCATGTAAAGATTGTTATGTTGTCTATATCCCTATTGGGAGATGGTTTGTCTTGACCATCAGAGGTGGACTCTGTGAATAGAAACATTAGCATGTTGTCATAGGTGACGATGTTTTGGATCGGGACATAAAGTGAATTAATTTGGATTAATAATTCTGTCTTGGCAAATCGATTCACTTTAGACAATCATTTGTATTGTATCTTAATCCTGAGATGAATAGTGGGCCTGTTGTCTTGACTTGTGTCTTTTGATATACCAAAGGGTGACATCCACATCTTAATAGTGGTATGCATGCTGATACATTGGAGGCATGACTCTTGATAGCGTAACTTGTTACTCATAGATATGGAATCCATAGCTCATCTTTAGGAGTAGTGATATCCTCTTATATGTGTTATCCTGTAATTAAAAAACTGGAGCGCTCAACTATTTGGATATATAGGTGTAATCAAATGGTATACTTTTTTTGGATGGTAAGTTTTTCGATGGTGAGATAATGGAACGTAAGATAAAAATAATCGAGAAGGTAAGACAGAACTTATCCTTAAGCCGATTATGGATAATCATATGGGGATACGATACACTATGATATGTCATGGAGACTTAGCTATACGGGCTTCGTAATTCTATGTAGTTCGAGATTGCAGCTCCAAGCTTTTAGTGAAGTAGCGTTGGAGTTGATAATTATAAAATGTATATTTAGGATATTGGGTTTCGCAATTATCGGGAGGTTGAAATATGTAGGTCCATTTGGTCTCATTTGCTAGCTTACAACATCCTATAACGATACAGCGTGCTTTTCCAAAAATTGGTAACTTATGTCAGATTTATCAGATTGGTTAAAATTTGAAAGAATCAGATAATTCATGTCTGTTGATTGGTTGAATTAATTTTGTGATAAAATTGATTCTAGATAAACTTGTTGAATTATTGTGATCGGATAATTCTTGTCTGTTTATCGGTTGATTTAATTTTTAGATAAACTTGTAGAATTATTGGGAATTCATTTATTGTCTTAGAGATTATCTAGATAAAGTTGTTTTGATCAGATAACTTCTTTATTGGGTTATTTGAATTAAAACTGAAACTTTTTCCTATAGAATCTCAGGTGAAAAATAAATGATTCGCTAAGATTTTTATTCAGCAGTTTGGCTTGCCGATCTACGTGTTTGGCCTGCCGATCATCTTGATTGGCCTACCGATGACCGAAGGATAAGATTATGCATTTTTACGTGGATCTTATTAGATATTGATCCTAATTTGATTATGATCAAATTACAAAATAATTATAAAAAATAAAATCATGTTTAATTAAAATTATATATGCTATAACCCGTTCTGATGCCATTTGTTGGAATTACAATATAAAACGTAGCGGAAAGAACAGATCGTTGACATACAAAAAATTTTCTGAAAACTTTGTTCATCGGGAATAGATATATAAGTTTAATTAACAATAGAAAGCTTTGGGAATTTTACTAATCTTTTGAAGACTTTCACGGTATCCTAGCTTTCCTCTTTGACACTACGATCTTCCAATCTAGGCCTTCACACCAATGGAAAGACGAGTGGGTGTCAAACTGCAAGAATAAATTTTCCTCACACTTTCCTAAATCTGCTATGTACTCAACACATGAGATAGCAGACTTTTTTTTTCAGATAAGAACTCTCAGTTTTTTTCTCTAAGTATTCTATAAAAGATACGTGAATAAAAAACTTCTAAGATAACTGTTATCTCTCCCATTTTATATCTGAGCTATTAGTAATTTTTTAATTAATTTTTAGTTTAAAATAACCACCATATCAGATATATGGGGAAAGAATATATTTTGCATGATTTTAACCCTTTTCCTTTCCTTTTCTCTCTCTTTTTTTAAATTAAACGAATCATGTTTTTTATGTGATTCTTATTGATACATATATATATATATATACACACACACAGGCGCACAGTTTCTCAAACTTTCCCTTCTTTTTTTTTCGAATCACTTTGTGATTCGTACAACATATATATATATATATATATAAGGTAAAAAAAAAGGTAAACATTTACTTTATGTAAACGAATTCCAAAAAAAAATGTAATATATATATATATATTATAAAATCTTATATATATACATAAGATTTGGTTCAAAACCATATATATATATACGTAAATCTAAATTCAAAATAAATCACATTTATTTAATAATAGATTTTAAAATTAATCAATTATTTAATTAACTAATGCTCAGTTAAATGTGACAACATTTATCACATTACATTATGTGTCACTGAGAACATTTTTCTGTGTCACATTAAAAATTCAAGTGTGAAATAATTAATTTAGAATTCAATAATCCCAAACTAAATATGTATAATTCATTCTATACATAAATCCAGTATAGTGTTACAGAGGTGGTATTGGAGACCTATGGACCTATAACCCAAGCTCCAATAAATTTGACAATTAATCAAACTCTTTAATTAATGTGCTAAATTTATTAGTTTCAGTGTTATTCTACTAAAAACCTAAAACTAAACTCTTAAGGTTATAGTAAAATTACTCAAAAAAAATTAGCAAGTAGTCCATTGATATAATCATTACATATAAGTCAGTCATCCATAAATAGTTCATAATAAGAGCTACGTTCAATTTTCATTTACCTCTCTTATTATATCTTTATCCTTGAGTTCCAATAATCCTCTAATGAATAGTTAATTCATAATCTTATTATGAACGAGCGCTTTACTGTTCAAACATCGAATTATCATTCAAGAGAACTATTTTTCTAACTTCTATAGGAAAGGAATGAATTCCTTATCTGTATAATATTATTCCCAGCCATTTATCACATTATGTTTCCAAGATGCTAAGTTATGATCTGTGCTTAGACAAATCTTACCATGCAAGTCAAAAAACATAATGTCATATTTTATCTGGTCTAGTCTTATATAATCTCATTATATAAAGTGCATTCAATCCAATGTCTCTACATTAATAGCCCGGATAATGACTATTTCATTTTAAATGAGATTAGACCGTACTTGTAATATTTAATTAAAGATCCCAAACTTTAATTAATTATTATGGACTATTTAGATTATTATCTATAAATTTTATCCCTAAGCATATAATACTTATATGCTAAATTTATAGTGACATAAATAATCATGAAATTTTCTTGATGTTTATGAATGTATTTAAAACACATATAAGCAACCAAAATAATAATAACTGTCACTTTATTTATTTATTAATAATATGTACAATGTCACAGCTTTTAGGGCATCAAACCCAACATCTTATTGGGTGAATTAGCACTAAACGTAATTAAAAAAAACTAATTTGTTTTCTTGACTTAAAATATAAATTATCATTAACGGATGGGAGTATTTTAACAATTTGAAAAAATTGTTATTAGCGAGTATTGTGGGAGCAATCTCAATTCAAGTTAAAAATTATGTTATTTTATGTCAAATTATTCTTCTCAAATGATGATTATTTTATTCCCTTCTAATTCTTTCATTATACATGTTTTACCTTTTTAACTTTTTTCTACCTTCTTTCTCCTCATATATCCGTACTTTTTCTCTTTTTTGAGTCCTTTTTTTTTTATTTTCTTCATTCTTTTTTCTATAATTTCTTTCCTATATGTTCTTTCTTTATATTTTCTTCATTCTCCACCTTCTAGTTATCTATATCTTTTTTATTTGATCTTCTCCCACTCTCGTCATATTTGCTATGTCCTCATTATTTGCCTTTTTATTTTGTCTTCCTATGTTTCTATTATTTTAAACCAAAAAATAGAAGAACAAGAAAAGCATTGCAAGTAATACGTGCAAATAAGACTTGGGCTTAAATTTCTAATCTCAAGCCTATTATATTTGTATTTCCCTACCCATACCCTCCACCGCTTTCATATAAAGCGTCAAAGAAAAAAGAACTAAATGCAGGAAACAAGATTTAAGAAACACATGCCTTTAGGCTCTTCACCAAACCATATAAAGAAAAGAGCACATACATGACACAACACTGCTTCCAAGGACAAACAAAAAGCAAAACAAGAAAGTGACAAAACAAAAAACGTGTAGGTTGATCGAAAGCAAGAAGGTGTAATAAAATTCAACCCAACGTAAAAGCTTGTCAATCCTGCCTTATATATAAGAAGAGATATACACACACACACACATATATTTTTGAACTGTTGAATTAAAACAATCAAATTTGTGTTATATATGCACGGGCTACCTCACCCATCATGTTTCCGGTCTTTTGGTTTAAGATTGTTTTAGCAAACTAACAAGTTCTACCTTTTTTTATAATTTTTAACCTTAAACTTTTAAAAGAAAAATTTTTAATATCTAAACAAATTGAAAATAACAAGTTATAATGATTAAGTGAACAAAAATAACATATCAACCAATAGCAATTAAATATCAAAATTTCACATGAGCTATACTTGGTGTTAAATTTAGCACTGTATAAAATCTGTTATAATTTAATTTTTTTCTAGGGACATCTTAGATTAAATATAGCATTACATTGAAAAATAATTTTCTTAATTGAACACTAAATTTTTAAGGTGTTTAAAATAGTAGTTTAAACTAATAGTTTGAACTGTAAACTTTGAATCAATACTCATATGCTGTCAAGTTTAAATCCAAGTTCATTGGCTGGTCTTTTAGTCTTGTTTTTGTAAAGAAATCTTGAAGTTTAAATGGTGGCATTTTACTAAGGTTAAAGTCTTATTGGATTGTTGATGTGGACTTCACCAACAAAAGAAAGAAGTTGACTGGCTGTTGTATTTTACTGGTTGTTAGACTTATATATATTGTAAGCAGTTTGTAGTCTGTAGTTTAAACTAATAGTTTAAACTATAAACTTTGAATCAATACTCATATGCTGTCGAGTTTAAATCCAAGTTCATTGGCTCGTCTTTTAGTCTTGTTTTTGTAAAGAAATTTTGAAGTTTAAATGGTGGCATTTTACTAAGGTTAAAGTCTTATTGGATTGTTGATGTGGACTTCACCAACAAAAGAAAGAAGTTGAATGGCTGTTGTATTTTACTGGTTGTTAGACTTATATATATTGTAAGCAGTTTGTAGTCTGTAGAGTAGAATTCTTCATCTTTGTCAGTTGGAAAAATTCTAGGAGGTTAATCTTGTAACAAAAAAAGCCTAAAGAGAGAAAGAGTGATTCTTGAGTAAGAAAGGGTGAGAGAAAAGGCGTATTTCTTTGGGAAATTTTCTTGTAAATTCTCTCAGGTAGAGGCTTGGAATTTTATAGATTGATTTCTATAAAATTCACTATGTAAAACTTTGATCTATTCATTTCGAGTGAAGAACAAATTTCCTCTGGGGAGTTCGTGGGGACGTAGGCAATTGTTTGGCCGAACCTTGAAAAATCCTGTTGTGTTCTTGATTTCTGCTTTTCGTTTCTTGTCTAAGAATTAGTGTTGGATTAGTTCCCAACAGTAGTATCAAAGCGGGTTTTTTGGCAAATTATTCTCAATCAAGAACATGTTCAAGAACGCTAAAGGTCACTAGAATTCAAGCGCCTGGTGAGGATTCATTGAATCTTGGGGAATTTGATGATATTCCTATCGATTCGGGTTTGTCTAAAGGAATTGTAAAATCAACTTTGAAGAAAGATTCACACTACAATAGAAATCTCTTCCAAGTTGTTGTCATGAACAATATGAGGATCGAAGGGGACAAGTTTGATGGGTTAGGAGATTTTCACATATTGCAGAGGAAAATCAAAGGCTTATTGGCTCAACTGAAACTTCTCAAGGCGCTTGATGGAAATCCAAAATGGCCTAATGACTATTTGGAAGAGCAAATTCAAGAACATCTTGAGACAACCACAGGTACTATCATTCTTCATTCATCAGATTCCGTCATTAGAATGGTTGACAAAGAAGATTCTCTTGCTAAAATTTGGGCCAAATTGGACGAGTTGTTTCAAAAGAAGTCACTCACCAATAAAATTTTTCTAAAGGAAAGGCTATTTGGATTCAAGATGGCTACAACTAGAACATTAGATCAAAATCTAGATGACTTCCTGAGAATCAATATTAAGTTGGCAAATTTTGGAGAAAATGAAGTGTTGAGTGATGAGAATCAAGCAATTATTCTGTTAAATGCCCTACCAGACTCATTTAAAGAAGTAAAGTCAACGATTAAGCATGGCAGTGCTTCTATTATACTGGAAGAGGTAATAGCTGTTTTGAAGTCAAGGGATCTTGACATCAAGATTGAAAAACAAGACTCTTCAAATGCAGAAAATTACTTTGTTAGAGGAAGAAATCAATAGAAGGGCAACAATTCAAGAAGTAGAGGTAATAGCAAGCTAAAAGGAAGATCAAGTTCAAGGGGGCCTAACTCTGGTAAGAAATGTTTCTATTATCATAAACCTAGACATATAAAGAAAGACTGTTATGCCTGTCAAAGAAAGCAAAAAGAGAAGAACAAACTTTAGAATAGGAAGGACAATCAAGAAGTGGTAAATTTCAGTGATGGATATAATAGTGATGGAGAGGTCTTACTAGTTGCCAATAATGTAGACAGTCATGATTGGATACTAGATTCTAGCTATACCTATCACATGACTCATAATAGAGCATGGTTGTCAAACTTCAAGAAGGTAAATAGTGGTAAGGTTATAATGGAAAATAGTCAAACTTGTCAAGTAGAAGGAATTCAAATTGTGGCCATCAAGATGTTTGATGGGGTTGTAATACAATTGAAAGATGTGAGATATGTTCCAAGTTTGGCAAGGAATTTGATTTCTCTAGGAATTCTAGATATTTTGGTTATTTTAACAAAATTGAAAATGGTACCATTAGAATCTATAAAGGTTCTTTATTGGTAATTAAAGGAGTCGAGAAAGAGGGGCTCTATCATCTATAACTTACTGGAAAATTGTTAGTAGCAATTGCACCTGAAGATATTCAGGCAATGCTATGGCACAATAGGCTGGGGCATATCAGTGAAAAGGGTTTAAAGATTATGAGTGAACAGAAGCCGCTTGGAAAAGATAAAGTCAATAAGGTTGACTTCTGTGAATATTGCATGTTGGGAAAACAACATAGGCTCAGCTTCAAAACAGGAACTCATGAATCAAAGGGCATCCTGGAGTATGTCCATTTAGATCTTTGGGGTCCAGAAACAATTCCAACTCACGGAGGTAATTTTTATTTTCTATCTATTGTCGATTACCTTTCTAGAAAAGTTTAAATTTACTTATTAAAAAATAAAAATGAGGCTCTAAGTAGATTCAAACATTGGAAAACCTTGCAAGAAAGTTTGACAGATAGAAAAGTAAGACTTTGAGAACTGATAATGGTTTGGAATTTTGTAATAAGGAGTTTCATGATTATTGTGCTGAGGTTGGGATACAAAGACATAGGACTATAAGAAAAACCCCTCAGTAGAATGGTGTTGCTGAGAGGATGAATGGAACATTATAAAATAAATCTAGATGCTTGTTATTTCATTCTGGTCTCCCTAAGGGCTTCTGGGGTGAAGCAGTAGTTACTACTGCCTATTTAGTAAATAGATGTCCATCTAGTGTCATAAACTTCAAAACCCCTAAGGAGGTTTGGAAGAACAAGCCTCCAAATCTCTCACATTTAAAAACCTTTGGATGTGCTACCTCTGCACATCAAAAGGAGGGCAAATTAGATCCCAGGTCTATTAAATGTGTATTTTTAGGTTTTCTTGAAGGTACTAAAGGATATGGATTATGGGTAAGAGATGGTAAGAGGTTTAAGACAATAATTAGTAAGGATGTTATATTCAATGAAAATGAATTTCAATGTCTTGCTAGCCCTATTGGTGCTGTTGGAAAAGTTCCTTCTGTTACTAACCTTTCAGGTATAGTAAAGACTCAAGTTCAGGTGGAGCCATCATAATGGAATTCTAATCAGGTAGAGCCACGACAGCATGAGACCCCTGAGATTGAAGAAACAATTGACTCACATGATCCTAAATTGTTGAGGGTTCATCCTGGAATATAGTAGGAACATATGCAATCTTATTTGGATGACTACATGCTAGTTAGAGATAGGGCTAAGAGAGTCTCTAAGCCATCTTAGAGAAATGGATTCACAGCCTATTCAGATCTTATAGCTTATGCATTTATGACGACTATGGATCTAGATAAGAAATAACTAGAAACATATCAAGAGGCAATCAAATGCAAAGATTCAAAGGTGTGGATAACAACTATGAAGGAAGAGATGACATCTTTATATAGGAATGAGACTTAGATTATGGTTCCAAGGCCTAAGGAGAAATCAGTTGTAGCTTGTAAATGGATTTTCAAGATCAAGGAAGGAGCTACAAAAGCATATTCTATTAAGTATAAGGCAAGATTAATGGCAAAAGGGTTCACACAAAGAGAGGGAGTGGATTTTACAGAAGTATTTTCTCTTGTGGTTAAGTACAATACCATAAGAATAATGCTCTCACTAGTAACCCAATTTGATCTGGACTTAGAATAGATGGATGTAAAAACTGCCTTCTTGCATGGTGAGTTAGAGGAAAGGATTTTCATGGAACAACTAGAGGGTTTTCACGTTCATAAAGGTAAAAACATGGTTTGCATCTTAAAGAAGTCATTATATGAGCTTAAACAGTCGCCCAGATAATGGTACAAAAGATTTGATTCTTTTATGGTCAATCAAGGTTTTCAAAGAAGTTGGTATGACTCCTGCCTTTATTTTAAAGGTTCTAAAATTCTTGAGGGTGAACATCTGCTATTATATGTGGATGATATGCTCTTGATTTGTAAGGATAAGCTCAAAAGAATGAAGAGAATGCTTAAATCAGAGTTTGATATGAAAAATTTAGGAGCTGCCGGGAAAATTTTGGGTATGAATATCAGTAGAAATAGAAACAAAGGCACTTTATTTATGAATTAAGGAGGTTATCTTGAGAAATTGATTAAGAAATTCTCCATGAAAGGTGCCAAACCTACCTCTCAACCTATAACTAATGAATTTCAATTATCTATGCTGCAATGTCCTAAAACTGATGAAGAAAAACATTATATGGATAATGTTCCATATGCTAATGCAATTGGGTTTGTTATGTACTCTATGATATGTACAAGGCTTGATTTGGCCTTTGCTATTAGTATTCTAAGCAAGCACATGGCCAACCCAGGAAAGCAGCATTGAAGAGCAATGAAGTGGCTATTGAGATACATTGTTGGAACAATTGATTGCGGATTGCTGTATAAAAAGGATGGAAATCAAGTTTCCATAAAAGGGTTTGTGGACTCTGACTATGCAGGTGATAAGGATACCAGAAGATCTACTACTTCATTTTTCTTTGTGGTCTATGGAAATTGTGTAAGCTAGAAAACACAACTGCAACCTGTCATGGCACTCTTAATAACTGAAGCTGAGTACATGGCTGCAATAGAGGCAATTAAAGAGGGAATCTAGTTATAAGGACTTATTGCAAGAGCTAAAGCTTATGGAAAGAAGTGCTACTGTCTCCCCTGATAGTCAAAATGCCATTCACCAATGTTAAAATCTTGTTTTTCATGTTAGGACAAAACATATAGAGGTGAAGTATCATTTTATAAGAGAGAAGGTTTCTCAAGGAGTAATAAACATTGAGAAGATCTCCACAGAAGAAAACATTACTGACATGGGAACAAAAGTGGTAACACTCAGTAAGTTCAAGCACTGTCTTGAACTGTTGAGAATTGAAAATGGCTAAACGATGATATAATCGAGCAAGGATCCAAAGGAATATAGTTTTGTACACTCATTCACCACATGAGTATTGAGGTGGAGATTGTTGAATCAATACTCATATGCTGTCAAGTTTAGATCAAAGTTCATTGGCTAGTCTTTCTTGTTTTTGTAAAGAAATCTGGAAGTTTAAACGGTGGCGTTTTTCTAAGGTTAAAGTCTTATTGGATTGCTGATGTGGACTTCACCAACAAAAGAAAGAAGCTGATTGGCTGTTGTATTTTACTAGTTGTCAGACTTATATATATTGTAATCAGTTTGTACTTTATAGAGTAGAAGTCTTCGTCTTTGTTAGTGAGAAAATACTAGGATGTTAATCTTATAACAGAAAAAGCCTAGAGAGAGAAAGAGTGATTCATGAGTAAGAAAGGGTGAGAGAAAAGGCGTATTTCTCTAGAAAATTTTCTTGTAGATTCTCTAGGTTAGAGGCTTGGAATTCTATAGATTTTTTTCTATAAATTCTCTTTGAAAAACTTTGATCTATTCATTTCGAGTGAAGAACAAATTTCCTCTGGGGAATTCATGGGGACGTAGGTAATTATTTGGCTAAAACTCAGAAACAAATCCTGTTGTGTTCTTGATTTCTGTTTTTTGTTTCTTGTCTGAGAATTAGAGTTTGATTAGTTTCTAACGTAAACAGTATAACGTTCTCACTTTCTATAATTCTCAAACATAAACTGATGGTTTAACTCTTCTTCTAAACAACCTATTTATCATTACAATAGAGATTTAACATTGCATTTGAGGTGCCTGAATAAGCTATATTTATAGGTTTTATTGGCAAGACTTCTTTCGAATTTTTTCATGAAATTTGCATGAAAGCAACTTGAATATTGTACTGACAAGGAATAGTTACTGAATTCATAATTTTAACCTTTTTGATGTCATCAGAAAGACCTATTCTTTCCATTATACACTAGTAGAAACTGTAGATTACCCGACGGTTTAAAACCGTTGTCGTGTGTTTTCACGACGGTTAAAAAACCATCGTGTAATCGTCCGTTGTAGTACCAACAAAACTTTTCACGACGGTTTTTTTACTGTCGTGGAATTCTTATTTTGGCAGGATCTTGGGATGAGGCCAGCACGACGGTTTTCACTAAACACTGTCGTGAAATGCTAAGCTTACACGACGGTTTTACGGTTTTTATGAAAACCGTCGTGTATGCTACACCTTACACGATGGTTTTCATAGCTTAAATGACAGTTTTTATGAAAATTGTCATGTATGCTATGCTTTAAACGACGGTTTTTATTCATAGCTTACGCAACAGTTTTTATGAAAATTGTCGTGTATGCTATGCTTTACACAATGGTTTTCATAAAAACCATCGTGTAAGGCTCTTGTTTCATAACGGTTTTCATAAAAACAGTCGTGAAAAAAGTTGGTCTGAGCTAAAAAAAATAACCAGAATTTTTGGTTTTCCACAATATGAATAGTCTTGTATTTTTACCATTAACACAATGCTCTGACTTTATAATCACATAATTACATTAAACTATAAAATTTTTACAAAATCATATATATATATATATATATTTACATTGTAAAATCATGTACTCTTTTCATGCTTACACAAGAGCTGATGGATTCTTGGTGTCTAAGTCCATGTTGTCATGTATGAGGTCAAGAAACGATAACAAAAATAAATAGAATTAACAAAAATATTGAAAATAAAACTAATTAACTAAAACACAAACACACAGTCATAGAAGCTTTTCATCAAACATGTGGTGGGCATCACAATAATACTTAGGCATCACAAACACATAGAAAGTGACCTATTCTCATGCCAAAATCCTAAATGTTGTTCAAAGTTCTTTCAAACACAAAATACAAGTAACACATACTAAATGGCAAATACCAAAGTAATATAACTAATATTAAAACTAAAACTAAAGCTAAATAACACTAAAATAACCAAATAATACTAAGTTTAGAACTAATAATAACACTAATACTAAAACTAATGGTTTGAAATTTACCAACATCGTGGAGTAAAAAGAACATCAAGGGAGGAGTCAAACGACAGCGGAGTTGGTGGAATGTCAAGGGATGAGTACGAATGGCAACGAACGGCGTCAAGTTTGTTGGGGGTTGGGTCGAACGTTGGTGGGGTCGTGGAGAGAGTGACAGGAGAATGTCAAAGTTCATGGAATGTCATGGGTGGCTGGGTTCATCGGTGGCTGGGCCATGAGGGGGAGGAGTTAGAGAGAGAAGGGGGAGAGAGAAGCGGGTTTGAGAGATAAAGAGGGTTTAAGTTGGAGAAATTTCAAATAAATAGAGAAGGCTATGGAATTGGCGCGTGCTTAAGTTTGGGCGGGGGACTAAAAAGTTCGAATATGCGGAACCTTTTACAACGGTTTTTATAAAAATCATCGTGAAATGTAAGGCGAAACCTTTCACAACGGTTTTTATAAAAACCATCTTGAAAGGTTCCACATATTCGAAATTTTTAGTCCCTCGCCAAAATTTAAAAGATGCGGAACCTTTCACGACTGTTTTTATAGAAACCGTCGTGAAGGGTAACATTTCACGACGGTTTTTATAAAAACTATCGCAAAAGGTCCGTATATTCGTAATTTTTAGTCCCCGTCTAAATTTAAGCATGCACCAAGATGCGGAGCCTTTCACGATGGTTTTTATAAAAATAGTAGTGAAAAGTCCGCGTATTCGAAATTTTTAGTCCCCGCCTAAATTTAAGCACGTGCCAAGATGCAGAACCTTTCACGATAGTTTTTATAAAACAGCCATGAAAGGTTTGCATATTCAAAATTTTTAGTCCCCGCCCAAATTTAAGCACGCACTAAGACGTGGAACCTTTCACGACGTTTTTTATAAAAACATCGTGAAAGGTAATGTGGAACCTTTCACGATAGTTTTTATAAAAACCGTCATGAAAGGTTCGCACATTCAAAATTTTAGTCTTCTACCCAAATTTAAGTACGCGTCAAGATATAGGACCTTTCACGATGGTTTTTATAAAACCGTCGTGAAAGGTCCGCATATTCAGAATTTTTAGTCCCCGCCCAAATTTAAGCACGCACCAAGATACGAAATCCTTTACGACAGTTTTTATAAAAACCATAGTGAAAGGTCCACATATTCAAAATTTTTAGTCTCCCACCTAAATTTAAGCACACGCCAAGATACAGAACCTTTCATGATACTTTTTATTAAAACCGTCATGAAAGGTCTGCATATTTGAAATTTTTAGTTCCTGCCTAAATTTAAGCAGGCACCAAGACGCGAAACCTTTCACGACGATTTTTATAAAAACCATCGTGGAAGGTAATGCGGAACCTTTCACCATGGTTTTTATAAAAACCATCGTGAAATGTCCGCATATTCAAAATTTTTAGTCCCCCGTCCAATTTTAAGCACACGCCATGATACAAAAGCTTCATGATAGTTTTTATAAAAACCATCGTGAAAGGTTCACATATTTGAAATTTTTAGCGATTTGCCCAAATTTAAGCACGCACCAAGATATGTAACCTTTTACGACAGTTTTTATAAAAACTGTCGTGAAAGGTCCGCATATTCAAAATTTTTAGTCCCCGCCCAAATTTGAGCAGGCACCAAGATACGGAACCTTTCAAAATGGTTTTTATCTCGTGAAAGGTCTATATATTCAAAATTTTTAATCCCTGTCCAAATTTAAGCATGCACCAAGATACGAAACCTTTCACGACGGTTTTTATCAAAACTGTCGTGAAAGGTCCCGATATTCAAAATTTTTAGTCCCTGCCCAATGCGGAACCTTTTATGACGGTTTTTATAAAAACCATCGTAAAAGGTCCGTATATTCGTAATTTTTAGTCCCCGTCTAAATTTAAGCATGCACCAAGATGTGGAACCCTTTACGATGGTTTTTATAAAAATAGTAGTGAAAGGTCCACGTATTCAAAATTTTTAGTCCCCGCCTAAATTTAAGTACGTGCCAAAATACAAAACCTTTCATGGTGGTCTTTATAAAACCATCATGAAAGGTTTGCATATTCAAAATTTTTAGTCCCCGCCCAAATTTAAGCACGCACTAAGATGCAAAACCTTTCACGACAGTTTTTATAAAAACGTCGTGAACGGTAATGCGAAACCTTTCACGATAGTTTTTATAAAAACCGTCGTGAAAGGTTCACACGTTCAAAATTTTTAGTCCTTTACCCAAATTTAAGTACGCGCCAAGATATAGGACCTTTCATGATGGTTTTTATAAAACCGTCGTGAAAGATCCGCATATTTAGAATTTGTAGTCCCTGCCTAAATTTAAGCATGCACCAAGATACGAAACCCTTTACGATGATTTTTATAAAAACCATCGTGAAAGGTCCACATATTCAAAATTTTTAGTCTCCCATCCAAATTTAAGCACACGCCAAGATGCAGAACCTTTCATGATGCTTTTTATTAAAACCGTCATGAAAGGTCTGCATATTTGAAATTTTTAGTCCCTGCCTAAATTTAAGCATGCACCAAGACGCGAAACCTTTCACGACGATTTTTATAAAAACCATCGTGGAAGGTAATGCGGAACCTTTCACCATGGTTTTTATAAAAACCATCGTGAAATGTCCGCATATTCAAAATTTTTAATCCTCCGTCCAATTTTAAGCACACGCCATGATACAAAAGCTTTCATGACAGTTTTTATAAAAACCATCATGAAAGGTCCGCATATTTGAAATTTTTAGCGATTTGCCTAAATTTAAGCACGCACCAAGATACGTAACCTTTTATGACGGTTTTTATAAAAACTGTCGTGAAAGGTCCGCATATTCAAAATTTTTAGTCCCCGCCCAAATTTGAGAAGGTACCAAGATATAGAACCTTTCAAAATTGTTTTTATCTCGTGAAAGGTCTATATATTCAAAATTTTTAATCCCTGTCCAAATTTAAGCATGCACCAAGATGCGAAACTTTTCACGACGGTTTTTATCAAAACTATCGTGAAAGGTCCCGATATTCAAAACTTTTAGTCCTTGCCTAATACAGAACCTTTCATGATGGTTTTTATAAAAACCATCGTAAAAGGTCCATATATTCGTAATTTTTAGTCCCCGTCTAAATTTAAGCATGCACCAAGATGTGAAACCTTTTACTACGGTTTTTATAAAAACCGTCATAAAAGGTCCTGATATTCAAAATTTTTAGTCCCCCGTCCAATGCAGAACCTTTCACGGCAGTTTTTATAAAAACCGTCTTGAAAGGTCTACATACTCTTAATTTTTAGTCCCCATCCAAATTTAAGCAGGCCCCAAGATGTGGAACCTTTCATGACGGTTTTTATAAAAACCGTTGTGAAAGGTCCCGATAATGCAGAACCTTTTGTCCCCCGCCCAATGCAGAACCTTTCACGATAGTTTTTGGTTTTTATTAAAACCGTCGTGAAAGATTAGCATATTCAAAATTTTTAGTCCCCCACCCAAATTTAAGCACGTGCCAAGTGTTGAACCTTTCACAACGGCTTTTATGAAAACCGTCGTGAAAGGTTAGTCCTTGCCCAAATTTAAGCACGCATCAAGATGCGGAACTTTTCACGACAGTTTTTATAAAAATCGTCATGAAAGGTCCCAATAATGCAGAACCTTTAGTTCTCTGCCCAAATCAACCTATCACGATGGTTTTCACTAAAAATCATCGTGAAAGGTTCCACGTCACTAACACGACGGTTTTCGTGTTTTCAGGCATACTCTCCACATTTTTACCTCTCCTTACCACGACGAGTTTTTAAAAAATGTCATTAAATAAGGGTTGTGTAATCTTAAGTTTCTAGTAGTGCTAGTATATGTCATAGTTTTCTATGCTGAAGAAAAGTGTGATGTTTTTTAGGCTTTATTGCACGATCGCCCTTGAACTTATAGAATAGTAGCAACTCTCCCATGAACTTTTTATAAGGTGTTTTAAAAGTGTGGTTTAAACCAATAGTTTGAATGAATTTTAGTTAAAGCAATTATATATCACTTTTTTAATACTATAGCATGTAAAAACTTTACACTTTAGTAACTAAAAATTTTGATTGAAATTGATATTATCAAATACACTATTTGACAATTTGCATAGTAAACTTATAAACTTATAGTAAATTACTCTCAATTGATAATGATTTTTCTTTCTTTCTTCTTTTTTTTTTTTTTAAATTGATATATAACTTGTACAACTACCGTTAATTTATAACGTGAAGGACCACATTTATTGAATCTACCTTTGAGTCTTGTTTTATTATAAAAGTCTTTATTCAAACAATTAAATTTACTAAAATTTGTAAGTAAGTTTTATCAAAATAAAAAATCTTGAATTAACTTTATTTTAGGTTAATATGCATAAATAAAGACTATTAATGATCTTGATATCACATGTGAATTTTTTGTTAAAAAATTAACACCGTTTTCAACTAGGGGATGATCGCTACATTTTTTTTTAGTTTAAAGAGATAAATTACCACAATTAAAAGTTCATATCGCAAATAAACAAAATCATACAACAAGTTTACCGCACAAAAGTGTAAATCAAACGGATTTTTTAACTTTAGTGACAAAACAGGGAATTCATGCCAATCACGTTTTTCTCTTTCCTCGTTTACTGTTTTTGAGTGAACGAGTGACCTTCATTTATTTCGTTTTATTTTATTTTTGATCAATAAATACCCCCTTTGTAAATTAAAAATTTTAAAAAATAAAACCTCCTTTTATTATTGCACAACCAGAACTAGAGCTACCCCGAGCATGAGGATATGATATCCTACTTGTGGTAGTGGTGGTTTTACAGTCAACTCAACCTCAGTGTGAAAACACAAAAACATAATCTTAGCCCATCAATAATTGCGTAGTTGTGAAGGGAACCTTCTCAATTATTTGTCATTTAGAGGAAGAGAAAGGAAGATAACAAGGAAGGAAATGGCTTTGGCTGTGTCACACACTACACCATCCTGCTATTATTCCTTCTCTGCCTTTTCTCGCGACATATCATCACCATCTTCTTCCTTCAACCACCGGCCAGCAGTTATTCTTCCAGTTAAGTCAAAGCCGATTTACGTTTCGTTAATTCTCTGGCCTTTCTGATCACTTTTCCATGTTTACTTTGAGTCCATATTGTACTTGTAATAAACATCAACACCACAGGGCTTGGGGAACAATTCTGGTGATTACTACAAGTTGCAACTTACTTTGGAAGAGTATGGGATAGCAACTGTGGTAGCCAAGGTCTCCAGGGTTGACTGGCTAAGGAATGCTGCCGGTTTAGTTGACCCGAATTACTGGCGGGGAACTCTCCGTCCTCGCCCCGTGCTCGATTGGTATGTCTACTGTCTACCAACATCATTGATCTCGAAATGACTGAATTGTCAATAATTTTTGCATTTTTTAAGATTTAATGTTGAAAATGATGCTGTCTTTAACAAATTTAAATCGGATTTAGGCTCGATTTCGATTAGTGTGAGAGTTCACAATCTTACTTTATTGGGGATGAAAATGGACAGGTATTTGAAGAGAGTTGATGAGGCTGTACAAGAGGCTAAAAAGTTGACACAAGGTTACCTTTTTCTACCATCCATCTTTTGCAGTTTACATGAAAGTCCTATAGTATAATACGAAATGGAGTAACAATAGAAAGACATTTGTTCTGAATGGAAACCAATGAATTGGAGAAAACACTTTTCTCTTCTCTATTTTCATGGTGGATGCAAGAGCATACTTGAACTTTTGCTAAAAAGAAAAAAAAAAAAAAAAGCATTCTTGAACTTGGGCTTGGGCCTCAGAGAAGTGCTTAAACCTGTCTCTGTAGGCCTTAATGGGAAGTGCTTGGGGTGGATTCCCGAGTCTAATCATGGATAATGTTTGAGAGGATTTGCTCCTCTACTGTAGTAAGTTTTGGGGATAATGGTTGCATCAACTTCTACACAATTCTCACTAAAAAGTCAAGCAAGTTGCTTACAAATTTCGCAGCAGCTTTAGTAAAGCCTGTTGCTCAATTAGGCCTATACACTTTATCTAATGGCTTCATTATTTGACATTTGATCAAATAGCGGAGAAGGAATTTATATTTGTCAGGATAAAGATATGCATGTTGTTGCTTCTTGTAGCAGCTTTCCCATTTTAGAAATAGGAGTTCAAACAATTGATCTTGTATGTTACCTAAAAAATTGGTATTGAGATATGGATGTATAGATATCTCAACCTATTAGTTATGAGCTCAATAGAAATTACATCTCATTGTACTATTGCAGGTGGGAGTTTATCCCTGATTGGACACTCAGCTGGAGGATGGCTTGCACGCGTCTACATGGAAGAATTTGGGCTGTCCCATATTTCCTTATTACTGACTCTTGGAACCCCCCACCTGTAGGCGTTTTAATCCCTTTCAAAATCTTGGTTTTGTTGCTCACAAAATATTGAACACGTCACTTGCTTATTCTGTGCGTGACTGTGTAATACTAGTTTTCTGCGGCTCTTTGGTTAATGAAATGTGGTACCCAAAAAAAAGTAGGTGTTATGTGATTCCAATCAATCCTATATTTCCAGGCCGCCTCCAAAAGGGTCAACAGGGGTCATTGATCAAACAAGGGGCCTCCTCAGTTACGTTGAAAAGCATTGCTCAAAAGCCGTTTACACGCCTCAGTTGAAATATGTATGTATTGCAGGGAGGTAAAAAACAAAGTCAGATATTTGTTCTTTAACCTATTTCACTTCCTGTTTCTCACTCTCATTCAATATGTTTGTTGCCATAATCATTTGAATAAAACATGTAAGCGTTTAGGTATATCCAAGGTGCTCGTTTGTTTGGAAACTCGAATGATGCAAATGCCGATGGCGAGGTTTCCATGAAAAGTGCAGGAACAACAGCAGAGGTGGCATTGCCTGCATCTATGGCAACCACCCCCAGCTTGCGGTCTCGCTTTGTTGGGCAAGGATACAAGCAGGCAAAAACTAGACTTGGTTCACCCTATCTCAATCACCTCAACCATATATGCTTTTGGAATCAGGTTTGCATAAGCTTATCTTATTGGTTTCATTTTCTTTGTTGCCAGGTTTGTGGGAGGGCAGATGTTTGGGGTGACGGAGTGGTACCAGAAGAATCAGCGCATCTAGAGGGAGCTCTCAATATAAGCTTGGATGGAGTTTACCACTCTCCTGTTGGTTCAGACGATTCTTCGAGACCCTGGTATGGTTCCCCCGCTATTGTTGAGCAGTGGATGAATCACCTGCTCACCTAAAATGTTGTAGTAACAAGAATGCTAATACATTCTTGTCAAGTTATAGGAATACAAAAATGTCCTTGGTTATTCTTTTGACAAATATTTGTCAATTTGATTACGAGGCAGTACGTTAAGTTTGTCTATTTGCACATAATCCAAAACACGCAAGGATTTATGAGATCTGTCCTCTTGTGAATCTAAAATATGCCAAACCTAAGTCTTTCATTCTTTCACCTTCTCATATCGCATGAGATAATCGGCTTATGAATCCAGAAGAGCACTTCCATTTGTCACAGTCGCATAAAATAATGAAAATGTACAGCTTAGTAATGTTGTCAACATCCAGACCAACAAATATTGAGCAAGCAGCATTGCTATCTTCAACAAATAATGGGGTCAGATAAAAAATAACAATCAGAACGAACATAATTTTCGAACCGAAAAATAAAGCGCGATGATAAAAACTAAACTGCATCCTGTACGATTGTGGTTTACATCACATGGCTAATCCATCAACATTCGACAGAAGCACTAAAGTTCCAACCAACTGCACAAGAGGAAGACTACCAACTGTTTGTGTCCTAGGCATATAGATCTTTACACAAAATGTTTCACACAAAAACACTGAAGATTTTGTTCTCCAAAACAAGGAAGCAGTGGATGTCGGCACAACAAAATCTAGAAACAAGAGACAGGAGACAGGATGTTCAAAAGTCTTAACTAAGATTTTGCTTTCCCTGTAAAGAGGAGCTGGTGCTGTCAATTAGTCTTCACAAAGTGAGCATTTAGCAACTTGCTAATTTCCAAGAAGTTGACTTTGTCTCTTCCATCAAATAAGGACTTGAGCTTGCCGATCTCCCTCTTATTTGCAGGATTCTGCATCGAAAAAACAAAAAAGAAAACACACAAACCGGAGTCATCTTTTAGTTCTTTAGATTCGTCTTGTATTCAATTCTTGTAGAAACCAGATCACCAGAATTCTTATTTTGGTCCCTAAACTCTAAAATTAATCAACTTTGCCATGGAGAGGGATTCTGAAATTAGTAATGGGATCATGACAGAAATGTCCCTGTGGTCAACCAAAATGTAAGCCACCCTTTATTTTAAAATATCCTGAGATTGCCCCACATTTTTGTGAACTAGTGAAATCCATCCCTGTGATTTTCTAACCACACAAAATCCAACCCTGATGTTAGATTCAAGCGAAAATTAGCTAGCAAAAAGATACAATTACCGTTCATAAAAGAAATGATGGTTTTTGAGAGAGATAACTTGGTTTTCAATCTGAGAATTATCAATGTTGAATTTTTTTTGAAAATTTTATTTTTACTATTACTCAACAAAGTTGTTGTCTTTAAAAATGAAATGCACATTCTTTTCACATTGTTCATTCTCATAAATTTAATATTACGGTGGATTTTTTTTTAGTAGAAAAGTAATGGATTTCATCTGATTAGAAAAACAAGACAGGTAATCTCCATACTTTTTAAGACACACAGATGGATTTTGGTATTTCCATTAGACGGGAGGCTTTTGTCATCATCCCATTAATCGTAGTATGAAATAATTACTTTACCATTTCATCCTTTAACTTCAAAGTAAACTTCTAAATTGACAAGCTAAGGACTACTACTTTGAAAAGTTTACGAATTAAACAAACTTTTGCCAGAGTTTAGACATAAAATAACGACTAAATACAACTAAAAGTTTATGTTGATGAAATGTAGCGTTGTTATATACCATAAACAGCGGCCAAAGACAAGGATTGGTAGCACTAATTTGCATTGTAATACAGCAAACAATTCGTGACCAAACATTTTAGATCAAGTGATTGAAACCCTTTTTTTTCCTTTTTTTTTTCTTATTTTTCGCCTAAAGAAGGAGAAAAAAAAGAAATTTGAAAATGTCATTGGCAACACGTGGCCTGTTCTGCTTCTATTTTGAAATTACGAGTGCTTTTTTTTTTTATTACTTTTTTTGTTTTTATTTTGCGTCTTATAAAATGGTTGGTCCGAAAACTCGAACCAATTATTTTTTTAACAAAAATAAAAACCTCAAAGGAACCAAAAAGTAGAAGTGTTTGTATTGTTTGTTTGCGTGCATTTGGAGTTATGAAGAACAAGTAGAATAGGAGAAATAAGGGACGTAAAGGTTATGGAGCTTGATGTGGGCCCAGATTTGCTTGACGGCATCAGCGCGAGAGGTCTCGGAGACACTGAGGGAGGAGGGGAGAGTCGGCGAGACCGAAACGGCCTTCTGCAAGCCGTCGGGCCAACGGTTGGCTTGGGCCTCTCCCTTGGGCTTAGGTGTTGGCTTGGGCTTGGCCGCCGACGAGGCCACGGCCGACTTGGGCGGAGCGAAGAGAAACCTACACGCTCTGAAGGCGGACGACATCGTTGAATGTTGATTGGTTTCAACCTGGAAGGAGTCTCCCTCTTTCCTTTCCTTTACACCTTAACTTTCTAGGCTTTAAACGCACGAGGGATTTAAAAAAGGGCCTCCGGACAACATCTTTTTTAGTAAATAGATTTTTTTTGGGATAATTTTTAACATCAAAAAAAATTTTTTAAACATCAAAATAGTTTTAATTTTTTTATTGAGATTTTTTATTCTGTTATAGTAATTTTTTATTTTTTAAAAAAAATTTGGGACAGTTTATCTACATAAAAAATATATTTTTTAGTTCAAAAAAAAAAAAGGTTATTTACCTAATTAAAAAATTTTTTTGGCCCTTTTGTCAAAATCTTTTTAGGCGAAATTTGATGAAAGTGCGCACCAAAAACTTGAATTAGAGAAGTAGACTTTTTTTTTAGCACAAAAAAATAATGATATCAAATTCTCTCTTACCTAGCCTCCTTTTATCCAAACGCCCCCTCCATGTCCACTCCTTTTCCAAAGCCCTCTTTTTTTAGAGGAATTTTTAAAAAGGGCCTCCGACCAAAAAATTTTTGATAAATAAACCCTTTTTTTTGGACAGTTTTTGACACTAAAAAAAAAGTTTTTTAGACATCAAAACAGTTATAGTTTTTTTTTTCCTGTTGAGGTTCCTTATCCTGCTACAGTCATTTCTCTTATTTTTTGGAAAAAAACTGAGACAGTTTACCTGCATAAAAAAGCGTGTTTTTTGGTTTTTAAAAAAAAAGGCCATTTACCCAATTAGAAATTTTTTTTGGCCCTTTTGTCAAAATCTTCCTTTTAGGACAAAAAAATACTGATATTAGAGATGCAACAATAGGCCGGGGCCCGTAGACGTTCACGGCTCGGCACGGCCCATAAATACTTGTGAGCTGGGCCGGGCCAACATATGTTGGCGGGCACGGCCCATGGAAAATCATGGGTCGGGCTGGGCCGACCCGGGCCAGCTCGGCCCATCTAGGCCCACAATAGGCCGGCCCATCCCGGCCCATCTAGGCCCACAATGGGCCAGCCCCACGGGCCCAGGTTGGGCCGGCCCATCCTAGGCCCATAATGGGCCGGCCCATCCCGGCCCACAATGGGCCAGCCCACCGGCCCAGGTTAGGCTGGCCCATCTAGGCCCATACAGGGCCACAATGGGCCCAATTTCATATATATATATATATATATATATATATATATATATATATTTTTTTTTTTTTTTTTTTCATGTTCATTCACGGGTGAACATGGCTGAGTATGGCCTTCCCCAGTAAGTCATATAAGGCTCATTGTAAGTCATGTATTGTCACATCAAAAGACTATACATTTAATACATATATTATTTAATACATATAAGAATTAAATATTATATAATATATATACATGTCATATTGACCCATGAATGAATAATTGAATATGCCATGAGATTTTCCCAATGCAATTACATCACAATACGTCTGCCAAGTTCTTTTTCTTCTCTTTTCATTTCTTTTTATATTTGTATTTTTTCCTTGTAGGCATGCTTTGCTTTTGAGAAGTAAAGTTGAGAATTAGATGCTGAATCTGTAGGTTATGTATTATCACATCAAAATACTATACATTTAATATATATATTATTTAATACATGTAAGAATTAAATATTATATAATATATATACATGCCATATTCACCCGTGAGTGAACATAGCATTAGATCCCCCATGCACATCACATTGCAATAGGTCTGACAAGCTCTTTTTCTTTTCTTTGTATTTTTAAAAAAATTTTTCTTGTAGGCATTGTTAGTATGTGTAGAGCTTAATTATTACCCTGACGCAGATTGTCCCTACGTAGTGGTTGTACGCGGATCGACCTTCGCGGTAAGGTCGACGTGGGGGTTAGAAGGGGGTGGTAAACCCCCCTCCAGGGGGTTGTACGGGGCAGAGCCTTCTGGGCAAAAATTTTATATGCAAGTTTATTTTACATATGGGTAGTTTATGTTTTTTACATAAGGCATACTTTGCTTTGAAGAAGCAAAGCTAAGAATCGGATATTGAGTCTATAGGTCATGTATTATCACATTAAAATACTATACATTTAATATATATATATTATTTAATACATATAAGAATTAAATATTATATAATTTATGCATGCCATATTCACCCGTGAGTGAACATGGCATTAGATTCCTCTATGCAATTATAAAGGGGCAGGCCTAACATAGAGGCTCAGAACGAAGGCCTGCAATGTGTAAAGCTAAGATGTTAAGTCTTTAGCGAATTGTCTAATCAAGTTACACTTGAAAGAAAAAAATAAAAAAAAGATTTAAAAAATAAAAAAATAAAAAAATAAACTTTTTTACCTATAAATAAGCGTAGAACATTCACAGAGATACTCATTCAATAAACTTCTAAGATCTTATGTATTGTCTTGTTTTTTAGATTACTTAAAGTTCTTCAGAAAGGAAAAAAAACTTGAAGGTATAAATTATTTCATTTGTTGTTCGTTAATTTTGTATTGTTATAAGTTAGTTTTATTGTGTAATTTTTTTATTTAATTTTTATGTTACATTAATTTATTGTTATTTTTTATTGAAGCTATGGCATCATCACATAGAGGGAGAGCCAACATTTCACATTTGGTGATCAACGAAGAAGAACAATTTAATGATCCACTAGAAGAAATTGGAGTTGACTTGTTATCTCAAGTTGATGGCTCCTCTGAAGTCACTCGTAAGGGCAAAAGGAAAATTCAACGAACTTCACCAGTTTGGAATTACTTTGATCTCGTAACACGTACAA
Source organism: Artocarpus heterophyllus (assembly GCA_025403435.1). Taxonomy (NCBI): domain Eukaryota; kingdom Viridiplantae; phylum Streptophyta; class Magnoliopsida; order Rosales; family Moraceae; genus Artocarpus; species Artocarpus heterophyllus. The sequence continues at coordinate 20,678,290 of CM046333.1, forward strand.
ACGAGCACGGTGCAACAGAAGAGCGCGCAATTTACAAAGTATGCAAACAAGACTACACAGGTAAATCCTCTTTTGGCACTGGTCACTTAGAGAGGCATCACAAAAAATGCGAAGCTAAGCATGGTGTAGGTGGTGTTGATTGTCGTCAACAAACACTTCAATTTAGCCCTGATGGTAGTGTTACCAATTGGTCATATGACCAACAAAGAGCAAGAGAATGGCATGCTAGATATTTGGCTAGTGCTCAATAACCAATTAGTCTTGCTGATGATCCAGCCTTTGAGGAGTACATTCAAAATGCCTATAATCCACAATATTGGCGTGTTTCAAGAACTACCACAAGAGTTGACACCATGAAAGTTTTTCATTCAATGAGGAAAAAGTTAGTAACTGAATTTAATTCATTCACTGCATCTATTGCATGCACATCTGATTTGTGGGAATGTCGTACCCAAACTAGTTATATCTGTGTAACTGCACATTATGTGGATAAAGATTGGTCTTTTCAAAAAAGATTAATTGCTTTTCGACCAATGCCTTATCCAGATGATGCCAAGGCCATTCATGATGTCATCATGAAAGTTTTTGATTTTTATGGCATTAAAGAAAAGGTTTTGAGCATCACATTTGATAATGCATCTGTTAATACTGCTGCTATTAACCTTTTCAAAACAACATTGAGACCACAAGATGGCGAAACACTTTTTCACCAAAGATATGCTTGTCATATTATTAACTTGTGTGTTCAAGATGGCATGAAATTTTTTCAAGGTTATTTGAAAAATATTCGAACAGCCTTAGGTTACATAGCAACTTCTGGCTCTCGAATTGAAGAGTTTGCTAAGCTTTGCAAAAGAGCAAGCATGAAACCCAGAAAACTTCCAATTGACATAGGACACCGATGGAATTCAACATATTTGATGCTGAATGCATGCCTACCATATAAAGAGGTCATAACCGCATATTAAAACTTGAAGAATCCAACTGAGCTACTTCAAGAATTTGATTGGCAAATTGCTTCATGCTTTTACAATTTCTTAAAGGTTTTTTATGAAGCCACTCTTAACTCTTAGGTGTGTACTATCCCACCTCTCCTCATGCATTACATAAGTTGTACGACATTGCTACAACCTTCGATATGCATAGAAATTTTGACATGTTTAAGGAATCTATTGAGTTCATGGAACAAAAATTCAAAAAATATTGAGAGTGTGTTCCACCGTTGTATTGCATAGCTGTTGTATTGGATCTGAGAGTTAAATTAGCTGGTGTTGAATATTTGCTTAAGGGTATAGGGGAAAAATTAAGGGTGCATTCTGATATCATAACCATTCAAAATATGCAAGCAAAAGTTAACAACATATTTACTGCATATAATGAAAAATATAGAGGAGGCCAAAGAATATCCCCTACACCTTTAGCAAATACTACATCTGTACCACATTCTTCTTCATGGGCAAGTATGATTAGCTACACCAGATTTGGTTTCGGTGCATCATCCACATCTTCAACACGTAGTGAATTGGAAAACTATCTGGAAACAAATTTTACGGCATTCATTTTTAATGAGCAAGGTGGTGGTCATGATTTCAATAAGTTTGATCTTTTGTCATTTTGGAGATCACAGTCAAGAACTTTTCCTGTGCTCTCTAAAATGGCTCGTGATATACTAACCATACCAGCATCCACAGTTACAAATGAATAAGTATTTAGTTATAGTGGTAGAGTACTTGATGAACGGCGTGCATGTATGAGTGACGATATTCTGGAAGTAGTAATGTGAGTCAAAGATTGGGAGGATGCTCGTAGAAGAAGCTAAGAAGTTCAAGATGATTGGGTTGATGACTTTGAAAATTTGGAGACTGCTGATACTTCCACTAGGAGTAATACGTTGTAATTAATTATGAACAATATTTTTTTATTTTTTTTCTTTTTTTAGTAATTTTGTAAACATCTAATGTATAATTATCCCGATTGTACTCTTTTTTCCTTACCAAGGTTTTGTCCCACTGGGTTTTCCTTGGAAAGGTTTTTAATGAGGCAATCGTAAATAAAATATCCTTTTTTTATATTTCCCTTAACTATTCAAACTTTTATATTTATTAACTTGTTTAAAAATTCAAAAATAAAAAAATTGAAAATTACATGCTTAGATGGGCTGACCCATTTAAACCCATGATGGGCCAAGATGAGCCGGCCCATGGCACGGCCCGACACAGGCCCACGGCACAGGCCCATATAAAATTAGCCCACGGGCCGGGCCAGGCCAAGTTATTTTTAATATAGGCCGGCCCAACCTGGCCCACGAAATTCATGGGCTGGGCCGGGCCGACCAGCGGGCCGTGTGGGCCTAAGGAGAACGGGCCTGGCCGGGCCGGCCCGTTCTTGCAAGGCCGGCCCGTTCTTGTAACACTAACTAATATGTCTAATTCTCTCTTATCTAGCCTCCTTTTATCCAAACGCCCCCTCCACGTCCACTTTCTTTCCACGGCAACTCCATCTTTGCCCTAATCCCCTCATTTTCTTCCAACTCTCCCAGTTCTCTCTCCTTCATTTCTCTACCAAGGCTGAGGCTCTCTTCTTCTCCCATTTCTCTCTTGCTCGAAATTTCTCCACCCTAACCCTCTTTCTTTCCTCTTCCAGCTCTCTCTCACTCATCTTTAAATGCCTTCGTTTCTCTGTCGAGGCTGAGGCTCTCTTCTTCTCCCAGCTTTCTCTTGCTCGGACTCTGTTTCTCCGTGGACCCTTTGTTTTTCCTCTTCCAACTCTCTTTCGCTTGCCTCCAAATGCCCCCAAGTCCACCAAGACAGATTGTCGCCGCCAAATTAGAAGCCCACGAGCATCAGCACCGGTGAACCCTTCACTACTGTTCCCTTCACGTCGTTCCACGCCACGAGCCACGAGAAGTCTAATGGAGGTAACTTGTTACATAGATGTAGTGCAGTGTTTTTTAATTATCCAAACTGAGAATTGTAAGATAAAATTGATAAGTTTGCACAAAGTTGTTATGCAAAAAAATTAATTGTTAAAAAAAACTAGAAAAAGGAAATTTTAAAAGTTAAAATTATCAAAGATGTACGATGACTCCAAAAAGTTTCACAATTCATCTGAAGGCATTCCCTTTTCGAATTTTAGATTCTCTATGCACATTGTACCTGATCTCTTCTTTAACCACATTACTTCAGTTTTTTCTCTTTTTTTATTTTTTCTTCCGTGCATTCACTTTGTGTATGAGTACTTGAATTACACATGATACATTTGGAGTGCTTTGGAAAGTTAGAAATTTGCATACAATATATGGTCACTTATCATAGCGTTTTGAGATCCATAAATATAACCAAACACATAAACATGAAAATTTTACTGAAAATCGCAAGCAATACCTAAGATGATATTGGAGGTCCAGGTCATGTAAATGTGAAAACACCTACAAAGTAGATACCAATATGTTAGTCTAAGAAAAGAATTTAGGATACGGAACAACCAAGAGTCTTTGAAAAAGAAAGGCCGGAAAAATTTTGGAAGTTCCATACCTTACCAGAAACTGATCGAATCGTTCTAAGAGGAACCTTGGAAAAAACAGCAGTCCGAAGTTTTGCCATAAACAGTTCAATTAAGCAAACCAGAAAACACAACCAAAATGAATACTAACCCAGGAAAATGATTGAGGATAAAAATAGTTGCAAGGGAAATCAAGAGAGAAGCTTTAACATTAGAAGAAGAATAGATTTTTACATGAAGGTAGAAGAAGAATAAATTTTTACATGGAAGTGGAAGCATCAACCAAAACTAGTTACTCAATTAGAAGCATCCTTAGAAGTTGACTTAATTTTTTATATGAAATTTTTACATGAAATTTTAATCTCATTGCTAATTCCTAATTGTACTATAGCTGTTTGATTTTTTGCGTCATGAAGTACAAGAATTTTAGTAGTTGACTTTACTACTAAAAATTCTTAATTAACCAACGTTACTACGTAATAATGTTTTAAATGTATTAAGTTGTAAGGTATCTCCCTTTCTCAGTCAAGAGGGACTACATGAACTGAAGAAAATATGATTTTGTTGGCCAAAAAATGCAAACGCCTGTTTTGGGCTTGTTTGGGCATGAATTGAAGAAGAATCAATTTTTACATGAAAGTGAAAGCAAGAAATTTTGTTGAGTCCTGTTCATTTATTACAAGGGCGCTTCCTTCTGTTTTCTTGTTTTCTTGTTTTCCTCTTCTCTGTTTTGCTTAGAAGGACAGATTGCCCTTTGGTGTTAATTATGCTTTATTTGTTTTTTAAATTTGTTTTCAATTTTTATAAAATTTGTTTTCATATTGAATAGCCTCTGAGATTAGATTCAGTCTTGAGGACTCAAGAACAGTATGATTGCGGGGTGTCAAAGAAGTTGAAATATCAGTATTATGCAAAGCTTATTATAGACAAACTAGACCCAGAAGATCTACAGTGGTTTAGACGCACCAAAGTTGACCATGTATTGGACGTGGCTAAAAATTTTCAACACTCTAGGTAGTTGTTGTGGTCAATGATAGTGCGGCTGACAACAAGGAACACTGATAATGAATTTTGGATGGTCGGTAATTGTGTTTCAGTTAGGTACTCATTAAAAGATTATGCTTTGCTCATAGGATTATGTTGCATGATCGGTGTCCTGTTGTTGAGGAAGCGGATGAGGATGAGGATGAGGATGAGGAAGATGAGAACGAAGGTGATGCCACTCCACCGTTTATGCAAAGGCATTGGCCACATAACCCAAAAATTTCTATCTATGAAGTTGTCGACAAGATGGAACAGAGCATCGAAGCCCTAAATGGTTTAGAGAAGAGGAAGATGGCGGCTTTAATATTTGTCATTGATATTTTGATGGCCAACGACAAAAATTGTTTGAAAATCAAATCACAGTACATAACTTTGGTTGACAACATTGATACGTTCTGCGCCTATCCTTGGGGCGAGAGTCCGTTAAGTATTCGGTATTGAAGAAGGATATAAGGAGTAAGGTTCACTTGAGCAATGCAATATTTACTTTCAATGGATTTATATATCCATTTAAGGTAATTAAACATCAAAAATTTATATATCAGTTTGTATTTGATATTGCATTAATCATTTTATATTTGATATAATATTTGATCTAAAATTTAATTTGATTTAGATATTTGCCTATGAGTGCATCCCAGTGGTGGCAAACAAATTTGCTTCCCCCTTTCCAACAGAAGCTCCTATTCTCCGAATGTGTTGCTGGAAGACAAGAAACTAGAGGGGTGCAGTAAATCCTTTGAGAGTTGAAATAAGCAATTTAATAAAAAGATCACAGATTTGTGTCTACTTACTTCTCATGTAATTATTCATACTAACTAAAACCAACATAAATGTTAAAATTTGAGGATGACATATTAATAATATTACGTTTTTCTTTCCATGCCATTGTCTTATTTCAAGGTTATTTGTCCTTTTCCTTATATTGTTGTTGTCTTTTTATATTGTCATTTTCCAAAACGTTTGTCATTTATTGAGACTGTTATCATTTCGGTCATCCCATTCTTTTTACGTATATATACAATCATGTAATGATCGGTGACAAATATCTAAAATATTGCTGGTGAATTTGTGGGTAGTGTTGGGATATAATTTGGATAGGCCAAAATCAAACTAAGGGCTAGTGATGGCATGGCCCAATGTACGTATCGAACCATGCGAGCCTGTCAAGTATGCTCATTGTGAGTGACATGGATTTGTGTTTGATGTGCTCGATGCTTATAGGTGAAGAAAACTCAATTTGGTCTTTGTTTTGTGTTCGATATGCTCATTCTGAATGGTTTAGGCTGGACAAACATTATACAAAAAACTACCCTACTTCATGCTTATTTAGCTCAACATGTTTGATTTGGATTTAAGAGTAATTGAATAAATGACCTACTAACTCATGATAGAGATCAAGAAAAAGTGGTCCTAAAATTGAGGTTAGTAAGCATGTGATATGTGTCCCACTCCACTAAACACTATTCAAGCCCATTTCCTACCAAGAAAGACCCATTATCTCAAAGGAACCCTATATAAATAGGCTGGAGACATCATTGGAAGGCATCCCAACTCTAGATTCACATTGGAAACTCTTGTTGATTTCTCTCTCACTACTTATTATTGAAAATCCCATTTTTTTTTGTTTATTCACATTTTATTCTAAAGAACTGTTGTAATTAGTACCAAGTGCTGTATATTGTAAAGCTCACCTCAACAGTGGACGTAACTCAATTTTGAATAAATCACTATAAATCTCCTGTGTGGTATTTTTATTTATATTTTTGTTGTTGTTTCTATTTCATTATATGCTTATTGATAATATTTCCGATTATTATCATAGATCTAACCTAATTTACGAGTTTGTTAGGACCTAATAAAGATGATCAAAAGGCCAATCAACTTAAATAAACGTCTAGATTATATTCTAACCCAATTTAATTTAATTGTAGATTCACATCTACAATTTGATGCCTATCGTGGGGCCTTCTAGTCACTAACTTTAGGAATTCTAGCATCACTCTCATAGCAAATAATAGCAAATGACATGAACAACAACCGAGAGATCCCAAAGGAGACTAAACAACACAAGAACATGCCTGCAACAGCAGGTGGCAAAGACAATTAATTGAGCACGCTCGCTGCAGAAGTGGAGAGCCTAAAGACCTTGCTGCAAGAACAAGCAACTCATTCCTAAGAGCGAGATTGATGTTTTGAAAGCAGCGAGAACAAGTTGCTCAGAAGCCAAGCCACCTCCTAGAGTGCTCAACTTACATTGCCTTCATACTATTATTACCTATGCTCTGGTTACTCGACTGGAACGACAGCCCCATGGCAATACTAAACACCACAAGTATTCAGGCAACAACTAGCATTCAGCCCTATAAGCAGGATGCAACCCTTCAATACCCTAGAAGGAAGATCGCCAACAACTGCAATGACCGCTGCGAACATAGAAAGGTGGACGTCACCATGATGGATAGATAGTACCACCACAGCACAAAATAAAGGGACTGAGCAAATATCCCGACCATAGCCCCATTAATTGTAGAGGCTATTCAACAGATGATGAAGGCTATGCTCGACCAGAACATGAAGTTGGTTGAGGAGAAGATTGACTAGAAGGTGACGAAAGTAACCAGCAAGACACCAGCCCTCGATGAAATCTCAAAGAATATCCCAGAAACTCTATTTACTAAATGCATCACGATGGTTGTCCTGCCAAAGTACAGCAATCTGGTGTTCATTTGATTCGATGGGACCTTGGATCCAAAAGATCACTTGTTATAGTATGAGAATGTGGTAAGTGCGACTAACATTTCCATTAACATCTTGGACGAAATGATGTACAAACTCTTTGTATAGTCTAAAAGAGCTGACACTATGTTGGTTTAGCAATCTCCTACCCGAATAGATTGACAACTTTGAAGACTTGGAGGACCTATTCATTAAAGCATATTCGATTCACATTAAGACTGGCAAGATGACTCGAGACTTATAGGGAGTCGTTCATGGTTAAGGAGAGCACTTGTAATCCCACATCAAGAGGTTCAGCAAGGCAATGTCAAAATTTTCAAACTTGGAAGATAGAACAACAAAGGAACCATTGAAGAAGGAACTACTACACAAGCCCCAATTTAAAGATAGCATCTACATAGAGTACGTACAGCCCATCCAGGAGGGCCTTAACTAGGCAAAAGGGCAAAAGCCTTGGTCGACCTAGAGGAGGAGAATGAGCGAGTCAAACTAGAACTCGCAAAAAGCAGGGCCACCAACTAAAGAGCAGAAAGACCACCACCTAAGGCTAGACCAGAATGACAAGATTGTACTATCTCCTTGACAAGTCGAGCAAAGGCAAGATAACCACTGACCTTAAAAGGGAGACAAGCGGCCTTTGTCGCCATCTCAGTATGCGTTGATTATTACACCAGCCAGGTTGATTGCACAACTCGAGGAAAAGGACTACGTTCATTGGCCTAGGAAGAGGGCCCTCAATCAATCCCAAGACAAGACCAAATATTGTGAGTTTCATCAGGATACATGGCACCTAACAATCAACTACAAGGCTTTGAGGACAGAGATAGCAAAATTACTAATGAAAGGATACTTAATGCAGTACCTATCGGAGATAAGGTGTCGAACATATGGACTCAACCGCAAGCAAAACGATAAGAGGAACGATCGAGTCTAAGAAAGGATACAGTTACCACCACTAGTGAGGAAGACAATTAGAGCCATTTATGGAGTCTCAATTTTTAGAGGAGACATCGCAAACCAAATCAAGGCTCATCAGAAGAAGGCTAGCCATCTGACAACGAGTTCGACAACTACTGCATCACCTTCTATAGCAATGAGGCGTAGGCATTAGATAGGCCCCATGATGATGCGCTTGTTATCAAGATCAATATATCAAATTGTTAGATTGGCCGAATCTTAGTTGATAACAGAATCTCTACAGACATACTGTTTCTCTTTATGTTCAATGAGATAGAGATCAGTGAAAAGCAGATAGAAAAGACCAACATAGCACTTCTTGGGTTCAACAATGAAGCAACTACAACGATCTGGAGAATCAAGCTCCTAATTTTTATTGCGGGGGAAAACAAAATGACGAATTTTCTCGTCATAGACCACCCATCTGTGACAACGTAATCCTTGGTAGGCCTTAGATACACTTTTTAAGACGGTCCCATCTACCTACCACCAGCTAATCCAATCACAAAGCAAGGAATTCAAGAAATAAAAAGGAGCCAAGAAGTCGCCAAAAGCTGTTACTTGACCGCCTTGAAGTATAAGAACAAAGCCTCCTTATAGTTATTGCAGATAAGCGCATCAAGTGGGCAATAAAGGGGGGAGCTTGCTGTTGAATAGCTTGACGAAGTGCAAATCTACCCTAGCAACAAGACGAGAATAGTCAACATCGATGAAGTTCTAGACCTCAACCCATTTTTCTTCTAAAATATTTAGGCTAAAAGAAATCATAGATTTCTATACATTAATCACTTGGCTTGATGTCGCTACATACCTCTCAAGGGATTCTACAATCACAGCATAATCCTCTCGATCCACTCTTCCAAATAAAATATTATAGTCAGCAAGAAACAAATGGCTAATACGGGAAGCCTGTCTTGCCACAAAAAAAAAACCACCTAACCTTTTTCCATCTTTGCATTCCTCAACAGCACCGAAAAAACTTTGGCACATAACAAGAAAAGATATGGAGAAATTGGGCATCCCTGTTGCAACCTCTACTTGGGCCGTACATCACCTACTGGGCTGGCATTCACCAAGAAGGAGAAACAAGTAATTGAAATACAATTCATAACCAAACCAATCCACCGCTTCGTCTAACAGAGTGCATTATCTCAAAAGCCTCGATGATATTGTTAGAAACAAGCCACCCAAGGACAAAAGCACTTTGCTCTTGGTGGATGAAATCCAGAAGAACCACTTTAAGATGATTGGCCAGCACTATAGTAATGATCTTATAGATAACATTACATAGACTAATCGATCGATAATCTGCCGCCTTCCTTAGATTTTTAATTATTATTCTACCCCTTTTTAGCTTGCTTTTCTAATCTACTTTTTAATTAGTATGATAAAAAAGGGGATTCATTCATCTTGCCCTCTTCATCTACACTACAACAACCCAATCCTTCATCCGTTGCTCCCAGCCCCAAACCCTCCCCCCCTACACACACACCCCACCACCTTACGTGCTTGCCACCCCCATCCCGTTAACGTCAAGCGTTCTCCACCATTAATTCTATATGCCATGCACTTTGGTGACCAACCTATTCCGATAGGAGATCTCCCTACTGTCAACATTCTTTTAGGCCTTTCCTCAACAAGATTGTCGTCCCCCTCCACCGTAAGATCTAGTCCGTGCTTCTTCCCCTTTTGAACAAGATTGTCGTCCCCCAACCCTCCCCACGAAATCTTTCTCACTTTCATTGGCGGCAGTTGCCAGCCCCTCATCCCCTCCAAAGTGACATCGTGCAAATGAGTGTTTTTTTATTTTTTTATTTTGGAATATATTTTACTTTCCTTTGAAACCACCAAACTTGTTTTTCTTTTTCTCTTTTTCTTTTGATGAATCTTCTTTGCAATATATTCTAAAAAACTCTAATCTATGATAATGTATATATGTTCTTATTATTGTTACAAACATATAACAATAAAAGTTGTAAAAAAAAAAATTGGTATGTATATCACGAGGGTTTTTCTTTTATGTTTTTGAGTTATATTAAATTCTTTGTTTAATAGAAGTTGTTATATATTATAAAAAAAAGTATATGGTACAATAACAGGTTCTATAGGAGGGGATTCCATAAACAAATAAACTTATCATCATTATTAAGAGCACAAGTAGCCAAACAATAGAAAGCGTAAATTGGTTTCCTAAACATATGACATAACTTAGCTCCTAAAAAAAAATAATAAGCTAGCTACATCCAATAACACTCCAAACTATTTACAAAAGAAGAAAAAAATCTTCATAGCTTGGACAATTGTCAATGTATTAGACTCCACGAATCAGAGATTTAGACGTATAATGTGACGACCTGACTTTCGGAGCGTTACTTAACTTTTTTTTAATCTTAATTAACCTTATTTAAGTTATAGAAAAGAGCAACCATTTTTTAACAAAAGAATTACTTTTAACATATTTTAACCTTTTTCACAAACACATCATTGTTGCAAACAGTACATATAATACTTGTTTTACTCATAATACAAACCATAGTAACTAAATAGTTTATTTTAAGATAACAAACTTCAAAACATATAAAACACAACGGAGATAGTCTCACAGCGGTATCCATACCTTTGACTATGCTTTTGCTCATTTGTCGTTGGCATCTCAACAGTAATTTTATTCCCGTCTTTTGGCTAGATTTTCTATAGTATGAAATAAACAAGGTGAGCTATTGCTCAGTAAGTCTAAATATAGCACACAAAATAACTTTTATTCTTATACATGATCCATTTATGCTCAATTATGGACTTTAATTATTCATTCCTTAATCTTTTCTTGGACTATGGACGCAAATGTTTGTACCATATGTGCAAAATCATCGTAACACTGAGATCATAATAATGTCCTTTACTTAAATCTCCCTTTGGGTTGGGAGTTGACACGACACCTATTTTACTTATCTTTTCTAGTGTATTATTTTACCAATTCATTTATTATAGTGACATACTATACATGACGTTTATTTAACTTTAAATAAATGCATAATAGAAGCAATTAATTAAATGATATAAATGACACATTTGCTTTGAAAAACTTTGATTCCACACTAGGTGGGGTTTGAAACTTACTTGAAATTGGTACTGCACTTATCCAAATTCTTGTTCCTTTTATTATTCGTCTAAATGTCCTACTTGGACAATTTATTCCGATATTAGTTGACTTATTCACTATTGGACTACACGCCGACAATGAAATTTATACGTTAAATACGTAGTTCGTGAGTCAGTTAATTTGTAAGTTATGTAACTCAAGCATCTGTAACTTTTCTTCATTTCTTGTCATTTAACTGACGCTAAAGAGCTCCAAGAAAAATTCCTGCTAAGGGCATTTTTCTATTTTGGATGTTTTGAGGTCTGTTTAAAGTATTTTAACAAAAAATAATCCCTTGTCGGGTCTTCTAAATAGTTTTGAAGCTGTTTTACTCTTTAATTTATATTTACCCATTGTTTAAACCTATTCGAAAGTCTAAGGATCAATTTTTGCAAAAAATTCATTTTGTCAAAGTTTTACGAGACTATAATGTAGAAAAAATGATGATTTTTCCCCCAAGAATAGAACCGACCATTTTACACCTTTGGTTTCAATTTTTTGTATGAATTAAAAATCTCTAAAGTCCTTAGGTCAAATTCTTTAAGTTTGAAAACGTTTTCTTTTTAACACAAATTTTGAAATTTTGTGATTAAAAACTCATAAAATTCATAACTCACAAACCGAGCGGAATTTTTATAAGTCGTTCATGACTTTTAACAGTTTTAATGAGTTATACAACTTTTGTACTTTAACTTTCCTTAAATTCAGACTGTACATAGGAGTTTTTGGTTGTTTTTCAAAACTGCCAAGTTTGAAATAATCTTTTTAATTTAGTCCTTTTAGAATTTTATAAAACTTTGTTCATACAAGTTGTTAACCCCACTATTTTGGGCAGATCCTATGTTTTCATTGAAAAATAACTTAGCCTCTAAGACCACCAAAATCACCACTCTTTGAACTCACAACAAAACTTTGTTTAAAAGCAAAGTTTTTCAAACTTTGATTTTAAATTCTTAAAACCCTAATTACTAACATCAAACTTCACAATCATACATAAAATATGACATAAAATCATGCTATAAAGTTCTTTTAACATACTATGATCTATTTTTGAATAAATACAAGCCAACTTCCTTGAAAAAAAATAATAAACTATAAAGTAATAGGGTTTCGACTTTTACCAACTATTTTGCAGGCTTGTGATCCTCCTCAGAAAGACTTGGTTTTGGCCAAAATTCCTTGACATATAGCATAGGAAAATCCCTCCATTAACACCGTCAAAAACTCAAGAAAGAAACACAAAAACTCACGAGGAAAACTTGAGATTTTTACCTTAAAAAGTGGCTAGCCTTGCACTAGGATACTTGATCTTGATTAAAAGCTTGATTGGAGGTTAAACTTTTGAGAAACATTTGACAGATTCATGTAGATAGGCTGCTGGTTTTTGGAGGAGGAAAACAAGTTATTTTGGTTCCAAGTTTCATGAGAATGATGAGAACAAAGTGGGATTTTTTAGCAAATGGCCACCTAAGCTTGATGACTCACATACAAGGACTCAAAAATGAAAAAAAAATTTGTCCAAAAGCAATGCCCAAAACCGGTGTGCCAAAGGAAGGAAGATGCGGCCTTTTGTCCACCTTTTGGGTGTCCCCTAACTTTTTACATAGTGTAAATTTACACTATACTGTATTTTTCCTATACTGTCAGTGTAAAATTGAGGAGATATTTGCTTTAACAGTTTAAAATTATTTTAACTGACTTTTTTCCCACACTGACTAGTTTCCATCATAGTATTTTTATCTATATGTGTTTATACTTTTCTATATATTTACTTTGTATTGTGTATCATTTACTTCTATGTATCTTTTTTACATTATATTCCAACAACTGTTTGACTGTCGACACAAAATCCTCATTATGTAATCGAACTTGTAAATAGACAATTCCCATATCGTACATAATTATGGCATAATTCTCTTCTTAAATTAACATATCTTTCTTCATAAATTTATATCATAAATATTATAATTAATATGACATAAATTTTATTTTAAGAGTATTTTACAATTTTTTGAGTAATTAACTCACAAAATTTGCACATTTAAAACACTCAATATTGCATAAAATTTTACATTTATAATGCACACATATATATTATTCGTAAATAATTCACATTTTATCACAATTATACAAATGACGATTTATCAAGGAAAATTCGTTATTTAAATCTGAATGAATTTTCTCGGTCTTTACAATCTACACTTCTTAAAAAAAATTTTGTCATCGAAAATTAGAACAGTTCTAGGTAGAACTCTCTCGTCTCATCCTCACGTTCCTAGGTTGCCTCTTCCACTTGTTGATTTCACCAAAGAACCTTAAAAAGTGGTATTCTCTTGTTCCTCACTTCTTTTCTTCTCGTGCAAGAATCTGGACTGATTTCTCCTTGTATGATAAATCCACTTGAACTTCAATTGGCTCGTGTTGAAGCACATGCGACGGATCCAGTACATGTTTGTTTAGCATTGACACATAGGATACATTGTGTACGGATGCTAGTTTAGAGGGTAGGGCTAATTTATAAGCGACATTGCCTACTCTTTCTAGGATCTCGTATAGTCCAATATATCTTAGATTCACTTTTTCTTTTTTCCTAACCCTCATCATTCCTTTCACTGGTACCACTTTGAGAAAGATTGAATCTTTGACTTGGAATTCTAGTGGTCTAGTTGTTTGTCAGCGTAGCTCTTCTGATGACTATGGGTAGTTTCTAACTATTGCCGAATCAACTTTACATCATCTGTGGCCTTTTCAACAAAATCTATGGTTGATAATGCCCTCTCATTAGTCTTATACCAATGAACTGAAGACCTGCGCTTTCTTCCATAAAGAGCTTCATATGGAGCCATACCAATTGAAGCACGGTACCAGTTATTATATGCAAATTCTATTAATGGGGGCTTGTTGTCCCATCCTCCCTTGAAGTCCAACATCCAGGCCCTTAGCATGTCTTCTAAGGTTTGAATAGTCTTCTTAGACAACCCATCAATCTGAGGGTGAAATGCCTTACTGAAGGGAGCTTCGTACATATTGTTTAGTGAACACTCTCCCAGATTTTGGAGGTAATCGACCACCACAATTAGAAATAATAGACTCCAGCACTCGATGATATCTAATATTTAAGCAACATACAACTCAGCAAGTCGTTTAACAAAATTACTAAGCTTAATGGGCAAAAAAGTGAGCGGATTTAGTTAATTTATCCATAATTACTTATATAGCGTCATGTCCTCCTATGGTTCCAGGTAATCTAACCACAAAGTCCATGGTTATCTGCTCCCATTTTCGTTCTAAAATTTCAATTTTCTGTGACTCCTCGTAGGGCGTTGATTTTTGGCTTTCATCTTCTAACACGTAAGACATTTGCTAACAAAATGAGTGACGTCATTCTTCATCCCATGCCACCAAAAATTCTCTTTTAAATCTCTATTCATCTTAGAAGCTCCTAGATGTACAGACTATGGTGTCTCATGAGCTTCTTCCAGTATTTGTCTCCTTAAACTTTTCTCATTAGGAACACATAATCTGTCCTTATAATAGAGAATACCATCTTCTAAGATGCTAAACTCTGTTTCTTTATTCTCCAAAACTTCATTCTTAATCTTAGATAATGAAGAATCTACTTCTTGTCATTCCATCATGTTTTCAAGAAAGTTAGTTGGAAAGATAAATCAGCTAATCTTCTTGTGATTAACTCAATTCCTGACTTCTCAAGGTCCTCCTGACAGGATATACAGTTGTAAGAGCAAATATTGCCTTTCGGCTAAGAGCGTCAGCCACTTGGTTAGCATTTTAGAGCTAATATAGGATTTCACAGTCATAGTCTTTGACTAACTCAAGCCACCTTCGCTACCCTGAGTGAAAATATACTTGAAAATTTGATGGTCAGTAAAAATCCTGCATTTAGCTCTGTATAAGTAGTGACGCCAAACTTCAACACAAACACTAATGCTACAAGTTCCAAATCATGAGCTAGGTAATTTCTTTCATGATCCTTTAGTTGACAAGATGCATACACAATCACCTTTCCATCCTATATCAACATTGCTCCCAAGACTGTCTTTGATGCGTCACTATAGATTGCAAATTTCCCTAAGTTTCGATCAGGTATAGTCAATACCGGTGCACTTGTAAAGCTTTTCTTTAGCTCATTGAAGCTTTCTTCACATTTCTCAGTCCATTCATACTTTTTTCTTTTCTAGGTGAGGGTCGTGAGTGGTGTTGCAAGTCTTGAGAATCCTTCGATGAAATGTTGATAGTGGCCTACTAGTCTGAGAAAACTCTTGATCTCGGTGACACTTTTGGGTGCCGGCCAATTGTCTACAACTTCGACCTTAACGGGATCAACAGAAACTCCATCTCGTGATAACACGTGTCCTAAGAAATGAACTTTTCCAGTCGAAATTCACACTTTGAGAATTTAATGAAAAGTTGATGCTCTCTTAACAGTTGAAGTGTAATCCTTAAATACTCCTTATGCTCTTCTAGAGTCCTTGAATTGATCAAAATATCATCGATGAAGACAATGATGAATTTGTTGAGATAATCCTTAAAAACTTAGTTCATTAGATCCATAAATGTTGTTAGTGTTAGTCAATCCAAATGGCATAATACATAACTTGTAATGCCCATAGCGTGTTTAGAATGTTGTCTTTAGAACATCTCCTTCCTTGAATCGGAGTTGGTGATATTTAGAGCATAAGACAATCTTTGAGTACACAGCTGCTCCCTTCTGTTGATCAAACAGATCATCGATCCCCGGAAAAGGATACCTCTTCTTGGTCATGACCTTGTTCAATTCCCTGTAATCTATGCACATTTGTAAGTTTTCATCTTTCTTTTTGGCAAACAACACATGTGCTCCCCATGGCAAATAACTAAGTCGAATAAACCCTTTATTCAACACTTCCTACAGCTGAGTTTGGAGCTCCTTAAGTTCTGCTAGAGACGCACAATAAGGCGCTTTTAAGATTGGTGCAGTACCGGGCATCAGCTCAAATTCAAATGAGCTTTCTCGCACTAGAGGTACTCTAGATAATTCATCTGGAAACACATCGATGAAATTTTTTCCTATCGAAACATCCTCTGTCCTAACTGAGCTTCTTGGTCTTTGTTCACCTTGTTCACCAAATAATCTGTGCATCCACTATCCAGTAACTTAATTGCCTTTAGAGCAGATATCAATGCTTTAAGTGTCCTCGTAGTTTTTTTAGTGTAAACAAACTTCTTGCTTCTAATTGGCCAAAATATGACCTTATGATGTCGATAGTTAATTTTGGTGTCATACTTTCTCAAAAAAATCCATTCCTAGGATTATGTCGTAATCTTGAATATTGATTATTATTAAATCGATAAACAATTCTCTATCACAAATGCTGATTAGTACATGATGTAACCAATGATTAGAATTCAATACCTCAGCAGAGGGAAGCACGGTCCTAAAATTCTATTATGTTCTATCCCTTTCGAACCTTATTCATTTCGCTAATCTAAATGATGTAAATGAATGTGTGGCTTCAAAATCAAACAAAACATATGCATCAGCTTTGGCTACAGAAAGCTAACCTGTAACCATGGTAAAAGCTCCTGCTTTAGTCTCATTCTTGGTGTAGGTGTAGATCTGCCTATTTGGTTATGGAGCTTCAAGTCAGCCCTAACTAATGATAGGATTCTGGTGGAATTGATTTTGATTGAACTAGTTTTGAGGATTAGAGAAGCAGTTATTGGCATAATGTCCTTTTTTACCATATATAAAACACTTATTAGTGCCTGCTTTGTATTCCCCAACATACTTTTTCCCACACTGACCACACATGGGTTTTATTATTCCCTCTATCATTCATCCTTTTCTGGGGTTGACCGTTCTGATTACCCTAGTTACTTGAGATTCCACTTTATCTTCTTATTATTGTTGCGGTTGCGTCCAGACTAGTTGTTTAGAGTCTTTCTTTGCCCTGGGTTACTCTCTAGACCCTTTATTTGAAAAGTTCAATTTTGCTTTGCCAAAGCTCTTTCTTCCCTCTAAACCTTGAAAATCTAAGCTCTTTCGACCTTATCACGAGTAATTCTAAACTCTGCTCGTCTTGCTTGTTTGATGCAACCTTCCACGGATTCGGGTGTTTGACCACCATTGCCCACAATCACTGTGATATTTGTGTGGAACATCATCAACAATCTTTTTATCCTTTCTCTATCTTTGGGCACTAATTTAGGACAAAGACGTGCTAGTTGATTGAATCTTTTCACAGCATCATTAACTGACAGGTTCCCTTGCCGAAAATTGTTAAATTTTTCTTGCTAGCTGCCATAGTTTCCACATTGAAGTAACCTTCTTTGAACTCTTCAACGAAGTCAGTCCAAGTCATTTCATCCACATTTCTCTTTTGTTCAACATTCTCCCACCATCTTCTTACATCTTTTGTGAGGAAGCAAGATGACATAGCACTTTTTCACGATCACACAGGTAATTATCTTGTATACTCACAGGTACACACCAATATACTTATAAGTACTCATATCGTAGCATACACACAAGTATACACTTTGATATACACTCAGGTATACATATACATATATTACATTTATACCTACAATTTCATACTGTAGGTGGGATGAGTACTTATTTGGTTTGAATGCTAGGCAAGTCAACCTCGGTTTTCTCTTTCCTAAACTTCTAGGATCTTATTGGCCAATTACATAACCATTAGCCAAATTTCACTATTCCTTCTATGTCTCAAAACAAAACGTTCGCTATTTAATAAGTCGAGTTGTATAACTATACACGACTCCAATAATCTCGATTTTTCTTACTTTTATCCTACTCTTCCCTATTGTCTTTAACAAAGGACGGAAATCTCTTTACTTACCCCTTTTTCCCATTTAGGGACGTTTTAGGACGATCCGGTTTACTCGGGAAAAATGACGGTTTTGCCCCTAGTGGGCCTACTAACTTCCCGAGCTCGATTTCGCTATTCAAACGAAAATAATTGCATACTAATTTGAAAATAATACCCTAGTGGGTCGGATCTCCTTATTTCACTTTTGTGCCCCATTTCATTAATTTGAAAATTTTGACAATTTTACCCCCGGGACTAAAATTAATCTTTTTAAACCATAATTTGCCATTTTTCACAAGGACTATTTTTGCTCAAAGTACCATATTCAAAATCCTTTGGAAAAATGACATTTTTGCCCTTTAATTTTTTTTTCAATTTTAACAAATTCTTGAAAAATTAAAATCTCACAAACGGTTGAGATTTTTGATGAACTGTTTATGATGTTTAACAATTTCATCGAGATCTATAACTTTCATGTTTTAACTTTTTTAAAATTCTCATTGCACAGGGGTGTTTTTGGGCATTTTTTAATTCTACCGAGAAAGAACTTTTTCTTTCAATTTAGTCCTTGGGGTATTTTTGTAAAAATCTATTTTTAAATAGCATATCTACCCTTGTAAAGACAATTTCAGTCCTCGTCTAAATCATTTTCATGCCAAATCATCATTTTTGCAAAATTAGTACTAAAATTACAAAAATAGTTCTTTTGCAAAAACTAACATTTCCAACAATTCAACCCTGAATTTCACAACATCAATATACCATAAATCATATGTCTATGGAATTTAACCAAAAATTTACTTGAAAACCTACATACCTTTAAAAGAATAAAAATCAAAATAAAAATCACAAAATTTTAAAACTTTAAAAATCAAAACTTACCCCAAATGGAAACTTTAAACTTCTAGCCTTCCAAACTTCTTTGAAACCTTTTTCCTAGACATCATTTCCATGCAAAACACCTTGAATTAATTTCTCTCTTAAACCAAGAAAAATCATTTGAAAACTTGAAAAAAGTTTACGTTTTTTACCTTAAAACTTGATAAAATTCCTTGAATTTTGCCTCTTGAACTTGATTGGGGCTAATTTTGCAAAGAGTTGGATTTGAGAAAATTTTTGGGAGAGCTCTTCAATGGCTGCCGTGGCTTGAGGAAGAAAGAAATCGGAAAATTTTGGCCAAAAAAATCACATTTAATGCAAGCTTATCCCTTTAGGTGATTCATCAAGTAATCCATTAGATTACTAGGTATCTTAATGGGATTGGGCCACCTTTCAAGGCATGGTGGCCCAATAGAATCTCAATGGGTGTCCACTTAATGGGCCCCAAAAATTTACACCGTGTAATTTTTCACCACACAGTATTTTTCTTACACTGCCTTGGTAAAATCAGTGCAAAACATATCCCTAGACTATATAAAATATTCTACTTACCTTTGGTTCACTTTTGGAGGCCAAACGTAACATTTTCCATATCTGCGTTTTTACTTAGCAGTATACTTGTACTGCTTCGGCCTCCTTTTCACACTGAGTTAGGGTTTGGTGGACACTATGTCTTATTTACACCCTAATTATCCATCCGGTTGTATCACAATTTTACAATTAATTATGATATAAATTTCATTTTATAGATATTATTTACAAATTTTTAAGTATTTAAACTCGCAGAATTTGTATTATCAATATCCAACATTGCATCACATTCGTAGAGGAATTTTTGATTAATACTGCTTATTTATACATTGTCACAATTTTTAAGGGTAAATTCATTAATTAAACCTAATTAAATATTAGGTTTTATTAATGAATTTTTCCTAGTCATTACACTTTTTAATCTTAATTGACCTTATTTAAGTTATAGAAAGGAGCAACCATTTTTTTAACAAAAGAAACACTTTTAACATATTTTAACCTTTTTTACAAACACATCTTTGTTCCAAACAGTACATATAACACTTGTTTTACTCATAATACAAACCATAGTAACTAAATAGTTTCTTTTAAGATAACAAACTTCAAAACATATAATACACAGTGAAGATAGTCTCACAGTGGTATCCATACCCTTGACTACACTTTTCCTTAATTGTTGTTATCATCTCAATAGTAATTCTACTCTGGTCTCTTGACTAGATTTCCTATAGTATGAAATAAACTAGGTGAGCTATTGCTTAGTAAGTCCAAACATAGCCCACAAAATAACTTTCATTCTTATGCATGATCCATTTATGCTCAATTATGGACTTTAATATTCATTTTTTAATCTTTTCTTGAACTATGGGCACAAGTGTTCTTGAACCATATGCGTAAGATCATCGTAACACTGAGATCACAATAATATCCTTTACTTAAATCTCCCTTTGGGTTAGGAGTTGGTGCGACACCTATTTTACTTATCTTTTCTAGTGTATTATTTTACCAATCATTTATAATAGTGACATACTATACATTCTGCTTAGTTAACTTTAAATAAATGCATAATAAATGCAATTAATTAAATGTTATAAATGACACATTTTCTTTAAAAACCTTTGATTCCACATTATTGGTGGGGTTTGAAACTTACTTGGAATTGGTACTGCACTAATCTAAATTCTTGTTCCTCTTATTATTCGTCTAAATGTCTTGCTTAGACAATTTATTTCGATATTAGTTAACTTATTCACTATTGGACTACACATCAACAATGAAATTTATACGTTAAATACGTAGTTCGTGAGTCAGTTAATTTGTAAGTTATGTAACTCAAGCATCCGTAACTTTTCTTCTTCATTTCTTGTCATTTATCCAACTCTAATGAGCCAACGGAACAATTCATGCTATGGACGTTTTTCTGTTTTGGATATTTTAAGGTCCGCTTGAAGTATTTTAACTAAAATGACAATTTTGCCCTTGTTGAGTCTTCTAAATGGTTTTGTACCTGTTTTACTCATTAATTCACATTTACCCATCATTTGAAGCTATAAAGAATTCTAAGGATTGATTTTCATGAAAAATTCATTTTGTCAAAGTTTTACGGCTTTCAACCATAATATACAAAAATGACGATTTTGCCCCCAGCGCCAAAACCAGCCATTTTACATTGCTCTGCTCTGTTTCTTGTGAGAATTAAAACTCTATAGCGTCCTTGGATCAAATTCTTTGAGTTTCAAAATGTTATCTTTTTTAACATAAATTTTGGGATTAAAAACTCACAAAATTCATAACTCACAAACCAAGTGAAATTTTTACAAGGCGTTAGTGTTTTTTAACAATTTCGAGGAGTTCTACAGCTTTCATGTTTGAGCTTTCCTTATATTCAAACTATGCAGGCGAGTTTTTGGACGTTTTTCAAAACTACAAAGCTTGAAACAATCTTTTCAATTTTGTCCTTATGTAATTTTACAAAATTTTGTTCATAAAAGTTGTAAACCCCATTGTTTTGGGCAAATCCTATGTTTTTCTTGAAAAATAAAAGCCTCTAAGACCACAAAATCACTACTTTTTGAATTTATATTGTTCAAAAGCAAAGTTTTTCAAACTTTGATTTTAAATTCTTAAAACCCTAATTACTAACAACAGACTTCACAATCATACATAATACATGGCATAAAATCATGTCATAAAGTTCTTTTAACATGCCAATAGTTTATTTTTTGAATAAATACAAGCCAACTTCCTTGAAAAAATAAACTTTAAAATTAAAGGGTTTAGAATTTTACCAACTATTTTGTAAATTTGTGATCCTCCTCAGAAAGACATGGTTTTGGTCAAAATTCCTTGACATATAACATAGGAAAATTCCTCCATTAACATGATCAAAACTCAAGAAAGAAACACTCACTAAGGAAACTTGAGATTTTTGCCTCTAAAAGTGGCTAGTCTTACACTAGAATACTTGATCTCGATTGAAAGCCTAATTAGAGGTTAAAATTTGGAGAAATATTTGAGAGATTCATGGAGAGGGGCTGTCAATTTTTGGAGGAGGAAAACGAGCTATTTTGCTCCAAGTTTTTATGAGAATGATGAGAACAAAGTGGGATTTTTTTGACAAATGGACACCTAAGCTTGATGACTCACATACAAGGACTAAAATGAAAAGGTTTTTGTCAAAAAGCAAGTCCCAAAACTGGTGCAGCAAAGGAGGGAGGATGTGGCCTTTTGTCCGTCTTTTGGGTGTTGCATGGTGGGTTCCACAATCTTTTACAAAGTATAAACTTATACTACATTGTATTTTTCCTACACTGAGTGTAAAATTGAGGAGATATTTGCTTTAACAGTTTAAAATTACACTAAATGAATTTTTACCCATACTGACTAATTTTCATCACAGTATTTTTATCTATCTGTGTTTACACTATACCATGTATCATTCACTTCTTTGTGTCTTTTTATACTGTATTCCAACGATTGTTAGACTATAGACAAAAAATCCTTATCAGTTAATTTAACTTGTAAATAGACAATTCCCACGCTATATAGAATTATAGCATAATTTTCTTCTTAAATTAACATATCTTTCTTCATAAATTTATCACAAAAGTTATAATCAATGTGACATAAATTTTATCTTAAGAGTATTTTATAATTTTATGAGTAATTATCTCACAAAATTTATACATTTAAAATACTCAATATTGCATAAAAATTTCATAATGCAAATGTATTTTATTCATAAATAATTCACATTTTATTGTAATTATACAAAATACGATTTATCAAAAAATTCATTATTTAAATCCGAAATGAATTTTCTCGGTCATTGCATATAAAAATCCAACATTCTTGAAGATGATGCGACCACGATGAAAGCTAAGATGAAAAAAGAATTTTTAATGAGTATGAGGATAAACTAATATTATTGAAAAAATTAGAAATTTAAAATTTAAAACTTATCTTGTAACGGCGTCAACAAAATAGCTTTCTTTTACTATCATCCAATATCATCAATCGAGTTATTTTAACATTTGACTTTAAAAAATTAAATAATATTGAAAATCTCACAAAGAGTGTTAAGTGCATAATTCGGTATAATTTTGTAATCAATTTTCCTATGAATCTTTGCTTTATTCTTGACTAATTTGTGTTTTATATATGTTTTTATGTTTTATAGGTGATTTAATATGAAAGGTTGAAAAGAGGACTAAAAATATGGATTTTAGAGCTTCAAAAGTCATATTATTTGGAGTCCATCAAGAGTCGTCAGAAGTGAATCAGGTGTAAATTGTGTGCTACGCAACGAATTCGGCACCATTCAGCAACAACCAGCCGCTCGCCCTTGTGCCAAAATTCCATGCGGCAGTGTGGAGATTCTGTGATTTCATGCCCTCGCGAGCTAAAATTCCATGCGGCCATGTGCTTGCTTTTTCAACTCAATGTTTTTTTTTTTTTTTTCGCATAGCCGCGAGAAAGATGCTCTACACGTGTTTGCGACTTTCACTCCATTTTTTACCTAAAAAGAGGCCAAACTTGCCTCTTTTCATCCTCAAAACACAAACCAATAAATAGCTCACTTAGACACAATTAGAGATCAGTTTTCCTATAAGTTTTTCAGTTTTTCCTTAGTTATTTTTAGGCTTAAAAGATGAAGAAGAAGAAAAAGAAAAAGAGAGAGCTCTAGTGAAGGCAAAGGAGAACTGTCTACGTAGAAGGATTTTGTTCTTTTTTTATTTTCTTCTTACCTATGTTATTTTAGTTTTCTTTTGGTTGAAGGGAAATTCAAAATCCTAGACATAATTTTATGATTAATTTATATAGTTATTTTCTAATTTTCCAATTGAGATTGTTTATGTTCTATTTTTAATGTACATGATTAATTTCTTGTTTTGTTTGTGTGCACAGCTGAATAGGACTTGAGAATATTCTAATGCTAGATTGGAATGCTTGATCCATAATTGTCCTATTATTCTAATGATTAGTAGCGAATTATAATTGGTTTTGGTCAAGTATTTGTATGATTGCATGTGGAGCATAACTGAGGTTAAATGATCTGAGCGTATGTGATTGTTGCCTTGATCAATTTATCTTTCTCAACTTAATGCTTCTATTAGATTAAATCTAGAGTGCTTGTTTTAGGTTGTTTAGTAGAAGGGGTTTAATGGAGCACTTGTCTTATTAAATCTACACAGTAAGAAAAGATCGAGATAGTAAAGCTTATTGTTATCTACGGTTGGTAGTTTCAATAGAATATTAGAAATAATCATGTAATTAATTGTATGATGACTATTTAGTAGTAGCGAATGATCCTTTGATTAGATTTATTATTGTTGTTTTGTGTTTATTTATTTTCTTGTCTTTTTCTTAATTTAATCTATATTCAAAAATCCCCTATCTTTTATTTAGTTTTATTGTGTCTTAGGTTAATGTCGGTAACTAATTATTTAGACCAAATCTTTTACGGGAACAATTTTTACTCAACATTATACTTGACTGCAACTCTATTTCAAGTAAGGTTAATATGGTGTCTCCTGAGACATACCAGAAGGAGACTAATCAAACATACAAACAAAACTCTCATGAAGAGAGACAATAATAATGATTTTGATACTATTTAAAACAAAAATATCTTCAATTTTCTATATTTGATGAGATAAATGACCATACTGTAACAATATATTTCTAAACCTACCAGAAGTAAGAGTTGAAAATTGCAAATTCAATGTTTTGAAAAATTACAAAGGATTTCTAGGTTACTATTATATTCACAAAATAACCAAGTAATCTCTCTATTTATAAATATATTATTTTTTGAGGATAAAATATGTTATTACCAAATACATACAAGTAAGAACATCTATAATAAAAAATTAAAAATAACATTAATGTAAGAGAATAACTGTTGGAGATAACCAATTTCTCCTGCTTTATATCATGTATATTACTAGTAAAATCACATGCTTTTAATTAGGAGTATACCAGATGAAATACCAGAGCTCAAATATGAAAAAAGAAACCTTGGTAATTGAATTTTTTTCAACTACCGGTAAGTGCTCCATGATTTTGGTAACCCCCAAACACCATAGACAGTTAGACATCACAACTTTTCAGTAATTGCTTATCGGAATTCGTAAAGAGGCTGAGAAGGGGGAGCACCGCCATGAATCATCGCATCCCGCCACCTCCATCAAAGAATCTTGAAGACGATTCTTTCTTCCATAACTCTGCTCTGTCCTCCACCGCTAATTCCATTTACTCAGTACTTGTATCACACCTCTCAAAAGGAAAACACAGAGAAACTACCGCAAGTAACTTCCAGTAAAGAAATACAGAACTGAAAAAGTTTTAGAGAATTGCAAAGTTAGCAAGCTGAATGAGATCAAACCTTTGTTGCTGAAGGAATAAGTGAGAAGAACTGGTTCCAAGAAAAGTGTCAAGAAAATAAGTGTCAAATTCAAATTAGATTTTAGATATAAGGAGATTATCCAAAAATCCCTTGATCATGTACTATGAGTTGATGATGTACAGATTTCTGTTAAAAACTTAACAGAAGGGGAAATTTTGTTAACTGAACATAGATAGGGAGAATTGATGTAAAAAAAAAAAAAGTTTGAGGGATAAAGTGTTACAAGAGTCATAGTTTTGGGAAATTTTTGGTAATTAATTCTAAGAAAAAAAGGTAATCTACTAGATTCCACTTCAGCTCCCAAGCCGTTAGTAGGTAGATTTTGTATTGACATGTACCAAATTCCACTCTTGTGGTCCATGTCGATCACTAGAGACAGTTGATATTTTTTTGTAAAAACAGAAAATAAATAATGTATCAGATTTAAAATCAACATCTACTAGATTCTAGTCAGGCACTTTGTATGGCGTCCGCGACCTAAGACAATTGATAAATTTTTTTGGTTAAATTAGACAAGAAAAAAGTGTAATAAATTGATAAAAATTTAAAAATATTTAAATTATGTTGTGAATCAAGTGTATGTGAATGTCATCTCTTGATATTCCATGAGTTACATACAAAGATTTTATTGCAAATTTATAATTCACATTTAAACCACATTATCTTCCCATTCAATCTCTTTTAATATTATGCTTTATGTCTCCCTTAATTGTATATGAAACCTATATAAGTTATGTTTATTGCCATTACCTCTAGTATGATTCTTAGCCTATAAATAGAGGTTGTGTTAAACTCATATATTTCATCCCTCATAAGTAAAAGTATAAAAAATTGTTTTGTCTCTTATTTTCTCTCGTCTTTCTCTCTTGTTCTCTTTAGTCTTTCATTATACTTTGCTTTGTTTCATAACCAATTATGTTTTATCAATACATTATTTTTCTTTTTAACTTGAGAGTAGGGGTTTTGAATTTTTCACTTTAGAGTAGAAAAGTCAAGTGTAGTTTTACTGTTAGATTATGCTTGTAATCACTCGATAAAATATTTTTTCATCGCCTATTATGTAATTCTTTGATATAAAATTTTGAAAAAAAAAGGGCGAAATACTTATCAAATTTTCTTAATAAACGCATGCTCACTATATTTTTTTTTCTCCTTTCTCTTTTTCTTCATTAAATAATTTTTCAAATTATGTTTCCTTGTTCCCTCATTGCAATTATCTTTTTTTTTTTTTGGGAGAAAATCGCAATTGCCTATTCATACTTTTTTCCCCCTAAAAACCTATTTATACTATACTTGGTATTTGTTCTTCACACCCCCTTGTGCTATACTTATCCCACCGTATAGAATAACTTGAACACTACATTAAAAAAAAAAAAAAAAAAAAAAAAAGACCAGTTCAGTATACATTTTTCAGATTTTTCTTATCCACAGTTACCCATGTACATTGTAGTCGAAATCAGAGTCGTCCCTATTCGTGCGTCTATTTAAACCTAGAATCCAGAAATTGTTTTTTATACAAAAAAGAAAAGGAAAAAGGAATCGAAATAAAATGTTGTTTATTATATATACCTTTTGAGTAAGATTTTGTGTTTTTAATTCTAAAAAGTACATTATACACTTATAATAATATTAATCATGACTTAAATAATTACTATGACATTAGAATAATGAAATAATACTCATAATTGTGCTTGTTTAACAAAAATAGAAATAGATTGTCAAAAAATTGAATAAAATAAATTAAAAAAACTAAAAAGAAACAAACATAAGTTTAAGGGGATTTGGTATTTACATTTTAGTTTAACATTTCTGCACGTAAATTAGGAATAAGACTTAATTCAATATTAGTATTAGGATTGGAAGTAGGATTGTCAATCTAATTTCTCAATCTTAGGTTCCTTAATCTCACTCCCATTTTAGAGCAATAATAATAATAATAATAATAATAATAAATTATATAGTTTCAACTCCGATTCTTAGGATGTATTTACCAAAACGTAAAGGAATATAATGAGATTCGAAAGTAAAGTAAAATAATAAAAATAAGAATCATATTTCTTTTTTAGTGCTTACTTATCTATTTGATCGCGTAATAAGATACTATCTTATTCTTTTTATAGTGTTTACTAACTTACAAATAGTAATATTATGAATATAATTACTAAAATATCATTTGTGTATAACTAAATAATATTTAAACTTAGACATTTAAGTAAATTTGAAATTTATTCCTTTGAAAAAAATAGTACCAAAAGAGATGTAAGAACTAATATTCTTTTTTCTCATTCCCTATATCACGTAGGATGCACAAACTCTCATTTTAATTTTGTGAATAAGTACATTGTTACAAGGGAAAGAAAATCGTACTTTACTTCCCTTCCTATTTGATGCAAAGTAAACTTGCCCCTTGTAAGTATATATGCCAATATAATTTGTAGCAAAAGGAACACCGTCTTTCACAGCCATTGCATGGTACATTTGGTGCCTCTTTGGGTTTTTCTTATGGAACTCGACATACATGTTATTTTTTCAGCGTTTTCAAACAAACCCTTTAGTTGAGGTTGAATTGTTGCATGCTTTATAGTCTTTCATGTCTGATTTAACACTTATACTATTTTAATTTAGAATACGATTTCTATTTTGAAAAAATATTTTTGTTAAAAGGGTGTCACTCATGTGTTGTCATTTTTTCTTTACAGGAGTTTTCATGGTAAAAAGCCCAAAAAATAAAAAAGGGAAAAAGAAAAAATTAAAACGACACAAGGTTCTTTTTTTTTATCACTTGTTCCGTTTTTGAAATGTGACCGGCCCTGATTCAGAATGAAAGGGCTGAGATGAGAAGGCAGTGCTTGTCTTCTCCTTATCCTCTAGTCTATCAGTATCACCACAACATATCTCAAAACCCACTTCTCTTCCCCCACTTCTCTTCTTCTTCTTCTGCTCCTCCATTCTTTACAAAAACATAAACTTTAATGCTTCTTTTCTCTGGATTACAAAAACGACAGGTAGAGAACTGAACTCTAAAGGAAGAGAAAAAAGAGAAGAAAAAGTGGAAAACGAAAAGCCATGTCCTGTTTATTGCCTCAGTTCAATTGCAAACCGGACACATTCTCTGCCCAATTCGCCTTCAGAACTCACTCTCTTCCCAACCCCAACTCCCACCTCTGTAAGTCTCTCTCTATTGTTTTTGTGGTTATTGTTAGAACGTTCTTTTTGTTTTTACTCTTTTTTGTGAAGAATTGGATTTGGAATGACAAACACCAAACTTTCTTTCATGGGCAGCTATTTGTTATCTTTGTTTTTAACTGGCAATACAGATGTTTACATTTGCACTTAAAAGGGAAGGGAAAGAACCTCTTAATGAAAAAAAAAAGAAAAAGTTGCGTTATGTTTATAGTGATGGAAATATGAAGCAATACCAAAATTCAAGCCCAAATGTACTCTTCTTCCCTTTTTGTTTGACCCATGTTTTTGAAATTCTCATTTGACTCTGGTTTTTTTTACCCTTAAAACTTGATTTGGGAAAGATGGAGAGAGAGCATGGATAGAGGAAGCTAAATAGGAAGAATAGAGAAAGGGAGAAGCAATACCATGGCAATTCATCAATAACAGTCTGAAATAATTGGTATAACAAACATATTTACAGAGATAGACAATGCTAAGTCAAACTAAGACTATAAACAACATAGAAAAACACAACCTAACCAGTAGGAATATCTCAAATCTTCTAAGGATCAAATAATTTAGACACACGTTTCATAATCGGGATAAAATTCCTTTCACTTTGGTCATAAATAGGTTCTTATCTTGTGGTCTTTCTGTGTGTTTTTTTTTTTTTTTTGGTTGCTTTGAATTATGTCTTGATTCGCCTGGTTGATATTTTTTAATTTGGAATTGGAATCCCATTTTGCCTGGTAAGATGTTTTGTTTTTACCTGCATGTGCTATTGAAGGTTCGCATGATATTAACCATAGAGGTGTCTTATGTGCATATTAGACCATGCCAACTGACTCGAATTTAGTGGATATGGTTTCCCTCATGGTGTGCTAAAGGCGTGTAATGTTAAATCTTTTGACGTTATTTTTTGTTTTCATTATATATTCCATTCAATTATGCAGCAAAATCTAGAGATATCTCTTCCTTGGCACAATGTGTTTTGTCTACGACGTCTCCCTCAACACCAGTAGGAGCAACTACTGTACTTAGCACGGAGAAGCTGAGATTACCGTCTTTAGATGCAAATTCTGATTCAATGATTTCAAACAGACCTTGGACGTATACAGGGGCAATAGGTCCACCTACTGAGGTCGGACATTATTTTTAGACGTGTCATATTGAATTATGGATTATAAAATTATATGGAACTTCCTACTGATTGTTTTATTTTGTCAAATTGATTAAGCAAGAAATATTACGAGTTTGAATTCTTAAAGAACCCATTCATTTTTAGGCCAATTTTGAAGCAACTTTAGCCACAGAAAAACTCCTCACAAGTGAAGAGGCTGTAATAGCCGCCGCCGCCGCCGAAGCTGTTACTCTTGCAAAAGCGGCAGTCAAGGTTGCAAAGGAAGCAGCTCTACTAGTTAGACCTTCTACCAGAGCAGAAGTTTTGTCTCTAGTTTCTTCTGCAACGCGGAATGTGAAAACCGCACAAGCTGTTATAAGAGATTCTTTGAGAGCTGAAATCGCTCTGCTTGAAGACCATCCTCTGAAAGACATAGCAAAGGAGTCTGATGACGTAGAACTAACAAATGAAGAACTTCAAATGCTGCAGGAACAACTTTCCAAAAGCATAGCTGTAAGATCAAGGCGTCAAACTGAAAGGAAGGCCAGAAGAGACAGAGCAGCAGAGAAGGCTGCTGTGAATGTTGTGGCTGTGAAATCTGGTTCTAACAGCCGAAAAAAGCGTGCTTCTATACAAGATGTGGATCATTCCGACCCATTGCGTTACTTGAGATCAACAACTAGCACTTCACGGCTTCTTACTGCAACAGAAGAAATTGAGCTCTCAGAAGGAATACAGGTGCGGCTCAAATTATCAATCATCAGCTTCAGGGGGGAAAAAAGTTGTTGCAAAGAAATATACCAGCTGTCCCCTCCACGCAAATATTATATATATATATATATATATATATCATCTGCTGATGATCTTGGAATCACTTTTTTGTTTAGGTGTTTGTTTTCCTTTGGCACATGTCCCTTCAGACTTTTGTTTCTAGAGAAGTAATATCATACAAAGTGAAAGCCTTTTGTCACAAGCAAGTTCATAGGATTGCTTATGATGTACATGAGCAATTTGAGTAGAAAAAGGACTAAATCTTCATTTTCTATTATTATTTAACACAATTTGCTCTCAATTAACCATGAAATCTGAGATCTTGTGAAGCTGCCATATGATTTGTAGCAGGCACATAAGTAACGCTTGATGCTTTTGTAGCTGTAAGTTGGTGCTGCAAGCATCGATCATTGTTTTCTTTCATTGATTTGAAAGTTTTGCAGGTTATATTATTTGAATCTAGTGTTACAGATTTTTGATGTATTCACATTGCATCTAATTATGTGGTTTAGGAGAGGTAGATACCATATCCCAAAGGCCAAAGCATGATATTTTACATTTCACTGAGATTATATTATTCTAGCATGGCTTTTTAATATTGCCAATATGATTTTTTTTTTCAGTGATATTCCTATGGGGGAATTTTTTTTTAATAAACTACTGGAACGTATGAAAAAAAAAAAAAAAAGAACACTTGGAAATATTATACACTTGATTTAAACTTGTTCCTGAAGTATTTACTTTGTCTTATTTCTTATGTCATCTGTATCATCTCAATCCAATTAATTATAAGAAAATTCAGTTGGTCTCTTTAATACAAATTTTGTGTCCTGATGTCTCTTTGGCATCCACTTAATTCAGGACCTGCTGAAGCTGGAAAAGCTCCAGGAGGAACTCACGGAACGATGTGGCGGTCAGCCGACCTTTGCACAATGGGCTGCAGCTGCAGGAGTTGATCAGAAGACCTTGAGGAGGCGCATAAACTATGGTATTCTGTGCAAAGACAAAATGATTAAGAGCAACATACGACTTGTTATATCGATTGCAAAAAATTATCAGGGAGCTGGGATGAATCTTCAAGATCTTGTTCAGGTATTCACTAATGAAAAGGATATCGAAAAGTGGAAAGGGATAATTTTTGTAAATCATCAGATTCTTTTATGCTTCTGACATTTAAATTTTGGTGCTTAATTTGCAGGAAGGATGTAGAGGTCTTGTAAGGGGTGCTGAGAAGTTTGATGCGTCAAAAGGTTTTAAGTTCTCAACTTACGCGCATTGGTGGATTAAACAGGCTGTTCGCAAGTCGCTCTCTGATCAGTCCAGGACTATCCGCTTACCAGTCAGTTTTCTTTCCATGTCCTATTAACCTTTTAGGGGGCGTGTGCAATTTTCGTTCCATGATAAATTGTGAAAGCTCATGCCGAATTATCAAATACCTTTTTGTATATCTAAGAGCACGAAAGGATAATCATAATTTCTTTTGGTAATTGTTCTGTTTTTTTATGAAACAGTTTCACATGGTGGAGGCAACTTATAGAGTTAAGGAGGCTAGAAAGCAATTGTATAGCGAAAACGGAAGACACGCTGATGATGAAGAAGTTGCGGAAGCAACAGGGCTGTCAATGAAGAGGCTGACTGCTGTATTATTGACTCCAAAAGCTCCTAGATCTCTAGAGCAGAAGATTGGGATTAACCAGAATCTTAAACCTTCGGTCTGGCCTATTCTTAAAATCTAACTCAGCCGTGCATGGCAATTTTGGCACAATTGATTTCTTTCTTTTTTTTTTTTTTTTTGGAATCAAGTTCTAGATGTTATTGCTAATGGGTTGTTGTATCTCTTTTGCAGGAAGTAATTGCAGATCCTGATGCAGAAACGTTAGAGGATGTGCTGACTAGACAATTCATGAAGCAGGATTTGGACAAGGTGCTTGACAGCCTCAATCCACGGGAGAAGCAAGTCATTCGCTGGAGATTTGGAATGGAGGACGGAAGGATGAAGACGTTGCAAGAGATTGGGGAGCTGATGGGAGTGAGTAGAGAGAGAATAAGGCAAATCGAGTTGTGTGCATTCAGGAAATTAAAAAACAAGAAGAGGACCAGACATTTGCAGCAGTATTTGGTTTCGCAGTAGCCACATCAGATATGGAAACTCCAGTGCATACATAGAAGCTACTGCATTTCGACCTTTTCATATAATTATTACTTATCTATGCCCCAACTTTTCATGTTCTGGTGTAGAAATTTAGCTTTTACAAATATTAGAGAATACTTGTGCATAGATTCTTTCTTTCTTTCAGATCGGGCATTTTCCCATTTTTGATGTACTGAGGGCAATAACACTCACTAATGGAAATTTCAATTTATCTGATGACAAGCAATTTCTATTCATCATTTTGTCTAAATTTGAGAAAGGAAACAGATGTAAATGGTTCTAAATCTATTAGCCCAAGAATAGCTACCAAGAGGGTGGTGAATTGAGTTTTTAAAAACTTTTTACAATGGTTAGAATTTTATAATTTAATTGCACAAGCAAATAAAATAATGAACAACAAATGTAATTACTATAAATAAATATAATGCTAGTACAATAAAGGAGTAAAGTTAAAGATATATAAACGTTATTTATAGTGGTTCAGTAATACGCTTACATTCCATTATCGTCGAGCAAGACCTTAACTTGACATTTTCTACTACTTCGACCGTCTTTTTGACACGATCACTCCTTTTACAATCTGGTGATTTTGTCTATCCAAGGCTTACCACAACATCTTATAATTGCTAATTGTACACTGAGACTGGCAAACCAAATAAATTGAGGCTAACCATGTCCTCTTACAACTGCCAATTTTACACAAAGATTGGCCAACCAAACACATTCCAAATTTAGTAAGGCTTTGGAAACCTATTACTCATGGTATACAAGATTAGAGAATGTTTAAACACTCGCTCACACTTCCTAAGAAATAATGGAATACAATTTGGAGCTTCTAGGAGATGTATAAGCACAAAATATGAGTATTTAACAAGTTTGGCTCAAATATTGATCAAAAGCTTATAGAACGCTTAGAGATTGATACAATAATGATTTTAAGTGTTTTTCATGCTTAGTAAGGTCATAAATGAGGCTATTTCTAGACAAACACTTGAAACTAGCCATTTATGACCATTTAAGGCGCATTTCTAACGGCTAGAAATATAAATGTTGGACGTCGCAGTTGACCCCAATACATGGATGTGGTCGAACCCGCTACAAGAGAAGCAGCCCATTTTAGTTTGGTGCGGTTGACCACCATACACATGGCACAGTCGACCGCGCCTCTGCTGTTAGTCCACGGCGCTAATTTTAGTTTTAAAAACACTTTTAAGTTTAAAATAATTTTAAAACATTTTAATACCATTTCTAAATCAATTCTAAGTTTGAAAACAAACAGAATCATGTAGAAACAATTTAGAATATAATTTCAAGACTTCAAATATTTTTTAACTTAATTTTGAAACTATTAATATAAAAAAAATTAAAATCTTTGAAATCAAGTTTAAAATAAAAAAAAATAAAATTAGCTTTGAGCCAAATGAACTTGATAAACTTCTCATGCATACAAGCTTAGAAATAAAATAAAACCTATTCTTCATACTTGTTGATGCTCTATCTTCAATTTTCAAGCTCTCAATAATTGATGTATCTTCGCATTTAATTGCTTCCAAGTGTTGATAGAGAATTCTTCCAATTATCTTGAATTGTTATAAATTATTTCTTCATAAAATAGCTCCACACACTTAAGATAAATCATTAGTGATTAAGCAATAAATTATTTGTTATCATCAAAACAAAAATAAATATATCATTTGAAACCTTAGAGCCAATAGAAACAACATGTAACTGAGTGTTACTAAGAGGGCATTTAGTAATTATATTCATTGGAAAGTGATAATGGGTAATATAATTTCAAGGAAATCCATATTATCATGTTTAGTTACACAAAATTATCTTTTTTAAAACCTTCAAAGCTATTTTGCTTTTGGTTGTACATGGTAATATATTGTATTTTTCTTATAAAATCAATAATTTTGAGTATTTTCACACTAATTATATCATATTTTATACCAAACACCTCCTAACAAATTATTATCCACTCACCAAAATTGCTTCAGGTAAAGATCTAGGCGAACAAAAAAAAAAAC
The DNA here is from genome assembly GCA_025403435.1 of Artocarpus heterophyllus. Classification (NCBI taxonomy): domain Eukaryota; kingdom Viridiplantae; phylum Streptophyta; class Magnoliopsida; order Rosales; family Moraceae; genus Artocarpus; species Artocarpus heterophyllus. Next base: position 20,713,059 of record CM046333.1, read on the forward strand.
AGATGCTTTTTAAGATTGTAAGTAAACTACGACAAGTGTGTTTTCTTTCTTTTGAAAAGTTTAATATATATATATATAGATAGATATATTAAGGTTCTCAGTTTAAATGTGTTTTCGCGTAAAAGAAAAAAAGCAATATTGGGGCCCTAAGCACCAAACACTAATTAAAGCAAAGTCTTATAACATGCACTTATAAACATCTTTTATTAATCATGATGCTTAGTATCTAAGTATTTCTTAGATAAACAGATCACTAACAACAATCTCCAGTGAATTTTACAAGATTTTGTGGAGACAACATTTGAACCAATGGCGTCGAAAAGAAAAGGCAAGAGTGAGAGGCCTTAAAAAAATGAAATTAAAAACATCAGATTTTTACCAAAAGAGATTAAACAGAGTTTTGTTTCAAATATGATTCTAGTATAATTAGATTTAAGATTAACATAATAATAAGTATACTAGAACTTTATATATATATATATATATATGTAATTCGGGGCATAAAGAAAAAAAAATGAAGAGTTTTCGTTATAACCTGTAATAAGTGCTTTTAAACTAGAGAAATTAGGAGTGATGGCTTATTTTGACCAGTTCTTTCAATAAGCATTTTCGCCTTTGGTTTGCATGCTAGAAAAAGCAACACCATTTTTGCCTTTCCCCTCATTTTGGCCTTTCCTCTTGCTTGCTCACTCTTCTTCTTTGGTACATGCGAGAACGTCGAAATTGGAGGGCATTTTTGTCATTTTTGAATTTGAAAATTGTTTACAAAAATTGTTATTTGCTTCATTTATTTTCTTCCCCTACTATTTGCTTATTTCGGTTTTTAAAAATATGCACTATTCTTTACAATTTCCATATTTTTATGATACTATAAGAAAATAAGAGTAAACTAAGGACACAAATAATATAATATGGAGACAAATTTTTCAAGAATTCTTTATCAATGGTCTCTCTTCCTTCTTTCTTCTACTCTTCCTCACCACTTCCTAATCTTCTCGTACATTTCTTGCCTTATAGCATTGCCTATTTATAGGCATTTGATCTATAATGAGCTCATCAGAGAATCATTGTTAACTTCTATGAAGCTTTCAATGTTTAGCATTATATGTAAATGTTTTTAGCTGCTGAATATCTTGAGCCTTCATGAATTATTAATATCTTCATACTTGAGCTTTCATGAATTATTAAACATTTCTTTGGATGTTGTGATGAAATCTACAAAGCAAGCTATGTTTTTTTTAACACTCCCCCTTGCATTTCTATCATACAAAAATATGTCGTATTAAAACCTTATTAGGAAAATACCTTGTGGGGAAAAAAATCCTAGTGAAGGAGAAAGACTACAATATTCTTGTTGCATTATACTTTGAAAATTGCCTCACTAAAAACTTTATCAGAAAAACCTAATGGACAAAACCATGAAAAAAGAGTACAACATATAATTTGACTCTCCCTCAAGCAAAGATGAGCAATACTGCTGGAACATATTGATTAAAGACCTTTAAGTCGAGACATGACAACATTATGTCCCAACTTCTCAAATGTTGCAATAGGAAGTGCTTTATTGAATAGATCTACTAGATTGTCACTCGAATGAATTTTTTGAACATTTATATCACTTTTCTTTTGTAGTTTATGAGCGAAAAGGCTCCGAAAAAAATATGTTTGGTCATGTCACTCTCATTGATTGTAAGAATATTAAGGCGGAGTGTCATTCTCATTAATGATTCAAAGTACATGTACATAGCAGAAAAAAAGATCCTAAGTCCTAGCGTTCTTCTTTTCATCTTCAAAATCAAAATCCCATTCTAAGTCCAATTTTTGGGTAGTATGAACTTAGTAGTTGACCTTCATAGCATCAAAGAAATCTTTGAGGAAATTACAGTCCCTTGCTTCTAGTGGAAGAAGAGCCTAATCAAAGCCTAACTTAAATGGTTGACAAGCTTTGATTACAATCTTCCTTGAAGCAAGAAAATTGAGCAGAAAACTGTCTTCAAATTTGAGATCTCTCTTTGATGACGAGCTTTGACCTTCGCCTGCAACTAAGGAAGAAGAGGCTACAGAGCTGGGGACTTCAACTAGGTTAGAAGTGGAACCATAAAATCAGGATCAAACCTTTGGGTTGCAGTCAAGCATATTTTCAAGTACCTGAGAAGGACTCGAAGGTATATGCTTATGTATTTAGGTGAGAACTTAACTCCTCTAGGATACAATGATTCGAATTTTCAATCTTGTCTGGATTCGAGGCGATCAACTTTTGGTTTTATGTTTACTTTGGGTGACGGTGCCATCAGTTAGAGAAGTGTGAAGTAAGATTACACTTTGGATTCAACCATGGAGGCCGAGTATGTAACACCCACCTATTTTGATGTAATGGATTATGTTAAGTTAGTAACGATATTGATGAAATCTTAATAATAATTTATGTTATATGTTATGATATATGATTTTAATGTTTCTAACTTTTTATGTCAAGTTTTATGACAGATGACGACCGCTATGGAATCGTTGTGCTCAAGTGTTCATGATTATTTTAATGTATGTTTAATTATGATGCATCGATGAATTGAATGTTTTAATGTATGGTATTTAAGGACAAGTTCGACAGGCCGGACTTTCAAGTTCGGCAAGCCGAATAGTCTGCCCAAGATCGGTAAGCCGAAGGGGAAAATCGGTAGGCCGAACACAGCTGACGAGCAGTCAGTAGAAATCTCTCCAAATTTATGGCTGAGATAATTACGTTAAATTGGTGATTTATTGTGATTAATTGGCATATTAATGGAATAATTTTGTCAGTTAAGGAAAGAAAAGGTTTGACTTCGCATTGATTTGTATGATTTTAAATGGTTTCCTATTTTAAGAGGGCAAAACATGGTAAGTGATGAGTGATTGTTTGACTTCCCTCTTTTCTCTCCTTCCTCCACGCCATTTGCTATCAATGACTCAGAAAAATTCTGACTTAATGAAGGGTAATGAATTTTCATTATGCTCATTAAGTTAAAAAAATTCTAACTTTTCCTTAGTTTTTCTCTCTTATTCTCACTCTTCTCTCTCTCAGTTCTGAGACATTTTCTAACTTCTTCTTCTTCTTCTCTTCTCCACGAATTCCATTCTTCTTTCTTCTCAAAAGTTCTCAGCAAATAGTTGAAAGAAAAATTGAAATTTCGTTGGTTGAATTCAAGGGTTTTGAGAAGAAAATCTTTTAAGGTAAGGAATCGTTTCTTTGTGTTTTTGAAAAGCATTTCTTCTCCTCCAACCGTTTGCAATATCTTTCTCTAGGTATTGTAGTTTGTTCTAAATTTTTAATATGTTATGCATGTATGTGTTATGTGATGCTTTCCCAAGTTTCAAGAAAATTCGATGTTTCTATGATAAACTATGAATTTTCTATCCTCTACCCTTCACAGTAAAATATTACTGTTTGACTATGATGTATGAAAAATGTAATGTTTATTCAAGGGGTAAATGAATGATGTTTTTCATGAAAGTTGTCAAGAAAGTGCATGTATAATGTATGATGAGTGTATTTTATGTTATGAAATTTTATGAGATTACATCAAGAAAACTGTTTTAACAATGTTATTTTTGGATTTCATTTTATAAAATGTTATATATATTTAAATGATTTTTATTGATGATGAAATAATTTTATGATATTAAAATGCATGATAATAAGATGTTTTTATGAATTTTAAAATTAAAATATATATATTTTAAATTATTAGAAAACGTTTTCAAAAGATCTTCATGATTGTAATGTATGAGATGTTTTGATGATAATATTTAAGGAAGCATGTTATGAATAATGTAATGTCTATATGAGATGAATGTATATGTGATGATAATTTTATGTTTTCACAATTATGGTTATGAATTATGTTTGTAATATGAGACGAATATATATATATGAATATATATATATGAATGAATGTTATATGAATGGATGTTTTATGATAAGTATTAATTTTATTGTATTTTTAAATGGATAAATGGCATGAACACTCAAAGGAACGAGCACATCGAGACTGCGGCGTCGTCACCAAACTGTATTAAGGTTAAGTAAGCTAGTTGATAAGGTAAGTACATTCTCACCTGCAACATGACACGTTTTACAAGGTTTGATGATATGTTCACAATGATATTTATGATGATTTTATGGTTATTTTCCTTAAAGGGTTTCTTATGAAAGATTATCATGATTTAAAGTTATGCATGTATGATGATGACATGTTTCAAAGTATGAAAATTATGTATATATGTATCACCTAATAAGTGTTGCACACCAATGTTATGAAATGATATGTTATGAAATGAAAGTATGAAAATGTCATGTTTGGTTTGGGATTATCTACCCTTCTCCTCTCATGACGGCGCGCCTACAATGATGTTCATGGTGCAACACTTGGGCCCTTAAGATAAAATGGAATAAGTTTTAATATGGTCAATGTAATGAAAGACATGTTTCTATGAATTGTGCTTAAGGCACTTTTATGATATGATGACAATGATGATGATGATGTATATGAAATGTTTTTAAATGTGAGAATTATATGTACTTACTAAGCATTAGCTTAATCAAGTTTTATCTCATGTTGTAGATAAGGGTAAAAAAATCATGGACTAGGTGGAGGACATGGGAAGGCGTGTGAGCACAAAGCACGATGAATTGTAACTGGAAGAACGCCAAGAAGAATGTTTTCATGTTTTAAATCAAGTTTTATATTTTGAACATATTTTTATGTTAAGTTTTAAGAATACTTGAATTATGGTTTTATATTTTATTTTAGCATTTTAAAGAATTTTGATCTTCCGCAATTTTTATGAAAAGTTAAATCTGTTTTACAAATTAAGTTTTCTCAAGGATTTTTAGCTCTAGTCGGCCTGTCGATGTTTGAAAGTTTGGCCTGCCGATCATGTTTTCAGCCTACCAAATGATGATGATTTTTTAAACCTGATTTGCAAAGCCTCTGTCGGCCTGTCGGTCGAGGAACTCCGGCCTGCCGATCATGTCCGGCCTGCTGAAGTCCTAAGTTCAGCCTGCCGAACTGTGAGAGCAAATGAGTTATAATCAATGTGATGTTTTAAACGATGTGATGTTTTTATAAGTTGTGATTTTATAACTTGGTATATCTATTTTATTAAAATAAGTTCACGATTAATTTAAAGTGTAATTGAATAAATTATGATATGGAATAAATTAAGTAATGTTATGTTATTTAAAAAAAATGCATGAATGGATCCTAGTTATGTATGTTTTAATTATGTTTACTATTAAACGTATCTTATAAGTTTTGTATTTATGTTTATGTTTAAAGTTCAAATAAGTATGAATGTGTGAATGTAACAACATCTGTGACGTCCGTAAGGGGGGCGTGATAGAGTATATGGCAGCTAGTGATGCTTCTAAAAAACCAGTATGGCTCCCCAAGTTCTTTGGGGACCTTGAGGTAGTTCCTGGTATAGATAAGGTGGTATCGCTGTATTGCGATAATAGTACGGTGGTAACCAATGCTAAGGAACTAAGATTTCACAAGAAGAGTAAGCATATTAATCGAAAGTATCATGTAACAAAAGACTTCGTAGAAGGCGGGCATGCTGCTATATGCAAAATCATGTCAAAAGACAATTTAGCTGATCCATTCACGAAGACACTTACTGGGAGAGTCTTCGAGAGGCGTGTGGAAGTTATGAGGATGCGAGATTTGTCATATTTACTTACTTAGTGCAAATAGGAGATTGTTGGACATGTATGCCCTAAGGAGTAAGAATGTAATATGTTTTTAGAGATATTTTTATCAATAAAGAATTTATTTATTATTTATATACCAAATCTTGTCCTATTTACGTTCATATTTGTTGAATGTATGATAAACAAACAAAAGTCTGAGATTGTCAGTCTAAACCTTTAAAATCAGGCATATGATGGACAGATTATAGGGAGGACATAATTCTAAAGATGACGGTCTAAATTATAAGATCAGCAATCAAGGGAATAAAGTTATGCGCTTTATTCATGTAAAGATTGTTATGTTGTCTATATCCCTAACAGGAGATTGTTTGTCTTGACCATTGGAGGTGGCACTCCACAAATAGAAACATTGGCATATTATCATAGGTGACGATGTGTTGGATCGGAACATAAAATGAATTGATTTAGATTGATAATTCTGTCTCAGCAAATCGATCAGTTTAGACAATCATATGTATTGTATCTTAATCTTGAGATGAATAGTGGGCTTAGTGTCTTGACTTTATGTCTTTTGATGTACCAAAGGATGATATGCACATTTTATGTTGGTACACATGCCGATACGTTAGAGGCATGACTCTTAATAACGTAGACCTATTATTCATAGATATGAAATCCATAGGTCCTCTTTAGGAGTAGATGATATCCTCATTATATGCACATTCATGTAATTGAAAAACTGGAGTACTTAACCATTTGGATACATAGGTGTAACAGAATGGTATACCGTTTTTGGATGGTTAGTTTTCCGATGGTGAGATAATAGAATGGAAGATAGAAATAATCGATAACGTAAGATAGAATTTATCCTTAAGCTGATTATGGATAATTTTATGGGGATACAATACATGGTGTATGTCATGGAGACTTAGCTATACGGGCTTTGTAATTCTATATAGTTCGAGAGTGCAGCTCTAAGCTTTTAGTGGAATAACAGTTAGAGATGAGAATTATGATATGTATATCTGGGATATTGGGTTTCATAATTATCGGGAGCTTGAACTCTATAGGTCTATCAGGTCCCTTTTGCTAACTTATAAAAAATCCTGTAATGATACGGCATGCTTTTCTAATAAATTGGTGACTTATGTCAAATTATTAGATTGGCTAAAATTCAGGTCCGATCAAATAATTCATGTTTGTTTATCGGTTGAATTAATTTTATGAAAAATTAATTCAAGATAAACTTGTTGAATTATTGGGATTAGATAATTCATATCTATTTATCTGTTGGATTAATTTTGAATAAATTAATTCATGATAAACTTGTTAAATTATTAGAAATATTTATTTTCTTAGAGATTATCTTGATATGATTATTTTAATCAGATAACTTCTTTACTGGGTTATTCAAATTAAAACTAAGGCTCTATGCCAAGAATCTCGGGTGGGAAATAAAGATTCATAGGGATTAAAAATGTAAGTTCGGCACGCAAGTCTTCGGGTTCGGCTTGCCGATGAAGTAAATTCGGCAAACCGATCTGTCAGTTCGACTTGCTGATCGAACGATTTCTGATCACGTATTTTTAGACGCATTTTCTCACCTGATATTGATTTGATTTGAATTTTTGAGGGCTTATCTGATAAGGAATGACCCCTAGGCCCAACCTCTATAAAAGGAGGAGTGAGACTCATTGTTATTTAGATCAGTTGAAAATCTAGAGTGAGTACTCTGCTTGTGAGACTCTGAAATCCCTAGAGAGTTGTTGTTCACAAATCATGAACTATAGCTTCAGGTATTTCTCAATTGATTGGAAGGAGAGTTGCTTGGTGAAAGAGCTGTACAATGTGCCCACACATGCATCAGCCGTTGATAGAGAATAGCAAAGAAGGCTAGTTGGTTGAGGTCCTTCTACAACATCCTTTCTCTTCATTGATTGCAGGAGCTTTTCAGGAAACAAGGTTAGTAAGATCTGGTTAATTTATGCATATAGTGTGTTAAACTTGTGCTTTTGAAAAATACTCTGGTATTAAAAATTGTTGAAAAAATTTAGTCGCATACTATTTTTCTAACAATTGGTAGCAGAGCCTATGGTTTTTACAAAAATTTGCAAGTTTGTGATCATGCTATGTGAATAAATTATGTGATCTTGATCTCTCTTATGCTTGAATTTAATTTTTTAGAGAGTTAGCACTCTAGGTTTCTATGTATTTTTATATTGTCATGGATTATATAGCGAATGTTTATTAATTAATTATAGTTGATTAAATTATTATTTAATTATTTACTAATTAATTAATTTATGTCGATTATGGTTCCTTAGACGTTAGAATGTGTATCTAGGTTTTTCATGTAATTAGATGCTTGACTATCATCTTCATCTAGGATTATTATTTAATTTTAAATTTGTAAGAATTTTATAATTAAATAATCATTCAAAGAAGAGGAATCTAGAAGACGGATGATAGCATTCCACAGGTATTTCTTGAGTCTCTAATTTTATGTTTTTGAATTGTTGAAAATAAAATTGATAAATTGTATTAAAAAACTGTATTTTCTAAAAAGTATGACTTCTACTTGGTCGGCCTATCGAACCCTCAGGTCTGGTAGGCCGATGGTCATAGATCGGCAGGCCATCAGCGGGGCAGAAATCTAATGGCTCTAGTGGCTGGCCAAACTTTTTGGTTCAACAGGCCGATCGGTCATGACTAACAGTTCGAAGGGTTGTACCGACAGGCCAATAACACAAATTAGCATGCCGGCAGAGAGTTGCAAAATTTCCAAAAAAAGGTACAGTTTTTCAATGTAGTTTTAATTTTATTTTTGAGATAATTCTGATAAATATTAAATCTAGATATGATCAAAAATATGGAGTATTTGATCTATATGGGATTGAAGACTTGAAGATGGATATTACATGAAGAATGATACAATTTAAAGATTCAAGAATGAAGGATCGATAATATGTTTCGATTTATCTATTGTAATCTTTATTTTCTTTTCTCTAAAGTGGCTTTGCATGATTGCTTTGCTTGTCTGCATTATAATATGATTTGCCATGTATATTGATAACATGTCATATATAATAGGGAGTGCCATTCATTAAAAAAATTGTTCATGCATGTTTTTAAAATAAAACATTGATTTCAAAAGAATGAGTGGGAGAAGGTTTTCGAAGAGAGGACCTACGGCCTGCATCGTTGGTCCACAGGTAGCACATGGTGGTTTTAACCCCTAGGAATGGACTTAATCATATGCTGGGTTGGATCTCCAAGAGGATATGGTATTTTAGCATGATTTATGGTTGCACATCCCTAGGTGGTGATTATCAATCATAGATAAAATATTGAAACGATAGTTATACACTCATGTTAATTTTATTATTAACCTCCTCTAGGAGCTCTATTAATAAAATTAATGGCCAAAGAAACAATTATTAATATATGCTGGATCATACGGGTCCTGGATGGCACATATTAATCAGAAGGGGCTTCGTGTTCTTGATTGAATTTGGCAAGGTTGTCCTAGGGGCTTGTTGAATTCTAAGTTGTGAATTATCGTTGTAAGGTTGTAATATTTTCAAGGTTTTGACACATAAAAACATTTGTATGCTATATATGATTTTGTTATTTTACTAAATTATTATGTTGTGTTTGCTTATGTTTGGTATGTGATTCTTTATTGTAGATTAAAAATATCTAAAAACGCTTTATCTTCGATACTTGATAAAAACCAATTAGTCGGTAAGAACTATAATGATTGGAAACAGAACCTAAACATCATCCTTCCTTTGAGAAACTGAAATTTATGTTGATGACACCTTGTCCTCCTTGCCAACTGGAGCTTCCACTAATGAGCAAAAATCCAAGCGTATGATCGCTGGAAAGTTGCCAATGATCAGGCCCACTGCTATGTTATGGCCAACATGAATAACGTGCTGTAGGCTCAACATGAGGATTATGAGACTGTTAGGCAAATCTTGGATAATCTGAAAGACATGTTTAGAGGCTAGGCCTTAACAAAGCGACAAGGAGCACTTCAAAAACTCTTGAACTGCAAGCAGAGTCTGAGGATGTCTGTAAAGGAGCATATGATGTTAGTCATGGGTTATCTTGCTGAGGCTCAGACTAATGGAGCTGACATCGATGCTAAAACTTAAATTACTATAGTCTTTAAGACTCTGTGTAAGGAATTCATTCCATTTAGAGCTACATTTAATTTGAGCAATGATGGGATATGACCTTGATAGAGTTGATGAAATAGTTACAAGTGTTCAAACTTTTGATCAGGGAGTCTCCTGCTGGTGGAGAGGCCAACTTGGCGGCTGCGTCTAGTTCTAGTCCTAACCTTGGGAATAGAAAGAAGTAATGGGCCAAGAATGGCAAGTCTTCTATTCCTACAAACGACAAGAAGAAGAAGAAGAAGAAGAAGAAGAAGAAGAAGAAGAAGAAGAAGAAGAAGAAGAAGAAGGAGAACTAGAAGAAGCTAAACTGCTTCTTCTACGAGAAAGTCGAGCACATAAAGAAGAATTACAAGGACTTCCTTTCCCGAGGAAGTAGGTGTGATCTTCTGTATTTAGAAACTTGTTTAGTTAAGGAATCTAGTGACACTTGGGTTATAAATTCTAGAGCAACTAACCATGTTTGTGTTTCTCTACAAGGGTTCAAAGAAACGAGAAGTGTGCTTCGTGAAGACTTCATGCTTTGGATGGGCAATGGATCTTTGGTCTTAGCTGAAGCAATGGGAGACATCCATCTTCATTTTGATAATTATAAGATTTTAATTTTGCAAGAATGTTTTTATGTTCCTCAATTTAAAAGGAATTTAATTTCTATAGATTGTTTATTTAAGGACTCCTATTTGGTTTCTTTTAATAATAAAGTAATGATTCGTAAAAACAAATCTTTTATTTGTTCTGAATAGATACAAAATAATCTCTATTTTATCAAACCTAAGATGGACTTACTGCTTAATGCTGAGATAAATGATAATGACTTTAAAAGACTTAAAACTTCTCACTCTAATAAGACTTATCTTTGGCATTTGCGACTTGGTCATAATAACCTAAATAGGATTCAAAGGTTGGTAAGGGATGGATCTTTAAGTCACTTAAAGCTGAAATCTATACCACAATGTGAATCTTGTTTGGAGGGTAAAATGACTAAATGACCATTTGGGTCTAAGGGCAATAGGGCCGAAGGGGTTCTAGAACTTGTGCATAGTGATGTTTGCGGACCAATGAACATCCGAGCACGAGGAGGGTATGAGTACTTTATCACTTTTATTGATAATTATTCAAGGTATGGGTATGTATACCTGATGCACCACAAAAGCCAAACTTATGACGAGTTCAAGGAGTTTCGAGCTAAGTGGAAAAGCAATTGGGTAGACCCATAAAGGCACTTCGATCCGATCAAGGTGGTGAATACGTTTCTGATGAGTTCTTGGGATACTTATTAGAGAATGGGATTCTATCCCATTTGATTGCGCAGGGCACCTACAACAGAATGGCATGGCTAAGAGAAGAAATAGGACTTCATTGAACATGGTCAGGTTCATGATGAGTTATTCATCATTGCCTTTGTCCTTTTGGGGATATGCACTACAAACCGCATATTATCTTTTCAATGATGTGCCTTTAAAATCGATTCTTAAAACTCCTTATAAGTTGTGGACAGGGAAAAGGGCATCCTTAAACTATATTTGCATATGAGGATATCCGGCTCATGTCTTGTTTGGGGATGCAAATAAGTTGAAAGCACGTTTGAAAGTTTGCGTGTTTGTAGGATATCCAAAAGGGACTAAAGGAGGGTATTTCTATAACCCAAAGGAAAATAAAGTCGTGGTTTCAACTAATGCAACTTTCCTTGGGGATAGTTACATGGACGACTTTAAGCCTCGAAGCAAAGTAGTGCTCGAGGAGTTGAGGAGTGACTCAATCACTCCAAGGGTTCTGAATGAAACCCTTCTAATCAGTGTAGAAAAACCAAACGAACCCGAACAATAAGCTAAGGGGCTTCGGTGTAGTGGGAGGATCGGGTGTCAACCTGAAAGGTATATGTTCAATGGTGAGGCCTTCTTAGCTGAACCAGGATGAACATGACAGGGATCTTTACACTGACGTAGAGGCTATAGAGGATGTTGATTCAAAACTTGGGACAGAGGCCATGAATATAGAGATGAAGACTATGGAGAATAATCAGGTCTAGGAGCTTATGGATCTTCCCCAAGGGGTAAAACCCATAGGGTGCAAGTGGATCTACAAGAGAAAGAGAGGAGTGGATGAAAAGGTCGAAACCTTTAAGGCTTGGCTTGTGAGTAAGCGATACATGCAAAAGGAAGGAATCAATTACGATGAAACCTTTTTGCCTATAGCCATGCTTAAATCCATCCGTATTCTCTTGTCCATAGCTATCGCTCTCGACTATAAGATTTGACAGATAGATGTTAAGACGGCCTTTCTAAATGACTATGTTCATGTGTCATCTATATGGAGCAACCAAACAGGTTCAAAGCTAAGTGTCAGGAGGGTAAAGTTTGTAAACTGCTAAAGTCAATATATGGACTTAAGCAGGCTTCTCGATCCTGGAACATAAGATTTGATCAGGTGATCAAGACTTATGGGTTCGAACAAAATGTTGACGAACCATGTGTTTACAAACACTTTAAGAATGGGAAGGTGGTTTTTCTACTGCTTTATGTAGATGATATTCTGCTAATTGGCAATGACATTAGGGGCATTGTAATAAGTTAAATTATGGTTAACCAAGCAGTTTGACATGAAAGACTTAGGTGTAGATAATTTTGTTCTCGATATCTAGATCTTTTTGGAAACGAAGAATGGAATGATAGCTTTGTCCTAGGCTGGCTACATAAATAAGATTCTCAGTGAGGTTTGCAATGCAAGATTCTAAGAAAGTTGGGCAACCATCTAGGTCTAGAATTACTCTTTCTAAGAAAGACTCTTCAAAGTCTGATGAAGAAAGAGAATACATGAAGAATGTGCCTTATGCTTCGACAGTTGGTAGTTTCATGTATGCTATGCTTTGCACACTATTGGATATTTGTTATGCAGGTCGGGTTTGTATGTCAATTTCAAGCAAATCTAGGACTGAACCTTTAGCTTGCGGTCAAGCATATTTTCAAGTACCTAAGAAAGACTCGAGGGTATATGCTTGGGTATTTGGGTGAGGACTTGACTCTTCTACGATACACTGATTTAGATTTCCAATTCTGTCTGGATTCAAGGAGATCGACTTTTGGTTTTATGTTTACTCTGTGCGACGATGCCATCACTTGGAGAAGTGTGAAGCAAGATTGCACTTCGGATTCAACAATGGAGGCCGAGTGGCAGCTAGTGATACTTCTAAAGAAGCAGTATAGCTCCGCAAGTTTTTTGGAGATCTTGAGGTAGTTTTTGGTATGAATAAGGTCGTATCGCTGTACTATGATAATAGTGTGGCGGTAGCTAATACTAAGAAACCAAGATTTCACAAGAAGAGTAAGCATATTGATCGAAAGTATCATGTGATAAAGGACTTTGTAGAAGGCAGGCATGTCATTGCATGCAAAATCACATTAGAGGACAATTTAGCTGATTCATTCACGAAGGCACTTACTGGAAGAATCTTTGAAAGGCATGTGGAAGTTATGGGGATGTGAGATTTATCATATTTACTCATTTAGTGCAAGTGGGAGCTTGTTGGACATGTATGCCCTAAGGAGTAAAAATGTAATATGTTTTTAGAGACATTTTTATTAATAAAGAGTTTATTTATTATTTATATACCAAATCTTATCCTCTTTATGTTCATATTTGTTAAATGTATGATAAGGAAACAAAAGTCTGAGACTGTCAATTTAAACCTTTAGAATCAGGCATATAATAGACAAATTATGCGGAAGACATGATTCTAAAGGTGATGGTCTAAATTATAAGATCCATAATCGAGGAAATAAAGTTGGGTGCTTTATTCATGTAAAGATTGTTATATTGTCTATATCCCTAATGGGAGATGGTTTGTCTTAACCATCGAGGTGGACTCCGCGAATAGAAACATTGGCACATTGTCATAGGTGATGATGTGTTGGATTGGGACATAAAGTGAATTGATTTAAATTAATAATTCTGTCTCGACAAATCAATTTAGCTTAGACAATCGTATGTACTGTATCTTAATCCTGAGATGAATAGTAGGCATGTTGTCTTAACTTATGTCTTTTGATGTACCAAAGGATGACATCTATATTTTATGTTGGTATGTATGTTGGTACATGGGAGGCATGACTCTTGATAGTGTAGACCTGTTATTCATAGATATGGAATCCATAGCTTCTTTTTAGGAAGTAGATGATATCCTTTTATATGTGTTATCCTATCATTGGAAAGTTAGAGCGCTCAACCATTTGGATACATAGGTGTAACCGAATGGTATACCATCTTTGGATGGTAAGTTTTCCGATGGTGAGATAATAGAACGTAAGATAACAATTGTGACGAGCCGTTTTTTCGAGCAGTCACTTGACTTTCTTAAACATCATTATTTAAACATTAATCTTACTTAGTAAGAAAATACTAATTTTTTTTTGTTAACATCCTTTAAAACGTTCATAAAAACTGTTGCGACGTCTGTTGCCATTCAAGTTGAGACATTGCTTAACATTTGACTTTAAACCCTTTTCAAATCGTTTCTTAAACTTATTAAGAAACATTTACTAAAACATTGCTTAAAACTTAACTTTATGATTATCTAAAGTATTTCGTAAAATATATCTTAAAACTTTGAAAACATTTCTTAAAACTGTGATTTTCTTAATACGTTGAAAACATTATATTAAATAGTGGAAAACCTTTTCTATGTGTAGCGGAAGTAAACTGTGGTGGTATCCATTCCCAAATCCTTGCATCTGTCCTCTGCAGCATCCAGCTCTTCTAACGGGTCCCACTGGTCACCCATAAAACTACCTATAGTATGAAGAAACTTTTTATAAGCTACGCTCAATAAGTTCAAACGTAATCTCACAAATCATTTAAACATGCTTTAAAAATTTTTTTCATAAAAACCTTTCTCTTATAACATTTTTCATAAACATTCTTCATAAACATTTTCTAAAAATGTTTTTCATAAACGTTTTTAATAAAACATTTAACATGCAACAATCCTCAAAATGCTTTTCATGAAACGTCATTTATAAATCTTTTCTTGTAACCATGAAAATGTTTTCATAAACACTTAAAATAAAACATTCCTCAGAATGTTTTTCATAAGCATTTAACGTAAATATTTTATAATAAGGAATACGAGCTGAATTCATAATGCATGATTTCAATTATGCTCAATTATGAACTTCAATTATGAGTATTTTATGAATATTCTATAAACTTAAACATTCCATTCCTTTTAACCTTTATCCTCGTTCCTTAACTTTCTTTATCTTATAACCTTTGGTGTTCGTACCAATATCTTTAATCATGAGATCATAACACATGATGCTTCCCTTGTAGAAGACTTGAGACCATCAAACATCAAGGTTATAT
Source organism: Artocarpus heterophyllus (assembly GCA_025403435.1). Classification (NCBI taxonomy): domain Eukaryota; kingdom Viridiplantae; phylum Streptophyta; class Magnoliopsida; order Rosales; family Moraceae; genus Artocarpus; species Artocarpus heterophyllus. The sequence goes on from CM046333.1 coordinate 20,728,287, forward strand.
ACTTCACATCTAGGAGGTCAAACTTTAACTTTACTTGTGTACCTCATATCTAGGAGGTCACAACTTTAACTGTACTTTTAGTACCTCACAACAAGGAGGTTGATATGACACTTTCTTTTTATTTTCTATACTTTACTTTCTTTTTAACGTTAGTGAGCATATCAAATGCTAATACATTATATGCAAACACATTTGTAAATCATAACTTGTACTGTAAAACTTATTGCATAACAAATGCAGCATAAAACTTATAACTTAAATGTAAAACATTATTAAACTATAAAACAATATGCATTATCAAAATGCAAAACATACTTTAAACATGATTTTTGCAAATACATTGCAAACTTTTACTTGATCTTTTAAAATTTTATGCATATCAAATGCAATCATGCTTTAACATAATAGTTGCAAATACAGTGCAAATTTTACTTTAAACTATAAAACTTTTTGCATAACAGATGCAAACATACTTTTAAAAACAACTTGTATAACAATTGCAAACACATTTGCAAACATATATATAAATATAAACATTTGAAAATTATTTACTTCATACTATAGGTGAGGTTTGAACTTACCTAGACTACGCTCTAGCGTTCTCTATTCTGTTCATGTCTCATTCCTTTTTCTTCCATTAGTCGGCTTCTGTGTCCTGATCATACGACACCTAACTTATTAGTTAACCTTTCACATTATCAATCTATTCGATTGATAATAGAACTTAATCACTAAACTTTATTCCCTTTACATAACTTGTATACCATCGGTTTACTTTCTTTACTTAACTTTATAAACCATCAGTTTACCTTTCCTTCACTTAGCTTTGTAACCCACAGGGGTTACTTTTCCTTTTAATTATATAACCCACTAGGGTTATTATTTCTTTCTTTTTTTATTTTTTATTTTGTAACCTATCGGGTTACCTTTGTTCTTGAGCATCCCTTAGTTAAATTTCCTGTCTCATGTGACAGTTTTATTACTTAACGTATTATAGAATATTTTCTATCTATGAGCATTTTACTAATTCAGAGTAAAATGATGTTTTTACCCTTAACGGGTTTTTCATCAATTTCGTAATTTTATAAAATTCATTGCTTAATTTTACCATTCTATTACCTACATATTACGAAAAAATTTCCACTAAGGAATGTTTCCTGACATCTGGCGTTTCAGGTCCGTTTTGGCCATTTTTCATAAAATGACCATTTTGCCCTTAAGTTCGTTTCTTTTCTTTCAATCCTTGACTAAACTTTAAATTCTTTAAAACTTAGCATCTATAATTGCTTACTGCCTACAGTAGTGTAGGGAACCAACGTTCCCTAGTAAAAACTAGATTTTCACACAATTTTACGGTTTTGGCTCGAAATACAAAAATATTTACATTTTTGTCCTCTGGAACAAAAAATGACCACTTTATACCAAAATGTTCAATTTTTCACAACGAATAAAACTTACAAAAGCACTATGGTCGAATTCTAAACTTTTCATAACGTTTTTATTTCTTGAAATTTTATATCTAAAATTTCGTAAAATTTATAGCTTCTAAACCAGGCAGAATTTTAGACAACTGTCTACGTTGTCCTAACAGTTTCGACGAGTTCTACAGCTTTTGTGTTGTAATTTTTTTTGAAATTCCATCATTTTCTTAAATAAAAAGACTAGGATTTTACCTAGTCCATACAAAGGGCTTGTCCTTTCTTGATTACTTGTAAGCATCTCAAAACCCCTTGAAAACTCTTAAATCCTCATTTCCTTCACTTGTTCTTATTTCCTCACATGATTTGGTGCTTAGGATTCATCAAAACTTTGAGAGGAAAGAGCATGGGGGGGTGGTTTTGGGCTAGGGAAGAAATGGAGCATTTTTTTTTTCCTTCCTTCCTTTCTTTCTTTCTTTCTTTTCTTTCCTTTTCTTTCCTTTTTCACGTTTCTTTCTTCTTCTTTTTTCCCCACCGTGGAGACCAACATTTAGGTCTTTTTCCTCATAAAAAAATGATATATATATATATATATATATAACTTGATTTTTTTAAACTAAATTTGATGACTCATCACCATGAGTCATCACTTATCAACATTTATGATAAAAAAAAATTTAGGCAATTTTGCATGGTGGGATTGGGCCACATCAAGATGTGTGGTGGCCCAATCAAAATTAGCAAGGTGTCTCCTTTTTCTTTTACACAGTATAATTTTATATTAACAATATTGTTCTTATACCATCGATATTATTTTCTATATAATTCATGAGGTCCCTATAACCTCCAATACTTATCCACATCCACCACATAATGTAATTCCAATATTATCTAACTTTGTACAATATAAATTTATACTGATAATATTTTTCTTATACTGCTGGTATATTTTTATACTGTTACAACATTCCTTATTCATCTATATTCTTCAAACAGTATTATTCCTATACTGCTTTAACTTAAACAGTCTAATTTTTATACTGCTTAATCTTAAATAGTCAAATTTCTACACTATATTACTTTTGCAATGTAATTTTTATACTGCATAACTTTATCAATGTACTCCTCACACTGAATTATTTTAATACTGTATAATTTTTTGTATTATTATACAGTATTTTTCTTAAATTGTATTTTTTGTCTTAATATAATCTTAACTTATTGCATTTTTAATGTATTAAAAATGCTCAGGTGTTACAATAATAATTGGGAAGGTAAGACAGAATTTATCCTTAAGCTAATTATGGATAATCCTATGGGGATACGATACATTATGATATGTTATGCAGACTTAGCTATATAGGCTTCGTAATTCTATATAGTTCAAGAGTACAGCTCTAAAATTTTAGTAGAATAGCATTAGAGTTGCTAATTATGAAATGTATATCTGGGATATTGGGTTTTATAATTATCGAGAACTTAAACTATATAGGTCCATCAGATCCCTTTTGCTAGCTCATAAAAAATTCTGTAACGATACGACGTGCTTTTTTAATAAATTGGTGACTTATGTCAAATTATCAGATTGACTGAAATTCGGTAGGATTAGATAATTCATGTTTGTTTATCGGTTGAATTAATTTTATGAAAAACTAATTTAAGATAAACTTGTTGAATTATCAGGATTAGATAATTCATGTTTGTTTATCCGTTGGATTAATTTTGAATAAATTAATTCAAAATAAACTTGTTGAATTATCAAGAATATTTATTTTCTAGAGATTATCTAGATATGACTATTTTAATCAGATAATTTCTCTATTAGGTTATTTGAATCAAACTAAGGCTCTATCCTAAGAATCTTAGGGTGGGAAATAAAGATTCATAGGGATAAAAAATCGTAAGTTTGACAAGCCGGTCTTCAGGTTTGGCCTACTAATGTAGTAAGTTCGGCCTACCAACCGAACGATTTTTAATCATGCGTTTTTAGACTGCGATTTCTTATCTAATATTGATTCTGATTCGAATTTTCGAGGGCTTATCTGATAAGGACTGACCCATGGGCCCAACCTTTATAAAAGGGGGAGTGAGACTCATTGTTATTTAGATCAGTTGAGAAATCTAAAGTAAGTACTCTGCTAGTGAGACTCTGAAACTCCCGGAGAGCTGTTGTTCACAAATCACAAACTATAACTTTGGTATTTCTCTATTGGTTGAAAGGAGAATCGCTAGGTGGAAGAGCTGTACGAGTGTGCCCATGCATATAGAGTTCGTGGATAAGAATAGCAAAGAAGGCCAGTTGATTGAGGTCCTTCTACAACGCCCTTTCTCTTCATCGATTGCGGGAGCTTTTCAGGAAACAAAGTTCGTAAGATCTGGTTAATTTATACATATAGCGTGTCAAATTTGTATTTTAAAAATACTCTAGTATTAAAAATTTTAAAATTCTGCTGCGTACTTTTTTTCCAACACGACGGAGGTGCAACTGCCTTGGAGAGTTTTTTCATGTAACAAATGCTAACTTTTTCATTTTTTTCTTTCTATTTTTTTAAATTCTTTTGATATGTTTTTTTAGGATTTTCTATCTGACCATTGTGTTTGTGAATTTGGTGATTTTTGTGTATTTTCGGGCTTTTCTGCCCACGTCCGGCCACTGTAGTGCTGTAAGTCTTGATAGTTCTTGGTCGGTAATGACAGTGAATACTGATCGGCAACCATTTGGTATCCACAACAGATACTAGATACCGGCCAATAAGCATCCAGTATTTGCAGTTGATACTGGATACTAGATACTGGCTGATAGCTATAGTGGATACCATATACTATCTAATACTTTGAGGGTATATTTGCTTTTTTAAAATATAATGTAATGATATAAGGTGACATTCTTTGCAATTATTTTTTGTATAGTATAAATCAATCTAAACCTTAATTTTATGGCATATATATAGAGAGCCTCGTCCTTTTACTCGCTCACATTTGCATGATCATTACCCTCTCATGTTGTTAAAATAACTGATGTTAACACGAGAGTGTCTCGCCTAAAAAATAACGAAAATATGCTATCTCCGACTTACAATAGTTTTGAGGAGGAATGCTGTACGGTTTTAAATAATTCGAGTGATACACATACATTAATTTAGGGTGTCAAATTTGAAATTAATCCAAATGAACAAACAAAGCGTCAGCTTTTTTAGTTTCTCATTTCATTCCTTTGGGCCTTTTGGTTGGAGGGTTTTTGCCCTTTTGAGTTTGGAGGTTTTAGAAAGAGAGAAGGGAGAGGAGGGGAGAGGAGAAGAGAGAGAGGGGGTAGAGGAGGGGTTGGATTTTCTCACCCTGTTCTCACACTCATGACCTGACCTTTTGCATTATCACAAAATCCGCAAGAGCAACAAGCAAGGAAAAGACCATTCCAAAAAAAAATAATAATAATAAAAAATAAAAAAAAACAGCTGCCAAAAGAGAAGATTTTGATAACTAGGCAAAAAAAAAATCCAAATTGAAATTATTTTGATATCTAAAAAACCTTTTTCTTTTATACCAAAAACTAAAAAAAAAAAAAAGACCTATTTGTCAAAAAAAAATTTCTGGCCAGCCTAGTTATCAAAATGCCCCTGCCAGAAGTGACCCCTTGCGCTTCCTTCCCCTTGCTTTCTCACCATCCTTTTTCTCTACCATTTTCCCACCAAATTTTCCTTCTTTCCAAACAGACCAAACCCAAAAAAAAAAAAAAAAATGAAAGTGAAAGGCGGAGCTAAAAGGAAGAGCTGGGAACCGGTGAGCGGGGAGGAAGAAGAAAATTTCGGCGGAGATTACAACACAAACACAACAAACACTCCTCCCCAAAATGCTTCTCTTCTCGCTTGTGAAGATGCTCAGCCAGTAAACGACGCTGCTGTTGGTGTCGTTCAACAAGAACCGGAGCCAGAAGCCGAAGCCGAAGACGACGACGCTGATGTTGAGGTTGACGACGAAGCTGAAGCTGATGAAGACGCGGACGACAACGCCGAGCGTCCGAAGCTTGACGAGGGTTTTTACGAAATCGAAGCCATTCGCCGGAAAAGGGTTCGCAAGGTGCTCTTTTTTTTTTTTTTTTTAATTTCTACTCCAATAAATCTTCCTTCTTTAAAATTTCAGTGTGTTTTTCAGTATAATATAAATGTTGGGTTTTGTTCTATTTTGATTGTTTTATCTGATTATTGGTGCTTTCTTTCTTTTTGGTGGTGGTTTTCATTGCAAAAACCCCGACTTCTGACGTTAGCGTCAGCTTCAGTACCTCATAAAATGGTGCGTGTCGGTTTGTCATGTCTTGATTTTATCTTATTTATAAGCATTGTAGTCATGGATGGTTAACTGATTTCAATTTTGTTTGGATTTGGGTTTTCTATGTTTGTTTGCTTTGAAAGGCGTGGTTGGCCTGAGACAGCCAATACCTGGGAGCCTTTGGAGAATCTGCAGGCTTGTTCTGATTTTATAGAGGCATTTGAAGAGAGGTATTGTATTTGCTACAATCAGGGTTTAGTTTTTCAGGGATTCAGTTTAATATATATATATATATATATATAAAGTATTTCCAAGATTGTACTAGTTTTGGTTATTTCTTGTGTTATTGCCATGTTAGATTCTTCTAATAATTATAAAAATTGCCAATCCTTATAAAGTGTATTTTATATCTGCTTGTGGAAATTACTCACGTAGTAGTGATATAAAAGAAAATAATTAGAATCAGGTAGGTGATAATACGAAATTAATTTGTTTGAATATGTAAGTAAGTTTTGAATTTTTGGTGTTGAAGCTTGCGATCGGGAAAGCAACGAAAACGCAAGCGAAAGAGTGGGACACCCCATACTCAAGTCAAGAGGAGGCAGCAGCGTTCTACAGTGGCTTCCTACAACAACTCAGGTGTGGAAACCAATGGTGTCAACAAACCGCTTTTGTCCGCTGCTATTGGCAATTTGAGCCTTGGTGATCATTCTGTCAGCCAGCAACCTGTGTGTTCCTCTGGTCAAGAGGAGTGTAATGGGGTTGTCAACAACAATGAAATAAGAAAGAAAGCGAATGGTGAAAATGGGCTTGTGAACGTTCTCCAAAAATGTAGTGGAAGGAAAAACGCAAACGAGTATGATCCAAAGCTTAGTGAGCTTAAAACAACATCTACTAGTAATGCAGATAGACTTGCCATTCATGTTCAAGAAGGCAAGGTTTCAGAAGGTAATGGCACTATAGATGAATTTACCAGGGTTAACTGCACTGAACCAGTTCAGCGCACTCGCAGTACTGGAGCTAAGAGAAGAAAGTCTGCTTCTGTGAAGAGGATTAAGCAAGAGCTGCAATTGTGTGAAACTCCTGTCATGCAAAATCTAACAATTGGAGCCAACATTGTCTCCGGTGGTAGAGTTGAAATACCAGAGTCTGGAAATTTCAATGTTGTAGGGGAGTATTCAAGTCAAAAGAATAGGACGACTGAATCTGATAATGCATCACGTATCACCAAGATTCTCAAGCCAATAGGCTATTCAGCCACTGTGATAAACAATGTCCAGGATGTTTCAGTGACCTTTATGGCCATGAGGTATGTCATTTAAGTTTAACTTGTATCATAGTAGTAGTCTATTTTCTGGGTCAGGATCTTCTTCTTTTCAGTTTTGATATGCAAGTTTTCCTTGGGACATATTGGGGTCATAATTTTGAGAGCATGACTTTCTAGTCTGGTGCTTGAAGTTGTGCAAGGCATTATTTTTGTGTGGTATGTTATCTTCTCAACTTCAGGATTTAGGATTCTAACTGCAACTTTGTTTTTCCCGGGCGTATGGCTTGAGATTGTCACAAACTAAGTCCATGATAAGGGATAATGTAGGATTGCCGAATGACTATTTCCTTACATGGGATGTAATCACTAAGACCATCTCCAATGCTAATGCTAATGCTATCTTTGTTACAAAAAAAATGTATATAAATAACATATTTGATATGCTGTTTTATTTTGTGCCTCAGTTTATAAGGCTTTTTAAAAATGCTTTTTCTATTTTATGTCATAAGCATTATGCTTTGGAACTTGTAAAACTAGAATTTTGATTTTTGGATAATTTGAAAATTTCGTTGTTGTAATTTAATTAAAAAAACTTAACACATCAACTAATGAGAATTAAATGCCAGAATTTGATATATGCTATATTTGACACCAACTATAGCATATAACACTAAGTATAGCATTGTAGTAGATAATGGTTTTCTTATGCAAATGCGAAGTTTTGGCATTGCATTGCTGGTATTGTTCTTATGAATGTTAAGGATCTGTTTTTAGCTTTAAATATTTCCCTCTTTTGTAAAACAATAGTGATAATCTTTTCTCATATGTATGGTTTTTGGATAATGATGTTAATCTTTAGCATCAGTTTGTATGTTCTCTATCATTGATATAATCAATAATGCGAGGAAGTTGTATTATTGATCTAACATTTCACTCGGTCGAGTCCTCAACCGGGTACTCGGCCAGTAGATTTGCTATAACTTACCCTTTCATCTGTTTTCGTCAAGTAGCATCATTATACTCATAAAAAGTGAATATTGAAACAAAAATTAAAAAATTGATGGGACACTACTTACGTAGCTGGACCTTTTCCTTTCCGGTCACAATTATGGTTTGCTTGGACCTTTCATTCACTATATTTTTCAGAGAATTTATCTCAACTGTCTTGACATGGGAATGTGCCTGTAGCAGCTAATTGTTCCTTTGAACGAGTGAATTGTTTTCATATTTAACTATCTTCAGAGGGAGAGGAGAAATGAATTGTATCCGATTGCCATAGTATCTGATAATTAACACATTCTGCTACAGCTGTAGTGCCAAATAGTTATTAGTGGTCCCCAATTCGAAACTTTTATATATGTTTTTTTGAAGACATTATTTTTAGTGGTAAAAGAATATCCTACTTCACTTCCATAATCTCTTTTGCTTTATACCATTTATAGAGGATCAAAAAACTCGCGTGCACCAGTGGTACTTACATATTCGTCCCTTGGGGGTTTTGGTTCTTAGTTTTGGGAAGAATTAGAAAATGTGAAAGTGGTAACCATTTTAGTTCATAGTTGTTTCAACAGGAGTTGCATATCATAATAGCTCTCTTTAGCCCAGTTCATAAAGGTGGTGTGTATTAAGGGGGAGATCCCAGTTTTAAATCTTGGAAACAACTAGCATTGTATACAAAAATAAAATAAATAAAATAAAATCATAGCTCTCTTGAATGCGTAAATGTTGGTCTCTAATATGTTTCCTTATTGTAGGGCTGATGGTAGGGAGGTGATGGTGGATAACAAGTTTCTCAAGGCCAATGACCCTCTTCTGGTAATTAAGCTTTCTTGTCATCCATGCTTAACCTACTTTAGTACCTTCTATTGCTAATTTATGGTAGCTGGTCTGTTATTAGAAGTATTCTTTCTCATTTCTTTACTGATTTCCAGTTGATCAGCTATTATGAGCAACATCTCCGATACAGTCCCACATCGTGATTCAACGGAAGTTTGAATGCCGAGCAATAGCTTATTTGGGTCGTCAGCTTCACTTGCCATTAGCTTAAGCGTCGTAGTCTACAAGACTTGTAGTTGCAGGAGACACTGCAGTTTGACAAATACAGTGCATTGTAAAAAGACTAAGTTCCATACCATGAATCTAGGTTACATACCAGCGGTATCAATCTTACTCTACTCTTTTGGTTTCTCCTCAGTATGACTGGAGCTTGTTGTTATCACGTCTTTTGGTCTTAACATGGAATGATTTAGGTCATATTTTATTGCTTCACTAGTTCGAAGTTAACATGACATTAATGTGTTTTTACACTTTGTATCTTCCTTTTTTTGGTACTCATATTTCTCCCTTGTAAAGATGTGAAGTTACTGGAGTATATTTGGGGAAAAGCTGTTCTTCACCCGCTTCCTCGATGAAAGCTTAATTCAAACCTTTCATTAATTCCATTGCTTTTGCAAACTCTTGATACATTGAATAAACTATTTTTATCACTGGGCACGACTAATTGATGCCATTTTTTGTGCTTATTCTCAATTTTAGACCCTGAATTATAATTAAAATTTTCATTTTAGTGCTTGACTTTTAAAACATCACAAAACAAGTTTATGATTTATGAAATTGTACCATGTTAGTCATTTCGTTAATGCAGCTAAAATCTCAAAATGAGAAAAGACATGCAAGGACCAAAATGCGATTTGATGACATTTTAACAATCTATAAAGTCAATTTGATAGATCGAAGACTAGTTTCGTGATAATTTTAAAAAATCGGGGTTTAAAAATGAATTTGACCTATAATTGGACTAAAAGATGATTATATTTCTTTAAAGTTTGATCGGGCTGTGCATATTTTAATTCTGGCGTCTCTAGATGGTTATTTCAATGTCGTCATCACCACCTCGTTTTTTAAATCGAGAAATCTGTGTCGTTTTTTCTTGATGGTACCCGGAAAACATTTAAGTCATTTTCAATACCATTAAAGTCTCGGGTAAACTTGGTTTGTCGTGAAAGAGGAATTAAACAAATGATTGCATGGCATTTCTTTCAACGAAGATATATTTATGTATAGGGGGCTTATGTAGTATTTAAGCATCATCACTCCTATCAAACAATATGTTATTGTGATAATCTTATAAAAAGCTAAGATTTCCACAATGTTACCTACTCCCAGATTTTTTTTTTTATTTGTTGCCGCAACTTTTCTTAATTATACAGTAGGATAAACACTCGGGTGGATTATTTTAACTTCATGTCTTGTGGTTGGCCGTTAGTTGATATCTGACAAGGAAATGAAACAATGCATCACACTTACATAAAGAGGTTGGCATTGGTCAACTAATCATTAGATATAATATAGCACTACTCATGATTTTCTAAGTCATCTTCATCTGCAGCTAAGAGATAGCCTTTACAATTTCCAAAGTCCCCCAAAACATCCATAGAAAGAGAGAAGTGCAATGAGAGAAAGAGGGCCATCATCATTGGTACTCCTTCTAATGGTGGGAGCCCTGGGGTTGCTCATTTGTTGGCCTCTCTTAATGTCCTTTTGGGAAATTGTAACCCCCATTTTTCAATTAGGATCAAGCCTTGCTATAGTGCTGCTCATTTTACTCTTGCTTGTACACATTTCTTCCTTCTTTCCCACTTTTGGGAGGTCATGCTATGCCTACGCCTCCTATACCTCGGCCGGCGCCTACGACCGTGGTGATGGGTTTGGACTTGGGATGGTTCTGCTATTGCTCTTCTTGGTTCTGTATTATCTGGTCTGATCTATTGTCACCGCTCACACGCCTGTGCTTTTGTTTTGTACATATGTACGTATATCCAAGTTCCAAGTTTCCTCTTCTTGCTTGGAGTGATTTCTTCGTTACACAAAATAAAGCTTGTTTTGGAAATTTCGCGTCTCAAAACCCAAAAGTTGAGTTCTAGTTAAGGTCAATCACCTTGTATTATAACGATTTGTCGTGCGCAAAAGTTGTCCTAAAAGTGTGAGTCAAAATTAGTTCCCATGTGGAATGAACTAGGGAATTCTCAAACAATTGATTTTTTCTACTCCCTCTATTTTATTTATTATTATTATTTTTTTCGGTGGCTCTGAAGATTTCTTCTATTCTTGGCTTATGTCGTTGAGAGTATACCACTACGTATAACTCATGCCCTCTGACACGTGTTCCCTAGATAGATTAGATAGATTTTTATACCGGTGTAACTGGAATTGATAAAATTCAGTCTGAACAAGTTGTTTGCTCTTGTCTGCGAACCTCAAACTCTAGCACTCGTATACTATGTTAGCACAAAAATTCACACTATTATCAGCAATAGTCACTACCAGTGATTTTTGGTATTGTCAATTGCATTCCAAAACAAGCTAATAGTTATAAAGCTAGAAGATCAATGAATATCAAGAAAAACCAGGGTACTAAAAAAAATGGCATACTTATGAAGGATTGAAAGAAGAGAGAACCCGAAATTAAAGTCGAAAAACCGGCCTAATTCTTGGGGATGTTCTTGCCGACGATCTTCGCCGGAGCGATCCGCAGGAGATTTCCGGGCTTTCCAGGGACAGCACCTTTGATCATAACCACATTGAGGTCGCTATCAATTTTGACAATCTTGAGCTTTCTAATCTTCCTCTTCGTCCCTCCCATTCTCCCCGGCATCTTCTTCCCCTTGTAGACCCTACCGGGCGTCGTCCCGGCCCCAATCGACCCCAAAGCCCTGTGGCTCTTCGACCCGTGCGTCATCGGACCTCGCCGGAAGTGGTGCCTCTTGATTCCCCCTTGGAAACCCTTGCCGATTGTGATTCCGGAGACGTCGACCAAATCGCCTTCCTTGAAGATTTCTTCAAATACGAGCTTCTGGTTCGGCTCGAAACCCTCAGCTGATTGGAGCCGGAATTCCTGGAGGTGTCGCATCGGGATGGCTCCGGCCTTCTGGAGGTGGCCGAGCTCGGGCTTCGTGAGCTTCCGGTCGCGGACGCGGCGGTATCCGACCTGGACGGCGTCGTATCCCTCGGTGGCTAGGGTTTTGACCTGAGTGACGATGTTGCCTTCCTTGAACCCGACGACGGTGACGGGAACGACCTTGCCGTCGCTCTCGAAGAAGCTCATCATCCCGAGCTTGGTCGCCATGACTCCGATGCCGGCCTCCACGCTCATCGTGACGACGGCCAGTGGCTTCCCCGATGACGTCCGTTTTGAGGTTGGTACTCTTCTTTGCAGCATTGGGCGAGAGAGGGACGAGGAACGACGAACGTAAAGTGCAACTGAGATTGGGTTTTCGAGGATGATAAGCGATTGAGGATGAGATTGATATCGTTGACATTTTTATTTTGTGGTTAATGTTCTTCTTCTTGTTGTCTAGAGGAGGATTGAGAGGAAATGGTGCGATATTCAGTCGCTAGTTTGCAAGAGGATTAGGAGATGAGGACAGCGGAGAGAAGAGACAGAGTTGTTTTGCTTTTCCTTATCTAAATTGTAGACGACAAAGCCCCTATGTAATGACTCGTCTTGGGCTTTTGATCAAGTGGGCTCACATGTTCATGACTACTGACACGTCAGCGTACTCTTGTTTCAATTTTTTAAAAGTTGTGGACGTGCACTCTTTAAAAAAAGTAAAGGTGTTATAAATTAAATGAAAAAAACCAAAATTATAAAGTATAAAATAGGACATAAGAGAAATAAAGAGAAACAATTTTATCATTTACTGTCACATAAGAGAAATAAAAAGAAATAATTTTATTATTTATTATTTTATATTATATACAAATATAAACTTTCAAAGGCTACATATATATGCCAAGGATTATAAAATAGAAGAAACCAAAAGTCAAGAATTATAATAATAAAATAATACTAAAAGAGTGATAATTAAGATGTTATGAAAGTTATAAAATACCAAAATTAATGATCATTAAAGTGGAGACAATGCAATTCATGAGGGTGAAATATGACACTCCTCCTTGGATGTTCATCATTTAAAAATACATGCCTTGTTAAAAACCTTACTAAAAAAACCCTGTCGAAAAAAATCCTAGGTAAGAAAAAGGATTACAATATTCACATAAGATTTGCGCTTAGAATTGCCTCGTTAAAAAATCTGTTAGAAAAACCAAATGAGATAATCTATGCTAAGGAAAAAAGTGTGCAGTATTTAACAGCTTCCTCCTCAACATGTTTTCTTTAGCAATTTCAACAAATATGTCCAAGTCGACATATGCTAGTCTTATTTTTGTATAGAATGAAGTAGAGAAAAACATGAAGCAACAACAAGATAATGAAAAATAAAAACAAAAAGAAAGGGAAGAAGAAAATGAAGGAAAAAGAGAAGATAGAATTGGAAATTCAAGTTTTTAAAATGAGCACGTGATTGCAAAAATACTATATAAAATATTTTTAAAAGTGTGTTATTTGCTTACATTGAAATTAAAATTGTGTTATTTGGTGCAATTTTTTTTTTTTTAAATGAGTATGTTTGGTGAATCAGTTGGAACTTAAAAATTGAAGTATGTGAGAGTTTCACACCATATAGGAAATTTTCTCTTTTCACTATACTATACAAGAACTTTATACTGTGATAAATTGAACTTTATTTTTCCAACATGCTTTTCAAACGAAACCAATATGATATGAATAAACAAAATTTTTAAAGTGCAACATAACATATAATTTTCCAAAATTAAAATTAGTATGTTCTCGTGAGTCTATAAAAACCACTTTCAAAATCTATTAAAACTGTACTTGAAATATAAAAGCGATTGGTTCATGTTCTAGTTAATAATTTTTAAAATTTTATACAAGTCAAACATCTAACTCTACTATTTCAAAGAACCAAGTGCGAATACAAAGAAACAGGCCTATAATGCTGTGGTAGAGTCATGAAGCAACCGTCCGTTGCTGCCATACTACCATCAAAATGATCTCATCTTTTTCACTTTCAACACTCTTAGACTTTATATTTAATTTAAAAGGACTCTTTACGCAAATGCGCGACACCACTTCTGAACTGATTTTTGTGGAGCGCATAAAATATTTTAGAAATTTAACCCATTGACAATTCAAGTGCGTCGAACAATAACCTTGGTAGCATTGTACTAGGTTATTTGAGTGCTACAACTGTAGCCCCAGTGATGCTAAAGGTAATTCGTTGTGATACTAGAAGCATCTGACCACTTTAGAGGGATATCTCTTTTATTAGTGCTTGGTTTCAGTTTTAATTAAGGCATGTGATTGGGAATATAAACATCTAAAAACCAAAACAATAAACCAATTTTGAAAAAATGGCTTCAAAAGGTTTGATTTAAAAGTGTTTCCTCAAATTTTTCCATTAAGTCCAAGAGGTAAAACTTTCAATAGTCAAATATGAAGAGTGTAAATGTGGTGTTAACACAAAGTGACTATAATATTAGACAATATGTCAAATACGAAGGGTGTAAATGCAGTGTTAACAGAAAGTAATTATTATAAAAGAAAGGTGACTATTTAAAAAAAAAAGAAAGTGATTATTACAAAAGAAAGCACCAAACTAAACAAGTATTTTCGTGACTATCTCTTACAAAATAAATATTAGCGTGTAAATTTATTGAAACAGAAGGCTATGATTATGCCATTGCCATATTGTGCATGTCCCTTTTTCCTCAAGCAATTTTAAGCGTCTTGTTTAGAGATGTTAAATATGCCCGTCTGTCATGTTTAAATTAGGTCCAAACGTATTTCTTGTTGTACTTGAGTTGGCCTATTTTTTTATCTTGCCATGCAAGACCATGCTTTTTTTTTTTTAATTTATGACATAAAGCCTGACTTATGGTCTATTTATATTCGTGTCGTATCCTTAATATGCCTGTGCTTTAATCATGCTTAATAATAAAATTATAGGTAAACATGAAATGAAATATAAGTATCAGATACAATTAAAATTTTAACTTATAATAAAGTAAAACATAAAAAAATTCAAATCAAATAAATTCTTGTTTAGAAAAAAAGTATATTATAATTTCTATAAAAGAATTGTTAGAAATACATCATAAAAGAGCAATAATACTATGCCATTATGGTGCTGCTTATCATGCTCGTGTTCAGCATACCATGCCCTTAATGTGCTTTGTGTCCAAAAATCTTATTAAACCTGACCTATTTTATAAACATATTAGGCTGGACTCATTTAATAATCGTACTATGTCGTTTCAGCCTACTTTTGAGCATGACCTATTTACTAGTATTTTTGGCTGATCACATTATTACTTTGTTAATTAAGTTTTATTTTAAGCAATTTTGAGCTTGTTGTTATTTTATGTCTAATATATTTTAAACTAATCTATAATCTACAACTATTTAAGTGAGAGTTTCAATTTTGGTCTTTCTATTTTGTCCTTTGATGTTCCGTTTGAAGTGGGTCGCACATGAGTGGATAACCAATCAAATCAAGTCAACATAAAAAATTTTATCAAATCTTCCACCTTGTATTTCTGGAGTTTTGTTTGGTATGACACAATTAATTAAACTGTAGCCATCTAAAAAAAAAGGCTATAGTCATCATTCACTTTTATTAACCTTAATATCTTTTCAAATGCATTATTTATTGGAGTTGAATTCACAAAATGCTCTCTCATTGTTTTATGCACATATATGGGTTACAATTTACAAGTTTTAATATCGTAATGCTTTAAATTAAAAGAAGTAATTTTATAATAATGTAGTTTTTCATTTTTTACTTTAAGTTTTTAACTTCAAAATTTATTTTTAATGTTTTTATTGGAGTATTTATTTTGATCTAATATCTTTATATGAGAATCACTTTTTAAAATTTATTTAAATCAAAATATTTTTCTTATGATCTATTAATGCATGCATAATATATATATTATGTATCTGTAAGCTATCTATCTATAATCAATATCTATAACTATATTATATGTGGGAGTTTCCTCACGACATTATTCAAAAACATTGTCAAGTTATTTTGTCCTTTTGAGGGTTTTTTGGTGGCTTTGTTTTTTTTTTTTCTCCATAGAATTTTTATTTTTATTTTTTTCCCTAAACACGCTACAAAATATAATTTCTTCCAACCATAACCTTTATAAACACTTTTCTTTTTGTAACTTGTCTACTACAATATATATATTTTTTCCGAATGTATCCTTATTTAAATATCAATTTCCTTTTTATATGTACACCCTAATTAGTTTTATTTTTGATAATAATATCGAATATGGAAACACACGTTTCAATTATAATATGTATTTCAATACGTCTACTTTTTTAACCTTGCATTCAGATACTATTAGTTGATACATACCTCAAATTTGAATTTGTGAACTAAAAAAAACATGCATAACAACCACATAAGATTCCCACATGCAAACCACATGGTTCCACTTTCAACTAGTAAGATGATAAAAAGGTACTTGGCACATTATTGTTGGAATCTTTCACAAGTTGGAGAGGGCAACTTGCCGATGAACAAATAAGTTGAGGGGGTCGAAAAACCTATAATAAAGATACTTAATTCCGGTGGACAACCAAAGACAATGATCTCATATTCTCATATTGTTGCAACAGGATAACCATGTACAACCAAAGTAATAGTATGATCAGCAAAAATAAAAGTAATAATCTACGTCCCTTTGAATCATATCGATTCATGTCACCGTCTCATTACTCAGATTTTACTTCCCATATCAAAGGTTCATATATAATAAATATAGCCTATAAATATAAATACAAACATAACTCAAAAGTTTGCAGCGGAACCGCACTATTGAGGTCAGATGTCTGCCATCTTTGCCTAGGTATGAGCAGGGAGCAAAAAACCTGCTTACTTGAAGCCATCAGTTTGCTCTAGCTTTGCTGCCTTGTTCACAAGCCTTCCCAACTGAATTCCCATAGCGGATGTGGTTGCAGATGTAGAGCCATCATTGGAACTTTGTTGGGCAGCTCCTGAACCCGAGCCGGAGCCAGAGCCTGAGCCTGAACCATCCACGGCTGCTCTTAACCCCTTCTTTTTCTTTACTTTCTGAGCCCAACCAACAAGCCCCGCTTGCACATGCTCGTCAAATATTGCTTTCTTGTAAGAACTTCCCATCTTCAAGCCATTCAACAGAATTTTAAAAGAACGTCAGCATTCTTTCTTCCTTACAATTTAGTACAAAAGTGAATTAATTAAAAATTTATCTCAAACACTACCTGTGTGATAATGGCATAAAGGGGTAGCGTGCTGTAACTACAGAGGACTTGAATGAACACCCTAAAATAGAACAGGAATTTAACGGTTAAGATTCGATAGATTATTAATTTTGGAAGAAGAATCTTGCAAGAAATGAGGAAGCAATTGGTTTTACCCAATGATAAGCCTCGGAATAATATAACGAACTTGTCCCATTATGCAGGAGTCAAATGAATATTGAACCTACAAACATATAAAGAAGACGGTTGTGTTAATCTCAATAACTAAATTTAATTTTACTTTAAGTAGGGGCAGCGCCCATAAAAACCAGCTTACCCATATCCAGAAAAAGAATGCAATCTCAAAAGCATTTTGGAAAAGGATGAAGTGAATCAAGAAGAGGACAATTTCAGGATGACCAAACCAAAAGTGTTCATCTGATGGTTGAACTACAAGTTCTCCTTCTATTGCTACATGTTTCTCAGCAACCTCTTGAGCCAACTGGGTAATAACGTGCTCCAGTTTAGTGCCCACAGCAAGTAGAAGCTTCAAGAAACAGATAGAACAATATATGTTAAGTGGATGGAGAGAAGCACGGAAAAAAAAAGGTAAATGCAGAACTTTCACAAGAAAAGAAAAAAGTAGACGCAATAGAGTTCACATTTCATGAGGAACTTATACACATGATGGAAAGTACGAGTAATGGAACTGCAGTTATGAGTACATGAGCCGATATGCACTTCTGTACAAGACAAATTGCGCAGAAGAAAAGTGTTATGAATATGTTTGTCAAGTCCACTTGATTTCCCATGCAAGCTGTTTCTTTAATGAGGTAGTCTTCTAATACAAGAAGGAAGAGTTTGAGCACGCAACAAAAGTATCTTCGGTCTTTAGTGCCACTTGTTTCTAGGAACTTAACACCTAAAAAATGTGACAACAAAGAGGCTGAAAAGAATGATTCCAGCAACTCATTAGGAATTTACCAAACTAATTAAGGTTGCTATTTTTTGAAGAAATGTTATGCTTACTTCTGATTCAACTCCTTGTTGTATCTAGTTTAAGTTGTTACTATTTGATTGAGATTTGGTTTCCCTCTTTGCCGTTGGCTTGCCAATAAACAAAATCGTGTTCATTTTTTTCTCTCTTGTTGTCCCTAATTTTCCTTTCTTCCCTTCTCTCTTTCTGTTCTTATTTTTCCGTGCTCTTTCATCACTATAATACTTGGGGTATGAAACGGAAAATTGATCTAGCACCTTGCAAGCGCAATCAAACATGCATATGCATAAATCACAGATTGGGGAGTATAAACAACTCACAAAGAAAGGAATGAATGCAATCCAGAAATATGTGTGCCAGCCTGCAAAAGAAAAATATCATCGTTAATAACTGCTGAATCGTGAGAATCTGCAAATTTTAATTTTTTTTTGAATTAAAAAACAGGTATATATATTGCAGAAGGGAAGAATTAAAAATAACGCCAATACACCTACATCTTTTCTCCACGCAATGGGGAAAATTTATATGAAACTTTGCTTGCAGATAAAAACATTAATATGGAGGCTAATCAACATTGATCTCGTAGTAAAATAAGAGACGAGAAGAAATCATCATAACCACATTTTATATTTAATCAGATGATTTCTATCAACATATTAGTCATTTGAGATCCCACTTCATACATGGCAGAAATATAAATATATAAACATAAACTTTCACAATGTTTTTCAATTCTCTCTACCGAAAACTTCTAATGAGATAATAATAAAATCTATTAACATGTATATGACATAATGCAGTAATATCACCCAAAAAGGTTGTAAATAGAGTTTGTCTGAATAAATGCAACACATTAATGTAACATTTTTTTGGCTAATGAAACTTTTTTCTTAAATTGGTTTTCTTGCTACCTCAGACTCTAATTCGAATTCGATTTCAACTTGCGCTACCTAAGAGTTCGCAAAAGAACCTAGCTTGATTATGCCATGTTGCCAATGCAATAGCACCACAAAAAAATCAAATAAGGCAAATAAGTGCTTAATTTGACATATTTTCTATCTTTCTTCCGTACATTTATTTTGTTAGTTTTTGAGTTTTATAGTGTTTTTGTGTTTTATAGGTGATTTAATATAAAAGATTGAAAAGAGGATTTAAAATATGGATTTTTGAGCTTCAAGAGCCACAAACATTATTTGGAGTCCATCGGGAGCCATTGGAAGCAATTGGATGTGAGTCAGGTGAGAAATAGACCAAAAACAATGAAAAAGGTGAAAACCATGCAGCCACTTGCAGCCCATCCATGTGCAGCCCTCAGCAGCCCCTTGTGGGCCTCATTCCAGGCCAGGACGCGCGGCCACGTGCCAAACTGCTCCCCCGCGCTGCAGCACAAAACAACCACGCCCCCGCGAGAATCAAGCTCGTAGCCGCGCCAGAATCCAACAAACCGGGAGGTCGCGAGCAGGCAGTGTGCACCCCTGTGCGGGGAGACCAAATCGTAGCCTGATGCTCCTTTCTGCACAGCCGCGAGGAAAGGAGGGCACCCCCGCGCGTCCTTCGACCTTTGCTCTGTTTTTTATCCAACTTGAGCGAAAATTTTTCCCTTTCCACCCTACATTATCAAACTTATGACTACCCACTTAGAGACACAAAAAGACATCAGTGTTTCAGTTTTTTTTTAGTTATTTTTAGGCTTAAGATGAGGAGGAGGAGGAGGAGGAGGAGAAGGAGAGAGCTGCAATAAAGGCTAAGGACAACCGTCTGTGTAGAAGGAATTGCAACTCTAAAACCCATTCTTTTCCTTTTTCTTTCTTTATTTTCTTTTTAATTATATGTTATTTTAGTTTTGTTTTGGTCAAAGGGGAATTCAAACCCTAGACGTCACTATATGATTAATTTATAGATTTATTTTCCGGTTTTCAAATTGAGATTGTTTATGTTATTCTATTTTTGTTGTTCATGACTATTTTCTTGTTTTGTTTGGGTGCGCAACTAAATAGGACTTGAAGTTAATCTACTGCTAGATTGGAATGCTTGATTTATAATTGTCTTGTTATTCTAATCATTAGCAAATTGTGGTCGTTGATTATGATCAAGTTTTCGTATAATTACATGGAGAACATAACCTAGGTTAAATGATACGAGCTTGCCTGATTGTTGCTTTGATCAACCTATCTTTCTCAACCTAATGCTTCCGTTAGATTAAATCTAATGAGCTTGTTCTAGGTTGTTTAGTGGAAATGGATTTAATAGAGCACTTGTCTTATTAAATCTACACTGCAAGCAAAGATTGGGATAACAGAGCATGTTGCTATTTATGGTAGTAGTTTCAATAAAGAATTGAAAATAATTTTGTCATTAACTGTATGGTTATTGTTTAGTGGTGGCAGATGATCCTTTAACCAGTTTTATTATTATTGTTTTATTTTATTTATTTTCTTGTGTTATCTTTAATTTGTTAATTTAGTTAATTAAATTCGAAAAACCCCATCTTTTATTTAGTGTTAGTGTGTCTTAGGTTTTTAGTGTTAATAACTAATTGATTAGACCTAATTCTCTGCAAGAAAGATTCTTACTCATCACTACACTTAATAACGACGATATTTTAAGGTAAAGTTAATTTGGTGCTTTCTCTCGAGACATACCAGCAACATCCCAAGAAAATTCTACTAATTATTTGGTCTCGTGATCATCAACTGAAAAAAAAAAAAAGAATCGTACCATTAACATTCAGCAACAAGAAGATGACTACAAACACCCAGAGATACCAACTGCAGCCGAGAAAAATAAATGGTCAGTCTAGGAGAATCATAACTGATGATACACAAACACGTCATCTTTCTAGTTTACAGAAAAAAGAGGCCAACGAATACGCAAACCAAGATGTGCATTAATTGCTAACGTCACAGAATTTATCATTGGACATTACTTGCCTTATACCGACAACTTTCTTGAAATCATCTTCAAGGGCACGTATCATGTATTTGTGGAAATTAAACTTGGGATTTCCTTTGCAGTGGGTCTACAGTAACGCAGGGACACTCCAGTTAATTGTACAAGAAAAAAAACGACTGGACAAATACTTTATAGGTCAAAAGAAAGCTTGTAAATTAGATTTTACCATAATGAATCCAAGTCTCAGTGTCACATAATCTGATTTTGTCACAGATGCATAAAATTGCTTGATAAAAGAATGCTGCAGACAAAAGCGGGAAACGTCAGAATTATGATTCGTTGAACTTGGAAATAGAACTACTATTTCCAGCATCAAATTTTAAAGACTTGTTCCTTAAAAGGTTACCCAGATGTTTTTCTTTTTTATTGTCTTCTGCTTTGTACCGCTGAATATTTAATTGTGCTTCTAGTTCTCATGTTACAGAGCATAAAACAATCTCCAAAAGCTCTGTAGCAATGCCGTTCTCCTCTTGTTTCTTTATGGAAACTCAAAAATGAAATGAAGAAGGCCAGTGTACCTTCTAAGTTCTAACTTACAACCTTTTGTACTAATACAATATACAATAATTTTGTTTGAAATAAAATAAGAACTTACCACCCAACCAAGCAGAGCTGAATTTTTACCAATACCCAGAAAATGATCCCTGATAAAAGCATGTTGATGAACGTGGGTGACCTTTGTCTTTGATTTAAGAACTGCACTTAACCAATTCCTAAATCAGAATTATGTGTACGGAAAGCCAGCTACATTTACTCAAATTCAGAGCATAATAAAGACAATAAGCTCTTTAAATGCCTTACTGGTAGGGCAAGTTTTTTCAGCTATCCGACTAAATTTAAATGGTTTGATTTATAAGTGTCCACGTCAAAAAATAGTGCAAAACAAGACGTCCTCCACTAAAATTTTCCTAAAGAAGACAAATAGCAAATATTTTTAACTGGTTAACAATCCTTACCTTGTTCTGAATCGTAATTCTCTTTTGCAATGGAATCCTCCCAGTGCTTCCATTGACTTATCTAATCATGACCAACATTCTATAAACAAAACAAGTAATAGATATAAAGAAAAAGATTTAAAAAAAGGCATATTTTAGATGCTCACCTTTGCCCCTCCAAATAGAACAGTGAGAACACAAAAGGTTACATGGACGATGGCTAGGACGAAGATAAAGATATGCAGATGATGCAATGCTTCAACAGATAATAGTGGTACTTTGTTCTGAAAGAAAATTAATAGACAAATAAAAAAGTTAAAGCACATATATTTTTCTCATATACTTGTGAATTTTATTCCAAAAGCGAAAAAGTAAATAACAATCAAAGCAGTATGAAGGACATGGACACTCCACTTTGTCGTTAAAACAACTAAATAATAAACTAATGTTAATCGTAAGAAAAAATTACTTTAAGAAAAGTAGTTTCTAATACTAATATTTAAGATAAAACACAGCAATTTTAGCAAAAATAAATAAACCTAGTTTTAAAAGTAAGAAAATCTATTCTTATTCTTTCTTTTGCCAACAAAAAAACTTTAAAGACAAAGTATTTTCTACCACCATTAACATTACCACTGTCGATATTACAATCATCATCAACAACGATTCAAAAAATCTCGATCAAAGCAAAACTGGTTAAAAAAAAAACCACCAAGTCAACTTAGAGACAAATCCCAAATTCGAAGAGAAAACTTTTTAGTTTTAATTGCGAAAACCAATAAACATTTTACTCTTTATCATATCCTTGACCTTTGCGTATTTCGCGAAAACAAGTAAAAATGGAACAAAAACAAAATAAGATAAAAAAAAAAAAAAATCTGTAAAGCAGTGACGACAGAATCGGAATTTTAGTACAAAAATATCTCATTTTGTAAGCACTTCAACCACAAACACCAACATCACTATCGCATTTATTTCAACAAAGTTTTCAAATTAAATGGTTAAACATTGCTATTGAATGAAAAATGAAAAATTTCAAGTTGAAAATTTCCTTTTCCTCTCGTTTGAAGTTATCGAATTAATGATTGCAGAAGTTACCTTGCGCGCGCAATAACCGATGTGCTCCGGCGATGTTTCTTCGGCTAGAAGTCTCCTGAAAACGCCAGAAATGGTTGTGGTGACGGCCAAATGGTGGGAGGTGGTGGCGGAAGATTCTCCGTCATGGTCGTCGGCCTTGGGACGCTCACAGGGAAGAAGATTGTCGACCAAGCTCTTTGAAACGCAGAATTTGGCGATGGCGTTTTGAGAGACAGTGAGAAGAAGGGAAATGAACCCCAAAAGCATCAACTCCTCCTTGACTTTCTGCAAAGCCTCGTAGAGAGGCTTCTGGTTCTTCCTCTTCAGAACTTCACCCAAGTAGTGGAGAAGCCGCTCCAACGCCAGAGAGATGGCCACGATCACCGAGCACACGGCGGCGACTATCCATGTGGGCGTGTACTCCAACGACGCGCCTTCACTCCCTCCGCTCATCTCTCTCTTCTTTTGCTCTTTTGGGTTGTTGATCGACTTTGTTTTGTCTTTTTATTTTTCTTTATTTTTACTTTTTATTTTTTTTCTAATGTGGGTTTTTTCTGTCACTCCTCCTTTCTTCGGACCAACAGTCACTGGTTCCTTAAATGGTGGCGTTATGGGTGTTGGATGGATTGCCCCTATGGAATACGCGTGAGTGTTTGTATTCACTTCCTTTTCGACTTCCTTTCTGAAACGGGATTGGGGAAAAATACAAGTAGATACCATTCCTTTTTTAAATTTCTTTTTTTCCTTAATTTAAGGCACGTTTACTTTGCATCTATTCCCTTTCATTTCTAGTGAGGGTGTTTGTTGAGATTTGCAGGCCTAAATAATACAAGTAAATGCCATTCCTCTTTAAATTTCTTTCTTTTCCCTAATTTAAACAGGAGACTTTGGACTAGTTTGGCGTTACAATATTGTGCAGTAGCTTCTGTTATGTTGTGCTTCTATTGTGCTATGAATCATACCCAGTTAGACCTTTGGTAAATTTTCTCAACGTTGCTGTGAGAACCAAAAACAATATTGTAAGTGTTTGGTAAACTTTTTATAAAATTACTATAGAGATGTATAATAACGAAAATATATATATTACTAAGTATATTTAAAATTTTAGTTTTTAATTGATTTTAATTTTAAAATTAATATATGTAATATTTGTACATTAAAATACTAAAAATATAATTTTATTTTTATTATGTAATATATTTTTTTAAAAATAAATTACTTTACTAAATGAGATAAATTATATGTACACAAAAACAATAAAAAAAATAAAAAAATTGAAAATATTTTATTTAATCTCAAGCTACCATCAAGCTTGAAAATAAATATCTTCTAAATTATCCATTTTTTGCACTTACAATACGTTTGTTTTTATTAATTTCAATTAAATTAAAAAAAATAAATCACTTTAATTCATAACATGATATTTGATTTATTGATTTTTTTATTTTGATTATGTTTTTTTTTAAAAGTACTTGAATATGTGTTATTTGATTTATTTCAATTTATTAAAGAAAAATAGGTAGATTATAAATTATTATTATTGCTAATGTTAGTCTAGTAATTTTAACTTATAAAAGTAGAAGTTAGTGTAAATAAGCAACCCCTGGGTGCTTCTTAACTTTTGTTGTTGGGCAGTAATTTTTTGAAGCATGGTTTACCAAACATCCTAAACTACTATAGGCGGTTACAAAAGTTAAAAGTAACCTCTAGAAGCAATACCAAACGGGCCCTTGGCCTCATGGTATATTTAAGACACATTTACTTTGCACCTATTCCCTTTCATTTCTAGTGAGGGTATTTATTAAGATTTTGTAGGCCCTAAATAATACAAGAATAAGGAAAAAAATGTCAATTTTTGCATTCTTTTTTATGTTGATTTTTTATTAAAAAAATAATACCAGTTTTGCTTTAATGTAAACTTAAAAAATTACAGAGTTATGTGTAAGGATATTATACTAATTATATTGTCAAGATTATAATTCTTAATTTTGTAATTACTACAAAAGAAATTCCCTTTACATTATCAAATAAAAAAGTAAATATAAAATGAATGATCTTCGTTCCTATTACCTTACTTTCTCTTTTAATATCGTCACCTTTTCTATCATAGTTTATAGTTTAGTAAAGATGCCTTTAATTTATTTTGTCCAAGTAGCAATAGTTTATTAGAAAAATAGTACGTAGCGAAATTTTAAAAAATTTATATCAGAGTATTTTTCAAAACACAAGTTTGACATGCTATATGCATAAATTAACCAGATCTTACTAACCTTTGATTGCCGAAGAACCCTCGCAAAACGTGAAGAGAAGTAATGTTCCAGAAGAGCCTCAACCAACTGGTCTTCTTCGCTATTCTCTATCCACGATCGGAGTGAGTGTGGGCTCACACATACAACTCTTCCATCAGGTGACTCTCCTTCCAACCAATTGAGAGAACCCAAAGCAAGTGTTCGTGATTTGTGAACAAGAGCTCTCAGGGAGTTTTTTAGATTCTCACCAGCAAAGTATCACTCTTAATCTCTCAATTGATCTAAATAACTTATGTGACTTACTCCCTATTTATAGAGGTTGGGTCTAGGGTCAGTCCTTATCAGATTAGGTCTCAAAAACTCGAAACAGAATCAAGTTCGGATCAATATCTGATAAGATACGCGTAAAAATGCGTAATCTTATCATTCGCTCATCGGTAGGCCGATCAAGATGATCGGCAGGCCGAACTGCCAAATAAATATCTAAGCAAATCTTTTGTTTTCCACCCGAGATTCTATAGGATAAAGTCTCAGTTTTAA
The DNA here is from genome assembly GCA_025403435.1 of Artocarpus heterophyllus. Lineage (NCBI taxonomy): Eukaryota > Viridiplantae > Streptophyta > Magnoliopsida > Rosales > Moraceae > Artocarpus > Artocarpus heterophyllus. The sequence continues at coordinate 20,754,138 of CM046333.1, forward strand.
TTCAAATAACCCAATCGAGAAGTTATCTGATCAAAACAACTTTATCTAGATAATCTCTAAGAAAATAAATGAATTCCCAATAATTCTACAAGTTTAACTTGATCTAATTTATCCAAAATTAAATCAACCGATAAACCGACAAGAATTATCCGATCCCAATAATTCAACAAGTTTATCTTGAATCAATTTTATCACAAAATTAATTCAACCGATAAACAGACGTGAATTATCTAATTCTTCCAAATTTCAACCAATCTGATAAATCTGACATAAGTTACCAATTATTGAAAAAGCATGCCGTATCGTTATAGGATGTTGTGAGCTAGCAAAGGGGACCAAATAGACCTATATAGTTCAAGCTCCCGATAATTATGAAACCCAATATCCCAGATATATATTTCATAATTATCAACTCCAACGCTACTCCACTAAAAGCTTGGAGCTGCACTCTCGAACTTCATAGAATTATGAAGCCCAAATAGCTAAGTTTTCATGACATGTCATAGTGTATTGTATCCCTATATGATTATCCATAACCGGCTTAAGGACAAGTTTTGTCTTACCTTCCCGATTATTTTTATCTTACGTTCCATTATCTCACCATCGGAAAACTTACCATCCAAAGACAGTATACCATTCGGTTACACCTATGTATCCAAATGGTTGAGCTCTCTAATTTTTCAATTACAAGATAACGCATATAAGAGGATATCACTACTCCTAAAGAGGAGCTATGCATTCCATATCTATGAATAACAAGTCTACGCTATCAAGAGTCATGCCTCCAACGCATCAGCATGCATACCACTATTAAGATGTAGGTGTCACCCTTTGGTACATCAAAAGATACAAGTCAAGACAACGGCCCACTATTCATCTCAAGATTAAGATACAACATAAATGATTGTCTAAAGTGGATCGATTTGTCGAGACAGAATTATTAATCAAAATCAATTCACTTTATGTCCCGATTCAACATATCGTCACCTATGATAACGTGCCAATGTTTCTATTCACGAAATCCACCTCCGATGGTCAAGACAAACCATCTCCTAAAAGGGATATAGACAACATAACAAGCTTTACATAAATAAAGCGCCTAACTTTATTCCCTCTATTGCTGATCTTATGATTTAGACCGTCACCTTTAAAATCGTGTCTTCCGCATAATCTGTCCATCATATGCCCAATTCTTAAAGGTTTAGACTGATAGTCTCAGACTATTGTTTGCTTAGCATACATTCAACAAATATGAATGTAAAGAGGACAAGATTTGGTATATAAATAATGAATAAATTCTTTATTGATAAAAATGTCTCCAAAAACATATTACATTTTTACCCCTTAGGGCATACATGTGTAACAATCTCCCACTTACACTAAGTGAGTAAATATAACAAATCTCGCATCTCCATAGCTTGCATATGCCTCTCGAAGACTCTCCCAGTACGTGTCTTCGTGAATGGATCAGCTAAATTGTCCTCTGATGCGATCTTGCATACCGTGATATGCCCGCTCTCAACGAAGTCCTTTATCACATGATACTTCTGATCAATATGCTTACTTTTCTTGTGAAATCTTGGTTTCTTAGCATTAGCTACCGCCGCACTGTTATCACAATACAGTGATATCGCCTTATTCGTACCAGGAACTACCTCAAGATCCCTAAGGAACTTGCGGAGCCACATTGCTTCTTTCGAAAAGGTTTCCTCAAGGATGTTGATTCAAAGCCGTCTTGACATCCATATGCCAAATCTCATAGTCGAGAGCTGCAGCTATGGCCAAGAGAATCTGGATGGACTTAAGCATGGCTATAGGCGGAAAGGTTTCCTCATAATCGATTCCTTTCTTTTGCGTGTAACCCTTAGCTAACAGTCTAGCCTTAAAGGTTTCGACCTTTCCATCTACTCCTCTTTTCCTCTTGTAGATCCACTTACACCCTATGGGTTTTACCCCTTCGGGAAGATCCACAAGCTCCCAAACTTGATTAGTCTCCGTAGACTTCATCTCTATGTTCATGGCCTCTGTCCAGAGTTTTGAATCAACATCCTCCATAGCCTCTGCGTAAGTATAAGGATCCCTGTCATGTTCATCCAGTTCAGCTAAGAAGACCTCCCCGTTGAGCATATGCCTCTCAGGTTGATGCCCGATCCTCCCACTACGTCGAAGCCCCTTAAGTTGTTGTTCAAGTTCGTTTTGTTTTTCTACACCAATCGGATTGGTTTCATTCGGAACCTCCGGAGTGATCGGATCACTCCTTAACTCCTCAAGCACCACTTTGCTTCGAGGTTTAAAGTCGTCCATGTAACTCTCCTCAAGGAAAGTTGCATTAGTTGAAACCATGACTTTATTTTCCTTTGGGTTATAGAAATAACCCTCTTTAGTCCCTTTTGGATATCCTACAAACATGCAAACTTCTGATGTGCTTCCAACTTATTCGGATCCTTAAACAGGACATGAGCCGAACATCCCTATATGCGAATATGGTTCAAGGATGTCTTCCTACTTGTCCACAACTCGTGAAGAGTTTTAGGGACCGATTTTGAAAGCATATTATTCAAAAGATAGCATGCGGTTTGTAGTGCATATCCCCAAAAGGATAAAGGCAATGATGAATAACTCATCATGGACCTAATCATGTCCAACAAAGTCCTATTTCTTCTCTTCGCTACGCCATTCTACTGCGGAGTGCCCGGCGTAGTCAAATGGGATAAAATCCCATTCTCTAATAAGTGTCCCAAGAACTCATTAGAAAGGTATTCACCACCTCGATCGGATCGAAGTGCCTTGATGGGTTTACCCAATTGCTTTTCAACTTCAGCCCGAAACTTCCTGAACTTGTCAAAAGTTTCGCTTTTGTGGTGCATCAGGTACACATACCCATTCCTTGAGTAATCGTTAATAAAAGTGACGAAGTACTCATACCCTCCTCATGCCCGGATGTTCATCGGTCCACAAACATCACTATGCACAAGTTCTAGAACCCCTTTGGCCCTATTGCCCTTAGACTCGAATGGTCTTTTGGTCATTTTACCCTCCAAATAAGATTTACATTGAGGTATAGATTCCACCTTTAAGTGACTTAAAGGTCTGTCCCTTATCAACCTTTGAATCCTATTCAGGTTAATATAACCAAGGCACAAATGCCAAAAATAAGTCTTATTAGAGTGAAAATTTTTAAGTCTTTTAGAGTTATTATCATTCATCTCAACATTAAGCAATAAGTCCATCTTAGGTTTGATAAAATACAGATTATTTTGCATCCATCCAAAACAGATAAAAGATTTGTTTTTACGAATCACCACTTTATAATTAAAAGAAACCAAATAGGAGTCTTTAAATAAACAAGCTACAGAAATTAAATTCCTTTTAAAGTTAGGAACATAAAAACAATCTTGCAAAAATAAATTCCTATAATTATCAAAATAAAGATGGACGTCTCCCACTGCTTCCGCTGAGACCAAGGATCTATCGCCCATCCGAAGCGTGAAGTCTTCATGCAACAGACTTCTCGTTTCTTTGAACCCCTGTAGAGAAACACAAACATGATTAGTTACACCAGAATCTATGACCCAAATTCACTTGATTCCTCAACCAAACAAGTTTTTAAATGTAGAAGATCACACCTACCTCCTTTGGAAAGGAAGTCCTTGTCATACTTCTTGATATGCCCGACCTTTCCACAGAAGAAGCACTTAAGCTTCTTTGGGTTCTTCTTCTTCTTGCTCTTGGTGTTAGCAGGAATAGAAGACTTCCCGTTCTTAGCCCGTTGCTTCTTTCCATTCCCAGAGTTAGGATTGGAACTAGAAGCAGCTACCATGTTGGCCTCTCCACCCGTAGGAGACTCCGTGATCAGCAGTTTAAACTCCTGTAATTGTTTCATTAATTTCGTCAAGGTCATATCCCGTCTATTGCTTAAATTAAATGTAGCTCTAAACAGAATAAATTCCTTTGATAGAGTCTCAAAGACCATAGTCATCTGAGTTTCAGCATCGATGTCGGCTCCATTGGTTTGTGCCTCAGCGAGGTAACCTATGACCAACATCATGTGCTCCTTTACAGATGTCCCCGGTCTCTGCTTACAGTTTAAGAGTTTTCGAAGCACCCCTTGCCGCTTTGTTATGGCCTGGCCTCCAAACATATCCTTAAGATTATCCAAGATCTACTTCGTAGTCTCATAATCCTGATGTTGAGCCTGCAACACGTTATTCATGCTAGCCATAACATAGCAGCGGGCCTGATCATTAACATCTTTCCAGCGATCATATGCTTAGAATTGCTCATTAGATGAGTCTCCCGTAGGCTCGGGAGGACAAGGGGTTGTCAGTACATATTTCAGTTTCTCAAAGGACAGGACCATATCTAGGTTCCATTTCCAATCATTATAATTCTCTCCAGTTAATAGGTTTTTGTTAAGTATCAATGATAAAGCATTTTTAGACATTTTTAATCTACAATAAAGAATCATATACCAAACACAAGTAAACATATAATAATAATTTAGTAAGATAACACAATTATGTAAAAATACAAATGTGTTTTTGTGTCAAAACCTTGAAAATATCACAACCTTAGAACGATAATTCCCAACTCATAATTCAACAAGCTCCTAGGGGAGTCATGCCAAATTCAATTAGGAACACGGATCCCCTCCTGATTAATATATGCCATCTAGGACCCGTATGATCCAGCATATATTAATAATCATTTCTTTGGCCATTAATTTTATTAACAGAGCTCCTAAGGGAGGTTAATAATAAAATTAATGTGAGTGTATAACTATCGTTTCAATATTTTATCCATGATTTACAATCACCACCTAGGGGTGTGTAACCATAAATCATGCTAAAATACCTTATCCTCTCAGAGATCCAATTTGGTACATGATAGAAATCCCTTCCTAGGGGTTGGGACCACCATGTTCTGCCTATGGACCAATGATGAAGGCCTTAGGTTCTCTCTTCGAAAACCTTCTCCCGCTCAATCTTTTGAAATCAAGGTTTTATTTTAAGAATATGCATGAACAATTGTAATATGAACGAGACTCCCTATTCTATATGACATGTTATCAATATACATGGCAAATCATATTATAATGCAGATAAGCAAAGCAATCAAACAAAGCTACAAGTAAAATAATAATAACTGTAATATTATGGTTCCCCCCTAGAGAATAGAGAAATAAGATCACAAGAGAATAATCGAGACATATTATCGATTCTTCATCCTTGAATCCTCAAGCTGTATCCTTCTTCATGTAATGCCTATCTTCAAGTCTTCAATCCCGTATGAATCGAATACTTCATATTTTCGGTCATATCCAAATTTAATGTTTCTCAGAATTGTCCCAAAAACAAAATTAAAACTGCACATTTTTTGAAAATTTTCCAGCTCTCTGTCGGTAGGCCGATCTGGGTGATCGGCCTGCTGGTCATGCTTCATTGGCCTGCCTGTCAAGAAGATCGGCCTGCCAACTCATGAAAGTTCGGCCTGCCGCTAGAGCCTCTAATTTCTGCTCCGCTAACGACCTGCCGAGCCATACGTCTGGCCTATCGATCTACGACCATCGGCATGCCGAACTGTGAGGTTCGGCATGCCGATCGAGCATAAATCTTCCATTCCAGAAAATACAATTTTTAATACAATTCATCAATTTCATTTTCAACAATTCAAAAACATAAAATTAGAAACTCGAAAAATACTTGGGAGCACCATCATCAATCTTCTAGATCCGTCTTCTCTGAATAATTATTTAATTACAAAATTCTTACAAATTTAAAATTAAATAACAATTCATAGACGGAGATGATAGTCTGCCATCTAATTACATGAAAGAACTAGACACACATTCTAACCTCTAAGGAACCATAACCGATATAAATTAATTAATTAATAAATAATTAAATAAGCATTTAATCAACCATAATTAATTAATAAACATTCACCACATAATCCATGACAACATAAAAATATATAGAAACCTAGAGTGCCAACTCTTTATAAAATTAAATTCAAGCATAGGAGAGATTAAGATCACAAAATTTATACATGTAGCCTGATCACAAACTCATAAATTTATATAAAAACCATGGCTCTGATACCAATTGTTGAAAAAATAGTACGCAGCGAAATTTTAAAAATTTTATATCAGAGTATTTTTCAAAACACAAGTTTGACATGCTATATGCATAAATTAACCAGATCTTACTAACCTTTGATTGCCGAAGAACCCTCACAAAATGTGAAGAGGAGTAATGTTCCAGAAGAGCCTCAACCAACTGGTCTTCTTTGCTATTCTCTATCCACGATCGGAGTGAGCGTGGGCTCACACGTACAGCTCTTCCACCATGTGACTCTCCTTCCAACCAATTGAGAGAACCTAAAGCAAGTGTTTGTGATTTATGAACAAGAGCTCTCAGGGAGTTTTTCAGATTCTCACCAGTAGAGTATCACTCTTAATCTCTCAATTGATCTAAATAACTTATGTGACTTACTCCCTATTTATAGAGGTTGGGTCTAGGGTTAGTCTTTATCAAATTAGGTCTCAAAAACTTGAAATAGAATGAAGTTCAGATCAATATCTGATAAGATCCGTGTGAAAACGTGTAATCTTATCCTTCGCTCATCAGCAGGCCGATCAGGATGATCGGCAGGCCGAACAGGCCCATCGACAGGCCGAACACGTAGATCGACAGGTCGAACTGCCGAATAAATATCTCTGCAAATTTTTTATTTTTCACCCGAGATTCTATAGGATAAAGTCTCAGTTTTAATTCAAATAACCCAATAGAGAAGTTATCTAATCAAAACAACTTTATCTAGATAATCACTAAGAAAATAAATGAATTCCCAATAATTCTACAAGTTTATCTTGATCTAATTTATCCAAAATTAAATCAACCGATAAACAGACAAGAATTATCCGATCCTAATAATTCAACAAGTTTATCTTGAATCAATTTTATCACAAAATTAATTCAACTGATAAACAAACATGAATTATCTTATTCTTCCAAATTTCAACCAATCTGATAAATCTGACATAAGTTACCAATTATTAGAAAAGCATGCCGTATCGTTACAGGATGTTGTGAGCTAGCAAAGGGGACCAAATGGACCTATATAGTTCAAGCTCCCGATAATTATGAAACCCAATATCCCAGATATACATTTTATAATTATCAACTCCAACGCTACTCTACTAAAAGCTTGGAGCTGCATTCTCGAACTACATAAAATTACGAAGCCTGAATAGCTATGTCATGATGTATCGTATCCCTATATGATTATCCATAACCGGCTTAAGGACAAGTTTTGTCTTACCTTCCGAATTATTTTTATCTTACGTTCCATTATCTCACCATCGAAAAACTTACCATCCAAAGACAATATACCGTTCAGTTACACCTATGTATTCAAATGGTTGAGCGCTCCAGTTTTTCAAGTACAAGATAACGCATATAAGAGGATATCACTACTCCTAAAGAGGAGCTATAGATTCCATATCTATGAATAACAAGTCTACGCTATTAAGAGTCATGCCTCCAACGCACCGGCATGCATACCACTATTAAGATGTGGGTGTCACCCATTGGTACATCTGTGACGCCCCGAAATGTATTTAAAGTTAATGCAATGTAAATGATGAATTAGTGTGCCATAATTAAAGTTTTAACTTTAATTAGATTATTTGGTTGGATTTTGAGTTTTTGGTTGTTTTGTTAAATTGATGCATTCAAATGATTTCTTATTGATTTAAAATGATGTTTTGAGTTTTAAAACACAACAATTTGTAAAATGTTAAAAATACTCCGTTTTACAAAACCGTGGGCGGCACATGGTTTTCGCATAGTAAAACCGTCCCACCGATTTTCTCTATTTATTTACTTATTTCCTTCCTCTCTTTCTCCTCACTCTCACGCATCTTTCCCTCTCTCTTTCTCTCATCTCTCTCAGCAGCCCTCTCTCTCTATATGTCTCTCTAAATTTTTGAACTCCATTTCGAATCCAAGCTTCGGGATAGCAAGGAGGAAGCTCGGGGACGTGATTCGACAACCGAGAACGCGGATTGAAGCTTCGATTCGAGGTTAGATTCAAAATTTCTAAACTTTTTCTAAAATTTTCAATTTTGTGCATTTTTGAAAATCTAGGCTTGTTTAAGCTTAAAGAACCGTGGATTTGTGTTAAATGAACTTAGAACAACTAGAATCTACTCTTAGATTGAAGAAAAACGGATTGAATTCAAGATTTTTCATTTTTCCCCTCATTTTCTCATTTTTGGATTTTTGAGGATTTTGAGTCGAAATCTTGTTTAAATGAGTTCAAACATGTTTTAGTATGTTTTTCTATCAAGTATAATTGTTTTTCATGCCTGGGAATTGAGAAAAACAGGTTGGAATCCAGATTTGGATTTTGGGGATCGAGGAACTCGTGGCTGGGATTTCTGGATTTTCCCAGTTCGGCAGGCCTAACTGTGTGTTCGGCAGGCCGGAAGTGATGATCGGTAGGCCGGTGTTCTTCCGACCGGTAGGCCGAATCTAGGGAGGTGTTCGGCCGACCGAACCTTGCTTCCGGCAGGCCGAACTGTGCAGTTCAGCAGGCCGAAGCAGGACGTCCGACAGGCCGACTGAGGCATGGGAAATTTTGTGATTTTTACCCGTTTTCACTGTTTTGAACCCTGATTTAAATTCCAACCTTATAGAATGATTTTAAATATACAAATGGCACACTAGGACATCATGAAATGGTTTAGTAACATAGAATGTCTCAAACTAGATATTGATCGACTTAGTTTGTATCTAGGATCGTTCGTGGTTCCGTGGAGCTAACGTATAGCGGACCGGGATTACGGTGTGGGGTACCGGCACGAATATTGAGGTAGGACTTTTATCCTATTTCTTTGGTAGCCTGATTTTGAAATGATTTGGCTTTGAAAATGATTTCTATCAAAATGTTTTCAACGGTTGTTTGAAAATGGTTTTATCGGTAGTATTTTAATACATCGTGATTATGAAATAAATTTCATAATAAATGTAATTGACAACACTCGGTAATTGGGTTTTGAATGATAATGATAATAAACACATGGGCATGATGCCATATCAGAGATCGGGTCGTGTGGCGATCGACCTTGGGGGCAGGTCCCGAAACCCAGCTGGGCCACTACGGTGGTGATATCATGGTTTGCCTAGGTATAAGTAAAATGGTGTTTTGATTTGACGAGTAGACTATTCTGTGACAGAACGGTTCTACTCAAATTATTTATTTATTTATGTATTTATTTAAATTTCCTTTTGAATAACTTCTAATGATACTATGTTTCTTTGGCATTAAATGATTTTATAAAACAGTAGTCCTACTGAGCATTTCGCTCACGTTTTATTGTTTTCGATTCCCCCCCCCCTTCTTCTAGGTGGTTTCCCATTTAGGTTTGGAGAAGATTCTTCGGACCGAACTCAGGAGCAATAGAAGAATTTATTTATATTCTGTATTATTAATCAAGGCATGTAAGACTTTAACTTCATTTGTACTTGGACTGTAATTGTATTTATGATATTGTTAGAACCATGTGTGCGCACAAGTTGTGGGTTGTGGAACCCATATTCGCGGTTTTTATTTAATTTTTATTACTTGCTTAATATTTATAAATTCTTTTATAAAAATGTGGTGAAAAATTCTCTAAATTTTTATTTAGTTTGATTCTCAAACTCTCGATTTTTATTTAAATTCTTGTTTAATTAATCTAAATATTCCACCACGTCACCTCCCGTACTTCGGGGCGTGACAGAATGGTATCAGAGCTCAAGGTTATGAACCTTGGGAATTGTGCACACATAGGTTTGACAATGAAATACCTCTGACAGTCCAAATTTTGTTTTCAGAAGTGAGAGAATGGCACCTAGACGTCATTCGACTGCTGACGCCGAGTTTGGAAATGATGAAAGCCTGATGAGGTCTATGTTTGCGGCTTTCCGGTAGATGGCAGCCAGGGCTAGACCGGAAGACTCCAGTGTTGGTAGTCAGCATGCGTTCTTTAAGGAATTCTGGCGGGACGTCTATTCTGACTTTTGATGGCAATGGGGATCTGCAGTTAGCAGAGTATTGGTTGGATTCTATCTTGAAGCATCTAGATACTCTTGGTGTGCCTGAGGAGTATCGTATGGAGTTTGCGGCGTATAAGCTCGAGGGTGGCGCCAACACTTGGTGGAAACAGACTAAGCGTCTGGAGCACGGTGGTGATATCAGTTGGGACAAGTTCGAGGAGCTGTTCTATGATCGGTATTTTCCGCAGGGGTATAGAGACCAGAAGGCAGCTGAGTTTTATAGATTGCAGCAGGGTGATCTGTCAGTCCGGGAGTATGAGGCAAAGTTTAATGAGTTGGCTAGGTTTGCTCCATCAGCTGTGGCATCGGAGCGTGAGAAATGCATCAAGTTCCAGGAAGGGCTCAAGGCTCCTATTCGGCGGCAGTTGGTTGCTCTACGGCTTAGGAGTTTCAGAGAGCTTGTGTCGTCGGCGATCTCCGTGGAGAATGATTATGTGCAGCATTATAAGGACCGAGCCAAGGCTTCAAGAGGACCGCAGAGGAGTGGCAGGAAGAGCACCAGTAGTCGTCCAGCTCCGAGGAAAGGTAAGCAAGGCAGGTGCGACCAGTGGCAGTAGCAGTTCATCTGGCAGCGGGCGCTAGCAATCCCTACAGCTTTCATTGTCATTTCTGTCAGCAGCCCGGACACATCAAGAGGAATTGCCCGATCAGGAGTGCTCGTCTTGGATCTCAGACCAGGGAGGATGCTAGTCATTCGTCTTAGCCTCAGCCTCAGACCCTACCTCTGCCTCCGCAGTACCCGCAGTTGCAGTATCCACAGTTTTCTCCTTAGCAATTCTCATATCTGGCACGGGGGCAGCAGCCGCAGCATTTTCAGCAGTAGTGTTCCTCAGTATCGAGCGCCGAGTGCAGGTAGTGTGCAGTCGTCTCCATCTCAGCAGCATCGGCCGAGTAATCCAGGACCCAGTAATGTCGGTAGAGGAAAAGGGAAGGCGCCAGTGCAGGTTCATGCAATGGCATCTGGAGGGTCAGATTCTCAAACTAGTAACGCAGTTGTCGACGGTATGGTTTTGGTTTCTAGATCTCTAGCTCACGCTTTATTTGATGCCAGGTGCCTCTCATTCTCTCATTTCGAGTTCTTTTGTACATGCCTTGGGATTAGAGGTAGAAGAGTTTAATGAACCCCTAGTTATAACTTCTCCCTTGGGGCGGGTGTGTGTGAATTGTATGTGTAAATTCTGTAAAATAAAGATTGGGGATGAGATTTTGAAAAGTGATTTGATTATACTCCCCATGAGTTCCTATGATGTAATCCTAGTGATGGACTGGTTGTCCAGGTATAGTGCAGTCGTGGACTGCCAACTTAGAAAAGTGACCTTAGTGTCTGATAGGGGGACGGTGATCACTTACCGGGGTGGTGGTGATTGATCAATGAGTGAGCATCTTATGAAGTCGTGTTTAGGAGGGCGAAGGAATCTAGATTGTTTTGCTTTTCTTGCCAATCTAGATTGCGAGCCCTATGTTTCGAGTGGCAATGTAGCGATTCCGGTGGTTGATGAGTTCGAGGATGTCTTCCCCGACGAGTTGCCAGGATTACCACCACATCGGGAGATTGAGTTTGGTATCGAGTTGTTTCCAGGGACATCACCGATTTCTATGGCACCTTATCGGATGGCGCCAGCAAAAATGAAGGAATTGAGGAAGCAACTTTAGGAGCTTGCTGATAAAGGATATATTTGGAATAGCACATCTCCGTGGGGAGCACCGGTTTTGTTCGCTAAGAAGCACGATGGGACTCTCAGGTTATGTGTGGATTATCAGGCAGCTGAATCGTGTTACGGTGAAGAGCAAGTATCCCTTGCCTAGGATTGATGAGCTATTTGATCAGTTGGGAGGTTCACGATACTTCTCGAAGATTGATTTGCGTTCAGGTTATCATCAGCTCAGAATCAAGGAAGAGGATATTCCCAAGACAGCTTTTAGGACTCAGTATGGGCACTTTGAGTTCCTGGTCATGTCTTTTGGGTTGACAAATGCTCCGGCAGCTTTATGGATCTGATGAACAGGATATTCAGGTCGTATCTGGATCAGTTCGTGATCGTGTTCATCGATGATATTCTTGTGTATTCTACGACTTGGGAGGAGCATGAGCAGCATCTCCGGATCGTGCTTCAGACTCTGCGGGAGCACCAGTTGTATGCTAAGAGAGAAAAGTGTGAGTTTTGGTTGACTAAGGTCAAATTTCTGGGTCATGTTATCTCGGAGCATGGTATATCAGTAGATCCGTCCAAGATTGAAGCTATATTGGAATGGGAACGACCAAGGAATGTAGTGGAGATTCGCAGCTTCTTGGGTCTTGCTGGATATTACAGGAAATTTGTAAAGGATTTTTCGAAGATTGCAGCTCCGTTGACGAGATTGATCAAGAAAAATGTCAGGTTTGAGTGGAATGAAGATTGTGAGCTTGCTTTTCAGGAATTGAAGAACCGGTTGACTTTAGCTCCAGTGTTGGTTATTCCTAGCAGTGACGAGCCGTAGAGGTTTATGCGGATGCTTCAGGGCGCGGACTTGGATGCGTGTTGATGCAGCATGGACGTGTGGTTGCGTATGGATTGAGACAGCTACGACCTCACGAGCGGAATTATCCTACTCACGATTTAGAGCTTGCGGCGGTGATCTACGCGCTGAAGATTTGGAGGTGTTATTTGTATGGAGCGTCGTTTCAGGTTTTCTCCGATCACAAGAGTTTGAGGTATCTGTTCACTCAAAGGGATCTCAATTTGAGGCAGCGCAGATGGGTAGAGTATATGGAGAATTATGATTTCACGTTGCAGTATCATCCCGGGAAAGCTAATGTGGTCGCAGACGCGCTTAGCATGAAGTCTTCAGGGATTCTCGCTTGTTTGATTTTTGAGGACTGGAGCAGGGATGCGATAGTGAGTGAGTATCGGCTACTGTATCATGAAGACGGTGATCGAGTTTTCGTTATATCATGTGGAAGCGACTTCCAGCTCTTGTTCGGATGGTGAAGCAAAGTCAGTGGCAGGATCGGCAATTGCAGGGGATTTGGTTCGCGGATTCAGAACGGGAGCAGTTCGAGGAATGGAGCGTGCATGCAGATGGATCGTTGTACTTCCGGGAACGTCTTGCAGTTCCAGTTATCGCCGAGGTGACGAAAGCCGTTTTAGACGAAGCCCATAGATCTCAGTTCGCTATTCATCCGGGGAACGCAAAGATGTATCGTGATTTGAAGAGGCAGTATTGGTGGAGAGGCATGAAGAAAGATGTTCGAGAGTACGTGGCCAAGTGTTCGACAGTGTCTTCAGGTGAAAGCTGAGCATCAGAAGCCTACAGGTCAGCTTCAGCCGCTTCCTATTCCAGGGTGGAAATGGGAGCATGTGACGATGGATTTCCTCACAGGTTTGCCGGGGACTGGAGCAGCGGCTTGATGCAGTTTGGGTTGTGGTTGACAGGTTGACGAAATCGATGCATTTCATTCCATTTAGGTCGACGAGTTCCAGGAAGATTCTCGGGGAGTTGTATATGCAGAACATTGTGAGGTTGCATGGAGTTCCTTTGTCCATCACCTCTGATCGAGACACCAGGTTTAATGCTAAGTACTAGAGGAGTTTTCAAGAGGCTTTAGGTACGGATTTGAACTTCAGTACGGCATTTCATCCTCAGACTGATGGGCAGTCTGAGCGGGTTATTCAGGTTCTTAAGGATATGTTGCGTGCTTGTGCGTTGGACTTCGGCGGAAATTGGAAGCAGTGTTTGCATCTAGCGGAGTTTGCATACAACAACAGTTATCAGGCGAGTATCGGTATGGCACCATTTGAGGCATTGTATGGGCGACCGTGTCGATCACCTGTGTGTTGGGCCGAGCCGGAAGATAGAGTTATTCTTGGGCCGGATGAGATTCGTGATAGCAACGAGAAAGTCGCGGTGATTCGAGATCGATTGAGGGCAGCTCAGAGTCGGCAGAAGAGCTACGCGGATAGAAGACGTAGACCCTTAGAGTTCGCGGTTGGAGATTTTGTTCTCTTGAGGGTGTCGCCTCGTAAGGGAACTATGCGGTTCGGGGTGAGTGGGAAGCTCGCGCCGAGGTATATTGGGCCGTTCGAGATCACTCAGCGTGTTGGTGTGGTCGCTTATCGGCTTGATCTTCCGCCCGAACTTTCTCACGTTCATAATGTATTTCATGTGTCGATGCTTAGGAAGTGTCCGCCTGAGCAGGGTAAGATAGTATCGTTCCGCGATGTACAGGTTCAGGAAGATACGACGTACGAAGAAGTGCCGATTCAGATTATCGACCGGAAAGTGATTAGTTTGCGTCGTCGTGAGATACCGTTGGTGAAAGTCGTGTGGCAGCATCATGGGGTCGATGAAGCCACTTGGGAATTAGAGTCGAGTATGCGAGAATTGTATCCGCATTTGTTTTGCTTTTGAGATGAGTTGTAAATTTTGAGGGCGAAATTTCTTTTAGGGGTGGAGAGTTGTGACGCCCCGGAATGTATTTAAAGTTAATGTAATGTAAATGATGAATTAGTGTGCCATAATTAAAGTTTTAACTTTAATTAGATTATTTGGTTGGATTTTGAGTTTCTGGTTGTTTTGTTAAATTGATGCATTCAAATGATTTCTTATTGATTTAAAATGATGTTTTGAGTTTTAAAATACAACAATTTGTAAAATGTTAAAAATACTCTGTTTTACAAAACCGTGGGCGGCACATGGTTTTCGCACAGTAAAACCGCCCACCGATTTTCTCTATTTATTTCTTTCCTTCCTCTCTCTCTCCTCACTCTCACGCATCTCTCCCTCTCTCTTTCTCTCTCATCTCTCTCGGCAGCCCTCTCTCTCTATATCTCTCTCTAAATTTTTGAACTCCATTTCGAATCCAAGCTTCGGGATAGCAAGGAGGAAGCTCGGGGACGTGATTCGGCAACCGAGAACGCGGATTGAAGCTTCGATTCGAGGTTAGATTTGAAATTTCTAAACTTTTTCTAAAATTTTCAATTTTGTGCATTTTTGAAAATCTAGGCTTGTTTAAGCTTAGAGAACCATGGATTTGTGTTAAATGAACTTAGAACAACTAGAATCTATGCTTAGATTGAAGAAAAATGGATTGAATTCAAGATTTTTCATTTTTCTCCTCATTTTCTCATTTTCAAATTTTTGAGGATTTCGAGTCTAAATCTTGTTTAAATGAGTTCAAACATGTTTTAGTATGTTTTTTTATCAAGTATAATTGTTTTTCATGCCTGGGAATTGAGAAAAACAGGTTGGAATCTAGATTTGGATTTTGGGGATCGAGGAACTCGTGGCTGGGATTTCTGGATTTTCCCAGTTCGGCAGGCCAGAGTGATGATCGGCAGGCCGGTGTTCTTCCGACCGGCAGGCCGAATCTAGGGAGGTGTTCGGCCGACCGAACCTTGCTTCCGACAGGCCGAACTGTGCAGTTCAGTAGGCCGAAGCAGGACGTCTGGCAGGCCGACTGAGGCATGGGAAATTTTGTGATTTTTAGCCGTTTTCACTGTTTTGAACCCTGATTTAAATTCCAACCTTATAGAATGATTTTAAATATACAAATGGCACACTAGGACATCATGAAATGGTTTAGTAACATAGAATGTCTCAAACTAGATATTGATCGACTTAGTTTGTATCTAGGATCGTTCGTGGTTCCGTGGAGCTAACGTATAGCGGACCGGGATTACGGTATGGGGTACCTGGCACTGAATATTGAGGTAGGACTTTTATCCTATTTCTTTGGTAGCCTGATTTTGAAATGATTTGGCTTTGAAAATGATTTCTATCAAAATGTTTTCAACGGTTGTTTGAAAATGGTTTTATCGGTAGTATTTTAATACACCGTGATTATGAAATAAATTTCATAATAAATGTAATTGACAACACTCGGTAATTGGGTTTTGAATGATAATGATAATAAACACATGGGCATGATGCCATATCAGAGATCGGGTCGTGTGGCGATCGACCTTGGGGGCAGGTCCCGAAACCCAGCTGGGCCACTACGGTGGTGATATCATGGTTTGCCCAGGTAAAAGTAAAATGGTGTTTTGATTTGACGAGTAGACTATTATGTGACAGAACGGTTCTACTCAAATTATTTATTTATTTATGTATTTATTTAAATTTCCTTTTGAATAACTTCTAATGATACTATGTTTCTTTGCATTAAATGATTTTATAAAATATAGTCCTATTGAGCATTTCGCTCACGTTTTATTGTTTTCGATTCCCCCCCCCCTTCTTCTAGGTGGTTTCCCATTTAGGTTTGGAGAAGATTCTTCGGACCAAACTCAGGAGCAATAGAAGAATTTATTTATATTCTGTATTATTAATCAAGGCATGTAAGACTTTAACTTCATTTGTACTTGGCCTGTAATTGTATTTATGATATTGTTAGAACCATGTGTGCGCACAAGTTGTGGGTTGTGGAACCCATATTCGCGGTTTTTATTTAATTTTTATTACTTGCTTAATATTTATAAATTCTTTTATAAAAATGTGGTGAAAAATTCTCTAAATTTTTATTTAGTTTGATTCTCAAACTCTCGATTTTTATTTAAATTCTTGTTTAATTAATCTAAATATTCCGCCACGTCACCTCCCGTACTCCGGGGCGTGGCAACATCAAAAGACACGAGTCAAGACAACGGGCCCACTATTTATCTCAGGATTAAGATATTACATAAATGATTATCTAAAGTGAATCGATTTGCCGAGATAGAATTATTAATCTAAATCAATTCACTTTATGTCCCGATCCAACACATCGTCACCTATGACAACATGCTAATGTTTCTATTCACGGAGTCTACCTCCGATGGTTAAGACAAACCATCTCCCAAAAGGGATATAGACAACATAACAATCTTTACATGAATAAAGTATCCAACTTTATTCCCTCGATTGCGGATCTTATGATTTAGACCGTCACCTTAAGAATCGTGTCTTCTGCATAATCTGTCCATCATATGCCTAATTCTTAAAGGTTTAGACTGACAGTCTTAGACTATTGTTTGCTTAACATACATTCAACAAATATGAACGTAAAGAGGACAAGATTTGGTATATAAATAATGAATAAATTCTTTATTGATAAAAATGTCTCCAAAAACATATTACATTTTTACTCCTTAGGGCATACATTTCTAACATAGTTTGTTTCAAAAAAGTGAGGATCTAGATCCCACACTTCAATATTATATTAGAGGTCTATGATCTGCCAATGCCATTTTTTGTCCAATAGTTTTTGGAAAACTACATTACCATCCATTAGAAAAAAAATATAAAGAAAACTACATTGCCACTAAGTTAACAACATTTTAATCATTTAACAATCTCTTTTCTTCAACTATTGATGTTTTAATACTGGTCTATGCAGTGAGGGATTCATGTAGAGACCAGTTGAGCAAGTACCCTACTAAAAAATACGGATCTTATGTATATACTTATAATGTCCGGTTAGAGCCCCCATTGTCAATGAGTTCTTGCCCTTCCAGATTTAACTTTTTTTTTTTTCCCCTATTTCATCTACCTTTGAATTGTACAAAATGTATACATGTCAGCGTACTTTTCTTATTTTTATCCTTTTATTGCTTAGTTTTTCCTTTTTTGAAAACTTTTAATTCTATTGTTAATCCTTGGAACAGCCACTCTTGTTCCCCTGATCATCTCTTCAATCCTTTTATGTCTAATGATCAAATTATTGTGCTCTGTGAATTTCTTTTCCCAATTCATTTTTTATTTTTTATACCTACGGTATTATATGAAACTAGTCGAAAAACGTTTCTTAAAAAAAAATGTTTTATTAAAAACGATAAAACGTTTTGAATTTTAAATGCTCGACTATTGCGTTTAAGTTCATTTTCTTTTTATATTTATGTTAAAAAGTGCGATTCGTTCGGTAGCTTTACCAAATTTTATATCAACTTAAATTATAAACTTCATCTTTATTTGTGCCCGAATGAAATTAAATTCTATATCCATTTTATTTTTGGATGTGAAATTTACGATTGTGACTTCTACTTTTTTTCATTGGAGCACTGTTTTGTATCTTTTACTTCTTGATTGTTTCCTGGTATGTGGCACTTTTCGGGCGTCTGGTGAGTGATGTGTTTGTTCATAATACAGTGAGTGATGTGTGATCCTATCGTAGATTTATATATGTATATATATATTTCCTTTTTTTTTTTTTTGTTTTTTAGACTCCGACGTAGAGCAAAACAGCGAAAAACAAAAGAGCATCAAGGGAGAGACCTTTTTCCTTTCACAAATGTTCTTTCCTGTCTAGTTTGAACGCAACATAGAGAGAATTTTATTAAAAGAAACAATCTCAACCGTTAAAAGAAAAAAAAAAAGGACGGTTGTTGTATGCAAATTTCAACCGCTGCATCATTTTATTTTCACCATTAAACGACTGATACTAAACTCTATAGTATGTGCCCTCAAAAAAATAATTCTATGGTACATCCCATCTTGCTTTAGCTTCTTCGAGAGAATTTACATCTACATTTTTGTTGACAACCAACACGGAATCAATACTTAAAAAATATAGTGGTTGTAATACTCAAATTTAATTAAACATAATTAGCATACGAAATTGGTAAATTAGTGTGCCCAATTAGAGTTTAATCTCTAACTATTCATTTTTGTGATATTTCTTATTTATTTGCATTTTTATTTATCTTGTTTGTTTTATTTAATTTTTAACAATTATTGAATTGTTTTCAAATAAATTTGTGGTATAACATTTTACTTTTAAAATCAAATTTTATTAAAGAAAATAAATCAGAGAACAACATTTGCCCAAATACCCAGCAGGTCCCTAACATACTCTCAGATATCTCTCCCATGTGAAACACTCAGACCTTGAGACTCTCCACACCAAAACTAAGTGCTGAGCATAGTTTTTTGCATTGAAACCACTTTTCTTTCCTCTGATTTAGAACCAATTCAGAGATTCACACTTACTCTTCTTCCCTATTTCATGTCTTCTCCTCTTCACGTCACCCCATCTCTCTCAGCCACTCTCATATTGTTTCCAAAATACTTAGAACACCACAAGTTTTTATTCCAGCCAAAACAGAAGCATGAAACTCAGTCTTGAAGCCACCAAGTCATTACAAAGCCGTTTCAATCTGAGGTTATAAATTTTTGTCATGAATCAAACTCAAGTTTTGAAGATCTTATCTTTGATTTTCGCATTTAAATTCATGTATATATACCTGAGTAATCTATTTCATTTCAAAAGTTTTATTTTGAACAAGTTTATTATGAGAATTTAAGCTTGAATGTAATGATTAGAGCTTAAATGAACACAATCTACGTTTCATCTGAGATTGTAGGATGATTACAAATACAAATCCTAGTTTTATTCGAACTAAAAATAGATTAAAGCTTGTTTTTACATTTATTTGTTTATTTTTGGAATAAACATGAAAAATGCATGAATAATGATGAATCTGAGTTGCATGTGAGCATGACTAAGGTTAAATGGTTTATATGATGATTTAGAAATGTTAGAACTTGTTTTAGAAGCATTAGAACTAGTATGGAAGGATTTGAACTCGGTTTGAGTTTGGAAGTTCGAAATAGAGTGTCAGTGGTCACGACGTCGCGGTCGGCCGCGGTGTGTAACGCGATCGACCCTGCCACCGTGAGACACACGGTCAACTACAGGGTTGTGTACCCTAGGTCAACCGCACTGCACCAGGGAGCCCAGTTTTCGGGCGACCCAAACCCCACTTGTTCCTAATTGAATTCTAAGTGTGTTTTCACTTGTTTTAATGATAAAAAATCATTGTTTATGTGTTTTAAAGTATGTTTAATTATTATGTAAATAAATAAAGAATTATAATTGGGGAAGGCATACTAAGGAACCATTAAATCACATGCTAATGTAATAGGTCTAAGTTTTGACATTAATGAATTGAGTCTACACCTAAGGTTGCCCGCTCTCCCTTGGAGCTAATAAAATAGGCCATGCATCAATAATGTATCAAAAAATATTAGTCTGTTGTGCCTAACAAATGAGCACCCTTAGAATATAATTTTTAAGAATACTTCGAATGGCCTTAAAATTTGTCTGACGGTATCACGTGAGATCTCATTACATAATATAATAGGTGGCAACCCAACTAGCTCCTAATAACCCGCCTAAGTCATTCCACCTTTGAAAGTTAGTCCTAACGAAAATCTAGCAACATAACCACTTATTTTTCTTAAAACTAAACATCCAAACCTGCAAGAAAACAATTTTAATGAGATTTCGGCACACCATAACTGCAAGACGTGTTGCCCAAAATTGTTACATATATTACATCATAATCTTACATCCAATCGGCAGTCATTCTTTTACCAACATTAATCATATCAATGAACGTGAAGTCATGACAACTCATAAATCACCGTAAGTTATAAAAAATAACAATATCATAGTAATTTTAAAAGATTTGATTAACCAAGATATAAAGCATTCATCAAATCATAAAAAAAAGCTCAATTTTCAAGTAAAACATAAATCATATAATCCCAATTAGTTTTATATATAATAAAAACATTGAGTAGTATTGTTTTCTTTTTATTTATCAGTTAATTCTAAAACTCTAATTAAATTCATAGGTTCATAAATCAAACAACAAATTAAAGGATTATTATAAGTTTCAATTTTATCTTAAAATTTACAATAAATATGATAGTAATTATCATAAAATAATTCAACAAAATATCATGAAAGTGAGTAATAAGAGTCCCTACCGGTTTAGTCCTTAGCATTTGAAAGCAAAAGGGACTTCATTCGTGAAAGCGAAGCCGTTGGGTAAATCTTTTGTGGTGCTCATCTAACTTATCACACTGCCAATTTATAATTAAGCTAGACGGCATCATATTACTTTAAAAAATGTAAATATTTAATCTAAAATAGTGGGTGAATTTGAACTTTTTGAAAACCTTGTAATTTACAAACAACCACACATCTATACTTACAAAGGTTGGGCTGGTGATAAACATTTACAAAATTTACATCTCAAAATGAAACACTGTCGAAACTGTACTTATAACAATCCCATAGTAATTACAAGTACTAAAATATGAAGTTTAAACAAAAGTGTGTCTATGTAAGGTCAATAGTGTCCATATACATGGTGTCACGAGAAGAGAGTGTCCAGTCAACCTTTAAATCAACACAACTAAGATGTACCCTCATCTACATCACAAGATAAATATGAGATAATGCCCAGTAAGTAGAAACTCTACAATTCAATGTAGTGGCATCACGTATGGGCTCATAAAATTTCTATTGTACCTGTCATATTATAAAAATGTTTAACAAGCATAGTTATGTACACCATGAGTCACCTGCCTGGGCCTTTTATAAACATGCATGCATACTAATGAACCTTTACTAAACAATAGTGCCTCAGGCTATCCCATGAGACACTCTAGTTCCCCGATCCTAGGAACTATGAAAAAGGTTTGAGAAATGGTCCCAGGCTATCCTATGAAACCATTTGAGTCTCAAGTTATCCCATGGAACTTAATTAAGGCCACTTAAAAGCTAACTACACAGCATGTATATAAACAATCTCTTTCTCATAGTACAATGATTTTCTTTACAAAACTATACATGTGCCTTTATTCCACGGATGCAAACAATAATAATCTTGTGATATAGTTGAAGTGGATTTCTACTAACCTCATGCCAAAACAAGCAACAAATAGTGGAAGGCGTCGGTTTTCTCGTCGAGCTGAATGTGCTAGTATACCTAATATTAATGATTATTGGCATATGAGTAAAGTATTATAGACATCATTAACAGCCATAACCTAGACTTAAATATAAAATATATGTAAAATAGACATCATATATAGACTCTACATATAAAACTAGATTCTAATAATAATTCTTATTTAGCCTTATACCTATCATCAAAGTATATATACTATCAATAAATTAAGAAACTTGAAGATATCTTGTAACTAAAAATAATATTTGGAAAAGAATCATTAAAATAGTCAATGTCATAAATGCGTATATAAAAAGACACTAATTTAAGCTTGTCAACTAGAATAACTTGTGTAAAGAAACAACTATGATTTTCTCGCAGCAATACTATATACATATAATAACAATCACATAATAATGAATCTAATACTTAAAAAAGATATCATTTGTATATTTATAGTACTATTGAAACTATTAAGCCAATATATATATATACACCTATAAATATAGGAAATTAGGTTATTAATCTGCAATTTTGGTGGTTAGTCACCAAAACAAATATAGATACACATATACACATGGAGCACTAATTCAACTAATAAAGTCTGCATGTATATATGTAATACTTGAAAACAAAATACACCTAAGACTAAATATTATATACTAGCATGTATATTTGTAATACTTGAAAACAAAATACATCTAGGACTAAATTTATGAAGATAGAAGACTTACCACCACTGTCTTCAAAGTAAAGAAAGAGAAGGAGCCAAATAGATGGTTCTCCTTTAGCCAAATATATATTTTATAAAGGATGATAGGTGATTATGTTGTGATCAAGCAAGTTGAGAAAAATCAAAGAGGATTAGGAGGAAGAAGAATCAGGATTCTCTTGGTGCAGTGAGATGTTACTTTCTTCTCTTCAAGGAAAGGTATTGAAAATATCATAAAAGAAGACTCCAGGAAATTTCCACAAACCAAGATAAAATGAATATATAAATATATATTAATTGTTGAGGAAGTCTACAGAGCAAAAATAACCGACTTACATTAGTCTTCTTTTCTTTTCTTTTATTCTTATACACACGAAGGTAATTGTAGATTAAATAATAATAATAATAACGTCATATATATATATATACACACACACACTAATCAGAAAAACTCTAAGCTTGTAAAGTAGTTTTTTTTAAATGTCAAATAATTTAAACAAAGGTTATATTAATTACTAAGGCAAAATTATAAAATTCTTTTTTCTAGCACATTGAGCTTATTTTATGAGGAACCGAGCCTTTACAAAAATTTGTCAAAAATCAAAACAATAAAAATTAAGCATCACAGTAGTAATGATAGTACAATGCAAATATGTTGTTGTTAGCAAAATTTATATGTGAGAATTTACAGGCGTCACTATCCTCTACAACTTATAGAAATTTTGTCCCCGAAATTTACTCACCAAATAACTTTGGATATTTACTTCTTATTTTATCTTCTCTTTCTCAAGTAGCTTTTTCAACCGCATGATTTCTCCAGAGATCTTTAACTAAAGGAATCTTTTTAATTCTTAATTCCTTTTCTTTTCTGTCCAAAATTTAAATTGGTCTTTCTTCGTATGTCAAAATTTACTAGACTTCCAGTTGAACGTAGCTCAAAACATGTGAAGGATCTAGCATGTATTTTCTCAATATGGAAATATAAAATACATCATGCACGCCATACAATGACGGAGGAAGAGCAAGTCTGTAAGCCACATCACCAACCTTCTCTAATATCTCAAATGGCTCAATGAATCGTGGACTTAACTTCACTTTCTTTCCAAATCTTGTGACACCTTTTATTGGTGCAACTTTTTGAAACACATTGTCTCCTACAGAAAATTGTAGATCTTTTCGCCTTCTATCTACATAACTCATTTGTCTACTTTGACCTGTTTTCATTCTTTGACGTATTTTCTCTACAGCTTTGGCTTTTTTCATACTAATCTAGACCCAAAGGCTTTCTTTCACCAACTTCATCCCAATGAACAAGGTGATCTATATTTTCTTCCATACAATACTTCATAAGGCGCCATTCCAATAGCTGACTGATAACTATTATTGTAAGCAAACTATGCTAAAGGTAAATATTTAATCCATGATATTGGATAATCCAATACATAAGCTCTGAGCATATCTTCAAGTATTGGAATGGTTCTTTTAGGTTGACAATCACTCTAGGGATGAAATGCAATACTAAAAGCCAGTTTATTATCCATTGCTTTATGAAGGCTCATCCAAAAAGTAGAAGTGAATCTAGGATCTAGGTCTGACACAATACAAACTGGTATCCCAAGAAGTCTGATGATCTTCTTGACATATAATTTAGTATGCTTATCCATTGTATATGTAGACCTGAACAAGAATAAAATGTGCAGATTAGTGAGCCTATCAACTACCACCTAAATAGAGTCCATACCATCTTGTGTTCGAGGCAAGCCATGTACAAAATCTATGGCAATATGTTCCTACTTCCTCTTAGGAATCAAAAGAGGTTTCAACTTTCCAGCAGGTCTTTGATGTTTAGCTTTAACTTGTTGGTAAGTAAGGCACTTTGAGAGATATGAGGCTATTTCTGACTTCATTTGTGGCCACCAACAATACTTCTTTAGATCTCTATATATCTTCGTGCCACTAGGATGCAAAGAATAAGGTGTGTTGTGAGCCTCTGATAAAACTTTCTTTCTATTGTTCTCATTTCTTTCTATTGATCTCATCATTTGGTACGTAGAGCCTTCTTCTAGACTTAATCATTCCATCATTAGACATCAAGCAATCTATCCTTTTTCCAGCCTCTATCTCACTCTACAAGGCAAATCAAATAAGAATCTGAAAGTTAACCCTTCTTGATTTCTTCCAGAATCGTTGGTTGTAACGTTAAAGCTAATAACCTTTCAATCAACCCTTTAAGCACAATTTCTAACTCAAACCTTTCTATATCCCACATCAAATGTTTCTGAATGGCTGTCATAGTAGAAATGCTGGTAGAAGATTTTCTACTCAAACCATTAGCCACTACATTAGCTTTGCCTGGATGATAATTGATCACATAGTCATAGTCTTTTACTAGCTCCAACCATTTCTCTACCTCATATTCAACTCTTTCTATGTAAAGAAATACATGAGACTCTCATGATCAATATAGATCTCACATCTTTCCCCATAAAGGTAATGTCTCTAAGATTATAAATTAAAAACAATTGCTTCTAACTTCAAACATGAGTGGGATTGTTCCTCTTATAATCTTTCAATTGATGAGAACCATAAGCAATTACTCTTCTATTTTACATAAGAACACAACCTAACCCATATTTGGAAGCATCACTATGAACCACAAAACTTTCTTCTGGCGATGAAATAGCAAGTATCAGAGTAGATATCAACCTTTATTTTAACTTCTAGAAACTCTTTTCATAAGCACTATCCATTGAAACTTCATATTTTTCTTGGTCAATTGTGTTAGTAGTGAAGCTATCTTTGAAAATCCTTCAACAAATCTCCCGTAGTAACCAACTAATCCTAAGAAACTATGTATTTCTAAGGTGTTAGTTGGCTATGACCATTTACTTACTATTTCTACTTTTCATGGATCGTCCAAAATTCTATCCTTAGATACAATATACCCAAGAAAGGCCACTTCTCTAACTAGAACTCACATTTCTTAAATTTCACTTACAACTTCTTTTCCTTCAGCTTACTCAACATTGATCTCTAGTGTTTAAAATGCTCCTTTGTAGAACGTGAGTATATAAGGATATCATCTATAAATAAGATAACAAATTTATCAAGATAATCCTTAAATATCGTGTTCATTAGGTCCATAAATGCAGCTGGAGCATTAGTCAACCCAAAAGGCCCATATCTTATTCAGAATGTAGTCTTGGAAATACCTTCCTTTTTGATCTTCACCTAATGGTATCCTGATCTGAGATCAATCTTAGAAAATACTCCTACACCTTGAAGTTTATCAAACAAATCATCAATCCTTAGAAGCGGGTACTTATTCTTAATGGTGACCTTATTCAATTCTTTATAATCAATACATAGCCTCATCGTGCTGTTTTTCTTCATAACAAACAACACTGGAGCTTCCCAAGGAGAGAAACTAGGATGAATGAAACCTTTATATAGTAATTCTTGCAACTAAACTTTTTGTTCCTTTAATTCCATCGGAGCCATTCTATAAGGCGTTTTAGAGATAGGAGCTGCGCTTAGACCAAATCAATGGCAAACTCAATTTCCCTATCTAGCGGCAATCCTAGTAAGTCCTCGAGAAATACCTCTAAAAATTCTTGTACCACCAGTATATGTTCAGGCTCGAGCTTTTGTTCAACTTATGTATCTACCACACTAGCCAAATAACCAATACAACCACTATCTAGCAATCTGCGGGCTTTCAAAGTGGAAATCATCAAGGTTCTTAACTTACTAGTAGCTCCTACGAAAGAAAACTCTTCCTGCTATAGTGGTTAGAACATCACCATTTTCTTTCTACAATCTATAGTGGCATGGTATTTTGACAACCAATTCATTCCCAAAATCACCTCGTAATCTATCATATCAAGAATAACCAAATTCACAAGTAATTCTCTTCCATCAATCATTATCTTGTAGCCTCTAAGGACTTGATCAAATTGAAGAGTTTCTCCAAATGGAATACTAACACTGTACTTAACAGGAAGCCTGTCTGGTGGTTTGCCCAATTTTCTCACATACTTATTAAATGCAAATAATCGTGTTGCTCTTGAATCTACCAAAGTATGAGTAGGTATGCGAGAGCTAAAAATCTAACCTAAGACAACTGAAGGATTGGTCTCTACATCCTATTGAATAAAAGCAAAAACTCAATCTAGAACTTTCTTCTGATCTTGAACGTTTACTTTGTAGTCTTTGCCAAAATGTCCTATTTTCCCATAGTTATAACATACTCTAGGTCCTTCCATGCAGACTCCAAAATGAAACTTCCCACATTTAGTACATTTAGGTTTTGGTCTACCTGTATTTGGTGTTGTCATTTCAACCTTAGGATGTTTTGATTGATCGAACATCTGGGCTTGATTTTGATTCCATGGACCTCGTCTTTTATTTCCCTTATTCCACTATTGCGTTCCTTGACTGTACTGAAAGTTAGGCTTGAAATTCTTCTTACTTTCCTATTCTTTAGCCTTTTTTCCTTCATTTCCTTTTCCCTTGCCTCTTTGTTTCTAGCTCGAATCTTATTCTTTGCATATTCTGCATCTAGAGCTCTTTCTGCTATTTTAAAGTATGTTAGACCTTCTATTCTAGGCACTGTTACATCTTTGAATTTTTCTAACTTCAAACCCTACATGAATTGTTTTATTTTAAGAGCATTACTTACCAGTTACGGAGTATAACAAGACAGTTCTTCAAATTTTCTAATGTACTCTGCAACAGACATATTATCTTGTTTTAGATTCACGAACTCTTTCTTTTTCTCCCTCCTTGTAGCTGTTGTGAAATATTTTGCTTCAAAGATTTCTCTAAATCTTTTCAAAGTCATGGTTGTCACATCATGAACATCAATGATCATATCCCACCAAATAACTTGCATCATTACGAAGCATAAAAAGAAGCACATGAAACCTTTTTAGTAACAGGAACTTTTTCATAATTAAATATTCTCTCCATTGTCCTAAGCCAATTCTCTACATCTTTAAGATCATGCCTCCTAAAAATTCTGGTGGCTCGAATTTCTGAAATTTCTTAACAACCACATCGTTTTCAACCCTTTCAAAGGGAGCTAGTGGTGGTGGAGGAGGAGGTGGAGGCTCCATTTCTTGTCTCATGTCTCATCCTAGAAACCTCTCCACTAATTCAGTAAGATGGTCAACGTGAGAATCTCTCTCATCCCGCTGCCTTTTAGAAAACGGTTGCCCTCTAGTTTCAACCATTATTATTTTCTCATGTAAATTATTTCTTCACTCTTACATATAACAACTATAGCCAATAATAACAACAATAGTAATAATTGACACAGAAAACATAAAAACAAACTTACTCGCCAACTGAGCTTTTTTTACTTGTGATCCTTGTATATGGACAGTCTACAAAATCGTTTTAAACCGGTAGCTCTGATACCAAAATCTGTGGCGTCCGTCTAACTTAATCACACTGCTAATTTGTAATTAAGCTAGATGGCATCATATTACTTTAAAAAAATGTAATTATTTAATCCAAAATAGTGGGCAAATCTAAACTTTTTGAAAACCTTGTAATTTATACAGGGCCACACATCTATGCTTATAAAAGTTATGCTGGCAATAAACATTTACAAAATTTACATCTCAAAATGAAACACTGCCAGGAGCCATACTTATAACAATCCCATAGTAATTACAAGTACTAAAATATGAAGTTTATGTTAGACATGTATGCCCTAAGGAGTAAAAATGTAATAAGTTTTTGGAGATATTTTTATCAATAAAGAATTTATTTATTGTTTATATACCAAATCTTGTCCTCTTTACGTTCATATTTGTTGAATGTATGTTAAGCAAACAAAAGTCTAAGACTATCATTATAAACCTTTAAGAATTGGGCATATGATGGACAGATTATGCAGAAGACATGATTCTTAAGGTGACGGTCTAAATCATAAGATCCGCAATCGAGGGAATAAAGTTGGGCGCTTTATTCATATAAAGATTGTTATGTTGTCTATATCCCTATTGGGAGATGGTTTATCTTGGCCATCGGAGGTGGACTCCATGAATAGAAACATTGGCACGTTATCATAGGTGACGATGTGTTAGATCGAGACATAAATTGAATAGATTTGGATTAATAATTCTATCTCGGCAAATCGATTTACTTTAGACAATCATTTGTATTGTATCTTAATCCTGAGATGAATTGTAGGCCCGTTGTCTTGACTTGTGTCTTTTGATGTACCAAGGGTGACACCCATATCTTAATAGTGGTATGCATGCTGGTATGTTGGAGGCATGACTCTTAATGGCATAGACCTGTTCTTCATAGATATGGAATCCATAGCTCCTCTTTAGGAGTAGTGATATCCTCTTAGATGCGTTATCCTGTAATTGAAAAACTAGAGCGCTCAACCAGTTGGATACATAGGTGTAACCCTATCAGTAGAAGTTTGTTCTTTGATTGTCAAAATCTGATCCAAATTACTTTTTTGTATACAGATCTTATGGCTGAAAGAATAATAACAACACTTGTTTTTATATAACAACTCTTTTTTTATTTATTTATAAAGTACTAAACATTAACAACACAAAATATATTTTTATTGTGTTTATAGAACTTTGTTTTCATTGTTAGATGTGCTTCAAATCACTTTGTTTCTATAGATTTAAAAACTAGAAAACAAAATACTTATCGATAGGTTATTTTTCAATTCTTGTCAAAAAAATTGCCCTTTTTATAACCATATTTGGTTCCTTAGAACCAAAAAACCAGCTATATTAGAAATGTACATACGAATATAACTCATTAGACTCCTCAAAGCTAATCCTTTTTACACATCTCGCCCTTAATCGTAGCCAAAAGTTCTTCCCTATTGGCGGCTGAACCAGAAGATCCCACCTTTAGAGAGTCTAAAGTTGCTTGAATCAATTGAGGATGCCAAGCATCTGGAACAACCATGACAACAGGGATTGGCACACTATCCACTAACTCATAGACACTGTCTACTGAAGGGACAAAGTCAAAATTGTCTATAGCCCTGAAGATTGGATCATTGACAAGGATGAGAACGTCGCTACATTACAAAGCCTCAACGACCTTCGTAGCCTCTAGGCTGACGGGAAACCAAGACTCGGCCTCCCGAGGGTTTCTAAAAGACATAACCTGATATAAAAGAAGGGAATCAAAGACTTGACCTATATCAAGAGTTCAACCTAAAGAAAGCTTCTAAAGGATCTAATATGAGCCAAATAGTCGACCTAAGTATCTATGCAAATGAAGGACGACGTAAGGCAAATTTCAAAAAAACAATGTGTTCTTTCTATATCCTAAAGCCACAGAAATGCTATTAATAGCTTAACAGGGTTGTTCCAACCATTCTCAATGCTAAATGTACAAGCTAACCAATTTTTACACAAAATCATCATAAGAACAAAGAAGAGAGCAAAAAATGAGACTCAGAAAAGTGCAAGAATAACTTATTGACTTGCAAGTTTTTTGTTGAGAACTTTCAAGTTGGCAGAATCACTCAAGAAAGGGAAAGGCACACATACAATCCAATGAAAAGACCAAAAAAGATAGCTAAGAAGGAATCCTAGATTCTAAGAGGGATGAAGTGTTTTTTGGTGAAAGAGCAAGCAAGAACTCGAAGTTGAAATGGTTAAAATGGCAAAAACTTATTCGAGAAGTTGGTTTTATATATGCTTCAGGGGTTAAAATCCTAACCGTTAGATTAGGAAACTATTAATCCAAAGGCTAGAGGTTAAGACAACTAAAGGTCGCTATCCTATGGCTCAGATTTAAGAAGGGAAATTTCTAAAGCCATCCAACAGCCCAGATTAAAAACCTTTGAATCCAAAACTATGTCTAACACAATAAAGTAATGGTCGTAGCAGTCGACGCGACTGTTTTACAGTCTGAGAAGTCAAAGTGATAGGTGGTAATCATAGCAATAGTCAAAGACTTCACCAAAAAGCAATACTCGAATTGAAGCAAGCTTAACAACTAAGCAACTGGGGACATATTGAAGTCTCGACCTCAAAAAGCATGCAACAACTTAAAAAGTCACTCTGCGCTAGGGGCAATTGTTGTCGGTAATCTCGATAGCTCAAGGTCTAATGTCAAGATTGAAAATGCATAGTAAAAGGCTCACCTCAGGAACTTAATAGGAGGTTGAGTTGACAACGTCCTCCTAAATGCCGAGATATCTCAGGTAAGATAGGCGGATGAGTTGAGCAAGTATCTAAGTTCACTGAACCAAATATACGAATTTGAATTATACATACATGAAATCAAATCCCCTTCAAATCAGGGATTAACATGATCCACTCAACCGACATGGATGGTCGAATACATGGAAAGTGGGAAAAAATCAAAAAATGAATATTTTCGATCTTATAATTAAAGTATTATAATTTATGATTTGTAATGTAAAATTATAGCTATAAATAGAGGTGGAAAATCTCAAAGGTCTCTTAGTCTAGCCTTCTCACATTTGTGTATTCAGAAATAATAAAGAGAGAAAACCCTAAAGTGGATGTAGCTCATATTGAGTGAACCACTATAATTTTCTGTGTTCTTTACTCTCCGTATGTTTTTACTTTTCTTATTTGCATTATTCATCATGTGTGATTTGTCAAATAATTATTGAACTAAAACCACCATCAACAGTAACCACAAAAGATGTTCCCAAGAAAAATTGGTGTGGTAAGGCATTTCTTAATAACCAACCTCTTAGATAAAACAAAGTTCTAAGGAAAGATTGCTGGGAAGAATCTCCAAGGCTAAGACCAGCCTCCTAGATGAAACTTTCCAGATTTACATAACTGTGCAAACGTTTCAATACTAATTTCTAAATAAAAAAAAAATTTTGTATTATTTTTTATTTCTTTCAACCGAAATGGGGCAAAATTTCCAAGCACATATATATAGGTTAAAAGGATGTATAACCAAAGTAATCAATCAATATCTAAAACCAAATTGGCAAATAATTTTTTTTTCTCTCTTTGGGAAGCAGAGGCACTAAAAATAACCAAAAGTTCAAGTATATATATAATCAAATCAGATAGTAATAAAATCAAACAATCAGTGAGCAAACCATACAACTAAATGCAATAATGAATGAACATTATATATTCAACAATTGACCAAGAACCGTATAGAACGCCAAAAACCAAAACGAATTTATGATCAATATGAATATGTGTTTTTAAAGAAAGCAAAATAATCTAAAACAAATAAGCAGAAACAAGTTGATCAAAGCTATCAAAACATTGTTACGAGAATTTTGATCCCAACAACCTTTTGTCTGTTTCAACATTGTTTAAAAAAATCATAGAATAATAAATAGGAACTGAAATAATATTGTTAAGGAAAAATAAAATACAACAATATCACAAAATTGGAAAGAGAATAGCAGGAATTCAATATGAAATTAGGGCACATGTCAAATCTACTCCAGAAATTTCCACTTTAGCTTTTTTTTTTTTTTTTGGTGAAACCTCCCATATCTAGTGTTAGACATGTATATTTCAAAGGAGTAAAAATGTAATTTGTTTTTGGAGATATTTTTATCAATAAAGGATTTATTTATTATGCATATACTAAATCTTGTCCTGTTTATGTTCATATTTGTTGAATGTATGATACGCAAACAAAAGTCTGAGACTTAGGTCTAAACCTTTAAGAATTAGGCATATAATGGACAGATTATATGAAAGACACGATTCTTAAGGTGACGGTCTAAATCGTAAGATCCGCAATTGAGGGAATAAAGTTGGGCGCTTTATCATGCAAAAACTATTATGTTGTCTATATCCCTAAGGGGAGATGGTTTGTCTTGGCCATCGAAGGTAGACTCCGTGAATAGAAACATTGGCACACTATCATAGTTGACAGTGTGTTGGATCAAGACATAAAGTGAATTGATTTGGATTAATAATTCTGTCTCAGCAAATTGATTCACTTTAGACAATCATCTGTATTGTATCTTAATCCTGAGATAAATAATGGGCCCATTGTCTTGACTTATGTCTTTTGATGTACCAAATGGTGACATCTACATTTTATGTTAGGTACGTATGCCGGTACGTTGGAGGCATGATTCTTGATAGCGTAGACCTGTTATACATAGATATGGCATCCATAGCTCCTCTTTAGGAGTAGTTGATATCCTCTTATATGCGTTATCCTGTAATTGAAATACTGGAGCGCTCAACCATTTGGATACATAGGTGTAACCGAATGGTATACCATCTTTAGATGGTAAGTTTTTCTGATGGTGAGATAATGGAGCGTAAGAGAAAAATAATCGGGAAGGTAAGATAGAACTTGTCCTTAAGCCGATTATGGATAATCCTATGGGGATACACACATTATGATATGTCATGGAGACTTAGCTATACGAGCTTCGTAATTCTGTATAGTTCGAGAGTGTAGCTCTAAGCTTTTAGTGGTGTAGCATTAGAGTTGATAATTATAAAATATATATCTAGGATATTGGGTTTCATAATTATTAGGAGCTTGAACCATATATGTAACGCCCCCCTTATGGACGTCACAGATGTCGTTACATTCTTACATTCATACATTCATACTAGTTTAAACTATAAACACAAACGCAAAAACAAAACTTATACGATACTTTAAATTGAAAATATAATTAAACATACTTGACCAGGATCCATTCCTACATTTTTTTTAACATTGTTTAAATCACATAGCTTGACTCATTCCATATCATAATTTATTCAATAATACTTTAAATTAATCGTGAACTTATTTTAATAGAATAAATATACCAAGTTGTAAAATCAAGACTTATAAAAACATCATATTATATCTCATTAATCATCACATCATTTAAAATTTA
Source organism: Artocarpus heterophyllus (assembly GCA_025403435.1). NCBI lineage: Eukaryota > Viridiplantae > Streptophyta > Magnoliopsida > Rosales > Moraceae > Artocarpus > Artocarpus heterophyllus. Next base: position 20,787,510 of record CM046333.1, read on the forward strand.
CTTACTCCCATAGTTCGGCAGGCTGAACTTGGGACTTCGGCAGGCCGCAGTTTCCTCAACCGGCAGGTCGGCAGAGGCTTTGGAAATCTGGCTTAAAAACTCATCATCGTCCGGCAGGCCGAAAATGTAATCGCAGGCTGAACTTTAGAACATCGACAGGCTGACCAAGATGTTCGGCAGGCCGACCGAGCCAAAAATCCTTAGGAAAACTTAATTTTTTTAAAAACAAAACCAACCTTTCATAAAAATGCGGAAGATCATAATACTTAAGATAATGAAATAAAATATAAAACATAGTTCAAGAATCCTTTAAATATTTGTCATAAAAAACTGTGTTCAAAATATAAAACTTGATTAAAAACATAAAAACATTCTTTTTGGCGTTCTTCCGGTTACAATTCATCATGCTTGTGCTCACACGCCTTCCCATGTCCTCCACCTAATCCATGATTTTCTTACCTTTATCTGCAACATGACATAAAACTTGATTAAGCTAATGCTTAGTAAGTACATATAATTCTCACAATTTAAAACATTTCATATACATCTTCATCATCATCATATCATAGAAGTGTCTTAAGCACAATTTCATAGAAACATATCTTTCATTACATTGACCATATTAAAACTTATTCCATTTTATCTTAAGGGCCCAAGTGTTGCACCATGGACATCATTGTTGGCGCGTCGTCATGAGAGGAGAAGGGTAGCTAATCCCAAACCAAACATGACATCATAACATTTCATTTCATAACATTGGTGTGCAACACTTATTAGGTGATACATATATATATATATATATTTAATTTTCATGCTATGTAACATATCATCATCATACATGCATAACTTTAAGTCATGAAAATCTTTCATAAGAAATCCTTTAAGGAAAATAACCATAAAATCATCATGAATACCATTGTGAACATATCATCAAACCTTGTAAAAGGTGTCATGTTGCAGGTGAGAATGTACTTACCTTAACGCTAGCTTACTTAACCTTAATATACTTTTGGTGACGACGCCGTGGTCTCGATGTGTGCGTTCCTTTGAGTGTTCATGCAATTTATTCATTTAAAAATACAATAAATTAATACTTATCATAATACATTCATTCATATAACATTCATATATACATTCATGTATACATTCATCTCATATAATAAACATAACTCATAATCATTATTGTGAAAACATAACATTATCATCACATATAAACATTATTCATAACATGCTTCCTTAAATATTATCATCAAAACATTTCATACATTATGAACATGAAAATCTTTTGAAAACGTTTTCTAATAATTTAAAATACATACATTTTAAAATTCATACAAACATCTTATTATCATGTATTTAAACATCTTATTATCATGTATTTCAACATCATATAAATATTCCATCATTAATAAAAATCATTTAAACATATAAAACATTTTATAAAACAAAATCCAAAAATAACATTATCAAAATAGTTTTCTCATAGAAATTTTGTAACATAAAATACATTCATCATACATTATACATGCACATTCTTGACAACTTTCATGAAAAACATCATTCATTTATCTCTTGAATAAACATTACATTTTCTTGCACCATATCCAAACAGTAATATTTTACTGTGAAGGGTAGATGATAGAAAATTCATATTTTTTTTTATAGAAACACTGAAATGACTTGAAACTTGGAAAAACATAACATAATACATACATAAACATCATATTAAAAAAAAACTCAAGACAAAATACAATACCTATAAAAAGATATTGCAGACGATTGAGGAGGAGAATTCTTTTCAAAAACACTAGAAAAAATGAGTTCTTACCTTGAAAATTTCTTCTCAAAATTCTTGAATTTAACCAACAAAATATGACCTTTTTCTTTCAACACTTGTAGAGAATTTTTGAGAGGAAAGAGGATGGAATTCGTGGAGAAGAGAAGAGGAAGAGAGGAATGCAGAAGAAGCATCTCAGAAATTGAGAGAGAAAACGTGAGAGGATGAGAGAAAAATGGAAAAGAGCGTAAATTTTTTTTTAACGTTATGAGCATAACCGATGAATCAATCAATACTCTCCATTAAGTCAGAATTTTCTGACTCATTGATGGCTCATTGGCATGGAGGAAGGAGAGAAAAGAGCGAAAGTCAAACAATATCTCTCACTTACCATGTTTTGCCCTCTTAAAATAGGAAACCATTTAAAATCAGACAAATCAATGCGAAGTCAAACCTTTTAATTTCCTCAACTAATAAAACGTTCTATTATTGTGCTAATTAATCACAATAAATCACTCATTTAACGTAATTATCTCAGCCATAAATTTTGAGAGATTTCTGCTGACTGCTCGTCAACTGTGTTTGGCCTGCCGATTTTCCCATTCGGCCTGTCGGTTCCACCAAGTTCAGCCTGCCGATCTTGGGCGAACTTTTTAGCCAGCTGGACTTGCCGAACTTAAAAGTCTAGCTTACCGAACTGTCCTTAAATGCCATACATTATAACAATTCAATTCATCATTGCATCATAAATAAACATACATCAAAATGATCATGAACACTTGAGCACAACGATACCATGCAGTCGTCACCTGTCATAAAACTTGACATAAAAGTTAGTAACATAAAATCATGAATCATAACATATAACATAAATTATTGATAAAGATTCCTTAACGTCGTTACTAACTTAACGTGATTCATTACATAAAATTTAGGTAGGTGTTACAATATAGGTCCATCAGGTCCCCTTTGCTAGCTCATAAAATCCTATAATGATACGACGTGCTTTTCCAATAATTGATGACTTATGTCAAATTATTAGATTGGATGAAAATTTGATAGGTTCAGATAATTCATGTTTGTTTATCGGTTGAATTAATTTTGTAAAAATTAATTCAAGATAAACTTGTTGAATTATCAGGATCAGATAATTCATGTCTATTTATCGATTGGATTAATTTTAAATAAATTAATTCAGGATAAACTTATTGAATTATTAAGAATATTTATTTTCCTAGAGATTATCTAAATATGACTGTTTTAATAAGATAACTTCTCTATTTGGTTATTTGAATTAAAACTGAGGCTCTATCCTAAGAATCTCGATTGGGAAATAAAGATTCACATGGATCATTTATTGTAAGTTTGGCAAGCTGATCTTTAAGTTTGGCCTGTTGATGGAGTAAGTTTAGCCTGCCGACCTAGAGGTGAATAGATCATACGTTTTCATATGGATTTTATTTAATATTGATTCTGATTTGAATTTTCAAGGCCTTATCTAATAAGGACTGACTCTTGAGCCTAACCTCTATAAAAAGGGCAGTGAGACTCATTGTTAGTTAGATCAATTAAGAGATTAAGAGTGAGACTCTGTTGGTGAGACTCTGAAACTCCCAGATAGCACTTGTTTACAAATCACAAACACTAGCTTTGGGTTTTCTCAATTGGTTGGAAGGCGAGTCACTAGGAAAGGCTGAACGACATGCGCCCACACGCACTCCGGTCGCAAATAGAAAATAGCAAAGAAAGTTAGTTGGTTGAGGTCCTTCTGGAACGTTTTTCTCTTCATGGATTTAGGTAGCTTTTTTGCATTTACGAGGTTAGTAAGATCTGGTTAATTTATGCATATAGTATGTCAAACTTATGTTTTGAAAAATACTCTGATATAAAAAATTTTAAAATTCCACTACGTACTATTTTTCTAACAATTGGTATCAAAGCCATAGTTTTGATATAAATTTGCAAGTTTGTGAACATGCTATACATATAAATTATGTGATATTGATCTCTTTTATGCTTGAATTTAATTTTTTAGAGAGTTGGCACTCTAGGTTTCTATATATTTTTATTTTCTCATAGGTTATATGGTGAATGTTTATTAATTAATTATAGTTGATTAAATTATTATTTAATTATTTATTAATTAATTAATTTATGCTGGTTATGGTTCCTTAGAAGTTTGAATGAATATATAGGTTTTTCATGTAATTAGATGTCAGACTATCATCTCCGTCTAGGAATTATTATTTAATTTTAAGTTTGTAAAAATTTTGTAATTAAAGAATCATTCAAAGAAGACGAATCTAGAAGACGGAATCTTGAAGATGGATGATAGCGTTTCCTAGGTATTTCCTAAGTCTCTAATTTTATGTTTTTGAATTTGTTGAAAATAAAATTGATAAATTAAATTAAAAAACTGTATTTTTTGGAAAAAAAGTGTTCTCTGCTCGGTCGGCATGTCGAACCCTCAGGTCCAGTAGGCCGAACCTCTGGGATGACAGGCAGTCCATGGGGCAAAAAATTGATGGCTTTGACGACAGGCCGAAATGTCATAATTCGCAGGCCGACCTGAAAAGATCGATAGGCCGATGGATCATGACCGGCAGGTCGATCACACAAATCGGCATGCCAGTAAAGAGCTGTAAATCTTTCATAGAAGATGTGTTTTCTGGTGTAGTTTTGATTTTATTTTTGAGACAATTTTGAAAAACATTAAATTTGGATATGACCGAAAATATGGAGTATTCGATCTATACGGGATTGAAGACTTGAGGATGGAAGTTACATGAAGAAGGATATAATTTGAAGATTTAAGGATGAAGAATCGATAATATGTTTCGATCATTCTCTTGTAATCTTTATTTTCCTTTCTCTAGGGTGGAACCATAATATTGCGGTTATTTATTATTATTTTGCTTATGGCTTTACATGATTACTTTGCTTGTCTACATTATAATATGATTTGCCACGTATATTAATAACATGTCATGTAAAATAGGGAGTGTAACTCGTTAAAAATTGTTCATGCATGTTTATAAAATAAAACCTTGATTTCAAAAGCATGAGTGGGAGAAGGTTTTCGAAGAGAGGACCTACGGCCTCCATCGTTGGTCCATAGGTGGCACATGGGGGTTCCGACCCCTAGGAAGGGACTTCATCATATACCAGGTTGGATTTCCAAGAGGATAAGGTATTTTAGCATGATTTGTGGTTGCACACTCGTAGGTGGTGATTATAAATTGTGGATAAACTATTGAAATGATGGTTATACGCTCATGCTAATTTTATTATTAACCTCCCCTAGGAGCTCTATTAATAAAATTAATGGCCAAAAAAATGATTATTAATATATGCTAGATCATACGGGTCCTAAATGGCACATATTAATAAAGAGGCGACCCGTGTTCCTAATTGAATTTGGCAAGACTCTCTTAGGAGCTTGTTGAATTCTAAGTTGGGAATTATCGTTGTAAGGTTATGATATTTTCAAAGTTTTGACACATAAACACATTTGTATGCTATACATGATTGTGTTATCTTACAAAATTAATATGATATGTTTGCTTATGTTTAGTATATGATTCTTTATTGTAGATTATAAATGCCTTAAAAACGCTTTATCATCAATACTTGACAAAAACCAATTAACTGCAGAGAATTATAATGATTGGAAACAAAACCTAAACATCATCTTGTCCTTTAAGAAACTAAAATTTATGCTGACAACTCGTGTCCTCCCGAGTCTACGGGAGATTCCACTAATGAGCAAATCCAAGCGTATGATTGCTAGAAAATGCCAATGATCAGGCCCACTGCTATGTTATGACCAGCATAAATAATATACTGCAGGCTCAACAAGAAGATTATGAGACTGCTTAGTAGATTTTGGATAATCTAGAAGACATGTTTGGAGGCCAGGCCTTAACAAAGCAGCAAGGGCCGCTTCGGAAACTCTTGAACTGCAAGTAGAGACCAGGGACATTTGTAAAGGAGCATATGATGTTAGCCATGGGTTACCTTACTGAGGCTCAGACCAATAGAGCTAACATCAATGCTGAAACTCAGATGACTATGGTCTTTGAAACTCTGTCTAAAGAATTTTTCATGATTAGAGAAACTTTTAATTTAAGCAATAGATGGGATATGACCTTAACAGAGTTGATGAAATAATTATAGGAGTTTGAACTACTGATTAGGGAGTCTCCTGTTGGTGGCAAGGCTAACTTGGCGGCTGGCTCTGGTTCCAATCCTAACCTAGGGAATGGAAAGAAGCAACGGTCTAAGAATATGAAGTCTTCTATTCTTGCAAACGGCAAGAACAAGAAGAAGAATAACCCGAAGAAGCTAAAGTGCTTCTTCTGCAGGAAAGTCAGACACATAAAGAAGAATTACAAGGACTTACTTTCCCGAGGAGGTAGGCGTGATCTTCTATATTTAGAAACTTGTTTGGTTGAGGAATCGAATGACACCTAGGTCATAGATTCTGGAGCAACTAATCATGTTTGTGTTTTTTTACAGGGGTTCAAAGAAACGAGAAGTCTACTTCGTGAAGACTTCACGCTTCAGATGGACGATGGATCCTTGGTCTTAGCTAAAGTAATGGGAGATGTCCATCTTCATTTTGATAATTATAGGATTTTAAATTTACGAGCTTGTTTTTATGTTCCTAAATCTAACAAAAATTTAATTTATATACTTGTTTATTTAAAGACTCCTATTTGGTTTCTTTTAATAACAAAGTGGTGATTCGTAAAAACAAATCTTTTATATGTTCTAGATGGATGCAAAATAATCTATATTTTATCAAACCTAAGATGAACTTATTGCTTAATGCTGAGATGAATGATAATAACTCTAAAAGACTTAAAACTTCTCACTCTAATAAGACTTATCATTGGCATTTGTGACTTGGTCATATTAACCTGAATAGGATTCAAAGGTTGGTAAGGGATGGACTTTTAAGTCACTTAAAGGTGGAATCTATACCACAATATGAATCTTGTTTGGAGGGTAAATTGACCGAAAAGACTATTTGGGTCTAAGGCATTAGGGCCGAAGCGGTTCTGGAACTTGTGCATAGTGATGTTTGGGGACCGATGAACATTCTCGCACGAGGAGGGTACGAGTACTTCGTCACTTTTATTGACAATTACTCAAGGTATGGGTATGTATACCTAATGCACCACAAAAGCAAAACTTATGACAAGTTGGCTAAAGTGGGAAAGTAATTGGGTAGACCCATAAAGGCACTTCGATCTGATCGAGGTGGTGAATACCTTTCTAATGAGTTCTTAGGACACTTATTAGATATTGGGATTTATCCCATTTGCTTACGTTGGGCACTCTGCAGCAGAATGGCATAGCGAAGAGAAGAAATGGACTTTGTTGGACATGGTCAGGTCGATGATGAGTTACTCATCATCGCCTTTATCCTTTTGGGGATATGCACTACAAATTGCATGTTATCTTTAAACAATGTGCCTTTAAAATCAGTTCCTAAAACTCCTCATGAGTTGTGGACAGGTAGGAAGACATCCTTAAACCATATTCGCATATAGGGATGGTCGGCTCATGTCCTTTTTAGGGATGCATATATGTTGAAAGCACATTTGAAAGTTTGCGTGATTGTAGGATATCCAAAAGGGACTAAAGGGGGTTATTTCTATAAACTAAAGGAAAATAAAGTCATAGTTTCAACTAATGCAACTTTCTTTTAGGAAAGTTACATGAGCGACTTTAAGCTTCAAAGCTAAGTGGTGCTTGAGGAGTTGAGCAGTGATTCGATCACTGTGGGGTTTTTGAATGAAACCATTCCAATCATTGTAGAAAAACCAAACAAAATCGAACAACAACCTAAGGGGCTTGGCATAGTAGGAGGATCGGGCGTCAACCCAAGAGGTATATGTTCAATGGTGAGGCCATCTTAGCTGAACCGGATGAACATGACAGTGATCCTTACACTTACGAAGAGGCTATGGAGGATGTTGATTCGAAACTTTGGACAGAGGACATGAACACAGAGATGAAGTCTATGGAGACTAATCGGGTCTAGGAGCTTGTAAATCTTCCCAAAGGGGTAAAACCCATAGGGTGTAAGTGGATCTACAAGAGGAAGAAAAGAGTGGATGGAAAGGTCAAAACCTTTAAAGCTAGACTGGTAGCTAAAAGGTAAACGACAAAAGAAAGGAATCAATTATGAGGATACCTTTTTGCCAATAGCCATGTTTAAATCCATCCGCATTCTCTTATCCATAGCGGCCGCTCTCAACTACAAGATTTGGCAAATGGATGTTAGACATGTATGCTCTAAGGAGTAAAAATGTAATATGTTTTTGGAGACATTTTTATCAATAAAGAATTTATTTATCACTTATATACCAAATCTTGTCCTCTTTGCATACATATTTGTTGAATGTATGTTAAGCAAATAATAGTCTAAGACTGTCAATCTAAACCTTTAAGAATTGAGCATATGATGGATAGATTATGCGGAAGACATGATTCTTAAGGTGATGGTCTAAATCATAAAATTCATAATCGATCAAGGAAATAAAGTTTGGCACTTTATTCATGTAAAGATTGTTATGTTGTCTATATCCCTAACGGGAGATAGTTTGTCTTGACCATCGGAGGTGGACTCCATGAATGGAAACATTAGGACATTGTCATAGGTGACGATGTCTTGGATCGGGACATAAAGTAAATTGATTTGGATTAATAATTCTATCTCAGCAAATTGATTCACTTTAGACAATCATATGTATTGTATCTTAATCCTGAGATGAATAATGGGCCCATTGGCTTGACTTATGTCTTTTGCTATACCAAAGGGTGACATCCACATTTTAATAGTGGTACGCATGTTGGCATGTTAGAGGCATGACTCTTGATAGCATAGACCTGTTATTTATAGATAGGGCATCCATAGCTCCTCTTTAAGAGTAGTTGATATCCTCTTATATGCGTTATCTTATAATTGAAAAACTAGAGTGCTCAACCATTTGGATACATAGGTGTAACCAAATGGTATACCGGCTTTCGATGGTAAGTTTTTCTGATAGTGAGATACTAGAATATAAGAGAAAAATAATAGGAAAGTAAGATAGAACTTGTCCTTAAGCCGATTATGGATAATCCTATTGGGATATGATACATTATGATATGTCATGGAGACTTAGCTATACGGGCTTCATAATTCTGCATAGTTCGAGAGTGCAGCTCTAAGCTTTTAGTGGAGTAGCATTAGAGTTGATAATTATAAAATGTATATCTAGGATATTGGGTTTCATAATTATCGGGAGTTTGAACGATATAGGTCCATCAGGTCCCCTTTGCTAGCTCATAAAAATCCTGTAACGATATGACATTCTTTTTCAATAATTGGTGACTTGTGTCAAATTATCAGATTGGCTGAAAATTCGATAGGATCAGATAATTCATGTTTGTTTATCAGTTGAATTAATTTTGTGAAAATTAATTCAAGATAAACTTATTGAATTATCAGGATCAAATAATTCATGTTTGTTTATCGATTGGATTAATTTTAAATAAATTAATTCAAGATAAACTTGTTGAATTATCAAGAATGTTTATTTTCCTAGAGATTATCTAGATATGATTGCTTTGATTAGATAACTTCTTTATTGGGTTATTTGAATTAAAACTGAGACTTTATTCCAAGAATCTCAGGTGGAAAATAAAGATTCATAGGGATCATTTATCATATGTTCGGTAGGTCGATCTACCACTTCGGCCTACCAACCAAGCGATAAATAGATCACTTATTTTCACACGGATTTTATCAGATATTGTTTCTGATTTGATTCTAATTCAAAATTTTGAGGCCTTATCTGATATGGACTGACTCTCAGGCCTAACCTCTATATAAAGGGGAGTGAGGCTTATTGTTATTTAGATCAGTTGAGAAATCTAGAGTGAGACTCTATAACTCCCTGAGAGCTATTGTTTACACATCACGAACTATAGCTTTGGGTTTTCTCAATTGGTTGGAAGGAGAGTCACCAAGGAAAGGCTGAATAACGTGCACCCATATGCACTCTGATTGTGGATAGAGAATAGCAAAGAAAACTAGCTGGTTGAGACTCTTCTAGAACGTTACTTCTCTTCACGGATTGTGAGAGCTTTTTTACATTTACGAGGTTAGTAATATCTAATTAATTTATGCATATAGTATGTCAAAATTGTGTTTTGAAAATACTCTAGTATACAAATTTTTAAAATTCTGCTGCGTACTATTTTTCCAACAATGGATGTCAAGACGGCCTTCTAAATGGCTATCTTGATGAGTCCATTTATATAGAACAACCAGACGGGTTCACAGTCAAGGGTTAGAAGGGTAAAGTTTGTAAGTTGCTAAAGTTAATATATGGGCTTAAGCAGGCTTCCCGTTCTTGGAACATAAGATTTGATCAAGTAATCAAGACTTATAGGTTCGCATAAAATGTGGATGAACCATGTGTGTACAACACATTAAGGATGAGAATGTGGTTTTTCTACTGCTCTATATAGATGACATTCTGCTAATTGGCAATGACGTTGGGGCATTGTCATCGATTAAATTATGATTGACCTAAGCAGTTTGACATGAAAGACTTAGGTAAGGCTAATTTTGTTCTCAGTATCCAAATTTTTTAGGATAGGAAGAAGAAAATGATAGCTTTGTCTCAGGCCAGTGACATAGATAAAATTCTCAAGAGGTTTGTAATGCAGGATTCCAAGAAAGGTGGGCAACCATCTAGGTTTGGAATTACTCTTTCTAAGAAAGACTCTCTAAAGTCTAATGAAGAAAGAAAATACTATAAAGAAGGTGCCTTATGCTTCGGTAGTGGGTAGTCTCATGTATGCCATGTTTTGCACACGATCGGATATTTGTTATGCAGTCGGGATTGTAAGTCGATTTCAGGTGGATCCAGGACCCAACCATTGGATTACAGTCAAGCATATTTTCAAGCACCTGAGAAGGACTCGAGGGTATATGCTTATGTATTCGGGTGAGGACTTAACTCCTCTAGGATACACGGACTTGGATTTCCAATCCTGTTGGGATTCAAGGAGATCGACTTCGGGTTTTGTGTTTACTCTAGGTGGCAGTGCCATTAGTTGGAGAAGTGTGATGCAAAATTGCACTTCAGATTCAACTGATGGAGGCTAAACATGTGGTAGCTAGTGATGCTTCGAAAGAAGCAACGTGGCTCCGTAAGTTCCTTAGGGATCTTGAGGTAATTCCTAGTATGGATAAGGTAGTATCACCGTACTATGCAAATAGTACGATGGTAGCTAATGCTAAGGAACCAAGATTTCACATGAAGAGTAAGCATATTGATCGAAAATATTATGTGATAAAGGACATCATAGAAGGAGGGCATGTCGCTGTGTGCAAAATCGCATTAGAGGACAATTTAGCTAATCCATTCACGAAGACACTTACTAGGAGAGTCTTCGAGAGGCATGTGGAAGCTATGAGATTGTGAGATTTGTCATATTTACTCATTTAGTGCAAGTGGGAGATTGTTAGACATGTATGCCCTAAGGAGTAAAAATGTAATATGTTTTTGGAGACATTTTTATCAATAAAGGATTTATTTATTATTCATATACCAAATCTTGTCCTCTTTGTGTTCATATTTGTTGAATGTATGATAAGCAAATAAAAGTCTAAGACTGTTGGTCTAAACCTTTAAGAATTGAGCATATGATGGACAGATTATGCAGAAGACACGATTCTTAAGGTGACGGTTTAAATTATAAGATCTGCAATTAAGGGAATAAAGTTGGGTGCTTTAGTAATATAAAAATTGTTATGTTGTCTATATCCCTAACGGGAGATGGTTTGTCTTATCCATCGGAGGTGGACTCCGTAAATAAAAACAGCGGCACATTGTTATAGGTGACGATGTGTTGGATTGGGACATAAAGTGAATTGATTTGAATTAATAATTCCGTCTCGGCAGATTGATTCACTTTAGACAATTGTATGTATTGTATCTTAATCTTGAGATGAATAATGAGGCCTTTGTCTTGACTTATGTCTTTTGATGTATCAAAGGGTGACATCCACATTTTATGCTGGTACGCATGTCGGTACGTTGAGGCATGACTCTTGATAGCGTAAACTTGTTATTCATAGATATGGAATCCATAGCTCCTCTTTAGGAGTAGTTGATATCCTCTTATATGTGTTATCTTATAATTGAAAAACCAGAGTGCTCGTCCATTTAGATACATAGGTGTAACCGAATGGTATACCATCTATAGATGGTAGGTTTTCCGATGGCAAGATAATGAAACGTAAGAGAAAAATAATCAGGAAGGTAAGATAATCCTATTAGGATATGATACATTATGATATGTCATTGAGACTTAGCTATACGGGCTTCATAATTCTATATAGTTCGAGAGTATAACTTTGAGCATTTAGTGGAATAGCATTAGAGTTGATGATTATGAAATATATATCTAGATATTGGGTTTCATAATTATCAGGAGCTTAAACTATATAGGTCCATCAGGTCCCCTTTGCTAGCTCATAAAAATCTTGTAACGATATGACATGCTTTTCCAATAATTGGTGACTTGTGTCAAATTATCAGATTGGCTGAAAATTCGATAGGATTAGATAATTCATGTCTGTTTATCGGTTGAATTAATTTTGTGAAAATTAATTCAAGATAAACTTGTTGAATTATTGGGATCAGATAATTCATGTCTATTTATCGGTTGGATTAGTTTTGAATAAGTTAATTCAAGATAAACTTGTTGAATTATCAAGAATATTAATTTTCCTATAGATTATCTAGATATGATTGTTTTAATCAGATAACTTCTCTATTGGGTTATTTGAATTAAAACTGAGGTTCTATCCCAAGAATCTCGGCTGGGAAATAAAGATTCGCTAGGATCATTTATCGTAAGTTCGACTGGCCCATCTTTAAGTTCAGCCTACCAAAGGAGTAAGTTCGGCAGGCTGATCTTCCCATTTGGCCTGCCGATCGAGCGGTGAATAGATCATGCATTTTCACATGAATTTTATCTAATATTGATTCTGATTCGAATTTTTGAGGCCTTATCTTATAAGGACTGACTCTTGGGCCCAACCTCTATAAAAATGGGAGTGAGACTCATTGTTATTTAGATCAATTGAGAGATTAAGAGTGAGACTCTGTTGGTAAGACCCTGAAACTCCCTGAGAGCTCTTGTTGACAAATCACGAACACTAGCTTTGGGTTTTCTTAATTGGTTGGAAAGAGAGTCACAGGAGAAAGGCTGAACGACGTGCGCCCATACGTACTCCAGTCATGGATAGAGAATAACAAAGAAGGCCAGTTGGTTGAGGTCCGTTCTAGAATGTTCTTCTCTTCACAGATTGAGGAAGCTTTTCTACATTTACAAGATTAATAAGATTTAGTTAATTTATGCATATAGTGTGTTAAATTTGTGTTTTGAAAAATACTTTAGTATAAAAAATTTTAAAATTCCTCTTCGTACTATGTTTCCAACATCCGGGCCCACCACGAATGGAACAAACCCTTAAGGGCCCCTCAATGTTCAGGTGGTTTAGCCCACTAATCCGGAGTTGATCCATGAAGAGACCTAGAGGCAGCAAGATTCTTCTAACACCGGCAGCTACGTTCACAAGGACTCAAACCCGAGTCGCTTGCTTAAGCAAAATAGCCCCCTACCAACTGAACCAGCTAGATGTTGGCTCCACTTTAGCTTTTAAAAATTCACATGTGCACATGTGCACTTTGAGTGTTAATTTCTTATTTACCTGCTCACCATTTTGAGCATATGAAATCATTTCAATCTCTATGTAGAAGAGAACAAGGTTTTGCCTTTACCTACCATTGAATTAAAACAACAACAAAATATACAGACATAAATGGATACAAAGGCAAAGGAGAGTCCTCGATTAAGGGGGATCCACCGCCACCACTCCCCCTTTGGCCATTTGTGGGCTGCCTTGGCTGCTGTCGTTCATCGGCTCTAACTGTTGGAAAAATAATACGCAGCGGAATTTTAGAAATTTCATATCAAAGTATTTTCCAAAACACAAGTTTGACATGTTATATGCATAAATTAACCAGATCTTACTAACCTCTGTGTGCCGAAAAGCTCCTGTAATCAGTGAAGAGAAGTAACATTCTAGAAGGACCTTAACCAACTGGCCTTCTTTGCTATTCTCTATCCATGATTAGAGTGAGTGTGGGCTCACACGTACAACTCTTCCTCTAGGTGACTCTCCTTCCAACTAATTGAGAGAACCCAATGCTAGTGTTCATGATTTGTAAACAAGAGCTCTTAGGGAGTTTCAAATTCTTACCAATAGAGTATATCTCTTAATCTTTCAATTGATCTAAATAACTTATGTGACTTACTCCCCATTTATAGAGGTTGGGTTTAGGGTCAGTCCTTATCAGACCAGGTCTTAAAAATTTGAATCAGAATCAAATTTGGATCAATATCTGATAAAATCCACATGAAAACGCGTAATCTTATCCTTTGCACATCAGTAGGCCAAACTGCCTAATCAGCAGGCCGAACTTGCCTCTTCGGCAGGCCAAACTTGAGGATCGGCAAGCCGAACTATCGAAAATATCTCAGCGAATCTTTTATTTTTCACCCGAGATTCTATAGGATAAGGTCTCAGTTGTAATTCAAATAACCCAATAGAAAAGTGTTCAAATTAAAACAACTTTATCTAGATAATCTCTAAGAAAATAAATGAATTCCTAATAATTCTACAAGTTTATCTTGATTTAATTTATTCAAAATTAAATCAACCGATAAGCATACAAGAAATATCCGATCCCAATAATTCAACAAGCTTATCTTGAATTAATTTTATTACAAAATTAATTCAACCGATAAATAGACATGAATTATTTGATTCTTTCGAATTTCAACTAATCTAATAAATCTGACAAAAGTCACTAATTATTAGAAAAGCACGCTGTATCGTTACAGGATGTTGTGAGCTAGCAAAGGGGACCGAATGGACCTATATAGTTCAAGCTCTCGATAATTATGAAACCCAATATCCTAAATATACATTTCATAATTATCAACTCCAACAGTACTCCATAACATTACGAAGTTCGTATAGCTAAGTCTCCATAACATATCATACTGTATCGTATCCCCATAGGATTATCCATAATCGGCTTAAGGACAAGTTCTGTCTTACCTTCTTGATTATTTTTATCTTAGGTTCCATTATCTCACCATCAAAAAACATACCATCTAAAGACAGTGTACCATTTGGTTACACCTATGTATCCAAATGGTTGAGCACTCCAGTTTTCTAATTATAGGATAACGCATATAACATGATATTACTACTCCTAAAGAGGAGCTATGGATTCCATATCTATGAATAATAAGTCTATGCTATCAAGAGTCATGCCTCCAATGTACCGACATGCATACCACTATTATGATGTGGGTGTCACCCTTGGGTACATCAAAAGACACAAGTCAAGATAACGAGCCTACTATTTATCTCAGGATTAAGATACAATACAAATGATTTTCTAAAGTGAATCGATTTGCCGAGATAGAATTATTAATCCAAATCAATTCAATTTATGTCCCGATCCAACACATCGTCACCTTTGACAACGTGCTAACGTTTCTATTCATGGAGTCCACCTTCGATGGTCAAGACAAACCATCTCCCAATAGGGATATAGACAACATAACAATCTTTATATGAATAAAGCACCTAACTTTACTCCCTCGATTGTGGATCTTATAATTTAGACCATCACCTTAAGAATCGTGTCTTCTGCATAATCTATCCATCATATGCCAATTTCTTAAAGGTTTAGACCGACAGTCTCAGACTATTATTTGCTTAACATACATTCAGCAAATATGAACATAAAGAGGACAAGATTTGGTATATAAACAATAAATAAATTCTTTATTGATAAAAATGTCTCCAAAAACTTATTACATTTTTACTCTTTAGGGCATACATGTCTAACAATCTCCCACTTGCACTAAGTGAGTAAACATAACAAATCTCGCATCCCCATAGCTTCCACATGCCTCTTCAAGACTCTCTCAGTAAGTGTCTTCATAAATGGATCAGCTAAATTGTCCTCTGATGCATTCTTGCACACCATGACATGCCCGCCCTCAATGAAGTCCTTTAACACATGATACTTTCGATTAATATGCTTACTCTTCTTGTAAAATCTTGGTTCCTTAGCATTAGCTACCGCCACACTGTTATCACAATACAGTGATACCGCCTTATCCATACCAGGAACAACCTCAAGATCCCCAAGGAACTTGCAGAGCCACACTGCTTCTTTCCAAGCATCATTAGTTGCCACATACTCGACCTCCATAATTGAATCTGAAGTGCAATCTTGCTTCACACTTCTCCAACTGATGGCACCGCTGCCCAGAGTAAGCACAAAACCTGAAGTCAAATTCCTAGAATCCAAATGGGATTGAAAATCCGAGTTAGTATATCCTAGAGGAGTCAAGTCCTCACTCAAATATACAAGCATATATCCTCGAGTCCTTCTCAGGTACTTGAAAATATGCTTTACTACAACCTGATGGTTCGGTCCTGGATCCGCCTGAAATCGACTTACAATCCCAACCGCATAACAAATATCCGGTCTTGTGCAAAGCATGGCATACATGAAACTACCCACTGCCGAAGCATAAGGCACCTTCTTCATGTATTCTCTTTCTTCCTCAGACTTTGGAGAGTCTTTCTTAGAAAGAGTAATTCCAGACCTAAATGGTTGCCCAACTTTCTTGGAATCCTACATTGCAAACCTCTTGAGAATTTTATTTATGTAGCTGGCCTAGGATAAAGCTATCATTTTGTCATCCTAGGGGAGTCATGCCAAATTCAATCAGGAACACGGATCCCCTCCTGATTAATATATGCCAT
Organism: Artocarpus heterophyllus; assembly: GCA_025403435.1. Taxonomy (NCBI): domain Eukaryota; kingdom Viridiplantae; phylum Streptophyta; class Magnoliopsida; order Rosales; family Moraceae; genus Artocarpus; species Artocarpus heterophyllus. The sequence goes on from CM046333.1 coordinate 20,804,222, forward strand.
CCAGGACCCTATGATCCAGCATATATTAATATTAATTTCTTTGGCTATTAATTTTATTAATAGAGCTCCTAGGGGAGGTTAATAATAAAATTAACATGAGTGAATAACCATCGTTTCAATATTTTATCCATGATTTATAATCACCACCTAGGGGTATGCAACCATAAATCATGCTAAAATACCTTATCCTCTTAGAGATTCAATCTGGTACATGATAGAAATTCCTTCCTAGGGGTTGGGACCACCATGTTCTTCCTATGGACCAACGATGGAGGCCGTAGGTCCTCTCTTCGAAAACCTTCACCTACTCAATCTTTTGAAATCAAGGTTTTATTTTAAGAATATGCATGAACAATTTTAATATGAGCGACACTGTCTATTCTATATGACATGTTATCAATATACATAGTAAATCATATTATAATGTAGACAAGCAAAGCAATCAAGCAAAGCTACAAGCAAAATAATAACTGTAATATTATGGTTCCATCCTAGAGAATAGAAATCAAAGATTACAAAAGAATAATCGAAATACATTATTGATTCTTCATCCTTGAATTCTCAGGTTGTATATCTCATCATGTAATGTCCATCTTTGAGTCTTCAATCCCGTATGAATCGAATACTTCATATTTCCGGTCATATCCAAATTTAATGTCTCTCAACATTGTATTGAAAAACTGCATCTTTTCTGGAAAAATTTCCAGCTCTCTGTCGGCAAGCCGATCTAGTTGATCGGCTTGCCGGTCATGACCCATCGGCCTACAGATCTTCACAGATCAGCCTGCCCATTCATGACAAATCGGCTTGCCGAACTAAAAGTTTGGCCTGCAGCCAGAGCCACCTGATTTTTGCCCCACTGTCGGCCTGCCGAACCTCATGTTTGGCCTGTCGATCTACGACCATTGACCTGCCGAACTGGAGGGTTCGGCATACCGACCGAGCAGAAATCACCTATTCTAAAAAATACAATTTTTAATACAATTCATCAATTTTATTTTCAACAATTCAAAATCATAAAATTAGAGACTCAGAAAATACCTTGGAGCGTCATCATCTATCTTCTAGATCCGCCTTCTAGATCTGTCTTCTAGATCTATCTTCTCTGAATAATTATTTAATTACAAAATTCTTACAAATTTAAAAATAATAATTCCTAGATGGAGATGATAGTCCACCATCTAATTACATGAAAAACTAGATACACATTCTAACCTCTAAGGAACCACAACTGGCATAAATAAATAAATTAATTAATAATTAAACAACCATTTAATCAACCATAATTAATTAATGAACATTCACCACATAATCCATGACAACATAAAATTATATAGAAACCTAGAGTGTCAACTCTCTATAAAATTATATTCAAGCATAGGAGAGATTATGATTACAAAATTTATACATATAGTAAGATCACACAATCGTAAATTTATGTAAAAACCATGGTTCTGATACCAATTGGTGGAAAAATAATATGCAGCAGAATTTAAAAATTTTATATTAGAGTATTTTCTAAAACACAAGTTTGACATACTATATGCGTAAATTAACCAGATCTTACTAACCTCTATGTGCTGAAAAGCCCCTATAATTAGTAAAGAGAAGTAACATTCCAGAAGGACCTCAACCAACTGGCCTTCTTTGCTATTCTCTACCCACGATCGGAGTGAGTGTGGGCTCAAACGTACAGCTCTTCCTCTAGGTGACTCTCCTTCCAACCAATTGAGAGAACCCAAAGCTAATGTTCGTGATTTGTGAACAAGAGCTCTTAGGGAGTTTCAGATTCTCACCAGCAGAGTATCTCTCTTAATCTCTCAATTGGTCTAAATAACTTATGTGACTTATTTTCTATTTATAGAGGTTGGGTCTAGGATCAGTCCTTATCAGATTAGGTCTCAAAATTTGAATCAGAATCAAATTCGGATCAATATTTGATAAAATCCACTTGAAAACGCGTAATCTTATCATTCGTACATCGGTAGGCCGAGCTTGCCTCATTGGCAGGCCGAGCTTGAGGATCTTTTATTTTCCACCCGAGATTCTATAGGATAAAGTCTCAATTTTAATTTAAATAACCCAATAGAAAAGTTATCTAATTAAAACAACTTTATCTAGATAATCTCTAAGAAAATAAATGAATTCCTAATAATTCTACAAGTTTATCTTAATTTAATTTATTCAAATTAAATCAACCGATAAACAGACAAGAACTATCCAATCCCAATAATTAAATAAGTTTATCTTAAATTAATTTTGTCACAAAATTAATTCAACCGATAAACAGACATGAATTATTTGATTCTTCTGAATTTCAACCAATCTAATAAATCTGACATAAGTCACCAATTATTGGAAAAGCACATTGTATCGTTACAGGATGTTGTGAGCTAGCAAATGGGACAGAATGGACCTATATAGTTCAAGCTCCCGATAATTACGAAACCTAATATCCCAGATATACATTTCATAATTATCAACTCCAACGCTACTCCACTAAAAGCTTGGAGCTGCACTCTCGAACTGCATAGAATTATGAAGCCCGTATAGCTAAGTCTCCATGATATATCATAGTGTATCGTATCCCCATAGGATTATCCATAATCGGCTTAAGGACAAGTTCTGTCTTACCTTCTCGATTATTTTTATCTTATGTTCCATTATCTCACCATCGAAAAACTTACCATCCAAAGACAGTATATCAATTGGTTACACCTATGTATCCAAATGGTTGTGCGCTTCAGTTTTTCAATTATAGGATAATGCATATAAGAGTATATCACTACTCCTAAAGAGGAGCTATGGATTCCAGATCTATGAATAATAGGTCTACGCTATCAAGAGTCATACCTCCACTGTACCAGCAAGCATAGTACTATTAAGATGTGGGTGTCATCCTTTGGTACATTAAAAGACACAAGTCAAGACAACGGGCCCACTATTCATCTCAGGATTAAGATACAATGCAAATGATTGTCTAAAGTGAATCAATTTGCCGAGACAGAATTATTAAGCTAAATCAATTCACTTTATGTCCCAATCCAACACAACGTCACCTTTGACAATGTGCCAACGTTTCTATTCATGGAGTCCACCTCCGATGGTCAACACAAACCATCTCCCAATAGGGATATAGACAACATAACAATCTTTATATGAATAAAGCCCAACTTTATTCCCTTGATTGCGGATCTTATAATTTAGACTGTCACCTTAAGAATCGTGTCTTCTGCATAATCTGTCCATCATATGCCCAATTCTTAAAGGTTTAGACCGACAGTTTTAGACTATTGTTTACTTAACATACATTCAGCAAATATGAACATAAAGAGGACAAGATTTGGTATATAAACAATAAATAAATTCTTTATTGATAAAAATGTCTCCAAAAACTTATTATATTTTTACTCCTTAGGGCATACATGTCTAAAACTAACCACCTTCTTCCACCATCCCTTCCTCAAGATCCGTTGAGGGTGCTTGTTGGCTTCGAAAATCTTCACCATTTTAATTCCTTGGCCACCACCGAGCATGCCCTAAGCAGGGACTTCCCTGTCTTATTCTTTGAAACCCCATGGACCTGTAAGCCGTCCAAATCTTGCCTCTGCAACAGTCCAGTCACAAGATCTCCCATGGAATTCCACAATGCCGATACCGTCTGCCATAAAAGCCGCCTCTCGCTCATGTCAGCATAGAAACTATCGACACCCTATTTGGCTCACCATTATAGACCCGATCCACCTTTCCGTTGTGCTGCCTCTCCTCGCCAAACTCCAACATGCCTCCCCCTCTCGCGAGCCCAAGTCCTAGTGGCCAGCCCGAAGGCGGCTCTAGGTTTGGGCCTGAAGGGAGAGGGGGTAGCACCGTCACTTCATCAAAGAGAACTTTCTAAATTATGCTTTGGAAAAAACCTAGCCAACAGATGGCATCATATAACAGTTTCTATGTTCCTTTGTTATTTTAAGTTTCTCAATAATTTAATATCAACATCTTTCATTTATAAGAGTTCAAACCAAAGTTTATATGCAAGTTAGTTTGGAATTCAAATTTCATAAAAAAAAAACTATCACAATTTTATGGTTTGAAAGATGATTACTAAGTGCATTAAAATATACAAGATTCTTTTGCTAAAAAATAGATATTATTCTTCGAAGTTTGAAACAAAAAATAACGAATATAATTGTTTACCAAATAGCCATGGGGATGTCCTTTTTCTTAATCTTTTTTTTCCTACATTCACTTCAAATGCTTATTTAATGAACGCAACCACGAGCTTAATGTGCAAGGACTTATTCGGTAAATAAAAAGACGAAAACAACTGTCACACACCCAAACCAGGTGGTGACATGATAATTTAATTAAAATAAATAATTACGATAAATTAAAAACATCAAAAATTTTCATTTCATTTTTAAAAACATTTGTAGTAAGTTCAAGATTATGACAATTTTAAACCCAAATAGAATAACACTAATATTAAAACATAGCAAAAGGAAATTACTAAATTAACCTCAAAACAAATTTAAAACGTAAAATTCACCAAATGCTGTCTGTGTCCTATCGGACCTCACAACGTTGCACACGAGTACAGACATAAAAGAAATACAACCATATCACAGTCTAACAAAACATAATCAAAGAGCATGATTAAAGTCTCATTATTACATGCCTTGACAAAACAGATAATTAACTGACTCACGAACTTCGTAAGTCAAACAATAGCACTCTATTCAACAGCATACTATGAACCACCTGGAGGGGAAAAAAGTGAGACGGTAGAAATTATGAGCGAAAAGCTCAATAGGACTTGAATTCTAAATCATCATTTATAAAAATAATATAAATAATTCTTTTAAAAATTCAAGGAATAACAATTAAATAATTGAATAATTAAATAAGTCCTATGCTTATCGTTCATGTCATGTGATTTACCTCAAATCATATATGTGTATTTACTGTCTGCAAAGTCTAATATAATCACCATAGTAGTGGCCTAGTCCGAGTTTTAAGACCTGCCCCTAAGGTCACTTTCTGCATGACCTGATCTCTATGTGGCATCATGCACTTAAAACTTAACTAAACAAGGATCTTACACCATTCGATGTTTGAGAATCAGTTAATCATTTTATTTCACTTGGTACATTATTACCAAAATTTTTATATTCATTTGATATCATTTATTCAATACGCACATATTCAAAAGATTTGAAAATATTTGTATACTATTTAATTCTTAAAAACATTTTAAGAATATGAGGCGTGGCCAAAACATTATTTAAAATCATTGCTATTAAGGAAGGAGAGTTTAGAGTCTTACCTCGATCTCTAATACCAGACACGTCCACCTCGTAAATCTCGTCTCACTACATTAAAGCTTTGAAAATTGGCCATTTCTTCAATTATTTTTTTTAGAACCAACTCGATCGTTATTATTTGCTTATACTTTAAGGCCCTTATGTTGCAGGAACTATTTTTTCCTATCGGTAGGAACTATTGTTTTAGATGTTAGCTTAAATTTTTAACAGTCTTATTTATAAGTATCCACATTAAAAATTTATAGCGCGTGACATAAAACTATTTCCAATAATAAATCAAACCATTAAAAGTTAATCTAATAATTAAAACAAAAGTTTCTACCAATAAAGAAAAAAGATAGTTTATGTCGTAAAATTCCTTAAATTTTTATTAACTTTGAGAATATTTTAATTAGCCAAAAAAAAATTTCCACGTTCTTATATGGCAATGAGAATCTTTTTATATTTTTCCTTTTCCTTGTATGGAAGTAAGTTAATCACAATGAAGTGAGTATGATTTGTAAAGAAAATTTTAGTAATAAATTGTTGTCATATAGAAAATATAGAACACTAAAAATAATAAAAATAGAAATCATTGCATGCCACCTAAAGCCATAGAATCCGAATTACGGATGTGAGGGCTAGTTCTTCCTCATCCTTTTCCTTACTTTAGAAGATGCCTATTCGATGGGGAAATCCTATTAGACATGGTGCCCTAAGGAGTAAATGTTGTAATAAGTTCTTTGGAGACATTTATCAATAAAAAGTTTATGTATTGTTCATATACGAAATGTTGTCTTCTTTATGTTCATTTTTGTTGAATGTGTGATAAGCAAGCAAAAATCTGAGACTATCAGTCTAAACCTTTAAGATCTTGTATATGATGGACAAATTATGCAAAAGATATGAATCCTAAAGGTGATGGTCTAAATGATAAGATTCGCAATCGAAGGAATAAAGTTGGGCGACTTTATTCATACTAAGATTGTTATGTTGTTTACATCTCTGATGGGAGATGGCTTGTCTTGGTCATCAGAGTGGGACTTGGTGACTAGAAACATTCATGTATTGTTATAGGTGACGATATATTAGATGGGGACAAAGAGTTGAATTGATTTGGTTAATAATTTTGTTTGTTTAAATCAATTCACTTTAGATAATCATATGTGTTGTGTCTTAATTCTAAAATG